>JAWZYU010000007.1:89019232-91419232 GCA_038380435.1 Ryuthela nishihirai
AATCAACGAAAATAGGTCATGTTATATACCAAATTAGACAGAGTTTAATTGTGAATTTTTTTGAATAATATAAACAAATTTACAAGCATATTGATTTTAATAAGCCTTTTTTCAAAGTGATAAAGCAGAAAAAAAGATTGCACTATCTATACAATTAAGGCTTCACTTTGGAAAACCTGATGAATAAAAATAGTTGAATTATATATTTATCAAAAGGAAATTTCCTCCCAAATAATATAATATTCAATCTGAAATATGATTTTTATTTCTTTTAATGATTCTTTTCGGTATTGTATATTTTAAACATGGCCAGTGTTATACAAGACTTGGACTTCTCACATTCACAGGATTTTCTGAACTGATTATGAAATAGAAAAAAACTTTCTTGACTACTCTTTTACTAAATATTATAAATTTTTTCTTTGGGTGTTGAAGTTTGGCAATCTTGACTAAGTGCAAAAAGATTTGTGCACCAAAGCCAAAAAAAAAAACAGCTTTACGTCATCTGTGTGGCACAGCCAAGGTACTGATTACCAGTACAAAAATCATTTAATATAAGCATAAAAACTCATAATTTAAAAAAATATATATTTTTCTAGAGGGGGAGGAGGGTTGAAACTTTCACAGTGAGTTTAGCAGAGGGGGCATCTTCCTGAAATTGCCCTCCCACGTGACAGCTGATTTCCATAGCAAGGAAGTTTGTTTTGCTTCTATATCCAAGACATTCATTTTCAGAAAACAATAGAAGTTCAAATTTTTTTACTAAAAAAACAAGAAATGATAAAAGAAAAATTGCATATAACCTAATGGGATGTTAAAATATCTGCAAGAACGTTTTAGCCAGCCACTGATCTAGTATAACTCAGAAAGATCGATAAATCAGCCAACCGAAAGATCACTTACTAATGGAAGTAAATCTAAAAAAATGATTTTGCTTCCATATCCAAGACCTCATTTATTTTCAAAAAATAATACCAGATCAAAGTTTTGCTGAAAAAGTAATGAATAATAAAATAAAAATTAACATATAACCTAATTAATGTGATGTTAAAATATCCACAGCAACAAGTTGTAGGCCAGCCATCTGATGTAGCATAACTATGAAGAATCAATACTTATCGATTTGCTGAAAGATCGCTAATCTACGAAAATAAATCTACTGAAATGAAAACTTAAGGTTTAAATATAAAAGAGTAAATACTAACTTTACAAAGGGTATCCAATATGTTGGACCAAAACTATAAACAATATAGGAGCCACTATATATATAGCACATGGAATGGAGATAATCTTCCTCTTGTTTGCCTCAGTGAGCCATAACTTAATTAAATGCAGATGTACCCAGAATATATAAGAATGATGCTGTTACTTGCAGTTTCGATTTTAAGACCAGGAAAGATGCATAGAATGCTGGGAAAAATTATAAAAATAACTTTGGGACTACTGAAATAGGTTTATGACAGAATAGAGTGTGAAATAAAAAAAGTGGTGGTATGTACTTCCTGATTACTTCCAAAATTTACCATGGTTAAAAATAGTTTTTTTGTTAATTTTTAAAAGATTTTCGAAAATTTAAGGGAAAAACTTGTTGATAATAGTTCAAATCAAACTTGTGAGCTTAAATCAGAAGGTTGTTTCAACAAATAAGAACGTTAACATGCAAATCGGCAATACCGTTTAGTGCTTCTAAGAAATGGCAGTTGGATAGCTTTATCAAATTATTTATAGTTTAGTTTAATAAAATATGCATCAAATTAAAAAACAAAATATTGTTTTTCTAATCTGAATTATATATTTTTATAAGATATATTTATATATAAAATTACAGCAGCAATATTTACTTTTAAAAAACAATTTTTTTTTTGTTGTATTAGAAAACATATACATACATCCTTGGCCTCTCAAATCGGATTCTGTAAATGTATACACATGGCATCGACACTGGAATGGGTAAGTGTGGAATTTCAAATTAGTGGAAGAATCAGAATGTGAATAGTAATGTTTTAATAAGTTCTGCCGAACTAAAAAGAAATTTTTCGTGTATAGCTTAAAAGGAAGTTCCAGTTACCCCACAATATAGAGACCACCTAAAGATGGAAATCCTACAATAAATAAATTGTTGGCAATATTTGTAAAAAATTTTGCACTTTCCAATTTTAGCACCATCTAATGACTGAAAATCAAACTATTGGAAGATCGAGAAATTGTGGTTCATGATTTCTTATTACCTGTTCAATTAAAAATATTTTTTTATTTACTCTTTAAAATATCATTCAAGTATCTACAAGTGGACAAATGAAAAAGGGGGAAAAAGTAGTTTTTTTTAAATGAGATCTAAATATTTCAATAATTCTATAAAAGAAGCTAACTAATGACACTTTGCAATAAAATTTCTATATCGTCATCATCCTCCTCAAGCAGCCATGGGCTATGGAGGTCCAACAGACCATGCAGTTCAATTCTCCAAGCATATCTATCCTGAGCTACATCTTGCTACATCCTGCCACTGCACACCAATTTTAACAAGGTCCTGTTTCACATTGTCTGCCCACCACATCCTAGGTCTCCCCCTCTTTCTGAGGCCCTTAGACACACTGTTCATAACCCTATTTGCTAATCTCTAATTATCCATATGGGCAACATGGCCAAACCAGCGGAGTCTCTCTCTGCACAATATGCTGCTTAAAGGAGGTTGCAGACTCCTTTGCATAACCTCATCATTAGTTACAAAGTTAAACCACCTGATACCCAAGATACTGCATAAGCATCTAGAATCAGAAGCATCTAGTTTCCTGTTATCTTGTTTACACAGCATCCAAGTTTCACTATCATAACTAACCCTAGAAAAAACCAAACTAATATACAGTCTAATTTTAGTCTTTAGGTGTATACTCCTATTTCTCCACAATCTCCATATATTCTTAAAAGTCCCAGCAGCAATCCCGATTTGTCTGTTAATCTCATGCCGCACATCACCAGTATCTGTTACGTAGTTTCCAAGATAATTAAACTGTGACACCTGCTCAAGACAGCAACCATTCAGATTAACTGAATCACAACCTGCCTGACCAATTTTCATCACTTTAGTTTTCTCTCTGTTTATAACCTAACCTACTGTACTACCAGTCTCATCAACAGCTCGAATGAAAGAGTTCATCTCATCAACATCATTTGCCAAAAGGGCTAAATCATCAGCATAATCTAAATCAGAAATTTCCGTATCTCCAGCCCATTTAAGGCCAAAAGCTTTCCCTTGAAGTGAATTTCGCATAACATAATCAACAACCAAACTAAAGAGAAAAGGAGACAAAATGCACCCTTGTTGAACACCAGAAGTAATGCTAAACCAATTGCTACAAGATTTACCAACTCTCACACATGACTCAGTGTTATTATAGAGAGCTTTCATTATGTTAACTAACTTGTCTGGTATACCATATGATTTCACAATCAACCACAAATTATGACGATCAACAGAGTCAAAAGCTTTTTTGAAATCAACAAAGCTAGTAACAACAGGTTTTTAAACCTCTAAACATTTTTCAAAAATCAGCCTAAAGGAAAAATATCTGATCCACACATCCCCTACCACTTCTGAATCCACATTGCTCATCACGCAATTAACAGTCAACCAGATTCTTAATTCTATTAAGCACAATCATGGAAAGAACTTTACCTGGAACAGAGAGTAGTCTGATATCCCTAAAGTTATCACAAGAACTGCGATCACCTCTTATGAAAATAGGGATAATAATAGCTCTAATGAAATCCTTAGAAACCATGCCTTTATCATAAAAGATATTCAAAATTTCAATCATCCAAGTGGTAACCGAAACATTCCCAGCTCTAAGCATTTCTGTAGTAATTTCATCTTATCCCTGGGGATTTATGTAGTTTAAGTTTAGAAATAGCCAAAATAACTTCAGATTGTGTTATAGGGCCAACATTAAAGCCACCAATGCACCTATCATCATTGCAAACAATGGGAGTAGAACTAACCACATTGTTTAGAACATCACTGAAATGCTCAGCCCACTTAGTCATGACAGAATCCTCACCTTCTATAACCTTATGTTGTTTATCCTTCAATCCCTGTATGCCCCCTCTGTTTTCTACCACATAAAACATTAACTATCTGGTACAGCTCTCTGCTGTTGTGCTGTCTAACTGCTTCCTCAGCTTTGTCAGCCAAGCAATCAAGCCAAAGATTCTTATCAGCAACTAACTGATTTTTTCCATGTTTATTAAGCTCTCTGTAATCCTTTGTATTAGGACTAGTAGGGTACTGATTAAGAACATTCCTTCAGTTCCTTCTTTCTGAAATAAGCTGAAGTGCCTTATCATTCAAATAATTCTGCCTCCTCTGCTCCTTTTTTCCTAAAAGAATACTGTTAGTTTTCAAAAATGCTTGTGTAAAATGGCTCCATTCTTCCTCAACTTCAGTAGTAAGCATACCATGACTGTCATAATGACTAAGTAACCTATCATGGTAAGCTTTGGCTATAACTGGGTCTTTCAGAGCTTCAGTATTAAAAGTAAATTTTTTAACCCTAGCACAGCACTTTTTAAGTTTAAGTTGCAAGACACTTTTAACAAGGTAATGGTGAGATCCAATTTCAGCTCCCCTATGTGACCTGATATTCCTAACAGAACTAGCCCATTTGCTGTTAATTAATATATGATCAATCATATTCTTATGTAGCCCATCTGATGAAACTTATGTGTATTTATGTATGTTATGGTGTTAGTTATTCTCAAACCATTAAGTTCACCAACCTGTATGAGACATTTCCCAATGCCATTGCAGCTATTAATACCAAAGGGACCTATCACTCCTCCCCAAAGGTCAGAGTCAATACAGTCAGGGACTATAGACTACTCCCAATCAGGCTTTAGCATTGAAGTTGCCTAGAACAAAAGTAATATCTCCTTTCTTGACAGAATTCAAAATATCCTGAAGTTGTCCATGAAAATTATCCTTCTTATCCTCATCAGCATCCTCAGTTGGGGCATAACAGCAGATAACATTCAAGTCTTTAATGCTTGTCTGAAATTTTGCTGTAAGAATCCTTTCATTAATGCACTCATATCGTAGAAGAGCATCACTAGCATGTCTGCTGAGAAGCAGACCCACTCCTTGGTAATGCTTTCTGTCCTCCCTCCCTGAAAAGAGAAATTTAAAGTTATTTTTAAGTATCTCACCTTTACCTCTCCATCTGATTTCTTGCAAGCCTAGAATATCTAGGTTATAGCGCTGAAATTCCTGCATGAGGACATCAAGAGAATAATCTCTATGTAATGTCCTCATTTTCCACGTTCCTGCAGAGAGAAAATGATTAGTAGGATTTTTAAAGAAATTAGGTTTATTGAGATAGGTAAGGCTATAACTAATAATATTTCTATGTAATTTAAAAAATTCTATAAAAATCTTAAGTTTTATAATAATATAGAAAGAGCTTTCACCCAAATAAAATTTCTCCCAATTAAGGTTAAGCAATTACATTTTATTCTTAAAAAATACCAGCTCAACATAGGGTTTATTATAGGTCCTTACCAGCGGCTGTAATAAAATACCAGCTATTATAATGGATCTTTCTGAGTTAATTGTTCCTAAATTTGTTATTGTGTTATGAGTTATTAAAATTTTTATTATTGTCTGCCCATCGCATCTTAGGTCTCCCCAATAAAACACACAATATACAACACTTTGACATTATCATTACATGTATGTTATGGTGTTAGTTATTCTCAAACCATTAAGTTCACCAACCTGTATGAGACATTTCCCAATGCCATTGGGAAAAGGTTATATTTACTCCTAAAAATGTTGTTATAAAATGGATTTTTAGTCACTTGGGTCTTAAGGATAAATTAAATAATAAGGGGAATCAGTGAATTATCCCCGCTATAATAGCAAATACTGCCCCTATAGAGAGGACATAATGAAAATGGGCTACTACATAATAGGTGTCATGCAAGATGATATCAATTGATGAATTAGCTAGTACAACTCCTGTAAGCCCCCCAATGGTAAACAAGAAAATGAATCCAATGGATCATATTAAAGAGGCTGTTATAGCAAGATGTGTTCCATGAAGCCAAAAACCAAACAATAAAAGCACAAAACTAAGCAAAGCCATTAATAAGTTATGGATGAACAACCAAGGAGCTTTCCAGCTCTTCCAGATGATAAAAAAATTATTTTATCAAAGAAAATGAAGAAAATAAGAAAATAAATAAAAAATAAATAAAATTTTAAAAAGACACGAGTGGTGTGGGTGTGCAATGCAGTTGGTGGGTTACCAAATATCAGTTTGTATACAGATATTGTAAAAATTATTTAATCATAGTAGATATACATTCAGTGTTGTTTAACTTTGACAAATATGTAATCAAACTTTTCTTAAAAGTTGTTAAACATTTTTCATTTCTTATTCTTTGTGGTTTATTGTAAATAAATTAAATAACTTCAAATTTTACCCATGTATAGTTTCCCTTCTTCCCTTTATTGTTAACGTCACTTATTGCAGATTAGTAGCTTTTAAATATTGATAAACTTTTTAAAAGATTCAAAAATTTCAGTTTTAGCTTCAAAAAAATATGTATGTATATTAAAAGTAGTTCATTATACTCTGAAATTGCTAAAGTAATTTAATCTTTAATAATGTTTTATTTTTTTCCTCTTAATAATGTTTACTCAGTAAGTGAAATGCACCTTTACAATTAGTACTTCACATAGAGAACAGTGTTTTCTTATTTCTACTATCTCCCTTGGTGTTTCTTATGCACCCTTACCTACAAAACTCATGAGCTGCCACTACCCTGTTCACACTAAAGAATGCATTGGAAGGCTTTCACCTATCTTAAACAGCTGTCCAGCAGATCCCATTCCCTTGCACAGTTCTGAGCCTTGGAAGTCTATGTAACCTGGCCATTTAGCCCATTGTGTGCAAAAAAGTACCACTTGAAGCTAAAACACTCTAATGCACAGCAATATATTTGCTAGAGTTGCTTGATTTAACATGTGGGCATTGAGTAGAAATGAAGGTAAATACACATCTTAATCACTTGTTCTTCCATTCCAATAGGTTGGTAAATTTTTCATCATTGACTTCATTGCCTTTGGTTTAGAGGATTTGAGGATTTTATATATATATTTTTAAGTACTATATAATGGTTATATCTTGGTAGGTAACAATTAACGAATCAGAATCACCTATTCTGCCACTTGATGATCTTTATGGAATTGTAGGAGACAATCTGAAACGGACATTTGATGTTAGAGAGGTAAGAATTATAAAATCCCTATATTTTGTAAAAAAAAGAGGTTATAGTTGTATATTTTGTTTAATGTAATGAAATTGTTCATCAAGAAAGTGTGAAGAATACAATATTAATATACTTAAAAAATATAATATTAAAAACACAGTGACAAGTTATTATAATTTGTTTTATCACATAATCACTGTATATATATATGTGTGTAAATCATGACAGTCAAGTGAGCCACCTTAAACTGATGTCAACCACTATCTTACTTGCTACAAGACAGGTGATACATTGTATACTTGTATGTACTTTGTAAACCAGTGATAACACTGGTTTACAAAGTTTTTATAACATGAACAATTGTAGCTGCCTTTAACTATATTTTAAGTGCTCATTTCAGATCTGGTTTAAAAATTGGCTAGCACGTCACCTTTTTATGTTATTGGTCATTTTGACTCCATTAAGATCTTCCTATACCAACACCTCCAGGCAACTGGAAAGATACTAGATATTTTATTTTTGTGGCTGGCAACACTGATTGCCAAGTGGGAGAAAACATGTAACAGTAACCTAACCTCAGACCGCCATTCTTGTTGTTTTCATTGTAGGAGGAACACATGCTGTACATTGAGTGAATTTTGGTGTTTAAATGGCACAAAGCCAGCATCGTGGATGTGTTAATGTGCCAGATAAGTTTTATTATGTGTGTGGAAATTATATTTTAAAATCCCAGGGGTCATTTTTCGACAAAGATTGTGAAGACAGCCTATAATTTGTATTTTGGATGTCATGTTGGAGATCAGGACAAAGCATAGGCTCTTCGTGTTTTATTGACCTGAGTGAATGGTTGAAAGGTAAGATAAAATCCATGCCCTTTGCAGTTCCAATGGCAGTTGCAAGTGTGAGCCAACTTGTCACTTGCATGATTACTATTTTTTTTTAACTAAAGTGTCAGCTTTTCAAAAAATAACAAAAGCAAAATACAATATACAAATGTGCCTTCAGCCATAAGGCCAGTTCCTCATGGAGAAGATCTTCCTATACCAACACCTCCAACCAACTGGGAGGAGATGGATTCACATTCATCAGAGGAAGACTTTGAGGCACATACAGATTCTGATACTATATACAACCCTAAAAAGTTAATGAGCCACATCTGATTGAACTAAATGATCTTGTTTGAGACCTAGAACTTTCCAAACAACAAGCTGAGGGGTAGGTCAAGACTTCAAGAGTGGAATCTTCTGGCCAAGGGTACCAGAGTTTCTCTGTTCAGAAAGAGAAATTTGACTTTTTCTGCTTATTATGAGGTGCAAAATGGTTTGTGTTTCTGCACAGATGTTTCAGGGCTGATGGAAGAAATTGAAACAACTCACGACCCTAAAAATGGCGTCTATTTATAGATTCATCAAAATTCAGCTTAAAAGCTGTCCTTTTGCATAAAGGAAACCAAAAACCTTCCATTCCAGTGACACACACTGTGGGAATGAAGGAAACTTATGAAAGCATGGAAAAAATACTCACTGCTATGAAATATGACCAATTTAAATGAACAATATATGATGATCTAAAAGTCATATCTCTTGTGCTCTGGCTTCAAGGAGGCTTCACAAAATTTTGCTGTTTTCTGTGTTTGTGGGACAGTAGGATCAGAAAGGAACACTAAAAAACAAAAGATTGGTCCAAAAAAAATGTTTTTATTCCTGGAAAGAGTAATGTGAGGTATTAGCCTCTAGTTGACCCCTCTGATGTTCTGCTCCCACCATTACGCATTAAACTGGGGCTTATGAAAAACTTTCTAAAGGCTATGGACAAAACTGGTAAAGGGTTTTTTCACTTGAAGGAAAAATTTCCAAAATTAAGTGATGCCAAACTCAAAGAAGGGATCTTTATTGGTCAGCAGATCAGGAAGCTACTGAATGATATTGTCTTCGAAGAAAAACTGAATATGAAAGAGCTTGCTGCATGGAAATCCTTCACATCTGTGGTCCAGGCTTTTCTGGGGAATCACAAAGAAGAAAACTACTATCAGCTCATTCAAGATCTCAAAAGCTATGAAAATCTTGGCTGGAATGTCTTTGAAGATGCATTTCTTGCACTTGCATCTTGACCTCTTTCCCAAGAACTTAGGAGCTGTCAGTGATGAGCAAAAGGAAAGATTTCACCAAGTTATCCGAACCATGGAGGAGAGATACCAAGGCAGGTGGGACCCAGCAATGATAGATGACTCTTGCAGAAGGATGATAACTCAGCACATAAAAGACAAAAATGAACTTCTTGTAAGTATAAAAGATCCTTACCCATGTTTTCTTATTTTGCGTTTCAATATTATTTCATTTGTTACTTTATATTCAGTGGTCTCTAACTATAAATTTTTTTTCACTGTAATCATGTAATTAATTAATGAGTTTTAAGTTGCAATTTGATAAAATAGTCACATTTTTATTTCCAAGATATGCATATTCATTGAAATTTGAAATACATCAATCCATAATTTAAAAAATATATATATGTGCTGCAGATTTTTCACAGCCGTATTTTAATTCAGCACCCCAAAATTAGTAAAAAAAACTTCCTATTTGACCAATGTTATGAAAAAAAAAGTTTCAGTTTGTTGTCTAGTGTAATCAGTCTGTCTTAACTGATACACTTTAAGTTACTTTAAAGTGATAAGTGAGTAAAAACATATTTTTACCACTATTTATCCAAGTTGATGTAAGTCCTTGCTGTTTGTTGGCTGACACTCTCACTTTCAAGGGGTTATAGACACACTGCTGTTGATATCCTCTTGTGGTCTTTAATACACTCTCCTTATACCGTTTATCTCCGCAAAACTCCCCGCCCTGCCCAAGGTCAGTAGGTGACACCGATGAGCTTGGAAAGGCCACTGTCCATCGGATGGGACGTAAACCCGTGGCCCTGTGTGCGGGAGGGCCATACGCTGTGCACGTTAAAGAACATGCTGGATGGCCTTGACGGGAGGCTACCATCTGTCTCCCAACAGCTGTTCCAGTGGGTCTCCTCTCCCAACTTTCTCTGAGCCTTTGGGATCCTTGTGACCTGGCCGTTTAGCCCATGGTGTGCAAAAAAGTGCCGCTTAGAGGTAAAACAACCCAACTCCTTATACCATTGAGATGCCAATCCATTGGAAACAGGATACCATACTTCTTAACTTCTTGAGAATGGCACTGTTTCTGTTGGTACAGTGTGAACATCCCATGGTACTTGTTACTCTTCTTATAATTCAACTTTGTGGTCCCCTTCTGTCATGATTTATTATTGACATTCCAATTTAAGGCATAAAAAAAATCCCCAGTTAAAATACACTGCTATGTGCATTTCGTTCAGCTTCAATAGGCAGTGTGCAGTTTAATACTAATACATCACATGATTTATAAGGCTGTCCCCCCTAGCAGATACCCAGTGGGTTTCCTGTTAAGTGATTTAAAATTAATTTCAAGCTGATGGTATTGGTTTTATATTGTTATTACATAAATTTCTTTGGTTTAAATTAATAAATAAATTTTTCATGTAATTTAATTGCTTTATTTCTGGGTGATGCAATTATTTTAACATTTAATGTGTAATTATGCAAATTAGCCTGTAAGGTCTGCATTATTGCTGTTTTACCTAATTTATTGTCCAAATCATATTGATGCTCTATCATTCATGCTGCCATCTGTCAATATGTTTTCCCTATATATTTTATATTATCCAATAATACTACATTTCATCTTTTATTTCTATTAAATAAATTCCCTCTATGGGTGTACTTTGATTCCTATCATTAACCACCAGTTTTTTTACATTATTAACAATTTTAGAGGTAATTTTATACCATATTTCTTTAATATTTTTGTCAATATACTTGGCAAATCAAACTTGAGCTGAAATCAGGTGATTGCTTCAGCATAGAGTAATGTAAACAAACAAATCCACAATACTGTTTAGTGCTTCTAAGAAATGGCAATCAGATGGCTTTATCAAATTATTTATATCGTAATTTAATAAAATATGCATCAAATGAAAAAAAGAAAATATTTTATTTCAAGCTTGAATTACACATTTGTAAAAGATATATCTAAGAAAATTTTAAAGCGTGAATTTAAAAAAAGAATCTATGTTTCATGTGTTGTACAAAAGATGTATTGACGTCCTTGACCTCTTATTTCGGATTCTGTCAATACCTATGTTCTACGATGACCTGGGAAGGGTTAAAGATCTTAAAGTGAGGGAAGTAGTTGGTCATGACAGCATCTCTAATAAAATGTTGAAAAACTTGCCTAATAAAGCTTATGTTTCGATTCTATCTATGTATTCTTTTTATGTTTAACAAATTCTTAGAATGTCTTATTTTCCTAATATTCAGAACCGTGCCTTGGTAATTATGATTCTCAAGCATGGACAAGATCCTCTTTTTCCACAAAACTATAGACCAATAAGTTTACTTTCATGTCTTGACCAAGCTTTTCAAAATTATTTTTCAGAATTGACAACTAAATTCCTGGACTTCTCCAATATAGTATAGCCTAAACAATTTGGTGTTTGCCACAAGCATTCAATTGTGTTTCCAGCTCTCAGAATTGTTGAACTTGTCTCAGAGGCTTTGAGCAAAAAAAGGCTGCTGATTCAATCTTGGTATTTGTATGGGGGTTATTTGGGTAGTTACAAAATATACTTTTTCTCTCTTTTTTTTCAAATATCCTTTCTTGTATCCAGCTTGCATTCCCGTTTCATAAATATACTGTAGCTCTAAATCTAGAGTCTTTATTAGAGCAGTATCTATAGGCACTTAGAAAGTGGGAATTAATACAGATTTTTTATAATGACCAGGATGGGTTGAATTTTCAGGGATTATATTCGGTATGTATGTTGGTTTTCTATACACAGTCATTTCACATGTTTGTTTTGCGCGATATTAAAATATTTAAGTATTGTTATGTTCTGTCAACTTCCTTTTCATGAGTAAAATTAATAGTAGGCATTATACTATTGAATGTATTAAGTAAAATTTTTAATTTGTCAGCATCATAGTCCCAAAATAAAAGTACATAATCGATGTAAGGTATATATAATCATGGTTTGTACTGTACCAACCTCAATGCCTCAGTCTTAACATGTCTGAGAGCAATGTCAACCATGAGCCCAGACAGAAGTGATCCCATTGGAACCCCCTTGGTCTGGACCCATGTCCTGCCATTCATTAGGAACCAATTGAATGTGATAAATATTAAAATATATTTACCACGTCCAGTTGGCTTCTAACTAATGGTTATTTTAAAAGTAATAAAGTATAGAGCGGAGAAACTGAAGTAAAAAAACTCAGACAACTTATAACATCTCAAAATGTGCTCACTTCTTAAATAAAATTCTTTAACAAAAAAATCAGTGTAAGCAAAGATGGACTGGTACCTCCATGGGAAGAGATACCATCTAAGTGAGCAAGACTGGCCACCTCCAGAAATGGTAAATGTGCACACATAAGGAACACCAAATGCCTGAATAACATACCCCAATAGGAGTGGACCCTCCACTATACAACATCAGCAATTAACACTGAGACTTTACTAAAATAAGCTTGATTAGCATAAGAAGCAATATAAATACTCAGTTCTTTTACCTAGTGTAAAATGTTAAAACTGATGTACATTGTAAAAAGTATCTGAGAACAACTATAACTTTTAACAGTGATTTTTGTGAAATTGATCTTATTTGTAATCTTCACACTGTGAATTTTCTTTACAATTTACTAAGATTTTAGGTTTCTGTCACTAAAAAATATTTCAAAAGACATTGAAGATGCCTTCATGAGCTGAGACTTGTGTCAACTAGCATCACTCAGAAGTTTCACTGGCTCACATGTGATATATCCTCAAAATCTAAAGTTGAATCTTAAATGCTGCAGCTCTATCCTCTTGCTGATAAATTTGATGGAAGTTTGTAGACTCATATCCAAAGGAATCAACAATACCAGCCCTTTGGTTCATGTTATTTTTGCTAGCACCCTGATGCTGAATCTTTTGAAACTTTGGTGACATTTGTAGTTCAACATAAATGCACTTACATATTTACAAAAAATTGTAGATTTGATGTTACGACAAATTCTGGAACAATAAAGATGCTAGTCAATATGTGATGTTGTAATGCTCCAAAAGTGTGTTATTATTTTATTTTGTCAGATTGTGAACTCGGGAACAAGACAATTTATGTTGCCAAGAATTTAAATAAAGGTTTTTTTTGTTTAAAAGAGCATAAGACAAAAAAATTCCCAAAATAACCTCTAAATAGACATCTCTAAATCAAAGCTCTGCTCAAGAGAAAAAAAACAACAAAAAGGCAAATACAAATTTCATGAAATTAAATAAGTTTATTGGATTCTAGACTCACCAATAAAAGGCTGCTACAAAGCAAAGACAATTAAATCTTTCATCAACATGTTGCATTAAAAAATCATCACTGTGACTACAGTCATTACTCCTCCTCTCATCAACACCAACTACCACACCTTAATACACTGACTTCTCAACTTGTCACACTCTGGCTTAAAGTAAATGTGACATGTGTCAACATCATGTTTGAAGCCACATTTGCATACAGTGACAAGACAATGAAGATGACGTAAGCTGCTGTGACCTTGCTCGGTGCAATTAGCAGCCGTCAATCAAAACGTCATTGTGCAGATCAGCAACACTATGGCTGGGAAGAATTGATGATTCATAGTAAATGAAAACCCCAAAATAATAATAATGTAAATAAATTTAAAACTTGTTAAGGAAGCATAAAAGTGAATTGGTAAACCATCAGAACATCTGCAAAAGTCACTGAAATGAAGTGAATCATAATAAAATTCCATTTATTTCAATTTCTGCTGATTATTGATTAACCTTTAGATTATCAACAATAGTATGATAATTATTTATTACTCATGTGGATTTCATTATTCTGATGGATCCTCAATAGAAGGTTAGATTTGAATAAAAACGATTATTTTTGAAAGGCAGTTCATGGTATGCAAGCATATGCAGTTCAATTTGATATTCATGAAGTTAAAGTTACATCATCATGTTTTTATCTGGAACATGATATGCGATTTTTGGAGTACTATGCATTATTGATAAGTATATTTGTGTTTGGAAATTCTTTTAATAGGCTCTTTGGAGCTGAAGGTAAAGTAAGTATTTCTGCATTATAACATACAAGTTGGTTAATATGGATGATTATTTTTTAAATATATAATCGTTTAAAATGAGAATCTGCTGTGGAAATGATAGTAGCTTCTACAAAGATTGATACTGCATTATGATTTATAAAAATATATGATTGTTTAATATGAGAATCAGCTGTGAAATGGTACTTGCTTCTTCAAAATTAGTACTGCATTATGATCAATGAGTTGGATTGTTTAACCTCTGAACAACACTTGTGTATACAATGGGCTAAATGGCCAGATCACAAAGATCTAGGGGTAAGGGCTCATAGAAGATTGAGGAGGGGGCCCACTGGACAGATGATAGCCTCCTATCAAGGCCATCCAGTATGTTCTTTAATGTGCACAGAGTATGGCTCTCCCACACAAGAGGCCACACTTAATGCCCCATCAGACAGATTGTGGTATTTCCAAGCTCATTGGTGTCTCCTACTGACTGGAGGCTTTGGAGGGGGGGGGGGGAAGTTTTAGCAGATATAACTCTCAACACCAGCTCGGTAGGACTCGAACCTTGGAACTGCAGATTGCAAGCCTGGCATGTTACCAACTGAGCCACCTCTCACCCCAGCATTATGATTGATGACAGTGACAGTAAGTGTATTTTTTATATTGCTTTTATGTTTATTAATTCTTTCTTACCTACTTCTTGATGTCAAGCCAATATATCCTAGTGCTACTATATTCATAGAAGAAATAGCCAGATAATTTATAGGAATAAGATATATTCCTCTTCTATGATTATCCACAGCTCTATCTTTAGAAACTGAATGTGATAAACTTATTGCAGATTTGATGGACACCTTATAGTTTCTCATAATATTTTGAGGTGTGTTATTTAAAGCTGGAAAGTACGTAGTAGAGGTAGTATATTTATAATTATTTTCTTTTTCATTTTGCAAAACAGGAAGATTATTACTGATTTTAGAAAATACCTGAATGACATGATATAAATTGGATATTTAGCATCCTTTCCTAAAAAATACATATTTTTCTTCCTTCAGAAAATAGTTATTACAACAAATTCTATATGCTCTGAAGAATAATGTATTTAATCCAGAAATTATGGATTGATTTGGTTGAAATAAGTTGTATGGTATGAAGTTGCTGATGAAACTAGTTTTTCTATATAACTTAGTTTCAAGTTAATTATGGCAGTGATGTGTATATATCTATCAATGAAAGATAGTTTATTATTTTTCCCAGCTTTATAGAACTTTTTGTTGGATAAATATGAGGATGTATCATTCAATTTGTGAACTGATGTTGTCTTTAGTCTTCATCACCAGAGTTCGCAAGTGTTTTCTCCTACCCAAAGTGTTCCCCATTGAAAGCTATGCAATTACACCATCACCTAGCTCAGTAGTGAATGCTTTCTGCAAGCAGTTTGTGAAATTGTTCATTGTTTCACCTGAATGAGGAGGCTCTAGTGAATTGAGGAGGCTCTAGTGAAATTGTTCACTAGAGCCTCCTCAACATTTCCAAAGTGATCACCTTTTAACATTGTTTTCACCTTTGGAAACAGGTGAAAATCACAAGATACAAGATGTGGAATAAGGGAGATGCTCCAGCACCTCAACACTAATGATGGTGAAAACAGTTTGAACCAAAGCAGTGGTATCAGGCCTTGCATTGTCATTGTGCAGAAACTATTTCATCTCAGAATTTTGACCATTTTTCACAAACTGCATGACAAAGTTTTATTCAGAACTTCTAAATAAGCTTCTTTATTCATTGCTGACCACCATAGCATAAAATGTGTTATCAGAATGCCTTTGCAATCAAAAAACACCAGGGACATTTGTTTCTTGGATGCCCTCACAGCTCAAAATTTTATATGCCATAATGAACTTGAGTATTTCCACTCATTGGATTGGTCTTTTGTTTCCGGATCATAATTGAAAATCCAAGTCTTGTCTCCAGTCACAACATGCTGTAAGAATCTTTCACTTTCCTCTGCAAAACTTGCCAATCTGTTCAGACACACCTCAATGTGTTTTTGATTTTGTTCATGGCGCAGGTTGTTCAGGTGAAAGTTCTGTTTATGCTGGATGAAACCACAAGACTTACCTATGTTAACCTTTGACAATGGATTGTTTGTATAGCATTAATACTAGATAAAATTTCCTGACTAGTACAATGTTTTTAATATCATATATATATACAGCAAAATTGTAGTAATTAAGCTATTTTTAAAAGCTTTCTTTTTGTTTTATCCCAATACAATAATCTTAATTGCCCCTGAATATTTATTTACGCTATGTCCCATACTTTTAAAAAAACTTGAATTTTTTTAAAATCTGGCTCATACTAAGTGCTGAGGGTGCCATATTTATGAGATTCTACTATACCTTCAAAGACATGGTATAGATATTGATATTCAATGTTGAGATTATATTAGTTGTATTCCAGAGGCATCAACGACAAAAAAGACTAAGAAAGTTATGAATAAACTCGAAAGAAAGCTGTTAACATGACATATTTTTTTTAGCATATAGACAGCCTAGCTCTTTTGGCAGCCTGGGCAAGAAAATTATTTGGCACCCTTTCAAATTTCCCGATTCAAAAGAATAAGCATACATGAAAGTTTAAATTTAGTTCAATTTTATAAAATAATAGTCATTGCTGACCAAAATAGATCATAAAATATGTTAATAAAAAACAATTCAGTCATATTAAATAAATTATAACCACAGTTACTCTATGTCAGTATAATTATCACTATTATCTAGGTGTACAAAAATTAAATATGAAAAATATTCCCAGGTTGATCTTGCATTGTCACCATTTGCCTCACATTAGAGGTATACTGCATTTATTCCAATATCCAAGGTGTAACACTTTAAGTCTTATTTCTACTAGAAAATAGACCTTTCCATACAAAGGTGATACAGTATGAAACAAGATAATAAATCATTATTGCCAGTTTAGTTGTTGATGCTTGGGCTTGCTCAGTCTCTTGCTGCCTGTAACTGATGCTCCACTTTGGTTGATGCATGCGTTAATGTCGCGCACAAAGTATACCAGTCCCTTACACTTTTGTTCTTCTTGGTAATCTTCTCAGTTTACTATTGTACTGAACATGATATTCGATGACGTTCTAAATGTGCACTCAATTATAGGACAGCTGATAGTCTCTTAAACTTCTACTGTGGTGGTTTATTTTATAGCCACTTGTAGTTTCCATTCCATTTGATGTCTAGATTTAAGTTTTAGCAGTCCATCGTTTAATACTGCTGTTTACCATGTGCACACTCTCGAAAACTCATCCAGTTTAGCTTTCGGTGACTGTTTTCTCAGCCCAGGGAGATTTAAACTTTAAATTTAAAAATGAATTCCAAAGAGTTTTTAAATGCATAAAATAATTCAACATTAAAGGCTTAAATGATTCAGAACTCAAAATATTTTAGAACGACGCCTCCCCCCCCCATATCTAGTGGTGGGAGTGCAATCTGTTAAGACTGCTTCACTATTTATACTCTTCTCTCTCTAAGGATTGTTTGACTACATAACACAGATGTCAGGTTGCTCGCACAGCAGGAGGTTCCATGCTGCAGGTATGGTTGGTATTTCCATGTTGCATAAGGAATCTCTATGTAAATATTAACAATGTCTCTGCATATTACAACTAACAATATATATATTGTGCTTCATTTATCTTTATATTATTATCAATTATTGTTTGCACTAATGTCGTATTTGTTTTTTTATTTTTAATGTTTCTATGTTCGGTCATACATTGTTGATATTTCTTTAAAACATTATGTAATGTTTATGTGGTTATGTTTAAAACATTATATTATGTTTTAGTTATCCCTTTAGTATAGGGAAAACTATGAATGCAATTTTTGGTATTAGTTGATTAGGTATAGGTTGCAAAGTCTTATTTTTTTTTAAATTTTGCTTTAGTCTCTAATAATTTCAGTACTAATTTTCTGGGATATCCAGCCTCCTCTGCTATTTCATATATGAATTCCAAAGGATGTGCTGAATGGTGTTACATTAGGAATAAATTTTGACTTTCTGTATACTTCTATATCACAATTTGGTGCTTTCTTTTTAATCCAGATAGGGGCGGGGTGGTTCAGTTGGTAGCATGCCAGGCTCGTAATCTGTAGTTCCCAGATTTGAGTCCCGGCTGGGTCAGCGATGAGATTTATCTCTGCAAAATTCCTCACCCTGCCCATGGTCATGAGGGGACACCACTGGGCTTGGAAAGGCTGCCGTCTGTCGGATGGGACGTTAAGCCGTGACCGTGTGTGTGGGAGAGCCATACTCTGTGCATGTTAAAGAACACACTGGATGGCCTTGACGGGAGGCTACCATCTGTCCCCCAACAGCTATTCCAGTGGGTACACTCCCCCAACCTTCTCTGAGCCCTCGGGGTCCTTGTGACCTGGCCATTTAATTCATGGTGTACAAAAAAGTGCCACTCAGAGGTAAAACAACTCAACAACCCAAAAATTTAATCCAGATAAGGTATTTTCCCATTATTTTCAGTCTCATGGGGTAAAATTTATTGTAGGTAATACATTATTAAAAGCTTCTGATAATGTATAAAATTCACTTATAGGGTGGTCTCAGAAAATCAACAAATCATCAATGTAATGAAGGTATAAGAAAGGTTTTAATTTTACTCACTGTAATGCAGTTTTCTCCATGTCTCATAATGGCATCGCCATGAGCCCAGATAGTGGTGATCCCCCCTCGGTCTGAACCCATGTCCGACCCTTGACTATGAACCAATTAGAGTTAATAGTCAGATCCAAAACCTCATGAACACTGAAGTATTCAGGTGCCATGTGTCTGGCTTGTTTCAACCATTCTGATTTCAGATGTGGTGTGTTTGGTTACAGCGACACGAAGTCTAACGAATGGATAGTGGTTGTTGCTTTTACTTTTACCTGCCTTATTATGTTAACTGCTTCTAAACATGATGTTACTATATGCTCAGTAGATGGGAAATATGGTGAGAAAAACTCAAATAATGCTCTTTCTAAATTGTATGTAGGTGATTTGCATTTGCTAACCAGAGGTCAAAAAGGTTTATTATCCTTATGTAGTTTTATTTTTACAAATAACTGAGGTGTATTCAGATACGTTGGTGGTGTGCGTTTTGCAACAATACTGTTATGTAAAAATGGGTTTCTTTTCAATTCACTTAATTTTGTAAGGGTTACAGGTATTGGGTTTTTGTTAATTATTCACATTTCAACTCTGTTAACATATTATTAATTTTTATATCATATTCAGTTTTATCTGCAATTACTATTTAATCTGTTTTATCTGCTAAAATTATTTTAATTTCTGCATTATTCTTTAAATTTTGCAATATTTTTATATCCTGATTTCCTACTTTCTATTCTGTTAATTGTTGGTACTTTAAACTACAATATAATCTGAATCTTTCCTTCTCTTTATTTATAGTTGGTATTTTATTTAATGTCTGCTCTATCTGCTGTATGAATTCTATCAATATTGATCAGAGTGTGTTTATATGCGTACTTAGCTCCTTGCTTGTAATAATCTATCTTATATCCAGATATACCTCCACCAATGTAACCAGATATACCTCAATTATTTGTAAAAATAAAATTACATAAAATAATAAACCTTTTCAACATCTGGTTAGCAAATTCAAATCACCTACATACAATTTAGAAAGAGTGTTATTTGAGTTTTTCTCTCCATATTTTCCACCTACTGAGCATATAGTAACATCATGTATAAAAACAGTCAATATAATAAGGCAGGTGAAAGTAACAACCACTATCCATTCATTAAACATTGTGTCGCTGTAATTAAAACACCATGTTTGGATGCAGTGATGCGTCTGAAATCGGAATGGTTGAAACAAGCCCAGACCCATGGCACCTGAATACTTCAGTGTTCATGAGGCCTTGGATCTGGCTATTAACTCTAATTGGTTCATAGTTGGGGGTCAGACATGGGTTTAGACTGGGAAGTTGGGGGGGAATACCCAATAGGATCACCACTGTCTGGGCTCATGGCTAATGCCATTATGAGACAAGTGGAAAATATTGCATTGCAGTGAGTAAAATTAAAACCTTCCTTATACCTTCATTATATTGATGATCTGTTGATTTTCTGGGACCACCCCTATAAGTGAATTTTATACATTATTAGAAGCTTTTTAATAATGTATTACCTACAATAAATTTTACCCATGAGACTGAAAGTAATGGGGAAATACCTTATCTGGATTAAAAAGAAAGTACCAAATTGTGATCTAGAAGTATATAGAAAGCCAACATTTATTCCTAATGTAATACCATTCAGCACATCCTATGTCTTATAAAAAATTTGCACTCTACCCTTATTTCCTTCGGGCTTATAAATATTGCACAAAAATTAGTGCATTAAAACGAGGATTGGAATTCATATCTGAAATAGCAGAGGATGCTGGATATTCCAGAAAATTAGTACAGAGATTATTAGAGACTAAAGCAAAATTTCAAAAAACTAAGACTTCACAACCTATACCTAACACCAAAAATTATGCTCATAGTTTTCCCTATACTAAAGGGATAACTAAAACATTAAATAATGTTTTAAAGAAATATCAATTAATTTTACCACACACTATACCTAAAACTAAAAAAGATTGGTAGTAAATGACAGAGATAAGTTAGGACCACGGGGGGGAGTTTTTAATTTTAAGATATCAGACCCAACTAATAAATTGGATGAAAAAAACAATTGTATAGGTAAAACATACCGAACATGCGAGCAACATATGACCAAATATGGAAATGACAATAATAATAAAAGAATACGTCGTTAGTACAAACAGTAACACTGGGCAATAAATTTCATAAAAGTCATGCCTCTGAGATAAAAGTAGCCATTTCTTTAAGTTTTCAAGGTGTTGAACACGAATGTGACAATGAAAATGCAAAATTGGCTATAATTTCTGAGAAATCTGCAATAGTTTCTTATATAATAGAGTAATATGTACATAAGATATGTATCGGTAAAATTCCGCTTCTACTTCTGATGTCACTTTGCCCATCACTTGTACAGCTGCTCGGGATCATCTCTGGTGAGTGCAACAGTAGTCAGATAATACTGAAGTGGACCAGTTTCCCTGGTATCTTTTCTCCATCATTGTAATGCCTTGATGAAAACGTTCACTATGCTCATCACTAACCACACCACAGTTGTCAGGGAAGAAATTTAAGTGGGAATGGGGAAAGTGGGACATATTGCAGATAAGTTTGTGATACAGAGACAACATGTCCTTAACCAGTTTCTTATAATTGTCTTCCCAGACATTTCCGAGGAATTTAGTTGACACCAGACGAAATGCATCCAGGCCTTTTTCTTGTCACTCTGAAGCAGGTTGTCGAACATCTGGTCTCTGAACAGCTCATGGATCTGAGGACCCACAAAAATTCCCTCTTTAATTTTCACTTTGCTGAGTCAAGGGAATTTGTCAGCCAAGTACTTGAAAGCTGATGCAGTCTGGTCCATGGCTTTTATGAAGTTTTTCAACAGTAGCAGGATTTTGCCAGTGCTGAGTGTGTTTCTGCCAGTGCTGAGTGTTCCACATTCTTCTCTCTGACCTTCAGAGATTTCTTCTGAGGCCAGTTTCTCTTCATGTAGTGCAAAGTCTTTGCTCAGCTGGCCTATTATCATAAGAAACAGCAGTACTTCGTATATCCCAGCTGCAGACCCATCAACAAAGCCACTACCTTCAAGGGTTGGGTTGTTTTACCTCTGAGCAGCACTTTTTTGCACACCATGTGCTAAATGGCCAGGTCACATGGACCCCAAAGGCTCAGAGAAGATAGGGGGAGGGGACCCACTGGAACAGTTGTTGGGAGACAGATGGTAGCCTCCCATCAAGGCCATCCAGCATTTTCTTTAACATGCACAGGGTATGGCTCTTCTGCACACAATGTGCCATGGCTTAACGTCCCATCTAACGTGCAACACCATGTGCTAAATGGCCAGGTCACATGGACACCGAAGGCTCAGAGAAGTTGGGGGAGGGGACCCACTGGAACAGCTGTTGTGGGAGACAGATGATAGCTTCCTATCAAGGCCATCCAGCATGTTCTTTAACGTGCACAGGGTATGGCTCTCCCACACACGTGGGCCATGGCTTAACATCCCATTTAACGGAGGCGGCCTTTCCAAGCCCATCAGTGTCCCCTACTAACCATGGGCAGAGCGGGGAATTATGCGGAGATAAATCTCAACACTGATCCAGCTGGGAACTACAGATTACGAGCCTGGCATGCTACCGACTGAGCCACCCCCGCCCTACCACCACACTACCTCACATCCACTACCTTCAAGTCACAACAGAGATGCCAGCCATACTTGCTGTTTTGACAACAGTTCAAGAGCTGTTTTAGGTTGTCATAAGTTTCTTTCATGTAGTCAGCTTGTCCAACCGAAATGGATGGAGGTTGATTTCCATTATGCAGTAACACCGTCTTTAGATTGAATTTCGAGGAGTCTATTAATAGTTGCCATTCTGAGGGCATTCATCAGGACATCTACATTGGAGCAGAACACAAGGTCATCTTCCTTTCTGAAATAAGGCGGAAACTGCTCATGATGAGTTCGAAACAAAGCCACTCAGACATTTTCCTTGAGAAGATTCCATTGTTTAAATCTTGATCCAAGTAACTCTGCTTTGGCCTTGGACAGCTCCAGATCGCAAACAAGATTGTTCATTTCCTCTTCGGTGAGAATGTGTGGTGCAGATGATGCACCATGGCAGATGTTTGGATCATCATTAGACACCAAAGGCTGCGGAGAACCTGACGAGAGTTTGCCTCCTACCTCATCGTCTGAGTCAATGGAAAATTCTTTTGGAGGTTTGTGAACGGGAAGGCCTTCGCTGTGCAGAACTGGTCGGAGAACGGATTGTATATTTTGGATACTCTATTGTCCACTTCTTTTTACTTGTGTTGCCTCCAGAAACAGGTGGAACCATGCAGAAGTAGCAGTCATTTGAATTATTGCTTGGCTCTCTCCAAACCATAGGAACAGCAAACATCATCACCACTTTTTTTGCTTTTCAGCCACTTTCGAAGATTTCATGCACACGTACTGCAGCATATGTGTGGGGCTCAGGCCTTGTGCTGGTTCCCGATCTTGCATCCAAAATAAAACTCATAGGCTTCTTTCACTATTGGAATGATGGCCGTTTTCTGGCTTGCAAACGTCACTTCCTTGCAAATGTAAAAAAATGTATCTGCACTATTAATATAGTTACGAGGCATCACTTTTGCTGAATTAAAACTGCAGGGATCACGTGTTGTACTTATGACTCAGGGATAAATGGGAGTTGCTCGAAAGACTTGCTCACCCTACGAGATGTCACTTACAACTAATGATTGCATTGTCTTTTGTCCGCGATGTCATGACTCAACTACATTACATTAGACAATGATGCAATACCTCTGGGGGTTGTGTGTATGGCAGGCTGATGCAATACAAGGCAATATGTTGCACCTGGAGTTTAAAATACAGCGTTGTGAAATGGTTACCTTTGTACTCAATGTGGAATGAGCCATTTATACATGATCATCTCTGTCTCTCCTAAACAAGAGCCATTCGACAAATTTTATTGTCATTTTCGTGTTCAGCACCTCGAAATTAGTAAAGATTGGCTATTTTCATTTCAAAGACTTTTTGTGTGTTGCCCAGTGTAATTGATAATAATATAAAGATAAATGAAGTACAATATAAACTGTTAGTTGCACACTACAAAATTTCAGTTGCAATATGCGGAGACATTGTTAATATTTACATAGAGATTCCTTATGCAACATGGAACCTCCTGCTGCACGAGCAACCTGAGATCTGCGTTATGTAGTCAAACAATCCTTAGAGAGAGAAGAGTATAAATAGCAAAGCAGTCATAATAGATTGCACTCACACCTGAGGAAGCCTTGAGATAGGAAGGGGGGAAGGTGTCATGATTTTATGTTGTTCTAAAATATTTTTAGCATTTTGAGTTCTGAATCGTTTAAGCTTTTAATGTTGAATTATTTTATGCATTTAAAAACTCTTTGGAATTCATTTTTAAATTTTAATTTTAAATCTCCCTGGGCTGAGAAAACAGTCACCAAAAGCTAAACTGGATGAGTTTTCGAGAGTGTGCACATGGTAAACAGCAGTATTAAACGATGGACTGCTAAAACTTAAATCTAGACATCAAATGGAATGGAAACTACAAGTGGCTATAAAATAAACCACCACAGTAGAAGTTTAAGAGACTATCAGCTGTCCTATAATTGAGTGCACATTTAGAACGTCATCGAATATCATGTTCAGTACAATAGTAAACTGAGAAGATTACCAAGAAGAACAACAGTGTAAGGGACTGGTATACTTTGTGCGCGACATTAACGCATGCATCAACCAAGGTGGAGTATCAGTTACAGGCAGCAAGAGACTGAGCCAGCCCAAGCATCAACAACTAAACTGGTAGTAATGATTTATTATCTTGTTTCATACAGTATCATTTTTGCAAGGAAAGGTCGATTTTCTAGTAGAAATAAGACTTAAAGTGTTACATCTTGGATATTGCAGTAAATGCAATATACCTCTGATGTGAGGCAAATGGTGACAATGCAAGATCAACCTGGGAATATTTTTCATTTTTCATTTTTGTCATTTTCTTAATCCCAATTTAAAGTTCTTTCTTTTGATATAAAACATAACCTATTTCTGTTCATTTGTTATTTATTTTTTAATTCTAAAGTTGACTGGTTTATTTGACTGGTTACAGCTGGTGAAAAGCCTGGACTTTTTGCAAAGTATGGTATATTTTTGTTAAATATTTTATTTTCAGAAAATCTAGAATTAAATGCTGATTAATTTGGCATACAACATATTATAATTCCTTTCAGTAGTTATTTCGAAAAAAGTTCTAAATTTCACTTTTTTTTTGCCTGAACTCAGTTGAAAACAAACTTGGCCATAGGGTACAATTGAGTTTTCAAGTCTGGAATGGTAAGATTAATTAGTGTGGAGAGTGTCATTTCTTTCATATGTGTTGTATAACCAGTGGAAATATGATTGGTAAGATTTGTGCCTATGCTTTGATTTGTGATTCGTTTATCATTTAGTATTTGTTGAAAGTTAGGAGTAATTAGTTACACTTATAGTTATGTTGATGTTTCAAGTGACAAATATTTAAATTTGCACATTATTGAAGTAAATTTATTGCTTTAATTATTAAATCAGTTCATTTACTCTGTTTGTCTATTATGATTTCACACACAGTGTCAATTAAAAATATTACTGAAAATAAGTAACAATACTTTATGGGATGAGATATTTAATGCTGTTTTACCCAGTATTAAGTTATCCATGAAATTGAAAAGATTGAAAAAAAATTTCCTACTTGGATATATTGATCACTAGGAATCCATACATAATAGATCTGAGAGTTTTAGAAACCAATCTACCCTGCCTAATATCATACCTGCTGATTTGGCACATCCATATAAAGTTTCTGCTTTTAATGTATATTTCTTTAGGGATTTTCGATATTGTAGTAATACTCAGAAATTAGATGAAGAAATTAAATTTATTTCCAATAGGGAAAGAAGCAGATTATATCACATCAAATTAATTATATAGATAATTAAATAAACTCAACCTATTAGGTATATATCAAATAAATTACCACTCTTTAATTTATATAATTTTTCCTCTAAAAAATTTTTTTTTGAATCAACTTAAAGAGTGGTAATTTATTCAAATTAATTATATATACAATGTGACAAATACAAATATGATAATTTCTTAGCGTCGATATCCAGATTTGAGAGAAAATTGTCATGAGCTGAATGGGATGGGAATCTACAGCTTCCTAAAAATGTCAGGTGTTCTGATGACAGAGTTGCCGATCAAGATCTCTATTTAGTGATATGAATTATTCTACCTCTAGTGGCCAAGTGGTTAGCACACTTGACTACTGATCTAAGGGACCTGGGTTTGATCCCCGGGTAAGGCATGGATATTTGTGTTGTTTTTCTGCTGATGTCCCGCCATCCTCACAGACTTACTATAGCATATAAACTGACAGGTTCTTGTCAGACCTCTATGGCAAGCAACTGCTTGAGGGGGTATTTATTTATTTTTTTATAATATACAACTCAAATATCTGTTGCTTGAAAACAGTCTTCACTGCTTACAAACAGCATCCTGAAGGAGATGGCAATGTATGTTATACAAATAATTAATTACTTAATAAATTTTTCAATGTTTCTTCAATTAAAAGGTATGTAGTCACTCTTGGCATAGTAGTCAAGCATATCTTAGGTTTGTATACTTTTCAACTGAAGAAACATCAGGTAATTTATTAATTGATTAGAATATCTGTAGGGTGAAGTGGAAAGATATGTTTTTGATTACTATATATATATTTCTCAATGCTAGATTATGAATATCATTATTGAATGAAGAAACAAATATTCTTCCAAAGCACCTTTCAATTTTTTGTATGTTTTATGCCACACTAATTTAGTGAGTGTTATTAAATTAGTGAATATTAAAAAGTTCGTAATCAGTGAAACCATTGAAGTGAAAAACAGTTGAAAACTGCTAAAATAATAAAATCATAATTTTATATCATTAGGTAATAGCGAGAATTGTGGATGGAAGTAAATTTGATGAATTTAAAGCCTTATATGGAGATACACTTGTAACAGGTAAGAAAGATCTTTTTTTGACCATTCGTGTATATTATTCACTGTTTTGTGTATACATTACCTGGATCAATATTATTTGATTCACATAGCATTTCCCACCCTTTTTAACTAATAATTGACCAACATGATGTAACACTCCAAAAGTGTGTTAACCTCTTCACTTTGGACCTTTTGACTGATCCAAATTTTACTAAGTTTCTGGATAGCATTGGGCACCAGACAATTAATCTTGCCAAATAAAGTTAAATAGGGTTTGTTAAATATATAGGCTTTACTTTGTTAATATGAAAAGAATTCAAAAGTTGTCAAATTATTAAAGTTTAAATCTATTCAAAATCAATTATTCTGCTCAAGAGAAAAAAATAGAAAAGTCAAAATAATCCATAAAACAAACAAGGTTTATTTCCAAAAAAATCAAGACTCATCAAATAAATGTCTCTACCAAATAGGCTGAGCAACTAAAGCTCACTCAAAAAATCTAAATTGACATCCTTCTCAACATTGTCTCAACTACTAGTTCTGTGACCTAATGTCACTTACAGTGCATCACTTCCCAGTGATGCAACATACACTGCGTGCAACATACATTAACACGTGTATGTTGCATGCTGGGAAGTACATTTGCATAATCTTACAATTGCACGCTCACACTAGCTATGTTGCAAGAGGGGGCATGATGTCCTTACAGGTGCATTAGTGGCTGTCAGTCAAAAATCGCAGTTGCGCATGCACAACTTTTTTAGCAGTCTGGATGAGGAAAAATAATGATCGAAATGAAAATTAAAAGCCCCAAAATGATAAATATAACATAAAGTAAAAATGGTTAAGGAAAAGTAAAAGTGAATGGGTGGACCATCAAAATGAGGCAAGACTAGGGTAATCAGTCATCCTCTTTTAATCAAACAAATTCTCACTTTTTGAGACCTGTTCCTGAATCTTTTTTCATTTTGTTTTTGGCTCAAATGCTCTTTTTACAGTTATTTAGAAAGGATAAACTGAATTTTGCTTCTACAGATTAAATAATAATTGCTATTTGATATTTTTGTGCAGGCAACACTCACTACACTATGAGAAGAAGAAAGAAAACATTTTCACTTAAATCAGTCAGATGGAGCCTTGTTAGAACTGCCCTTCCATAACTAAATGTAGCAGCAATAACTCAGGATAGGCATGTGAAAAACAAAGGAGTCTGCAACCTCCTTTAAGCAGCATATTGTGCAGAGAGAGACTCCGCTGGTTTGGCCATGTTGCCCGTATGGATAATTATAGGTTGGCAAATAGGGTTATGAACCGTGTGCCTAGAGGCCTCAGAAGGAGGGGGAAACCTAGTATGCGGTGGGCAGACAATGTCAAATAGGACCTTGTTAGAATTGGTGTGCAGTGGCCAGATGCAGCAGATGTAACTCAGGACAGATATGCTTGGAGAATTAAACTGCATGGTCTGGTTGGACCTCCATAGCCCATGGCTGCTTGAGGAGGAGGATGATGATAGTTGGACATCTGTAGCCCATTGCTTGAGGATTATGTCCGTACTTGTCTTTTATCAGCTGTTCAAGAACTTTGCATTGAACTGTCAATGCAAAGTTTATGCTTTCCTTCTTCTGTTTTATAAACTGATTATCAAAATATTTATTGCAGAACTACAGATATGTTCCTTATTCAAGAAAACATAAAATGCATTTAAAATGTTTAGTGGAAGGTATCAATTTTTATCAGTAGTAAAAGTTTCATCATCCAGTAATTGCATACATAACTTTCAGTTAGTACTTTAATAGACTTTCAGTTTTATTTTTTACTTTACTACTTCTGGACATTTTTTAATGCTGCCCAGATATATTTACTGAAATTAAAAATCATGATAGTTATTTTAAAACTTTAACTTTCTTAAAAGAGCTGTATTTCAGTAAAAAATAAGTTTTAAAGGGTAGGTTTTATTTTACTGCTATTTTTAATTATTTTTAAATGTATTTGATAATTACCATTATGAAATTACGTTTTTTAAATTAAATATTTGTACTTTTTTGAAAAATGCAACTTGATCTGCAAATAATTATATCTAAATTTCAATACTTCAAGTTAAACTTTATATGTTTTGAATTACTTTAATTTTTATATAGTTCTTTAGCTCTTTTCAGGTATATCTTTCAGTTTTCATTAAAATCACTTTTTTCTAAAGCGAAATAAATATTTGTGGTGCTATTTCATTCGTGTAATAGATTGCCAATCATCAGATTGGTCTCTAAATAGTATCTAGAAGGAAGAAGAGCTTTATACCAGTCCTCTGTGATGATACACAGAATCAGCCAGGCCCAGCACCAAAAATTGAATTCTGCCATCCTTTGGTGTGCAGGCCACTAGTAGCTTTCAAAAGATATATTCTCTTCTGGAAGGGAACAGAAGGGGAGTGCGCCAGATCATCAGGTCACACTGATCTAGTAATCTGTGGCCACATTTACCTTTCTTCTTTTTTCTGCCCTGCCGAGGAGTGGTCAACTTCATAGGGTCTTGGTGTGGACTATTTAAACCTACTAGACTGCTTATGGCTTTGAACTTGATTTTGGCTCCTGAACTTTTTGCATTGGTGGGCCTCTTTTGAGTTAAAATCTACCACTTTGATTTCTATCTATTCATTGCCAGCTCTAAGTGAACAGATGCACAGCATACCTTACATCAGCTGGTGGATAACCCTAATCATAGGCTATCCCAGGTACCTGAACCCTTCTACATAATACATACAAAATACTCATGCAGCCATGTACAACAGAGGTCCAACAAAACTGTGCAATTTTGTTCTTCAAATTCTTTTGTTCTGAGCTACAGCTGCTCCATTTGACCACTGTAGGCCGATTCTAGCAAGGTCCTGTATGACATTGTCTCCTCATCAGATCATAGGTCTTCCCTTTTTCTGAGGCTTTTAGGTACACTACATAATCCTATTTGCCAATCTGGCTATGCATATGAGCAACATGAGCAAACCAGCATAGTCTCTCTTTGTATAATATGCTGCTCAAAGGAGGTCACTGACTCCTCCTTCCAACTTCACCATTACTTAACCCTTCCCAGGTCCAGCTATTTTTTCACTCTGATCAGGCAAAAAAAATTAACTTTAGAACTTTTTTGCCACATAATTAATGAAAGGAATTTTGGCATGTGATATGCCAAATTAATCAGCATTTAATTCTGGATTTTCTGAAAATAAAATATTTCACAAAAAAGACGACTTGTTTTATTTTAATAGGACTTCTTTAGAATCATCATTAAGTTTAGTTGCTAAATGCATGGTAACACAAATAAAAATTTATTTAGAAAAGACTAATATACAGATATGATTATAATGCACATGAGTAGAAAACTTATTTATTTCTGAATAACAAAAAAAATTAATATTTATTTGAAGCAAGAAAATTACTCCCGTTTTGTAATTATTACATACAACCTAATCGTTCTGAGCCAGGCAAACAAGTCAACTTTAGAATTTCTTTTAAAAATAGCCAATCAGCAGAAATAGGTCATGTTATGTACCAAATTAAAACAGAATTTAATTACGAATTTAATGAAAATAAATAATTTAAAAAAAAATTTAAAGCATATTGAGTTTAATAAACCTTTTTTAATGTGATATGGTGAAAAAAATACATCAAACTATACAATTAAGGCTTAATTTTGGGAAACCTGATGAAAAAAAATAGTTAAATTATATTAATTAATAGATTCGAAAAAAAAAAATTCATCGCCGCCACGGCGGGCTTCGATTCCCGCCGTGGCAGCGATGAATTTTTTTTTTAGAATCTATTAATTAATGTTTGATGTCTATCTTAACAGGGAATACTGTGCATTCACTTTGGATTGATTTTTAGTTAAATTATATATTAATCAAAAGGAAATTTCCTCCTTAATAATATAATATTTACCTGAAACACAATTTTTATTTCTTTTAATGATTCTTTTCAGTATTGTACATTTTAAACATGGTCAGTGTTATACAGCATGACTTAGACTTCTCAGTTTCACAGGAATCTCTGAATTGGTTATGAAATGGAAAATATTTTTCTTGGCTGTTTTTTTTACTAAATATTATGAATTTTTTCTTTGGGTGTTGAAGTTTCGCAATCTAGGCTAAGTGCAGAAAGGTTTGTGCACTAAAGCAAAAAAAAACACGTTATATCGTCAGAGTGGCACGGCCAAGATACTGAAGGGGGAGGCAATAAAAATCATTCAATGCAAACATAAAAACTCGTAATTTTTTTAATTAAATTTTTCTTTGGGGGGAGGGGGTAAAATGTTCACAGTGAGTTGAGGGGGGACCCTTCCTGAAATTGTCCTTCCACATATGATGGCTGATTTCCATGCCATGGAAGTTCTTTTGGCTGCTGTATTGAAGACCTCATTTATTTTCAGCAAACAATACAAATCAGTTTTTTTTTACTGGAAAACAAAGAAATAATGAAATTAAAAATAACATATAACCTAATTCAATGTTAAAATAATCACAGCAAAAAGTTGTAAGCCAGCTATCCGATGTAGCATAACTCGGAAAAATCAATAAATCAACTGACCAAAAGATCACACTAACTTACGGAAGTAAATCTGCAGAAATGAATTTTCTTCGATATCCAGTACCTCATTTGTTTTCAGAAAATGATACCAGATCAAAATTTTACTGGAAAAGTAATAAATAACAAAAATAAAAATTAACATATAACCTAATTTTCAAACATTTTCAAACATAATGATTTTAATAAGCCTTTTTCAATGTGATACTCTGAAAAATATATATCAAACTAGACAATTAAGGCTTAATTTTGGGAAATCTCATGTTAACCTTTCCAGTGTCCAGCCTGAAAAACAGGTTTCTATCCAGGGACCAAGCTATTTTCTGCTAGCTCAGCCAAAAAAAACTTTAACTTTAGAACTTTTTTTGCCAAATAACTAATGAAAGGAATTATGGCATGTTGTATGCCAAATTAATCAGCATTTAATTCTGGATTTTCTGAAATTATAGTATTTAACAAAAAATACCATATATTTAATATTAATAGGACTTTTTTTTAGAGTCGTGTAGTAAAAAATGCATCTGGCAACTCAAATAAAAATAAAAAAAAAAAACTAATGGACAGAAATGATTACAATGCACATTAATTTCTTTAATTCTTTTTGGTTTTAAGTAAATATTTTTCTCATTTTGTAATTTTTTTCTTGGTACCATACTTTGAGAAAATTCCAGGCTTTTATCCAACTGTGCTGAGTCAGATAAACAAGTCAAGTTTAGAATTTTTTTAAAAAATAACCAATCAATGGAAATAGGTCATATTATATACCAAATTAAATAGAATTAATTACGAATTTTATGAAAATAAATAATATAAACAAATTTGTAAGCATATTGATTTAAATAAGCCTTTTTCAATGTGATATGGTGAAAAAAAAAAGATTGTACTATACAATTAAGGCTTTATTTTGGAAAACCTGCTGAATAAAAATAGTTAAATTATAAATTTATCGAAAGGAAATTTCCTCCCGAATAATAAATATTCACCCTGAAATATGATTTTCATTTCTTTTAATGATTCTTTTCAGTATCGTATATTTTACACATGGCCAGTGTTATACAACGTGACTTGGCTTTCTCACATTCACAGGATTTTTTGAACTAGTTATGATATGGGAAAAAAAAAATCCTTGGCTGCTCCTTTTAACTAAACATTATGAATTTTTTCTTTGGGTGTTGAAGTTTGGCGATCTTGGCTAAGTGCAGAAAGGTTTGTGCACCAAAGACCAGCCCTTCCCAAAATTGCCCTCCCAAATGATGGCCGATTTCTGTAGCAAGGAAGTCTATTTTGCTTCCGTATCCAAGACATTCAATTTCAGAAAACGGTACGAGCTCAAAGTTTTTTTACTAAAAAAGCAAGAAATAATGAAAGAAAAATTACATATAACCTAATGGGATGTTAAATAAAATATCTGCAACAATTTTTAAGCCAGCTTCCGATCTAGTATAACTCACAAAGATTGATAAATCAGCCGCTTGAAGAATGCTAACTAATGGAAGTATATATACAGAAATAAATTTGCTTTCATATCCAAGACCTTATTTATTATCAGAAAATGATACTGTATGAAAGTTTTACTGGAAAAGTAATAAATAATAAAATAAAAATTAACATACAGTGGTAATGCGATATTAAAATATCCACAGCAACAAGTTGTAGGCCGGCCATACGATATAATATAACTATGAAAAAATCAATACTTATCAATCGGCCAAAAGATCTGTAATTTCCGAAAATAAATCTACTGAAATGAAAACTAACTAATTTACTTAATTTTATTAAGTTTATATATATAAAAAAACTAACTTGACAAAGAGTATTCAATATGCTGGACCAAAACTGTAAAAAACACTTGTAGCACATGGAACGGAGATAGCATATGTGTCAGCCATCTGCGTCTTGTTTGACTCAGTGAAGCATAACTAATTAAATGCAGGTGCAACCAGAGTATATAAGAAGGATGTGTTTACTTTAAGTTTCCGTTTGAAGGTGGGAAAAATAACTTGGGAATGCTGAAATAAGTTAATGACAGAAAAAGAGTGTGAAACGGAAAAAAAAAAATGGTGGTATGTATTTTGTAATTACTTCCAAAATCTATTGTTTTAAAAAATAGCATTTTTTTTTGTTAGGAGAGATTTTTAGGAGATTTTCGAAAATTGAAGGAAATATTTGTTGATAATAGTTCAAATCAAACTTCTGAGTTTAAATCAGAAGGTTGTTTCAGCAAATGGAAATAGGAATGTTAACAAGCAAATGGGCAATACCGTTTAGTGCTTCTAAGAAATGGCAATCAGATGGCTTTATAAAATTATTTATATTGTAATTTAATAAAATATGCATCAAATTAAAAAACAAAATATTATTTTTGAAGCCTGAATTATATATTTTTATAAGTTATATATGTAAAAACAATTGCAATGGCAATTTTTTTTTTAAATCGATTTTTTTTTTGTTGTAGTAAAAGCATATACCTATATCATTGGCCTTTCAATTCAGATTCTTCGAACGTATACAGACGACATGAACACTGGAAGGGTTAAATAGCCCACCATCCAATGTAGCATAACTGTGAGAGAGTGTGTATAGCATCACTTTGATTTTTATCAGAGAATGTATATTCTGATATGGACTTTAACCGCTTTTTACAGTTTGTACTACCACCTGAAAATAGGGAAAGTGGTTTCTTGGGAAGCAATATGATTCACCACATTTAAATTTAATGACATAGAGAACAGTAGAAAGTCTGTCAATGACATATGCTAGAAAAAACATGCTGTGGATGGGTTTGAGGGAGATTTTTTAGTGCTGAGGTGGTGTGTTGTGGGAAAACATGCCTCTAGTTACACATCCTAGAAAAAACACACTGCTGATTGGGTTTGAGGATTTTCTTTAGCCCCTGGGGTGGTGTGTTGTGGGAAAGCATGTGCCAAAGTTACACTGGATGGGTTTGAGGAAGATCCTTTAACCCCTGGGGTGGTGTGTTGTGGGAAAGCGTGCCATCATGGAGACCACATCACACCTGGCGTAAACTCCTGTTGTGGTTTTATGACCTCGGTATTGAGCGCGTGTCTAAACTATTTATGTGATGTGATTGAAATCAAAAATTTTAAACCTGTGTACTCTCTTGATACGATCCTAAGGGGTACTCTTTCAGAAAGTAGAGTGCACTATTCCCGTTATGAAAGTACATTGCAATTTTCAACTAGAAACCTTTTCATGTCGTCTTTTGCAAAAAAAAAGTTGTCCTGGCCATTCATTTCTCTTAATACCTAAGTGTAAACATATTTTTTATGCTTTAACTTGGGCATTTTATGCAGTGACTCTTTTTATCTCTTGGCTTACCCTGTAGAACTGCATGTTGCTTATACCTTTTGTTTTTAACCTAAGTTAAACAGCCAACTTATAATGCAGGGACATAATTTACTCAGGAAACAAGGCACATCATTCACTTGGCCAAAGAAGGCACAACACAGTACATGGTAGGTGTACCCAATAAACTTGTATCTCAGTGTATTTGAGAAGCAATACAAATAATTCTAGAAGTAGTGGAACCAATATCCCTCTGAAACTGAGAAAAGTCACAACTGACCTGAATCAGTTTTGACTTTTCTCAGTTAAGTGAGACAATAAAATTAGAGTCAATGAAATATTATGCAAAAAGCTCACAATTTTCTAGTTCAATTTGATAATATTAATTGGTTTTGTCCTTAAAAACTATATTTCATCAGTGAAACGAAAACCAAAACACTTTGGTATTTTCTGAACACATTATAAATATCCGATATGTACAGCCTAACATATGCCCTCAGTTTGAAATCAAAACCAGATGTTTACTGATTGATATCACACTTTTATGATGTTGATCAAAAAATATTGATTATTCTCTTCATTTTACTTTTATAAAAGGTATCCAATAATAGATAAAAAATAATTTAGAAACGCTGAAACAGTTTTAATCTCAAAATATATTAAAATGATGCAAAAATGTATGCAGCTGTATTTTTTAGGCTTTTCACTAGTCAAATAAACAAGTCAAAGTAGAATTTCTTTTTTAAACCAATGAACAAAAATAAGTCATATCATATACCTAAAGAAAGAACATTTAATTGGTGTATAGAAAATGATAAAATGTTAAAAAAAAGAGAAGTAAGTACAATTTTATAATATTTTTTTAAAGAAAATTGCAAAGTTTCACTGTTTTTTGTGCAAGTCATTGAAAAACTAAAAAAAATTGCTCCTTTGGCATCTGACTTCATTTTATTGAGAACACAGATGGTTGAATGTTTGCTAAATCGCCGAGTTAACTGAATAACCCCTGCCCCTGCTAGTATGCGTAATGGGAACCAAGATTTATTATTAAACTTGGACATATTTCACACATTTTTCATGATTTTTTTTAAACCTCTAAAACAAAGGGTAAATGTTATGCCTGCAATGTAAATCCAGTCTCCACCCCCCCCCCCCCAGCTGCTCCTTAATTTTTTTTCTAGATCCAGTCCTGGAATGAATAATTTTTACCACTTTTTTCATAAAATATTGTTAAAGTTGTTTTCAAACGTCCATAAACAAAACTTGTACTAAAACATTTACATAGTTACAACTTGGTTAGCAATACTTCTGGTGTTCGACAAGGGTGCATTTTGTCTCCTTTCTCATTAGTTTGGTTATTGATTATGTTACGTGAAATTCACTGCAAGGGAAAGATTTTGGCCTTAAATGGTATGGAGATACGAAAGTTTCTGATTTAGATTATGCTGATGATTTAGCCCTTTTGGCAAATAATGTTCATGAAATGAACTCTTTCATTTTAGCTGTTGATGAGACTGGTAATCGAGTTGGTTTGGTGATAAACAGAGATAAAACTAAAGTAATGAAAATTGGTCAGGCGGGCTGTGATTCAGTTAATCTGAATGGTTGCAGTCTTGAGCAGGTGTCTCAGTTTAATTATCTTGGGAGCTATGTAACAGATACTTGTGATGTGCAGCATGAGATTAACAGACGAATAAAGATTGCTGCCGGGACTTTTAAGAATCTATGGAGAGTGTGGAGAAATAGGCGTATACACCTAAAGACTAAAATTAGACTTTGTAATAGTTTGGTTCTTCCTAGGGTTAGTTATTGTAGTTAAACTTGGACGCTTTGATTTTGAACGTGATTCATTTTCCTCTCTATCAAAAAACTAGAAGTATAACATATTGCCTCTGGTGAATATGGGATGCTTATTTGGAAAGAAAATTAACTTTTTCATTTTCTGAACTTTGCACCCTTTAACCCCTCCAGGGTCCCGCCTGAAAAACTAGTTTACATCCAAAAGCCCAGCTATTTTTTTCACTATGATCATCCAAAAAAATTACTTTAGAAAACTTTTTTTTTATCAAATGAGAGGAATTATGACTTGTTATATGCCAAACTAATCAGCATTCAATTCTAGAAATAAAATATTTTGCAAAAACAGATGACTTTTTTTTAGTAGGGCATTTTTATAACAGATGACTTTTTTTTAGTAGGGCATTTTTATAGTTATGTAGTAAAAAAATGAATCTGGCAATGCAAATAAAAATTTATTTCAAAAATCTAATAGACAGAAATAATTATAATGCATATGAATAAAAAAGTTATTTTTTCTCAGTACCATGCTTTGGGAAAAGTCCAGGCTTTTTGCCAACTGTGCTAAGTCATATCAACAAGTCAACTTTGGAATTTTTTTAAAAAATAATTAATCAACTGAAATTGATCATGTTATATACCAAATTAAAGAGAATTTAATTGCAAATTTTATGAAAATAAAAAATTTAAGTAAGCTTTAAAGCATATTAATTTTAATAAGACTTTTTTTACAGTGATAAAGTGTAAAAATAGATCAGACTATGCAACTAAGGCTTGATTTTGGAAAACCTGATGAATAAAAATACTTAAATTATATATTCATTGAAAGTAAATTTCTTCCTGAATAATATAATATTTACATGAAACATGATTTTTATTTCTTTTAATGATTCTTTTCAGTGTGGTATATTTTAACCCTTTGCACTCCAGATGTTGTTGTTAAATAGTATTAATATGTCACCGTAGCGGCGCTTATGGAGTGCAAAGGGTTAAAACACTGGGCACCGTTATACAAGGTGACCTGGATTGCCATGTTAATGGGTTTTTCTGTCCTGTTTGTGAAATGGAGGAACATTTTCTTGGCTGTTTTTTTTTTACCGGGCATTACAAATTTTTTCATTAGGTGTTAAATTTTGTAATCTATGCTAAGTGCCAAATAGTTAGTGCACCAAAGCAAAAAAAAAAAGTCTTCATTTTCATAGTGGCACAATGAATAATAAATATATTTTGGGGGCGGGGGAATTTTTAAAAACCATTAAATATAAACTAAAAAACTTATAATTGAAAAAAATCTGCTGGAGTGGGGGGGGGGGGGACTCTTGCCAAAACTGCAATCCCACAGGAGGACTGATTTCTGTGTCAAGGAAGCCTTTTTGTTTCCATATCCAATACCTCATTCATTTTCAGGAAATGATACAAGATCAAAGTTTTTTTACTAGAAAAAGAAAAAATAATAAAAGAAATAATATTCTAATTTGATGTTAAATAAAATATCTAAAAGAACTTGTAAGCTGGCCATCTGATGTATCATAACTCCAAAAGATTGATAGATCAGCCCACAGAAAAATCAATAATTTGCGGAAATTAAATAAATATATAGCTATGAAAACAAAGGTTTAATTATAAAAGTATAAAAGCTAACTTAATGGATGTTTACATTATCCTAGGTGTGAGAGAAGAATGCTTGCTGTAAACATCCACTATATAGCCACTTAACTACAAGTGTAAGCAATAACTAGGTCACTGCACTCAATGCTTTATGCTGCAGGCAGCTTCATAACAACTCTAGCTAAGACGGTTCTTACAATTTCAATTTTAAAAGTGGGAAAGATGCATAGAATGCTGGGATAAATTACATAAACAATAAAAATATTTCTGATAATATTGAAATAGGTTTATTGCAGAAAAGAGTGTAAAACGAGGGGAAAAAACAGAGGTGTATACTTTGCAATTACTTCCGAAGTCTGCCATTTTTAAAAAGAGCAGTTTTTTTTTTATTATTATTTTTCAGGAGATTTTTGTAACTTTAAGAAAAAAATTATTGATAATAGTGCAAATCAAACTTGTGAGCTAAAATGAGAAGTAAGAGTAAAGAGTAACTTTAACAAACAAATCTGGAAATACCATTTAGCACTTCTAAGAAATGGCAATCAGATAGCTTTAACAAATCGTTTATATTGTAGTTTAATAAAATATGCATCAAATAAAGAAAGTAAAATATTATTTTCCAAACTTGAATTACATATTTTTAAAGGATATATATAAGAAATTTTCAAACGGCAATTTCATGTGTTGTCAGACCTCTGTGGCCTGCAGCTGCTTGAGGGGGCATTTATTTTTTTATACAAAAGACATCTATGTTTGTCTTTGGTCTCCCATTTTTGATTCTGTCAATGCTATGATCATCAGGCACCTTGGAAGGGTTAAGAGTAGTAATTCATACTAATGGGTGATTGGAAATGTAAGTAGTAATATATTATTTGACCTATAAAATTCCAAAAGCATCTCATGTATCCCATAAAATGAAAAAGTTAGATTTTCTTACCCTTGGGGTTAAGGGGCAAATTATCAAGTGTATATAAAATAAAATTATTTATTTATTATTATTAATTGAATTTTAACCAATTTTAATTTAATTAAAACATGTATGAATCAGTTGCTCCATTCTTTATCAATTACATTCACTGGATTTCTACTATTTAGTATTGCTCCAGGTTTCACATTTTCTATATTTACCATCTCATAATGATAGTAAATTAAGGCCACTTGGAGGATCTGAAAACTATTAATTATATTTTGTTAGTACCTATTCAACTCAAAAAGAAATTTTCATTAATCTCTCAAAACAAAAAGTTCCATTTTTTTCCCCACCCACCTTAGGGGTCATGGGGGCAAGTTGTTGCTGCCAATGTAAACCCCTTGATCATCACATGCCACCACTAAAATATCATATTTCTAGCTCGACTTTATCGTTTGCAATATTCATTCAGAATTTTCCACCATCAAAGGGCACAATTGAAACTTTTGGGAGATTCTAAAAGTGCGAATTATAATATATGTCAATATCAATCTAACACAAAAAGATATTTCAATTTATCTCTGAAAACAAATAATTATCATATAAAACACAAAACATGCATTTTTTCCACCCCCTCTGTGGTAAAGCTAAAAATCGTTGCTGTCATTGCAAACTTCATCATATTCATATTTTACAACCAAAGTTTGAAATTTCTAACACAATTACATCGTTTGCAATATTAGTTTGAAATTTTGCAAATTTAATTTTTTTTTTCACCATTAGATAGTATTGTTTTAGCTTTTTGAGATATTCTGAAAGCTTAAATTGTAATGTTTCGTCAATATCTATTGAACCCAAAAATAATTTTTAATTTTTCTCCAAAAACAAAAATGTTTGGTATCTACAGACAGATGACAGAGTGGAATGTTTTTCTGAAAACGAGCTAAAAATAATGCAAAAGAAGAAAAGGAATAGTGATAATATGGGAAACAATCTAGTCATAAGAGCTAAATAGGATGTTATCGCAAGAAATCGCTAGTCAGATGGAAAAAATGACGTCCCCCATGACTGTCATTACCTTTCATTAACAAAGTTCACCCCCAAGCTCAGGCTTTTAGACAATGAGTTCTGGTCCATAAGAAGCAAGGAGAGGAATTTCTAATAGAAAAAACAAAACTGATTGTTTGCAGTCTGTTATTATTCATTCAGAGTCGTAGAAAAAATTCCACTCCTTTCCTTTAAATAGTTGTATAAGTTTCAGCTGAGGTCCTGCCATCCTCTCAGAGCTTCTACTATGGCATATAAACTGGCAGGCTCCTGTCAGACCTCTGTGGCAAGCAGCTGCTTGAAGGGGTATTTATTTTTTTTATTTATAAGTTTCACCACACGTTTTGCATATTTTTTGCAAGGGGTCCCAAACTAAAACAACTCTTAGATACTCAAATGGTCCTGTGATTGGAAAAATTGAATAGTAACTCTCATTTTGGGTTGATGAGTTAAATGAAAGAAACATTTCTCTCACACAAAGTGTTATTTGTGATAAAGTGAAGAGTTTATTTGATGAGATAAAAGAATAGGAAGGTGGAGATGAAACTTTCATATCAATCAAAGGCTGGTTCGCCAATTTCAAGCAACAAACATCAAATTTAGAATATGAAAATAACAGGTGAGGCTGCCAGTGCTGATGAAGAAGCAGCAAAGGGCGTCTCTTGAGCACTTCAAGTGACTCATAGAGGAAGGTGAATACCTCATTGATCTTGTTTTCAAGGCATTATTGGAAGGCCTTTATTGCCTTTATTGAATTTTCTGGCCTTTATCGGAAGAAGATTCCTTCAAAAACTTTCATCTCCCATGAAGAGAAACTTGCTTCTGGATTTAAACCAGCCAAGGACTGTTTACCTTTTCTTCTTGGTGGAAATGCTTCAGGAACTATAAAACTGAAGCCATTGGTCTTCTTATCATTCTAAAACACCAAAGGTGATGAAGGGCTCATTAAAGCAAATTTACCAGTCATTTGGACTTCAAACAGAAGGGCTTGGTTTACACAAGATGTTTTAACAGACTAGTATACAGATATTTTTCGTCCAATGGTACATTGCTACTGTGATGAAAATCTATCCAAGGAGGGCACTACTGTTGTTGGACAATGCCCTAGGACATCCATCAAATGCCACCTCCCTTTTACAGCCAATTGACCAGAATGTCATACCAAATTTTAATACTTACTACTTTCCGCAGACATTTAGGAAGACGTTATGGGAAATGGACAACTGCAACATGTCTGCCAAGGAATATTGAAGGTCCTGTAATATTCTGAAGGGCATCAACAATTGCTGCCCTGCAGGAAACTGCTTGGAAAGAGGTCACATCAACTCGTATGAATGGAGTGTAGTGAAAAAGTAGGGCCTGAGTGTGTGCATGATTTCAGGCGATTTGAGGAAATGCCCCAGATGACAGATGAAATTACTGCTATTACTCAGGAGATAGGGCTTGAAACGTTAAGCCTGATGATGTGACTGAGTTGTTTGGAGAGCCATTTTCTGTCTCTTTCAAATGAGGAACTGAAAGATTTGGCTGCACAGTTGATTCAGGAACAGTAGCAAGAACAAGAAGAGCCCATTTTACAGTCTATAAAAACCCATGACTTGCAGGAAATTCTGGCTGGGATTGATAGGTACCTGCAGAGACTAGACTACATCAATCCTGACTGGGAACAAAGCTGTTCTATTAGAAGAAGAATCAATGCAGTGTTGCAGCCTTACACCATGTTTTGCAAGAAAGGAGGCATCAAGCAGTGCAAACGACCCTCCTCTCTTATTTTAGAAAGAAAACTAAAAAGCCTTTAACTGATCCAAAGATGGCAGACAATGATCTAGTCGACCCTGATGATCCACAACCAGGACCTTCCTTCCATCAGTAATGCCTAGCAATTTATGTTACTCAAGTATGTATTATGAAATTGATTTAATGCATGTATTATGAAATTGATTTAATGCATGTATATTATATTAATTTTTATGTTATTGTATGAAAGATAGTCTCATTTTTCTTACATCTGGAATGCATCTCATTGAAATACATTGTAATTTGGGTTTCATTTATGCCAATTTGATATACACCTGCATCTCCAAGAACCTAACCCCAACATAAATCAAGTGCCTAATGTATTTTCTTTTGGCTCATCATAGTTAAAAAATAGCTTGGCCTCTCTGTGTAAACCCGTATTTCAGGCTGGGTCCTGAAAGGGTTCAGAATTAACTTTATATGATTTGTTATTTGGCACATATGAAGGTAAAAACACAGTGTGCTGAATTAAAGATAATCTATAAACACTGTAAGTGCCTTGGCAACCCCGTAAAGGCCACATGTGCATCCACCTATCAAGTGCATCACACTTCTATCTTTCCCTCTGCCAGGACAGTGCCTGCCTGACGACATGTTGAAGCGGACAGCATGAAACACGTCGCAATGCCTGGTCACCAACATCTCTTATAGGCAACTGCTCAGTGCACTAATAGGAGCATGAAGTATAGAATGATACCCAGTGACTCATACCACAGAAGCAGCAAAGTTCAACATCACTGCAAGTAAGAACGCTATCACCACATGAGTGGAAACAATAACAGACCTGTGAAAAAAATCAGCTACTGAGAACAGCAAACAACCAGAATTGTACTCCTTGAACAACCGACAAAGCTACCTCTAGAAGAACAAAGAAAATGCAGATATGACTATTTAACCTAAATTTCACTGCATCAGTCTATGACCATCAATTTTCCCATTAGTGTCAATGAGCTGATTGTTTGTCGTGCTAACACTTGATTAGTTCAGCACCTACAGTGATTTTAGAATAACTTAATCTGTCTTGTTATTTGACATTTATTATCTTTTTCAGTAAGTTTTCACTGCACTTAAGTAAATTTTTGATGTAATTTTTCTCAAAGATTTTCAGTAGAAATAGATGGAGAATGCATCCCTCTTTTTATATTGAAACAAGTTTTGCATCAACCTAGTTTTTTCAGGAATGGATCCCTTGGCATAAGTGAGAAACAAGTGTACTTTGAATGTTTAAAATGATCATTAAAATGAAATAAGGTTGATTTATTATTTATAGGATATGACTTTCTCAGATAAAAAAAATCTTCCTTCTTTGGGGGCAGGGAGTAATTATTGGGTAAATTTTTTTACCAAATTTTGGTTGAAAAAAATATTATCCAAATTTGTTTCATAAATTCAGATTAAAATCATGAGTAATCCAAAATTTTACAGTATTAAGTAATAATTTATTATTTGCCTATAATAATATTCATTAAGATTACTTCTGTACAAAATCTTCCATCTAATTAAATAGCAAATTTATCTCACAATATCACAATTAGGAGATTTAAGACTCCTATATTGCAGCAAGAGATGCTAAAACGATTCAGTGGTACACATAGTTTGTTTTATGTTTCGTGCAGTTAAAGGTTTAGATATATTTACCACCTATGGGAGAATAATCCTTGGCTGATATCTGAACTTTTACTCACCGTAGTTGCTGCCAAGGCTTACATTCCATTACTGTGGTGCTCTAGTTGTCAGTGGTTCACCAGTCCAATAGCATTGCCAGGTGGTTATCGGCACTGTCCGCTGATGCACAGAATGTTCATCTGTTTAGCACATGGCTGAGGTGTTTCTCTATGCATGCTATAGGATGACATGCTGTGGGGAAACATGCTGAAATGTAAAATGAATTGGGTATTAACATCAAATCATTTTCGCAGCTCTTGCTGTAACACATGAAACATAAATCCTAACAATGATATTGTGAGATAAATCTGTTATTTATTATTACTCACTGTGTTCACACATAAAGATTTTCTTCCATCTAATTATTTTAAATTCATGACAGATATTCTCTATAAATGATATTTTTAATATTCATAAATATGTTCTTACTCTGATTTTTCTTCTATGTTTTGCTACTATACAATAGGTCAGGAAAAAGTCAACTAACTTTAAAGTTTTTTTCGATTAAAGGACCTTCTTTCTCAGAAGTTAATTAAAAATAGCCTATAATTCTCATTGAACAATAAAATTTTTAGTTTATCTTTCAAAATATTCGTATGTTAAAAGTTTTTAGGAGAAAGCTCATAAGGTTTTTGGAGCAAGGACAGCTCTCCATCTTCAGTGAAGTCACTCCAAAAAGTATCTGAGGTTTCTCCTAAAAACTTCAACATGTGAATAGTTTGAAGAATAAACTTAAAAATGTTATTACTCAACAACAGCAGAGAATTTTAGGTTATTTTTAACTAATTTCTCACACATTAATATGAAATTTTCATTTAGCAATTGGTATTCTGGAACCAAATAATTCGTTATAGTGAGAACTCTCTGTATTTATCTGATGTAATATGACATTCTGCATCTTCCATTAGTGATACATATGCACTGCCCCTTAGTATAGAATAATTAATAATAATTTGTTCTCTCATCTTTGTGTATACCTATGCAGTATTGGCAAATGACAGACTCAGATAAATTGGCAGTATGCTAATTTACTCTTTTTTTTTATAAGAAAAGAGCAAAAATATTATAAAATGCATATTTTTAGGAGCTTTAACCTGAATAATTAAATCTCTTGTTTTTGGGGGTAAGAGTCAGGTAAATTCGGCCAAAGCTGGAAAAGTCATATCCTATTTATAAATTGAAGTTGAAGATGTTAACTACATTTTTTGATGAAATGGATTTCTATATATTTATTTTTAATTTTTTTACTCTTTCATGAAAGGATTTGCTCATTTATATGGTTATCCAGTGGGCATTATAGGAAATAACGGTGTTCTCTTCTCCGAATCAGCATTGAAGGTATGAATTTTTTTATGCATCATATCAGAATGCTTTGTATAACTCCCTTGCATATAAAAACACATTTGTATTGCATAAAATTACTTATTTATGTTAATATTAAAAAAATTATACATTTGATGTTAAAAATGCAGTCAATGTTTCATTTTATCATATCTTTTGAACCAATATAGATAATAATGTTTTATTTTGTAATACTTCCTACAAAGCTCATAGTAGAGTTATTTTTATGCATTGCTATTAGTGATATGTAAATTAATTTAAGACTTTGTTAGTTGAATGGTTAGTTTTGTTTTCTCCCAAGGGTGAGGAAGGTGGATCTTCACTAACACATTGGCCAGAATTCATAAAAAATTTTCCCCTATCTATACCTTACACTCTTGATTCATTTCACTGTATGTGAGAACTTTGATAGAGTCAAATCTTCTGTAACATTCATTATTACAACTTGCTTTGGTGTTATGCACCAAGCATTAAAATGTTATAAAGCACTAAATTCGAAGTTATATGCTATTTATTTCACAGCAAAATGCAAAAGATCATCAAAAATACAAAATGTCTTTTAAAAAAATCAAAATATGATTGAAATATTATTTATTCTTCATATTCATGCTATAGAGCATGTTTTTTAGAGTATTATAAGTACTTTGTGCTCTCAGCATTAATGGAATATACAGCTGCAAATGTTTGCAGCATTATTGGATTAAACATATACAATAGCCAGCCATTTTCATTTTTTCTCTGCCCTTAAAAACTATAAATCTGTACAATAAGTTTGAAAAGGTAAGATGAAAATGCTTACAAATGATGTAGTGAAAATGAAAGTGTTTAGCATTGATGCAAAAATTAAAGTTTTAAGAAAATTCAGGCCGAAGAAGTGATGCAAATGACATATGATATGAACCTACTACAATCGGCTGGTATATCATTTATTTTGTATTATTCTGCATTCTGTCTATTCAAATAAATATTTTACTTGTATTATTTCCATTTTACTCTAACAGTGATTTAAATCATTAATAATATTCATTTAAATGGGGGGGATATTGGTGAAAACATCCCTAATTTATATCTGTGGGAAATCCCACATGTCATATTTCACTGATTTTCTGGAACATTCCATGTGTTACAGCAGGTTTGACTGTACTCAGTGCAGCCTGAAAGCTAAAATGGCTGAACTCTAGGCCTGTGATCCTCAAGCAACAGTGGATTTACCACTGTTGCTTACTTATAGTCCACAGGCCTGTGCATCCCTTTTTGAACCTAAATAAATTTCCTATATAAGAATAGGAATTTGGGAGCCCCTCAGCAGTAAGGGGCCTTCTGTGCATAGAAGAACATCATTGCATCAAAGAGCTACAAAATCACCTCTACCCAGGGCCAGATTTACACCCAGGTACCCCTACATATACAAAGTGGTAATGCTCTCTTGTGAACAGTAGATTTTGTATAGAATTTTGTTTTTTCTCGCAACCATGAAGAAAAGAAATAATGTAATCAAAATAGATGTAGTAATTTTAATGATAATAACAGTTTTGCTACTAAAAAGTAAAATTAATGTATTATATTTATGAAGCCGTCCCATGGCCGAGTGGTTAGCATGCTTGGCTACTGATCTAAGGGACCTGGGTTCGAGCCCCGGGTAAGGCATGGCTGTTATGTGTTGTTTTTCTGCTGAGGACCTGCCATCCTCTCAGATCTTCTACTATGGCATATAAACTGATAGGCTCCTGTCAGACCTCTGTGGCAAGCAGCTGCTTGAGGGGGTATTTATTTTTTTTTATATTTATGTTATACAAAGCATATATTTGTAATATTTGGAACACAGTAACTTTTAAAAACCAAATTATTTATTTAAAATTTAAGCATTTTTCTTCTTTTTTTTTTGTTCTAAGAAAGAACAAATTGCACTAAATTATCAAAAATATTGAGACATTTCCATGTTGTGCAAATGGAAAACCATATTCAAAAGCACCCTAACTTTAAATGTTTTGTAGTAAAATGTTATAAGTAGAAAATCTGAAAAACATACATACACACACATCTAAATTTTGAGCAATATTTATTTACTATATTGCTATTATTAGCTCTGGAAACAATCATTTAACATTATTATTGCTACTCATAAGTCATCCTCCTCCTCCTCCTGAAGCAGCCATGGGCTACGGAGGTCCAACCAGACCATGCAGTTTAATTCTCCAAGCATATCTGTCCTGAGCTACATCTGCTGATCCAGCCACTGCATCCTAGATCTCCCCCTCTTTCTGAGGCCTCTAGGCACACTGTTCATAACCCTATTCGCCAATCTATAATTTTTCATACTGGCAACATGGCCAAACCAACAGAGTCTCTCTCTGCACAATATGCTGCTTAAAGGAGGTTGCAAACTCCTTTGCCTAACCTCATCATTAGTTACAAAGTTAAACCACCTAATACCCAAGATACTATGTAAGCATCTAGAATCAAAAGCATCTAGTTTCCTGTTATCTTGCTTACACAGTGTCCAAGTTTCACTACCTTAACTAACCCTAGAAGGAAACAAACTATTATACAGTCTAATTTTAGTCTTTAGGTGTATATGCCTATTTTTCCACAATCTCCATAGATTCTTAAAAGTCCCGGCAGCAATCCCTATTCGTCTGTTAATCTCATGCCGCACATCACCAATATCTGTTACATAAATCCCAAGGTAATTAAACTGTGACACCTCCTCGAGACTGCAACCATTCAGATTAACTGAATCACAACCTGCCTGACCAATTTTCATCACTTTAGTTTTCTCTCTGTTTATAACCAAACCTACTCTACTACCAGTCTCATCAACAGCTCGAATGAAAGAGTTCATCTCATCAACATCATTTGCCAAAAGGGCTAAATCATCAGCATAATCTAAATCAGAAATTTTTGTATCTCCAGCCCATTTAAGGCCAAAAGCTTTCCCTTGAAGTGAATTTCGCATAACATAATCAACAACCAAACTAAAGAGAAAAGGAGACAAAATGCACCCTTGTCGAACACCAGAAGTAATGCTAAAATCAATTGCTGCAAGCCTTACCAACTCTCACACATGACTGTGTTATTATAGAGAGCTTTCATTACGTTAACTAACTTGTCTGGTATACCATATGATATCACAATCAACCACAAATTATGACGATCAACAGAGTCGAAAGCCTTTTTGAAATCAACAAAGCTAGCAACCAAAGGTTTCTGAAACTCTAAACATTTCTCAAGAATCTGCCTAAGTGAAAATATCTGATCCACACATCCCCTAACACTTCTGAATACTCATAAGTATTTACCTTAAAATTATACAAATTGAAATAATGGTTTATTGTAAGTTTGGGTGTTGTCTTTCATTTTGCATCTGTTATGAAGCATTGTTTAGAACAGCAGCATCTGCTATCAAATATTATATATATAAATCTTTAAATAATAAACAAATATTTTTAAAATCGAAATTTGATTGAGATTTACAGTTTATCTTATGCAATATTTTTCTGTGAAAAAGCTTATTTCCAAAGTTAAGGAGCTTTGAATGTGATTTTCCTTTTGCATAAGAAGGAAGTATCTGAATATGTCTGGTAATTTGGTATACAGCCTTACAATCCATAGTCTTTTAAAAGTTCGTTTCTCAGGAGATAGAGTGGTTTATAAAGAGAGTAATAGCTCCCCATGAATACTTTCAACTAGTTTAAATTGAAAACGGCATATTTTTGTTGTGACTTAAATTAACAAATTGTAGTATTCAAATGCTGGCGTCTGATTATGTTAACACCCTTAGGCTAGTACTTAACATACCTAATGGGAAATTCAGGCCTGCCTTAAGTGTTTCATTGCACTACCTCCTCCAACTGGCTTTATGTTGAAAGACATGCATGAATCAAGAGGGAGGGTGCCACAATTTGATCTCTCTTCTCTGGTTCTCATGGCAGATGTTATCATGCACCACACTGAAACTCTTTTTTTCGTAGTTATCCCAAGAAATTTGTCTTTCCATTTATGTCAGATTGTTATGTATGTCCTTTTGGCTTTGCAGCACTCTACTGACGGCCTGGAATATTTATTCCACCTCTTTAATAGCTTCATGCCACTATTTAATTTACAAGTGAAAGTGAACATAATTTTTTGCTTTTTATTGATATTATGATTACAAGATAGCCTATTCTATTACAACTTCCTTTTATTGTAAATCACCATATATCCTTAGGCTCATTCCCCAAGATTCAAACCATCCTTATGAATATAATTCTATTTATGTTCTAATACACTAATTATAATTTCAGCATTACATACATACAAAATCCTAATGCAGTCATGGGCTACAGAGGTCCAACCAGACTGTGTAATTTTCCTCTCCGGATGTGACTCTTCTGAGCTACAGCTGCTGCATTTGGCCACTCTAGGCCAAATCTAGCAAGGTCCTGATGACTTGTCTGCCCATCACATCCTAAGTCTCCCCCTTTTTCTCAAATCCTTAGGTATGCTGTTCATAATCCTGTTTGTCAATCTGCAGCTATGCATACGGGCAACATGGCCAAACCAACGCAGTCTCTCTCTGCACAATATGCTGCTCAAAAGAGGTTGATGACTTCTTCTTCTAACCTCATCATTACTTACAAAGTCAAATTACCTAATGCCCAAGATACTGCATAAGCATCTAGAATCAAAGGCATTAAATTTCTTGTTATCTTGCTCATAAAGGGTCCATGTTTTGCTACCATAACTAACCTTAGAAAGAACCAAACTATTATACATCCTAATTTTAGTCTTTAAGTATATAGCCTATTTTTCCACACTCTCCATAGATTCTTAAAAGTCCCAGTGGCAATATCTATTCTATTTATCTCATGCCACACATTACCAGTAGCTGCTACGTAGCTCACAAGATAATTAAACTGAGATACTTAACACCTCCAAGGCATTGGTCTATACTTCTCAGCAAATATGCCAGTGATATTCTAAGATATGACTCTCGTAATGAAAGATTTCTTATGGTTAAATATAAAACTAAGATTAAAATTATTTTCAGTGTTATCTATTATTATGCCACCATAGAAGTCTCCGATGAGAATGAGAAAGATAGGTTTTATGGACAACTTCGGGATATTTTGAATTCTGTCAAGAAAGGAGATAAGCTCACAGGGCAAAAAATTAGTCACCTCTGTAATGTCTCACCTAATACTGTGTAACACCCCCTTTTGCATGAATTACAGCAGCAATCGTGTTAGGTATGGCCTTCACCAGTCGTTGGATATAATTTACATATATTCTAACTCACTCCACCAACAGTAGCACTCACAGTTCAACTGGATTGTGTGAATACCTGTTTCAGTGTTTCTATCTCTGTTCACAGATAGTACCAAAGGTTTTTAATGGGATTTTTATCTGGTGACTTTGCAGGCAATTCGCAGTTTCCCATTGTTTCCCCATTATCCTCGTGCTAGTCACAAACAGTTTTGGCCCTGTACACCCTGTAGTTATCATCCTGGAATACTAATTGTCTATGTTGTGTTTGTCTTCATATGAAGCACAAAAGGCACCAGGTCATCCAAAATCAAAAATATAGGTACAAACTTTTAGGGGAGGTAGATAACATCTAAAGGAATGAGAATTGCATAGAAACCCATAACCAGAAACGTCACCATAAGTCAATAGGCGGCACTGTTCATCAGTGCGCTAGAGGGGAAATTTTGGATTTCCTCATTCGAGCGGTAGTCGGCTGATGAAGAGCATGCAAAGGTATTCGAACAGGGAGCTGGAAGACTGCACTTAGTGTATGGAATAGCTGAGGGCAACAGATGAGCCGCTCAACGAATGTATCCAGAACACTTACCACACAGACATGTACCAGACCACCGTTTGTTTGTGCGTGCGCATCAAAATTTGTGCGTTTATGGGTCATTAAGAGCTGTAACATTATGAAATGTATGATCTAGTATGCCATTTGTAATAATTATGTCCAATAAATGTTTTCTCATTAATCGCTGTCTTGTGTCCTTTCAGATCTTTTACCTCTGCTACCACTTTCCCATGATGTTTCCAGTTATGGGTTCCTATGCAATTCTCATTCCTTTAGATGTTATCTACCTCCCCTAAAAGTGTGTACCTATATTTTTGAGACACCCTGCTCACCTCAACTTATCAGCCTATCTCATGTTAGGTAAAGCATCCCCAGAACATCAGAGAACTACTTCCAACTTGAATAACATCCTGAACACCATCCGGATGGAAGGTTTCATTACTCCTGTGATGCACTCTCTTCCTTACATCATTGGAATACAGACAAAAATGTGACTCATCTGACCAGATAGTGGTTTTCCAATCATCTGCAGTCCAATGTCTAGAGTGCTAGCCCATTGTAACTCAGCTGCTTTAAATGCAGCTGTTAGCATGGGTCTCTTCAGAGGTACTCTGCTCGAAATACCCATGGAATACAGTTCCCTTTGCATTGTTCTTTCTGAAATAGGCTGATGTGATCTTCATTAGCTGTCTGTAGCAATTCCTGTCTGGCTTGAAATCAGTTTGCAATCATTAGTCATGATACTCATTGGCGGTACCTGACTGTGAGCACTGATTTGCGGCCACAGTAACGTTTATGATTAGTGGTCAAATTGGATGTACACTACTGTTTACATTCTCACTGGACTGTTTGTATTGAAACACCAGAAAATTCAGCTACTTCTTTAACAACATGTCCTTTAGCCCTACCAAATGGAATAACACCCTTTTGCCATTCATTTTTATCTTTCTTCCAACCCTGATTCATGGTAGGAACAGCATGTAACTGGCACTCCACTGAGATTGACACTACAGAGCTCTTGGAAACTCACATACCTCTATATAATGCTGCATTACTACAAGTGCAACATCTACCAGTGTATCAAGTCAATTCTACTGTCTATGGTGGAGGTGATTAATTTTTTGGTTCGAAGTGCGTGTATATATCATTTGGCCACAAGCTAACCACAGAAGCCCTCATTGAAGTTATATGTAAATGGCTGGATACTGTATATCATGGTGACCCATTCCATATTTTTTGTACCAAAGTGTGCCATTAAGTTACCACTGCATTGAGAAGAAAAACACAAATTACTATGTTAAATTCAAAGTCCTGTTTATGTCCATTCTTAATTTTCTTCAAGCCTACATGTGGATTGCAGTTTGAAGTTCTTTCATGTAAAATTTCAAATTCAGTTTAACTTAATTATTCATCTGTAGTGAATTGTTTCAAGCAGGCAAATTTTATGAACAACCATGCAAATTTAAAAACATTTGAGCATAATTAAAGAGGTTATGCTCAATGGGTATCAGTGAAATACCTTTATTAATAATTGTAATATATTAATTTCTGATAGCACAAAACAAAAGCTTCTATATACTAGCACAGAGTTTTACATACAATAGACTACATGAAGTGTGAAATACTGTATAATAATAATGCAACTAAAAATCAAATTAGAAATTATGCATCTATTGTTTTGATGGTCTATAAATGGTAGTTAGGTAATCGCTGGAAGGAGAGCTATGCACCAATCCCCTGTGATGATGCATAGAACTAGCCAGGGCTATTATCTAATGTCTGACCCTACCTTCTTATAGTGCAGACTGTTAGTACCTTTCAAAAGAGATACTCTCTTGTGGAAGTGAATGGAAGGGGAGTGCTGCCAGATTAGTGTGGCCTACGATCTGGATATCTATGGCTACTTTTCTTTTTTTTTACCCTGATGAGGAATGGTCAGCCACACAGGGTCCTGGTGCTGACCATATAAACCTACTGGACTGGACTGATGCTTTCTCTGAGCTTGATTATGGATCCTGAATTTGCTGCTGGTAGGCTTCTGTGGAGGGAAAATCTTCCGCTGTGTTCTCTGTTTGTTGGTGGGTTGATATTCACAGGATATGTTTATCAGTTGGTGGATAATCCTGAGCAGAGGTCATCGCAGGCACTTGAACTCTTTACTTCTACTGGCATCATCAACTTCTACATTGGAGGAGGTCTTCCAGTGTAGATGGCTTCAGCCTTTAGTGGTGGAGGAACAGGTCTTTGCCCCATGTCTGCGATTAGGGGACTGTTTGATATTGTTGACATCCCTCTCTCAATAAACATAGTTTCTTTAAACATCCCACTAACCATTTCCTCTCCATAGCTAGTTGGAATGTGAGGACTCTGCATAGAGTTTTTTCTTTTGATGTCTTCACACAAGAATTCCACCATTTAATTTAGATATTCTTGGCCTGCTAGAGACCAGATGGACAGATAAAGGTCAGATTCTTAAAAATAATCTTTCTAAATCTTATCTAAATTTCTCTTTTCAGGGAGAGAAGACAATAAACATTACCAAGGTGTAGGTCTGTTTCTCAGCAGACACGCTAACGATGCTCTTCTAGGATATTAGTGCATTAATGAAAGGTTTCTTACAGCAAAATTTCAGACAAGCATTAAAGACTTGAATGTTACCTGCTGATATGCCCCCACTGAGAATGTTGATGAGGATAAGAAGTATAGGTTTTATAGAAAACTTCAGGATATTTTGAATTCTGTCAAGAAAGGAGATATTACTCTTGTTCTAGGTGACTTCAATGCCAAAGTTGGCACTGACTCTGACCTTTGACGAGGGGTGATAAGCCCTTTTGGTATCGGTAGCTGCAATGGCAATGGGCAACGTCTCCTAAATAAGTAAACTCAATGGTTTCAGAATAACTAACACTTATTACAAACACCGCGACATACATAAGTGCACATGGGTTTCACCATATGGGCTGCATAAGAATATGATTGATTATATATTAATTAACAACAAATGGCCTAGTTCTGTTCGGAATACCAGGTCATATAGGGGAGCTGAAATGGGATCTGACAATTACCTTGTTAAAAGTGTCTTGCAACTTAAACTTAAGAAGTGTTGTGCTAAGGTTAAAAAATTTACCTTTAATTCTCAAGCTCTGAAAAACCTAGTTTTAGCTAAAGCTTACCGTGATAAGTTGCTTAGTTATTATGACAATCATGTTTTACTTGCTACTGAAGATGAGAAAGAATGGGACCATTTTAAATAGGCATTTTTGGAAATTAACAGTACTCTTTTAGGAAAAAAGGAGCAGAGAAAGCAGAATTATTTGGGTGATAAGGCACTTGAGCTTATTTCAGAAAGAAAAAACTGCAGGAATGTCCTTAATTAATTCCATACAAGTCCTAATAAAAAGCATTACAGAGAGCTTAATAAACATGTAAAGGATCAGTTAGCTGCTGATAAGAATCTTTGGCTTGATGGGTTGGCTGACAAAGCCAAGGAAACAGGTGTCACAACAGCAGAGGCTGTACCAGATAGTTAATGTTTTGTGTGGTAGAAAATGGACAGGTATGCAGGGATTGAAGGATAAACAAGCTAAGATTAGGGAAAGTGAGAATTCTGTCATGACTAGGTGGGCTGAGCATTTCAGTGACATTCTAAACAATGTGGTTAGTTTTACTCTCATTGTTTGTAATGATGATAGATGCATTACTGGCTTCAGTGTTAACCCTATATTACAGTCTTAAGTTATTTTGGCTGTTTCTAAACTTAAACTACATAAATCCCCAGGGATTAGATGAAATTACTATGGAAATGCTTAAAGCTGGGTATGCTTTCGGTTACCACATGGATGACTGAAATTTGGAATATCTCTTATTAAAGTAGGGTTATCAATGTGGAGTACTCAGTAAAATTTTTTGGGGTATGCCATGAGAGCTCAAAAGTCACCAAATCTAGTAACAAAGTAAAAATAACCGTTGTTATTCTATAACTATAGTTTTATATCTGTACAAGGGGTATGCCAGTTACATACACATTTCCACGGCATATGTGAAGCATAAAAGGTTGAGAAACACTGATCTATAGGTATGGTTTCTAAGGATTTTACCAGAGCTATTGTTATTCCTATTTTTTAAAAAGGTCATCACAGTTCTTGTGATAACTATAGGAGTATCAGCCTACTTTCTGTTCCAAGTAAAGTTCTTTGCACGATTGTGCTTAATAGAATTAAGAATTTAGTTGACAATGAATTGCGTGATGAGCAATGTGTATTCAGAAGTCATAGGGGATGTGTTTAGATCAGATATTTTCACTCAGGCAGATTCTTGAGAAATGTTTCGAGTTTCAGAAACCTTTGGTTGCTAGCTTTGTTGATTTCAAAAAGACTTTTGACTCTGTTGATGTCATAATTTGGGGTTGATTGTGAATCATATGGCATACCAGACAAGTTAGTTAACATAATGAAAACTCTCTGTAATAACATTGAGTCGCATGTGAGAGTTGGTAAGGCTTGTAGCAATTGGTTTAGCATTGCTTCTAATGTTCAACAAGGGTGCATTCTGTCTCCTTTTTCCTCTAGTTTGATTATTGATTATATTATGTGAAAATACTGCAAAGAAAAAATTTTGCCTTAAATGCCTTAGTTTGTACACTTTAAGAACAGCCAAAATAACTTCAGACTGTATTATAGGGCCAACATTAAAGCCAGTAATGCATCTATCATCATTACAAACAATGAGAGTAGAACTAACCACATTGTTTAGAATGTCACTGAAATTAAGACATTCTATCTAACATTTTCTGCCACATCCAAAGATTTCCTTACACTTAAATGGTCTGGAGATATGAAAATTTCTGATTTAGATTATGCTCATGTTATAAACCATCAGCATAATCTAAAAATTTTTTTTGCAAATTATGTTGTTGAGATGAATTCTTTCATTCGAGCTGTTGATGAGGCTGGTAGTAGAATAGGTTGGGGATAAACAGAGAGGAAACTAAAGAGATGAAAATTGGTTAGGCAGATGGTGCTTCAGTTGCTTTGAATGGCTGCCTTCTTGAGTAAGTGTCTCAGTTTAATTACACTGCTCGACATTGAAAGTGCCCCACCCAGAAGGACATGTCGTACAAACATGCAAATAGAAGGGTGGGTGTGCACAGTTGAGATATGTAAATAATGATAATCTGGAGTCAGTGGCGTGTATGGCTCAAGAGATAAAGGTGCAAGAAGGAACAGGGATGTTATTGTGTTTATGCAGGTGGAAGTTGTGCAAATGGTTGAGATTAGGTGGTTCCGCTTTAAAATTTTTCAGCAAAGGCCGAAAATGCCTGGTACTCGCCATTGGCAAGTTTATCACCATTTGAATGCTTTTGAGAGAGGAAGAATTATAGGCCTATGTGAATCTGGATGAATTACATGTCATGTCGCTGCCCATGTTCATTGGGATGCACGAACTGTTGGACACTGTTGGCAACAGTGGTGAAATAAAGGTTCTAGCATGCGTCGCAAAGGGGGGGGGGTGGCATCCGACAGACATCAGCACAGCTTGATAGGCACATTGTTCGACATGCTCATTCATCACCACAGAGCACTGTAGGTGATATTCGACAGGCTGTGTAATCAGCCATGGACGTCTCCATAACGACCTGAACAGTAAGCCGAAGGTTGCATGAAACACACCTGCACTCAAGACAACTGCTATACTGACTGCATACCATCACGGCACTCGTCTGGCTTGGTGCCAAAGTTGTGCGAACTGGGGTCACAAATGGAATGCTGTTGTGTTTAGTGATGAATCCCATTTTTGTCTGGGTGCTGACGATCGACAGGTCTGTGTATGGTAAGAGGAGAGATCCAGCTTTTTTTCATGACCGGCACATTGCCCATCAGCCAGGCATAATGGTATGGGGTGCTATTGGATATGACAGCAGGTCACCTCTTGTTCGCATCACAGGAACACTGACATCTGCATGATATGTTAACGTGGTTCTGCAGCCCTTTTTGTTACCGTTTTTGGCAGGCATTCAGCAACCCATTTTCTAGCATGACAATATCCATGTACACACTGCTAGGGTCTCTAGGCAATGTTTGCAACTTGTTCAAGTATTGCCATTGCCAGCATGATCTCCAGATTTATCCCCAATAGAAAATCTGTGGGACCACATTGGATGAGTGTGCAATTCTCTCACCGGCCAGCATGGAATTTTGATGAATTATGGGAGCAAGTCAATGCTGCTTGGTGTGCAATTCCTCAGGACTATATCCATTGACTGTATGACTCCGTGCCATGCCATATTCCTGTTCACAGTAGTGCAACCACCTACTGAGGCAGTTACATTATGCTGCATTATCCCATCATCTAACTGCTGTAAGTGGCTGCAAATTAAATCATGTATGCCAATATGTATTGCTATGTGTGTGCTTCATTTCACCCTATCCCCTAACTCCTCAATTTCAATATCATGCAGTGTATCTTGGAAGCTGTGTAACATATACTGGTGATGTGTGGCATGAGATTAACAGATGAATAGGGATTGCTGCCTGGACTTTTAAGAATCTATGGTGAATGTGGAGAAATAGGCGTATACACCTAAAGACTAAAATTAGACTATATAATAGTTTGGTTCTTTCTAGGGTTAGTTATGGTAGTGAAACTTGGACACTTTGTAAACAAGATAACAGGAAACTTGATGCTTTTGATTCTAATGCTTACACAGTATTTTGGGCATTAGGTGGTTCAACTTTGTAACTATTGATGAGGTTAGTCAAAAGAGTCTGCAACCTCCTTTGAGCAGCATATTGTGCAGCGACTCTGTTGGTTTGGTGAATTTACCTGTATGCATAATTATAGATTAGCAAATAAAGTTATGAACAATGTGCCAGAGGCCTCAGAAAGAGGGGGAGACCTAGGATGCAAAGGGCAGACAATGTCAAACAGGACCTTGTTAGAATTGGTGTGCAGTGGCCAGATGCAGTAGGTCTAACTCAGGACAGGTATGCTTGGAGAACTAAATTACACTCTCTGGTTGGACCTCCATAGTCCATTGCTGCTTGAGGGTGATGAGGATGATGATTTTGATAGAAAAAGGAATTAGAATTGCAATGCACTATTTTATAAATGTTTCTCCTACGTCTTTTTCACAACTTAAAAATGCACTCATTGTCTTTTTTAGTTTTTGATGCACTCTTTTTTTAATAGAAATATTGAGCTCTGCTGTTAAATGCAGAAAAATTTAATGTCCAATTCTTTTCAGACTATAGCTAGAAAACAGATTTTAAAAATATAACCTTTTTGTGTTGCAATGGGAGTTGAAAAAATATGTAACAACATACAAGGAACGAAAATCTTTCACAAATATTAAATAAAAATTTTAAAAACCTTTAACTTCCACAGATTTTTATATTCAAGATTATTTTGTGCACTAAACATTAAAACTATATCTAAATGAAAACTTTTATATATTTTTTTCTGTAGGGTACACATTTCATTGAATTGTGTTGCCAAAGAAAAATTCCATTAATATTTTTACAAAATATAACAGGTAAGTTTAGTTTTTTGGTATCTGTATTATAATTTTCATTCTAGTTGAGCATTATTCTAGCAGAATATTATTTGCAAAGAGTCATTCATATTTACTCCTTCAAAGACAGTATAATCTGAGAAAATGGGTCTGCAAGAAATGTCTGTCATTGAAAACAAAATCTAAATCTAATGAAGTTCTAGAGCATATAATTTAACCCTTCCATGTCCAGCCTCAAAAACTGGTTTCATCCAGAGGCCAAGATATTTTCTCCCTATTCTCAGCCAAAAAAATTTCACTTTAGAACTTTTTTTTCCTAATAGCTAATGAAAGGAATTATGGCATGTTATGTGTATTCCAAATTAATCAGCATTTAATTCTTGATTTGCTGAAAATAAAATATTTAGTGAAAAAAATGACTAGTTTTTTTAGAGTACTGTAGTAAAAAAAATGCATCTGGCAGCACAAATAAAAATTTATTTTAAAATAACTAATAGACAGATATGGTTATAATGCACCTAAATAGAAAGGCTATTTTTTTCTGTATAACGAAAAAACTATTTTCTTGTTTCAAGTAAATATTTCTCCTGTTTTGTAATTTTTCGCTGTACCATACTTTGAGAAAAGCACAGTCTTTTAACCAATTGTTCTGAGTCAGATAAACAAGTCAACTTTAGAATTTTTTTTTAAATAACTAATCAACAGAAATGAGGCATGTTATATAACATATTAAACAGAATTTAACTCCAAATCTTATGGAAATAAAAATAAAAAAATATTAATTTTAATTAGACGTTTTCACTTTGATATAATGAAAACATAGACCAGACTATGCAATTAAAACTTAACATTAAATATTGTGTTGAAGAAAAACAGTTAAATTATATTTTAATCAAAAGTAAGATCCATTCCGAATAATATTATATTTACCTGAAACATAATTTTTATATCCTTTAATGATTCTTTTCAGTGTAGTACATTTTAAAGTACTGGTCAGCATTACATAAGGTGACTCCAATTGCTCACATTAATGGGATTTTCTGTCCTGTTTGAAATGGCTGCCTTGCCATTGGGGAGCCAGTTCATCATGGGGCTGGGCAACAAATTCCAGGGCCTCTGCTACACACTGCTTTGGCCTCTGCTTCTGATAAATGGGAGCTCCTGGAGCTCTGGCTCCCCCCCCCCCCCCAGGAGCAATTGGCTGGTGGTTGGCCTGCTAGGGTCAACTATGCAGAGCAGTGAGTAACCTTGCCCATGTTCAGGTACAGGTGTGCAAGTTTCCCCCACAACTTATTTTCCTTTTGTAGTTATCCTTTCTTTGTGAGGCCAGTTTGGTTGTTCACAATTTTGTTATTTTTTTGTTTAGTTCCTTTTGTGAAGAAAGTTTATTTCCGCACATTTCTCTTTTCATTTTTTTTTTATTTGTTTGTGAGGGCTTGGCTCACTGTTTGTGTGGGTATAGTGCCTGCGTAGCCCTGGTGCTCGACTGGGCATCCCTTTATTGGGCTCCATGGAGGGTGGGGACAGTGGGCACTGAACCACACAAAAACAAATATGAGAGTTGATGATACAATTGATTTGATCAATGCCACTAAGAGGGCTCAGCATGAGCTCCCATCTTTGTTATTTTTGTCATCTATGCCGTAATTGGGTAATTGGGATCATGTAATTGGGGAAATGTCCCCATTTTTTTGTCAACAAAGATTTGAAAGGTCCTCTGGGAGAAACTGAAATCGTCAAGTGCTTACGATCTGGCGACTTGCAAGTTGAGACCGCTTAGACCGCTTGTTCAAAACATTCAGAACTACTCCTGAAGGTTACAGAGATTGGTGGTGTGGCTGTTACGGTCACTCCCCACAAAACCTTGAATTCCTCTCAGGGTGTGATCACTGAGTGGGCCTTCTCTATGTCACTGAGGAGGAAATCCTCTCAGAGCTCACCCCTCGAGGAGTAACAGCGGTCCATTGGGCTTCAACACACCATGATAGGAAATTGGTACCCACCCGGGTACTGATTATAACCTTTAACATGCCATGTCTGCCTTTTTTCCATCAAGGCAGGTTATTTGCATTGTGAGGTACAGCCATATATACCAAACCCTCTTGCTGCTTTCTGTACTAGATATATGGCCATGCCAGCACAGCTTGCTGGAGTAAATGCACCTGTGCTCACTGTGGCAGTAAGGATCACCTTGATCCTGACCACACAGAAGAAAAGGCAAGATGTGTGAACTGTAGTGGCGAGCATCTGACATATTCCCAAGAATGTCCCAAGTGGAAGAAGGAAAAGGAAGAGCAATGATTAAAGACCATCAACAACATCTCATACATTGAGGCAAGAAAGCTCACTGCACCGTCCACCCCACCTGGCAAGGTTTCCTATGCCAGTGCAGTCATTTGAAATACCATCATTCCAATGATTTTGGCAGCGGTGCAGACTGACATCAATGTACCACCTACTGAATCTTTCTCACCCTCTTTGAAATACCTCCTGACACAGGCGAAACAGACATTGGTGTTGACTTCTACATCAACCCCAGTTTCTATTCCTGCAACTCATCATTCTACCTCCACTGGAAGGCCTCCTCCTTCCCATCCTCAGCTCAGATAGCTAGACCTTCCAAACCGAAGAGGGCCCCACCAGGACCAAAGAAGAAAATCTTACCACCTCCATGAAAGGCAGTGACATATACATGTCCCTCGAACAATTCCGAGACATGGATAATGACCATTCCCTATTCACTAAACTGTCCTCTGCAGCAGTTTAGATGAATAGGAATTTGTTGACCACCCACTTTTTTAAGTCCTGAGATGGCCACACTCCTACAATGGAATTGTCATGGATTCCAGAGGAATCTTGATGACATCAAGGCCCTACTTCAGGCACACCAGCCCATCTGTGTGTGCCTGCAGGAGACATACTTGCAACCAGTCACAGATCCCACAATCTGGCACTTTTCAGTAATTCGCCAAGATGGAGATGGTCCAGCTTGCAGGGGTGTCGCCATCCTCATGAGCAACTTTTCTCCATTCTGGGTCATACCCCTCACCACCAATTTAAAGACGATAGCCATCTGCCTCTTCATGGGGTTCTCCCTGACTGTCTGCTCAATATATCTTCCACCTGGAAGCATTGTCTTCCAGGAAGAGCTTGATAACCTCATCTCACAGCTGCCATCTCTCTTCCTCATCATGGGGGACTTCAACGGACACAGTCCACTTTGGGGCAGTGCTGAAACCAACAAGAGGGGTGAGGGCCTGGAACAATGGCTATTGGATACTTCTCTCTCTCTCCCTGTCGAACACTGGTGTCAGTACGCACTTTCACTCACCAACCCACACATTCACTGCCATTGACCTCACCATCTGCTCCTCCTCAATCCTTCTACTCTTTACATGGGAAGTCGAGGACAACCCTTACAGAAGAGATCACCTCCCCGTGGTGTGCACCTGTGGGCGGCCTTGCAGCCCTTCATGTTCTCACAGTGAGGCTTGATCAGGCAGACTGGAGTGGCTTTGAGCTCCTCTCTTAGCTTGGTGACCACTCTGTCAGCCAGGAGGCCATCAATCTGGCAGTAGCGGATATCACAGACTGTATCATAGATGCAGCTGCATCCGCAATTCCTCAAACTTCAACATGGTTTCCTCATTTTCTGAAACCATGGTGGAATCCAGATTGCACTGCAGCTTATAAGGCTCAGAATAAGGCTTGTGGGGTGTTTCGGAGATATCTGACATCCCCAACCTTGAAACGTTCAAACGCACCAGGGTGAAAGCTCGTTGTCCAGTACCAGAACCAGAAGGAATCTTGGATCAAATATACGTCTTCTGTTTCCTGCATGACCAGTTCTAAGGTGCACAACATTTCTTCGAGCACAATGAACAGGCAATTTCTGATTCCAAAGCAATTGCCAACACTCTTGGGGAGTCATTTTCCTTCATCTCTTCTTCATCTTCTTACTCTCCCGAGTTTCTGGCCCAGAAGAGCAAGGGAAAGACGCTCTCCACTGTCTTTCCCCTCGAATGGCCTAGATTCTTACAACAGGTCATTCATAGCAGAGGAACTCCATCTTGCTCTGCACACTTCTCGTGTATCTGCTGGTGGGTTGATTTTTATTACTTGGTTTTTTACTAAAGAAAATTCAGCTTGTATCGTTTTCTGAAAATGAATGAGGTATTGAATAACAGAAGCAAACTGGCCAAACTTCAACACCAAAGAAAAAAAAATCATAAGCTTTAGTAAAAAAATAACCAAGAAAGTTTTTTTCCATTTTATAATTAGTTCAGAAAATCCCGTGAATGTGAGAAGTCCAAATCACTTTGTATAACATGGTCATGTTTAAAATATATGATACTGAAAGAAATCATTAAAAGAAATAGAAATCATGTTTCAGGTTAAATATTATATTATTCAGGAGGAAATTTCCTTTCAATTAATATATAATTTAACTATTTTTATTCACAGGTTTTCCAAAATTAACCCTTAATTGTATAGTCTGATCTATTTTGTCACCATATCACATTGAAAAAGGCTTATTAAAATCAATACGCTTGTAAATTTCTTTTAATTACTTATTTTCATTAACTTTGTACTTAAATTCTGTTTAATTTGGTATGTAACATGGCATATTTCTGTTGATTTGTTATTTTTGAAAAAATTGTAAAGTTGACGTGTTTGTCTGCAATTGACTAAAAACCTGGAATTTTCTCAAAGTATAGTACCAAGAAACAAATTACAAAATGGGAGTAAATTTCTTGCTTCAAGTAGATATTCACTTTTATTTTGTTATTCAGAAATAAATAAGCTTTCTATTCATGTGCATTATAATCATTTCTGTGTATTATTTTTTTAAAATATTTTTTTATTTGTTTGCCAAACGCATTTTTTTTTTACATGACTCTAAAAAAAGCACTACTAAAATAAAACATGTGGTCTTTTTTGTTAAATATTATATTTTCAGAAAATTCAGAATTAAATGCTGATTAATTTGGCATATAACATGGCATAATTCCTTTCATTAGTTATTTGGCAAAGAAGTTCCAAAGTTAATTTTTTTGGTTGATCATAGTGGAAAAATAGCTGGACCTTTGGATGTAAATCAGTTTTTCAGGCTGGACCTGTGAAGGGTTAATGCTTGTCTGACATTTAACTGTAAGAAACCTTTCATAAATGTACTCGTATCCTAGAAGAGCATCACTAATGTGTCTTCTGAGTTCTGAGAAGCAAACCTATGTCTTGGAGATGCTTCTTATTTTCCCATCTTGAAAAGAGAAATTTAAGAAGCTGACAGCCAGTTTGTGGAAGTAATAAGACTGATTAAATAGTAATTATAGATAAAAAAAAAATGACATAAAAATTAATAATATACTTAAAGAGTTAAAATGTGAACCTTTAAAGAGTAACCCCTTACCTAAAATACTCAATAAATTGAGCATATTAAAGAGGAATCCATTTTTGCACACCAGTATAACCACAAAATGTATACCCCCTATATACCCTGAGATACATCCAGATATTTATAAAAATGAAGTTGTGCAAAGAAACAAACCTTTCCAACCTTTAGTTAGCAAATGAAATCTCCAACTTTAGAATTTAGAGAAGGCCTTATTTGATTACACCTTTTTTTCCACCTACTACTAAATTCATTGTAACTTCATGTAGTGAAGCAGCTAATATAATATGGCAAACACAAGTAAGGGAGACCACAACCATCCACTGACTAGATGTCATATCTCTGTATCCTAATACACAAATAATATAATAAATGGATGTAGCGATGCGACTAAAAGCTGAATAGTTGAGAGAGGCCAGGTCCACGGCCCAAGAATACTTTAGTGTTCATGAGGCCCTGGATTATCTACCAACTCTAATTGGTTTGTGGTCAATGGTCCCCTTGGGTCCAGACCGAGGGAGGTCCCAATTAGATCGCCCCTGTCTGGACTCATGGCCAATGTTGTAATGTGTCATGTAGAACAAACTGCTTTACAGCAAGCTAGTTTGAAACCTTCAGTATATATCCGTTACATCAATGACGTTTTAATTTTCTGGGACTATCCCATAAGTGAATTACAAACATTAATTGAGACACTTCATAGTATCTTCCCCAGCATAAAATTCATGCACGAAACTGAAATCAATGGATAAATATCATATTTAAACATTTTGATAAAAAAGGAAATTCCTAAATGTGAATTGGAAGTATATAGAAAACCAACTTTTATTCCAAATTTATTCCTTGTACATCTGCCCACCCAATCACTTTTGAAAATATCAGCTCTATTACTTTATTTTCTGTGAGCTTATCAGTATAACACACAAAAAATACATTAAAAAGGGAACTGGAATTCATTTGTAAACTAGCTGAAGAAGCAGGATATCCTTGGAAGGTAATACAAAGATTAGAAAGAAATGCAAAGTTTAGAAAAAATCAGGATACGCAATCTAGACCAAACCAGCATACTATCACTATAAGATATGCACATAGTTTCACATAATACACTGGAATTACTAAAATGTTAAGTAACATTTTAAAAAATATGAAATAAAATTACCACACACAATACCAAATAGCATAAAAAATGTAATTAATGATAGGGATAGATTAGTAACTATGGGGGGAGTATATAATATAAATGTACCAGATCCTACAAATAAGTTAGAAAGAAAAAATAATTACATAGGAAAAACCTACTGAATGTTATGAGCAGTGTATGATGGAACACTGGAGTGATATTAAACATAAAAAAAATTAACACACCACTTACACAAACAATACTTGATAGTAATATTAAATAAAGTTCAATACAAACCTAAAATAGCCGCTAACTAAATTTAAATTGCAGTATGCCGAAACCATAATGATAAATTTGCATAAAGAAACACTGGGTAATACAGAGATACCTATCCCGCCCACGGCATAGAATCTCCTGTTGCATGAGCAACCTGCTACATGAGTTGTGCAGACCAACATAAATGAGTCGGAGAGACTTGTATAAACATCAGCAGTCACCATCTCACTGCAATCACACCTGAGGAAGCCCCAAGAACAGAGGGGGCGAAATGCATATGAAGTCTTCCAGATTTTTAATGTTGAATTTAGTTGAGTGCACATTAATTATTTTTTTAGATCTTTTATATTTTTTAAATGTTCTTGAGAGTGTGTCAGAGTCGCCATAACCACATAATAACAGTCGTTCTTAACTAGAATTGAAACATGTTTGCAAGAGTTAACAGCCAAGGCTCTCAAGCATGACGGTTGTACTTCCACAGAGGCTCGGCTAAAGAACATTCAAAGTCAAGAGTGCACAGGATAATACAAACCGGACTAGTAAACATAACTGTCATGATATTATAAAGAGCATCATCATCAAAAAGGTGAAAAGCAACAGCAGTAACCTAAGAAGATTAACATCTGGAAGTAACCAGCATCTGTGCCAACCATTATCAACATTCAGAACTGGTAATATTGTTTCTTATCCTTCATCACCTTTGCTTGTAAAAGATGATTTAAGGTTTTAGAAAATAGAATAGTTTTAATCTGGATGTTGCACAGGAGGCAATATACCTTAGATGATGAAAAAGGTTGGTAACAATGACCACCTCAAGAATCATTTATTTTAAAATATAACACAGCTAAAGAGCATGTAATATTAAATTCGATATAATTTTAACTGTGGTTCTAATTTATTTATAATGCTTGCAAACCTAACTCGTAGCAGTAATTTTTACTGGATTGACGGAAGTCTTTTTTTCATCTGCTAATTTTACGATCTCGCAATTCAGATTTGGTAACTGAACTTTAAAACTAAACTAACATATACAGAATACTTTTATTTGATACATACTTGATAAATTTTAGCAGAGCAAAGCAAAAGAATACAATTTTAAACTCACTTCTAAATCTGTACAAAACATGACAATAGATAAAAGATTATAATTAATGATCAAGGAGATTTGATTGCAAAATTATTTGAAACGAAAGGATTTTTGATTCCACAGCTATGACAGTGAGGTTTTCACAAAAATATTAAGATTGATAAGTGATGTGGGTCAGACACATGATTATCATTTTTTTTTTCAATAGATACAAAATATCCTTGTAAAATAATGCATTATCAATTACCAGTGCAGAGCTGCCAACTACTCTGATTTTGATTTTAAAAAATTGTAAAATTGTCGATTTTTGGTTTAAAATCCGAAAAACTGATTTTGTCTTTGAAAATCGTATTTTTAGGTGTTTTTTTTTAATTTTACATTTGCGAAAATCTGCCCCCAAATTGTGCAATATTTTTGCCCTTTACGCAAAAGATAAATGTTAATTAAAGGGTAGAATTGTTTCCAATTTTACTCTACTAAAGTGCAGCTGTGCCCAACTCCCTTATCTGTGCTTGCTTGTGGACTTGCCTGTGTAACAATCAGAAGAAATCTATAAAACTCCAGCTATTTCTGGACAGAACATATGACAAAGCCACACTTAACTTACTTTTATTACTTTACAGAATTGAAGGTCATAGATTGTTTCTAAATGGAGTTTATTGAACCTATACCAAACTCGCACAACTCTGGCCAACTGAAAGATTACTTAGAATTGGAAACTTCAGAGTGAAGGAAATAATAAAGAACTTCCTTGATCTCTGGGCCATGATTGAAATTGCAACTTGAATGGGTCTTATGTATATCTATCTGTTGTTATCAGGGTTGGGCCATTGGGTTGGTAAGGGATTAATTTCACCACTAGTGTCACTTCACTGAAGACTGAGCACTGTCATTGCTCAGAAAAGCTTCTGAATTTTCTCCTAAAAACTTTCAACATGCAAATAGTTTGAAGGATAAACTCTAAAATTTTATTGCCCAATGACAGAATTTTAAGTTATTTTTAATTGATTTCTGAGCAAGAATGTCCTTTTAATTGTGTACTTAAAGGGATTAAAACTTTTTTTTTTTTCACTAGAGTTGAGGCATTTTTAATTGTAATCAGTTATGCACTTTATGTTCCCTACTGTATGCCAGCTGGGTCAGCGTTGAGATTTATCTCGACAAAATTCCACGCCCTGCCCACAGTCAGTAGGGGACACCGATGGGCTTGGAAAGGCCGCCGTCCGTCGAATGGGACGTTAAGCCGTGGCCCCGTGTGCGGGAGAGCCATACCCTGTGCACGTTAAAGAACACGCTGGATGGCCTTGACGGGAGGCTACCATCTGTCTCCCAACAGCTGTTCCAGTGGGTCCCCTCCCCCAACCTTCTCTGAGCCTTCGGGGTCCATGTGACCTGGCCATTTAGCCCATGGTGTGCAAAAAAGTGCCGCTCAGAGGTAAACCAAACCAAAACCCTACTGTATGTTACTTATCTTCTTACTGCATTTCGCTTGTCATTTGTTGAGCGATATCAGTTTTGTTTCACCATAACTTTGTAACCCAGCAGCTGATTACAAGTATGTATTTGGATTGTTTAATGTCCAAGCTGCATGAAAATGCCGCTCAGAGGCTACTGGTCAATTAGTAATCAATGAATGATATTTACGTATTGATTGTAGTTACTAATTATTAACTATAAGGTTAACTTTCATTAATATTAAAAAAATATGGATGCAGTGATTTGGATGTGGCAAGCTACTGCTTTGCATGCCACATGACAAGCTGCCATTGCCAGCAATCTAAGCACTTCACAATAACATTTGTTGTTATTCCCGATGTATTGTAATGCTAACTTTTGAAATATAGTGATTGATCTGTGATTGATCTGGGGATGATGCCTACGTATCGAATATTAATTATTAGCGATTTAATTTTTGTTAATTTCAGAAACTTCTGCTGATTCCATAGGATTATATCTGGGTAAAACATACGGATGCAGTTGAGTTGGCTGCTTCTAGCACAATTTCCTGTGCTGCATGCAAAGCTTGCCACAGCCAGTGATCCGAGTACTGCGCAAAAAAAAACATTGCCAGAAAGAGAACAATAATTGTTGTTATTTTCTCTATATTATAAATGTTAACCCTTGCAATATATCATTAATCATTGGACATTGTTGATGGTATACCTGCAGTTTATGGCACTCAGCTCACTAGATGGTGTCAAGAGTGGTAACTGAAATTCTTAAGGTGTGTAAAGTAATGTAAGTGAATAATGTACAGTATAATAACTTTTCATCGTATTGAGTGATCTATTGGATTGCCTGTTTGGTATATTTCTTTTGGTCTCTGGTTCTTGATTTTTTTTTTTAAGGTGAATGAAACTTTTTGACTTTATTTTCAAGGAAGGGAATGGCTATTCAAATAATTGTATTTTTTTTTATTCAATTTCGATTTAATTCCCATATATGTAGCATAAAGTTTTAAATTTTATCTCGAGTAAATACTGAAAGTTGTAGAAGATTTGATATTTAGTTGATGCATATTCTCTATTATTGTGTTAAGCAGCAAATGGGATGATTTATTTAGCAATATGCTCTGTTTGAAATGGTTGTCTCCAATAAGATTATTTTTTTTTAATAATGCAGATGGCAGTGCATTGTTTACAATAATTCATGTTATTTAGGCTTGTGATCTCTAATGGGATTATGATAATTCGTGTTTCATTAATAAAACTTTAAAAATAAATTTTATTCCACAATTTCTACTGTATAAATAATTCGCTCTCAAACGATGGGCATTTGCAACAGTAGCTATTAGATAACAATCTTGCCATTCTGGCAAAAGTTCTGAGCTTTCTGCTGCTGCTTTCTGATGTCTATTTAGGCTGGTGTTAAATTCAAGTAAATAAGTGCTCACTGTAGATATTAAACAAGGCTAGTGCACTCCATATGTTCATAAACTTCTCATTCATTATTGATGTCAAGCGTCCACTTTGCTGTCAGCCGCTGTTTTCCGTTACATTGCATTGAGACACTCCATGTTTCGGAGATACCAATCCTTCTTGCACATGGTTTTTAATGGTCAACTTGGAGTTCGATGCAGTACTAATCATTGCACCTATCAAGTAATCTTATTACATCGTTGAGAGTTAAAAATTCTTAAAATACTTTTCTTCACTTTTGGTTGAACGTGCATGGAGAGAAGAATTAAAAATTTTAAAACTTAACCCTGATACTTTTTGTCTGTCAGACCGATGGCTTCTTCAGAGGGGACAATTACTTGTAATTTAACATCAGCATCAATAGACATTAGAAAGCAGCAGCAGAAAACTCAGAACATTTGCTGGAATGGCAAGATTGTTATCTAGTAGCTATTGTTGCAAATACCCATTGTTTGAGAGCAAATTATTTATAAGTAGGAATTGTGGAATAATTTTTTTTTAAGTTTTCTTACTGAATTCTTGCATTGTGTCATTGAAAATTAATAATTCGTGTTTTTTAGGCGTATTGTCTCTGATGGCATCATTTAGTTCTGAAGGCTTTTTTAAATTGCGGTTCATAGGTGAATTGTTTACGATAATTCTTGTTTTTAGGCTTGTTTCCTCTGATGGGATTAGGGGCGGGGGTTGCTCAGTCGGTAGCGCGCCAGGCTCGTAATCTGTAGTTCCCAGGTTCGAGTCCCAGCTGGGTCAGCGTTGAGATTTATCTCCGCAAAATTCCCCGCCCTGCCCACGGTCAGTAGGGGACACCGATGGGCTTGGAAAGGCCGCCGTCCGTCGGATGGGACGTTAAGCCGTGGTCCCGTGTGCGGGAGAGCCATACCCTGTGCACGTTAAAGAACACGCTGGATGGCCTTGACGGGAGGCTACCATCTGTCTCCCAACAGCTGTTCCAGTGGGTCCCCTCCCCCAACCTTCTCTGAGCCTTTGGGGTCCATGTGACCTGGCCATTTAGCCCATGGTGTGCAAAAAAGTGCCGCTCAGAGGTAAAACAATCCAATCCAATCTGATGGGATTATTTAGTTCCAGGGGCTTTTTATACTGGGATTGGTGGTGAGTTGTTTACGATAATTCAAATTTTTTAAACTTGTCTCTGATAGTATAATTTAGTTCTCAGAGCTTTCTTATACTGCAGACTGGCAGCAAATTGTTTACAATTCTGTTTTTTAGACTTGTTATAAGTTTGTTTTTTTCTGTGAGGGAGAGGTAAATACGGCAGAATGGTTGTTCATTGTTTAACAGTTTGTTCAGGTTTAAATAGTTATCACCGATAACTTTATTCTGGGATTATCTTTAATTGCAGAATGGTAGTTCATTGTTTAGCGGTATATACTTGTTAGAATAGACATCACCAATGAGATTATTGAGTTTTGCGAGTTTTTCTTATATTACAGAATGAATGGTCATTTGTTAGTGATAAATAGGCAGTTGAAACAAGTAGCCTTGGATAGTATTGACAGACATTCATCATATAACGTTATGCACAGTTAGGAAAATATGCTTTTGATACGATTACTTCTGGTAATTTTCTTTTATTGCAGAAACAAAATTTTGTTCTTAGGAATAAGTCTTTATCATTATATTCTTTCCTCAGCTTATTCTCGTTATACGGTCTCTTTACTGCTAGTAATCTGATTAAGTTATTATTTGAAGAACTTTCAAAAAAGGGAATATTCTCTGTAGCGTGATATTGAAATGCATTTTTAATTAGTTTAAATCGCATATTTAGTGGGGTTTTTTTTTCATAAGTAATTTTAAGAAACTTTGTATGTAATTCTAGAAAAAATAAATTTTTTCTTCGCCATCAGTCACCACTAGGATTCTGGAAGTTGAGCATTGCGTTAAGACACAATGCATTATTCATCATCATCATCATCCTCAAGCAGCCATGGGCTACGGAGGTCCAACCAGACCGTGCAATTTAGTTCTCCAAGCAAGTCTGTCCTGAACTACATCTGCATCTGGCCATTGCACATCAATTCTAATAAGGTCCTGTTTGACATTGTCTGCCCACCACATCCTAGGTCTCCCCCTCTTTCTGAGGCCTTTAGGCACACTGTTCATAACCCTATTCACTAATCTATAATTATTCATATGGGCAACATGGCCAAACCAACAGTCTCTCTCTCTCTGCACAATATGCTGCTTAAAGGAGGTTGCAGACTCCTTTGCCTAACCTCATCATTAGTTACAAAGTTAAACCACCTAATACCTAAGATACTATGTAAACATCTAGTTTCCTGTTATCTTGTTTACACAGCATCCAAGTTTGACTACCATAACTAACCCTAGAAAGAAACAAACTATTATACAGTCTAATTTTAGTCTTTAGGTGTATACGCCTATTTCTCTACAATCTCCATAGATTCATAAAAGTCCCAGCAGCAATCCCTATTCGTCTGTTAATCTCATGCCGCACATCACCATTATCTGTTACATAGCTCCCAAGGTAATTAAAATGTTACACCTGCTCAAGACTGCAACCATTCAGATTAACCAAATCACAGCCTGCCTGACCAATTTTCGTCACTTTAGTTTTCTCTTTGTTTATAACCAAACCTACTCTACTACCAGTCTCATCAACAGCTCCAATGAAAATAGTTCATCACATCAACATCATTTGCCAAAAGGGCTAAATCATCAGCATAATCTAAATCAGAAATTTTCCTATCTCCAGCCCAATTAAGGCCAAAATCTTTCCCTTGAAGTGAATTTCGCATAACATAATCAACAACCAAACTAAAGAGAAAAGGAGACAAGATGCACCCTTGTCGAACACCAGACGTAATGCTAAACCAATTGCTACAAGATTTACCAACACACATGACTCAGTGTTATTATAGAGAGCTTTCATTATGTTAACTAACTTGTCTGGTATACCATATGATCCCACAATCAACCACAAATTATGACGATCAACAGAGTCAAAAGCCTTTTTGAAATCAACAAAGCTAGCAACCAAAGGTTTCTGAAACTCTAAACATTTCTCAAGAATCTGCCTAAGTGAAAATATCTGATCTACACATCCCCTACCACTTCTGAATCCACATTGCTCATCACGCAATTGCCTGTCAACCAGATTCTTAATTCTATTAAGCACAATCATGGAAAGAACTTTACCTGGAACAGAGAGTAGGCTGATAACCCTATAGTTATCACAAGAACTGCGATCACCTTTTTTGAAAATAGGGATAACAATACCTCTGATAAAATCCTTAGGAACCATGCCTTTATCATAAAAGATATTCAGAATTTCAGTCATCCAAGTGGTAACCGAAACATTCCCAGCTCTAAGCATTTCTATAGTAATTTCACTACCCCTGGGGATTTATGTAGTTTAAGTTTAGAAACAGCCAAAATAACTTCAGATTGTGTTATAGGGCCAACATTAAAGCCACCAATGCATCTATCATCATTGCAAACAATGGGAGTAGAACTAACCGCATTGTTAAGAACATCACTGAAATGCTCAGTCCACCTAGCCATGACAGAATCCTCACCTTCTATAACCTTACCTTGTTTATCCTTCAATCCTTGTATGCCTGTCCCTTTTCTACCACACAAAACATTAACTATCTGGTACAGCTCTCTGCTGTTCTGCTGTGTAACTGCTTCCTCGGCTCTCTGTAATCCTTTCTATTAGGGCTAGTAGTGTACTGATTAAAGACATTTCTGCAGTTCCTTCTTTCTGAAATAAGCTCAAGTGCCTTATCACTCAAATCATTCTGCCTCCTCTGCTCCTTTTTTCCTAAAAGAGTACTGTTAGTGTCCAAAAATGCTTTTTTTGAAACGGTCCCATTCTTCCTCAACTTCAGTAGTAAGCAAACCATGACTGTCATAATGGCTAAGTAACCTATCATGGTAAGCTTTAGCTATAGCTGGGTCTTTCAGAGCTTCAGTATTAAAGGTAAATTTTTTAACTTTAGCACAACACGTTTTAAGTTTATGTTGCAAGACAATTTTAACAAGGTAATGGTCAGATCCAATTTCAGCTCCCCTATATAACCTGGTATTCCTAACAGAACTAGCCCATTTGCTGTTAATTAATATATTATCAATCATATTCTTATGCTGCCCATCAGGTGAAACCCATGTGTACTTATGTATATCGAGGTGTTTGTAATAAGTGCTTAGTTATCCTGAATTCATTGAGTTTACTTACCTGTAGGAGACGTTGCCCATTGCCATTGCAGCTACCAATACCAAAAGGGCCTATTACTCCTCCCCAAAGGTCAGAGTCAATACCAACTTTGGTATTGAAGTCACCTAGAACAAGGGTAATAACTCCTTTCTTGACAGAATTCAAAATATACTGAAGTTGTCCGTATCCTTCTCATCCTCATCGGCATCCTCAGTGGGGGCATAACAGCAGATAACATTAAAGTCTTTAATGCTTGTCTATAATTTTGCTGTAAGAAACCTTTCATTAATGCACTCATATCCTAGAAGAGCATCACTAGCATGTCTGCTGAGAAGCAGACCCACACCTTGGTGATGCTTATTATCATCCCTCCCTGAAAACAGAAATTTAAGATTATTTTTAAGAATCTGACCTTTATCTGTCCATCTGGTCTCTTGCAAGCCGAGAATATCTAAATGATAATAGTGGAATTCTTGTGTGTGGACATCAAGAGAAAAAGCTCTGTGCAGAGTCCTCAGGTTCCAACTACCTATGGAGAGAAAATGGTTAGTGGGTTGTTTAAAGAAACTATGTTTATTGAGAGAGGGAATGCCAACAATATCAAACAGTCCCCTAATTGCAGGCATGGGGAAAGACCCATTCCCCCACCAGTAAAGGCTGAAGCCATCTACACTGGAAGATTTCCTCCAATGTAGAATTTGACGATGCCAATAGAAGCAAAGAGTTCAGGTGCCTGTGATGACCTCTGCTCAGGATTATCCACCAGCTGATAAATATATCCTGTGAATCTATTCACTTGGGGCTGTCAACCCACAAACAAACAGAAAACACAGCGGAAGATTTTCCCTCCACAAAAGCCCACCTGTGCAGCAAAATCAGGATCCATATCAAGCTCAGAGCCATAATTCCGTTCAGGTTGGTATATGTGGTTAGCACCAGGACCCTGTGTGGTTGACCACTCTTCAGCAGGGTAGAAAAAAAAAAGAAAAGTAGCCAGAGTTGTCCATATTAGTAGGCCACACTAATCTGGCAGCCCTCTCTTTTCGTTCACTTCCACAAGAGAGTATCTCTTTTGAAAGGTACTAACCGTCTGTACCATGAGAAGGCTGGGTTGGACATTAGATGCTAGGCCTGGCCGGTTCTATGCATCATCACAGGGGATTAGTGCATAGCTCTCCTTCCAGTGACTACCTAGCTACCATTCATAGACCAATGCATTATTACATTACATTAAAAAATGGCATCTAAGCATGATAAACTGCAGATCTGCTGTAATCCGATTTCCCCCGATTTTTCGTTCTTCCAAATCTTAATTTTTGTCATGCAAAGTTGGCAGCTCTGCCAGTGACATCTCTCCAAATTGCAGCATACCTGTGTCAGGTAAAATTTTTATTTGTTCTCAGCTTAGCTGCTATAGTACATATGTCTAGTGTATTTAGAGACTACAAAGAGACATTAGGTATATTATGTTCTGTGATAATGGGACTGGAACCAATTCGGTTCTCATATGTTCCAAATTTGTTTGTCACAAAATAATAAAAATCTACTATTCTTCAAGTCACTCTGATCCCATTCGAGGCACCTCGGATTTATGAGCCCTAGGCACTTGCCTTGTTTGCCTATGTGTAGATGTGGTACTGTATATCATCAGAGTGGCACAGCCAATATATTAAGTGGGGGTGGGTACAATTTTTTACCATTAAGAATAAACTTAAACTTATAATTAAGAAAAATTCTGCTAGGTTGGGGAGGGGGGGTTAAAAACCTTTGGCAAAATTGCCCTCTCACAGTAGGATTAATTTCCATGCCAAGGAAGTCATTTTTTCTTTTCTTATCCAAGACCTCCATCATTTTCTGGAAATGATACATGATCAAAGTTTTTTTACTGGAAAATGAAGAAAAGAAAAATTTGCCTATAACCTAATGTGATATTAAATCAAATATCCACAGCAACAAGTTGTAAGCTGGCCATCTGATGTAGTGTAACTGCAAAAAAATTGATAATAATAATCAATCGACCAAAAGAGGGGAAAGATTGGTAATTTACAGAAATAAAATGAAGGTTTAAGTATAAAAATATAAATACTAACCTGATGTATGGGAATTTATCCAAAGTATGAGAACAGTGCTTGTGCTGTAAACAGTTCACTTTATAGCCACATGTGCAAGCAATTAACTAGGTCATGGCACTGGCTCTCCTGTCAGTTTCATAATATCTAAGGCTCTAAACAATAACAAACTCACCTTCCTCTGGGTAATGCATTTCTTTTACTTTTTTAGTTTTACTTATACTTTTGATTTGAAGAGTGGAAAAGATGCATAGAATGCTGGGATAAATGATATAAATGATAAAAAATAATTCTAGGAATACTGAAATAGGTTTAAGGCAGAAAATGGTGTAAAATAGGGGGGGGGAGAGAAACAGATGTATGTACTTTGCAATTACTTCCAAAATCTTCCGTTTTTAAAAATAGCAGTTTTTTGTTGATAATAGTTCAAATCAAGCTTATGAGTTTAAATCAGGTGGTTGTTCAACATAGAGTAATGTTAACAAACAAATTGGCAATATCCTACAGTGCTTCTAGAAATGGCAATCACATATCTCTAACAAATTATTTATATTGTAGTTTAATAAAATACCCTTGGAAGGGTTAAATGATATCTAAATGTGAAAGGACAAGATTGCATGCACAGGCAGAGCATTATTATGTAAGTAATTAATTTATAATTTTTATTGAGTGAAAACCAAGCATGGGCAGTAAAGGGAAAAATAGGATTTCACCTCATTTCTATGAAAAAATTATCAAAATTAACTCACTCTGCTTTGATAATTCTGCTGCTGCTCCTTGCATCTACAGCCACACTTCTGATAATGGCAGCAGTTAATCACAGAGTTGACAGTCTGCCTTTAGCAGTTAGTGAGAAAGGTTTGAAGCATAATGCATTGCTACAAAGCAACAAGATATGTAGCTTCCATGAGAAAAAATTCTGCTGATTGAATATGGAACTTAAACTATGTGGTATGATGATCAATGCAAGAGTGACGAAGCAAGGTTTCTCCTGCACTCCTAGCTCGACTAATCTTGCAAATTGGTGTTTCTGTGTATTATGCAGTGTAATTTTACAGGGAAATTCGAAGAATATTGTAGAATGTGAAATTTATGTTAGAATAAACTTATAAACTAAGAAAAATACTTTTATGTCAAAACGTTTAATATATTTATCTTTTTTTGCTTGTTTATGAGAAATTTAAGGGAAGCATTGCTTTTCTTACTTCTATGGGTGCTCCACTACTGTATTATTCCTAACTGAACTATCCCATTTGCTGTTAATGAATATAATCAGTTATATTCCTAGGAAATCCATTCCTCAATACTATTGCAACTGCCAATACCAAACAGACCTATCACCCCTTACCAAAGTTAGAATCAGTACCAACTTTAATACTGAAGTCTCCTAGTACAAGAGAAATTTCTCCTGAACCGAAATTCAAAATATCCCGAAGTTGTCTGTAAAATCTATCATTCTCATTTTCATCAGAGTCTTCTGTGGGGGGACAGCAACAAATAATATTCAAATTATTTTAAATTTAGCTGTAAGCAATCTTTCATTAATATAGTCATATCATACAAGAACATCACTGGTGTGCCTGCTGAGAAGCAAGCTTACATTTTGCAGATGCTTTCCATCCTCCCTCTCTCAAAAGAGAGGGATGGGGGTGGCTCAGTTGGTAGTGTGCCAGGCTCGTAATCTGCAGCTGGGTCAGTGTTGAGATTCATCTCTGCAAAACTCCCCACCCTCCCACAGTCAGTAGTAGACACCAATGGGCTTAGAAAGGCCACTGTCCGTCAGATGGAATGTTAAGCTGTGGTCCCCATGTGTGTGGTCCCCCAATTTAGGTGAGCCATACCCTGTGCATGTTAAAGAATACTCTGGATGACCTTGACGGGAAGCTACCATCTGTCTCCCAACAGCTGTTCCAGTGGGTCCCCTCCCCCAAACTTATCTGAGCCCCCAACCTTCTCTGATGAGGTCCTTGTGACCTGGCCATTTAGCCCATTGTGTGCAAAAGAGTGCCAATCAGAGGTAAAAACAATCCAATCTCAAAAGAGAAATTTAAAATTATTTTTAAATATCTTACCTTTACCTGTCATCTGGTCTCTTGCAAATCCAGAATTTCTAGGTTATGAAGCTGGAATTCCTCTGAGGATATCAAGAGAATAATTTCTAAGAAGCAATGTCTTCACATTCCACATACTTGCAGGAAGAAAATAATTAGGATTTTAAAAAAAAACTAGGTTTATTGATAGAAATAGGGCTAACAATATCAAACAGCACCCTAATTGCAGACATGGGGCAAAGACCCATTCCCCTGCCACTAAAGCTGAAACCACCCAGGCACCACCTTTAATGATCTTTTCAAAAACCAGAATGAAAATACACTGGTTTTCATAATTAAGGAAGAAATGAAAAAAATGTGATATCATAAAACTCTGCTGATAGAAAGGCACAAAAGTCATATATAGTATGTAAAATACAATGCAGGATTGAGGTATGGTATGCAAATTAATGGTGTTGGCAGCAGTATATGAAAATGTGTCAAACATTTGAAGCTGGCATTTCAAAGCTGTTGTTTGAAGCTCTTGTGAAGTGGGAGGTGGAGTTTACCAGATAGCAGATGTGTTGGGTATGTGTAATAATAATTAATAATATCCCCCTCAAGCAGCTGCTTGCCATAGAGGTCTGACAGGAGCCTTTCAGTTTAATATGCAATAGTAGAAGGTGTGTGAGGATGACAAGACCTCAGCAGAAAAACAACACAACTATGCCTTACCCTGGGTCCAACCCAAGTCCCTTTGATCAGCAGCTAAGTGTGCTAACCATTCTGCCACAGGATGGCTGGGGATGTGTACCACACATTATTTATTGAAAGAAGTGTGGTGATGAGGATGTTAGTCAATTTGAACAGGCTGAAGTTAAGCAGATGTTGTCAGGTGGCTTAATGTGAAACGTTCAGCAGTGCATAGACTCTGGTATAGATTCCCACAAGGACAGAGTGCAACCATGATTCAGTAGTGAATGACGAATGATAACAACCCCAAGGGAGGACTGCTGCATGGTATAATGCACCCAGAGGAGCAGGATGTCAAAACTACGAAAACTGTGATTAGATTTCACAGAAGTGACTGAAAAACAGTAATATCTACTGCAACCATACACCAAAAAGACTTCATGAAGTGTGCTAGGTGGCCAGTGGTGTGCATACTCCTGACTCAATGCCACAGGAGGGACCATCTAAACTGGTACAACATCATTCAACTAGACTCAGGAGCATTGGTGGTCTGTGTCCTTCAATGATGAATCGAGATTTGCCCTACACAGTGATTCACGACATCAGTTGATATGGAGGGAACCAGGAACATGGAATCATGACACATATCCTTGAACAGAACACCTACAGTGGTAGTAGTGTCATGGGTTGCAGAGGGATATCTTTGGGTTGCTTCACAGATTTGTGCTTGCTTCCAACAAGCTACATCACTAGGCACAGCTACCTGGAGAAATCCTTCATACAATCATATGTGGGTGTAAGAGATGATACCTTCCTCCTGCAGGATGATAATGCCCACTTGCACCATTGTCATCTTGTCTATCACAATCTCGAGAATAGCATATTAACTGTGTGTAGTGGCCAGCTTAGTTTCCTGACCTAAATCTGATAGAATGCACATGAACAATGCAGATTAATATCCAAAGCACTATTGGACAGGCTTATGAAGAATATGAGATACTGCTGCAAGGTCTGCATAGCAGTAAAAGGTAACCACACTCCATGTTAAACCATTTGGACTATCTCATTTGACCTTCACCTTTTTTACCATGTGTCTATATTTGTATATAATTTTCAAAATTAAAATGTAATTCCATTTGTCAACTGTAATTCGAATACACAGTGTTTATATACACCGATCTTCCAATTCACATTACAGCAGATACAAAGTGTTTAAAAAAATAACAAGTTTTCAGGTTGTTCCTTAATTTATGGAATCTGAAATTTATGAAAATTTATCAACTGAAGGGGGGAGGGCAAGGGGAACATCCTCCACACACACACACACACACCTTTCAGAATGCTAGTAAGGGTAATAGAGGCAAAAAATTATTAAACTTATTTATATTTCATCTATTTTTCAAGAATTTTTTTAAAAGTCTGTAAAATGGAGGGAAAAAATGTTATACTACTTGGAAATCAAGTCTGTCTGCTCCCCACCCCCTTACATTTTTCCAGCTCAGTTGTGTTTCTTGCCTCCCCTTTTTGACATCATTTTAACCATTAAACACGTTTTAACAGATTGTCCCCCTTTTAATTTTGAACGTCAGTTTTATTTTAGCTTTCATGATTTTATGTCCAAGCTCCATAAACTCAGACACTTTTTAGCTGATGACTCATTTTTAACCCTTGCCTTTTATTTACGTTTTACTGGTTATTTCAGCTGTTGTTGATTACTCTGTTTTATACTTGTTGACTCTTTTTGCCCTGGCGTTATATGCATTGATAGTTTTACAATTTTCTTGTTGTGTGTTTTCCATTTTGGTTGCTTTTGTCATCCTTGTGTGTTTCTTTAACTTTGGTTGTGGGTTTGATGTCTTTTATTTTTTTATATACCCTCATGTGGCACAACATAGTCTATGTTGCTCTTGCACCATAAAACCCCAAACATCCAACCATCTTGCCCTCCACCCTCAAATTCTTTTTTTCTAGATCTGGGCCTGACTCCAAAGTAGGTTGGTGATGCTCATGGAAGTAAGGGTTCAGATACCTGCGATGGTCCTCTGATCAGGATTAGCCACCAGCTGATATTAAATATGCTATGGTTCTGTTCACTTAGGGCTGACAACTCATAGGCTAACAGAAAACACAGCAGAGGACTTTCCTTCAACTAACACCTACCAGTGCAGCAAGTTCAGGATTTGTAATCAAGCTCAAAGCCATGTGCCAGTCTACTGGGTTTAAATGGTAAGCACCAAGATGCTGTGAATTTGACCACTAATCATTAATGCAGAAAAAAAAATATGGCCAAAATGACCAGATAAGTAAGCAGCACTGATCTAGCAGCCCTTCCCAAAAAGAATATTTCTTTTGAAAGAGACTAACAGCCTGTGCCATGAGAAGGCAAGGTCAGACTTTAGGTGCTAGGCCTGGCCTGTTCTATGCATCATCACAGGGGATTGGTACACATTTCTCTTTCTAGTATATTCCTATCTACCATTTACAGAATCATCCTATAGGTAATAATGTTTTTAGACATATAATTTTGCCTTGTAGATAAATAAGCAATTATTGTAATTGAGAGTTTTTTGCATTTTTTTGTGAATAAAATTCTAGGTTTTATGGTTGGAAAAGATGCTGAGGCAGGAGGAATAGCCAAACATGGAGCCAAAATGGTGACTGCAGTAGCCTGTGCAAAAGTTCCTAAATTTACTGTGATTATAGGAGGTTCTTATGGTGCAGGAAATTATGGCATGTGTGGCCGAGCATATTCGTAGGTTTTTTTTTTATTTAATTTCATTTTCTAAAGTATTTAAACATGTAATAGACTAGTATATTGTTGGTAATGTGTGAAATTGCATTGCCAATACATGGGTGTATATAAGTTAAAGTAAATTACAACCAAGTTTGACTTAATTTTATTACACTAAATTTTCAAATTTTATATTCTTAAAAATTTTCATTTGTAAAGATATTAGAATTGTGTTATTAAATTAGATCCAAGTTTGCTCTAATTAATCATTGGTGTCTGTTTCGTTCCTGAAAAGCATCTACGATACATATACTCACACATTAAATCCTCCATATTCTTGACGGCTATGATCCTGTAGACTTGCATGAATATGGAGTTTGCAGATGTTGGGACCATTATTCAGTTGAAAAACAAGATTAGTTTTATGGCTTGACAAAGCATAGAAAATAAATAGATATGAACTCGATAGTAATTAATAAAGTGTGAACAGTGAGTCAGGGGGGAAGGGGCTGTTCCTTCAGAAATCGTGGTCAGAGCGGCAGCAGCCATCGCTAAGCATACTGAGGAGAATATAGCTTCACTGCGCAAGCTCCTGTGTGTGTCGATCGGTCTGAAAAAAAAAATCAGTGAATAATATTATTTTGTTTAATATATTTGATTTGCCATCCCGTGGCCGAGTGGTTAGCACGCTTGGCTACTGATCTAAGGGACCTGCGTTCGAGCACTGGGTAAGGCATGGATGTATGTGTCGTTTTCTGCTGAGGTTCCGCAATCCTAACAGACCTTCTACTATGGCATATAAACTGACAGGCTCCTCTCAGACCTCTGTGGCAAACAGTTGCTTGAGAGGGTATTTATTATTTTTTTATTTTTATATATTTGATAATAATATTATAACAGTGCATATAATGGTCTGTAAATGGTAGCTAGGTAGTCACTGGAAGGAGAGCTATGCACCAATCCCCTGTGATGATGCATAGAACTAGCCAGGGCTAGTACCTAATGTCCGACCCTACCTTCTTATGGTGCAGACTGTTAGTACCTTTCAAAAGAGATGCTCTCTTGTGGAAGTGAATGGAAGGGGAGTGCTGCCAGATTAGTGTGGCCTACGATCTGGACAGCTATGGCTACTTTTCTTTTTTTTACCCTGATGAGGAATGGTCAACCACACAGGGTCCTGGTGCTGACCATATAAACCTACTGGACTGAACTGATATAAGGCTCTGAGCTTGATTATGGATCCTGAATTTGCTACTGGTGGGCTTCTGCGGAGGGAAAATCTCCCGCTGTGTTTTCAGTTTGTTGGTGGGTTGATAGCCCCAAGTGAATATATTCACAGGATATGTTTATCAGTTGGTGGATAATCCTGAGCAGAGGTCATCGCAGGCATTTGAACTATTTGCTTCTACTGGCATCGTCAATTTCTACATTGGAAGAGGTCTTCCAGTGTAGATGGCTTCTGCCTTTAGTGGTGGAGGAACAAGGTCTTTGCCCTATGTCTGCGATTAGGGGGCTGTTTGATATTGTCGGCATTCCCTCTCTCAATAAACATAGTTTCTTTAAACATCCCACTAACCATTTCCTCTCCATCATCATCATCATCATCATCCTCAAGCAGCCATAGGCTACGGAGGTCCAACCAGACCGCGCAGTTTAATTCTCCAAGCATATCTGTCCTGAGCTACATCTGCTGCATCCGGCCACTGTACACCAATTCTAACAAGGTCCTGTTTGACATTGTCTGCCCACCGCATCCTAGGTCTCCCCCTCCTTCTGAGGCCTCTAGGCACACTGTTCATAACCTTCTTCGCCAATCTATAACTATCCATACGAGCAACATGGCCAAACCAGCGGAGTCTCTCTCTGCACATTATGCTGCTTAAAGGAGGCTGCAGACTCCTTTGCCTAACCTCATCATTAGTTACAAAGTTAAACCACCTAATACCCAAGATACTGCGTAAGCATCTAGAATCAAAAGCATCTACTTTCCTCTTATCTTGTTTACATAGTGTCCAAGTTTAACTACCATAACTAACCCTAGAAAGAACCAAACTATTATATAGTCTAATTTTAGTCTTTAGGTGTATACGCCTATTTCTCCACAATCTCCATATATTCTTAAAAGTCCCAGCAGCAATCCCGATTTGTCTGTTAATCTCATGCCGCACATCACCAGTATCTGTTACGTAGTTTCCAAGATAATTAAACTGTGACACCTGCTCAAGACAGCAACCATTCAGATTAACTGAATCACAACCTGCCTGACCAATTTTCATCACTTTAGTTTTCTCTCTGTTTATAACCAAACCTACTGTACTACCAGTCTCATCAACAGTTCGAATGAAAGAGTTCATCTCATCAACATCATTTGCCAAAAGGGTTAAATCATCAGCATAATCTAAATCAGAAATTTTCGTATCTCCAGCCCATTTAAGGCCAAAATCTTTCCCTTGAAGTGAATTTCGCATAACATAATCAACAACCAAACTAAAGAGAAAAGGAGACAAGATGCACCCTTGTCGAACACCAGAAGTAACGCTAAACCAATTGCTACAAGACGTACCAACTCTCACACATGACTCAGTGTTATTATAGAGAGCTTTCATTATGTTAACTAACTTGTCTGGTATACCATATGATCTCACAATCAACCACAAATTATGACGATCAACAGAGTCGAAAGCCTTTTTGAAATCAACAAAGCTAGCAACCAAAGGTTTCTGAAACTCTAAACATTTCTCAAGAATCTGCCTAAGTGAAAATATCTGATCTACACATCCCCTACCACTTCTGAATCCACATTGCTCATCACGCAATTGCCTGTCAACCAGATTCTTAATTCTATTAAGCACAATCATGGAAAGAACTTTACCTGGAACGGAGAGTAGGCTGATACCCCTATAGTTATCACAAGAACTGAGATCACCTTTTTTGAAAATAGGGATAATAATAGCTCTGGTAAAATCTTTAGGAACCATGCCTTTATCATAAAAGTTATTCAAAATTTCAGTCATCCAAATGGTAACTGAAACATTCCCAGCTCTAAGCATTTCCGTAGTAATTTCATCAACCCCTGGGGATTTATGAAGTTTAAGTTTAGAAATAGCCAAACTAACTTCAGATTGTGTTATAGGGCCAACATTAAATCCAACAATGCATCTATCACTGAAATGCTCAGCCCACCTAGCCATGACAGAATCCTCACCTTCTATAACCTTGCCTTGTTTATCCTTCAATCCCTGTATACCTGTTTGTTTTCTACCACACAAAACATTAACTATCTGGTACAGCTCTCTGCTGTTGTGCTGTCTAACTGCTTCCTCAGCTTTGTCAGCAAGGCCATCAAGCCAAAGATTCTTATCAGTAGCTAACTGACCCTTCACATGTTGATTAAGTTCTTTGAAATGCTTTCTATTAGGACTAGTAGGGTACTGATTAAGGACATTCCTGCAGTTCCTTCTTTCTGAAATAAGCTCAAGTGCCTTATCACTTAAATAATTCTGCCTCCTCTGCTCCTTTTTCCCTAAAAGAGTACTGTTAGTTTCCAAAAAAGCCTGTTTAAAATGGCCCCATTCTTCCTCAACTTCAGTATTAAGCAAACCATGACTGTCATAATGACTAAGTAACCTATCATGGTAAGCTTTAGCTATAACTGGGTCTTTCAGAGCTTCAGTATTAAAGGTAAATTTTTTAACCCTAGCACAACACTTTTTAAGTTTAAGTTGCAAGACACTTTTAACAAGGTAATGGTCAGATCCAATTTCAGCTCCCCTATGTGATCTGATATTCCTAACAGAACTAGCCCATTTGCTGTTAATTAATATATAATCAATCATATTCTTATGCAGCCCATCAGGTGAAACCCATGTGTGTTTATGTATGTCATGGTGTTTGTAATATGTGTTAGTTATTCTGAAACCATTTAGTTTACTTACCTGTAGGAGACGTTGCCCATTGCCATTGCAGGTACCAATACCAAAAGGGCCTATTACTCCTCCCCAAAGGTCAGAGTCGGTACCAACTTTGGCATTGAAGTCACCAAGAACAAGGGTAATATCTCCTTTCTTGACAGAATTCAAAATATCCTGAAGTTGTCTGTAAAACCTATCCTTCTCATCCTCATCAGAATCCTCAGTGGGGGCATAACAGTAGATAACATTCAAGTTTTTAATGCTTGTCTGAAATTTTGCTGCAAGAAACCTTTCATTAATGCACTCATATCCTAGAAGAGCATCACTAGCATGTCTGCTGAGCAGCAGACCCACGCCTTGGTGATGCTTTCCATCCTCCCTCCCTGTAAAGAGAAATTTAAAGTTATTTTTAAGTATCTCACCTTTACCTGTCCATCTGGTCTCTTGCAAGCCTAGAATATCTAGGTTATAGCGCTGGAATTCCTGCATGAGGACATTAAGAGAATAATCTCTATGTAATGTCCTCACGTTCCACGTTCCTGCAGAGAGAAAATGATTAGTAGGATTTTTAAAGAAATTAGGTTTATTGAGATTGGTAGGGCCAACAATATCAAACAGCCCTCTGATCGCAGGCATGGGGCAAAGACCTGTTCCTCCTCCGCTAAAGGCTGAAGTCACCGATGCTGGTAGGAACTTCAGGCACCACCTTTTCAAGTGGACTTTTTGAAGAGCCATATGGTCTGCCTGAGACACATTAGTCGAGTTTAGGCTTGACAATGCCCAACTAGCTAAGTGAGGTTCAGATACCTGCGATGGCCTCTGATTAGGATTATCCACCAGCTGATATAAGGTATCCCATGCCTCTGTTCACTTAGAGCTGGCAACCCAGAAGCAAACAGAAAACACAGCGGCAGATTCTCCCTCAACAGAGGCCCACCAGTGCAGCAAGTCCAGGATCCATAATCAAGCTCAAATCCATAAACAAGTCCAGTCTAGTAGGTATAAATGGTCAGCACCAGGACCCTGTGAAGTTGACCACTCCTCAGCAGTTCCTCTCCATAGCTAGTTGGAATGTGAGGAATCTGTACAGAGCTTTTTCTTTTGATGTCCTCACACAAGAATTCCACCGTTTAATTTAGATATTCTTGGCCTGCTAGAGACCAGATGGACAGATAAAGGTCAGATTCTTAAAAATAATCTTAAATTTTTCTTTTCAGGGAGAGAAGACAATAAACATTACCAAGATGTAGGTCTGCTTCTCAGCAGACACGCTAACGATGCTCTTCTAGGATATTAGTGCATTAATGAAAGGTTTCTTACAGCAAAATTTTAGACAAGCATTAAAGACTTGAATGTTATCTGCAGTTATGTCCCCACTGAGGATGCCAATGAGGATGAGAAGGATAGGTTTTATGAACAACTTCAGGATATTTTGAATTCTGTCAAGAAAGGAGATATTACCCTTGTTCTAGGTCAGGCGTGTCCAACCTTTTGACTTCCCTGGGCCACATTGAGTGAAGATGAATTGTTTTGGACTGCACATAAAATATATAATATAGTTAATGTATATGAATAATAAAACTTTATTTATTTTCTAATGTTTTTTATTATAAAATTAAAAAAGGGAACATAAAACTAGTGGGATATCAAAAACTCGCTGAAAATCACATAATCATGTTGAAAGCTTGTCATAAACACGTAAACATTACGATTTTGTGGGCCGCATTACTAGCTGTCCAGGGCAGCGGGTTGGACACACCTGTTCTAGGTGATTTCAATGCCAAAGTTGTTACTGACTCTGACCTTTGGGAAGGAGTGATAGGCCCTTTTTTTATTGGTAGCTGCAATGGCAACATCTCCTACAGCTAAGTAAACTCAATGGTTTCAGAATAACTAACACTTATTACAAACACCGCAAGATACATAAGTACATATGGGTTTCACCTGATGGGCTGCATAAGAATATGATTGATTATATATTAATTAACAGCAAATGGGCTAGTTCTATTAGGAATACCAGTCATATAGGGGAGCTGAAATTGGATCTAACCAGTACCTTGTTAAACGTATCTTGCAACTTAAACTTAAAAAGTTTTGTACTAAGGTGGAAAAAATTTACCTTTAATACTGAAGCTCTGAAAGACCCAGTTATAGCCAAAGCTTACCATGATAGGTTACTTAATCATTATGACAGTCATGGTTTGCTTACTACTGAAGTGGAGGAAGAATGGGACTGTTTAAAACAGGCTTTTTTGGACACTAACAGTACCCTTTTAGGAAAAAAGGAGCAGAGGAGGCAGAATTATATGAGTGATAAGGCACTTGAGCTTATTTCGGAAATAAAGAACTGCAGGAATGTCCTTAATCAATACCCTACTAGTCCTAATAGAAAGCATTACAGAGAACTTAATAAACGTGTAAAAGATCAGTTAGCTGCTGATAAGAATATTTGGCTTGATGGCTTGGCTGACAAATCTGAGGAAGCAGTTAGACAGCACAACAGCAGAGAGCTGTACCAGATAGTTAATGTTTTGTGTGGTAGAAAACGGACAGGTATACAAGGATTGAAGGATAAAAAAGGTAAGGTTATAGAAGGGGAGGATTCTGTCATGACTAGGTGGGCTGAGCATTTCAGTGATGTTCTAAACAATGTGGTTAGTTCTACTCCCATTCTTTGTAATGATGATAGATGCATTGGCAGCTTTAATGTTGGCCCTATAACACAATCTGAAGTTATTTTGGCTATCTCTAAACTTAAACTTCATAAATCCCCAGGGGTAGATGAAATTACTACAGAAATGCGCAGAGCTGGGAATGTTTCGGCTACCACTTGGATGACTGAAATTTTGAATAACTTTTATGATAAAGGCATGGTTCCTAAAGATTTTACCAGAGCTATTATTATCCCTATTTTCAAAAAAGGTGATCGCAGTTCTTATGATAACTATAGGGGTATCAGTCTACTCTCTGTTCCAGGTAAAGTTCTTTCCATGATTGTGCTTAATAGAATTAAGAATCTGGTTGACAGGCAATTGCATGATGAGCAATGTGGATTCAGAAGTGGTAAGGGATGTGTGGATCAGATATTTTCACTTAGGCAGATTCTTGAGAAATGTTTAGAGTTTCAGAAACCTTTGGTTGCTAGGTTTGTTGATTTCAAAAAGGCTTTCGACTCTGTTGATCATCATAATTTGTGGTTGATTGTGGAATCATATGGTATACCAGACAAGTTAGTTAACATAATGAAAGCTCTCTATAATAACACTGAGTCATGTGTGGGAGTTGGTAAGTCTTGTAGCAATTGGTTTAGCATTATGTCTGGTGTTCGACAAGGGTGCATCTTGTCTCCTTTTCTCTTTAGTTTGGTTGTTGATTATGTTATGCAAAATTCACTTCAAGGGAAAGATTTTGGCCTTAATTGGGCTGGAGATAGGAAAATTTCTGTTTTAGATTATGCTGATGATTTAGCCCTTTTGGCAAATGATGTTGATGAGATGAGCTCTTTCATTCGAGCTGTTGATGAGACTGATAGTAGGTAGGTTTGGTTATAAACAGAGAGAAAACTAAAGTGATGAAAATTGGTCAGGCTGGCTGTGTGTCAGTTAATCTGAATGGTTGCAGTCTTGAGCAGGTGTCATAGTTTAATTATCTTGGGAGCTATGTAACAGATAATGGTGATATGCGGCATGAGATTAACAGATGAATAGAGATTGCTGCTGGGACTTTTAAGAATCTATGGAAAGTGTGGAGAAATAGGCACCTAAAAACTAATATTAGATTGTATAATAGTTTGGTTGTCTCTAGAGTTAGTTATGGTACTGAAACTTGGATGCTTTGTAAACAGGATAACAGGAAACTAGATGCTTTTGATTCTAGATGCTTACGCAGTATCTTGGGCATTAGGTCGTTCAACCTTGTAACTAATGATGGGATTAGGCAAAGGATTACCTCCTTTACGCAGTATATTGTGCAGAGAGACTCCATTGGTTTAGCCATGTTGCCCGTATGGATAATCATAGATTAGCGAATATGGCCTAAAGGCCTCAGAAAGAAATGGAGACCTAGGATGCGGTGGGCAGACAATGTCAAACAGGACCTTGTTAGAATTGGTGTGCAGTGGCCAGATTCAGAAGATGTAGCTCAGGACAAACTTGCTTGGAGAACTAAATTGCACGGTCTGGTTGGACCTCCATAGCCCATGGCTGCTTGATGATAATGATGCATATAATATGCTGGTAAAGTAAATCTATATTCTTCTTGGATGGTGACTGAAGCAAGTGTTATTTGCTGAAACAGAGGTTTAAGGATGAAAAAAGTGTGTGATATTGTTTTTTTTTTTATTTTTTAAGTTCATTTTGAAATTCATGTAAGCGTGGAATAGCGCCTCTGTCTACCTCCTAAATTTGAGGCTTTTCTCCATCACATTCTCCATCACATTCCACCATTTTGTCTTATCAACTCCTACTTTAGTTTTATTATTTCATCCAAAGCTTTGAGTTGAGTAGACATTGCAGCAATCTCTTCTTCCTCCTCACTGTTCTCATTTATGAGCTCGACAAAGTCCTCTTCATTCAACTCTGTGGTGGTTTTAAACCATAGGTTAGTATAAAGTTTAGTATAAATTTTAGTATTAAAAATTATATTCATAAAGTCTGTACCTACTTACACATTTGAAATTTGCCTGTTAACCTCATTTCTTGCACTACAGTGCTACATACATAGTCCAAAACATTGGTTTAATTATTGAAACAAATGTTATCTGATCATGAGGTTTATGAGATCTTTTATCCTATATTTATATTTCAAACATGCTCATTGTATTCATGAAATATACTTCACAAATGATTTACAATTAGTTAAATAACAATTAAATTATTTAAATAAAAACCAAAAAAATGCAAATTTTAAAAAACATTGAAATGAATCGCATGTGGAGGTTTTTATTGTATATAGACATAACAGATATTAAATTTAACTTATCAGCTCATTCAAATACTTAATTAACTATGCTTATATCTGAAGAAATTTGATTATCTTAAGTGTTGATTCCAATGGAAATGAGAAATGATTCTTGGTCTTGATGTTGTCCTTTTTAATGGATAAAATTTCGAAATTATTTGAATTAACATTTGTTGCACAATTATTGTGTTAATTTCTGACTTGTCAGTTCTTTTTTCCTTTCACCATAACATGTTAGTTATTGGTACTCTACAATAATGGGTGTGCATGATTTTTTATTGTTGTGGTGTAAGGGGATTTTCTGTTACAGTAAACTTTTACAGACTTCTTGTTACATCATCATCATCCTCAAGCAGCCATGGGCTACGGAGGTCCAACCAGACCTTGCAGTTTAGTTCTCCAAGCATATCTGTCCTGAGCTACATCTGCTGCATCCGGCCACTGCACACCAATTCTAACAAGTTCCTGTTTGACATTGTCTGCCCACCGCATCCTAGGTCTCCCCCTCCTTCTGAGGCCTCTGGGCAACCTGTTCATAACCTTATTCGCCAATCTATAATTATCCATATGGGCAACATGGCCAAACCAGCGGAGTCTCTCTCTGCACAATATGCTGCTTAAAGGAGGTTGCAGACTCCTTTGCCTAACCTCATCATTAGTTACAAAGTTAAACCACCTAATACCCAAGATACTGCGTAAGCATCTAGAATCAAAAGCATCTACTTTCCTCTTATCTTGTTTACATAGTGTCCAAGTTTAACTACCATAACTAACCCTAGAAAGAACCAAACTATTATATAGTCTAATTTTAGTCTTTAGGTGTATACGCCTATTTCTCCACAATCTCCATAGATTCTTAAAAGTCCCGGCAGCAATACCTATTCGTCTTTTAATCTCATGCCGCACATCACCAGTATCAGTTACATAGCTCCCAAGGTAATTAAACTGTGACACCTGCTCAAGACTGCAACCATTCAGATTAACTGAATCACAACCTGCCTGACCAATTTTCATCACTTTAGTTTTCTCTCTGTTTATAACCAAACCTACTGTACTACCAGTCTCATCAACAGTTCGAATGAAAGAGTTCATCTCATCAACATCATTTGCCAAAAGGGTTAAATCATCAGCATAATCTAAATCAGAAATTTTCGTATCTCCAGCCAAATTAAGGCCAAAATCTTTCCCTTGAAGTGAATTTCGCATAACATAATCAACAACCAAACTAAAGAGAAAAGAAGACAAGATGCACCCTTGTCGAACACCAGACATAATGCTAAACCAATTGCTACAAGACTTACCAACTCTCACACATGACTCAGTGTTATTATAGAGAGCTTTCATTATGTTAACTAACTTGTCTGGTATACCATATGATTGCACAATCAACCACAAATTATGACGATCAACAGAGTCGAAAGCCTTTTTGAAATCAACAAAGCTAGCAACCAAAGGTTTCTGAAACTCTAAACATTTCTCAAGAATCTGCCTAAGTGAAAATATCTGATCAACACATCCCCTACCACTTCTGAATCCACATTGCTCATCACACAATTGCCTGTCAACCAGATTCTTAATTCTATTAAGCACAATCATGGAAAGAACTTTACCTGGAACAGAGAGTAGACTGATACCCCTATAGTTATCATAAGAACTGCGATCACCTTTTTTGAAAATAGGGATAATAATAGCTCTGGTAAAATCTTTAGGAACCATGCCTTTATCATAAAAGTTATTCAAAATTTCAGTCATCCAAGTGGTAACCGAAACATTCCCAGCTCTGCGCATTTCTGTAGTAATTTCATCTACCCCTGGGGATTTATGAAGTTTAAGTTTAGAGATAGCCAAAATAACTTCAGATTGTGTTATAGGGCCAACATTAAAGCTGCCAATGCATCTATCATCATTACAAAGAATGGGAGTAGAACTAACCACATTGTTTAGAACATCACTGAAATGCTCAGCCCACCTAGTCATGACAGAATCCTCCCCTTCTATAACCTTACCTTTTTTATCCTTCAATCCTTGTATACCTGTCCGTTTTCTACCACACAAAACATTAACTCTCTGGTACAGCTCTCTGCTGTTGTGCTGTCTAACTGCTTTCTCGGCTTCGTCAGCCAAACCTTCAAGCCAAATATTCTTATCAGTAGCTAACTGATCCTTCACACATTTATTAAGCTCTCTGTAATCCTTTCTATTAGGACTAGTAGGGTACTGATTAAGGACATTCCTGCAGTTCTTTCTTTCTGAAATAAGCTCAAGTGCCTTATCACTTAAATAATTCTGCCTCCTCTGCTCCTTTTTTCCTAAAAGGGTACTGTTAGTTTCCAAAAAAGCCTGTTTAAAATGGCCCCATTCTTCCTCAACTTCAGTATTAAACAAACCATGACTGTCATAATGACTAAGTAACCTATCATGGTAAGCTTTAGCTATAACTGGGTCTTTCAGAGCTTCGGTATTAAAGGTAAATTTTTTAACCCTAGCACAACACTTTTTAAGTTTAAGTTGCAAGACACTTTTAACAAGGTAATAGTCAGATCCAATTTCAGCTCCCCTATATGCCCTTGTATTTCTAACAGAACTAGCCCATTTGCTGTTAATTAATATATAATTGATCATATTCCTATGCAGCCCATCAGGTGAAACCCATGTGTATTTATGTATGTCGCGGTGTTTGTAATATGTGTTAGTTATTCTGAAATCATTGAGTTTACTTACCTGTAGGAGACGTTGCCCATTGCAGCTACCAATACCAAAATGGCCTATTACTCCTCCCCAAAGGTCAGAGTCAGTACCAACTTTGGCATTGAAGTCACCTAGAACAAGGGTAATATCTCCTTTCTTGACAGAATTCAAAATATTCTGAAGTTGTCCGTAAAACCTATCCTTCTCATCCTCATCGGCATCCTCAGTGGGGGCATAACAGCAGATAACATTCAAGTCTTTAATGCTTGTCTGAAATTTTGCTGTAAGAAACCTTTCATTAATGCACTCATATCCTAGAAGAGTATCACTAGCATGTCTGCTGAGCAGCAGACCCATGCCTTGGTGATGCTTTCCATCCTCCCTCCCTGTAAAGAGAAATCTAAAGTTATTTTTAAGTATATCACCTTTACCTGTCCATCTGGTCTCTTGCAAGCCTAGAATATCTAGGTTATAGTACTGGAATTCCTGCATGAGGACATCAAGAGAATAATCTCTATGTAATGTCCTCACGTTCCTGCAGAGAGAAAATGGTTAGTAGGATTTTTAAAGAAATTAAGTTTATTGAGATTGGTAGGGCCAACAATATCAAACAGCCCCCTGATCGCAGGCATGGGACAAAGACCTGTTCCTCCTCCGCTAAAGGCTGAAGTCACCAATGCGGGTAGGAACTTCAGGCACCACCTTTTCAAGTGGACTTTTTCAAGAGCCACATGGCCTGCCTGAGACACATTACTCCAGTTTAGGCTTGACGATCCCAACTAGCTAAGTAAGGTTCAGGTACCTGCGATGGCCTCTGATTAGGATTATCCACCAGCTGATATAAGGTATCCCATGCTTCTGTTCACTTAGAGCTGGCAACCCAGAAGCAAACAGAAAATACAGCGGCAGACTCTCCCTCAACAGAGGCCCACCAGCGCAGCAAGTCCAGGATCAATAATCAAGCTCAAATCCATAAACAAGTCCAGTCTAGTAGGTATAAATGGTCAGCACCAGGACCCTGTGAAGTTGACCACTCCTCAGCAGGGTTGAAAAAAAAGAAAAAAGTGGCCATAGATGACCAGATCAGTAGGCCATACTGAACTGGCAGCCCTCCCCTTCCGTTCCCTTCCAAAAGAGAATATCTCTTTTGAAAGGTACTAACGGCCTGCACCACGAGAAGGCGGGGTCGGACATTAGGTGCTAGACCTGGCCGGTCTGTGCATCATCACTAGGGATTGGTGCACAGCTCTCCTTCCAGTTTACGCCTAGCTACCATACTGGGTATTACATGAAATATTGTTTTTGTGGTTTGATAAAGGCTTATCAAATTGCAGAGTTATTTCTTCTTTTGAGACTGTGACTGCTCTGTGTTTGGTTGTTCCAAAATAATATTTTGGTATTTTAAGCATTCTTCAACAGATCTTTCTGTTCTTTCCATGTATCCTTTTGTATTCTGTTCTGTATTTTAGGATAAAGGAAGTACAGATATCTGCTGTGGAATTATTTGATTTGTCACTGCATTATTTGGTATCATTCAAGTTATTTTTTATTGCTCTCTATGGAAATTTTAGATTACATTGTTCTAGGATGCTGTTCATAGTATGTTCTAATTTTTTTTAATATGCCACTGATTTCATGTATTTCTGTTTGTTGTTTCTTGTGATCAGAGCATGTAGGAAATACACTGATTTATTTTCTATTCAGTGGTGAAAATGGGATGGAGTCATAGCAGTTGTTGAGTTGTTCAATAAATATTTTTAGTTCTTGGTCTATAAATAAACTCCCAGATAATGAAGATGTCATTGATAGAACTTACCTAGAAGAATGGTTTTTAGATTTGATTATTTGTGATTGCATTTTCAATATTATGTAGGACAGCATCTGCCAACAATCTAACAGAGAGGATTCTATTAGGGCTCTTAGTTTCTTGGACATGTAGTTAGTTATTAGAAAAAGTTTCAATGCAGAATAAGAACGAAAGCTTTTATTTTTGCTGTAAATTCAGTGTGTGTATTTTTCTCTTTCCAAAAATTTGTTTTATGTTACATTTTTTTACTCAAATCCAGATGTATGTACACACAATGAAATTAAAACATAATTTAATCACAAATTCCATGTTTATAAAGGTTCCACTGCCTTCAATGTAATTTTGTTTACTTTATGTTTCTAAGTCTTTAGTTGCCTTAAACAACATGGAATAAAAAGTGACAATGCATCTCAGTGCTCAAAGTAGCATACTTTTTTACTTTAAATAAATGGAGTAGCACATGTCAAATAGCACCAGAGAGATTAAGAAAATGCTATAAGAGTTTTGAATATACCACTAACTGGATGTAGTATATCGAGTTGCACCATGGCATGCTATGCAGAATTTTCACCACTGTGACTGCAAGGCTTGATATGATTGAATGTTGACATATTGAAGAGTTGTTGATATAATTAACAGCTGAGATGTTATGAGAAGTTCGTATTGTAGTGGTTGATGCCACCACAACTTTTTTTCTATAGACTGGCACATCCACAAGAAGGTTTCGACATGACATTTGTTGTCGAATTAGTTGTGCAACCAGTCTAATATTGAATGGCTGCAGAGGAAGGCATTTACTGATGAGAAGATATCACTTCAACCCAGGATCAGGTTATTCTCTGAACAACTTCAGATGGAGCACTCTCAGAGATATAACTTAAAGGTATTTAAAAGATTATTACTTAAAGGCATTTTTATTTTTAACGTTTATGCATTAAAGTTAAGTTTAAAGTTTCAAACAATATCATCATCAGACAGATCTTAGATGGTAAAGATGCTTTTTATTCAGGTATCCCCAGTTCTTCCTCTACAGCTTTAATATGGTAATCTTGCAATGGAAGATTCCATGCAGGGAAGAATGGTGCAATATCTGTCTTACAAAGTGTTTATTGATGCAAGTTAATAGCAAGGTTCTCCATAAAGTTTACTTGATAAAACTAGACAACAAATTGAAACTTTTTTTTTTATAACATTGGTCAAATAGAATGCTTTTAACTAATTATGGGTGCCAAATTCAAATATGACTGTGAAAACTCTGCAGCATGTACAGTTTTGTTTTTAATTACAGATTGATATATTTCAATGAATACACATCTGGGAAATGAAAATAAATGTGACTATTTTATTAAATTGCAACTTAAAATTCATTAATTAATTACATGATTACAGTGAAAAACATTAGAAACATCATAGTTATAGATCACTGAATATAAAGTAACAAATGAAATAATATTGAAACGCAAAATAAGAAAACATGGGTAAGGATCTTTTTTACTTATAAGAAGTTTATTTTTGTCTTTTATGTGCTGAGTTATCATCCTTCTGCAAGAGTCATCTATCATTGCTGGGTCCCACCTGCCTTGGTATCTCTCCTCCATGGTTCGGATAACTTGGTGAAATCTTTCCTTTTGCTCATCACTGACAGCTCCTAAGTTCTTGGGAAAGAGGTCGAGATGCAAGTGCAAGAAATGCATCTTCAAAGACATTCCAGCCAAGATTTTCATAGTTTTTGAGATCTTGAATGAGCTGATTGTAGTTTTTCTCTTTGTGATTCCCCAGAAAAGCCTGGACCACAGATGTGAAGGATTTCCATGCAGCAAGCTCTTTCATATTCAGTTTTTCTTCGAAGACAATATCATTCAGTAGTTTCCTGATCTGCTGACCAACAAAGATCCCTTCTTTGAGTTTGGCATCACTTAATTTTGGAAATGTTTCCTTCAAGTGAAAAAACCCTTTACCAGTTTTGTCCATAGCCTTTAGAAAGTTTTTCATAAGCCCCAGTTTGATGTGTAATGGGGGAGCAGAACATCAGAGGGGTCAACTAGAGGCTATACCTCGCATTACTCTTTCCAGGAATAAAAACATCTTTTTTGGACCAATCTTTTGTTTTTTAGTGTTCCTTTCTGATCCTACTGTCCCACAAACACAGAAAACAGCAAAATTTTGTGAAGCCTCCTTGAAGCCAGAGCACAAGAGATATGACTTTTAGATCATCATATATTGTTCACTTAAATTGGTCATATTTCATAGCAGTGAGTATTTTTTCCATGCTTTCATAAGTTTCCTTCATTCCCACAGTGTGTGTCACTGGAATGGAAGGTTTTTGGTTTCCTTTATGCAAAAGGACAGCTTTTAAGCTGAATTTTGATGAATCTATAAATAGACAGCATTTTTAGGGTCGTGAGTTGTTTCAATTTCTTCCATCAGCCCTGAAACATCTGTGCAGAAACACAAACCATTTTGCACCTCATAATAAGCAGAAAAAGTCAAATTTCTCTTTCTGAACAGAGAAACTCTGGTACCCTTGGCCAGAAGATTCCACTCTTGAAGTCTTGACCTACACCTCAGCTTGTTGTTTGGAAAGTTCTAGGTCTCAAACAAGATCATTTAGTTCAATCAGATGTGGCTCATTAACTTTTTAGGGTTGTATATAGTATCAGAATCTGTATGTGCCGCAAAGTCTTCCTCTGATGAATGTGAATCCATCTCGTCCCAGTTGGGGGCGGGGGTGGCTCAGTCGGTAGCGCGCCAGGCTCGTAATCTGTAGTTCCCAGGTTCGAGTCCCAGCTGGGTCAGCGTTGAGATTTATCTCCGCAAAATTCCCCGCCCTGTCCACGGTCAGTAGGGGACACCGATGGGCTTGGAAAGGCCGCCGTCCGTCGGATGGGACGTTAAGCCGTGGCCCCGTGTGCGGGAGAGCCATACCCTGTGCACGTTAAAGAACACGCTGGATGGCCTTGACGGGAGGCTACCATCTGTCTCCCAACAGCTGTTCCAGTGGGTCCCCTCCCCCAACCTTCTCTGAGCCTTCGGGGTCCATGTGACTTGGCCATTTAGCCCATGGTGTGCAAAAAAGTGCTGCTCAGAGGTAAAACAACCCAACCTCCCAGTTGGTTGGAGGTGTTGGTATAGGAAGATCTTCTCCATGAGGAACTGGCCTTATGGCTGAAGGCACATTTGTATATTGTATTTTGCTTTTGTTATTTTTTGAAAAGCTGACACTTTAGTTAAAAAAAAAAAGTAATCATGCAAGTGACAAGTTGGCTCACACTTGCAACTGCCATTGGAACTGCAAAGGGCATGGATTTTATCTTACCTTTCAACCATTCACTCAGGTCAACAAAACACGAAGAGCCTATGCTTTGTCCTGATCTCCAACATGACATCCAAAATACAAATTATAGGCTGTCTTCACAATCTTTGTCGAAGAATGACCCCTGGGATTTTAAAATATAATTTCCACACACATAACAAAACTTATCTGGCACATTAACACATCCACGATGCTGGCTTTGTGCCATTTAAACACCAAAATTCACTCAATGTATAGCATGTGTTCCTCCTACAATGAAAACAACAAGAATGGCGGTCTGAGGTTAGGTTACTGTTACATGTTTTCTCCCACTTGGCAATCAGTGTTGCCAGCCACAAAAGTATAATATCTAGTATCTTTCCAGTTGCCTGGAGGTGTTGGTATAGGAAGATCTTAATGGAGTCAAAATGACCAATAACATAAAAAGGTAAAGTGCTAGCCATTTTTTAAAGCCAGATCTAAAATCAGCACCTAAAATATAGTTAAAGGCAGCTACAGTTGTTCATGTTATAAAAACCTTGTAAACCAGTGTAATGTATAGGTGGGGGATGCAATAATCCTGCATTGTAATTTAGTAGTAACGTGTAAATTATGTTGTAAAATTAACTATGATAATGCAGTATGACCTGTTTGTTTGCGGATATCAGATTTGTGTTCAGTTATTCATTCTTGTATCATTCTGTGTGTCTTATGTATTGGTTCTTCTTATTCAATAATTGAAAGGGTCATCTAATCTGATGGGACATTAAGTCATTGACTAGTGTGTATACATTTCCTTGCATTTCGCTTCAATCTCACTTCTAACAGCTGACATTTCAAGCATTGTTGTCATGAAAGTGTTGCTGTAAAGTTAATACAACCCAGTTCATGTTTCACATATGTAATTCATGCTTCTGCAATCATAATGGAGAGAAATTATCAGGTAGCACAGACCACTCTTCTATACTCCTTAGTTTGCCACTGGATATGACAAGAAATCATATTGAAAAAAAAATCATCATTTATTGCAGACATGTAAATGAAGCACATTCAGTCTCCTCTGTATTAGGTAAATATTTCATTGATAATCCACTAATGGGAACAGTAAAATGACCATTCTTCATTGAGCTCCAACAGTTTTCATGGAGATGGGGAGTCCAATATTGGATTATGCCTGCAATGGTTTATGGATGGGTTGGGGCAGGTGAATAACTCAAATCCATGGCGCTATAATATGTTCACAATTGAAGTTAATTGCTAATAATTAATAAGCATTTAATCGATATATTGCATAAATTTAGACACAACAGAAATAATTTTCGTGCAGCTCCTTCCCACGCTTTATGAAAAAGGGCTTGAACTGCAGTAGTGGTAGACCTCATCATGCTGCACAAGAAGGCGATGGGGTTGCAGCAGCAATGATCGAAGTCCATGTCATGCCTATTTTGTGATATTAATGGAAATAAAATTAATTTTTCATAATAACTAATAATCAATATGTTGACAATCTTAGTTGATTAATAATTTTTAATCGATATATTTGATGAATTTTCCACATAAATTTACACTGAAATGTAGCAAAAACTAGACATTATATTATAACGTATAACCTAATAATAATAATAAATACCCCTTCAAGCAGCTGCCACAGAGATCGACAGGAGCCTGTCAGTTTAATATGCCATAGTAGGAGGTCTGTGAGGATGGCATGACCTCAGCAGAAAAAAATGACACGAACATCCATGCCTTATCTGGGGCACGAACCCAGTCCCTTAGATCATCAACAAGTTGTAAGATGTAATATCAGATGTAGCATAACTCTGAAAAATCAGTAATTATTAATCAACCAAAAGATCAATAATTTATGTAAATAAAATAAATATTCAGAAATGAAAGGTAAGGTTCAATAATAAAAGGAAACAAAATACTAACTTTATGAAGGTAGTGTATTCCTACTATATTTAAATGATCCATGTAAACAATATGCCATGCAGCCACTTAGCAGATGGCTCTCCTCACTGTTGCACAGTGTGTGAGCAAGCAATTAGAACACTTGCAACTTCCTCCTTCTACTGTGACCATGTGCATTGCAGCAATTCTTCAAGAAGCTTGCTATGAAAGCTTTTTTTTAGTTATAGTTTCGATCTGAAGAGTGGGAAAGATACATAGAATGCTGGAATAAATGATAAAAGTAATTCTAATAATAGTAAAATAGGTTTAAGATAGAAAAGAGTGTAAAACAGAGGGGGGAGTGAACAGAGGTATGTACTTCATAATTACTTCCAAAAATCTTCCGTTTTTAAATTTTTTATTTTCTATTTTTTTGAAAACGAATTTTTTTGTTGTATAAAATGCATATATGTTAGTCTTGGGTCTCTCATTTAGATTCTGTCAATATCTATGTTCATCAGGGATTTTGGAAAGGTTAAATAGACCAAAGGATGCTTGATTGCTTTTGACTCTAGGTATTTATATTTACCTGCTCAGTGAAGGTTATTTAGCCCAGTTTCACAAATGAGCTACTGTTTTTGCTTTGTGTCCATCTGTGGAATTGAACATTTTTGTTCTTAGAGACAAAATTATTTTTGGGTTGAATAGGTACTAATGGAATATTAGGATTCATATTTTCCAAATCTTCCAATAGTTTTAATTTCCACTGTTAGAAGGAGTTAAATTTGGAAAATGGCTAAACTTTGACTGTTGTAAATTATCCATTTATGCAAGAAATTCGGGTGGGAGAATTTAGTAATTAAAAGGTTTATATTGACAGCAGTGATTTACCACCTTACCTCCAGGAGAGGTAGTAAAACTCAACTTTTTGTTTAAAGAGATAAATGAAAGTCTTTTTGTGTTCGATAGGTACTAATGAAATATTGTCTTTTGCATTTTCTGAATCAACCTCTAGTTTAAATTTTTACCTTTGGAGTGTGTAAAAATTCAAAAAATGAGACTTATTCTGCTTGAAAATGAGTATTCTATATTCGCCAAAGGCAATATCTTATTCTTTTGTTTATTTATTACAAATTTTAACTATATGTTTTTTTTAATATATATACTATCTCTAGTGATTAGATTCTTTTTTACAAGAATATTTCTACTGAAGACTTAAGAAAGTACCAAAAACCTTGAACTTTGTCATGTAAGGTACAGACATTTCACATTAATCAACTTATAGAATTTTTACTCTTTAACTTATAAAGGTTGAGTTAGCATTGAAATTTTAACATGATGTCTTCCTTTCTTTTGCTTTTTTTTAAAATGAATTTAATATTTTATTGAACATCGTATTTAATACATGCTTAATGAATATGATCATACAAAATTGGGAGCTTATTTGTGGGAAATTTTACATTATATGGATCAGTTTTATTGTATATAATAATTTATAATCATAAACAGTACTTTATTTCACAGAATGTGGATGATTATCAAATAAAAGAAGTAGAGAAATATGAAAACAAACATTTCATTTGTAAAATATTAAAATCGAAATATTAATTTTGACATGTTTTTAAGTAACCAATTTTATAAAGAGTATATTGCTGGTATTGCCTATCAACAAAAAAATATTTGAATGAATCAAATTTTTATAATTTGTATGTCTCGTTGAAAAATATTTTTAGACTTCATTCAAATGTTTTTAAAATTTGGGATTTTTTTTATAAATTGATTGTATTTTCAAAATATTTTTGAAGTCTTGTTCTGAGTTATATTTAAATACTCTGTGTTAAAACTGTTTCTAGATAAATCATCATATTTGTATGATTTTAATTTATAAATATAATTTTATTATATGTGATATTATATATAAAAGTAATCATTATTAATTAATTATAAATTAATTTAATTAATTTTTATATGATTCAGTTTTATATTGCAAATGTATTTTTTAAGTTTTATGTATGGTGTATTAGTGTCTGATAATACTAATTTTATAATATATAATTACAGGCCAAGATTTTTGTACATGTGGCCTAATGCTAGGATATCTGTAATGGGTGGAGAACAAGCAGCTAATGTGCTAGCACAAATCACTCGTGATCAAAGACAAAGAGAAGGCAAACCAGTAAGTTTACAAGCATGTATAATCATCTCTTTACACATTGAACACCTATGCATCACAACTAAATTGAATCAAATGCTTAAATCTTTCTCTTCCATCAGCACTGTAGGATGCATCAAATTTCTGCAGATCAGTACTTTAGGTATTTGTCAGTGTGATGCTAGACAACAAATGAAACTGCAATTTTTTTAATCAAAATTCCTATATCAATTTTTTTATCTTTATCTCATAAAAGTAGATAATTCAAATATTTCTGAAATAATATGCACTCTTTCAATTTCATGAAAATTTTCTTAAGATATGCTATAATATCTTTCAGCACTCTCATCACCATTCCATGGATGTAGTATATAGTAATATGCCATGTTACATTTTACTGTACTCCATGTTGAAGCAACTCTCAGATTTAATCTCACTGTTTGATTTGATCTGAGTTTCAGTTTGATCTGAAGCAACTCTCAGATTTAATCTCACAGTTTGATTTGATCTATTCATCAGATTTTTTAAAAAGTTTTGAAATTCTCCCAAAAATAAATGAAAAACTTCTTGTTGAAATTGAACAACTTTGGAAGCAATTGCCAAGTTTTTTTTTTTTCTCTCTCTAATTTCTGCTTTAAATCTATTTTGGTATTTCTGGAATTATTCTTATCATTCATCCCAGCATTCAGTGTGTCATTGCTAGAATTGAAATGAAAACCAATATTTTTTCTTCTATGAGCAAAATAGATCTGGTGAAGACAGCAAGGCACAGATCTCACTACTTTACTCATTTGTTCGATTGCTTGCATGATAAATTGTTTCATCTCCATTTGTTCAGTTAGTATTTTATTTATACTTTTATAATTAACCTTTTATTTTTATTATTGTCGATTTATTTTGATTTTATTTCTGTGCATTTATATGTCATTACTGATCTTTCAGAATTTCACTGGTTATGACAAGGATGTTTTATAACCATAATGCATTTTTAAAAAATATCACAGCATTTCTCTCTAATGCATTTTAAAAAAATATCTGCAGTGTGTTTTTTTTTATTATTATTTTTTCTTGGTTTTCCAATCAGAAAGGTTTTTCTGGTCTTCATTTGTCATTTCTTGAGAATGAATGATGTCTTGGATATGGAAGTCTTTTCTCAGTGTAGCATTTAGGAATGAATTTTTTACTAAAAAAATCAAATAAGATGACAATATATTAAAACATTTAAAATTCTCTGTCATTGAGAAATAAAATTTTAAAATTTATCCTTCAAATTATTTGCATATTAAAAGTTTTCAGGAGAAAACTCAGAAGCTTTTTGGAGCAAGAACAGCACTCCATCTTCAGTGAAGTGACACTATATGGTGATTTTAGTATGTGTATTACAGTCTAACACAGTATGTTGTTTTCTTGAAATTGGTAATGAAGATGATTGGAAGTGTAACACACACACCAATAGTGTTAGCAGAACGTTGTCTCAAGTACAAGAAGCACACCTAAGATCCCCTCAAATATCTGTCGAAGGCTTCCACAACAATGTCATTTGTTGTATGGGAGTGCACATTGAACCACACAAAAGTTCAAGCTTCAGTCATATTGTGTTCATGTCGCACATGTACTGAGATGACAAAAGTGGCTTACATAAACTACTGCAAGTATTTTTTTATATATATTTTTAACGAAAAACGGGGGAAGATGGTATTCCTCTTCATAATGGATAGAGTAATAAATAGGCACTTTTTGACATCAATTTCAGTTTTTTTTTAGAGGAAAAATTGTCTGACCCGGGTGGGATATGAACCCACGACCTCCTTATAACATGTCAGGTGCTCTGGACCACTGAGCTACCGGCCGCCGATCAAGATTTCCTCTAATTAACGCTATGAATATTCCCTTTATGTCACATGTAGGCATTATTTTAGGCAATTTTTAGCCCTAGCGGCTTTTTATTTGCCAATAGATAGAAAGCATGTCTTATAAGTATGCTAATGATAATAAATATTGAGATAAACTCAGATAAACTAGACAATTCAACATCCAGTAATAAATAGGCACTTTTTGACATCGATTTCAATTTTTTAGAGGAAAAATTGTCTGAGCCAGGTGGGATACGAACGCACGACCTCCTGATAAGCCTTGTTGGACTTGTCCTGGTTTCTCAATGGTTTCATTTATTAAGATATTAACATTTCCAATATTTTTTATTCCAAGCCTGCTACCAGCTGGATGCTATGTTAACAGCCAGAACTATCAAATGTAATGCAAGAAAATCCGCATAAAAACTTTGAAAAACATTTGCATTGGGGTGTGTTCCTGGACTGTGTTGATAACTGACCTTTGGTTCTCCTTGGACCAGTGCATGCAATAAACTTTTATTGTTATCTTCTCAGCCCAATGACACCCTCTGTTAGTGTTCCTCCCATCACATCTCTGAACTTTCAATCTGAAAGAGACTAACTTTATGACCTCCAATTAAATGTCCTCTCTCCTTGTACTTTGGATCCATTTTGGTGGTGCTTGTGCTAAACAATCATAAACAGTTCTTCTGGCTAAGTGTGTATCTTTCTGCTCCCCACATGAGACTAAAAAGAAAAAAAATATACCAAAGACCATCAAACCTGTATTTAGCACACTCAAAAAATAAAACTGGTAATATACTATTAAAGGAAATGAGATCTCTACTCCTCTGAAACATGCAATTGAACAAGACTTAATTGTTATGCTCATACTGCATTATCTCACAACAGTTAAGATCATGTGACTTATAGGCACATGAAATTAGAGATCTGAGAACTGAAGTAAGAAAGTTGAAACAATGTAGTTCTTCTCAGAATGCTGCAATGTAAACTCGAAAATTATGAAAAACAGCATGCAAAACTTAGTAGCAAAGTTACTCTAACACAGAACTCACAAAGAAAGCTGACAAATGAAATTAAACAGTATACATCAGTGATCAATAAACAATTACACATCAGTGATCTATATCAATATGAAAGGAATTGAAACATCAAACAACATGGCTTATTAGTGCAAGACAAAGAAGACAAACATTGACCTTGAAACAGTCAGTGATAAAAATTGCCCATGCCTTAATATAAAAAATTTTACTGAAATAGTCTTGATGCTATTCATAGCTTACCAACAAAGAACAAATGGAAAACTCAGCATAATTGCGCAATTTAAATCAAAGGCCAAATGAGAAGAATGGATAATGAAAAAGATCAACCAGATTTCAGCTGCAGATGTGGACTTGAATATTATTGAGTCCCCATTAAATTTGAATGAACCTAACTGCAATTTATAGAGAGCTTTATTGGGAAACAAGAACAACAGCAAAAGCCAAATATTGTAAATATGTTTGGTTTAGAAAAGGTAAAATTTACTATGCTGATAATAATACTGACACAGAAAAATGATTTTAGACAGAAACAAACAGTTGCCAAAAATAATCAACTAGGAATAATATATTGTTATGAATTTAACAGATGGAAATTGAGTGTGAGTTCAAAAATAATATTTTGCAACAATAATTCTAAAATAAAGTAATTTATTACAAAAGTATGAATGAAAACATTTATATAAACTAAATTCAACCAACACAAATCTTTGTCAGAATGAAAATAAACCTTCAGGAGAACATAGCATCTTATTACTATTCCTACAAAGAGTTGTTTCCTCTATAATTCTTGCTATCTCCACTCAAAGCATAAAATAAGGCTTTTTACAACACTCAATAAGTGGCACAATCATATTTGTGAACAAACCTGCAATCTGTCAAGAATAACCTTGCCAATTCCTAAACAAACTAAATAACTAATATACCGAATGACTTCCTTCTAAGATTTTAGTCATCGAGTACCCCAAAACTGCAGCTAAGTATACTGGTTTCTTAGAACCAATTCTTTTCAGATGTTGATCACCATGCACAAAACGATGAATTATTTTTCTTACTCATTCACTAACAAGATTCACACTAATAAACTTATTTAACCTCCCATGCATTCACCAAATAAAAATATTTCTTCTTTATACTACAGTGCACAGACTAAGACAAACTACGTTTACCATCACACAAATTCTTCCTAATTACAACTCTCTTATTCTTTATTTCTAAGTTAAGTTCATTTGAAGTGGTTAGCGACATAATTCTCATGCTGAAGTAAACGCGAGCATTAAAATAATACATCACATCACAGTTTCATTATTGCTCGTTCATCTGTCGTAACAATGTGTTAACATTAGAAACTTTTAAAATATTGGGATGTTTTTAATATTAACATAAGAGAATGCATACATAACATAGACATAATTGTGCTGACTGAAACCAATATCTTGAACATTTGTTGAAGACATTTGTACAAAATGAACAACACTTTGAGAAACATTCCCAGCTCTAAGATTTCAGTAGTAATTTCATCTATCCCTGTTTAAGTTGAGAAATAGCCAAAATAACACATAGAGAAATATATAAATCTACTAATAGAATCAGGTTGGACGAACTCATTATTGCCATCACTTGAGAAGAAGGTGTTATTGATCGTTTCTGCCAAACATGTATTGTTCATTTTAATGTCAAACTGCAAAAAATAATTTCCTTTAAATCAATGATATTACATAGTGAAATAGCAGATCATTACATCATTGCTGCCACATTCAGACTTATGGAAAACAAAGTATGCAATATAGTCTGCTTTGAAAAAGGTAGTACTGTAGAAACTGTCTGGATATATAACCACAAAAACATTAATAAAAACATAACATTAAAAGTTTGGACATGACCATATCGTAACATCACCAATGCTAATGATACATGATGAAAAAAAGTAAATCATTAAATGAAAATAAATCACCAGACATAAATGCATAAAAATAGCATAGATGTAGTGGATGATATAATAACTAAAATAGTTAATCAAAGCATATTGTCAGGTAAAATTTCAATATTAAGACCAGTTTACAAAGGAGGTGATAAATCTGATATCGCCAATTACCGACCTGTTGCAATTATGCCCATAATACAATACACAAGATTCTAGAAAAAAATGCATGCATACCTTCCTACAGAGCTGCCAACTACTCTGATTTTATCAGATTTTCTCCAATTTTTCTTTAAAAATCCGATTTTTAGTTGGGGGGGGATCAGTTTTAAACTTACGAAAATCTGCCTCCAAATTTTACACTATTTTTGCCCTTTTCCTAAAAGGGGAGAATTGTTTCCTATTTAACTCTTTTACTGTACTAAAGGTGCAGCTGTGTCCCCACATTCTAAATCTGTGCTTGCTTGTGGGCTTACCTGCGCACCAATCAGAGGAAATCTATGGCTCCAGCTGACCATTTCCAGACAGAACACTTGGCAAAGTCCACACCTAAATTCTTTTACAGAGTTTTGAAGGTCATAGATTGTTTCTAAATGGATGTTTATTTAACCTATCCAAACTCTCCTGGCTCTGACTAACTAAATGCTAATTGGATTACTTAGAATCTGAAACTTCAGAGTGAAGGAAATAATACAGATTAGAGAATTTCCCTGATCTGTGGGCCATGATTGACATTGCAACTTGAATGGGTCTGATGCCTGGCTATTTTTTATCTAGGTTGGGCTTTTGGGTTGACAAGGGATTAAAATTTTTCTTTCACTAGTTGTGGCACCTAGGATCACCTTGATCCTGACTACATAGCAGAAAAGGCAAACTGCACAAATGGTAGTGGTCACCACCCAGCATTCTCCCACAACTGTCCCAAGTGGAAAGAGGTACAATGGTTCAAAACGATCAATGACTTTTGTATTCTGTGGTGAGAAAACTTGCTGTACCTCCTGTACAGCCTAGCAAGGTTTCCTATGTCAGTGCCATTATTGGAAAGTCCAAAGTTCCAATGACTTTAGTGGCAAGGCAGACTGATATCAGCACACCACCATCGGAATTTTTCTCGCCTGCTGTAAAGGACCTCCTTACACATGCAAAACCATAGTAGATATCTTTGACATTATGGCCCATTATGGCATCCCCTAACTTCTAAATCCTAACCCTAACTAATCCATGACCACCTCTGGAAGGCCATCTTCCCAACCTCAGACAGCCAGACCTCCTAAACCAAAGTGACCCCCACCAGGGCCCAAGAAACAAAATTTACCCCCTCCTTGTTTTCACAGTCTTGGATAACCCTGAGGACATGGACACGGACTACCCTCAATTCCCAAAATCGCCATCCACCCAATCCCCTAAGACTTAGATGGCTGCACTCCTATAATGGAATTGTGCATCCCAGAGGAAATGTGATGACATCAAGGTCCTCCTTTTGGCACCTGAACCCATTTGCATTCCCTCTGTGCAAGCTCCTATATGTGGTGAGGGGACCACCCTGTAAAGATTACACTGGTTTGGGCACCTTCACAGGGTTCTGAATGCTATCCCCCCCCTATTTGTGGCACATGGATGCCTGTGTCCCTGGAAAGGAAGATCCTGGTAGTTGCCCAGGGACTCCTTGTCTGATCTCCTCAGTTAATGACTAACTGGATCCCCTTTGACATGTTTTGCCATTGGGGAGCCTGTTCATCGCATGGCTGGGTGACGATTTCAAGAGCTGCTGCTCCAGCCTCTACTTCAGGTAAATGGGAGGTCCTCCCCCCCAACATCAATCGGCTGGTGGGCTGGACCTACTAGGGCCAACTATGCAGCGTGGTGAGTGCCTTGCCCACATCCGGAGAAAACGGTTTGCGAGTTTCCCCACACATTTACTAATTTCGTAGTTTATTTTGTGTGGCCAGTTTGGTTCTAACACTTTTATTTTTTTACTTATTTTATTTTTTGGGGACTCCTCTGAGTTCCTCACATTGTCTTTTCCTTTTCGTTTTTATTTCCTTGTGAGGGCTTGGCTCACTGGCTGTGTGGGTATAGTGCCCATGCAGCCCTGGCATCCAGTTGGGCATCCTCTTGTTGGGCTCTGTGGTGAGTGGGGACCATGGGTACTGAACCACCAGTTAAAAATCACGAGTTCCATTAACCCTTACAGGTTGGTTTTCTGAAACTGAACTCACTGTGGTGGCCGGATTTATTTTAAAGTGTTTTCAGAAAATAAACAAATTTAGAACCTCATCCTGAAGTAACTAAAGAATGGAATACGTCATGTTATATACCAAAAGAAAGAGCAGTTAATTGTGCATAATAAAATGGCAAAAATTCGAAGGAAAAAAAAAATGATAGGTTAAATTTTTAAACATTTTTTTTAAAACATTGCAAAATTTTATTATATTTTTTCCACTTTATCTTTAGTAAAATTTAAAAAAATATATATTTTTCACGTTTTTTATATATTATTTTATTTAATATAAACAGTTCATAATATTTCAATTATTGCTTAAATCTTTCATTTATTTAATTTTCTCTAAATTATTTAGTCATTTATGCATATAATGCATAATGTATATTCTTAGACTTTTGACAATTGACAAAGTCTAAGTAAAGCAGTGTCATAAAAAATAATTTTGCTTTAAAAAGTAGATAATTTAAATAAGAAATGTAAAATACACTGGCAGAAATTGAAAAAAGAACACCCAGAAGGAATTCCTTTAGGAGCATCATATTATAATATGTTAATAGTTAAGGGCAGCAGAAACCATGATCCAAGATTGAAAGTCATTGGATGAAATAATGACATCACTGGGAACGACAACATTAAAATGTACACAGCATGTATTTAAGGGTGTAGGGTATGAAGAAAGAAGTTATTTGTCTTGTGTCGTGTTATTTAGTGCTCTTTGAAGAAGCTACCATGCCTGGATGATGTAGGCACACAACATTTGTTCGGTTAGTGGAGTATGAGCAAGGTTGTATAATGGGTCTTCGAGAAGCAGGTTAGTCTTTTCGTCAAATTGCACACCGCATTGAACAAGAGGTATCGGCAGTGGTATGACAGTGGCATCAATGGTTAGAAGAGCATTTGTACACTCGCAGACATGGTTCCAGGCAACACAGGGTTATTGATGCATGAGAGGATTGGCATATCAGGATCCGCGTAGAGGACAGCAGTGGCAGAGCAGACAGCTATGGCATCACAAATTCTATCCTCTGTCATACCTTTATCGATCCTGGAGCACAATAGACAGGCAATTGCCATCACTCTGGGGGAATCTTTTTCCTCCATCTCTTCCTCGTCTTCTTCTTCCCCGAGTTTCTGACCCTGAAAAGCAGGTAAAATACACTCTCTGTTGGCATTCCATTCAAATTGCCTGCTGCATTACAACAGGCCATTCACAGCGGAGGAGCTTTGTCTTGCTCTACACTCTTCCTGTGCATCTGCCATCGTGCCAGACAATGTTCATTATACCATGCCCCAACATTTCTCACCATTGAGTAAGAATCAACTGAACCATCTGTTCAATCATATTTTTCTCGAGGAACAGTTTCTGGACTCCTGGTTGGAGGCTATCATTTTGGCCTTCCCCCAAACCAGCAAAGATCCCAAGATTCCTTCCAATTATCGTCCAATTGCATTGACAAGCTCCAGTATGACTTTCTCAGATAGAAGTCAACGGTTTACCTAAGACCATCTGATCCGCCTAGAATTGTCAATCAGGAATTCATTTTTACATCGAGAGCACCTGGTGTCGATCATCATTACAAACAATAGGAATAGAGCTGACCGCATTGTTTAGAACATCACTGAAATGCTCAGCCCACCTAGCCATGACAGAATCCTCACCTTCTATAATCTTACCTTGTTTATCTTTCAATCCCTGTATACCTGACCATTTTCTACCACACAAAACATTAACTATCTGGTACAGCTCTCTGCTGTTGTGCTGCCTAACAGCTTCCAATTTCAAAGAGCCCCCCAATCGCAGACATGGAGCAAAGACACGTTCCCCCACCACTAAAGGCTGAAGCCATCTACACTGGAAGACTTCCTCCAATGTAGAATTTGACGATGCCAGTAGAAGCAAAGAGTTCAGGTGCCTGCGATGACCTCTGCTCAGGATTATCCACCAGCTGATAAACATATCCTGTGAATCTATTCACTTGGGGCTGTCAACCCACCAACAAACAGAAAACACAGCGGAAGATTTTCCCTCCACAGAAGCCCACCAGCAGCAAATTCAAGATCCATAATCAAGCTCAGAGCCTTATATCAGTCCAGTCGGTTTATATGGTCAGCACCAGGACCCTGTGTGGTTGACCACCCCTCAGCAGGGTAGGAAAAAAGAAAAATAGCCACAATTGTCCAGTTCAGTAGGCCACACTAAACTGGCAACCCTTTCCTTCCATTCACTTCCACAAGAGAGTATCTCTTTTGAAAGGTACTAACGGTCAGCACCATGAGAAGGAGGGGTTGGACATTAGGTGCTAGGCCTGGCCATTTCTATGCATCATCACAGGGGATTGGTACATAGATCTCCTTCCAGTGACTACCTATCTACCATTTACAGACCAATATGCTGGACTAAAACTGTAAAAAACACTTATAGCATACGGAACGAAGATAGCATGTGTCAGCCATCTGCGTCTTGTTTGACTCAGTGAAGCATAAATAATTAAATGCAGGTGCAACCAGAATTTCTAAGAAGAATGTGTTTACTTTCAGTTTCGATTTGAACAATGTTGGGAAAAATGAAAAAAAAATAACTTGGGAATATTGAAATAGGTTTATGACAGAAAAGAGTGTGAAATGGGGGGAAAAAATTGCGGTACGTGTTTCGTAATTACTTCAAAAATCTATCATTTTTAAAAACAGCAGATTTTTTGTTAATTTTTAGGAGATTTTCGAAAATTTAAGGGAAAATTTGTTGATAATAGCTCAAATCAAACTAGTGAGCTTAAATCAGAAGGTTGCTTCAGCAAATAGGAACGTTAACAAGCAAATCGGCAATACCATTTAGTGCTTCTAAGAAATGGCAATCAGATGGCTTTATAAAATTTTTATATTGTAATTTAATAATGTGCATGAAATTAAGAAGCAAAATATTATTTTTGAAGCCTGAATTATATATTTTTATAAAATATAAGGGTTAAATATCTTTTGCATTTTTATTTACCTTTGGCATAATATGGCTTTAGCTGCTGTTGTGTCATTATACTCCAAACAACCAACCAACCAACAGCCCATCAGCATTTGCCTACAGAAAACATATTTGCAGACAGCCATTGATCTCATGGATTCAGTACTTTTCATTCATTCATTGGGACTAGGATGTAGATGGTCCAACTCATGGGGTGTTGCCATCCTCGTGAGCCACCTTTCTACATTCCAGGTCATAATCCTCACCACTGCTCTAAAAGTGATAGTCATCCACCTCTTTGTGCAATTTTTGTTCACTGTCTGTTTTCTTTATCTTCCATCCAGAAGTATCATCTTCTGGGAAGACCTTGTGATCTCGTCTTGCAGCTGCTGTCCCCTTTTCTTATTGGGCAGGAGTGGCTCAGTCAGTAGCGCGTCAGGCTCGTAATCTGTAGTTCCAAGGTTCGAGTCTCAGCTGTGTCAGCATTGAGATTTATCTCCGCAAAATTCCCTGTCCTGCCCACAGCAGTAAGGGACACTTATGGGCTTGGAAAGGCCACCATCTGTCGGATGGGATGTTAAGCCGTGATCCCATGTGCTGGAGAGAGCCATACCCTGTGCACGTTAAAGAACATGTTGGATGGCCTTGATGGGAGGCTACCATCTGTCTCCCAACAGCTGTTCCAGTGGGTCCACTCCCCCAATCTTCTCTGAGCCTTCAGGGTCCTTGTGACCTGGCCATTTTACCATGGTGTGCAAAAAAGTACCACTCAGAGGTAAAACAACCCAACCCAACTTCTCTGGGATACTACTGGACAAACAGGAGGGGCTGGGCCCTCGAGCAATGGATCCTTTGATCTCCCTATTTAACACATGTGACAATATGTTCTTTAGATCTCCAACCCACACATTCATTGTCACTGATCTCACCATCTGCTCCTCTTTGATCCTTCCACTCTTTGGGAAGTTGGGAACAATCCTTTTGGAAGGGATCACCTCACCTCTCCATCCTATGTACCACTCACATTGGTGGGCCTTGTGATCCTTCATGCATATCATTGTGGAGGATTGATTGAGCTGACTGGAATGGTTTCAAACTCATCTGTGAGTTCAACCAACACTTGGTCAGCCAGGAACTTATCAATATTGCAGTGGCAAAGATGATGGACTGTATTGTCCAAGCAGCTGCTTCAACCATTTCTCAAACTTTGACATGGTTTCCTCACTTTCCAAAATCGTGGTGGAATCTCAACTCTACCATGGCTTGTAAGGCTCAGAATAATTTTTTTTTTTTTTTTTTTTTTTTGGGGGGGGGGGGGTCAGAGATATCCAACATCCTCCAACCTTGAAATTTTCTAGTGTCCTTGGTTGAAAGACAATTTCATCTGGTGCCAGAGCCAGTAGGAATCTTGGATCAAATGGACTTTATTTATCACCCACATTATGAGATCAAAAGTTATATGTGGAGCACAATGAACAGGCAATTGCTAATCCCTGAGTTTCTGGTCCTGAAGGGCAATATCAAACACTCACTGCTGTGTTTTCATTTGGCTAGGCGAGCCTTATAACAAGGTCATTCATAGCAGAGAAGATGTACTTTGTTCTGGGCTCTTCTTCTGCTGTCAGACATTTGTCTATTACCCTGTGCTCCAATATCTCTCACCATCAAGTAAGGAATGACTGCTCCAACTTTTCAGTTGCATTTTTATTGAGGAGCAGTTTCTGGAATCCTGGCAGGAGGCTGTCATCTTGGTCTTCCCCAATCCAGAGAAAGATTCCTTCCAATTATCATCCCATTGCATTGATGAGGTGCATCTGCAAGGTGCTGGAAAGAATAGTGAATGCCAGACTCATCTGGTATTTATAGACTCACAACCTTCTTTCCAACACCCTTTGGGACTTTCATAGACAATGATCTATTCTTGACCACTCAAAGAATTCCTGATCATTTCAAGGCAGATCAGTCTTGAAATGATCAGGAATTCTTTTTTATATCAAGAGTCCTGGTGTCAGTACTCTTCGACACCTAAAAAAGCATACGGCATTCTTTGTCGCCTTCATCTTGAGAGGTCACATTGCAGTCTTTATTTCCAACTTTTTATTTACTGTTCTTTTCATGTGATTTTCAACAACACTTGTCTCAGCCTTTCCCTCAAGAGCAACATTGGAGGCAATGATTTGGCAGATGCTGCTGCTACGTCCCTGTCTGGCTGCATCTTGAGTATTGCCCTTTTCACTTTCGAAATTAGTTCTATCACTAGACACCTTCCTCTGGCTGTAGGTAATACCCTCTATGTTGATGATTTTACCATTTTTTGTTCTTCCAGCATGAGGGTTATTGAACTGGAAACTTCCCTGAACAGTCTCTCATTTGTGCAGCGGCAAACAGGTTTCAGTTCTTGCCACAGAAGACTGCCTCTGTACACTTTTACTGCAAGCATAATCTTCACTTGAATCCTGAACTACTGCTTGGTAATTCCATCATTCCTGTTATGACAGAGACCAAGTTTCTTTATCTTGTCACCTGGATATTGATCTTTTTACCACATTGTATATCATTATGTATATCGTTATGTATGACATTTCAAGTCCTAGTGCACACACACACACATTGAATATTCTCAATGTCCTCTCTCTCATGGAGTGGACTGATGTCCATTGCTCCACCTTTACTGTGCACTTGTCTGGTCAAAACTGGACTATGGATCCCAGGTTTACAATTCTGCCAGGAATTCAGTGATGATAGTGCTGGACCCTTTCCACCATTAAGCCTTCTGTCCTCTGTATGTTTGCATAGGGACCTTGTGCACTTCACCAGTCCAGAATCTTTATGTTGAGACTGACAAATCATCGTTATCTCTTCAGCATCAGCAATTGTCCTGACAGTATGCATCAAAATTGTAATGCCTGTGGGCCATCCCACTTGGGAATGTGTTTTTAGACCTCAGTGGAAAATGCTTTACAATAATCACCCAATTGCCATTCATCCTTCCTGTTTGCATGTCTGAGACTACCTCAGAGACATTTAACAGTGGTCTCGATAGCATTGCTCAGTCGACAGCTGAGCAACTTTCACTGTGATTTGCTCTTTCCCCTTCCTACAATTTTTCATTTTGAAGTAGAGGGAAGTCCTTCTGACTGCATGTACCAGCATCTCTTTTTCCAGTCATGCTGTGCATCTGGACTTCTTGATTGTCATTGTATGAAGGGTGATCATTTAATTTGTGGACCGATACCATAAGTACTCATACGTAGTGCTTTTTCCAAAGTAACACTAGATAGTACTGTGCGTGACTGCTGCGAAGGAGGCTCCACATGCCAAGGTCATTTGGCATCGACTGTTGTTGTGTAAAGACTGTGATTCAAGTTGCGTGTCATAGACATTCATTCGGAATGTTGGAAATTCAGACAGAACAGCGGTATGTCATTCGTTATTGTGTTAGGCGAGGCCTAAGTGCTGCTGCAACTGTTAAGAGATGAGTGAAGTCTATGGTAATGACTGTGTTCGTAGGTCTGCCAATTTTAAGTGGCATGAGCGATTCAAAGATGGACGCAAATCTGTTGTCGATGACCCAAGATCCACCCAGTCTTCTTTCTCAATAACTCCTGAGCAAATCGAAAGAGCCCTGGCAATTCTGAATGAAGACAGATTATTGTGATTTTTTACATCAAAGGTGTTCTCGTTACTCACTTTATGCCTCATGGAACAACCATGAATAAGGAAACCTACTTAAAGGTTCTCAGAACCAAACTTTGGTGTGCCACTTGTGAAAAACATCCAGAACTTTCTGGTGTGACTTAGTTTTTCCATCACGACAATGCCAGGCCCATACGGCTAATATTGTGCAGCCAGTGATCACTGCCATAGGTGCTGAGGTTCTGCGACATCCTCCATATTCCCTGGACTTAGCACCTGCGATTTTTTCCTCTTTCCGCAACTGGAGAAAGCTTTGAAAGGGAAACATTTTGCATCCGACAATGAAGCTTGCTGAGCCACAATGACAACACTTTGCATGCTTTCGAAAAATGGCTTCAAAGATGCTTTTAATACATGGGTACAATGATGGCAAAAATGTGTGAAGTTCAAGGGAGAGTATTCTGAGAAAGACAAATGCCAGGAAGATTCAGAGGATGATATTTAATGTAACTTTTTGCTTCTGTCCACAAATTAAATGATCACCCCTCGTAGAGGAGAGGGCTCAAAGTCCATCACATCTTTGTAACCAACCATGGTCTGCTGCAGACCAGATCTCATCACAGTGTGCCATCTTCACTGCAGAGTTGCGTGCTATCAATCTAGCCTCAGACCACATTATTGCTAAGCATCATCATCAATATACAACTATGAAAACACAGGGTGAAGTTGAGTCCTTGCCCTGTTCTCTCCAAGATTCACGAGCAGCTACACTTCTGGTAGTACAACGATCATCCTCTTGTGTTGTGGATGCCTGGTGACATTGTGTAATGGGCCAAAAATTAATAACTTTTAAAGTTTGGATCTTTTATCTGATCCAATTTATTCAAATTTCAGATAGCTCTATCAGGTGTCAGGCAATAATAACTTGCCAAATAAAGTTGAAATAGGGTTCGTTTATTTGCCAAATGTTACTTATTGAGTAAGAATTCTAAAATGATTGTCAAGTTTAAATAATGTTTAAATTTATTCACAATATCAATTTACGTTGCTCAAGAGAAAAAATAGCAAAGATTCAAAAGTTTCTAAAACAAACAAAGTTTATTTCCAAAAATTCAACTCACCAAGCTAACTGGTAGAATCTCGACTACATCTCGAACAAAAATTTTGTCTTCACTAATTCATAAAAGTCCAACTCTCCTAATACAATCTCAATCACTTACTACTCAATCTACTCAACTACTAACTCTGTGACCTAACACCACTAAGTTATAACAAGCGGTGAACAAAGCTGGCACGTGGCTATTGCACGCTGGGAAAGACATTTGAATAAACTGCCGATTGCACAAGCTATGATGCAAGAGAGGATGTGTCCTGCACACGCTTTAGCAGTCGTCAATCAAAAGGTCAGAGTTGCGTGCGCAGCTCGGACAAGGATTGAAACAGTCCACAAAATGAATTAAAATCCCCAAACTGATAAATATAACATAAATAAAGCAAAATTGGTTAAGGAAAAGTAAAAGTGAATGGGTGGACCATCACAACTCCCCCTCCTAAAAGGAGTCAAAATTTGACCTAACAGATTTTGACGACCACATTTTGAATAATAGGATACTTCTCACGTCATTTAAACATCGCTGAACATAAAATAAAGTAAAAGTCTGCTTACGCAAATTTTGATAAGACGATCTACTCTCACTTCGACACAATTTTCCATCACAACCAAAGGTACCTCCTCCCTTTTCCCTTAACAATGTGTAAAGCTGCCTATTGTAAATACATACCAATGACTGTCGCAGTTAACTGCATATTAGTGTTATCGGACTACCTAGTATCACATTCTGATACAAACTTCAAAATTTGCATTCAATAACCTGTACAAAAAGCTTATTAATACTACTCCTATCCTGCTTAACTTCTAAAAAAAAAAGGTTAAAGAAAGAAAAATTCAATTACATACATATCAAGCAGGGTACAAAACTTCCACTTATCCTCTAACCACAATCAAAATATGTGAAAGCTAAGTCTTCTGTGCCTATGATACATAAAAAAAATGGGTATTGGAACACCGTTAAATCCTCCTAACTACATCAAACCCATGAAGTTAAGAAATTTCAAATTTTACAAACAAGCGGGAGTGTAATCATCCACTAATTCTTCACCTAGACAAAATAATTGTGAGCTAGCTGAGATAAAAAATCATTAGTTACCTCCCCTTTTAGAGCTATCGTTCCCCTCCCAAAGGAGTTATGCTGGTGACTACTTGGTCATCAGACTGTGCAGTTGGAGACAGCTCAAATTGGGTACTAAAAAAAAAACCTCATCATGGTCAGTTCATATATATATACAAATAAATGTCATCATCATGGTCAGTTCATATATATATATACAAATAAATGCGTCAATGTCATCCCAACAATTACGCATCATTGAAGCATAAATATCACAGATGACACTGAACAGATTTAAACACATATACATACATCGTATCTAAGAAAAATTTGTATCAATAATGTATAATATATGATGAGCTGTTCCATGGCCGAGTGGTTAGCATGCTTGGCTACTGATCTAAGGGACCTGGGTTCGAGCCCTGGGCAAGGCATGGCTGTTTGTGTCGTTTTTCTGCTGAGGTCCTGCCATCCTCTCAGACCTTCTACTATGGCATATAAACTGACAGGCTCCTGTCAGACCTCTGTGACAAGCAGCTGCTTGAGGGGGTATTTTTTTTTTTATATGATGATAGCATTTCATCCAATACAATTCTGTTCACTTTTTACATAAATAAATAAAAATTCATTTTGAAATGCAACTATTTCACAAAAATACAAAATATTTGAATTTAATCGCTGTACTAAATTCTCTTTCATTCTCAGCATTCGTATCCATAAACATTTTCAATTTCTAAACTTCTTAATGTAAACTTGCAATACTTCAGCTTTCAGTCAGCTGAAATGAAAAAAAAAATCTACAAAAATACACTTTAAATCATGTTAATACAATATAACAACTAAAACTTCAGATGAACAAGAATACATAAAAAATTCTATTCACACAGTATAAACTGAAACTATAAAACGAATTATAAATTCACTCTTCAAAAATAAATATCGAAACTCCAAAGTTTCAATAAGAAATTAAACATTTCAAAATCTCTAAGTATATAAATCACAGTAATTCAACTTCACTCTTCTTTGTCTTCATCTATTCCAGAGAAAAGAAATAAAATATTTATAAATCATTAAGTGCCACAGTGGAAGAATAATAATATACATAAATTTTCGTTGTTGGCACTTCATTGCGATAAATCATCATCCAGTCAGTTCCTGGTGACATCCTTCCCTCATCGATCGATAAATCAGGTGAAAGCACTGCTGAAGATCTTATTGGTGACGTCTCTCTGCTATGTTGACTGCTTTGTTACCGGTTGTCGCTCTGCAGGCTCTGGTCATTTCGTTGACATCTTGTCGCTACATGCTGGTCTTTGAAGAGCCTGGCTTTGTACTTTCCAGGTTTATTGCTGCCTGCTTCTAAATGATATTTCAACAGTAGAAAATTTCTAAACTTGTTAGATTCATCAGGATTATTTGCAATCAGAACAGTTTCTGGGTTGCTTTTCTCATTAGCTAACTGTTCTTCATTAACATTATTTTCCTTTAAAAAATCCATTTGATATGCATCATCAACTTGTTTCTGTAAATTTATATTAATTACGTAATAGGGATTTTTACAGGTTCTTCTTGAACATTAATGCTTTGGACTACAAGGTAATCAAAAAGTCCACTAGATCGCAGCTGCAATTTCAATTGACAATTGTCATAAACATCATCTAAAACTTGCTCCTTTGAACATGAAAGATCGGCTTCTGTATTGTTGCAATCTATTAATTCAGTTTCTTCGTGACAAGCCTTAACAAAAGGTAAAACAACAGTGGCAAGATATAACTCATGAGAGGGCTTTTCTTGAGGAACTTTGGCCTCTCGCTTCAAGGTTCCTAATTTAAGTTTCCCAAATTGTCATTCCTTCTATAACAATATTGCTCTGTGTGTCCTAACCACACTGGCCACAAAAATTGCATCTGAAAGTTTCTCTATTTTTCTTAGCATATGTTTTAGGTCTAGTGTCATTGTTTGAAGCTTGATGCAGAACAAATTCTTTGCTTCATATGTTCTGCATCGTTGTAGGTGCGTCTGATGCAAATTGTCGAGACTGTGTAACTTCCGGTTGTGTGGGAGTCATTTTGCGAGATTCAACCTGATAGCGCTGCTTTGGTGAGGATTGCATCCATTGTCGGTTTAATGCAATTGCTGCAGATTCTCTTCTTGCAGTTTATTGACAAGCCAATTTGACTAAAGCTAAAATTGAATTTACATTTTGCACTTCTAAGAATTCCCTAATGGGCAAAAGCAATTGGGACAATATGCAGTTTATAATGTCAATTTCAGCAGCATCGTACAGCTGGTATAACTACTGTACACCAGGTAAATTTTTCGATATCATCTCCTTCCCTTTGTGTTCGTGAAAACCGTTCTGTATCTAATTGTATCAAATCATTATAAGCTGGATAGCTTTCCAAGAGTTCGCTTTTAAAAACTTCCCAAAACTCTATTCCATGATGACATCCTATGTTATACCACCATTGTTTAGCACATCCAATTAGACAAGATACTGCTAAAACCACCTTTTTGTTGTCGGGCACTTCATGTAAACGGAAATGCTCTTCCATGTACTTGACAAATGTCCAAAATGACAGACGTTTTGAACCATCGAACCTTATCTCAGGTAAAGGCCAATTAACATAAGGACTATAGTTAATAATTAGATTGGCAACTCTTCATTGCAGTGGTTGATAATACTCTGTTCTATCACTTGCTTCTGATGGAACAAAAAATGGAACCTTATGTTCAAAGTTTATTGGTTCATGAACTGAAATAGCATTGTCGGCAAATTTAGGGGTTGTTGTCATTCCCCTTTTCTATCGAGGCTCATTAAGCAGATTCATTAACACTTCTGCTTCTTTCATCACATCCAGCAACCTATCTTTTACTTTTTCTAAGTTGGGAGTCATTATGATGGAATCTGCCATATTACTAGCAGAATGTTTAGCGGTCTGCCAAAATTTTGAGACTTATTTTATCTTGAGCAATGCTCAAAGGTACTGCTATACAATACAATACTAAAGCTATACTAAGCTAGCAAATAAACTTGCTTATCAAAAACGTTTATCTATCATATGTCTATCATAGTTATCTATCATAGGTTACCAATCATAGGTCTGTAAATGGTAGCTAGGCATAAACTGGAAGGAGATCTATGATAGAAACGGCAAGGCCTAGCACCTAATGTTCGACCCCGCCTTCTCGTGGTGCAGACCGTTAGTACCTTTCAAAAGAGATACTCTCTTATTGAAGTGAACGAAAGGGGAGGCTGCCAGATTAGTGTGGCCTACTGAACTGGACAACTGTGGCTATTTTTCTTTTTTTCCTACCCTGCTGAGGAGTGGTCAACCACACAGGGTCCTGGTGCTGTCCATATTCTACTGTCCATATAAACCTACTGGACTGGACTGATATAAGGCTCTGAGTTTGATTATGGCTCCTGAATTGCTGCACTGGTGGGCTTCTGTGGAGGGAAAATTTTCCACTATGTTTTCTGTTTGTTTGTGGGTTGACAGCCCCAAGTGAATAGATTCACAGGATATTTTTATCAGCTGGTGGATAATCCTGAACAGAGGTCATCGCAGGCACCTGAACTCTTTGCTTCTATTGGCATCATCAAATTCTACATTGGAGGAAGTCTTCCAGTGTAGATGGCTTCAGCTTATAGTGGTGGGGGAACAGTTCTTTGCCCCATGTCTGCAATTAGGAGGCTGTTTGATATTGTCGACATTCCCTCTCTCAATAAACATAATTTTTTTAAACATCCCACTAACCGTTTTCTCTCCATAGGTAGTTGGAATGTGAGGACTCTGCACAGAGCTTTTTCTCTTGATGTCCTCACACAAGAATTCCACCATTATAATTCAGATATTCTTGGCCTGCAAGAGACCAGATGGACAGATAAAGGTCAGATTCTTAAAAATAATCTTAAATTTCTCTTTTCAGGGAGGAACGATAATAAACATCAATAATGTGTGAGTCTGCTTCTCAGCAGACATGCTAGTGATGCTCTTCTAGGATATGAGTGCATTAATGAAAGGTTTCTTACAGCAAACTTTCAGTCAATCATTAAAGACTTGAATGTTATCTGCTGTTATGCCCCCACTGAGAATGCCGATGAGATTGAGAAGGATAGGTTTTACGGACAACTTCAGGATATTTTGAATTCTGTCAAGAAAGGAGATATTACCCTTGTTCTAGGTGACTTCAATGCCAAAGTTGGTACTGACTCTGAACTTTGGGGTGGAGTGATAGGCCCTTTTGGTATTGGTAGCTGCAATGGCAATGGGCAACGTCTCCTACAGGTAAGTAAACTCAATGGATTCAGGATAACTAAGCACTTATTACAAACACCTCTATATACATAAGTACACATGGGTTTCACCAGATGGGCTGCATAAGAATATGATTTATTATATATTAATTAATAGCAAATGGGCTAGTTCTGTTAGGAATACCAGGGCATATAGGGGAGCTGAAATTGGGTCTGACCATTACCTTGTTAAAAGTGTCTTGCAACTTAAACTTAAAAAGTGTTGTGCTAGGGTTAAAAAATTTACTTTTAATACTGAATCTCTGAAAGACCCAGTTATAGCCAAAGCTTACCATGATAGGTTACTTAGTCATTATGACAGTCATGGTATGCTTACTACTGAAGTTGAGGAAGAATGAGATCATTTTAAACAGGCTTTTTTGGACACTAACAGTACTCTTTTAGGAAAAAAAGGAGCAGAAGAAAGAGCTGCAGGAATGTCCTTAATCAATAATCTTCTAGTCCTAATGAAAGCATTACAGAGAACTTAATAAACGTGTAAAAAATCAGTTAGTTGCTGATAAGAATCTTTGGCTTGATGGTTTGGCTGACAAAGCCGAGGAAGCAGTTAGACAGCACAACAGCAGAGAGCTGTACCAGATAGTTAATGTTTTGTGTGGTAGAAAATGGGCTGGTATATAGGGATTAAAGGATAAACAAGGTAAGGTTATAGAAGGTGAGGATTCTGTCATGGCTAGGTGGGCTGAGCATTTCAGTGATATTCTTAACAATGTGGTTAGTTCTATTCCCATTATTTGCATTGATGATAGATGCATTGGTGGCTTTAATGATGGCCCTATAACACAATCTGAAGTTATTTTGGCTGTTTCTAAACTTAAACTACATAAATCCCCAGGGGTAGTGAAATTACTACAGAAATGCTTAGAGCTGGGAATTTTTCGGTTACCACTTGGATGACTGAAATTCTGAATATCTTTTATGATAAAGGCATGGTTCCTAAGGATTTTACCAGAGCTATTGTTATCCCTATTTTCAAAAAAGGTGATAGCAGTTCTTGTGATATAGGTAAAGTTCTTTCCATGATTGTGCTTAATAGAATTAAGAATCTGGTTGACAATCAATTGCGTGATGAGCAATGTGTATTCAGAAGCAGTATGGTATGTGTAGATCAGTTATTTTCACTCAGGCAGGTTCTTGAGAAATGTTTAACGTTTCAGAAATCTTTGGTTGCTAGCTTTGTTGATTTCAAAAAGGCTTTCGACTCTGTTGATCATCACAATTTGTGGTTGATTTGATTGTGAGATCATATGGTATACCAGACAAGTTATGTAAAAAATAATGAAAGCTCTCTATAATAACACCGAGTCGTGTGTGAGAGTTGGTAAGTCTTGTAGCAATTGGTTTAGCATTACTTCTGATGTTCACCAAGGGTGTGTTTTGTCTTTTTTTCTCTTAGTTTGGTTATTGGTTATGTTATGCAAAATTCACTTCAAGGGATAGATTTTGTCCTTAAATGGTCTGGAGATATTAAAATTTCCAATTTAAATTATGCTGATGATTTAGCCCTTTTGGCATATGGTGTTGATGAGATGAACTCTTTCTTTCGAGCTGTTGATGAAACTGGTACTAGAGTAGGTTTGGTTAAAAACAGAGAGAAAACTAAAGTGATGAAAATTGGTCAGGCAGGCTGTGATTCAGTTAATCTGAATGGTTGCAGTTTTGAGCAGGTGTCACAGTTTAATTATCTTGGGAGTTATGTAACAGATAATGGTGATGTGCGGCATGAGATTAACAGACGAATAGGGATTGCTGCTGGGACTTTTAAGAATCTATGGAGAGTATGGAGAAATAGGCGTATACACCTAAAGACTAAAATTAGACTGTATAATAGTTTGGTTCTTTCTAGGGTTAGTTATGGTAGTGAAACTTGGACACTTTGTAAACAAGATAACAGGAAACTAGATGCTTTTGATTCCAGATGCTTATGCAGTATCTTGGGCATTAGGTGGTTCAACTTTTTAACTAATGATGAGGTTAGGCAAAGGCATTTGCAACCTCCTTTAAGCAGCATATTGTGCAGAGAGAGACTCCGTTGGTTTGGCCATGTTACCCGTATGGATAATTATAGATTGGCGAATAGGGTTATGAACAGTGTGCCTTAAAGGCTTCAGGAAGAGGGGGAGATCTAGGATGCAGTGGGTAGACAATGTCAAACAGGACCTTATTAGAATTGGTGTGCAATGGCTAGATGCAGCAGATGTAGCTCAGGACAGACTTGCTTGGAGAACTCCGTAGCCCATGGCTGCTTGAGGATGATGATGATGATCATATGTCTGGACACTTCTAATCTTTACATACCTACAATAAAGATCTTAACTATCAGTAATAACTGCTCTGAAACATCAGTACCTTTGACTAATACAAAGGTTAATCTTAGTCAACAAAAATTTCGGGTTCAGCTGCTGTTAAATTTATGAATAATACATATATAACTAATGAGCTCAAAAATTTCTCAACTTTGACAATCACGTTAAATAGCATACAATTTATACATATATATATACTGTCCCTGTTTGGGCAACACTTTCTTTATTGGCTCTGTAACGATCCAAAAGATTTTTAAACTTTTTCTCTTTGAACCTTTTGACTGATCCAAATTAGATTTAAACTCTGGATAGCATATCGGGCACCAGGCAGTATTAACTTGCCAAATAATGTTAAATGAGGGTTTGTTAGGTATATGAGCATTACTTATTGAGTAACAAATCGAAAGATTGTCAAATTTTTAAAATTTATATCTTAATGAAAATCAATTATCGTTGCTCAAGAGAAAAAATAGCAAAGTCAAAATATTCATATAACAAACAAAGTTTATTTCCAAAAAATTTTTGACTCGCCATATAAACTGATGAATACAAAAGTAATCTGAGCAAATAAAAACTCATTTAAACATCTCCAAAACTGACAAGCTTTGCAGTTAACATCTTATTTATTCTCCACTATTATTACTACCTTCCATCTCTGTCCGACTCCATGACCTAACGTCACTTAGTATACATGCATCATACATCCGACACGTGTGTTGCATGCTGGCAAAAACATTTGCATAATCTTACAATCACATGCTCACTATGATGCAAGAGGGGTGTGTTTTTAAAGCGTGCATTAGTGACTGTTAATCAAAAGTTGGAGTTGCTCATGTGCAACTCCTTTTAGCGGCTCGGAAGAGAAAAAATGATGTCCAACTAAAAATAATCCCCACAATAATAAATATAACGTAAATAAAGTAAAATTGGTTAAGGAAAAGTGAATGGGTTGACCATCACACATACCATCCATCCACTGAGGAAACATCTAAATTGACACTCTGATTATAGAAGATTTTGCATGTGAGATATTAAAAAATTAATAACCTTAAAAGAAATTAGCTATAAAATCAGCTTTTAGTAGATGTTTTATACAGTGTCTTAGATACCTGATACTGCCATAATTAGTTCTTTATTTAAAGTAATGTTAATTTTTACACTGATTTATTCTAGTGGACAGAAGAGGAGGAAAAAGCTTTAAAAGAACCAATTATTGAAAGATTCGAAGAAGAAGGCCATCCATACTTTTCAAGTGCTAGGTTAGTGCTACTTAGTATTTAATCAAAGTTAGTAAAATATTTGGAATTTTAACTTTTTTTAGTTGTTGAAAATAAGCTGGTATTTCTGAATTTAGAACTTCAGTATTTCATAGTTTTTTGTTATTAGTATTTAACAATTGTAAGCAATGGTAATTTTCCCCTTTTAAATTTACAACAAGTTGGAATGATTAATCACTTTGATTTTCTTTATGTTTGCTGCTTAGAAGAATAATACTGTACATAATGCTTGATAGAGCTATTTTTGTTTATTCAAATAAAATAAATTGTGTTGCATATCTCTTTAACCTTTAAAGTGTTTGGTTTCTAAAACTGGTCTCACTCTGATGGACAAGTCGATTTTAAGGTGTTTTCAGAAAATAAAATGCACAACTTTTGAACCTCATCCTGAAGTAAATAAACATGTCACAATATATACAAAAAAATGCATTTTATTATGTTTAATAAAATAGAAAAAAACTTCAAAGGTTGTTTTATAAGCATTCTTGTTAAATATTGCAAATGTTTACTGTATTTTTTAAACTTCCATAAAATTTAAAAATAAGAACTATTTTTTTAAAATTATATTACATTTCTAATACAAATAGTTCATAATGTTTCTGTTAGTGTTTAAATCTTTCATATATTTCGTTTTTCCAAAATTATTTAAAACATAATTTTGCTTTAAAAACTAGATAATTTAAATAAGAAATGAAAAATATGTCAGAAAAGTGATAAAGAACTGTGAAAAAAAAATTAAAGACATTTCAAAGCAATTAAGATTTAATTGCTCTGAATTTGAGAACGAGTCACTTTGTTATGAAGCTGTATAACTGCTATGGAAAAGTTTAATTCTAAAATTTCAGCAGAATATTTGGTTAAAAATCGCGATTTCCTGGCCTTAATTTGTTTATATGCTTTAAATATAATTAAAAATATTGATAAATAAAGTCCTATCATTTAAAAAACGTGCTCTGAGTAATCCTAATGCTTGTTGTGATTGCCACCATTATATATCACTAGCAGTTTCACTTTCGATAATTGCTAATTAATTATTGTTTATCATCACAGTATCCATTTGAGAAACAATAAAAAATAATTTTTGAACCATTAAAGTAAAAACCTCTTTAAAATCGAAAGTCTGCTAAAATATTGACAGAAGCTGATGTACATAGTTCCCAGATGATGCAATTTCTGGTAGTAAAAAAAAATCAGTATCCTTACATTAAAAGTTTAGAAAGCATTACTCTAGTAGAGCTATAAATAGCACAAAAGAGTGACACAACTGATCAATAATCTAATCATGGTACGGCAGAATAAAGGCATGAACTGAATCTGCTCATCTGACTCAGATTTATTTTTACACTATCATGATTTTTTCAAGCGGAATCAACAAGTAAAAATATATATAATAGATTTAAATGTTATTTTTGATATTTATTTAGAAACAGGTAAAAAATTTTCAGATTTTTATTCCAAAAAAACGTTTTTACAACCTTGTATTACGGGAGCGAAACTTCGCTCACTTATCACTAGAATGCGAAAGATGAAAGCAAATCTTCAGGCTGCAACATGGTAAGGGTTAATAGGGTTCAAATCTGGAGAGTGAGAGGGCCATTCAAGGGTGTGAACTAGGTAGAATGTTCGAACCAGTCCTTTGCTAAATGTGAGCGATAAGATGGGACATTGTCTTGCTGAAAGAAGGCATGCTCTGGGAAATGGATAGCTAAGAACAGGAATAGGAGGTTGGCAAGTATGTCAACATAGCCTTGTGTGGTAATGGTGGTCTCAATAGGTACAAGGAGGAACCCAAGGTTATCCACATAAATGTGCCCAATAACATTACATTGCCTCCACTGACATATAACATCCCAAATGGACAGTTGAGGTCCATGGCCTTGTTGGGTCTATGCTACACATGCAACCTCCCATTGATATGCTGTAGCTTGAATTGTCAGACTGAGCTATCCATTTGCAGTCTTCCATGGTCCATTGGCAATGTTCCTTCACCCACTGCAACCTCATAGCCCTGTGATGTACTGTTAAAAAATGTACTCAATCTGGATGCCAGCTGCCATAGCCCAATCATTCCATCGTATGTCAAATGGTCTTTTCATAAACCTTTTATAGCTGCTCTGCTGTTGAATGCTGACTTTATCATCTGCACTGTGGCCCTCCATTCTGATATATGGGAGAGGTTGCACTCACCTCGAACATCAATGGCCCGTCAGCTGCAAGTTTTACTGGTTTTGGTGTAGTCCTGGTACCCATGTGTGACAGTTGCATGCAGAAATCCAAGATGTCCTGCAGTCACTGATATGGTGTACCCCATCTTCCTTGCACCAACTATCTGCCCATGATTGAACTTGCTCAGGTCACCATGTTTACCCATCATAATGGTTGCAGGTATGCTATACAGCAGGTAAATATCTCACTATTTATATCCCTCAAGGGGTTTCAGCTACCTCTATTATTCTGATAGAGTAGGGCAGGTGTGTATATTACTTTCATCATATAAGAAAAGTATACATTGAAGCTAAAAAGACTGAAACCACTGCAGTAGGCTCTCAACATATGTTATTATCTTATTTGCCAGATAGCTAAACTCTGATGCCAGATAATTAATCTTGCCAAGAAATTAAATGATGGTTCTTTTAAATGAGCATTAGATCACGAAAGAACTTAAATTCAAGATTGTCCCCCCCAAAAAACTTTTAAATAAATATCACTAAACAAACTCGGCTCAAGAGAGAGAGAAATTAAAGTCAAATGCAAATTTTATAAAATTAAGAAGTTTATTGGACTTTATCTCTATAACACTGTATAAGGCAACTCATGAATAAATTACAAAAATGGATCTGCTAGAGCCAACCATGCAATAGGTGAGTGCCTTGTCCATGCCTTGTAATACTCCAAAACGTATGTTACTTCCTTTACTAATGGACCTTGTAGCTGATACAAAATATATGTTAAATTATTGGATATCTTGGGCGCCAGGCAATTAATCTTCTCAATAAAGTTAAATGAGCCTTCTTAATATAATTATGTTACTTACTCGAAAAGAATTCAAATCAAAAGATTGTCAATTGTTAAAGTTAATTCTAGTCAAAAATTCAAATTCTGCTCAGGAGAAAAAAATTAGCAAGTCAAAATTATTTCAAAAAACAAATAAAAGTTTATTTCCAAAAATCTAGACTCACCAAAGTGAATTCTTCATTCTACAAAATATCCACTAACATTCTATCAGCCAACTAACTACTCACTACTATTCTCTCTGCTACCTAATATTACTTACATAGCATGTGGCATGCAACTTCACATGTGTTGCACACTAGGAAAGTACATTTGTATAATCTTACTATCATGCACTCATGCTAGCTGTGATGCAAGAGGGGGCATGTCCTTCTGTATGCATTAGCAGCTGTCGGATCAAAATTCAAAGTTGCACATGCGCAACTTCTCTAGCAGTATGGCCAAAGAAAATATGATGACTCACCTTAAAGGTACCTCCTCCCATTCTTCTAACAATGTGTAGAGCTACTTATTGTAAATGTATACCAGTTGCTGTGGCAGTTAACTACGTATTGGCTTTAATCGGTCTACCTAGTATCACATTCTGATACGATCCAAAAGTTGCATACTCCTAACTGTACAAAACTATACAAAATTGTTATTGTACATAAAGCTTGTTAATACTTTATTAAGATCTCTACAACACTGTATAAGGTTAAAAACACAGCAGACACAACAGTCAAATCCAACAGATATGATAACATTTAAATATCATCTTTCAAGTAGACATTTTGAGGTAACATGGATGCCTAAGTGCCATAAGGCCTACCATTTTATGTATCAGATGCAATATTGTCTTAAATGGTGGGAAAAATATTTATCCAAAACTTAATACATTATTTGTAGTACAATTTAACATCAATAATTGTGGTAGGTAAGTATTTGCCGTGCAAGGCAAAAGATTATAAATGTTTTTATCTGTACTTTATCCTCTGTTATCCAAAGATTGTACAGTAAAATGTCATTATGTAATCGGATATAGGAGGCAATTTCTCTGTGCAAAGTGACTTGTACTTTTATTACAATCAGTTCAAAGTCCAAAGGGCTAAATCACACTAAGAGTTCATAAACACAACCCAGATTTGTGCACAATTTAAATGAATTGGTCAACTTTACCTGACCAATTTCCTCACCAAGGTTGATACAGAAAAACAAAAAGTCTTTTTACCTGACTTATTACCTTACCAATGTCATTTTACATGCCTTGTTAGTTGTAAAGTACTAACATGTGATTGGGCCTATCGAAATGCTAGTATTACATAACGTGTTTTGATTGATGTTAATAATCAAATTTTCGGTATAGGCTAACTAAAATTTGGTGGGTGGGGAAATAATTATTTGCATATCATGTATTATAGTAAGTAGTTTATTTTCAATGCTAGTTGATGCTAGTGCGGTGGTCAGTTTTTGCTTTTTTTATATCGGAATTATGTTCTTTAAGTTGAAGTGCAAACGGTCTGTAGATTTTTCCCCCTCTCATATATCTCCCCCCTCAGGAGGTATATACTGTATTAAAATATCTGACCCTCAGAAGATAATTTTCCCATGCGCCGAATATGTAGTAAAAATCTACAGACCATTTGCACTTCGACTTAAAGAACATAATTCCCATATAGAAAAGCAAAAACTGACCACTGCACTAGCACAAACTATCATTGAAAATAAATTACCCACTATAATTCACAATACGCAAATTATTATTCCCACCCACCAAATTAAGACTATCAGCTCCCATCGGAGACCGATGCATGCGAACATGCAAATTAGGAGAGCTCCAACCCTATAAAGAGTTCACAACAATCTTCTTTCACTTGCCTTGAAAATGTGATCAAACTCTTGGGTCACGAAATGCATTGGTCCACGGCGAAGCAGCAGCATTCGATGAAAACGGTAATGCTTATTCTTTGTTAAACTAAGTGTCATAATAAGATTGTCTTATGTTATCTAAATTTGAAAATAGAAAATTATAACAGTAATAGTAGTAAGTTGAATTACCTTAAAATTGAATACCAGTTATAGCCATGTATTATCTGATATTAATAGGCCCACTCATGTGTTACTACTTTACAACTAACAAGGCACATAAAAGAACATTGGTAAGGTAATAAGTCAGGTAAAAAGACCTTTTGGTTGTCTGTATCAACCTCTGTAAGGTAATTGGACAGGTATAGTTGACCAACTCATTTAAATTGTGTTCAAATCTGGGTTGTGCTTATGAACTCTTAGTGTGATTTAGCCCTTCAGACTTTGAACTGATTGTAATAAAAGCACAAGTCGCCTTTCACAGAGAAATTACCTCCTATATCCGATTACATAACGACATTTTACTGTACAATCTTTGGATAATATAGGATAAAGTACAGATAAAAACATTTATAATCTTTTGCCTTGCACGATAAATACCTACTGCAATTATTGATGTTAAATTGTACCACAAATAATGTATTAAGTTTTGGATAAATCTTTTTCCCATCATTTAAGACAATATTGCATCTGATACATAAAATGGTAGGCCTTATGGCACTTAGGCATCCATGTTACCTTAAAATGTCTACTTGAAAGATGATATTTAAGTGTTATGATATCTGTTTGATTTGACTGTTGTGTCCGCTCCCCGCTGATAGGGGACCACCTTGACGTGGTGGGGGGGCATACTGGTACCTCTGAGAAGTAGGGTCACGGTTCGTTGTTCTTGGTTTGCACGAGATCTTGTAACCTCTGGTGGAGGGGCCTGTTGCTGACTGGTAAGAGAGCTCCAGACTAGTGGACTTATTGACTTGTCCCCTGAGAAGCTCCTCTACAGCCCCAGTGGAGGGGCTGTGGCTGAGGGTTTGCGGACTGGGCTTGGGGAACCTGGTCCAGTGGGCTCATCAGTGCAGCCTCGGTGAAATTGTGAGTCGGAAGACTGCAGCTGGGGGCCACGGGTGCGTGGTATTATGGAGAGGACGAAGTTGATGGCTTGCGACTAGGAGTGGGATCCCCGGTTTACAGGCTTATCAATGGAAAAGCCAAACTAAGAGTCTCCACCCCTGGAGCCGAGTCAACTTGGTTCTATATACCATTTTTCTGGCTAACCAGGAAACAGATTAAATTTAGGTTTTGACTGATGGATGAACCTTCCTTCTAATAGTATTGTTCGCCATAGGTAGTCGTGGATGAGCTGTGTCCTTGTGGCACTGTCTTGCCCCAGAGTAGGTAGTGGTGTTAATGGCATTCTCCCCATAGATGGTGTGCAGCGATATGCTGCGGTACATCTGGAACTTGCCTTTATTTAATGTAATGTAATGTTGTGTCCGCTGTGTTTTTAACTTTTATAGTGTTATAAAATTTTAATAAAGTATAATACATACACTGTAAAATTATAATTGTAAGTTTGTTAATATCTCCTGAGCTACTTATCTGCTAAAAGGTTAAAGAAAAAAAAACATAAGAGCAACAATTCTGCTCCTTCACAGAATATAATTGCAGATGTTTCAAGTGAGGTACATAACATCTGCTTATTCCCCCTAACAATAATCAAATATGCAAAAGCTAATCTTCTCTCTTCACATAAAAAAAGGGCATTGTTTAATAACCATGATACATGCTGTTACAAAATTTCAAATACCTCAAGTCACGAGGAGTGCTACCTGACTATCAGGTGGAACATACATGCAAAAATACTTTTTGGCTATGACTCATTGCAGTTCAGACCTTTCCCTTTTAAATACCGTATATACCACTAGCCCTTAAAATCATCCTTTGTTTATTGACACAAAGGAGATCTAGAGTAGATAGTATTTTAAAAGATATTTACTAGTTATAAGTTGGCTGGTACAGTGGTGATGGAGTTCGTTTAAGCAATTGGTGTTTCCTCTAGCTGATTCTATAGACTGTAGATATTGCTGCTTCCATTGCTTACCAGTCCTTCTATGAAGCACAATTTTTAATGTTTCTGTTAAGTTGAAAAATGCAGTTGTATTATGCACAAGATGGATGATCTTTCACCACTGTGTTTTCTTTTAAGTGTGCATTCCTCTGTCAAGATCTTAACTGACAGTGTTCAACTTCAACGTTTTTGAAGGGCAAATAGCATTTTTGTGGTTAAACTGGCAAGGTATTACTCTCTGTTCACATCCTCAAGACGTAAACTTTAAAGCTTTGAAAAAACATTGCACACCAATATTAAAATATTAAAAAATTTTCAAAAGGACTGTGCATGCAAGTTGTCTATGGAGCAACGTGTTTCGCCATTTTTCCATGGCATGGCATCATCAGGCTCAGTTCAACAACAGCTGACTCCTCTGCCTATATACCTGTCTTGCTTCTTTTGTCATCAGCAGCATAATCTTGTGTATTTTGCATACGTATTGTTGCTGATGCAACAGGAGATTCCATGCTGAAGGAAGGGGTGGAATGTCTGTATTACATACTTTGCTTAGATTCACGTGTATTAATAATTTCTCAACATAACGAAGTTGAAATTTAGACTTTGGTGCTATTAAGGGTGTGAAATCAATTTTCTCTATTTCCAAATTATTATTTAATATAGTTTGAGCAAATTATGTATTCAAATTTCCTTTTCTTATATCTTTTTGATGTTCCTGCATTCTAATATTATATTGTCTGTAAATTTTTTCTAAATACTTATCTTTTCCTTGTAATATTTTTAAAGGGTCGGGGATGGTAATCTTGTAAACTCCTCCTGTAGGAGCATTTTTATCTCTGTAATTTATTGCCAAATCTCTAATAGTATGGGATACTGTAGTATGTAGGCTAATATCATATATTTTAAGGATATTTTTCGTGGTTTTTGTTACATTCTTAGTATACGGAAAATTGGATGCATATTTTTCTTTGAATTTTTCTTGATTTGGTATTGGTTGTGACCATTTTTTTACTTTAAATTTTCCATTTCTTTCCCATCTATTTGAACTTTGTTGGGAGTATCCCACTTCCTCTGCTTTTCTTTTTATATACTCTAATTCTTTTTGTAATGTTACTTTTTCAGAACAATATTCTATATGCTCAAATAAAATGAGGAAAAATACTCGCTTTTTTATATTTACTCGGATGTGTTAGCAGGTATATAATTAGGTATATAATTTGCTTTTCTGTTGACTGCCATTTCATAAGAGTTATTTTTTCTAGTGATTACGATATCTAAATATGGCAATTGTCGACTTTCTTCTGACTCATGTGTAAACTTAATTGCTTGTAGTATACTATTAATTTCTTGGTACCATACTTTGAGAAAATTCCAGGCTTTGAGCCAACTGTGCTGAGTCAGATAAACAAGTCAACTTTAGATTTTTTTTAAAAAATAACCAATCAACGGAAATAGGTCATGTTATATAAGAAATTAAACAGAATTTAATTACCAATTTTATTAAAATAAATAATATAAACAAATTTGCAAACATATTAATTTTAATAAGCCTTTTTCAATGTGATATGGTAAAAAAAAGAGATCGCACTATACAATTAAGTCTTCATTTTGTAAAACCTGCTGAATAAAAATAAATTATATATTTATCGAAAGGAAATTTCCTCCCAGATAATATAATATTTAACCTGAAATATGATTTTCATTTCTTTTAGTGATTCTTTTCAGTATCATATATTTTAAATATGGCCAGTTTTATACAATAAGATTTTCTGAAATGGTTATGAAATATAAAAAAAATTACTTGGCCGCATTTTTTTTACTAAATATTATAAATTTTTTCTTTGGGTGTTGAAGTTGTCGATCTTGGCTAAGTGCAGAAAGGTTTGTGCACCAAGGACCAGACTTTCCGAAATTGCCCTCCCAAAATGATGGCCGATTTCCGTAGCAAGGAAGTCTATTTTGCTTCTGTATCCAAGACATTCAATTTCAGAAAACACTACAAGCTCAACTTTTTTTCATTAAAAAAACAAGAAATAATAAAGGAAAAATTACATATAACCTAAAGGGATGTTAAATAAAATATCAGCAACAACTTTTAAGCCTGCCTCCAATCTAGCACAACCCGGAAAGATAGCGATCTTCAATGGCTGATTTATCTAACTAATGGAAGTAAATATACAGAAATGAATTTGCTTTCATATCCAAGACCTCATTTATTTTCAGAAAATGATATTATCAAAGTTTTACTGGGAAAGTAATGAATAATAAAATAAAAATTAACATATAACCTAATGCGATGTTAAAATATCCACAGCTACAAGTTGTAGGCTGGCCATATCATATATAACTATGAAAAAATCAATACTTATCGATCAGCCAAAAGATCACTAATTTCCGTAAATAAATCCATTAAAATGAAAACTAACTAAGGTTTAAATATAAAAAAAAATACTGACTTGACAAAGAGTATCCAATATGTTGGACCAAAACTGAAAAAAAAACAGCACACGGAACAAAGGAGACATCATGTGTCAGCCATCTGCGTATTGTTTGCCTCAGTGAAGCATAACTAATTAAATGCAGATGCAACCAGAATTTCTAAGAAGGATGTGTTTACTTCTAGTTTTGGTTTGAAGGTAGGAAAGGTGCATAGAATGCTGGGAAAAATGATAAAAATAACTTGGGAATACTGAAATACGTTTATGACAGAAAAGAGTGTGAAACGGAAAAAAAAATGGTGGTACGTATTTTGTAATTACTACCAAAATCTACAGTTTTTTATGTTAATTTTTAGGAGATTATTGAAAATTTAAAGAAAAATTTGTTTATAATAGCTAAAATCAAACTTGTGAGCTTAAATCAAAAGGTTGCTTCAGCAAATAGGAACGTTAACAAGAAAATTTGCAATACCATTTAGTGCTTCTAAAAAAATGACAATGAGATGGCTTTATAAAATTATTTATATTGTAGTTTAGTAAAATATGCATCAAATTAAAAAACAAAATATTATTTTTGAATCCTAAATTATGCATTTTTATAAGATGTATATATAAAAAAAATTACAATGGCATTTTTTATTTTTAGAAAATCGATATATTTTTGTTGTACTAAATGCATATACATACGTCATTGGCCCCTCAATTCAGATTCTCCATACATATACACAGTGCTTTTTTTCTGGCAGTATGCAGTACCAGCACCTTTTTCCTTAAGTTTTTAAAAATTCGTGATTTATTGACAGTAAAATGTATTATAAATATTCCGGTAGATGGTACTGTGTTTACGAATTGAATTTTCAGTTTTAATTACTCATAAGTTGGTACCCTGCATTCTTGTTTCATAGGTTGGTAAGCAACCCGAAACAGGAAGTTGTGTTCACTTCCAATTGCTTCCAATATCAGTTTATCAGTTCTATATCCACTCTGCAACAGGCAGGTGTTCATTTGAGTTTTGAATTAATCTATGTTAAATCCGTGCAATCATTGTTCAAAATGAGTAAAATAAGTAGTTACTTTATGTTATGAGTAAAAAAAGAAGGCTGAAGAAGCAGAAATTGTTGAATCTACTTGTGATCCTGTAAAACAGAAAACTAGCACCGAAAATACACTTAGTGAAGAGGATCAGCAAACCAAGACCGAAGATCCACGTGGTCGAAAAGAAGCAGATTCTGATAATGATTGGCCCGAATGTTGGACACTTTTGCAGAAAAATGACTTCTGCGAGAGAAACAAGTGGCTGTATGTCAAGAATAAAATGTTGGGCTGTAAAGTGTGTCGTGATGTCGGAAGTCTTGCTGTTGATAAACAGATGGGAACAAAGATATCAGGAGAGTGGGCAAATGGTAAAATCAGTCATTTTGGAGAATCTCGCAAACAACAGTTAATGTTATTAAGAAAAAAGATTTACAATCATAAGGAGAGTGCAGTGCACAAAGCGTGACAAAAAATAAAATCTGAAGCAAAAAACGAAACATTAGAGAAAGTTTTCCTAAATACTTTGTCGCATAATAAAGACGTAACAGGAAAAGTGTTTCGAAACGCTTACAAAGTTGCGAGGAGAGATCAATCATTTAAGAACTTTGAAGACGAAATAAATTTACAGGAACTTAATAGCCTAGACATGGTATATATTCTTCATTCTGCAAATGCCTACATTAACATTGTGTGCCATATCGCAAATGAAATGAGAAAAACATTAATAGACAATATAGTGAACTCCAAGAACAAAAATCGTTACTTATTGATGAATCGACAACTGTGAGTAACAGAACAACGTTGATTGTTATTGTTCATGTAGTTCTTCCTGAACTTTCGGCTCCTGTTAGTCTTTTCCTAAATTTGATCGAATTATCAGATGTAACTGCTAGAGGAATTCTAAACTCGTTAATTAGTCATTTTGAGTGTTTAGGATCATCTGAAGATTACTTAAAGGAGTATGTATTGTCTGTAACTTGTGATGGTGCAGCCGTGTTGTTTGGCGTGCGTAATGGTGTAAGGAGGCTAATGCAAGAGAAGTTTCCTAGTGTTATTTTCTGGCATTGTGCTAGCCATCGTCTTGAATTGTCTGTTAGTGACACAGTGAACAATGTGGCAGGAGTGAATCGCTTTAAGTTTCATGGACAAACTTTATGTGACTTATCATGCTTCACCTAAAAATGCTAGGGAACTACAGGAATGTGCAGCAACTCTAGAACTTCAACTTCTTAAAATTGGCAGAATTTTAAGCTCTCGCTGGGTTGCATCTAGCTTTCTCACTATTTCTGCAGTGTGACAAGACTTTGAAGCCCTCGTCCATCACTTTCAGGAGGCAAAAGAAGACAGCAGAAGAAGCAAAACAGATCGCTGTCTTTATGAGGGCCTTTTAAGAAAAATAACGTCATACAAGTTTGTTCTTGATTTGGGCCTTATGTGTGATGCTCTCCAAGAACTTGAACTAAGTCTAGATTTACAAGAGAGAAATATTGACTTGTACAAAGCAGACAAGAAGATAAAGAATACAGTTCAACTTTTTGAAGAAAGAATTGAAAATCCTGGTCCGTACTACACTATTCCTCTTCAAAGGCAGAAGAACATGAAGTACAAAGGGACTGAGCTCCACAAAAATGAAAGACACAGTCCTGCAATAAATTCATCTGCTTTCTATAAAAGTCTGAAAGAAGCTGTTGGAAAGTTTCTGCTTAAAGGAGATGATGCTGATTTGCCTGAATGTGCTCGTAATCTGTAGTTCCCAGGTTCGAGTCCCAGCTGGGTCAGCATTGAGATTTATCTCCGCAAAATTCCCCGCCCTGCCCACGGTCAGTAGGGGACACCGATGGGCTTGGAAAGGCCGCCGCCCATCGGATGGGACGTTAAACCGTGGTCCCGTGTGCGGAAGAGCCATACCCTGTGCACGTTAAAGAACATGCTGGATGGCCTTGACGGGAGGCTACCATCTGTCTCCCAACAGCTGTTCCAGTGGGTCCCCTCCCCCAACCTTCTCTGAGCCTTCGGGGTCCATGTGACCTGGCCATTTAGCCCATGGTGTGCAAAAAAGTGCCGCTCAGAGGTAAAACAACCCAACTCAACCTGAATGTGCTAAGATTTTAGATTCCAAGTATTGGCTAGAAAATCCTGGGAAGCATCTGACATTTGGCGAAGCTGAAATTAAAAAGTTAGCACACAAATTTCTCTCAAATGAAAGAGAATTAGTTCGTGGTTTCCGTGAATATTTTTAAGAAAATAAAGTCCCGTACATACTACTTCCTCTAAAGCACACTTTGGGCACAATTGCAATATCTTCCAGTGAATGTGAAAGGGGTTTCTCTCAGATGAATCTTACAGTAACTTCATCTAGGTCATCTCTGCTTGTACAGACAACTTCTGCACTGATGTTCATCAGGATAGTAGGACCTCCTCTCACTCAGTTCAACCCTAGCAAATATGTGGACTCATGGCTGTTCCGAGGTCATCGTTTTGCAGTTGATACCCAAAGCAAGAAGTGATTTAGAGATGATGAGGGTATATCGGAGGATATGTTAAAAGTGTGGAAGTTGTTGTAATGACATCTTCATGGTGAGTACCGGCACCTGTTTTTCCAGAAAAAAAGCACTGCATATACAGATGGGTTGGACACTGGAAGGGTTAATGGGAGTATTTCTAATTATACTAATTATTACTAATTAATTATACTAATTATACTAATTATCTTGACTTGATGTCAGGACATATTTAGTAGGGGGAAAATAAGTTTTAAAAAATTCGTGTAATGCAACTTCTGAATTATATGTTGGTGATTTTCTTTTACATACTAATGGCCTAAAGGGTTTATTTTCTTTATGGAGCATAATTTTAACAAAAAGTTGAGGTATATTTGGATACATTGGGAGTATACATTTTTTTGTTATTATCTCTGGTAAGAAAGGATCATTTTTAAGCTCAGTTAATTTGTTTAATACACTTGGTATAGGGTTGTTTTTTAGGTGTTCACATTTTAACTGTTTTCATGTTTCATCAATCTTTTGATCGTAGTCCTCCTTATCTAATATTACTATTTGGTTTGTTTTATCAGCAAGCACTATTTTTTTTTTCATTATTCTTTTTTAGGTCCTGTAAAACTTTTATATCTCTTGCATTATTATTATTTTTATTATTTTGCAAGTATTTTATTGTTCTATATAATTTAAATCTTTCCATATCTTTATGTTTCTGTGATATTTTATTTAAAGATTGTTCAATTTGGGGAATTATTTCCTTTATATTAATCCAATCATTTTCATATGCAAATTTAGCTCCCTGTTGTAATATTCTTTCTTGTTCATTATTTAATTTATATTTGGAAAAATTTAAATATTTTTTATCTTCTGTTGTTAAATTTTTCCCACCCTTAGGCTTTACTTTTTTATTTTTTAAATTTATTAAATTGTCCAATTTTTTATTGTCTTTCCTGTATTTGTTCTGTGTCCTTTTCTAATTTATACATTATCCTTCCCATTGTTTGAGTTAAATTATCCATTTTTAATCTTAAGTATTGTTGATATACTGTCTTTCCTTTTAATCTTATTACCTTCCGAGTGTTTCTGATTACCTTATTTAAAAATTTTCTTTCAGCTGTTTGCAATATTTGCATTAAACTTATATCAAATTTTACCTTATTGATGCGTAACTAAAAAGTTTAATTTTAAGATCAGTCTTTTTAGCAAATAAATTACCACTCTTTAAGTTGATTCAAATTTTTAGAGGAAAAATTATCTTGAGCCAGGTGGGATACAAACCCTTGAAATTTTTACCCCCATTAATTATCTGTACAATTGCATACTTGTAAAACATGCATTCCATCTAAATAAAGGCTACAAAAAGCCGCTTCAGACAGGATTGCCTGAACGCTCCCTACATATTATGAAGGTAGGTGGAGAATGTTCATATCATCAATTAGAGGAGATCTCGATCGGCAGCCAGTAGCTCAATGGTCCAGAGCACCTCACATGTTATCAGGAGGTCATGGGTTCGTATCCCACCCAGCTCTAGACAATTTTTCTTCTAAAAATTTGAATCAACTTAAAGAGTGGTAATTTATTTTGGTATGTACCTAATTGGTTGAGTTTCTTAATTATCTGTAGTCTATTTAGCGAGACACACATACAAGAAAAGGTTTCGTGCTCCATACTCCCTTCTGTGCGTAATTATTCATGCGCTATCTTCAATAAATAATTGCTGCACACAGCTATTTGGTATTTAATAACCATGATAAATGTTACAAAATTTCAAAAACCTCGTCACGAGGAGTGTTACTCAACTATTAGGTGGAACATGCATGCAAAAATGCCCTTTCGCTATGACTCATTGCAGTTCACACCTTTCCCTTTTAAATACCATATATACCACTAGCCCTTAAAATCATCCTTTGTAGATTGACACAAAGGAGATCTAGAGTAGATAGCATTTCAAAAGATATTTATCAGTTAAAAGTGGGCTGGTGCAACGGCAATGGAGTTCATTTCAACAATGGCAGTTTCCTCCAGCTGATTACTTAGCCTTTTAATACATGTACTTCGTATCTAAGAGTAAGGAAAAGCTGTTTCAATAATCATCATATACCCTGTTAACATTTCATCTAATACAATTAATTCCATCGAAGTTTTACATAAAGATTACACTGGTTTGAAAAGATTTCATAACATGAACAATTACAGCTGCCTTTAACTATTTTTCAGGTGCTGATTTCAAAACTGGCCTTAAAAATGCCTAGCACATCAAGTTTTTATGTTATGGTCATTTTGACTCCTATTAAGATCTTCCTATACCAACACCTCCAGGCAACTGAGAGGATAATAGATATTTTACTTTTTGTGCCTGGCACCCTGATTGCCAATTGGGAGAAAACATGTAACAGTAACCTAACCTCAGACCACCATTCTTGTTGTTTTCATTGTAGGAGGAACACATGCTGTACGTTGAAGAGTGAATTTTGGCACAAAGCTTCGCAGATGTGTTTATGTGCCAGATAAGTTTTATATGTGTGGAAATTATGTTTTAAACTCACAAGGTCGTTCTTTGACAAAGATTGTGAAGAAAGCCTGTAACTGGTATTTTGGATGTAATGTTGGAGATCAGGACAAAACATGGGCTCCACATGTGTGCTGCATTTCGTGCTTTGTCGACCTGAGTGAATGGTTGAAAGGTAAAATAAAATCCATGCTCTTTGCAGTTCCAATGGTTTTGTGTGAGCTAACTAGTCAGTTGCATGATTGCTGTTTTTGTTTAACTCTAAAGTGTCAAACTTTCAAGAAAGAACAAAAGCAAAATGCAAAATCCAAATGTGCCTTCAGCCATAAAGCTATTTCCTCATGGAGAAGATCTTCCTATATCAACACTTCCGATCGACAGGGATGAGGCACACACACATCCTCACATTCATCAGAGGAAGACTTTAAGGTACATACAGATCTTGATCCTACATATACCCTAAAAAGTTAGAACAACATCTGATTCAGCAAAATAAACTAAACGATCTTGTTTGAGACCTAGGACTTTCTAAACAAGCTGTAGTTTTAGGTTCCATACTTCAAGAGTGGAATCTTCTGGCCAAGGGTACCAGAGTTTCTCTGTTTAGAAAGAGAAATTTGGCTCTTTCTGCTTATTATGAGATGTAAGATGGTTTGTGTTTCTGCACAGATATTTCAGGGCTGATGAAGAAATTGGAACAACTGACGACCCTAAGGAATAGCGTCTATTTATAGACTCATCAAAATTCAGCTCAAAAGCTGTCCTTTTGCATAAAGAAAGCCAAAAACCATCCATTCCAGGGACACATGCTGTGGGAATGAAGGAAACTTATGAAAACATGGAAAAAATACTCGCTGCTATAATATATGACCAGTTTAAGTGGACAATATGTGTTGACCTAAAAGTCACATCTCTCTTGCTCGGTCTTCAAGGAGGCTTCACAAATATTGCTGTTTTCTGTGTTTGTGGGACAGCAGGCCTAGAAAGGAATACTACAAAGCAAAAGACTGGCTCAAAAGAGATGTTTTTAGTCCTGGAAAGAGTTAATGTGAAGTATAAGCCTCTAGTTGACCCTTCTGATGTTCTACTCCCACCACTACATATCAAACTGGGGCTTATGAAAAACTTTGTAAAGGCTATGAACAAAATTGGTAAATGGTTTTTTTTTCCCAAAATTAAGTGATGCCAAACAATTAAGGGATATTTGTTGGTCCTCAGGTCAGGAAGCTATTGAATGATACTGTCTTCGAAGAAAAACTGAATATTAAAGAGTCTTTCATGTCTGTGGTCCAGGATTTTCTGGGGAATCACAAAGAGGAAAACTACCATCAGCTCATTGAATATTATCCTCTCAAAAACTATGAAAATCTTGGCTGTCGAATGTCTTTGGAAATCCATTTCTTGCACTTGCATCTTGACTTCTTTCCCAAGAACTTAGGAGCTGTCAATGATGAACAAAAGGAAAGATTTCACCAAGTTATCCAAACCATGGAGGAGAGATACCAAGACAGGTGGGACTCAGCAATGATGGCTGATTACTGCTGGTTCTTGCATAAGGAAGATACCTCAGCACATAAAAAACCAAAACGAAATTCTTGTAAGTATAAAAGATCCTTACCCATGTTTTCTTATTTTGCATTTCAATATTATTTCATTTGTTACTTTATATTCAGTGGTCTATAACAATGATGTTTCTAATTTTTTTCACTGTAATCATGTAATTAATTAATGAATTTTAAGTTGCAATTTAATAAATAGTTTGGAGAATTAAACTGCACGGTCTGGTTGGACCTCCGTAGTCCATGACTGCTTGAGGATGATGATGATGATATTTATTTTGATTTTCCAGATATGCATATTCTTTGAAATTTGAAATACATCAATTTGTAATTTAAAAAAACTGCATGTGCTGCAAATTTTTCGCAGCCATATTTCAATTCAGCACCCCAAAATTAGTTAAAAAATCCTATTTGACCATTGTTATAAAAAAAAGTTTCAATTTGTTTTCTAGTGTTATCACTTTCAATACAAAAATATGTCATATTACGATATATATATAATCGCTGTATACTAAATTCTCTTTAATTCTCATCATTTACACTGAAGTGTCATTGAATTAGTTATAGCAACCTATAACATGTTGCAACCCTCTGGCCTTGATAACGGTCACCATATGATGAGACAAGGACTCCACAAGCTTGATTAAATGTTCCACAGGTATGCGATCCTTGTATCTTCCAGAGCTGTCCACAATTCTCTCTAGGTCATCGCTAATAAGATCTGACCCGCAGAATCTGACCTTTATCTGTCCACTCTGCTCAACAGTATCCAAAGATTTTTGCTAGGATTTAAATTGGGCTTCTAGGTGGCCAATTCATTATTTCAAAGTCAGCAGAATGCTCCTACAACAATGCAGTAGCCAACCTGGACCTGTGAGATGAACAGTTGTGTTGCTGGTAGACACCATCTCCATCGGGATGCATGATTGCCATAAATGGGTGTAAATGGTCATCCATGAGTTCTACATACCGGGATGCATTGAGAGTCGGCAGTACATGTACCAAAGGTCCCACAGATGTCCAACTGAAGACACCCCAGGCCATCACTGAGCCACCACCAGCTTGTACTGTTCCGACTGACATGCAGGATCCATGGCTTGATGCAGTTGGCGCCATACCCTCAGTCTCCCATCGGCGTGATGAAGTTTAAATCAGGATTCATCACTCCAGGCTATCTGTTGCCAATTTTCGATGGTCCAGTTTCGAAGTTCTTTAGCGAAGGTAAGAAGTTGAGCCTGGTGTCGTGCCATTAGAAGTGGGACTCTCATAGGTCAGCTGCTCCCGAAGCCGAGATGATAAAGTGAGCGTTGCATGGTCCATGCACTGACTTCCTCGGCTGGAACCTGCATTCAGATGGAAGGTAATCAGATGGTGAAGCCCATGATCATTCAAGGCTGGTTGTCCTTTGCAGTTTGCCTGTTTTTTTGGGTTTTTTTGCCAGAATTTTTATATTTCCGTATCACTCTTGGAACTGTCATACAAGGAAATCCAAGTTCATTGACAATTTTGGAGATCGAAGGCCCCATCCATCGGGCACCTACCATCGGGCACCTATGACCACTCCTTTCCCATTATGGTTCTCATGACGAATGCTTGGGGAAGCCAAAGCTGACAGCTATATATGACCAGAGTTTCAGCCATGCATGCACACAAATGTGGGACTTGTGGTACTGAATTTGGATATTGTCTTCCTATCCCTAATTCAATGGCACTTCAATGTACATCCATAAACAATTTTATAATTTCAAATTCCCAATTAAACGTACAATATTCATTCACCTATCTGTCAGCTGAAAATAAAAAAATATATACATCAAATTCATAAATACGCTTGAAATCACGTTAAATAGATATAAAACTGCATTTTTAATGAAATTTGATGGAAACATGAATTACAATGCTAGTTTTAAAATGGCATAAAATATTTTACACGAGAAACATATTTTGTGAAAAAATAACACAGGAATTTCTCCAAAAATGAGGTGTCAGAATACAATGAACAAAGTTTTTTAACCCTTCCAGTGTCCAGCCTGAAAAACAGGTTCCATCCAGAGGCCAAACTATTTTCTCCCTATGCTCAGTCAAAAAAAAAACTTTAACTTTAGAACTTTTTTGCCAAATAACTAATGAAAGGAATTATGGCATGTTGTATGCCAAATTAATCATCATTTAATTATGGATTTTCTGAAAAAGTATTTAACAAAAAATATTTTATGTTTTATTTTAATAGGACTTTTTGAGAGTCATATAGTGAAAAAACGCATCGGGCAACGCAAATAAAAATTTATTAAAAAAAACCTAATAGACAGAAATGATTACAATGCACTATAGAATGGCTATATATTTCTGAATAACAAAAAATTTTTGATTTTAAGTAAATATTTCTTTCGTTTTGTAATTTTTTTCTCAGTACCATACTTTGATGAAATTCCAGGCTTTTAGCCAATTGTGATGAGTCAAACAAACAAGTCAACTTTAGAATTTTTTTTTAAATAACCAATCAATGGAAGTAGGTCATGTTATAATCAAATTAAACAGAATTTAATTACAAATTTTATGATAATAAATAATATAAACAAATGTGCAAGCATATTGATTTTAATAAGAGTTTTTCAATGTGATATGGTGAAAAAAAGCGCACTATACAATTAAGACTTCATTTTGGAAAACCTGATAAATAAAAATAGTTTAAATTTAATTAAATTATATATTTATTGAAAGGAAATATTCAAACTGAAATATGAATTTTATTTCTTTATTTGATTCTTTTCAGTATCGTATATTTTAAACACGGCCAGTGTTATACAAAGGGACTTGGATTTCACACATTCAAGGGATTTTCTGAACCAATTATGAAATAGAAAAAAAAAATTTTGTCTGCTTTTTTACTAAACATTATGAATTTTTTCTTTGGGTGTGGAAATTTGGCGATCTTGGCTAAGTGTCTGTGTGGCACAGCCAAGGTGAGGTGGGGGGGAGGAGTGCCTTTAAAATCATTCAGCATAAACATAAAAACTCGTAATTTTAAAGAAATTAGTTTTCTAGATGGGGGGGGGGGGACTTTCACCATGAGTTTAGCACCTTCCTGAAATTGCCCTCCCACATGATGACTTATTTCCGTAGCAAGGAAGGCTATTTTGCTTCCGTATTCAAGACATTCATTTTCAGAAACGGTAGAAGCTCAAAGATTTTTTTTACTAAAATCACAAGAAATAATAAATGAAAAATTACATGTAATGGGATGTTAAATAAAATAACCGCAACAACATTTAAGCTGGCCTCCAATATAGCATAACTCTAGAAGATCGATTAATCAGCCAACCAAAAGACTTACGGCAATAAATCCAGAGAAATGAATTTGCTTCCATATCCAAGACCTCATTTATTTTCAGAAAATGATACCAGATCAATGTTTTACAGGAAAAGTAATAAATAATAAAATAAAAATTAACGTATAGCCTAATGCGATGTTAAAATATCCACAGCAACAAGTTGTAAGCCAGCCATACCATGTAGCATAACTATAATATATCAGTGCTTATCGATCGGCCAACAGATTGCTAATTTCCGAAAATAAATATACTAAAAAGAAATCTGAGGTTTAAATATAAAAAAAACGTAAATACTAACTTTACAAAGGGTATCCAATATGCAGGTCCGAAATGCTATATACCATATGGAATGGAGATAGCATGTGTCACCATCTGCATCTTGTTTGCCTCAGTCAAGCATAACTGATTAAATACAGCTGCAACCAGAATTTCTAAGAAGGATGTGTTTACTTCCAGTTTCAAATTTAAGAGTAGGAAAGATGCATAGAATGCTGGAAAAAATTATTAAAATAATTTGGGAATACTAAAATAGGTTTATGACAGAAAATTGTGAAACAGAAAAAAAATGGCAGTACTTATTTTGTCATTACTTCCAAAATCTGTCGTTTTTAAAAGTAGCAGTTTTTTTTTTTTTATTAATTTTTAGGAGGTTTTCGAAAATTAAAGAAAATATTGGTTGATAGTAGTTCAAATCAAACTTCTTAGCTTAAATCAGAAGGTTTCATCATCATCATCACCCTCCTCCTCCTCCTGACCCCCCCCCCCCCCCCCCCCCCCCACACACACACACACACACACATGGTGATGTTTATTATCGTTCCTCCTTGAAAAGAGAAATTTAACATTATTTTTAAGACCTTTATCTGTCCATCTGGTCTATTGCATATTTATTTTATTTGTGTGAGGACATCAAGAGAAAAAGCTCTGTGCAGAGTCCTCACATTCCAACTACCTATGGAAAGAAAATGGTTAGTGGGATGTTTAAAGAAACTATGTTTATTGAGAGAGGGAATGCCGACAATATCAAACAGCCCCCAAATCGCAGACATGGGGCAAAGACCCGTTCCTCCACAACTAAAGGCTGAAGCCATCTACTCTGGAAAACGTCCCCCAATGTAGAATTTGACGATGCCAATAGAAGCAAAGAGTTCAGGTGCCTGCGATGACCTCTGCTCAGGATTATCCACCAGCTGATAAACATATCCTGTGAATTTATTCACTTGGGACTGTCAACCCACAAACAATCAGAAAACGCAGCGGAAGATTTTCCCTCCACAAAAGCCCACCAGTGCAGCAAAATCAGGATCCATAATCAAGCTCAGAGCCATAATTCCGTTCAGGTTGGTATATATGGTCAGCACTAGGACCCTGTGTGGTTGACCACTCCTCAGCTGGTAGAAAAAAAAAGAAGAGTAGCCATAGTTGTCCAGATCAGTAGGCTGCACTAATCTGACAGCCCTCACCTTCCATTCACTTCCACAATAGAGCATATCTTTTGAAAGGCACTAATGACCTGCACCACGAGAAGGCGGGGTCGGACATTAGTTTTAGGCCTGGCCAGTTCTATGCATCATCACAGGGCATAGCTCTCTTTCCAGTGACTACCTAGCTAAGCAAATAGGAATGTTATAAAAAAGAAAATCTGCAAGTCTGTTTAGTGCTTCTAAGAAATGGCAATCAGATGGCTTTATAAAATTATTTCTATTGTAGTTTAGTAAAATATTATTTTTTGAGCCTGAATTATATATTTTTGTAATATATATATAAAATTTATAACATCAATAAAAATCGACTTTTTTTTTTGTACCAGAAACAGATACATACGTCCTTGGCCTTTCAATTCAGATTTTCTGAACGTATACAGACGACGTGAACACTGAAAGGGTTAATAAGAAATATGGCCACCCCTTACAGCAATTCAGGCATGACAGCAATGTTCCATGCTGTTTATGATGTTGTAAATCTGCTCAGTAGGGAGTAACGATCATTGTTTCTTTAAAGCAGTAATAAGCTCCCCTTTGTTGCTGGTGGCGGGTTGAGGGCAGCAACATGTCTCCCTAGAGCATCCCACACATGCTTAATCGGATTTAGGTCGGGAGATCGAACTGGCCACTCCTTGTGCATAATGGTCTCGTCTTGAAGGTATTATTCCGCTAGTTGAGCTCTGTGTGGACGAGCGTTATCGTCTTGTAAGATGAATGTTTCACCTATTGTACCAGCGTAAGGACACACATAAGGATCCAGTATGTCATCTGTATAACTTTGAGCATTGAGGTTCCCACTCGTCAACACATAGAGGCCTGTGCGCTCACCTAAGGAAATGCCACTCCAAACACACACGCTACCTCTGCCTAACTGTCTCTTTGACGGATGTTACTGGGATGATAGTGGTATCTCATTTTCTCCATATCAAACAATATCTGAAATCACTCTGCAAGCAATATCTGGATTAATCTCTGAAGAGTATGGACCTCCATTGCTCTACTGTCCAGTTAACATGCATGTGTGCCCAACTCAACCGCTCTCTCCTGTGACGTGGGGGGTATACATATTACTGGCCTTCTAGCATACAGACCTCCCTCATGAAGCCTTCTATGCAGAGTTGAAGCTGATACAACCATCCCAGAAGCATCAGCATCTGGATACAACCATCCCAGAAGCATCCTTGCAGCAACCAGTGGCTGCTGCAAGAGAGGATCATAGCTGAGAGGGAGTAGATGTCCTGCTCCTTCATGCTGTTAATCACAAATATCGATCTTGTACAGAGGTTGTAACTATAGCCCTTCCTCGACTAAACCTCTGAGATGCGGAATTTGCACTAAGAAATTGATTCCACAGTCTATGGACCACAGAAGGACTCACATTGTGCCATCGTGCCACATCTGACTTACTTTGGCCTGCTTCAAGCCAGCCAACCTTTGGCCTGCTCCACCAGTTTGTTTAGCAAATATTGTCTTGAGGTCATTCCTACAAAATAGCTATTTCAAATTTCTTTACTCACATTTACAACACAAAATAACAATCTACTCCAAAACACCTGTTTTTATGCCGCTATCCAATTACGCAAATTGACGCAACCTAGACTAATTTGCATATGATATGCTCACTCGGCATTACTTTACTAAGTTACACGAACAAGTTTGGTGTGTATTGCACAGTTTTTTGGCGAATTATCGCGATTTTTCTCATTTTTCCTTAATTTATGGAAACCAGTCTAGTTTACATAATGCTGTGAGTATGAATATCAGATATTACTGCCATCAAAATAGCGGCGGCTTGGCTGTCCAACTCCTGTAATAGAAATTTCTTTCAAGTGTTCCTTGTCTATAAACTTTTCCTGTGATAATTTATTACGATTATATTTATGATAATTATTTTTCTGTGAATAGTTTATAAAATGCTGTGAGTATGAGTGACAAATATTACTACCATAAAAAATATGGCGGCCTGACTGCCCAACTCCTGATAATAGTTGATGCCACTTGTGAATTCACAGGAAGGCTTATATGTCACTTAGTTTAAAAAATAGTCAGTTCCTTGATGGTCTAGTGGTTAAGACACCCAGCATGCTTCCAGAAGACCTGATTTCGAATCCCAGTCAGGACAACTAATTTCTTTCAAGTGTAGATTCTGAAGTTGCTTTGGCAATCTCTAAAACTGCATAAATCTCCTGGGGTGAATGAAATCACCACTGAAATGCTTAGAGCTAGGAACACTTGTGTTGTCACATGGCTGACTGAAGTTTTTAAAAATTTTTACCATAAAAGTGTTTTTCCTAAGGATTTACTAGAGCTATTATTATCCCTATTTTTTAAAAAGGTAATCGTAGTTCCTGTGATAATTATAGGGGAATTAGTTTACTTTATGTTCCACATAAAGTTCTTTGCATTGATTATACTTAATAGAATTAAGAATTTGGTTGATGGATAACTGCGTGAAGAACAATGGGGATTCAGAAGTGGTAGGGAATGTGTTGATCAAATATTTTAATTTAGCAGATTCTTGAGAAATGTTCAGAGTTTCAGAAATCTATGGTTACTAGCTTTGTAGATTTTAAAAAAGGTTTTTTTGACTGTTGATCGACATAATTTGTGATTGATCATTAGATCATATGGAATGCCTCACAAGTTAGTGTAATGAAAGCTCTCTATAATAACACTGAGTGCTGTGTGAGAGTTGGTAAGACTTCTAGTGATTGGTTTAGTATTGCTAGTGGAGTTTGATAAATATGCATTTTGTCCTCTTTTCTCTTTGGTTTCATTATTGATTTTGTTAATTCTTTGGAAGGGAAAGATTTTGCCCTTAAATGGTCTAGAGATTTCAAAATTTCTGATTTAGATTAGGCAGATGATTTGGCCCTGTTGGCTAATGATGTTGATGATATGAATTCGTTCATTAGGCCTGTTCATGAGACTGGCAATAGGGTAAGTTTGGTGATAAACAGAGAAAAAAAATAAAGTAATGAAAATCGGTCAGGCAGATGGTGCTTCAGTTGCTTTGAATGGTTACAGTTTTTAGAGGTGTCTCAGTTTTATTATTTTGGAGCTACAGTGGTTTATCAAAATAATGGAAACACATATTGGTTGTGGAGAATATTTTATTAATAAGCTATAGGCCCACCTCCGACATTCAGAACAGATGCAATATAACATGGAGAATAGACTTATACAAGTCATGCACATACGGTAATGGAATATGGGATCATTATTCTTGTAAAATATGACCCAATTGTGCCAGTGATGCTGGGGGTTGAAAGTGTGATCTGACCTTGCACTCCAAATATTCCCACAAATGTTCAATAATATTGAGGTATAAAGATTGAGGTAGCTAAGGTAGCTTCTGTACCTCATTGTCATGCTCTGCAAACCACAACTTGACATGTTTCGCACAATGTACGGGTGCATTATTCACTTGAAATCTGGGATGGTCATTAGGGAACAATGCCTGCAACATTGGGTGCAGGTGGTCCACAGGAATGGATTCATACGTTGTGGATGTGACATGACCCTTCAGAATAACTAATGGCCCTAAGGAATGCCATGATATGGTACCCCACAGCATCAGGGATCCACCTCCGTGCTTCACAGTTGGAACCAAACAGTCGGGAGTAGTATGCTTCTTCAGGTTTTTGCCAGAAGTACACTATACCAGTGGTGGGAAACAACGTGTATCACGATTCATCAGACCAGATGTACGATGCCAGTTTTTAGCATCCCAGTTTTTATGTACTTTACACCACCTTACACATTTTGTTGCGTTGATGTTGGTAATCAGAGGTTTGTGGATTGCAGCATGATCATAAATACCAGCACTAAGTTCCCGACAAACTGTTATGACAGAAATGGGATCATTCCAACTGGTGTTCAACTCTCCTGCTATTTGTGGTGCCATGATCTTGTTCTTCCATTGTACAATCTGTCCCATGTTCGCCTATCCCTATCTGACAACTTCATATGGTGTCCACAATTTGCATATTTGGAGGCAACTCCCTGTCGTTTTTGATAGGTTGATAGGTAGTCATAATCTTTGATACAGTTCCTCATATTGTGATGGTCCACCCATTCACTTTTATTTTTTCTTAACCAGTTTTACTTTATTTACGTTATATTTATCATTTTGGGAATTATTTAATTTTTTTTGGGCTGATCGCAATTTTTGTTTACGAGCATAGGAGTTGCGCATGCGCAATGCGCAACTCCGATCTTTTGATTGGCAACAGCTGAAGTGCGTGTGTAGGACACAACCCATCTTGCATCATAGCTAATGGGATCGTCATATTATGCAAATGTCTTTTCCGGCGTGCAATAGACACGTGCCAGACTTTACGCATGTTATAACTAAGTGACGTTAGGTCACAGAGTTAGAATGAGAGTTGTGAGTAGAGTGGTGGCGTTGGGCCACGGAGAGTGCTGTTAGTGGAAGTTGAGATGATGTTACTTTAGATAGAAGGAGTTGTTAGTACTCCAACTTTTGTATTGAATTGGGTGAGGCTTTGAATTTTTTTTGGAAATAAACTTTGTTTGTTTTAGAAACTTTTGAATTTTTGCTATTTTTTTCTTAGCAACATAAATTGATTTTTTTATTAGATTTAAACTTGAGAATCCTTTTTGAATTCTTACTTGATAAGTAACGCTTAACAAATACTTAACGAACCCTATTTCCACTTTACTTGGCAAGTTATTATTGCCTGGCGCCCAATTAAGCTATCCGGAATTTGAAAAATTTGGATCAGACAAAAGGTTCAACTTTAAAAGTTAATAATCTTTGGAACGTTACAATGTTACACCTAGTATTTTCACTATTCTGGTTACTGAAGCTCCTGCAAGATGCCCACCAATGATCATGCCTTTTTTGAGGTAACTGAGATCTGACAATGTCCACAATTACACCACACCAGCTATTTCACCTGTGGCACTGCTACATGATAGCCAGCATGGTACTTCTCCCCTTATGTACCTCACATCGCTGGTGATGTCGTCCTTGTGATATGCATATTGCGTGTACTTCAGTCGCCATCGGTATTTCCATTATTTTGATACACCCCTGTATGTAACAGATACTGGTGATGTATAGCATGAGACAAATACATTTGGTTTCCATAAATTAAGGAAAATCCGTATGTTAAGTCCATGAGAAGCTAATGTCAAAGCTCTATAACTTCTAAAATAAGTTTTTTTTTTGTTTTGAAAACTGATTATAATGATTGCAGATAAAGATCTCAATCAAATAAATCAGTATCTCGATTTTGAACAATATTCGTTCAGTATTTACTGAGTTAAAGAAGTTGTTATGGAAGAATAGTGAAAGAATTCTTTACACAAATTTCTAAAATAAAAACTTATTTTCTTAAACACTTTGATATAATATTTATTACTAGGTTTTAATTAACTTTTAAGTCATTTTTTGTGACTGGCATTGCTGTTGACATGGTAGCAAAACATGAACAGTTTGTAAGCAAGGATAACAAGAAACTTGATACCTTTGATTCTAGATGCTTTCGCAGTATCTTGGGCATTAGGTGGTTTGACTTTGTAAGTAATGATGAGATTAGAAGAAGGAGTCATATTATGCAGAAATTGAGCAGCATATTATGCAGAAAGAGACTGTGTTGGTTTGGCCATGTTGCTTGTATGCACAGCTGCATATTGGCAAACAAGATTATGAACACTGTGCCTAAAGGCTTCAGTAAAAAGGAGAAACCTAGGATGTGATGGGCAGACAATGTCAATCAGGACCTTGCTAGAATACAACAGTGGCCAAATGCAGCAGCTATAGCTCAGAACAGACATGTTTGCAGAGGAAAATTACACAGTCTGGTAGGACATCCGTAGCCATGGTTGTATGAGAATTTTGTAGGAATCTACAGGTTCTTCAATCCATTAATCGTTTTAGATTGCATTCATTGTTTTATTATTGTTTTATTACTGTTTTATTAATTAAAATTTGAAATATCGCACAATGTATGTGTCTGCCACTGCTGTTCACTTCCCCTGCCACTCCTAATAAAACACCAGCCCCACTAACTCACCAGTGACAAACCGTTGCCGTTCTACACTCTTTAATGTGATCCAACCACATCATGATGTTAATTAATTGTATTAAGATATTCATTAATGAATTTTTACTCAAATTTAATAACGTATTTTTAACCACTGTAGTTGAAACGAAAATCGTGTTTTTAAACCAAAATGAATTTTTTGTATGACGCTGCTTTCCTTAGGCTTAGAGTGTGAAGATCATGAAAAATCTAAGCATTTTCATAACTGACTGAAAATTTTGGAAAAAAAACGAAATGAAATAGTTTAGCATTAATTGAAATATTATGAACTATTTATATTAGAATAATAAAATAATTTGAAAGAAAAAAATTGTTTTAATTTTTACTGAAATTGAAATGGAAAAAATACAGTAAAATTATGCAATATTTAAAAAAAAGATATAAAATTTAATTTTTTTATTTTTCGTCGAATTTTTACCATTTTATTAATCACAATTAAATGATATTTCTTTTGGTTACATAATATGAGTATTTCCCTTCATTAGTTACTTCAGGATGAGAATCTAAATTTGTATAGTTTATATTCTGAAAACATTTCAATATTAACTTGGCCACCAAAATGAGACCAGTTTCAGAAACTTTACACCTTAAGGGTTTGGGGATTTTTCTACACATCACCAAGGATGATACTTTTATATCAACCAAACTGACTCTTCTCGATTTTCAATATCCATCCATTGAGGACAAGAGCTTGGTAATGTGTTGAAAAACACAATGATATATTAATTCGGTTTAAGTGTAGAAACTTCACCACTTTCTTTATATAGTTTGACTTATCAGTTGAGTGAAAGTCTACAACAGCACAAGGCCTAAGACAGTTCATCGCCTTCTAGAATTATCTTCATAGTCAGAGGTTATAATGATGATCTATCTAGAAAGAACTATTAGCAATAAAACTATTTTTGATATTACAAAAGTGTATCAGCCAGTAATAATATTAGAACGTTTTTGTAGGTATGCAGTAATAACCAGTGGTTCAGTATATTTAATGTTATTAAAACACATGTAGCTTCTGCCTACCATTTTTAGTTCAAAATACTTGTTTTGCTCAGCATACACCATTTTTATTAAATCTGATTAATTCCATAAGATTGAAGTCTAAAACTCCAGTTTATTATATATCTTTCATATGATAAACAACTGTGCTAACCAACAAATACACGATAGTCAGCAAAAATCTTTTCTGAAGTTTATTGGCAAGTTATTAATTACTACATTTTGAATCTTTCAGGTTGTGGGATGATGGAGTAATTGATCCAGTTGACACAAGAAGAGTTCTTGGACTTAGCCTCAGTGCATCTCTTAATGCTCCTATTCCCAATACACAATTTGGAATATTTAGAATGTAAATATTTGCCAAAATTATTGCCAGTTTGAAAATGTATATTTTACCACTGTGATGTATAAAGAAAAATACATTTGTTTTTATAGATCTTCAATAATCATGTTCTGTAATTAATGCTGTAGCAATATGAGTAAACAAAATAAAATACCTCTATTAGACTAAATAAAATGCATATTCCAACCATATGAGGAGCTATTCAGCTGCTTTTCTCCTTTTCCAAACTTTTTTAAAGCTTGCTAGAAACTTAGTTTTGTGACAAAAAAGATATTATGTCAAAATGTACATCATTTTTACTCAGAACAATAGTCACTTTTTTATACTTATTTTTCAATCATTATGCAAAGCTTTTAGGAATCAGATGAAACTTTCATTTAGAAAGATGTATGACCAGTAGTCAGCTAGGATTTTGTGTTGAGTGATGAAATAATACTTCTCGAGCCAGTGACATAACTATAATGGTGCAGAGGGTGCAACTGGCCGAAGCAGGACAGGGGCTCATGCAAGGCCAATGTCTTCCTCCCCCACCCCTTTATCGGTCTCCATGCTATTTTGGGTGATTTCATGTAGCTAACTCACAATTCTGCCATTAAACAATTCCTTGTCACTGATGAACTGGAATTTCTATTAATCATAAAACTTCTGAATTTCGCATCTATTTATTTCTCTCCAATAGTGCATTTCCAAATTAATTTCGGTCAATGCTACCATAAGAATGTTATCACACCTAAAATACAGAAGTCAACAATTAATGATGGGGGTTTCGGGAAGCACTATCCCCAGATAGACAAAGGGTTGTTGGGTTGTTTTACCTCTGAGTGGCACTTTTTTGCACACCATGGGCTAAATGGCCAGGTCACATGGATCCCGAAGGCTCAGAGAAGGTTGGGGGAGGGGACCCACTGGAACAGCTGTTGGGAGACAGATGGTAGCCTCCCGTCAAGGCCATCCAGTGTGTTCTTTAACGTGCACAGGGTATGGCTCTCCCGCACACGGGGCCACGGCTTAACGTCCCATCCGACGGACAGCGGCCTTTCCAAGCCCATCGGTGTCCCCTACCGACCGTGGGCAGGGCGGGGAATTTTGCGGAGATAAATCTCAACGCTGACCCAGCTGGGACTCGAACCTGGGAACTACAGATTACGAGCCTGGCGCGCTACCGACTGAGCTACCCCCGCCCCATAGACAAAGGGAATCGCATTAAATATTGTACATGTATGTCCCCTACACACACACACTAAAATAATTCCATGAGCAGCCACCAGCAAGATGGCACGCCGCCTCATTTATCAAGAGAAGTTATGGAAGTTCTTAGTGCAATATTTCCTAACAGATGGGAGAAATGATCCAATTCATTGACCACTAAGGAGCCCTCGATATTTCTTGTGAAGCTTTGTTAAGAAATATGTTTACATGGACAAAATTTGAGATATGAATCATTTGAAGGTTAAAATAAGAGAAGCAACTGAGCACAAATAAGAGATATCCCCTCGGTGCGAGCTCCTGTATGCAGTGAGGGGACCACGCTGTGAAGGTTCTGCTGGCTCTGATACCTTCACAGGTATCAGAGCCAGCAGAACCTTCACAGCGTGGTCCTCTCACTGCATACAGGAGCACTGAATGCTTGCCCGCATGTTTGCTGTGTGAGGAGACCCATATCCCGGGAAAGGAGGATCCTGGTAATTGCTCGGGGGTCCTCATCTACTCTCCTCAGCTCACAACTGGCAGGATCCCTTTCACTGCCTTGCAATTTGGGAGCCTGTTGGTCGCGTGCCTGGGTAGCGAATTCCGGAGCCTCTGCTGCACACTGCTTTGGCCTCTGCTTCCGGTAAACGGGAGCTTCTGGGGTGCCCCCCCCCCCCCCAAGAGCAATCGGCTGATGTGTAGAACCTGCTAGGGTCAACCATACAGAGCGGTGAGTAACCTTGCCATGTCGGGGCGGGGGTGGCTCGGTAGCGCACCAGGCTCATAATCTGTAGTTCCCAGGTTCGAGTCCCAGCTGGGTCAGCGTTGAGATTTATCTCCGCGAAATTTCCCCGCCTTGCCCACGGTCAGTAGGGGACACTGATGGGCTTGAAAAGGCCGCCATCTGTCGGATGGGACGTTAAGCCGTGGCCCCGTGTGCGGGAGAGCCATACCCTGTGCACGTTAAAGAACACGCTGGATGGCCTTGACGGAAGGTTACCATCTGTCTCCCAACAGCTGTTCCAGTTGGTCCCCTCCCCCAACCTTCTCTGAGCCTTCGGGGTCCTTGTGGCCTGGCCATTTAGCCCATGGTGTGCAAAAAAGTGCCGCTCAGAGGTAAAACAATCCAATCCTTGCCATGTCCTGGTACAGGTTTGCAAGTTTCCTCAACTTATTTTCATTTTGTAGTTATTCTTTCTTTGTGATGCACATTACATAGAGATTATTCTCTTTATGTCCTCATGCAGGAATTTCAGCGCTATAACCTAGATATTCTAGGTTTGCAAGAGACCAGATGGACAGGTAAAGGTGAGATATTTAAAAATAACTTAAATTTCTCTTTACGGGGATGGAGGATGGAAAGCATCACCAAGGCGTGGGTCTGCTGCTCAGCAGACATGCTAGTGATGCTCTTCTAGGATATGAGTGCATTAATGAAAGGTTTCTTACAGCAAAATTTCAGACAAGCATTAAAGACTTGAATGTTATCTGTTGTTATGCCCCACTGAGGATGCTGATGAGGATGAGAAGGATAGGTTTTACAGACAACTTCAGGATATTTTGAATTCTGTCAAGAAAGGAGATATTACCCTTGTTCTAGGTGACTTCAATGCCAAAGTTCGTACTGACTCTAACCTTTGGGGAGGGGTGATAGGCCCTTTTGGTATTGGTAGCTGCAATGGCAATGGGCAACGTCTCCTACAGGTAAGTAAACTCAATGGTTTCAGATGGGGCGGGGGTGGCTCAGTCGGTAGCGCGCCAGGCTCGTAATCTGTAGTTCCCAGGTTGAGTCCCAGCTAGGTCAGCATTGAGATTTATCTCCGCAAAATTCCCCGCCCTACCTACGGTTAGTAGGGGACACCGATAGGCTTACAAAGGCCGCTGTCCGTCGGATGGGACGTTAAGCCTTGGTCCCGTGTGCGGGAGAACCATACCCTGTGCACGTTAAAGAGTACATAGTATCTTGGGTATTAGGTGGTTTAACTTTGTAACTAATGATGAGGTTAGGCAAAGGAGTCTGCAATCTCCTTTAAGCAGCATATTGTGCAGAGAGAGACTCCGCTGGTTTAACCATGTTACCCGTATGGATAATTATACATTGGCGAATAGGGTTATGAACAGTGCCTAGAGGCCTCAGAAGGAAGGGGAGACCTAGGATGCGGTGGGCAGACAATGTCAAACAGGACCTTGTTAGAATTGGTGTGCAGTGGCTGGATGCAGCAGATGTAGCTCAGGACAGATATGCTTGGAGAATTAAACTGTACGGTCTAGTTGGACCTCCTTAGCCCATGGCTGCTTGAGGATGATGATGTGATGCCAATTTGGTCGATCACAATTTGGTTATTTTTAATTTAATTCCTTTTGTGGAAAAAGTTTTTTTCTACACATTCCTGTTTTCGTTTTCCTTTTATTTGTTTGTGAGGGCTTGGCTCACTATCTGTGTGAGTATAGTGCCTGTGTAGCCCTGGTGCCCGACTGGGCATCCCCTTGGGCTCTGTGGAGGGTGGGGACAGTGGATACTGGACCACACACAACCAAATATGAGAGTTGATGATACAATTGATTCGATCAATGCCGTTAAGAGGGCTCGGCATGAGCCCCCATCTTTGTCTTTGTGATCTACGCCGATTCTGAGGACAGATACAGACCGCCCCCTATTCAGTAAAACGTTTTCTGTGGCGGTTAAGTTGAATAGGAATTCATCGTCCACCCATTCTTCAAAGTCCTGAGATGGCCACACTCCTACAATGGAATTGTCATGGAATCCAGAATAAATTTATTACATCAAGGTCCTACTTCAGGCACACCAACCCATTTTGTGTGCCTGCAGGAGACATACTTGCAGCCAGTCACAGATCCCACGATCTGGCCCTTTTCACTAGTTAGCCAGGATGGAGATGGTCCAGCTCACGGGGGTGTCGCCATCCTCGTGAGCAACCATTCCAGGTCGTACCCCTCACCACCAACTTAGAGGCAGTATCTATCCGTCTCTTCATGGGGTTCTCCCTGATTGTCTGCTCGGTATATCTTCCGCCTGGAAGCATCGTCTTCCAGGAAGACCTAGATGATTTTGTCTCAGCTTCTGGCCCCCTTCATCATCAGAGACTTTAATGGAACAGTCCACTTTGGGGCAGTTCTGCACCAACGGGAAAGGTGGAATCCTGGATCAATGGCTCCTGGATCCTTCTCTCTCTCCCTGTTGAACACTGGTGTCAGTACATACTTTCACTCCCCAACCCACACATTCACTGCCATTGACCTCCCATCTGCTCTTCCTCATTCCACTCTTTACATGGGAGGTTGAGAATAACCTTTACAGAAGCGATCACCTCCCCGTGGTGTGCACCATCTCCTGTGGGGCACCATGCAGCCCTTCACAAGTCTCGCGGTGGAGGCTTGATCGGGTTGGCTGGAGTGGCTTTCAGCTCAATGACCACTCTGTCAGCAAGGAGCCAATTAATGTGGCAATAGCAGAGATCACGGACTGTACCCTAGACGCAGCTGCATACACAATTCCTCAAACTTCGACACGATTTCCTCATTTTCTGAAACCATGGTTGAATCCAGATTCCTCCGCAGCTCTTAAGGCTCAGAACAAGGCTTGGGGGGGTGTTTCAGAGATATCCGACGTCCCCCAACCTTGAAGCGTCCAAACACCCCAGGTCGAAAGCTCGTTTTGTCTGGTGTCAGGGCCAGAAGGAATCTTGGATCAAATATACGTCTTCCATCACCTGCCGACCAGTTCTATGGTTGTGTGGGATAAAATCCGAAAGATGAGTGGGAACTACACATCTCACTTTTTATTGATCCTGAAGCTCAATGGACAGGCAATTGCCGACACTCTGGGGGAGTCTTTCTACTGCCCCGAGTTTCTAGCCCAGAAGAGCAAGGCGGAATGCTCTCTGCTGTCCTTCCATTGGAATATCCTGGAGCCTTACAACCAGCCATTCACAGTAGAGGAGCTTTGCCTTGCTCTGCACACCTCTTGTGCATCTGCAGTCGGACCAGACAGTGTCCATTATGCCATGCTCCAACATCTCTAACCATTGACTAAGTATCGGGTGCTCCATCTTTTCAATCTCATTTTTCTCGAGGAACAGTTTCTGGACTCCTGGCTGGATGCCATCGTCTTGGCCTTCCCGAAGCCAGGAAATGATTCCAAGATTCCTTCCAATTATCAATGCATTGACGAGTTGGGTGAAAAAAAAAGTGAGGTATTGGAAAGAATGGTAAATGCCAGACTCGTCTGGTATTTAGAACACCACAATCTTTGCAACACCCAGTGTGGCTTTTGCAGGCAATGGTCAACTCTTGACCATCTGATATGCCATGAATCGATTGCAGAAATTCATTTTAATGTAGAGAGCACCTGGTGTCAATTTTCTTCGACATCGAAAAAGCATACGACACGGCTTGGAGATTCGGCATTCTTCATGACTTCCATAGCTTCAGCTTGAGAGGTGACATGCCAATCTTCATCTCCAACTTCTTATCAGCACGTTCTTTTTGTGTCTGTCCTAACACTCCACTTTGCTAACCTGCTGGAAGGGTCCTTAAGTTTCATAAATATGACAAAGGGGCGTGATCAGATACAACAGTGAATCTGCGTCCATATAAATGCTGTTTGAAACGGTTGATTGCAAATTTAATAGTAAGGGCTTCCTTCTCGATAGTGGAGTAACGTGTCTCCAGGGGTTTTAGCTTTTGACTGGCATAGGCTATTGGTTAGCAGGATCCATAGAAATCCTGCTGACAGGATCCATAGCAGGATTTCTATGCAGCAGTGAAATGGTTCTCTCACCATTTCACTGCTCCCAACTTGGCGAACCTGAAAACAGGGATGATTCATCTCTCAGGGTTGAGCCAACAAGTACTGAGAATTCCATGGGAAGGCTCTCACAATGGGGACTTAGCTCCATGTGTCCGCAGCACTGGGAATGACACACACTGGCGGGCGTAGTGTCCCATCCTACCGCACGTGATGTTCTGGTACTCCAACCACAGGCACTGGTGTCACGGATTCACTGGTGCTGGCTGGGAAGCTTGAGACTGTGCTGTTCCTCGATGTACTTCATCTGCCCTCCTAACAGAGTCAAGTCAGCTTGCATCTGCCGAAGGGGCAAAGCAGCCAAAATGTCGTGCAATGACAGCAAGGGGGTATCTCTTATCGCTCTAAAGTGGTTCACCCTGTAGCATGCTCGTTGCTTTCCTCTAGTAAGGCATTAGCAAGGGACTCTTCAAAAGTTCCAAGGTTATGAGATAGAACCACCTGAGTTTGGGAAGCAGACCCGCAATAATCTGAACGAGCCGGATCTGGTCACCAACCCCAGTTGATCCCTCTCCCACATCACCCTGCTTGAGGAATTGGTATGCGAGGGTTTGAATTCGAGCGGCATATTCTCGGACACTTTCTCCCATCCGCTGATGACAACTAGTAAAATTATGTAACCTGGTGGTCAATGGATCCTCACTGTCAAAACACTCTAACACTGCTCTCTTCAATCTCAAAACTGTCCTCATTCTGCAGCTCCAAGTGAGGCATTCACAAACTATGGCGACGCTCCATAGTGTCTCCATAGGGTCGCCATAGTGATCATCTCACTCGGTTGCCATCACATTAGTTTCCCTATACTCTTGACCTGCCCAAAGAATTCCATCCCTGTACGGCTGCTATCGCTTTCGTAAGGGTTAAATAAATTCACAAATCCAACCAGGAGGGGTCCCTATGAAGGGGGCACCTCCTTCATAGGGTGGTTTTTGTGTTGGTAATGCTTGATGTCCATTTTGAATTGTCCATTTTGTGTTGGTAATGCTTGATGTATGTTACTTGGACCTCCAAAGTGCAAGTGAGGTGTGTACACAGAGAGAAATACAGTTCTACCATCTAGCACAGGAAAATACACTCCTCACTAAATTTCCTGAGTAGTGGGTTTTATCCTAATTTCCAACTACCATTGCCTCACTAGCTTAACAGCTAAGCACCATCACACAGTTGCCGGTCTGAAAATCTTGCTTTAAACACATTTATTTTCTAACTGACTTCTGTGATACAAACAACAAAAATCTTACAGACTAGGGCTTATTCACTGTTAACCAGGTCAGATTCTGTTCCACCAAGTGGTTACCAAATTTCAGTTATTTTGTGTAATATAACGGTAATATATTGAGTCATAAGCATACTTTATGCAGAGTGAAAGCACATTAGTTTAATTTCAACACTTTGCTATACCTTTACGTGTTTAAGGCAATTTGCTACTGTAAAGGTGCACACTTACACTTCGCTATACCTTTACATAGTTTAACATATACACAGTCGTATCAGAATAATATGACCACCTTCCTAATAATGGGAATAACTACCATTGGCCCAGATGACAGTGGCAAGCCAGCATGACATGGACGCAATGAGGCCCTGGAAGTTTGCCAGAGGCACGTCCCCTTTCAGACTCCAGCAGAGGACGGAGGTTCCAGAGATGACGTGGTTGTGGGTCCGCACACCAAACTTGTCGATCCAAATGGTCCCACAAGTGCTCTGTGGGATTCAGGTCGGGCGATTTCGCCAGCCAAGGGAGAACGGAGATATTGCTGTCGTGTTCCTGGAACCAGTCACACACCACCTTAGCGACATGGCATGGTGCATTGTTCTGTTTGTAGACACCATCACCACCAGGGTAAACGTTCAACATGAAGGGATGCATGTGGTCAGCGAGGATGGGCAGGTAGCCATTGGCGTTTCAGTAACCCATCCAGTGGTTCCAGGTCATACCAGGGAAACATCCCCCAGATATGCACACTGCCGGCCTTTACTTGATCAACAAGCATGTCCGGGTGTTGGTTCTGGTATGTCTGACACCATATCCGCCATCAAGAAAAAGGATGGATCTACACGATTTTGTGTAGATTATCGCAGATTAAAGATGTAACAAAGAAAGACTCCTTTCCTTTACCCAGGATTGATGATACACTAGACACTTTATCTGGGTCAGAATGGTTCTCAACATTAGACTTAAAGAGCGGCTATTGGCAAGTTGGTATACGTCCTGAAGACCGTGAGAAAGCAGCTTTTACCACAGGGAATGGACTTTGGCAGTTTAAAGTGATGCCATTTGGACTTTGTAACGCACCTGCCACATTTGAGCGACTAATGGAGTCAGTGCTCAAAGGTTTGTCTTGGGAGGTCTGCCTGGTTTACTTGGACGACATCATAGTTCTTGGAAGAACTTTTGAAGACTCGTCACTTCTGTGGAGTATAAATCTTGATTCGTTGGAGAAAGCAACCTTTTTCCACTCTTCCATTGTCCAATGACAGTAGTTCCGTGCAAACTGCAGAAGTCATTGCTGATGGACCTTGGTTAACATGGGCGCCTTTACGCAGCATCGATTCCAGAAACCCATGCATAACAGAGTTCACTCTACTATTATCAGGGACACATACCTGAGTGTCTCAGCATTCATTTGAGTGATCAATTGCTGCACTGTTGTGCGTTGATTGCCCTTTACCAATCAACAGAGGCGACGTTCTCTGGGGTCGATGGCCTTTGGGGCTCCACAGTTAGGATGTCTGGAGTACTCGGTGTGCCAGCGGTCCATACTTGGTACACACTTACTACAGCACCTCACGAACTGCTCATAAAGTCTGCTGTTTCCGAGATGTTTCTACCCTTGGCATTGTAGCCAATGATCATTCCTTTTCGAACGTCTGTCAAATCAATACCTCTGTCTGTTATGCTCACGTTACACACTATGGATCATCTGCCCTGGTTAGCTGCTTATATCTCCGTGTGGTGGACTTTGTCACGTGCACTCTGTGACCACTTGGGCGGGTACACTGTGATTCCGTGGGTGGTCATATTCTATTACGACTGTGTACAACTCTTCATAAATAATCTTACAATCTATTTGTACTCGTAGTTTCTAAGTTCATACACTTTAATTTGTACTCGGTTTCTAATTTCCCTCTTTACTCTCAAGAATTCCTAACATAACACAATACTCTTTCTAGCTTAATTTCCCGCACATAAATAAAACTTTCCAAAAATACTCTGCAAACTCCTATCTATGACATACACCTGACTATACTGCACAATCTCATTTAACGTGACACTCCTAGTTCAACAAAAAATATCACTGCTCTCTTAACCCTCATATAATGATAGCTAACGTAACATCCTAGCTTATGACACAATTTCCTGGTTGATGACACAAGTGCATTTTTCAGCCAGGAAACTAATTGACATAATGGAGTTCTCTTAACAGCATGTAATTCATTCCAAGTCATAATACATATATCTAACAATGCACTCCTAACTAACATAGACAGTCCTACCCAAAACATGACAATCTTAACTAAATTTCTATTTTTCACAATAATACTCATTCCTAGTTTAAACTCTAACTTTGCACCAAATCTGCTGCAGTGCTGTAATAACATTACAGATTCGAATCAATCCTGGTCATGGAAACCAAAATATGTTGTAAACCCCTGACATGCATAGCTGAAAGGGGGCAACAGTTGGGAAATAATAAAGTCAGGGAGATGGTTTGAATTGTGCCTTTAATTCTGCACTGTGCAGTATTGAGGAATTTATGCGGTTGGTGTGGTTTATTGCAATTAATTTTTTCTCCCAGCTGCTCTCGAGCACTTTTGGCTCTCAGTCAGCTGGCAGATGAACCAGGTTAAACAAGGAAACTTAGTAGAGCCACACCAGGTTTAGTTTCTTATTTTAGTACGCATTTATTATCTCAATTATCTCAAACTACGAACGAATACATACACTTGGCTCCCAAACTGTAGCTGCATAACACACGTTTCTTTTTAACTTTCTCCCTTATTCTAAGGCGCTGACAAGAGACAAGGTGGACCTAGCAGTCAATTATGACACATATCTAAGCCAGGCAGTTCACTGCCTTCCGAGGCTGATAGGAGTAAAAGGCACAGGAAGGATTACGTTATAAGGGGAAGAACAAAGAGAAAGAAAACTAGCTGACCTGTTGATGCATCCAGCGGCGTTGGTTGCCTGCTGGATCATTTCCTCCGTTTTACTGCTCAGATGATTATTCCCAGCAGGTTATTTGCAATTTTTTAAGCTACATCCCTAATCCTCTAAGGCAACTTGAGTGCGGAAAATTTTCCTTGGCCTACCGTCTTCGAGGCTTAGGAAGACAGAGGAGAAGTTCTCTGTGTGCTTTTAAAATGCCCGCAACACTCTCTCATTGGTGGCTTGCAGTGTGCAGAGCAAAGCACGTGCTTTTGTGACCTTCCATTGGTCAGCATTTTTGTCACCTAGCATGGTTCTCGGTGGAGGTGAAACCTTCTCGAAGGTTCTGAGACAACAGGCCAGTGTCATTGCATCAACCAGACATATGGGGAGGTGGGTAGCAGACCATCTCGAAAATTGCTCCAAACAAAGGTGGCTGTAGTACAGTACTGTGAAAATTAGTTGGGGCAATAGAAAAATGCAGTAACAAAGACACAACTAAAATATTTATTTCTTTAATAGTGTACATAATTAATAGTGAAAATGATCCCCCTTAGCTTTAATTACTTCTTTCAACCTCTCAACCATTGATGCCTTCACATCTCCTTCACTTCAGGGTCGTGATCCCACACTTTCTATGATTTTGGTTTTCGTTGTGCAATTCATCTTAGATATGCAAACTTTAATAATGGCCCACAATTACTGCCAATTTTATAATTACTGCTATTTTTATTAACACAATTACTTTAATAATGGCCCACAATACTCTTTCTAGCTTAGTTTCCCGCACATAAATAAAACTTTCCGAAAATACTCATCAAACTTCCATTTTCTAACCCCCATTTTCAACGGGGTTTAGATCGGGTGAATTTCCTGACCACTCCAATACTTTCAAATGTGGCTGGGTAAAGAAGCTCTTAGCAACCTTAGAATTGTGGCAAGGAGCCAGATCTTGTTGAAATACCCCATCACCGTTAGCGAACAGCTTCTGCAGTGTTGGGGCCATTTTCGCCTCCAGAACGCCTATGTACTTTTTGCTGTCCATCATTCTTTCAATGGGGTTAAGCGTCTGTGGCCTAGAAGCTGTGAAACATCCCCAACACATGACTTGGGTGGGTGTTTGGGGATTGCTGGATGTGGCCGGATCGAAGAGGTTCTCTAGGTGAGCAGCAGACGAGCCACGACAACCGAGGACAAAGCCAAGACCAACCGAGGTCGAAGACCGGTTTGGCTGGCTAGGTTGGACGGTGTCAATACCTCACATCAGGTGCTCTGTGGAGCAAATTTAAGGGCACGGCCGAACGGATTTGGTCCCCTAGTAGACCCGAGCCCTTTCAAAGTCTGGGCCTCACTAAGAGTCTCCACAACCGGGTATGTAGATCCAAGTGAATCCGAGTGAACTTGGATCTACATATCCTTGTTCATGGCTAACTGGGGAAACATTAAATTTCAGGTTTATTCCAGTGGTTAGCTTTTCTTTTTTAAGGACTGCTGCCATGTGAGGTCGGGGATGAGATGCATCTATATGGTGTATTCTTGCCCCCGACTCTAGATAATCATGTCTTTCCGTTAACTTGGTAGTGTCGTAAGACGGAACGGGGATTGCCGTGGTTGCCGAACATCTGGCAACAAATAGTACATTAACCCCATAAGGCACAATCTCCCTTTTGATGTCTCCACCGGTCTATGATAGTAATTCTTCGAATTAGACTATCATCTCTAGTGGTGGTTTTTCTTTTTTTTCCACAATGTCCTTTGCGGGACGTGTCCACGGACCCTGTCTTCTTATGCAGCTTCATGATTCGTGAAACGCTGGATTTCCTGACGCCATCTTCTTTTGCTATCTGCCTAGCAGTAAGTAAAGTGTTTTCGCCCAAAGCGATCACTTTAGCTCGTTTACAAGGCGCGATGTCTATGATGTATTTAATAAAAAAAGTTTCCAATGAAAATTGTGATCTACTTACATAATCATGTCCTCAGCCTATGAAATATCAATTCTGACTAAAGTGGAAGTGTAAATAACAGCAGAGTAACACAACACATAATTCTAGACTTGCGATATCGCTCTGTTACAAGTCTAAACTTGTGCATGTCCATTGTAGGGACGCGCAAGTTTAGACTTGCAGCAGAAGGTTACGAACAAGTTTAGACACTGCAGCAGAAGGGACTTAGCGTTCCTTCCACTTGTCCCAACTAATTCGCACAGTACTGTACATGGTGGACTAGTAGTAAAATCTACGAGTATGACACTGCACTTAAGTAGTCCAACTGCAAACAGTAGACATCTGAGTTGAGGTTTAGGACCGGTTTAAAAGCTCGTAGTTGATTATACCCCTGTAATGTTATCAACAACGGTGTATCATCTTACGAGAATGCAGTTCCGGTTTTGCCGAGCGGACGATTCTCCTGCTTGACGCCATGATCTTTTACAGACAACATAAACACCTCTTTTCATCCCATGTGATCATTCTGTCTAGAAAACCATCGGCCTTTGCCAAGCAAGAAATGATGCATCTGCAGTATTACGAGCCTCCATGTTCTGATGTGGGATCCAATTTTGACACATAACCCAACTTTTGCAGATCTCAAATAACGAAGGATTAATTGGCTGATTGGTGTTCAGTAGCTGTGTCAATTCCCTGGATGTTCGACATGGATTTTCGTTCAGCAGTATCTACAAACCAGCATCGTTCAACTCTGCCGGTTGCTTTGAGGTTTATTTCGGAGCTAAAAGTCACCTGACTGAAACTTGTCATACTTCTGATACTACTGCATGGTAGCAGTGTTTTTAGAGATGACTTTGTCCTCATAAGCTTTGCACAGTTTACACACTCTTGGACACGGACATAATTTCTGATTTTGTAGAAAATGATGGAATCAAGGAGTGTAGAAGAATAGGAGGCGTCCTTTGAACGAATTCGTGATGCATTTGCGCATGGTCGACGGCCATGTTTGTGCCCGTCACCAGAGCCACGCCAATGAATTTATGTGGAACTTGTGTGGTAAGGAATTTTTTTTTATTTCCTAAGATCGTATGTCTAACAAATCCATCTGCAGATCGCCCAGAAAGGTACAAAGAATATCGTGCAATACATGAATAAATTTTAATCTGTTTATTTAAAATAATCGTTCAATTACACAAGTTAACGCATAACTGTGAAATCTGTTTCGCAAATTTAAAGGCGATTTTCAACGTTGCTAAATTTAACTTTAACACTGTGAAAAGTAAAGAATCGTGTAGTTACATTTGTTGGCATTTCATCTAACATGATGTTTCATTAAATGAAGCTGAGGCAATTCTAAGTATGAATTACATTAGATAGCAAATTAAAACTGTTTTTTTTTATAACATAGGTCAAATAGGATGTTTATAACTAATTTTGGGTGCTGAATTCAAATATGGATGTCTAAAATCTGCAGCACGTAACAGCTTTTTTTAAAATACGGATTGATGTATTTCAAATTTTAACTTATAGGCATATCTGGGAAATGAAAATAAATGTGACTATTTTATTAAGCTGCAGCTTAAAACTCATAAATTAATTAATAAGTACAGTGAAAAACATTAGAAACATCATTATTGACCGCTGAATTAAAGCAACACTTTATGCAAAAAAATTTTAAGTTAACAACTTTATGCAAAAAAAAACATGGGTTAGGAACTTTTATACTTACAAGAATTTCGTTTTTGTTTTTTATGTGCTGAGGTATCTTCCTTCTGCAAGAACCAGCAGTAATCAGCCATCATTGCTGGGTCCCACCTGCCTTGGTATCTCTCCTCCATGGTTTGGATAACTTGGTGAAATCTTTCCTTTTGTTCATCATTGACATTTCTTGGGAAAGAAGTCGAGATGCAAGTGCAAGAAATGGATTTCCAAAGACATTCGGCAGCCAAGATTTTCATAGTTTTTGAGAGGATAATATTCAATGAGCTGATGGTAGTTTTCCTCTTTGTGATTCCCCAGAAAACCGTGGACCACAGACGTGAAGGATTTCCATGCAGCACGCTCCTTCATATTCAGTTTTTCTTCCAAGACAGTATCATTCCGTAGCTTCCTGATCTGAGGACCAACAAAGATCGAATCAAAATCCCTTCTTTCAGTTTCGCATCACTTAGGTTTGGAAATTTCTCCTTCAAGTGCAAAAAAACCTTTACCACTTTTGTCCATAGCCTTTGCAAAGTTTTCCATAAGCCCCAGTTTGTTGTGTAGCGGTGGGAGCAGAACATCAGAGGGATCAACTAGAAGCTTATACCTCACATTATTCTTTCCAGGACTACACTGCAGTCCCATAGAATTGGGGATAGGAGACGTTATCCAAATTCAGTACTGCAAGTCCTGCATTTGCGTACATGCGTGGCTGAAACTCTGGTCATATATACTGTCAGCTTTGGCTTCCCCAAACATTCGTCGTGAGAAGTGTAAAGGAAAAGGCACAGAATTTAGATGTATTTGACAGAGGGCAGATCGTAGGTGCAGGATGGATGGGACACTCGATCTCCGAAATTGTCAACGAACTTGGATTTCCTCGTACAACAGTTCCAAGAGTGTTCCGGGAATATGAAAATTCCGGCAAAAAAAAACCCCGGGCAAACAGCAAAGGATAAGCAGCCTTGAATGATCGTGGCTTTGCCATCTGACCCGCATCATACAGACTGATAGGGGCCAGACATTATCTGAAATCACCTCCCATTTGAATGCAGGTTCCAGCCGGGGAAGTCAGTGCATGGACCGACTACTATGTGACAGTCCCACTTCTAATGGCACGACACCAGGCTCAACTCCTTAGCTTCACTAAACAACATTGAAACTGGACCATCGAAAATTGGCAACTGATAGCCTGGAGTGATGAATCCCGATTTAAACTTCATCACGCAGATGGGAGACTGAGGGTATGACGTCAAACCCATGCAGCCATGGATCTTGCATATCAGGTCAGAACAGTACAAGCTGGTGGTAGCTCAGTGATGGCCTGGGGTGTCTTCAATTGAACGTCTGTGGGACCTTTGGTATGTGTACTGACGACTCTCAATGCATCCCAGTACATAGAACTCATGGCTGACCATTTACACCCATTTATGGAAATCAGGCATCCCGATGGAGATGGCGTCTACCAGCAAGACAACTGTTCATCTCACAGGTCCAGGTTGGTTACTGCATTGTTGCAGGAGCATTCTGCTGACTTTGAAATAATGAATTGGCCAATTCATTATTTCAAAGTCAGCAGAATGCTCCTGCAAGCACCTAGAAGCCCAATTTAAATCCTAGCGAAAATCTTTGGATACTGTCAAGCAGATTGTTTGGGCCCGTGTCCTCTTAGCGACGACCTAGAGAGAATTGTGGACAGCTCTGGAGGATGCAAGGGTCGCCATACCTGTGGAACATTTATGCAAGCTTGTGGAGTCCTTGCTTCATCGTGTGGTGACCGTTATCAAGGCCAGACGGGTGCAACATGTTACTAGTTTGCTATCCCTAATTCAATGGCACTTCAGTGTAAAAGCATCTCTTTTGGGCCAGTCTTTTGTTTTGTAGTGTTCCTTTCTAGGACCAGAACAAACATAGAAAACTCCCACAAACATAGAAAACTGCAAAATTTTGTGAAGCCAAAGCAAGAAAGATATGACTTTTAGGTACACACATGTTGTCCACTTAAACTGGTCATATTTTATAGCAGTGAGTATTTTTTCCATGCTTTCATAAGTTTCCTTCATTTCTACAGCATGTGTCATTGGAATGGAAAGTTTTTGGTTTCCTTTGTGCAAAAGAACAGCTTTTGAGTTGAATTTTGATGAATCTATAAATAGACGCCATTCCTTAAGATCATGAGGTGTTCCAATTTCTTCCACCAGCCATGAAATGTGTGTGTAGAAACACAAATCATCGTGAATCTCGTAATAAGCAGATAAAGCCAAATTTCTCTTTCTGAACAGAGAAACTTTGGTACCCTTGGCTAGAAGATTCCACTTTTGAAGTTTGAACCTAAAACTTCGGCTTGTTGTTTGGAAAGTCCTAAGTCTCAAACAAGATCATTCAGTTTATTTTGCTCAATCAGATGTGACTCGTCTAACATGTTAGGGGTATATGTAGGATCAGGATCTATATGTACCTGAAAGTCTTCCTCTGGTGAATGTGAATCCATCTCCTCCCAGTTGGTTGATGTTAGTATAGGAAGATCTTCTCCTTGAGGAACTGGCCTTATGGCTGAAGGCATATTTGGATATTGTATTTTGCTTGTGTTCTTTTTTGAAAAGCCTGACACTTTAGTTAAACAAAAATAGCAATCATGCAAGTGACTAGTTGGCTCACACCAAACAATTGGAACTGCAAAGGGTATGGATTCTTATCTTTCAACCATTCACTCAGGCCAATAAAGCACGAAATGCAGCACACATGTGGAGCCCATGTTTCGTCCTGATCTCCAACATGACATCCTAAATACAAGTTGTAGGCTTTCTTCACAATCTTTGTCAAAGAACGACCCTGTGATTTTAAAACATAATTTCTACAAACATAAAACTTATCTGGCACATTAACACATAAGCAACGCTGCCTTTGTGTCATTTAAACGCCAAAGTTCACTCTTCAACGTGCAGCATGTGTTACTCCTAAAATGAAAACAAGAATGGTGATCTGAGGTATGGTTACTGTTACATGTTTTCTCTCACTTGGCAATCAGTGTTGCCAGGCAGAAAAAGTAAAATATCTAGTATCCTCCCAGCCTGGAGGTGTTGATATAAGAAGATCTTAATAGAAGTCAAAATGATTAATAACATAATAATATGACGTGCTAGCCATTTTTTAAGGCCAGAGCATAAATCAGCACGTGAAAAATAGTTAAAGGCAGCTACAATTGTTCATGTTATAAAAACATTGCAAACCAGTGTTATCGATGTCTGTGTTGCCAAATTCTTCCTGCTGAGCTGCAAATTATTGCTTGCAACGAAAGCTTGCAGAAGATGAAAAGAGAATTTGTGAATCTATTAAACCAATTCCAAAATTAACTTGCCTTTTAAAATGTAATCCATCAGAAGAGACATCTTCGGTTGACTGCAGTCTTATAGATGCAGATCCTTCAACTTCGTCTCCAACTGTTCGTTCAATCCTTTAACTGTCATATCTGTGTTCAATCCTTTAACTGTCATATCTGTGTGCATTAACTACAAGCAACACAGATATGACAGAACATGTTCCAAATTCTTCACTCATTCCATGCTGTTACAAAATTACTACTGGCGAATAAATTGTTTTAGAATTAAAGACTGTCGCACATGCAGACTCTGTAAATAACAGAAGTACCGATCCTGCTTTCTGCAGACATTTGTCTTCAGGTGATATAAATTATTGGACAGAAAGAGAACCAAATGATTGTCAACATCACAATGGGACATTCGAAAATTCGCGTCGAAAATTTGTGGATGGTCAACAAACAAGGAACTGTAGCCAGAATATATTTTTTGGGGGCGAAATGCTAATGATGAAACTTATACCAGGAAGTGGCTACTGTATTCTCCATCAGTCGGGCTCTGTGTATTGTTTTGTTTGCAAATTGTTCAGTCCTAAACCAATTTACTTCTCGATTTAAGGATGGATTCAGCGATTGGCAAAACGTTAATATGTTTGAAAAACATGAAACAGCCCAAATCATAGAGATTGTATGATGTCTTATTTAAATCTAAGACACGGTTTTGGCTTCACCCATCAACTAGAGAAAATAATTAAGAATGTCAATACTGGAAAAATGTTTTCCAACGTGTTGTTGCTGTCATCATAACAATTGCTGAAAATGGACTATCTTTTCGAAGAAATGATATTTTTGGGTCCACACGAAACGGATTTTTTTTGTCCACTGGAACTTGTTGCTCAGTTTGATCCATATTTTGCAGGCATATCTCAAAATATGGCAACACTGGGAAAGGCTACCCGTCGTATATGTCTAAAACAATTTGTGAAGAATGCGTCAGTAACCGCCGAAGCTCGCGCATCCTGTAAGCAGGAAGCGTTCTTTGTTTTCGTGTACTGGATGTAATCATCTGTGCTATTAAATGTTCGTTATGTTTGCCCAGTACCAGTTTCGGTAGTCAACTCATTCCTGATTCCGTGTATGCTCGAGACCCTTTGTTTTAGACTCAAGTGTCGGCGCTCTGATACAGCAAGTAGTGGCTGGTGGCCAGGAGAGACGACCGCAGCAAAAGTATTGTTAAAATAATTATAATTGTCCTAATTAAAATTTATTTCCTTCACGTGCTATACAGAAATACACAACAGGAAATAAAAAAATGCAACACTTGCAAGAAGTTATGCAAATGTGACGAAATTTAGGGAGGCGGTAGTATATGGAAATGTTTAGGTTTGCAGGACGATTGAAATGATTGGACAGGCGCGAGTTGACGTCACATTTTCAAAGAGAATGAAGTTCTTCCTTTGCCTACTTTTTCACTCCTTAAAAGTTTTAATTATGGATGTTTGTGTTGTGTTCCTGCTGAGGCCCCGCCATCCTCATGGACTTTCTAGAACGGCGTATAAACTGATAGTCTCCTGTCAGACCTGTGTACAAGCAGCTGCTTCAGGGGTTATTTATTTTTTACTGTATGATAAGGGAAATGCACATAGTAGTATTTTATTAATAATTATAAAACATAAAAAGTATTTGTCTTTTAGTTCTTAAACAAAAAAAGTTGCTTTTCTCTTGCTCCTCTGAAAATAGTAGGAAGATAATTGATGTCAGTGGAATTTCCACCATAACAGAACTCTACACGCCAAAATTTCTACTATAAACATGATCTCTGATGATATAAATTAAAACTTCCTCTGAAAATACGAATTACATTTCATTAGTAACCAATTAAAAAGGAGATTTCGAATTATCTCTTAAAATAAAATCGTTCCGTTTCTTACCTACCTTGGACTTAGAATCAATTCATTCTTGTCAATGGAATTTTCGAGATTGCCATATTCCACGACCAAAATTTCAAATTTCTAGCAAAACTACATTGGCTACTGGTCTAAGGGACCTGGGTTTGAGCCCCGGGTAAGGCATGGATGTATGTGTCGTTTTTCTGGCGAGGTTCTGCCATCTTCTCAGACCTTTACTCTGGCATGTAAACTGACAGGCTTCTGTCAGACCTCTGTGGCAAGCAGCTGCTTGAGGGGGTATTTATTTTTATTTCGCAATATTCATTTGAAATTTTTGGAATTTTTCGATTTTTCCCACCGTTAGAGGGCGCAATTATAGCTTTTGGGAAATTCGCAAAATGCAAATTGTAATATTTCATCAATACCTACCTGTCCAACCCAAAAAGAATTTTTAGATTATCTCTAAAAACAACCTTTTCTGTTAAAAAAAAAAGTTGCATTCACCTCCCCCCGCCAGGCCAAGTGATTGTTGCTAAAGGTAACTTCGTAACATTCACATTTAAACACCAAAATTTTAAATTTCTAACATAACTACATCGTTTGGAATATTCGTTTTATATTTTGTGATTTTCAACTTTTTCCACCGTTAGAGCGCGCAGTTATGAGTTTTGGGAGATTCGAAAAATGCAAATCGTAATATATCATTAATTCCTATCTAACAGAAAAAGAATTTTTTCTTTATCTGTATAAACAAAAAACTTCGATGTCTACAGACAACAAAGTGAAATTATATCATTTTTTGGAAAAAAAAAAAAAGCTCTAAAATTTACTTTTCCTTTTTTAGCTATTTTTTAAAGTACTTCCAATCATGAGCAATGAAATCTATATCAAATATTACCCTTCCCTTTTCCGGAATCCTAAGTACCGTGCAATACCATTCAGCTATGCAGGCTAAACAATCCGAGCGACGACAAAACATGGCGCTCAATTTTGAGATGGCCAACCTATACAGGGCCTCTAGGTTTGGTAGGGAATGTATTAGAAGACGTGCAAAAGTTAGGAGTAGCTTTCTTCTCTATCGTAATTAAAAAAACTTAATGATCGAATAGTAATATTTATTCGTAAGACAGATGCTGTTCCGATGAATAGATGAAAACTTTTTAAATAAATATTGAAGTAATTTCTATGTGATCCATTCGTGTGAATGGGGAGAGACAATGTTAATACAGAGTCTAATAAACCTCAATGTGCGGGTACTGTAATTTCAAGAATTATCGTCTACAAGTGGACATAGTTTGCGATTCATAGCAGATGAGTTTTATTTCAACGCGAAATGAATTGTATACATCTGAGTGTGATGTCTTTAAATTCTTTTCTTTGATGCTTTTTCATTAAAAATGCTAACCAACTCAAATTTTCTGCCCAAATGTCCCGTATATTTCGATTTATCTGTACCAGGTAATCGTCGTTATTGCAGTTCATCAGCTTTATAAAAAAATGATCACATTGAAGCTGTTCAGATGAGATTTTAGGCAGATAAATGTTTGCGAAGTTCCTGTAGGAGACTCCTCCAGCAAACGAGGTGATTCACTGGTCTTGAGCGTTTAATCTGCCGTAAAATTTCTCAGATCTTCGTTCGACTAGACTCCATAAAAGAATTATTATAAAGTTAATTTTCTTGAAATGATTTAAAGGTTCTTGCGTTTCACTAGTATTACTCGATTAGTTTTTTTTACTGAGAGTATGATGATAGCTAACATTTCCGTTGTGTCTGTGTAGAAGCTGTGATCCTCTTGCTAACTATCGTAATTTCTCCCCTCTGAGAATTTTTTCATTATAAACTACGTGAGTCTGATTAGGAAAAGTGTATGATCCATAAGAGAAATCTATCTTAAGGAAGAAAACAGCTTAAAGAATTTTGATATCTCGTGTGAAAAGTTTTTTTGTGGATTAAGAAGCGTTTCTCTTACAGCCTTTGAAAGTTAGCAATTTTTCTAATAATTTGTTTCGATATAAAATTCAACTCGTGATTTCACAGTGAGTTGAGATCAGTAAGTTGAGAATATTTGAGCTTTACAAGAAGTGCGATTTCTGCTCTTCATGCAAAAGACCATGAAAAAAATATTCCAAAAAATATATCATTTTAATCCCTGAGTACTTGCTATTCTTTTTCCATAATTGTTATATCATTTATTTGGTCACATAGCTTACTCTATTTCATACGCTATTTTTTTCTCCCTTCTCTAAGTAAGTCAGTAATTTAGTAAATGGTAATTCCGTTTTCAAAGTCAGTGTGTGTTTTATTGAGCGAGTAAAAAATTAAGTCAGTAACTATGTGAGTAAATAAGTAAGTTCTGTATAAGTCAGTAAGTGTATTAATAAGTCAGTATATGTGTAAAGCAGTAAGAATATGAGTAAATAATTTAGTAAGAGTGTGAGTAAATAATTCTGTGAGTAAGTAAGAAAGTGTAAGTGGGTAAGTGTGCGAGTTAGTCAGTCAGTGCGTAATTTAGTGAGCGATAATTCAGTTTTCGAAGTCAGTAAGTGTTTTAATGAGCGAGTGAGGAAGTAAGAAAGTAAATAAAAAAAGTAAGTGAATAAGGCAGTAGGTGATTTAGTGCGTAAAAATATTCCGTTTTCGAAGTCTGTGTTTTACTGAGTGAGTGAGGAAAGAAGTAAAAAAGTGTGTAAGTAATTCAATACTTGCGTAAATAATTCAATAAGTGTGTGAATAAGTAATGTGAGTAAATAAGTCAGTGTGTGTGTTTGTAAATAATTCAATAAGTGTGTTGTTTAGTGAGTAAGTAAGAAAGAAAGTGAGTCAGTCAGTCAGGGTATAAATGGGTAAGAGTGTAAGTAAGTGAATTAACAAATAAGAAAGTGTGCAAGTCAGTAAGAAAGTTCATAAGTAAATAAGAAAGTGAGTGAATAAGACAGTAAGTGATTTAGTGAGTGAATAAGACAGTAAGTGATTTAGTGAGTGAGTAAGGCAATCAGTCAGCGATTTAGAATGTAAGTAAGTAAGTCATTCAGTCAGTGTTTTACAGAGTAAATGAATTGATGAGTGAGGTAGTCTGTCAATAAGTAAGACATATTCTGTGTTCAGGGTGTATGACACGATTATGTAAACGTTTTTACTCCAAAGAAAATTCTTATGGTGTTGAATAGGAACCTAAAATGTGTTCGGCTTATAGTTTTACTACTGGAATAAAGTATTTATCCTATTAGGATTTTTTTTTTTTTTGAAATTCAAGAAGTACCACTCGTATGTAAAATAATGTTTATCGATACAGAACATTTATTTTTCCAGGGCTGTAGCCCAATAAGGTATAAAACACAGATGTACGAGAGACAGTGAAGAAAAAACAATGTCTTCACATTTGCGAAACACTAACGACTTAAAGAATTAATCATTAAAATCAACGGTATTAATAAAGACCATGATAATTCCAGCGTATCGAAGGAAAAAAGTTTTATAATATTAAGAGTCGTTTTATTAATATATTTAGAGTGGGAAAAAATTTCTAGGGTTGTATACCATCTTTAAGAATCAAAGTCAAATATCACCCTTAGCGTCATTGCTAAATGCATTGATTCATTAACGTGTGAATCATCGTTACCTCCCGTTTTCGCAAACATATAACGACCTTTGATATACGAGCTGACTCACCGGCGTGTGAATCATCCTCTCCACAAACATATAAGGACCTTTGATCTGTCTCCAATATTACCCTTTGTGTCCTACGAAACTTAAGAATTGAAAATATATATATATGAATTGAAATATAGTTTAATGGTCCAAAATATTAAAACACAAAACTGAAATAAAAAATATATAATACAAAATTTATGAAAGGGGAAAAAATAAGTGTAAAAAATTATTACGCACTAAAAAATCAAAAATTTAAATGAAGTAAAAGTTTTCAAATATACGTACATTTTAAAAACCTATAAAATTGAAAAAATTATGTACTACAAAATTCTTTGAAAAACGTAAAATATTTTAAAACAGAGAAAACCATTATGTAGTTCAAAATACTTTAAAATGAAAAAAAAGAAAAAACTTTAAAACGTCAAATTAAAAAAATAATGTAGTACAATATTTTTAAAAGCAGAAAAACCAAAAATTAAAAAAATATTATGTAGCAATATATATTTTGAAAATGGAAAGAATAAAAAATGCAAAACTTTTCACACTTACATCTGAAAAAAAAATTAAAATCTTTGAAAACCATGAGACTGAATTATACAATATGTAGAAATAAGCTCACATGACAAAAAATTAGTCACCCGTGGCTGAATGTCACCTAATAGCGCGTAATGCCTCCATGTGACCGAAGAACCGAAATCCTGTCTGGCATGGATGCCACCAGTGTGCGGATGTAGTGCACATCATTATTCATACACTCTTCCAGCAGCAAATGCTGCGGTTCGGCCAGATTGGCTGGGATGGTGCTTTATTCGTTGCCCCAATAGTTCCACAAGTTTTCTGTGGGATTCAAATCTGGAGATTTGGTGGACCAGTCGAGATGTTCGAAGACTTCAGAATGCTCGTCATACCAATCCGACACACTTCGAGCCCTGTGCACGTGACAATTGTCGTCTTGGAAGACTGGGGTGTCCTTCTGGTGTTCACTGTGGAGATGCTGCACAATAGGCAACATATGATCATCCAGTAATTCCATATAGCCTTTCTGGTTCAAGTGTGACGTCACCGCAACCAAAGGACCCATTTCCTCATACGTGAAAGACCCACAGAACATCAAAGAGCCTCTTCCAGTTGGAACAGAACCTTGCACACAGTCCGCATTGAAGACTTCATGCGGCTTATGATGTACCTGTCGCCTCTCATCATTCGAGTACAAGCAAAAACGTGACTCATCCGACCAGATCACACGCTTCCGTGAGTCGACAGTACACTCTTTGTGGCGCCGCACCCACTGTAGCCATGCAGTCTTGTGCAGAGCTGTTAACATGGGTCTCTTCCATGGTACTCTGCTCCAGATATCCATGGCATGCAGTTCCCTTCAGAGTGTTTATTCCGAAAAAGCTTGGTATAGGCCTGCATTGACTGACTGCAGCAATTCCTGCCTCGTTGCAAAGTAGTTTGCCCTAACAGTGTGTGACACACTGCAGCAGGCCCCTATTGTTTTCTGCCACAGTTCAGGCAACGATTAGCGGTGGACTGCAATGTACACCACTGCTGGGAGACCCTTTGGAGAGTACGTTTCGACACACCTGCAAAAAGGCAGCAACTTCTTGTACACTATGCCCTTTGGCTCGGCCAAATGCAATAACACCTTTTTGCCACTGATTCACATCTTTGGCGCGACCCATGTTTCATGGAGTGACTAACACACACAACCACTTGTGTATGAACCCCGTAGCACAGCACAGCTATTTGTAGATCATGTTTGTTACTTGTGCGCCGTCTATTGCTGTTTAACCGAAGTAACCCTATCTGTCTTACCACAGGAGATGACTAATCTTTTGTCCGATGAGCTTAAGAGTGAACAATTAAAAATACAAATATAATTTCTAGAACCTAAAATTCATTTTGTTAAAGTATCTGCGTCTCAACATCACCCCTCGTGTCATGTGCTCTCCGAAAATATATAAGGATTTTTAAACAACACCGGTCTGTTTCGCAGGACTTTTCAGATTGTAAATCCATCCGTCAGGAAAACATGGTCTCCAGGAGGGGGAGTACAGACAAATTGATTTCTAAGTGCCATTTACAAGGAATAAAAAAATTAATTCCCAATGTGGTTTAAAGGAATAAAAAATATAATTTATTTGTAAGTTAATTTATAAAAAAAATAATGATCGATTCTTCACTGAGATCATCTACCGTTAAGCATTGCTTTCGTATAATACCCTTGACATAATGGGTAAACACACTGATAAACGGGAGTTTGAGACAAACTGTGGAAAAGTTTTTTTTTTAAACATAGCATGCATGTTAAATACTAAATGGCTCTGCAGTTAGCAGGACTTAGAATTGTTTGGAGCCTTCTGATGGGTTATGACGTCAGAATTCAAGATGACGGACTTGGAATTATTTGGGACCTTTAGAGTTGTTCACTTCACTATGCGTTTGGGTGGGAATCTTAGAGGGGAATGACATAACCAGGAGGTCTTTAGAGGAGACATGTGACATCAGAATTAAAAATGGTGGATGAAGGGCAAAATCGGGGGCGTGGTCGAAAGCGCGATATCGGAGGGATTTTCCGCAGATAAGGGGTCAAAGTTCGTTTTGCTCGCAAGTGAGGCACCTAATATTCTCATGAATCCTGCATGTCAGGTCAGAACAGTACAAGCTGGTGGTGGCTCAGTGATTGCCTGGGGCATCTTCAGTTGGATGTTTGTGGGACCTTTGGTACGTGTACTGAAGACTCAATGCATCCCGGTATGTAGAACTCGTGACTGACCATCTACACCCATCATACATTCCCATGGAGATGGAGTCTACCAGCAAGACAACTGTTCATCGCACAGGTTCAGGTTGGCTACTGCATGGTTGCAGGAGCATTCTACTGACTTTGAAATAATGAATTGGACACCAAGAAGCCCAGATTTAAATCCCATCGAAAATCTTTGGGATACTGTCGAGCAGCTTTCAGGCCCGTGTCCCATCAGCGACGACCTTGAGAGAATTGTAGACAGCTTTGGAGGATGCATGGGTCGCCATACCTGTGGAACATTTATGCAAGCTTGTGGGATCTTTGCCTCATCGTGTGGCGGCTGTTATCAAGGCCAGAGAGGGTTCAACACGTTACTTAGGTTGCTATCCCTTTCAATGGCATTTCAGTGTACTTCTTTCAAGCGAGCTGCATGCTATTGATGAGCACTCTGCAGATGGTGAACCGTTTGGCAGGGCAAAGGTTAGCTGACCATGACAACATTTTTCTCTAAAAGATTAAAAACACTCTTTGATAAAAATATTTTCAAGAAAAAATGCTTACTTTGATGATTTCTCGAGGTATCTAATTGATTTGAGTCATTTATGATAATATTTGTTACCGAGTATGAAAATATTTTGGAGGAAACCAATGTTACATATTATGCAGAAGGTGCAAAAAGTTTACGGGCCTTTTTGAGATGTTCTTATACATACAGTACTGTACAAATTCATCATCATCATCATCATCCTCAAGCAGCCATGGGCTACGGAGGTCCAACCAGACTGCGCAGTTTAATTCTCCAAGCATATCTGTCCTGAGCTACATCTGCTGCATCCGGCCACTTTAAACCAATTCTAACAAGGTCCTGTTTGACATTGTCTGCCCACCGCATCCTAGGTCTCCCCCTCCTTCGGAGGCCTTTAGGCACACTGTTCATAACCCTATTCCCCAATCTATAATTATCCATACGGGCAACATGGCCAAACCAGCAGAGTCTCTCTCTGCACAATATGCTGCTTAAAGGAGGTTGCAGACTCCTTTGCCTAACCTCATCATTAGTTACAAAGTTAAACCACCTAATACCCAAGATACTGCGTAAGCATCTAGAATCAAAAGCGTCTAGTTTCCTGTTATCTTGTTTACACAGCGTCCAAGTTTCACTAACATAATCCTAGAAAGAACCTAGAAAGAATCTAACCCTAGAAAGAACCAAACTATTATACAGTCTAATTTCAGTCTTTAGGTGTATATGCCTATTTCTCCACAATCTCCATAGATTCTTAAAAGTCTCGGCAGCAATACCTATTCGTCTGTTAATCTCATGCCGCACATCACCAATATCTGTTACGTAGCTCCCAAGGTAATTAAACTGTGACACCTGCTCAAGACTGCAACCATTCAGATTAACTGAATCACAACCTGCCTGACCAATTTTCATCACTTTAGTTTTCTCTCTGTTTATAACCAAACCTACTCTACTACCAGTCTCACCAACAGCTCGAATGAAAGAGTTCATCTCATCAACATCATTTGCCAAAAGGGCTAAATCATCAACATAATCTAAATCAGAAATTTTCGTATCTCCAGCCAATTTAAGGCCAAAAGCTTTCCCTTGAAGTGAATTTCGCATAACATAATCATCAACCAAACTAAAGAGAAAAGGAGACAAAATGCACCCTTGTCGAACACCAGAAGTAATGCTAAACCAATTGCTACAAGACTTACCAACTCTCACACATGACTGTGTTATTATAGAGAGCTTTCATTATGTTAACTAACTTGTCTGGTATACCATATGATTTCACTATCAACCACAAATTATGACGATCAACAGAGTCGAAAGCCTTTTTGAAATCAACAAAGCTAGCAACCAAAGGTTTCTGAAACTCGAAACATTTCTCAAGAATCTGCCTAAGTGAAAATATCTGATCCACACATCCCCTACCACTTCTGAATCCACATTGCTCATCACGCAATTGCCTGTCAACCAGATTCTTAATTCTATTAAGCACAATCATGGAAAGAACTTTACCTGGAACAGAGAGTAGGCTGATACCCCTATAGTTATCACAAGAACTGCGATCATCTTTTTTGAAAATAGGGATAATAATAGCTCTGGTAAAATCTTTAGGAACCATGCCTTTATCATAAAAGTTATTCAAAATTTCAATCATCCAAGTGGTAACTGAAACATTCCCAACTCTAAGCATTTCCGTAGTAATTTCATCCACCCCTGGGGCTTTATGAAGTTTAAGTTTAGAAATAGCCAAACTAACTTCAGATTGTGTTATAGGGCCAACATTAAAGCCAACAATGCATCTATCATCATTGCAAACAATGGGAGTAGAACTAACCACATTGTTTAGAACATCACTGAAATGCTCAGCCCACCTAGCCATGACAGAATCCTCACCTTCTATAACCTTACCTTGTTTATCCTTCAATCCCTGTATACCTGTTCGTTTTCTACCACACAAAACATTAACTATCTGGTACAGCTCTCTGCTGTTGTGCTGTCTAACTGCTTCCTCATCTTTGTCAGCCAGGCCATCAAGCCAAAGATTCTTATCAGTAGCTAACTGATCCTTTACACGTTTATTAAGTTCTTTGTAATGCTTTCTATTAGGACTAGTAGGGTACTGATTAAGGACATTCCTACAGTTCCTTCTTTCTGAAATAAACTCAAGTGCTTTATCACAAAAATCACTGAAATAAGCTCAAGTGCTTAATTCTGTCTCCTCTGCTCCTTTTTCCCTAAAAGTGTACTGTTAGTTTCCAAAAAAGCCTGTTTAAAATGGCCCCATTCTTCCTCAACTTCAGTATTAAGCAAACCATGACTGTCATCATGACTAAGTAACCTATCATGGTAAGCTTTAGCTATTACTGGGTCTTTCAGAGCTTCAGTATTAAAGGTAAATTTTTTAACCCTAGCACAACACTTTTTAATTTTAAGTTGCAAGACACTTTTAACAAGGTAATGGTCAGATCCAATTTCAGCTCCCCTATATGCCCTGGTATTTCTAACAGAACTAGCCCATTTGCTGTTAATTAATATATAATCAGTCATATTCCTATGCAGCCCATCAGGTGAAACCCATGTGTATTTATTTATGTCGCGGTGTTTGTAATATGTGTTAGTTATTCTGAAACCATTGAGTTTACTTACCTGTAGGAGACGTTGCCCATTGCCATTGCAGCTACCAATACCAAAAGGGCCTATTACTCCTCCCCAAAGGTCAGAGTCAGTACCAACTTTGGCATTGAAGTCACCTAGAACAAGGGTAATATTCTAGGTGACTAATATTGGAGAATTCAAAATATCCTGAAGTTGTCCGTAAAACCTATCCTTCTCATCCTCATCAGAATCCTCAGTGGGGGCATAACAGCAGATAACATTCAAGTGTTTAACCCTTTCGCTACCGTTTCGGCCGTACCGGCCGAATCCCTTTCGCTACCGTACCGGCCCGTCGGCCGGGAGAAGGTAGGTTGAACGGATGAACCCTTCCTCCCCACTTTGTGCATCTCCCTCTCAGAGGGTTCAAACGACCATCAATTAACGTTTAAATGACAAACTGCCTGCATCCCTCCAGGCAACAGGGGGACTCTAAAGGCAACCAGGCAACAGGACAACTCTCCAGGCAACAGGATCGACTGCAGAATGTGGTGTGTTTATTTCCTTTTTGAAACTTGTATTTCAGCAAAAAGCAAAGGAAACATGGAATAATTCTTTTGGATTTGAAGGGGAGATCAAAAAGTCTTAGGACTGAATAATAAATTCATGCATTAATAGTTTCTCAACAGAAAGTAGAAACAGTTGAAATATTAAATGTTTGATCAAGAGGGAATCAAATTTACAACTCTACAATTTCTTAAAAGCGCTTTTTATAGAAAAATGTGATTATTGGCAATCATATTTGAAGATCTGACTGCGGTCTGCCTAAATACCTGCTTTTGATATTTTTAATATTTAATGAGTTATAGAATCTGGAATATTTAACATTTACTTACCTTGTTAACCAAAAATCATTCAAAATTCATATACTGTTCAATCATTAGATCTTCTACTATGGCATATTAAACTGACAGGCTCCTGTCAGACCTCTGTGGCAAGCAGCTGCTTGAGGGGGTATTATTTTTTACAGAATGTTTCTTTTTCATTTTAATATGTTGCAATAATTTTTCAGGTTTTAATTGAGTACATTTTCCATCTTACAAAATTATTTGGATACTGAACAATTATTTGTGAATAATTCTACATTTAAAGAGATTTGATAGAGACCTCAAGTATAACTATAGTCATATTTTGTCCATATTAATATTACTTAAGATGTTACTGATATCTGAATATGACTCCATATTCAAATAACATGAAACGTTTTTTCTGTTCAGTACCTACGTATAGATATAATGTTTAGACAACAATATAAAAGAATTTCCACATTTTATTAACAGAATGCTAACTTTTGAAGCTTTCTAACTTGAAATATTAAACTTTATGGTAAAATGCTACAACAAAACAAAAAAGAAGATCTACATTTAGTGGAGCTAATTCTTAAAATTCAATAATATTCTCTTATTATTTAAGGAGTTTCGTATGCTGGAATATTTAACAGAAACAATGCGTAAGGAACTTATACATATATGCACTGCACGATATTGAAATTGCCCTAACCAGAAGGAGTGAGGGAATAGGGGTGAAATGTAGCACACACATAGCAATATATATGGGCATACCATGATCTAATTTGCAACCACTTACAGTGGTTAGAAGATGAGATCATGCAACACAATGTGACTGCCTCAGTAGGTGGTTGCACGCCGTGAACGGCAATACAGGCAGCAATACGGCGTATGGAGTCATACAGTCGACGGATATGGTCCTGAGGAATTGCACACCAAGCAGCGTTGACTTGCTCCCATAATTCATCGAGATTTTGCGCCAGGCGCTGAGAGGTTTGCAAACGTCGTCCAATGTGGTCCCACAGATTTTCACTTGGGGATATATCTGGAGATCGTGTTGGCCACGGTAATACTTGAACATGTTGTAAACATTGTCTGGAGATCGTAGCCGTGTACACAGGCTTTGTCATGCTGGAAAATGGGCTGCTGCCTGCCTCCCAAGAACGGTAACAAAACGGGCTGCTGCATGCTCCCAGGAACGATAACAAAACGGCCTGCAGAACCGTGTTAACATATCGTGCAGCTGTCAGTGTTCCCGTGATGCGGATAAGAGGTGACCTGCTGTCATATCCAACAGCATCCCATGCCATTATGTCTGGCTGACGGGTGGTGTGCCAGTCACGAACAAAAGCTGGATCCATCCTCTTGCCATACATGGACCCATCGATAGTCAGCTCCCAGACAAAAATGGGATTCTTCACTAAACACAACAGTGTTCAATTCGTGGCCCAGTTCGCACGACTTCGACACCAAGCCAGACGAGCGCTGCGATGGTTTACGGCCAATGGCAGTGGACGTAATGGTTGCCCAGAGCACAGGTGTGCCTCATGTAACCTTCGGTTTACCATTCAGGTGGTTGTGGGGACATCCATGGTTGCTGACACAGTCCGTCGAATATCGCCTGCAGTGCTCTGGGGTGACGAACGAGCATGTCGAACAATGTGCCTATCAAGCAGGGCTGACGTCTGTCGGATGGTACCACTCCCTCTGTGACACATGCTAGAACCTTCATTTCGCCACTGTTGCCAACGGCATTCAACAGTTCGTGCATCCCGATGAACATGGACAGCGACACAACCTGTAGTCCATCCAGCTTCACATAGGCTTATAATTCATCTCTCTCAAACGCATCTAAATGTTAATAAACATGATGATGGCGTGTACCAGGCATTTTCGGCCTTCGCTGAACAATTTCTAAGCAGAATTCGAATCTCAACCTTTCGCACAACTTCCACCTGCATAAACACAATACCATCCCTGTTTCTTCTTGCACCTTTTCTCTTGAGCCACACACGTCATTGGCTCTGGATTATCACCATTTGCACATCTCAACTGCTCACACCCACCCTTCTATTTGCATGTTTGTACATGTTCTTCTGGGTGGGGCACTTTCAATGTCGAGCAGTGTATATGCATACGCATATCTAGAAATTGAAATAACTCCCAATCCATATATGCGATATTACAAAACGTTTTCCGACATTTGCATGTTATGCGAATGGAAAGTCATATTCAGAGATCCCTAAATGTAAAAATAATATTTTTTCTGGAAAATGTCACTGAGTATAAATTGAGGATCTCATTCAAATCTCTCTAAAGCTCAATTTTCAGCAATATTCTTTTGATATTTAAAGAGTTTTGGAGCCCAAAGCATTTAAAATCAGCGTCACAACATAACAATTTACTTCCAAAAGCCCATTAAAACACAAATTATATTTGTTACAACAAGCCGCTTACTGAAATAAATGCAAATTTAGATGTTGGTGTAATGATTCTTGCAGTTAATTAATTATCAGTCCAGTAATTAATATTCAGCGGATCCCCTTCGCTTGCCCCGAGAAGGTTAGAGGAGGGGACCCACTGGATAGTTCGGAGAGAGGACGTAGTCTCCTGTCAAGGCCATCCAGCGTGTTCTTTAACGTGCAGAGGGTATGATTACCTTCATACGAAAATTTTTAGAACGAATTTAAGAGCAGAGTTTGCTGTTAAACGTATCCAACTTAATAACTAAAAATTTGAGGAAAATTGTTGAAAATCGAGAATTAGAAAGATTTGAGGGAATCTTTAATTTATCTCGAGTGACGCTTTCCCGTAAAAAAAATCATTTTCAAATTTAGGGAGCTCTGAATGTTACTTTCTATTCACATAATAATATGGAAGTGTCAGGAAAACGTTTTGGAGCATAGAATACTTTTATTGTAGTTACGAGGGCCGGGGGGGGGGGGGTGCTGAGTCGGTAGCGCACCAAGCTCCTAATCGTCAGTTCCCGGTTCGAGCTCTACCTTGGTCAAGCGTTGAGATTTACAGCCTCGAAACTCTCCTCCCTTTCCTGGTCAGTAGCGGACACCGATAGTCAAAGAAAGGCAGCCGTCCGTCGGATGGGACGTTAAGCCATGGCATCGCATGCCAGAGATCCATACCTTGTGCACGTGAAACAACACACTGGATGGTCATGACGGGAGGCTTCCACCTGCCTCCTAACGGCTGTTTAGTGCACGCCCTTCCCCCAACCTTCCCTGAGCCTTTAGGGTCCTTGTGACCTGGCTGTTTAGCTCATTGTGTGCAAAAAAGTGTCGATCAGAAATGGGTGCTCCATAATATGAGTTGAGTCCCGTGATTCCAGCGACAGGCATTGCCCTTCTGATATTAGTTAGTAAAACCCAGAGGTTAAAAGCTCTCACTAGTTGGAAGAAACGGTTGGTTTGATCTTATTACAACTGAGCGCCACTTTTTTTTTGCAAGCGATGGGCTAAATGGGGGGACCCATTGGAACAGCTGTTTTGGGAGACAGATGGTAGCCCCCGTCATGACCAGCCACAGATGAGGTAGACCCCGTGATGGCCACAGATGGTAGATGCCGTGAATGCCGTTAAGCCGTGATGGCCACAGATGGCCCCATAGACCCAGCCACAGATGGTAACCCCCGTCATGGCCAGCCACAGATGGTAGCCCCCGTCATGGCCAGCCACAGATGGTAGCCCCCGTCATGGCCAGCCACAGATCTCCCGCAGATGGGGCCACGGCTTAACGTCCTACCCGACGGATAGCTGAATTCCTTTCCAAGGCCATCGGTGTTCCCTACTGACCTTGGGCAGGGCGGGGGAATTTTGCGGAGATAAATATCAATGCTGACCCAGGTGGGAGTCGAACCTGCGAACTGCCGATTACGGCTCCCTACCCACTGAGCCAATCCCTCCCTCACATTAGTTGGAATGTCCATTCGCTTTTGAAGAAAACTAAAATCGAACAATTACGAACTGCTTTCTCTTTGAAAACTATAGAAGGATAACATATCGCCTGTGGATATTTTTTTCCAGCTGCTACTTTTCCAATCCTCACATCCATTTTTTTCCTTGTGCATTCTTATTTGCGCTCCTATTGTAACATTACATTAAACCATTTCTACTGCTTGTTTGCAGCCGCAAGTCATTGGAACACTGAAAAATCCCGGTAAGAATTGCCTTAAAAATAGACTGCGCCAGAAGCGGAAATAACGTAGGTCTCTATTACGAGAAAGGAAATGAGATTGCCCTGCCCGAACTTGGCCAGCTATGGAGAAGACGGCCATACGCAATACGGCTGAAAGTGAACCAGAGGACCAACTTATTATTGGGTGTCATCTACTTCTGAAAGGATAGTGGGTTGGAAGATACGGTTGCGGTTTTTTGGTTTATTATATATATAAACCAAAAAAAGCATTTGCAGCACAAGTGCTGCATTTTTGAAAGCGAACATGTGTAAGGGTAAAACGGGAACTAGGTCTTAGGATAAGAAGGGGTTTGTTTTTATTTGGGAAGTCCAGAGAAAATGAAGCAACCAATTCGGTGCAGTTTAATAAGGATATTATACTGCCCTATAAAAGAATTAAATATTAATTAAATCATTACGCAAACTTTTAAAAATGAAGATTTATTTTATTCCTTGGTTTGGAACAATATTTATTAGTTTAGTTTTTATTTATTACTGTTTTGAAATATTACATCTTCTATTTAAGTAATGAACGAATAGTGTTGAATATCGAGATTTAAATATACAGATTTGATCATGTTCTTTATTTTATTCTCAGTCACATTTTTTCCATTAAATACACATTTTAGAAGTTACAGAACTTCGCACTTAGATTCCCATTGACATAACCTGGAAATTCTTTCATATACACTGCCCTGCAAAAATAATATATATATATGTAATAAAATATATTTTTATACATTTTTATATAATATTATTTTACTATTTTAATATATCTATAATAGAAATAAGGAGAAAATTGGGACTAGATTATTACAATAAGAATGGGAACTTATTTTTGTTGGGGGAGGGTGGGTTAATAAAAACTGAGATAATGAAATAGAAAATTCTACAATTCAGTAAAAATATTATTTAAAAAAATATTTCACAATTTTTTTTGTAGTTCTTTTAAAAAACGAGCTCATGTCATCGTTTTGTTGTTTGTTTTCCCCGTCTGTAGACATTCAACTTTTTTGTTTTAAGAGATAAATTTCAAATTCTTTTTGAATTGGATAGGTAAATCATACGATTCGCCTTTCAGAATCTTCCAAAGGTGTTAATAGTGCCCGCGAACTGTGAAAAGTTTTTGAATTTTCGTAGTTTGAATTTCTATCGTTAGAGGCCGTTAAATAGGCCGCGCGAAAGTTCCGATCATAGGTAAAACAACCCAATCGACCCTTATGTGACCTTGAACACAAAACCGTAACGGAAATTTCTTAACCGTCCTGAGTTCTACGACCATAAATAACTCGACACACCAATTCACTTACTAGCAGATAGATCCATAGACAAACTCGAGGTATTCGAAGGATCAGAAATACAGTGCCGTTTCCAAGATGTAGAAACCAGCAGACATCATTTGGAATTTCAAACTCCCACGTGGATCGAAATTCGACCTCTGGTCGACTTCAACGGATTGGTGTATCCAGAATTTCGCAACTCTTCAGAGATGCAGGACTCGAATACCCCTGTACATGATGTTCCACGTTTCTGTTAGGTGTAGTTATTATTATTATTACAGTTTGACTGAAATATGACCTCTAAATGGAGACGTCGGATCCAATTTTTCATAAGCTTTCTAAGATCTACGACAAGAAATATCCTCGTAGGCAGGGGAGGTACAGTCGCTCAAAAAATATTCGAACACTCTGTTTGATTACAGAATTTAGAAAGAATATCTGGCAACGATTTTTTTCGAAATTAAAAATCTGGCAACCTTCGTGTACGTACACGAAAGTTGCCAGACCACTAATTTCTAAAAAAAATTGTTGCCAGATATTTTTCCTGAATTCTGTAATCAACCATAGCGTTCGGATACTTTTTTGAGCGACTGTACGTCCCTGCCTACGGGGAGTCATCAATACCCATCCAATTCAACAGGAATTTTAAATTAATCTGTTAAAACTAAAAAGATGAAAGTGTACAGACAGATAAAACAAACAAAATGGTGACATTAGTTCGTTTGAAAAACGAACTAATGTCACCATTTTGAAAAACGAACTACAAAAAAAAATTGCAAAAATATTTGTGAAATAATATTATTAATGAATTGTGTAGAATTTTCTTTTTCATTATCTCTGGGTTTTCATTAACCCACCCTCCCTCAATAAAAATAAGTCGGCTGAGAACCCTGTCGTCTTCTACTAAATATCGAACTCGTCTATCTGCTTTGAACTCCAAAACAATTGTCTTTATTTCGTTCAGTTTAAAAATATTAAAAAGAAATTGAACAATAACAGTTGGAAGTTTTATACAACTTTATCTTAGCCCCATATGTTATTCTGACACAAAAAATATATTAAAACAACAATTATAAAATCTCATATAGAATATCATTTTAATCTTTCCTGTTCGGTGGAATGTTTTAGTAACTGGGAAACCCTACTCAAGGCTTATTCTCAGACCGTCCCGAACTAAATTCTAGGTACGTCTTGCCCGTAGGCATCAAATTAACTCTCTAAAAGTGGTAAATTAAAATTTAATTTTTGATCTCGAAGCCCTAACACACAAAGAATCCGAGATTTTTAAAGCTTCTGGGATCTGTGATCCGAAGTACTCCTATATACCAATATTCACATTTCTAGCACTTTTACGTCAAGCTTTGATCTCTGCTTTCTGCTGAGGTCCTGCCATCCTCTCAGATCTTCTACTGTGGCATATAAACTGACAGGCTCCTGTCAGACCTCTGTGGCAAGCAGCTGCTTGAGGGGGTATTTTTTTTTTTTGATCTCTGCTCCACCTCTCTCTGACTTTGAAGGACAGGTCGAAGATCGAATTTCGGATTTTTTCTCCCGAGAACTACGATCTGAATTACCCCTAAGTGCAGATTTTCAGAGCTTTACAACTTCTGCATGATGGTCGTAATTAGCGTCATCCTTTGTCACGCACTAACTCACAATCAGCTAATTTTTAATTGTCAACTGAAATTCACGAAATAGATGTCTATAAGAAAATATATAGGTAAAAAACATATCCTATTAAAGTATTCCGATCGAGAATGATCGCTGAAAATAAGGCAAAATCTAGCGAATTTCTGCGATCCTTTTCTTATTTGGAAAGAAATTCCTGTGATCCTAATTAAACCAAAAAGAAAAATCCGTTTTAATGTCCCCTAAACAGCGTCATGGGCCTACTTTTCCACTGTTCAATTCTAAAAAACTGGTTTTTTGGGACCTAGAATTTCAGTTGTGAGCCAAAAAAAATAGTGCCACTCGGAGGTGGTGTTGATGGTGGATATCCCGCCTGGATCGTAATCTGCAGTTCCCAGATTGGAGTCCCAGCTGGGCGAATGTTGAGACTTATGTCGCAAAACTTCCCACACTTCCCTCGGTCAGGAGGGGACACTGATGGGCTTGGAAAGGCAACTGTCCGTCAGATGGGACGTTAAGCCGTAGCCAAGTGAACCTGAGAGCCATAACCTGTGCACGTTAAAGAGCACGTTAGGTGAACTTTACGAGAAACGACCATCTGTCTCGTAACAACTGTCCAATGATTCCCCTCCCTCCAAACCTGCTCTGAACCCTCGGAGTCCTTGCGACCTGACCATTTGGACCATTGTGAGCAAAAAAAGTGCCGCTCAGAGATAAAACATTCAACCCTTTCCTGTATCTACATCTGAGCCATTAAGTCCTAGTGACTTCATTTGGCCAGTGTAGGTAAAAAAAAAAAAATCATGCTGACAATTAATACAACCCAACCAAAAAATAATAATTAAGACCTTTCATTTTGAAATCAATAGGATATGAATGATAATAATTTAACAATTTGTTTCCATTTTGAAAGTTTTTAGAAAAAAATTTCGAAAAAATGTTTTTTTTATTTATTATTTTTATTCCAACGTTAATCAAAATATTTCAATTGATTTCTTCAAATCATAAGGAAGCCCGAATAATTCAAAAACACGAATATTCTAATTCACGCAATTGACCAACAATATCAGTGTAGAACAATGTCACGTAACAGCCAACAGATCCATTATTAGAATGCGATCACACTGTGTCGTAACGCAAGAATTACAATCAGAGAATATCCGTTTTCAGAGCGGCGGCAATCATTCAGCCTAAGATGAGACTGCGCAGTTGACGCTTTCGAAAATTTTCGTATATCATTGGTTCACTAACAGGAAAAGCGATCGTGTCGACCTATATGACCTATGAGAATTTTCAAGACGTTAACTGAGCACTCTTCGCCCCCCTCCCCCCTCCCGTTGGTCTACTTTGGTTGTTTTACCTGTCAACGTCACTTTAGTTCGCGTAATGAGCTAATTGATCAGGTCAGAAGACCCAGGGCTGGATCTGGGGGGACCGTGCCTTGACGTATCCTCTGACGTGTGACCGTGCCTTGACGTGTCCTCTGACGTGCGACCGTGCCTTGACGTGTCCTCTGACGTGCGACCGTGCCTTGACGTGTCCTCTGACGTGCGACCGTGCCTTGACGTGTCCTCTGACGTGCGACCGTGCCTTGACGTGTCCTCTGACGTGCAACCATGGCTTCACACGGACCATGACCTGAAGTTCCTTCCGATGCTGATTACAGGTATGTAAATAAGTACAAACTGTTTTACTAGGAGCTGCAACTTTTTTTACATACAATGTACTTAGTGATCAGATGATAAGGACCGCAAAGGTTCAGAGAAGGTTGGATGTAGGGAAACCACTGGGTAGCTGTTAGGATACAGATGGTAGCTCCCGTCAAGGCCATCCAACATGGTCTATAACATTTGTTCTGTTATTCTATAGCATGCACAGTGTATGGCTTTTCATGCATATACCCATGTGCATGAAAGCCATACACTGTGCATGCTATAGAATAACATAACAAATGTTATGTCATTTGACGGACGGCGGCCTTTCCAAGCCGATCGGTGTCCCCCTATTGACAAAGGGCAGGGCGGGGAGTTTTGCAGAGATAAATCTCAACGCTGACCCAGGTAGGACTCGAACCTGGTAAATTCAGATTATGAGCCTGGCACTTCACAGACTGAGCCACCACCAACCCAATACCTTTAACAGCAAAACTCAGGTTGATGCCTTCATAGTAGCGATGGCGATCTTATGACACGCGTGCCAAAGGTAACATGCACGATGATTTTTGTTGGCACTCCCTTGAGAGGTGAAGAGAAATAGTGACTACGGCTAGTATAGAGAATTAGAAATAATGGCCACAGCAATTCAGTACATGTTTATGGATGAAATCATTGGTAGCAAGATGATGACTAGGTTGTTATAATTAGTTACTTATTCATTACGAATTTCAATTGTGCATTCACATGTTTAAAATATCTCGCCAAATAACTGATTACATAATTTTTCTAAAAAACAGGATCAAAAACAGACGAATTAAAGCTATCAACTGTTCATTAATTTCCTTTAAAGCACTTCTGTAGAACTTAAAATTTAGTTAAGGTTTCTGTTCTTGCTTCAGAGAGATGTTGTACTCTGTCACTTATAAACATTCACTTCATTCTATTAAAGGTATCGAAATATCAGTGATGCGTTGAGCACAGTAGTTGAAAGTAGTATGTGAGTTTGTGCGTGTGAAGGAATGATTTTGATTTTCACTTGTGTAATGGCGAGCCCTAAAACTTAGTGTTCCGTATCCTTATATTTGAACCGTTATTTGAACTATTTGATTTGCATTGTATGAGGAACTGATAGGTTTCGTCCATTAGATTTTGAAATAATATAGGTTTTTATTTGTTATAATGTTCAATCGTTCAATAAATTCTTCTTGTAATTAATTTTGTTTTGTGGGCTGAATATATATGATTATATAGTATCGTGGCCACAGTTTTAATTTGTGTCATGGCATGATAAAAGAAATGTTACTTGATTCAAAATGATAGTAAATCGTGGGTTTATAATGGAAAAATCTATCTCGCCATGTTAAAAAATGTTGAACAATGCTCTATGCATTAGTATTATACACTGAACGGCAGGTCAAGAGTAACTCATATACACAGTTAAGTAACTTCTTAAATAAGATTTGTATGAAAGAATTTAACAAGGAAAAAACGAAAAAATATATTTATAATGAGATGGCAATCAAATCTCGTAAAATCTCGGTTTTCAACAGCATTCTTTGGGTAGTTACGGAAATGCGAATACTTAACAGCAGCAATGTAATTACGAAAATAATTAATTTGAATTCGAAAATAATTAATACGAAAATAATTGATTTGGATGAGAATTTAAAAAGGTTAAACGAAAGCAATAACCGCTATGGAAACTTTAACAAGATATGTAGCTATATTTTCAGTAGATCGAGTACTGATTAGTTAAATTTTCCCCAATTTGGAATTTTTTTTGCAGAACGAGATAACTTGCTAACGTTTCAGTTTCAAAGACTCTTTAAATATTGAACAAAAGCTTCTATAAAATCAAGATTCAAGTAGTTTATTACTGCAATTAAATCTTTAGCTAAACACATATTTTCCTATTAAAGCATGCATAATATATGAGTGAAATGTCCGCACATTATTTTTTTACTCTAAACTAAAAACATCACCAATAATAAAAGTGACCATGTACAGTCGCTCAAAAAAAATATCCGAACACTATGGTTGATTACAGCATTCAGAAAAAATATCTGGCAGCGATTTTTTTAGAATAGTGATCTGGGAACCGTCGTGTCACGTGACACGACGGTTGCCAGATCACTATTCTAAAAAAATCGCTGCCAGATATTTTTCTGAATTCTGTAATCAACCATAGTGTTCGGATATTTTTTTGAGTTATTGTACGCAAATAATTCATTTGGAGAGAGAATTTAAACAGGTTAAATGAAAGAAATACAGGTTAAACGAAAGAAATAAGCGGTATAGAAACCTTACCTAGATATGTAGCTGTATTTTCAGTAGATCGAGTACTGATTAGTTAAATTTTCTCCAATTTAGAATTTTTTTTGCAGAACGAGATAACTTGCTAAACGTTTCAGTTTCAAAGACTCTTTAAATACTGAACAAAAACTTCTATAAAATCAAGATTTAAGTAGTTTATTACTGCAATTAAATCTTTAGCTAAACACATATTTTCCTATTAAAGCATGCATAATATATTAGTGAAATGTCTGCGCATTAGTTTTTTACTCTAAAAACATCACCAATAACAAAAAAATATCCGAACACTATGGTTGATTAGAGAATTCAGAAAAAATATCTGCAACGAGTTTTTTTTAGAAATTAGTGATCTGGCAACCTTCGTGTACAGTTCACGAAGATTGCCAGAATACTAATTTCTAAAATCTCGTTGTCAGATATTTTTTCTGAATTCTATACAAATCAGAATAATAAACATTTACTACTTATATTTGATAATATTATTCGAAATAGTGAGTTCAAAGTAATTAATTTTGTATTTACGTAACCAGGCGTATTTACAAACACGTCCAGCGGATCTATTGGTTCTAAATTTTCAATTAATTCTAATTCTATTTTACATTTCAATATATTCCTTTGCCTTTTAGGCCTACGTTTCAAAACATGATTGATTAAAATTTCAACATTTTATTGTAAAATATCAGGAAAACTCCAAAAGACGTATAGGGCGATCCAAGATGTAGCTCTACACACTGAGACAAGAAACACACTCAAATACAATGGATAACACACAATAATTCGGCACTGACACAAATATCACACTGCACCACTACGGCTGAGGGTCCAAACTAGAGAAGTGGAGGGAGAATATATTCAAGTACATATTCCGACCGTTTCAGCTTTCTAAATACACAACTTTTAACACTCTACACTCTGCACACACTAAACACAATAGATGACGTAATCGAAAGAAGCAGAGTAATTAATCCGCTCTGTGATCTAATGACTGAATGTGATCTATTGCTTCTGATGAGAGTGATTGCCATTTGCTGAAATGGCTGAATGCAGACAACTATTCAACCAGTGTCTCTCGAATAACAAATCCATTCACAGACTCAAATAGGTATTTGACTCATTTCACTTTCCTATTAATAACCTCTCACACTTTGCACTATATGCAAAACAACACACTTCCGACGCTAATCCAAACGGACAAAATAACTACTCCTTTGTGCGCTCTTATTACTGCACGTTTTCTATAAGATTTGCGGTAGGAGATTGCTGTTCGCCCAAAGGGCTGAACGCAGTCACCTATTCAACCAGTGACCCTCACCTACATATTAACAGTTTAAAATATGTATTTGTCTGCTTTCACCCTTTGATTAACAGATCTAACATTTTCCACTAGATACACAACAACACGGTTAAACGCCAATGAATAGGGATAACGTAATTATTCCGCTGTGCGCTATAATGGCTGCATGCGTTCTATATCTTCTGTTGAGAGAGATTGCTGTTCGTCCAAAGGGCTGAACGCAGTCACTTATTCAACCAGAGACCCTCAGATACACATTGACAGATTAAAATACGTATTTGTCTGATTTTACATTTTGATTAACTGCTTTAACGCTTTCCACTAGGTACACAACAACACACTTAAACGCCAAAGAATAGGGAAAACTTAATTTTTCCGCTGTGCGTGTAATGGCTGCACGCGTTCTATATCTTCTGTTGAGGGTGATTGCTGTTCGTCCACAGGGCTGAATGCAGTCACTTATTCAACCAGTGACCCTCAGACACATATTAACAGATTAAAATTCGTATTTGTCTGATTTCACACTTTGATTAACAGCCTTAACCATTTCCACTAGGTACAGAACAACGCACTTTATCGCCAATGAATAGAGATAACTTAATTATTCCGATATGCGCTATAATGGCTGCACGCGTCTTATATCTTCTGTTGAGGGTGATTGCTGTTCGTCCAAACGGCTGAACGCAGTCACTTATTCAACCAGAGACCCTCAGGCACACATTAGCAGATTAAAATACCTATTTGTCTGATTACACATTTTGATTAACTGCTTTAACCCTTTTCACAAGGTACACATCAAACACTTAAACTCAAATGAATAGGGATAAAGTAATAATTCCGCTGTGCTCTATGATGGCTGCACGCGTTCTATATCTTCTGTTGAGGGTGATTGCTGTTCGTCCAAAGGGCTGAATACAGTCACTTATTCCACCAGTGACCCCAGATATATGTTAAGAGATTAAAATACGTATTTCTCTGATTTCACATTTTGATTAACAGCTTTATCCTTTTCCCCTAGGTACACAACAACAGACTAAACCGCCAACTAATAGGGATAATTTAATTATTCCGCTGTGTGCTATAATGTCTGCACGCGTTCTATATATTCTGTTGAAGATGATTGCTGTTCGTCCAAAGGGCTGAACGCAGTCACTTATTCAAACATTGAATCCAAGATATATATATTAACAGATTAAAATAGGTATTTGTCTGATTTCACACATTGATTAACAGCTTTAACCTTCTCCACTAGGTACATAAAAACACACTAAACCGACAATTAATAGGGATAATTTAGTTATTCCGCTGTGCGTTTTAATGGCTGCACGCGTTCTATATCTTCTGTTGAGGGTGATTGCTGTTACGTCCAAAGGGCTGAACGCTGTCACTTATTCAACCAGTAACCCCTAGGTACATATTAACAGATTAAAATACGTATTTGTCTGATTTCACACTTTGATTATCAGCTTTAACCTTTTCCACTACATACGTAACAACACACTAAAACGCCAATTAATAGGGATAACTTAATTATTCCGCTGTGCGCTGTAAAGGCTGCACGCGTTCTATATATTCACTTGAAAGTGATTACTGTTCGTCCAAAGGGCTGAACGCAGTCACTTTTTCAACCAGTGACCCCCAGGTACATATTAACAGAATAAAATACGTATTTGTCTGATTTCACACTTTGATTATCAGCTTTAACCTTTTCCAATAGGTACACAACAACACACTTAAACGCCAATTAATAGGGATAACTTAATTATTCTGCTGTGCGTTATAATGGCTGCACGCGTTCTATATCTTCTGTTGAGGGGTATTGCTGTTCGTCCAAAAGAGCTGAACTCAGTCACTTATTCAAGCAGTGACCACCAGATATACGTTAACAGAATAAAATACGTATTTGTCTGATTTCACACTTTGATTAAAAGCTTTAACCTTTTCCACTAGGGACACAACAATACACTAAACCGCCAATTAATAGGGATAACTTAATTATTCCGCTGTGCGCTATAATGGCTCCACGCGTTCTATATATTCTTTTGAAGGTTAGTGCTGTTCGTCCAAAAGGCTGAACGCAGTCACTTATTCAACCAGTGACCCCTAGATATATATTAACAGAACAAAATACGTATTTGTCTGATTTAAAATTTTGATTAACAGCTTTAACTTTTTCTATTAGTTACACAACAACACACTAAACCGCCAATTAATAGGAATAACTTAATCATTCCGTTGTGCGTTATAATGGCTACACGCGTTCTATATCTTCTGTTGATGGTGATTGCTGTTCGTCCAAAGGGCTGAACGCAGACTTATTCAACCAGTGACAACCAGGTACATATTTAAAGATTAAAATAACTATTTGTCGGATTTCGCACTTTGATTAACAGCTTTAAACTTGTCCACTAGGTACATAACAACATACTAAAACGCCAATTAATAGAGTAATTTAATTTTTTCGCTGTGCGATATAATGGCTCCACGCGTTCTATATCTTCTGTTGAGGGTAGTTGCTGTTCGTCCAAAAGGCTGAACGCAGTCACTTATTCAACCAGTAACCCCAGGTACATATTAACAGAATAAAATACGTATTTGTCTGATTTCACACTTTGATTAAAAGCTTTAACCTTCTCCACTAGCTACATAACATCACACTAAAACGCCAATTAATAGGGATAACTTAATTATTCCGCTGTGCGCTTTAATGGCTGCACGCTTTCTATATCTTCTGTTGTGGGTGATTGCTGTTCGTCCAAAGCGCTGAACGCAGTCACCTTTTCAACCAGTGACCCCCAGGTACATATTAACAGATTAGAATACGTATTTGTCTGATTTCATTTTGATTAACAGCTTTAACCTTGTCCCCTAGGTACATAACAATACACTAAAACGCCAATTAATATAGTAAATTAATTATTCCGCTGTGCGATATAATGGCTGCACGCGTTCTATATCTTCTGTTGAGGGTGATTGCTGTTTGTCCAAAAGGCTGAACGCAGTCACTTATTCAACCAATAACCCAGGAACACATTAACAGAATAAAATAGGTATTTGTCTGATTTCACACTTTGATTAACAGCTTTAACTTTCTCCAAAAGGTACATAACATCACACTAAAACGCCCATTAATAGAGTAATTTAATTATTCCGCTGTGCGCTCTAATGGCTGCACGCGTTCTGTATATTCTGTTGAGGGTGATTGCTGTTCGTCCAAAGGGCTGAACGCAGTCACTTATTCAACCAGTGACCCCCAGGTACATATTAAAAGATTAAAATAGGTATTTGTCTGATTTCACACTTTGATTAAGAGCTTTAACCTTCTCCACTAGGTACATAACAACACACTAAAACGCCAATTAATTGGGATAATTTAATTTTTCCGCTGTGCGCTATAATGGCTGCACGCGTTCTATATCTTCTGCTGAGGGTGATTGCTGTCCTTCCAAAAGGCTGAACGCAGTCACTTATTCAACAAGTGACCCCCAGGTACATATTAACAGATTAAAATACGCATTTGTCTGATTTCACACTATGATTATCAGCTTTAACTTTTTCCATTAGGTACACATCAACACACTTAAAGGCCAATCAATAGGGAAAAATTAATTATTCCGCTGTGCGCTGTAATGGCTGCACGCGTTTTATATTTTCTGTTGAGAGTGATTGCTGTTCGTCCAAAGGGTTGAACGCAGTCACTTATTCCACCAGTGAACCCCAGGTACATATGAACAGATTAAAATACGTATTTGTTTGATTTCACACTTTGATTAACAGTTTTAACCTTCTCCACTACGTACAAAACAAGACACTAAACCACCAATTAATAGAGTAAATTAATTATTACGTTGTGCGCTATAATGGCTGCACGCGTTCTATATCTTCTGTTGAGGGTGATTGGTGTTTGTCGAAAGGGCTGAACGCAGTCATTTATTCAACCAGTGACTCCCCAGATATATGTTAACAGATTAAAATACGTATTGATCTAATTTCCCACTTTGATTCGGAGTCGTTCTCCGTGTATATCACTTTAGAAATAAAAGATAATGAATCATCAGGTAGCACAGCATATGGTTTAACAAGTTTCCTTTCGGACCTGTATTAGCGAGGGTCTATGGGTAACTGCTATTGCAATTAACATTGCTTAGATATAGATAAGGCACTCAATGTCTAAAATAAATGAGTGGAGGGTTTAGGTAGGTTAGTGTGGTCAAATGATGGCCAAAATCAGATGCCGTGACGACCGTTTCCTTTTCCCTATGATGTGACTATAGGTAGGTTAATTCGAACTAACACTCTTAATGTCTATATACGTTTTAGGTGAATGTGATAAAAATATATATTCAGCTGTTACGATAACAAAATAATTGATTCGGAGTCGTTCTCCGTGTATGTCACTTTAGAAATAAAAGATAATGAATCGTTAGGTAGCACAGCATCTGGTTTAACAAGTTTCGTTTCGGACCTGTATTAGCGAGGGTCTATGAGTAACTGCTATTGCAATTACCATTGCTTAGATATAGATAAGGCACTCATTGTCTAAAATAAATGAGTGGAGGGTTTAGGTAGGTTAGTGTAGTCAAATGATGGCCAAAATCAGATCCCGTGACGACCGTTTCCTTTTCCCTATGATGTGACTATAGGTAGGTTAATTCGAACTAACACTCTTAATGCCTATATACGTTTTAGGTGAAGGTGATAAAAATATATATTCAGCTGTTTGCGATAACAAAATAATTGATTCGGAGTCGTTCTGTCACTTTAGAAATAAAAGATAATGAATCGTTAGGTAGCACAGCATCTGATTTAACAAGTTTCGTTTCGGACCTGTATTAGCGAGGGTCTATGGGTAACTGCTATTGCAATTAACATTGCTTAGATAGAATAAGGCATTCATTGTCTAAAATAAATGAGTGTAGGGTTTAAGTAGGTTAGTGTAGTGAAATGATGGCCAAAATCAGATGCCGTGACGACCGTTTCCTTTTCCCTATGATGTGACTATACGTAGGTTAATTCGAACTAACACTCTTAATGTCTATATACGTTTTAGGTGAAGCTGATAAAAATATATATTCAGCTGTTTGCGATAACAAAATAATTGATTCGGAGTCGTTCTGTCACTTTAGAAATAAAAGGTAATGAATCGTTAGGTAGCACAGCATCTGGTTTAACAAGTTTCGTTTCGGACCTGTATTAGCGAGGGTCTATGGGTAACTGCTATTGCAATTAACATTGCTTAGATATAGATAAGGCACTCATTGTCTAAAATAAATGAGTGTAGGGTTTAAGTAGGTTAGTGTAGTCAAATGATGGCCAAAATCAGATGCCGTGACCACCGTTTCCTTTTTCCTATGATGTGACTATAGGTAGGTTAATTCGAACTACCACTCTTAATGTCTATATACGTTTTAGGTGAAGTTGCTAAAAATATATATTCAGCTGTTTGCGATAACAAAAAAATTGATTCGGAGTCGTTCTCCGTGTATGTCACTTTAGAAATAAAAGATAATGAATCGTTAGGTAGCACAGCATCTGGTTTAACAAGTTTCGTTTCGGACCTGTATTAGCGAGGGTCTATGGGTAACTGCTATTGCAATTAACATTGCTTAGATATAGATAAGGCACTCATTGTCTAAAATAAATGAGTGTAGGGTTTAAGTAGGTTAGTGTAGTCAAATGATGGTCAAAATCAGATGCGGTGACCACCGTTTCCTTTTCCCTATGATGTGACTATAGGTAGGTTAATTCGAACTAATACTCTTAATGTCTATATACTTTTTAGGTGAAGGTGATAAAAATATATATTCAGCTGTTTGAGAATTACAAAATAATTGATTCGGAGAATATTATATGTAATATATGTTTGCAATGAATATAAAGGTTATCTCCGATTTAAACATCAAATTATTGATGTGGAAACATGAAAATAATATATTTCAAAAACAAAACCCAATTACAATGGATTCTCTTTACGTCTTTGAAGACACCACCCGTTACAAAGCAATATCACGATGAAAAGTCGTTTATCGTAGAGTAAATATTCTTTTTACACTAAAAGTACTATAACAGCTATGCATTGTCGCTTTTCATTCTTTTATGCAAGTTTTTTAATGGTAATTTCCTTGTTTGTAGTTTTCTCTATAACTATAAACCTCGCTTTCAATTTTATTGATAACGTCTATTACGCTTCCACATCAAATCACTTAACGTGCTTCAACATACTCCAAAGCTGATGCATACGCGACATAATAGACTTTTCTTCGTTCCCACTGTTATCATAAAACTTTTCTCATTTTTTCTATCCAGGGATTTATGCTTAAACTGTAATAAGCAAAGTATTTCAATAGCCTTTTTTTTCATAACCATAATAATAACTAACATAGTTTAGTAAATTATAAGCATATAATTAATTTCAATGTAATTCTTCCATTTCCATATTCTTTTCTGAGCATTGGAGTCTTGTGACTTGGACCTTTATTCCATCGGCAACAATGAATTCGCAATGAAGCTAGAAAATAAAGCAGAGAAAGCCTTTTCTACATCTTTGAAGAGATCCTTTAGTGTCCTGATGCCAAAGAGATAATTCAACATTTCTGAATCCATCTCTCGACCTAACCCTGCGTACATTTGTTTCAACACTCAATGTCATGTGAATCTTCTGTATTTTCCACATTTGAAGCAAGCGGATACCTCAACGAACCGACACCGACAACTTATTAAGTGTAATAGTGTTGTACAATACGATATTTTGAAATAAATGTATATTTCATTCATTAAAATGTAGCCTTTTCACTTCCTCAATGTATCTCAGGGTTGGATACATACTAGGATCTCTTCCGTTGAAGTACAGTCGCACAAAAAAATATCCGAACACTATAGTTGATTACAGAATTCAGAAAAAATATCTGGCAACTATTTTATTTAGAAATTAGTGATCTTGGCAACCTTCCTGTCACGTGACACGAAGGTTGTCAGATCACTAATTTCTAAAAGAATCGTTGCTACATATTTTTCCTGAATTCTGTAATCAACCATAGTGTTCGGATATTTTTTTCAGCGACTGTACAACGCATTCTTGAATTGCAGAACTATTAGCTGTCTTGAACTCGGGTTTTATGATAGAAGCACAATTGTTATAATGCAGTATGGGATGGCAGAGAGGATATCATAGAAGGAATTTGGGGGAGGCACAGACAAGTCTCTGTGTAGCTACAAGGTTAGGAAAAGAGCGAATTAAAATGTTTAATCAAACAAATGTACAAAAGGGGTAAAAAAAAGTATTATTGAATCTAAATCGCATACTGCTACAGATAAAGACAAAGAATATTAATTCAACACGGGGTGGAAGAAGGAAAAAAAATTGCAAAATTGCGGACAAGAGATCAAGTATTTTAGGTATTGGAAGGGCCGAATTCTGTTTAAAAAAGGTAAATATATTTCGACAGTTTGTATAGTTATTGACCTCTCACTGATAATATTCGAAGCTAGTGCACGTTGGAAAACTTCAAAAAGTTACATCACCATGTGGAAAAACCATGCACTGTTGGGCAACCTACTTCAGGCCGCTGCCCATGCGCCCAACCATGAATGAGGAAATAATATTACCTTAACGTCACCCGGAGCTACCCATGGCCAGCGGGGGACAGCTGAGCTAAAGGATTTACATTATCGTCTGTTCTTTCGTTCCTTTCTTTGTACTTCGCTTGGTTAACCTTTCTCCTTAATATATTTTAAACTAAAATAGTGTTTAGATTAAACTTTATGAGAAGTAAATAATCGTGTACTTTTTAAAAAGTAGCACTGTTACATTTAAATACATCGTGATTTTTTTAATGTACATTTGCACTTGCTACGAAAAACAGCATTAAAGCCAGTTTCCGAAATTATTAGTTTTTATAGATCCGAATGAAGCATAATGCACAAAGGACTAAATGGTAAAATGTTAGTTATTGCTCAGATAATGCATTTAGGAATGCAGTGGCTAAGAAAGTTTATTAAACTTCCTTAGCCACTGCACTCCTAAATACTGATAATTACTTACTGATAATTGCAAAACTTCAAATAATAAATTTTAATACACAAGCGACCTGCGTCTTTGAATGGCATTATGAAACAGTTCCCTTGCTAATCCCCATGCCTTCCACAAAAACTAATAAGGAGCAAAGATTACTGGAAAAGTAATAAATTTGGTACTTCGAATTAAAATGCAACTGAGGTAGAATTTCCAATATTTAAACGTTGAACTTTTTAATACTCAAGTGCATCTTTCTCAAACAATTTGTTTTTACACATAATTTGGATTGCAACGTCTTGAAGATATTAAAAATTATGACTAAAATGGAAATTTGATTGCTTATATATAAAAGCAGTTTCGGTCATTGCTTACGAATATCAGTTCCATGTATAATGCTTATCTGTTTGATATTCCAAATCGAGTTATGTCCTGCCTTGTGGTAGTAAAATATTGAACTGAAGGGTTTGGGGAAAACAACCGACATTGTGATCAATCAAGGTCGAGTGTAGGGGAGCATGCCTCCCCCTTTAAAATGTAGTAAGTCTGATGGAAGCAAAATATTATTGAAATCGTGCATATTTCACATGTATTTCAAGAAAGTTTTTCAAATCCTCTAATCAAATGGGGATGGGAAAAACTTTATATTGCAATGGAAATCAATTCTCTTGCTTGGACTCTGCCGCCCCTTTCTCCAGATCTCATCTGACATGAAAGTTTAATTTAATTAATTTTAATGTGATTTTTTAACAGACTGAAAATTTTCTCTAAAAAATAGGTCTTACTCATTCTGTTTAATCTTACTACAGCTATGGTCATTAATTTGCATGCAAATTTGCCGCCCCTAAAAAGTGCAACCCGTGGAACAACGCCGCCCCAGCTGACAAGCTGCGACTTCTTTGTTTTCTTTCATACGCACTTTCAAATAACATAGAGTTTTTCCCAAAACAATGAACTGTGCCTATAAATAATTTTATCATTTTTCAATGAATTGAGCTTTTCAAATGAATTGAGCTTTCAAAGATTTTTTAGGGGAAATGCTTTAGCACCCTCCCCACGAATAGGCACCCATAACAGTCTGCCGAGTGGTTACAGTGCTTGGCTACTGATCTAAGGGACCTGGGTTCGAGCCCCGGGTAAGGCATGGCTGTTTGTGTTGTTTTTCTGCTGAGGTCCTGCCATCCTCTCAGACCATCTACTATGCAATATAAACTGACAAGCTTCTGTCAGATCTCTGTGGCAAGCAGCTGCTTGAAGGGGTATTTATATATTTATTTATTTGTTTTTTTATGATAAAGGCATGTTTCCTTAGGATTTTTTCAGAGCTATCATTATCCCTATCTGCAAAAAAGGTGATCGTAGTTCTTGTGATAACTATAGGGGTATCAGCCTACTCTCTGTTCCAGGTAAAGTTCTCTGCACGATTCTATTTAATAGAACGAAGAATCTGGTTGACAGGCAATTGCATAAAGACCAATGTGGATTCAGAAGTAGTAGGGGATGTGTGGATCAGATATTTTCACTTAGGGAGATTCTTGAGAAATGCTTAGAGTTTCAGAAACCTTTGGTTGCTAGCTTTGTTGACTTCAAAAAGGCTTTCGACTCTGTTGATCGTCATAATTTGTGGTTGATTGTGAGATCATATGGTAAGTTAGTTAACATAATGAAAGCTCTCTATAATAACACTGAGTCGTGTGTGAGAGTTGGTAAGGCTTGCAGCAATTGGTTTAGCATTACTTCTGGTGTTCGACAAGGGTGAATTTTGTCTCCTTTTCTCTTTAGCTTGGTTATTGATTATGTTATGTGAAATTCACTGCAAGGAAAAGATTTTGGCCTTAAATGGTCTAGAGATGCGAACGTTTCTGATTTAGAATATGCTGATGATTTAGCTCTTTTGGCAAATGATGTTGATGAGATGAACTCTTTCATTCGAGCTGTTGATGAAACTGGTAGTAGAGTAGGTTTTGTTATAAACAGAGGGAAAACTAAAGTGATGAAAATTGGTCAGGCAGGCTGTGATTTAGTTATTCTGAATGGTTGCAGTCTTGAGCAGGTATCACAGTTTAATTATCTTGGGAGCTATGTAACAGATATTGGTGATGTGCGGCATGAGATAAACAGACGAATAGGGGAATGTTGTCGCGACTTTTAAGAATCTATGGAGAGTGTGGAGAAATAGGCGTATACATCTAAAGACTAAAATTAGACTGTATAATAGTTTGGTTCTTTCTAGGGTTAATTATGGTAGTGACCGTGGACGCTTTGTAAACAAAATCACAAGAAACTAGATGCTTTCGCAGTATTTTGGGCATTAGGTGGTTCAACTTTGTAACTAATGATGAGGTTAGGCAAAGGAGTTTGCAACCTCCTTTAAGCAGCATATTGTGCAGAGAGAGACTCCGCTGGTTTGGCCATGTTGCCCGTATGGATAATTATAGATTGGGGAATAGGGTTATGAACAGTGTGCCTAAAGGCCTCCGAAGGAGGGGGAGACCTAGGATGCGGTGGGCAGACAATGTCAAACAGGACCTTGTTAGAATTGGTTTAAAGTGGCCGGATGCAGCAGATGTAGCTCAGGATAGACTTGCTTGGAGAATTAAACTGCGCAGTCTGGTTGGACCTCCGTAGCCCATGGCTGCTTGAGGATGATGAGGATTACAGTTTGTTACATATTTGTTGAAGATGGTGCAAATGGAGAGAAAGGGTTTTACGAAAATGCAATTTCTAAATCACGTAATAATGGTTCACTGAAATATACTGCATATCTTAATCTATTATAGCATGAGTAACTAATATTCTGTTATACCTAGGGTGTCCAGATTTCACTTAATAAAAACCAGGATATTTAAGTAAGTAATAAAAGCCAGGATATTTAAGCATAATAATATTAACCAGGATATTTAAGTAAATATCCAAACATTAGAAAGCTTAAAGTAGTACAGTTTAGTTATGATTCCTATTTAATTTAAATGAATTAGTGTCATTTTCCCTTGGAAGTTGTAAACGCACAGAAAAAAATTAACAAAGGCAGTTGTACAATCAACAATAATCGTAACGTTTGGCATGACCCCATGAAGGATTATTTTTAAGAGGTTGCTGAACCCAAATTTTTTTAGTGGGGTGTTGAATCAAAATTTTTTAGTGGGTTTCTGAACCTAAGTTCTTTTATGGGTGAGGGATGCTGAACCTAAGTTCTTTTATGGGTGAGGGATGCTGAACCTAAGTTCTTTTATGGGTGAGGGATGCTGAACCTAAGTTCTATTATGGGTGGGGGATGCTGAACCTAAGTTCTTTTATGGGTGGGGGATGCTGAACCTAAGTTCTTTTATGGTGAGGGATGCTGAACCTAAGTTCTTTTATGGGTGAGGGATGCTGAACTTAAGTTCTTTTATGGGTGAGGGATGCTGAACCTAAGTTCTTTTATGGGTGAGGGATGCTGAACCTAAGTTCTTTTATGGGTGAGGGATGCTGAACCTAGTTCTTTTATGGGTGAGGGATGCTGAACCTAAGTTATTTTATGGGTGAGGGATGCTGAACCTAAGTTCTTTTATGGGTGAGGGATGCTGAACCTAAGTTCTTTTATGGGTGAGGGATGATGAACCCAAGTTCTTTTATGGGTGAGGGATGCTGAACCTAAGTTCTTTTATGGGTGAGGGATGTTGAACCTAAGTTCTTTTATGGGTGAGGGATGCTGAACCTAAGTTCTTTTATGGTGAATGATGCTGAACCTAAGTTCTTTTATGGGTGAGGGATGCTGAACCTAAGTTCTTTTATGGGTGAGGGATGCTGAACCTAAGTTCTTTTATGGGTGAGGGATGCTGAACCTAAGTTCTTTTATTGGTGAGGGATGCTGAACCTAAGTTCTTTTATGGGTGAGGGATGCTGAACCTAAGTTCTTTCATGGGTGAAGGATGCTGAACCTAAGTTCTTTTATGGGTGAGGGATGCTGAACCTAAGTTCTTTTATGGTGAGGGATGCTGAACCTAAGTTCTTTTATGGGTGAGGGATGCTGAACCTAAGTTCTTTTATGGGTGAGGGATGCTGAACCTAAGGGGTTTATGCTTAAACAACGCTAGCTCCGCAGGTGGCTCAGAAAAAAAATATTGTAGAAAATAACTGATATTTTATTTGCTCTCTGATTAGTTTTTGCTTCATGTTTATCTTTTCTTACCATTCAGTAGAACTGGCATTCTACCGACTGGCAAGATGTTGGTTATATCCACCGTACAGATATTTTTAAAATATCGATAACTAAAGACCATGGGCTTGTTAATTAACAAATCAAAAATGAAAGTAAGGGAAATTTTATTTCGAGAACCTTCAGTGAATGTGAATCTTTAAAATCAACGTATAATAGTAATGGTCACCTTTCTAAACAAGGAAGCTTATGGTTTCCATGGTTACGTGTTTTGTTTCGGTATTAGATATTATTTGTCTGTCTGAAAACAATGTGACTCTAAAATTTATGACTTTTCTTATTTCATTAGACTAAAATCACGTAAGAAAATAAATTAAAATTCATTTGTTTCCAGCTGTGAATCCAAGGGGTCCAAGGGGTGTCATCCACCAACCATTTGAGAATGCTTTTAATGGTAATTGAGCGAAGAAATATTATTATTATTATTATGAATTTCTCGTGCATTTTTTCAGTAATATTTTAAAGATCTCTGTCAAGATTGATTTTATTTATTTGAGAGATCTGTTAGCCAAATGTCTTTTCTCGATCTTAATCACACAGTAGTTAAGGTACTCAATAAACCCATCAACTCGGTATCTCTTGGTTAAATAATACGTTTAATGAATAGCATTTTACGTATTAGTACTACATACATATTTAATAAGGGCGTAGCTTTAATCCACTGTCCCACCAATAATATCCAGTGACACGCTCCAAGAGCGTTGACCCGACTATATTGAAAAGTCTATCAAATGTTCTAGCTCCAGAAGCATAGTAAACCATTTTACTTCCGACTCTTTCAATGGTCAGGAAAGAAGTTGCTTTTTTTAAATGTGCTGCACTCCCCATTTACTTTCCGCTGTAAGCACGCAGCAAATCCCGCGTCACGGTGTTACACGATGCGCCGTCAGAGTTCCGCAGATCATCTGGGTCACACAACATTCTCGCCTAATAGATCATACATCGGAGAGGCAACATGAAAGTACCGATGCAGAACAAAGTTTTCTAAAAAAATATTTCGAAAAGGTGTTCTGGTGATTTTTTTTTACATCTAGACGCATTCCTTTACAATTTCTATCCAGACACGATTTGGTAGTGGTCATAGAGAAACAAATATTATCTACTGAATTATTACAAATAGTTTCAAAATAATTTTTTAATGATTCTAAAGGTAGAAATTTCTTATAAAGTACTAATAAGAGAAACCCATGGAAATATTTCTTACTGTTTTGCAATTAGGTCTATTTTTACTCCCATATTTATTGTAGATTACTGTAAGAACTGGTATGGTTTAATGTAGCTCTAGAGAGTACTGATTTGCTACTTTGAATCACAAAAAAATTGCTTTACTAAGAATTTAAAGTAGACACAGATGCGTTACCTCACATGTGAAACATCTCTAGTACCTTGGTCTTGTTAAACGAAAATTCAGAGGAAGAAATATGGGAAACCTGATTTCTGGAAAGCTTGTCCTTTGGATTTCTTTGTAGCCAAGAGGTTATCACGTTTGGCTCCTGATAGTAGTAGCATAAATGAGTGTTCTGAGCCAGTAAATGGGTCCAGAGAATTCTGTGAAAATCCATGGGAAAAGTTATGGGGGATGAGGAAAAAAGTATGTTTTTTGTGGGTTTTTGTGAAAATATGTGTGAAAATTAGAAAAAACGGGGGTATTTTTTAGCATGTGAAAAACTAATTTAAGTTTTTTTTAAAGATGAGGTTTAAATTAATTTGTGAATTAGTTTAAATGGATTAGTTTGAAATGAGGTGTGTGTATATGAGATAAAATTGATGTGGTTTGTTGAGTTATCATACACTTCAGTGGATTATTCGATTGTAAAAAGCCATGGAAATCGGTGTTGTTTTTTGTGAAAATATATGTGAAAATCAGAAAAAACCGGGATGTTTCATGTGAAAAAAAGGTAATTTAAGTTTTTCGAGCAGACGAGATATTTACAAATTTTCACAAAAATGAGGTGTGTGTGTGAAAGAGATTTAAAATGATGTGGTTTGTTGAGTTATCATACACTTCACTGGATTATTCGGTTGTAGAAAGCCAGGTAAATCGGAGAATTTGACAAATCGAGACAGTTTTGAGAAATTTGTTTGAAACATATGACAAAATCAACCGGTAAAATGACATTTTCGGGCACGGGGTCTGATGAAAAGATAGACTTTGAATATCTGTGAATGTATGAAGAGAGGGTACTAGATGGAAAAAAAATTTTTTTGAAGTGAAAAGTAATTTAGGTTATTTTTTTTAAATAGTCGGAAAGAATTTGAAGTGAAAAGCGATGCCTTAACTGGCATAGTGGTTAGGCAGCTAGCGACTGTTCCAGCAAGGCAAGCTTTGTGTGTTGTGTTAGCTCTAACTAAGGCAGTGGTCAGCAGTGACTTCGGTCTTAGTAGGGCATGTCCTTGTATGAGAAGGCCTGTATTAAGCTAGGAGTAGCTTCCAGGATTCTTCGCTGTCCTATATGTCGCAAATCAAAAAAAAATGTAGGTTAGAATAATTTTGAACATGTATGACGTTTGCAAAGAGAGAGAAGAGTTTTATGTTATCGTGCTAAACGGAAATCAGTCTCGATCGCTACAAAAGAACAACGGGGTCGAGATTTACTTTCATTGAATTCTTATTCGGTTCGATTTCATTCTTTCACTCCTTTGCCTAACCTCATCATTACAAATTTGAACCACCTAATGCCCAAGATACTGCGTAAGCATCTGGAATCAAAAGCATCTAGCTTCCTGTTATCTTGTTTACAAAGTGTGCAAGTTTCACTACCATAACTAACCCTAGAAAGAACCAAACTATTATAAAGTCTAATTTTAGTCTTTAGGTGCCTATTTCTCCACATTCTCCTTAGATTCTTAAAAGTCCCGGCAGCAATCTGTTGCAGCATCTGTTGATCTCATGCCGCACATCACCATTATCTGTTACATAGCTCCCAAGATCATTAAACTGTGACACCTGCTCAAGACTGCAACCATTCAGATTAACTGAAACACAGCCTGCCTGACCAATTTTCATCACTTTAGTTTTCTCTGTTTATAACCAAACCTACTCTACTACCAGTCTCATCAACAGCTCGGATGAAAGAGTTCATCTAATCAACATTATTTGCCAAAAGGGCTAAATCATCAGCATAATCTTAATCAGAAATTTTAGAATCTCCAGAATATTTAAGGCAAAAATCTTTCCCTTGAAGTGAATTTCGCATAACATAATCAATAACCAAACTAAACAGAAAAGGACACAAAATGCACCCTTGTCGAACACCAGAAGTAATGCTAAACCAATTGCTACAAGCCTTACCAACTCTCACACACGACTCAGTGTTATTATAGAGAGCTTTGATTATGTTAACTAACTTGTCAGGTATACCATATGATCTCACAATCAACCACAAATTAGGACGATCAACAGAATCGAAAGCCTTTTTGAAATCAACAAAGCTAGCAACCAAAGGTTTCTGAAACTCGAAACATTTCTCAAGAATCTGCCCAAGTGAAAATATTTGATCCACACATCCCCTACCACTTCTGAATCCACATTACTCATCACGCAATTGACTGTCAACCAGATTCTTAATTCTATTAAGCACAATCATGGAAAGAACTTTACCTGGAACAGAGAGTAGGCTGATACCCCTATAGTTATCATAAGAACTGCGATCACCTTTTTTGAAAATAGGGATAACAATAGCTCTGGTAAAATCCTTAGGAACCATGCCTTTATCATAAAAGATATTCAGAATTTCAGTCATCCAAGTGGTAACCGAAGCATTCCCAGCTCTAATCATTTCGGTAGTAATTTCATCTACCCCTGGGGATTTATGAAGTTTAAGTTTAGAAACAGCCAAAATAACTTCAGATTGTGTTATAGGGCCAACATTAAAGCCACCAATGCATCTGTCATCATTGCAAACAATGGGAATAGAACTAAGTACATTGTTTAGAACATCAGTGAAATGCTAAGCCCATCTAGCCATGACAGAATCCTCACCTTCTATAACCTTACCTTGTTTATCCTTCAATCCTTGTACCCGTGGCCGAGTGGTTAGCACGCTTAGCTACTGATCTAAGGGACCTGGGTTCGAGCCCCGGATTTAGGCATGGATGTGTGTGTCGTTTTTCTGCTGAGGTCCTGCCATCCTCTCAGATCTTCTACTATGGCATATAAACTGACAGGCTCCTGTCAGACCTCTGTGGCAAGCAGCTGCTTGAGGGGGTATTTATTTTTATTTATAGCTCTCTGCTGTTGTGCTGTCAAACTGCTTCCTCGGCTTTGTCAGCCAAGCCATCAAGCCAAAGACTTATCAGCTGCTAACTGATCCTTTACACGTTTATTAAGCTCTCTGTAATGCTTTCTCTTAGGGCTAGTAGGGTATTGATTAAGGACATTCCTGCAGTTCTTTCTTTCTGAAATAAGCTCAAGTGCCTTATCATTCAAATAATTCTGTCTCCTCTGCTCCTTTTTCCCTAAAAAGTGCTGTTAGTGTCCAAAAAAGCCTGTTTAAAATGATCCCATTCTTCCTCAACTTCAGTAATAAGCATACCATGACTGTCATAATGACTAAGTAACCTATCATGGTAAGCTTTGGCTATAACTGGGTCTTTCAGAGATTCAGTATTAAAAGTAAATTTTTTTAACCCTAGCACACTTTTTAATTTTAAGTTGCAAGACACTTTTAACAAGGTAATGGTCAGATCCAATTTCAGCTCCCCTATATGCCCTGGTATTTCTAACAGAACTTTCCCATTTGCTGTTAATTAATATATAATCAATCATATTCTAATGTAGTCCATCAGAAAAAACCCATACTTATGTATGTCGTGGAGTTTGTAATAAGTGTTGTTATTCTGAAACCATTGAGTTTACTTACCTGTAGGAGACGTTACCCATTGCAGCTACCAATATCAAAAGGGCCTATTACCCTCCCCAAAGGTCAGAGTCAGTACCAACTTTGGCATTGAAGAAGTCACCTAGAACAAGGGTAATATTACCTTTCTTGACAGAATTCAAAATATCCTGAAGTTGTCCGTAAAACCTATCCTTCTCAATCTCATCGGCATTCTCAGTGGAGGCAAACAGCAAATAATATTCAAGTCTTTAACGCTTGTCTGAAATTTTGCTGTAAGAAACCTTTCATTAATGCACTCATATCCTAGAAGAGCATCACTAGCGTGTCTGCTCAGAAAGAGACCCACGCCCTGGTGATGTTTATTATCGTTCCTCCCTGAAAAGAGAAATTTAAGATTATTTTTATGAATCTGATCTTTATCTGTCCATTTGGTCTCTTGAAAGCCGAGAATATCTAAATTATAACGGTGGAATTCTTGTGTGAGGACATCAAAAGAAAAAGCTCTGTGCAGAGTCCTCACATTCCAACTACCTATGGAGAGAAAATGGTTAGTGGGATGTTTAAAGAAACTATGTGTATTGAGAGAGGGAATGCCGACAATATCAAACAGCCCCCCTAATCGCAACATGGGGCAAAGACCCGTTCCCCCACCCTAAAGGCTGAAGCCATCTACACTGGAAGACTTCCTCCAATGTAGAATTTGACGATGTCAATAGAAGCAAAAAGTTCAGGTGCCTGCGATGACTTCTGCTCAGGATTATCCACCAGCTGATAAACATATCCTGTGAATCTATTCACTTGGGGCTGTCAACCCACAAACAAACAGAAAACACAGCGGAAGATTTTCCCTCCACAGAAGCCCACCAGTGCACAAAATCAGGATCCATAATCAAGCACAGAGCCATATATCTGTCCAGTCCAGTGGGTTTATATGGTCAGGACCCTGTGTGGTTGACCACTCCTCAGCAGGGTAGAAAAAAAAGTAGCCATAGTTGTCCAGATCAGTAGGCCACACTAATCTGGCAGCCCTCCCCTTCCGTTCACTTCCACAAGAGAGTATCTCTTTTGAAAGGTACTAACGGTCTGCACCACGAGAAGACGGGGTCGGACATTAGGTGCTCGGCCCTGGCCAGTTCTATGCATCATAGAGGGGATTGGTGCATAGCTCTCCTTCCAGTGACTACCTAGCTACCATTTACAGACCAAAAGAAGATAGGGAGCAGGCAATGATTGTTGAATAGGTAAATCGGTGTCCCATCTTCCTTTGAAGCGAATAGGAATTTAGTGACGATTGCAACCATTGATACGATTTATTTTTATTTTGTACTTTTAGGGTGATATATGAATAAGTATATTTTAATTCTTTTTGCAACTTAGATTTCAATTTTTATGAAAACACCAAACATTGTTTCCCCCCCCCCCCATGAACAAGTCGTCATTTTAACTTTTGCATCTTGGAACCATTGTTTGAAAAAAGGTTGTTAATGAAAACTCCTCAGAAGAAACCAAATTTGTGAACACAAAAGAACTGTTAGAAGGTATTTAGCAATTACCTCTCTCATCTAAACCCGTCTAACGATTATGTGCTAATAAATTGTTCCTCACAATCACCATTGTTAAAGAACTGTTACTTGCAAACAGGCCCGGATCTACAAAAAATCAAGGGGGGGGGGGGGGAGAAACAAAATCGAGCTGAAAAAACATAAAAGGAGAGGGGGGTAAGCAAGGGACTTCATTTTCAATGCACTATAACATTCCCCCCCTCTCGGTTTTAGGTTAAAAAATTCTTGAAAACGGCATAAAATATAACGCTTAATAATTTTTTGCGTCTTTTACCTTTACATTTTGAAAGGATGAATCATCATCATCAAACTTCCCACAAAGTTGGAAATTCCAAGATTCGGTCACAGATTGAGTCTTGACTCATCCAGAGAAAGGGTGAAAAAAGATGTGATTGTCCTTTTTCTACTATATCTTCAGAACGCTATGGTGCAGTTACTTGTTAGGTGTCTAATGTATTCCTATATGAGATCCGTCATAGACTGCTCCGAATTATTCTCCCTCTAGGAGGGTCGGGGTCTGTAAATGGTAGCTAGGTATAAAATGGAAGGGGAGCTGTATACGAATCCTCAGTGATGATGCACAAAACCGGCCATATCTAGCACCTAATGTCCAACCCCGCCTTCTCGTGGTGCAGGCCGTTAGTACCTTTCAAAAGAGATATTCTCTTTTGGAAAGGAATGGAAGAGGATGGCTGCCAGCTCAGTGTTACCTACTGATCTGGTCATTTATGGCCCCCTTTTTTTTTCTCAACCCTGCTGAGTGGTCAATTTCACAGGGTCCGGTGCTGACCATTTTTACCCACTAGACTGGAATCTGCCTAAGTGAAAATATCTGATCTACACATCCCCTACCACTTCTGAATCCACATTGTTCATCATGCAATTGCCTGTCAACCAGATTCTTAATTCTATTAAGCACAATCATGGAAAGAACTTTACCTGGAACATAGAGTAGGCTGATAACCTTATAGTTATCACAAGAACTGCGATCACCTTTTTTGAAAATAGGGATAATAATAGCTCTGGTGAAATGCTTAGTAACCATGCCTTTATCATAAATGATATTCAAAATTATATTATAACGGTGGTTTGGTTTGATTGTTTAGAGTTTTATGGCACATTAGCATCTAAGGCTATAATGCGCCAAACAAATGTCCATAAAAAATGATAAAAGTCGTGTTACCCTTAACCAAATTTAAAAATAAACTAGAAATACTCACACAACAAATGTAAAACTACAAAATGGAACAAATTGGACTACAATGAACAAAGGCATAAATATGTTATATATAAACATAAAAGTAGCCCAGGTGTAAGCAACCTGGGTTTAAACATATAGAATAACAAAAAGAAAGCAAAACTACAGGTAAGTAAAATATCCAGTATATTATAAAAATTTAAATACAGAGCTAAAAAACAATGATCAGATAACAATGTCCGAGTGTAAAGGGGCTCGGACGTAAAATCGTGATGGTTAAAAAAAACAAGTCGTTCAAAGGTAAAATATGGACAAGAAATTAAAATATGTTTGATAGTTAAAATGGTGTCGCAAAACTCGCCACCCGAAGAAAGGAATGTGTAACATTCAAATGACCTAAGTGGAGCTGAGCAAGTACAACTTCCTCCTTGCGATTCCTGCAAAAACAAGATTGCCACGGTTTGACAATAGACTTGATCCCGAAAAGCTTGTTACCAACCTGTTCAGACCAAGATCTCTGACACTGTACCTGGAGCTCGATGGAAAAACGCTGCTGGAAGTCCAAGTATGGAACTGGCAGCAGAGAGTCGGATAGAGGCATGGCTGACCTGGCAGCAGCATCTGCCATATCGTTGCCCCTAATCCCGACGTGACCGGGCACCCAACAAAAGACAATCATTGTGGTGGCTGCCAGATCTTGGAGAGAATAGGGTGAGGTTGATGCCTCACCAAGATCAAAGCCTGTAGCAAGCTAAGCGAGTCAGTGTAAAGCACACACCGATGATGATGCTTAGCCACCATGTGGTCCAAGGCGAGACTCATAGTGTGCAACTCAGCAGTGAAGATGGAACATTGCAGTGGAATGTGGTCTGCAATGATTACATCAAGCAGAACATGGCCGATCCAACTGATGTGCCAGACTTTGAGCCATCTGTAAAGAACGGCAAGAATTAAAGACAGGAAAAAATCAGAAGGGGAAACAGCAAGCCACAGTGGGAGTGGCTCAGCTATCAAGACTGGTGTTGATGTCTCTTAGGTAGCCTCGGACTTGCAAACCAAAAGGACGAATGGCAGTCAGCCGTTTTTTGTAAAGCATTTCCCACTTTGACTGAAAACGCAGTCCCAAGTGGGATGGCCAGGCAGGATCGCAATTTAGATGCATATTGTAGGGACAACTGGTGACGGCGCAGATAAAGATGGTTTGTCGGTCTCAACATAAAGACTCTGGAGCGGTGAGGTGTGGACAGCTCCAGTGCAAACATGAAGGGCCTGATGATGGAGGAGGTCCAGCACCTTCACCACCGAATCCTGGGTGGAGTCGTACACCGGGGATCCGTAGTCCAGTTTTGACTGGACAAGCGCATGGTACAGGCGGAGCAGAAAACATCGGTCAGCTCCCCAAGAGAGAGAAGAGAGGACCTTGATGATGTTCAATGCCCGTGTGCACTTGGACCTGAGATGATGTATGTGATAAAATGGTAAATTTCTGACCGAAGATGAGACCGAGAAACTTGGTGTCTGCCACAACTGGAATGATGTTACCCCCCCCCCCCCCCGAGCCATAGCTCAGGATCCAGGCGAAGATTACGCTTGTGGCAAGTGCACACAAATGGTCTTCTGTGGGGAGAACCGAAACCCGTTTGCCGTCGCCCAAACCGAAGGATTGTTCAGGGTAATTTGCAGTTGTCTTTTAATGACTCTCATGCTGGACGAAGAGTAAAAGATGCTAAAATCGCCAATATAGAGAGCATTGCCTACAGATGGAGGAAGTTGTCTAGTAATAGAATTAATCTTGACAGCGAAAAGCATAACACTCAAAATGCAGCCTTGTGGCACCCCATTATTAGAGGTACGGCTACAATAGTGTTGCTGACATGGACACAAAAAGAATGTATTGATAAGAAGTTGGAGATGAAGATTGGCATGTGACCTCTCAAGTCATAGCTATGGAGGTCACGAAGAATGCCGAATCTCCGAGCCATGTTGTATGCTTTTTTGATGTTGAAGAAAATTGACACCAGGTGCTCTCTATGTAAAAATTAATTTCTGATGGCCAGTTCGAGATATCAGATGGTCAAGAGTTGAATGTTGTCTGCGAAAGTCATACTGGGTGTTGGAAAGAAGGTTGTGGTGTTCTAAATAACAGAGGAGTCCGGCATTTACCATTCTTTCCAACACACACAGCTCGTCAAGGCAATGGAACAATAATTAGAAGGAATCTTGCAAACCTTTCCTGGCTTCGGGAAGGCCAAGACGATGGCCTCCCACCAGGAGTCCGGAAACTGCTCCTCGATAAAAACGCGGTTGGAGTCGGAGCAGCTGATCTTTACTCGATGGTGAGAGATGTTGGAGCATTGCATAATGGTCATTGTCTGGCCTGATGGCGGATGCAGAGAAGTGTGCAGAGCAAGGTATAGCTCCTCCACTGTGAATGGCTTGTTGTAAAGCTCCAGGCTATTCAAGTGAAAGGACAACAGAGAGTGTTCCGCCTTGCTCTTCTGGGCCAGAAACTCGGGGGGAGTAGGAAGACAATGAAGAGATGGAGAATTATTCCCCCAGAATGTCAGTAATTGCTTTGGGATCAGCAATTGCCTGTGCGTTGTGCTTCAGGATCAATAATGAGTGGGATGTGTAGTTACCACCTGTCTTCCGGACTTTATCCCACATGACCTTAGAATTAGTCATGCAGGTGATAGAAGACGTCTATTGATCCAGGATTCCTTCTGGCTCTGACACCGGACAAAACGTGCTTTCGCCCTGACGCGTTTGAACTTTTCAAGGTTGGGGGACATCGGATATCTCCAAAACACCCTCCCCACAAGCCTTGTTCTGTGCCTTACAAGTTGCAGCGCAATATGTATTCAATCACAGTTTCTTAAAACGAGGAAACCGTGTGGAAGTTTGAGAAATTGTTGATGCAGGTGCATCTACGATATATTCCGTCATCTCTGCTACTACCACATTGATGGGCTCCCGGCTGACAGAGTGGTCATTGAGCTCAGAAAGGAGCTCGAAGCCACTCCAGTCAGCCCAATCAAGATTTCACCGTGAGACTCGTGATGGGCTGCAAGTTCCTTGACCTCCCATATAAAGAGTGGAAGGATCAAGGAGGAGCAGATGGTGAGGTCAATGACAGTTAATGTGTGGGTTGGGGAGTGAAAGTACGTACTGATACTGGTGTTCAACAGGGAGAGAGAAAGATTCAGGAGCTCAGTTCCCACTGTCCCCACCCTCCACGGAACCCAACAAGGGGATGCCCAGTCAGGCACCAGGGCTATGCGGGTACTATACCCACACAGACAGTGAGCCTAGCCCTCACAAATAAATAAAAGGAAAATGAAAATAGAAATGTGCAGAAATAAACCTTTTACATAAAAGGATCCGAGTGGAAAATAACAAAATTGTGAATGACCAAACTGGCCTCACAAAGAAATTATAACTACAAAAAGAAAATAATTTGTGAGAAAACTCGCAAACCTGTACCTGGAAGAGGCAGAGACCAAAGCAGTTATAGCAAAGGCCCCAAAATCTGCTGCACAGCCCTGCAATGACAGGCTCTCCAATGGCAAGGCAGCCAAACGGGACCCTACCAGTCATGAGCTGAGAAGACAGGGACCCCCGAGCAACTACCAGGATCCTCCTTTCCTGGGACATGGGTCTCCACGTATGGCAAACACGCGGGCAAGCATTCAGGACCCTGTGCAGGTACCTGAGCCAGTGGAACCTTCACATGGTGGTCCCCTCACCACATACAGGAGCTCGCACCGAGAGGTTATAACGGTGGAATTCTTGTGTGAGGACATCAAGAAAATATGCTCTATGCAGGGTCCTCACATTCCAACTACCTATGGAGAGAAAACGGTTAGTGGGATGTTAAAAGAAATTATGTTTATTAAGTGAGGGAATGCCGACAACATCAAAGAGCCCCTAATCGCAGGCATGGGGGAAAGACCCATTCCCCCACCACTAAAGGCTGAAGCCATTTACACTGGAAGACTTCCAATGTAGAATCTGACGATGCCAGTAGAAACAAGAGTTCAGGTGCCTGCAATGACCTCTGCTCAGGATTATCCACCAGCTGATAAAACATATCCCGTGAATCTAATCACTTGGAGCTATCAACACACAAATAAACAACACAGCGGAAGATTCTCCCTCCAGAGAATCCCACTAGTGCAGCAAATTCAGGATCCGTAATTCCATTCAGGTTGGTATATATGGTCAGCACCAGGACCCTGTGTGATTGACCACTCCTCAGCAGGGTAGGGAAAAAAAGAGTAGCCATAGTTGTCCAGATCAGTAGGTTACACTAATTTGGCAGCCTTCCCCTTCTGTTCACTTCCACAAGAGAGTATCTATTTTGAAAGGTGCTAACGGCCTGTATCACAAGAAGGCAGAGTCAGACATTAGGTACTAGGCCTGGCCGGTTCTATGCATCATCACAAGGGATTATATCCATATATATATATACACATACATACAACGAAGAGCCAAAAGATTATGACCAGTGTGTATTTATGCAAATCGCAGCAACTGCAGGTAAATGACAGCACTTGTGAAGGTCATAAAACTGTATAAATAACACCTGATACTGAGCTCTGTTAATTAGTGCTATTCTTGATTATCAGATGGGAAAGGCAGCGGACTTAAGTGAGTTTGACAAAGACCAAAATGTAATGGCCAGATGACTGGGTAGAGCATTTCCGAGACGGCAAGGCTTGTGGGATGCTCACGGTCAGCTGTGGTTAGTTACCTTCGAAAAGCGATCTGTGGAGGGAAAAAAACCACGAACAGTTGGCAGTGTGAGCTGACCACAGCTCATTGATACTAGAGGTGAGTGAAGGCTATCCATATGAGTCAACAGAAGGGATACTGTGATGCAAAAAGGTCTGTAATTTGAATACTGGTGACGGGAGCAATGTGTCACAACATACAGTACATCGAACCCTACTGAAAATGGGGCTAACTAGTCATGGCCACTTTAAGTGTCCATGATAACCTTGGATCACCATCGAAAGTGCTTAGAATGGGCATGCAAGCATCAAAACTGGACCTTGAATGATTGGAAGGTCTGGTCTGATGAATCTCATTTCCTGTTGCACCATGTGGATGGCCGGATATGTGTGTGTCGTTTACCTGGGGAAGTGTTGGCACCAGGATGCACTGTGGGATGAAACCAGTGGAGGAAGTGTAATGCTTTGGGCAATGTTCTGCTGTGAAACCCTGAGTCTAGTCATTCATGTGTAGGAAACTATGGCATCTACCACCTACCTAAACATCATTGCAGACCAGGTACATCCTTTCATGGCAGCGGCAAACACCTCTAGTAGTGCCTTCTTTCAGCAGGATAATGAGCCATGCCACACTGCCCTGATTGTTGGAGAATGGTTCACAGAACATGAGGAAGACTTCCAGGTATTGCCCTGGCCATAAAATTCCACAAATATCAATCCAATCAAGCATCTGTGGTTTGTGTTGGAACAGCATATCCACTCTGCAGTGGCTCAAACATGTAACTTACAAGAGTTAAAGGATTTGAAGGTAACCAGATCTGAAGGTATCTGTTGGTACCAGATACCACAAGACACCTTTAGATATGTTGTAGCATCCGTGCCTCACCGGGTAAGAGTTGTTTCGGTGGCATGTGGAGGACCAACATCGTATTAGGCAGGTGGTCATAATGTTTTGGCTCTTTGGTGTATGTATGCATATCCTTGAATCCTGTTATTTGATATATATGTATAACCAATTACAGAGTTTTTTGGCAATGCTTTGCAACAGTGGAATAGGAAGAATTTTAGGAAGCGAGTTACAAAATATTATTAAGGTTTACAGTTAGTGCAAACTGTCAAGCTGTGATGCCCCCTCATTCACTTTTATTTTACCTTAACCAGTTTTGCTTAATTTACGTTATATTTATCATTTTGGGGATTTTTATTTCCTTTTTGTCATCACAGCGCTTGGTTCCAAAAGTTAGGAGTTGCGCATGCGCAACTCCGAACTTTCCATTGTCACCCGCTAAAGTGCATGCACAAGGACCCCCCCCCCTCTTGCGTCGCTCGTCAATTTATGCAAATGTCTTTCCCGGCCTGCAACATCACACATGCGGGCTTTGTACCTCTTGTTATAACCGATGACATGTTGTCACAGTAGTTAGTCAGACATAGTAGTTTGTCTAACTACTTACTACAGAAGAGAGTGTGGTAGTAAGAACGGAGGAGCACAGTTAGTGCAGTGTGTGTAGTCAAAGTTGAGAAATAATGTATCTTCTTCTTTGAAGTTTTGGTGAGTGATTTTTGGAAATAAATTTGTTTGTTATTTAAACCTTTTGAATCTTTACTAATTTTTTCTCTTGAGCAACGTTAATTGTTTGATTAGAATTTATCATTACATTTTGAAAATCATTTAATATATTTTGTATTCTTACTCATTAACGCTCGCTGGTATTTTGAACCCTAATTTAACTTTTTTTTTGGCAATTTGTTAATTATTGCCTGGCGCCCGACTCAGCTATCCGGAGCATGAAAATAATTGGATCAGACAAAGGGTCCAAACTTTAAAAATATTTCACTTCTTTGGAGCGTTACAAAGCCAAGAGTTTTTTGTTAATAAAATTCTCCCATCCCTGACGATGCCATTTCTTCTATCCCATTTTAGCAATATGCATACTGCTGAATATCTTTAAAATACAAAAAAGTGTTTCAATATTTGATAAAAAAACACACTTAATTTAAACATTACAAGGTCAGTATTTACAATTTTGTTATACCTCTGCTCTTTGTGAAACAGGTATTTTAAAATAATAGATTATATTCTGTGGCAAAATAATGTATTAAAATATGCAGCATTGCATATAAAACATTTCATTGCATACAATTCATATAGATAGCAATCAAAATATGTACACCATTCAAAACATATTAATTTCTCAAATTTTTACATGTGATATGAGTTCGTTTTCATATCTAAACTTTAATGCTAAAAATCAACTAGAGGATGAAGCTTTACTAAGTTGTAGCTATAAAACTCATCCTACATAATTTTGCCTCATCTTTCTTAGTGGTTGCTTCATTGCACATTCAATTACTAGATTCTCCAGGTGATATCTGAAAAAAAAAATACAAAAATATTAAAAATATTTTCTTACACTAAATAATAATTTGTTGGTGTAATAATTGCTATTCTAATGTTATTTTTGACATTTAGAGTCATACTTCTCAGGCACCAGATACAGAGAGAAGATATACAAAGGAGGAACAAAAAGAAAGATTACAGAATGACAATAATCAATAAAATGATGGAGAAATAGCCCTTTTCTTTTTCTTTCAAACGGAAGCTGGTCAAATTATCTTTGCTCGATGGAATGACAATTTCTAAGCATTAAGACACACTGCCTGGAAAGGTAAAAAGACTAACTTTTTAAGGCAGTGTTGTGACACGTTCACATAAAGATAATTCCAAAATGAAATTTCTATGAGAAAGCTGATATATAGCTTGTGTGAACTTTGTGATGTACCATGCTTGAAGCAAGCCAATTTATGGTAGAGTAAACAAATAAATATAATTTTACACTCAAGGTACTATTTTGCTAATATTTATACTTCAAATAAGAATGAAAAATAAATATTATGGAAAGATTTTTGAACCAAAGATGACACAAAAGCTGTTGATCCATACTCTACATACTTTAAAATTCTCATTGTATCAAGTTGTAATCCCCAAAAAGGTCACAATCCATACTTCGAGAACCTATGGCCCAAATTATTCCAATAGTAAAGCCCATTGCTTGTCTTTCTTACCATGCATAGTCAACTTCACAGGGTCTTGATGCTGATCATTGGAATGGCTTTGAGCTTGATTACAGATCCTAAACTTGCTGCAATAGTAGTCCTCTGTTAATGGAAAATCTAAAGTTGAGTTTTCTGTCTGCCTGTGGGTTGCCAATCTTAAGTAAACAGATGCACAGTATATTTTATATGAGCTGGTGGATAATCCTGATCAGAGGCTATCACAGGCACCTAAACCCTTACATAATGGGCATTCATTATCAACCTATCATGGAGTAAACCTGAAACAGGTGGCCAAAAAACACTGGTGGCTTAAGCTTTTAGTGGTGGGAGAATGAGTCTTTGCCCCCTGCCTGCAATTAGGGGGCTGTTTGATATTATTGATCCTACCTATCTCAATAAACCTGGCTTCTTTCAACAGCTTACTGATGATATTCTTTCCACAGGTACATGAAACGTGAGAACAACGGATAAAGATTATTCTCTTGATGCATTCACACAGGAATTCCAGAATTATAGCCTAGATATTCTGGGCTTGCAAGAGTCCAAATGGACATGTAAAGGTAAGATACTTAACCCTTACAATGCCAGGCCTGAAAAACTGAAATGTAACTATTAGTCAGGCTTTTTTTCAGCTGTGTTCAGCCAAAAAAAGTGAATTTTATAACTTTTTTTCCAAATAACTAATGAAACGAATTATGGAATCTCATATGCCAAATTAATCAGCACTTAATTCTGGATTTTCCAAAAAATAAAATATTTAACAAAAAAAAAACTAGTTTGATTTTAATAAGGCATTTTTGGGGTCATGTAGTAAAAAAATGCATCTGGCAATGCCAATAAGAATTTATTTTTTTTAAACCAATAAATAAAAATAACATTACTGCATATGAAGAGAAATGTTATTTCTGAACAATAAAAATACATTTCTTACTTCAAGCAAGAAATTTAGCTTATTCTTTAATTTTTTTATCTGTCATATACTTTGAGAAATATCAAGACTTTTGTTAATTCTGCTCAGTCAAATAAAACAGATAAATTTGAAAATTTTTTGCCAAATAACCAATAAACAGAAATAGTTCATGCTATATACCAAAAGAAAGAGCATTTAATTGGGGTTAAGGAAACGGTGAAAACTGAAACAAAAAAAGTTGGATAAATAAAGTTTTATAAATTTTTTTAATTGCTAAGTTTTACTCTCTTTTTTTCTCATTTTAATTTTAATAAAATTTTTTATGAATTTTGCCATATTTTTTAAAGCATTTTATTACTTTAACAGAAATAATTTAAAATATATCTATCATTACTTATATTTTCATTTTTTTTAATTGTTTGGTTATTTATACAAACAACATATAATGCCAATGTTTTGCTGATCAGCAAATTATAAGACTAAGGTAGTTCTGTTACAAAAACTGTCTTGCTTTAAAAACAGGATAATTTAAATAAAAACTAAAAAATATACAATTAAATGCTAAAAAATTAAATAAAATTATTTCAAATTAAATAAAGTTTATTATAACCACTGAAATTGAAAGGCCTGTAAATGGTAGCTAGGCATACACTATAAGGGGAATTTTGTACCAATCCCATGTGATGATGCACAGAATTGGGTATGTGTAGCACCTAAAGTCCAACCCCGTCTTCTCATGTTGCAGGCCATTAGTACCTTACAAAAGAGATATTCTCTTCTGGAAGGCAACAAAAGGGAAGAGCTGCCAGAACAGTGTGTCCTACTGATCTGGTCATCTATGCCATTTTTTTTCCACCCTGCTGAAGAGTGGTCAACTTCACAGGGTCCTGGTGTTGACTAAGGCTTCTTTCCTGGGATCCCACATGTTTTTATTGATCTTGTAATTCAAGGAAATTTCCCAGGAACATTAAATTGTCTTAAATTTATTTTTTATATATAATGATATGCAATAATGAGTTTTGAGATATTGATTAGGAATTATGAAAGTTATTGCAATTCTAGGCATCTCATCTATCCTCAAGTAACACTTGAACTGACACCATGGTTGTTAAGTCTCGTACTTCATGTATTACTAAATCTACCTAGAATTATTATCAAATTCTCGATTTTATTACCAATTACTACAAAAAAATATATTGAATTCACTCTACTAGTCACAGTCTGCACTGCACACAAAACTACATACGTAGTATGTATTGTGATATTGTATGATATGTAAGCAAATAAGAGTGCTAACTTGTTAGTCAGTCTTATGAATAGAATAATAATATTTAAATGAATTTGACTTCTTGTAAGATTTAAAATCTCATACATGTTATATTACTTTATTATTACCAAATATCACCATTTTCATTACCAGAATACCAAATTCTTTATCTTCATTACCAAAATTTAATTACCGAATTCCTGCCAATTTAGTAATGAAAAATGCCAGTTGGCAACCTTGACTAACACAGCACCATGTGCTGAACCTGCTGCTTTGCTTAGTTACTGCCTGTGGCCTGTGCTTCTAAGCAACTGATTGAATTTGAATCATGTAACATATCTTAACTTGACAGCTACAAAAGTTAAAAAATTTCATTTTTGATTGCAAATGCCAAAATTTAAAATAAAAACACTTAATATTTTAAAAGAAAATAAATTTATTTTAGTTGTAAATAAACAAATATAATGTTCTAGTCTTTCTTTGTTTCCTGTAAATTGTTCAATTTTTAAATATATAAACATAAACAGTCAATTTTCCTAAATTTATACAACCATTCCCGGGATCTTGGAAATCAGTAAAATTTCCCGGGAATCCTGGGTTGATTTGGCTGATAAGCAGTGATGTTCGGAGATTTGGAAAAAGATTTTTCTCATAAATGCAAAAATTAATGAGTTGAATTCAGATATTTGTTCCCTGCTCTGTGCTTAGATGACAGCACATATCAAGAAGACAGTATCAGAACTCACTTTGTAAAAGAAGAGAAGTATAGTCACAAGCATGAGACCTGAATAAAATTAGTACAGTTATGGGTCTTCAAATGGCTCCCTTCTACTTCACATTGTAACATGTTGCCTCACCATTGAAGATGTTGAACCCAAGATTTGTAGAGATGATTTGTTGAGTGTATTTGAGGTTTATTTGAGAGATTTAAAGGATGTCACATTTGTTTCTTCAGTATGTTTGAAATTTGGAATTTGAAAAAAGGTGCGAGTGTCACAAGCCTTACAAAGAGTTTAATTCTTAAAGTGCCAGAAGAGTTGTTAGAGCCAAATGCAGTCTCATATCTGTTGGGAACAATAATTCTCAAGATAATATATTCTAAGAATTTATTATTTTTCCCATAAAAATTGTCATTTTTAATGGTGTTTTAATCAAACCTGAAATTTAATGATTAATATAAACCTGATGGTCTATATATTCAATAAAGTTATAAAAATGAAAAAAAAAAAACTCTTACTTTGCTGTAGCAGTCATTACTTTGACATTTTTTTTTCATACCTGACCATTTTGATTGTTTTCTTAAACTCTTGACATTAATCGTTTTCTTGCTCTTTTTAATTTCCCCCCAAAACAACCTGTGTAATGAGTTACTAGTAAATGCTGATATCAACAGTGATAGTACACAATAAAGTGACTCTGATGAAGTTTACAGCAGTACTGTACAAAGAAAAAAAAATCTGGAGCTATATAATTATGTTCTTTCAGGTAAATTTGTTTGTATATTATTATGTGGCATTAAATGTTCTTGCTTTTAACATGCTATATTCTGTATAATAGTAATTTCAGAACTCATTTCAAATCCAATGAAATTACTTTTTTTCAAATATTGTTTTAAATAAGCACCATTAAAATTAATATGCTTGCTGTTTTTCTCAAATATTTTATTTTACAAAAATTTTCTACCATCTATAGACAGACAAAAGTTTTTTTTTATTTGCAACATAAAGGACAGTGTAGGATCTTGGAAACTATTCCTAGTTTGTGCAGGCTTTTTCATACAGATGACTGAAGTTACTGATGACAAATACCTCAGTTAGAGTTAACAAAAACACACAAAATTTATCTGCTGAAATAGTAGTTAACTCCCAAACCACCATACCAGTTATATCCAAATAAATCTTCATTGCTTATCAAGTATAAATAAAAATTGACACATCATGTTGTGATGGTCTACCCATTCTCTATTACTTTTCCTTAACCAGTTTTACTTTATTTATGTAATATTTATCATTTTGTGCATTATCTTCAATTGGCATCATCATTTCTCCTCGCCCAAACCCACTAGAGGAGTTTTTGATTGACAGCCGTTAATGCACGTGTAAGGGCACATTAGCGTGAGGGTGTGATTGTAAGATTATGCAAGTGTACTTTCCGAGCATGCAACACACGTTAGTTGCACATCACATGTAAGTGACGTTAGGTCACAGAATAGAGAAGTTTGAAGTGAAATGAGTGAAAGTGAGTAGAGAGCTAGTAGTCATTTTTTAGAATGTTGGTGGAGATTTTGTTTGAGTTGTGACACTCTCACCTATTTTCAAATTCCAAACATACTGAAGAAACAAATGTGACATCTTTTAAATCTCTCAAATAAATCTTCTCAAATACACTCAACAAATCTTCCTCAAATATCTTCTCAAATCATCTCTACAAATCTTGGGGTTCAACATCTTCAATGGTGAGGCAACATGTTACAATGTGAAGTAGAAGGGAGCCATTTGAAGACCCGTAACAGTACTAATTTTATTCAGGTCACATGCTTGTGACTATACTTCTCTTCTTTTACAAAGTGAGTTCTGATACTGTCTTCTTGATTTGTGCTGTCATCTAAGCACAGAGCAGGGAACAAATATCTGAATTCAACTCATTAATTTTTTATCTAATTAATTTTTGCATTTATGAGAAAAATCTTTTTCCAAATCTCCGAACATCACTGCTTATCAGCCAAATCAGGTTTAGGCAACTCCACTCAGAGAAGAGAATGTATCATGCCAAGATGAGGCTTCCCACTGCTGGGATCGAACTTGAGGCCCCAAGGGAAGTCGCCAATCATTGCTGAGAGGTGATGACTTAATCCACAAAGCCAAGAAGCTAGCCCCAAAGGGCATCGTTATGATTAAGTACATATGCGTTTTGAGTCCTAATGGCAAACTGTTACAATTTCCTTGTATGAGTGTATTTATTTGAGGTCTTCAAAGATTGGGTGATTAAGATTTTTGTTTAAAAGAAACATTGCTGCCAACATTTTATTGAAATGAAGGTGGTCTGCATTCATGGGACACATAGCTGAGACCTCCACATAGCAAAGTGGAGCTGTCTGTTTCTTCTACCCCACTAAGGATTCCTTTGACTTGGAAGGTCTGGCTGTTGGGTCAAGAAGGTGACTTCAGGAGGTGGAAATGGAATGCCTGGAAGCAGGAATCAAAACCAGTTTAAATGCTGAGGCTGATACCAACTTGAGTTTTGCTCCAAATTTCAAACATACTGAAGAAACAAATGTGAACATCACTGTGGGTCAGACTCAGAAAGTGGTATATTTAAATAAAGATGAACACAGCTAACTTATTACAATTCAGTTATTCGGAATAGTGCTGTTACATTTAAATTCATTTAAAACTTTAGGTTTCCCAAGTTGTGAGGAGTGCAAAAGATTATATAGCATGAGGGTTATATACCATTAGTTATTAACCACTAATTATCACATAGCCTAAGATATATCCTTTGTAAAGTAACTCAAAAGTATACTAGACTAATTAGTAATGTAAAACTAATTACCAGTACTTGGTGGTGTGATGGTCCACCCATTCATTTTTACTTTTCCTTAACCAGTTTTGCTTTATTTATGTTATATTTATCATTTTGGGGATTTTAATTCCTTTTGTGGACTGTTTCAATCCTCATCTGAGCTGCAGGAGTAGCACATGAGCAACTCTGACTTTTGATTGACAACTGCTAAAGCGCCGGTGGAAGGACACACCATTTCTTGCATCGTAGCTCGCACGATCATCAGTTTATGCAAATGTCTTTCCTGGCATGCAACATGACACATGCCACTGGACTTGTACGCACGATATAACTTGGTGACGTGAGGTCACAGTAGTTAGAGATGAGTTAGTGTGAGAGTGGAGCAGTTGAGTAGATGGAGTCAATTGTGACATTGTTAGAGATTGTAATTGAGATTGTGTTGCAGTAGACAGAATTTTTGTTCGAGACTTAGTTGAGATTTTCACTTTGAGTTTGGTCAGTTGAATTTTTGGAAATAAACTTCGTTTGTTTTAGAAACTTTTGAATCTTTGGTATTTTTTCTCTTGAGCAACGTAAATTTATATTTTGATTAGATCTAAACTTTAAGCTTGACAATCATTTTTGAATCCTTACTCAATAAGTAACGCTTGGCAAATATTTACCGAATCCTATTTCAACTTTATTTGGCAAGTTATTATTGCCTGGTGCCTGATAGAGCTATCCAGAATTTGAATAAATTGGATCAGACAAAAGGTTTGGACTTTGAAAAGTTATTAATCTTTGGAGCGTTACAGTGGCTTTGGAGTTCTCATCGAGATGCTGAATGCATTCATTGGATGTTACACTGCATAGTTGTTGTTATTTACTTGTATGGACAAGTAAATAACAACAACTATGCAGTGTAACATCCAATGAATACCAGTTCTTTGGAAGAGCACATAAGTATATCGATGTAATAGTAAACATACTCTCGAAGTTTTCTTCTTATATATTTTCTTCATATGCAAGCTGATAAAAATTCAATGCGATGTTTTTGCTGCTGATGTCTTCTTTCTGCTAGATGTTGTAGCATATATATTGAAGTTTTGATAAGGCGATTTTACTCCACATAGTTTGATGTTACTATATATTGACTGTTTGTCCTTTGTTGTGCTTTAGTTGCGTGGCTGCCAACTACCACTTCATCTAATTCTTAGACATTAAGTTGAAATGAAGACTAAGTTTCGCTGCATACTTATGATGCTATATTTCCATTTCGAATTTAAGTCCTTATATCCTTACGCTATAACTGGCACATAGTTTTTTTAGGAAACTCTATTGCACATTCCTCAAATCTTAAGATTCAACTTATAAAGATAAATATTTAAAATCGTCAAACTAGGCCAAACTACCAACTGTTAAAATACATTAAAAGCATAGGCCATGCCAGCCCCCTGATGTTGGAGGAGCAACACGTTTCACCATATATCTGATTTACCGTGTCCTCAGGCTCTGTATGTGTCAAGTGGAAAGCTCCACTATTACCTACCTTGCCACTTATGTCAGTGATGATCTGTTCTTGCATACTTACATGTGCACATGCTTGCTGATGTAGCAGGAGATTCCATGCTGAAGGCAGGGGAGGAATCTCCATTTTGCATATTTTATTTAATTGTGCATGTAACAAGTAGTTGAAATTTTGTTTTAGGTGCTGATAATGGTTTATAATCAGTTTCATTTATTTGAATATCCATTATCATAACCAAAAACAAAATTTCAACTACTTTATGCAGAAAAAATATTAATACATGCACAATTAAATAAAATATGCAACACATACCGTATATTTCCGCAGATAAGATGACCTTCAGATAATACGAGGTATAAATTTTCATCAAAGTTTTATAGTTTTAGCATATATCTGTCCTATAAGACAACCTCAAACTATCAAAGGCCTATGAATTTAGTTTTGATTGGCGATCATCATCTGGATAATAATACTGTATAGCGTATACAGAATTATGTCCTATTCGCAAACATTTGCACTGATTCGGGCATTCGGGTAATGACCTTGACTATTCACAAAAGCATCGTATGGGCTATTCTATTTTGTGGACATACCCTACTCTGTACTAGTAAATAATTACGGTTTGTCCGTTTTTTCCTCAGTAGCTCAATAAACATAACTTTTAATATTTATTTTGTTTTAGTATTGTTTTACTATTACAATGTAATGTATTATCATATAGCGTATTTAAATAATATGATAGATTTTTCGATAAGTTGTAGTAATAATGGTTTCAATTTATATAAATTTCAATCTAATTTTTTTTGTATCTGTCCTATAAGATGACCCGGATTTTGGGGTCCTTTTTTTATGATTCAACTATCGTCTTATCTGCAGAAATATACAGTAGTTCCTTCCTTGCCTTCAGCATGGAATTGCCTGCTACATCAGCAAGCATGCACACATGTAATGTACGCAAGAACAGATGATCACTGACATAAGTGGCAAGACAGGTAATAGTGGAGCCTTCCACTTGACACATACAGAGTCTGACTGTAAGTCAGAGATACGGTGAAACGCGTTGCTCCTCCAACATCAGGGGGCTGGCATGGCCTATGCTTTTAATGTATTTTAACAGTTGGGTTGTTTTACCTCTGAGCGGCACTTTTTTGCACACCATGGGCTAAATGGCCAGGTCACATGGAGCCCGAAGGCTCAGAGAAGGTTGGGGGAGGGGACCCACTGGAACAGCTGTTGGGAGACAGATGGTAGTCTCCCGTCAAGGCCATCCAGCATGTTCTTTAACGTGCACAGGGTATGGCTCTCCCACACACGGGGCCACAGCTTAACGTCCCATCCGACGGACAGTGGCCTTTCCAAGCCCATCGGTGTCCCCTACTGACCATGGGCAGGGCAGGGAATTTTGCGCAGATAAATCTCAACGCTGACCCAGCTGGGACTCGAACCTGGGAACTACAGATTACGAGCCTGGTGCACTACCGACTGAGCCACCCCTGCCCCCTTTTAACAGTTGGTAGTTTAGCTTAGTTTGATGATTTTAAATGTTTATCTTTATAAGTTGAATCTTAAGATTTGAAGAATGTGCAATAGAGTTTCCTAAAAAAAAAATATGTGCCAGTTATAGTGCAAGGTATAAGGACTTAAATTTGAAATGGATATATAACCATCATAAGTATGCAGCAAAACTTAATGTCTTCATTTCAACTTAATGTCTAAGAATTAGATGAAATGTATGAAGTGTTAAAAGCAATACTCAAAGTACACCAAAGGACAAACAGTCAATATATAGTAACATCAAACTATGTGGAGTAAAATCGCCTTATTGAAACTTCAATATATATATGCTACAACATCTAACAGAAAGAAGACATCAGCAGCAAAAACATCGCATTGAACTTTTATCAGCCTGCATATGAAGAAAACTTTGAGTTTGTATTTACTATAACATTGATATACTTATGTGCTCTTCCGAAGGACTGGTAGCTATGGACTAGTAAATAACATCTATGCAGTGTAACATCCACTGAATGCATTCAGCTTCTCGATGAGAACTCCAAAGCAGAATACCAGCCACCAAGTACTGGTAATTAATTTTACATTACTAATTAGTCTAGTATACTTTTGAGTTATTTTACAAAGGATATATCTTAGGTTATGTGCTAATTATGAAGACCTAAATATGAGATGAAATTAGATAATTAGTGGTTAATAACTAATGGTATAAACCTTTTGTACTCCTCGCAACTTGGGAAATGATAAGTTTTAGATGAATTTAAATGTAACAGCACTATTCATGAATGATTAAATTGTGAAGGTGGTATATTTATGAGAGTCTGCATTGCTACTTAAATCATTGGTATGGTGGTCTTTCCAATGACAGCACTGGCATAAGAAACTTTGACAAAGCAGGTGGTATAGCTAGCTTTCTTGCCTCAGAGAAAAGTTGTTATTTAATATTTTGGGGCATTAAACCTTTTTCTTTTCCTGCCATTTAGGACAGTCATTGGAGAACACTGAATAGTTGATACTTCAATTGACAGAGCTGGCCATTTCAGCTGTGCAGCCTGGATCAATATGATCCAAATCACCACAAAGAGCATGTGGGTTTAACACGGAAAGCTATGCAGGCGTGACCATACCTCTGGCACTGAAAGTGACATAGAGTTGGGAATGCATAGATATACATCACAATGTAAGTAACCTGTCATGATGGTGGTACACACGACATGTTTGATGTCACAATTAGTACTCAAATGAGTATTAATTTACATCTTGACACATTGAAACTGTCTGATTGTGGTTACTCCTGTGGAACTAACTCTGAGCAGAGCTCCTACTAAGACTAGTGCATGAAAAGAATTCAGTGACCATTGAGGATAAACCAAACAGGTCATCACATGAATCACTGTGATTTTTAGCAGTTATGAGTATTTACAACATACACTCTCAATAAGCAAGTCACCAGATTTAGGCATTTAATGGATTTTGGCAAACTTGCGAGACCCACCAAACCCTTTTAAATAAAGATTGGAGATATTCCTAATTAGTTGGTCACCTGTTGAATGGATGACCAGGTTGGGCAAAGAAGCAGGCAGTGATGACTTGAACTTGACTACCTGCTTTGAAATCTGAAGCAGGTATCTGTATAATTTTATTTTAGTTCTATATTATATATGGCTGACAATAAAAATAAATAAAAAAAAAACCAACTATAATATTTGATTCCACACAAAATATCATTTTAACCTTTCTTATCTAGTGGCTATTTCAGTAGTTGGGACACCTTACTCATCTTATTCTCTAACCCTTTTTGCATTCAAGGTTGGTGAAATTTTGGAGTTCATCAGTATATTTACGATTCCATGCCTGTGGTCCCCACTTATCATGGAGCCCTGCAATTTTCATTTTTGTGAAATATTAATCAATGCTTCCAAATCTTATATATTATTGAAATTTAATTAGTCTACAGTTTTCATTTTAGGGTCTTAAATAATAAGTAATCAATGAAATAAATTTATAAAGAGAACCTGAGAAGCAGTAAGACAGTAGTTTGGATCTGAAGATAATCCAGAAAACAGTGCTTTGCATAGTTCCTTGTGTTCATTTATTGACTTGCTATCCTAGATCAAAGAATAAAATAAATTACTAAGCTGTCCATACATATTCACATTTAACAAAACAAAAACCATAATTTTTATTAATTGTATGATCTCTCATACACTATTACAGCATTTTATACATAAAATATTGCTAAAATTAAGGCAACTTAAGTGTTTTTGAACATATTTTAATGTTTGCAAGTTAAACTGTTAAATATTTTAAATGAAATTTGCCATTTAACAAATTTTATTTAAGAATATAAATTTTTACAATGAGGAAAATGTTATCACAGTTAAAATTTGGAAATCAAAGATCTGGTGGATAATTATTCAATTAAATAATTTTAAGTTTGAGCCTCACTTCTTAAACATTGCTTTCTTTCTGATTAATGTTGTCTTTCTGACAAGGTCTCATTTACCCAAAAGTTTTTCTTTACAGCACATATATTGACAGGCTTTGGTCAGAACCCATGTGTCAAGTAGTATATATTTGAGTAGAAATTTATTTGTTTGTTTGTTTGCACATTTAATGTCTTATTTTGGTTTACTGAGCTAGCTTTTGCATTTTAGAAGTGAATCCTGATCAATTCGGGAACTGTAGTGAAAATAGGCTTAATCAGAGATTAATCGAGCATTAATCTTTTAGCCATCTCACACTAATTTTTGACTGCCACAAATTAATTCTTCAGCATCTATATAAGCTGCCAGATTTTCAACATTATAACACCATCCCTGTCTATGCCTTGTTTGAGAGCACAATTAAAAGATGACTGTGAGAACCAGGGCTGCATTCTGCTATCTACTGGATTATCTATCTCTGATGCCATCCTATCATCATCTGCAGTGGTGCAGGGAGAGAGCTGCTTGTGGGCAAGATTAACATTGGGTTGTCTTTAGGTAGGCATGCATGATCCTTGAGCAACCATGGGTTATGAAGGTCCAACCACAGTGTGCAATTTAGTTCTCTGTACATGTTTATCATGAGCTATAGCTGTTGTACTTGGCCACAGCAGTCCAATTCTAATTAGGTTCTGTTTGATATTGTCCAGCCAAAGCATTCTAAGTCTTCCTCTTTTTCTCATGTTCTAGGGTACCCTATTCATAACTCAATTACTAATCTATATTTTTGTTTAATCTGCAAAGTCAATGATCAGCACTTTGGCCCTGTTTGACCATCTGTTTTATGTTTACACATTAGACCTCTTGAGTCATAGCTAGCGTGCAATCGTAAGTTTATGTGAATGTTTTCCCAGCATTCAACGCACACGTCAGTTGTATGCCACATGTATATTAAATAATGTTAGATCACAGAATCAGTAAGATAGATAGAATGAGATAGTAATGAGAAAATGTCAGTAAGAGGTAGTCAAATTTTTTTTGGAGCTGAATTTAGAGATGGAGCTTTCAGATGTCAGACTTTTGTATTCATCAGTATATTTGGCGAGTCTTGAATTTTTTGGAAATAAACTTTGATACATGAAATATTTTGACTATGCTAATTTTTCTCTTGGGCAAACATAATTGATTTTTTTTTACATTAAGATTTAACTTTAATAATTTGACAATCTTTTGATTTCTCACCCAATAAGTAACGCCTATATACTTAGTGAACCCTCATTTAACTTTATTTAGCAAGTTAATATTGCCTGGTGCCCAATACTATTCAGAAAGTTTAGTTAAATTTGGATCAGTCAAAAAGGTTCAAAGAGAAGAAATTTAACTATCTTTTCGAGCGTTACATCTAATCTGTATTATTTCCTTCATTCTGAAGTTTCCGATTCTAAGTAATCCAATTAATGGGAGGGTTGGGTATAAATAAATAATAAATAATAAATACCCCCTCAAGCAGCTGCTTGCCACAGAGGTCTGACAGGAGCCTGTCAGTTTATATGCCACAGTAGGAGATCTGAGAGGATAGGTTCAATAAACACTATCAGAAATAATCTGACCTTCAACTCTGTAAAAGAATTTAGGTGTGGACTTTGCCAAGTGTTCTGTCTGGAAATGTTTAACTGGAGTCTTATAGATATCCTCTGATTAATGTGCAGGTGAGTTCCACAAGCAAGCACAGATTAGGGAGCAGGGACACAGCTGCACCTTTAGTATAATAAAAGAGCTAACTTGGAAGCAGTTTTTCCCTTTCATTAACATTCTCCTTTTAGGAAAAAAAATGAAAATACTGTACAATTTGGAGGTAGATTTTTGTAAGTGTAAAATTGAAAGAAAAAGAAAACCTTTAAAATCGGATTTTAAACCAAAAACCATAGTAGTAGTTGGCAGCTCTGCTCACCTACTCATCTATAAAGCCAAGAATTTTTATAACAAAGAGTTTGTAAATATGTATAGCATTACAATGAAATTTATTCTTTACTGTAATAATGCATATCTTTTCACTGCCACAAGTGGTGAAAATGTTATTTACCTTCTCAACAGTTGAACACACTACCTTTTCTTTAACAACTGCATTTCCTTCTTTCAATCTTCCATCCTTTGTCCAAACTTTCTTCACCTCCTTATGTACAGGAAGTACGTGGAGAATGGTAAAGCTAAGAAAGCACACAATTTTACAAAATCAATGAATTTTAGCAAAGTTATATATTTGGATTGATTGTCTTAAATGCACTGCTTGTCAAAAGTTAAAGCATGGATCATCAAAATGAAAATAAAAAATAATCATTAGAGATAAAAGTTTTTCTTAACATACCTAAATAATTTAATGTGTAGTTTGGAAAAAAAATCAATGGGTAAATACCATATAACCTCACAGAATATGCAAAACAGACACACCTTTAATGGGAGCACTCTTTAATAGACACTCAATCATTCCAAATGAAACACTACATTGCTACTTTGGAATAATTGATTGCTTCACAATGCTTCAAAGAAAATCTTCAGATCACTCAAAATGATGGATAGACATTGGGATTGGCCAAACAATTGCAGAGGTGACCATATTCTTTGATATCTACCATTCTGCTATCTCAAAGCTGTGGCACCAATTCCAAAAAACACAGTTATCATAAGGCCTGTTCAAAGGAATCCTGGGTTACATCCCTCATGATGATCATTATATTGGACTACTGTCTTTGTAGAACAGAACAATACATCTGTGTCACTACTGTGACCAGAAAGATTTATCTGACTAAACTCTATGCCTATTGACCTATTGTATGCATTCCTTTAACTTCCAGACAAAGACAAGCCTGCTTAAAATAGTGTCATGATCATGTAGCCTGGGCTGGAGAACAATGAGGTCACATCCTGTTACAGACAAATCAAGATTTTCTCTACAACTGAACAGCTGATATTTACTGATCTTCAGAGAGGTGGGAACCAGCCCCATAGCATTGTTAAGTGAAGTTCATTTGGTGATGGAGGTCTGATTGTGTGGGTTGGAATTTCATTAGGTGTCCATATTGAACTTCATGTGCTTGGAGGAGATTCTGTGAATGATCTGGGATATTAGGAGGAGATCCTTGATCCCTACATCTAAGTTCTATACTGAGGCAGTATGTGATATTTCCTCCTAGAGGACAACAATGCTCATCCAAATATAGCAAGCCTGACAAACTACTATCTTGAATAAGAAGGGATTCAACAAACATTGCATTCTCTCTAGATCACAACCTGAACATAAAATTTATGGTATACCCTGGGGAGATGTATTGTCATCCTTTAACTAGAAAAACCCTTCATGGCCATAGGACTGTTCTTATTGTTCAGTAGACTTGATCGCCCTCCCATTCTCTGGATTATCTTACAGAGGGCATGAATCATTAATATCTATTACAGAGGGCATGAATATATATATATTTATCAGGCCTGTATTAATGCTAAAAGGAGCCACATTCCCTACTGACTATATATTTTGTATTCAAAACATACACCCCCCCATTTCACATACTTTATTCTGTTTTTTTGCAGGGGGGGGATGTAAATCATTTTGGACCAAGGTTTAATGTCTTATCACAGGGATGGAGAACCTCTGAAATACATGCGAAAGATGGCATTTGAGACAATTTTTATTGTCACACCACTAAGGGGTGAAAAGAAATTCAAGGCTATGACTAAAGCTGAGACTTGAAAACACTAGTTAAAACTTCTGAAAAAGAAAAAGATTATTGCTGATGCGGCGGGAATCGAACCCGCAATTCTCCAGATTCATGCCAGAGCTCACTACCATTACACCATGCATCAGATACTAAAATCTTTCAGAATAAAACTTATAAATCTTTCACTGAGATATGGTAGACATTGCGCCATCTATATTATAGGTCTTATTCTGAAAGATTTCAGCATCTGATGCATGGTGTAATGGTAGTGCACTCTGGCATGAATCTGGAGAGTTGCAGGTTCGATTCCTGCCATATCAGTGATAATTTTTTTTTTTTTTCAGAAGTTTTAACTATTGTAGAAGTCTATTTCTACAGATAATCTGTGTATTTATTATGGGTGGATTTTTAATAATAAACGCTTGAGCATGATTGACCTTCTCATTAACATTTAAATCATTGGCAACAATTGGGAAAGTTGCCTCTCCTGAAGTATAGATGGTGTAAGGTCTGCCACATCTCAGTAAAAGATTTATAGGTCTTATTCTGAAAGATTTTAGTGTCTGATGCATGGTGTAATGGTAGCGGACTCTGGCATGAATCTGGAGAGTTGCGGCTAGATTCCCGCAGCATCAGCGATAATTTTTTTTTCAGAAGTTTTAACTATTGTTGAAGTCTATTTTTATAGGTAATCTGTGTATTTACTATGGATGGATTTTTAATAATAAACATTTGAGTGTGATTGACCTTCTTATTAACATCTCAATCATTAGCAACAATTGGAAAAGTTGCCTCTCCTGAAGTATAGATGTCGCAAGGTCTGCCACATCTCAGTGAAAGATTTATAGGTCTTATTCTACAAGATTTTAGTGTCTGATGCATGGTGTAATGGTAGTGCTTAGGTTCTAGGCAGATTCTTGAGAAATGTTTAGAGTTTCAGAAACCTTTCATTACTAGCTTTGTTGATTTCAAAAAGGCTTTTGATTCTGTTGAGTGCTATAATTTGTGGTTGATCTTGATATATGGTATACCTTACAAGTTAGTTAACATAACGAAATTTTTACAATTTATTACAATATTATTTTTACAATTATTACATGAATATTCATATGTGAACACCCCTTCCTTCCCTCCATCCATCCATCACACACAAGCAGCTATGAGCTGCAGAGGTCCAACCAGACAATCCAATTTAGTCCTCCAAACAGTCTATCTTGAGCTACAGCTGCTGCATTTGGCCACAAAAGGCTAATTCTAACAAGTTGTCACACACAATGCATCCTTGGTCTCCTCCTTTTTCTATGGTCTTTAGGCACACTGTTCATAATCCTATTCACTAATCTGTAATAATAACATGTAAAGGATCAGTTAACAGCTCATAAGAATCTTTGGCTTGATAGCTTGGCGACAAAGCAGAAGAAGCAGTTAGACAGCACAAAAACAGGAGGCTTTTGTGTTGGGTTGTTTTACCTCTGAGCGGCACTTTTTTGCACACCATGGACTAAATGGCCAGGTCACATGGACCCCAAAGGCTCAGAGAAGGTTAGGGGAGGCGACCCACTGGAACAGCTGTTGGGAGATAGATGGTAGCCTCCCGTCAAGGCCATTCAGTGTGTTCTTTAATGTGCGCAGGGTATGGCTCTCCTGCACATGGGGCCATGGCTTAATGTCCCATCTGATGGACGGAGGCCTTTCCAAGCCTATCGGTGTCCCCTACTGACCGTGGGCAGGGTGGAGAATTTTGTTGAGATAAATTTCAATGCTGACCCAGCTGGGATTTGAACCTAGGAACAGCAGATTATGAGCCTGGGTTGGTTGGTTGGTTGGGGTTTATTGGCGCATTAGCAACTAAGGCTATAATGCGCCAAACATATGTCCAAAAGGTCATCATCATCATCATCATCATCATCCTCAAGCAGCCATGGGCTACGGAGGTCCAACCAGACCATGCAATTTAGTTCTCCAAGCAAGTCTATCCTGAGCTACATCTACTGCATCTGGCCACTGCACACCAATTCTAACAAGGTCCTGTTTGACATTGCCTGTCCACCGCATCCTGGTCTCCCCTTCTTTCTGAGGCCTTTAGGCACACTGTTCATAACCCTATTCACCAATCTATAATTATTCATACGGGCAACATGGCCAAACCAACGGAGTCTCTCTCTGCACAATATGCTGCTTAAAGGAGGTTGCAAACTCCTTTGCCTAACCTCATCATTAGTTACAAAGTTGAACCACCTAATGCCCAAGATACTGCGTAAGCATCTGGAATCAAAAGCATCTAGTTTCCTGTTATCTTGTTTACAAAGTGTCCAAGTTTCACTACCATAACTAACCCTAGAAAGAACCAAACTATTATACAGTCTAATTTTAGTCTTTAGGTGTATACGCCTATTTCTCCACACTCTCCATAGATTCTTAAAAGTCCCGGCAGCAATCCCTATTCGTCTGTTAATCTCATGCCGCACATCACCATTATCTGTTACATAGCTCCCAAGATAATTAAACTGTGACACCTGCTCAAGACTGCAACCATTCAGATTAACTGAATCACAGCCTGCCTGACCAATTTTCATCACTTTAGTTTTCTCTCTGTTTATAACCAAACCTACTCTACTACCAGTCTCATCAACAGCTCGAATGAAAGAGTTCATCTCATCAACATCATTTGCCAAAAGGGCTAAATCATCAGCATAATCTAAATCAGAAATTTTCGTATCTCCAGCCCATTTAAGGCCAAAATCATTCCCTTGAAGTGAATTTCGCATAACATAATCAATAACCAAGCTAAAGAGAAAAGGAGACAAAATGCACCCTTGTCGAACACCAGAAGTAATGCTAAACCAATTGCTACAAGCCTTACCAACTCTCACACACGACTCAGTGTTATTATAGAGAGCTTTCATTATGTTAACTAACTTGTCTGGTATATCATATGATCTCACAATCAACCACAAATTATGACGATCAACAGAGTCGAAAGCCTTTTTGAAATCAACAAAGCTAGCAACCAAAGGTTTCTGAAACTCTAAACATATCTCAAGAATCTGCCTAAGTGAAAATATCTGATCCACACATCCCCTACCACTTCTGAATCCACATTGCTCATCACGCAATTGACTGTCAACCAGATTCTTAATTCTATTAAGCACAATCATGGAAAGAACTTTACCTGGAACAGAGAGTAGGCTGATACCCCTATAGTTATCACAAGAACTGCGATCACCTGTCCAAAAGGTAAAAGTATAAAAATCATGTTACCCCGTAACCAGAGTTAAAAATAAATGACAAAGGACAACAAAATAATAGATGTCATTAAAATAAAACATTTAGAGCAACAAGGAACAAATGTAAATATATGTTAAATGAATAAAAATAGAAAAATAACCCAGCTGTAAGCAGGCTGGGTTAAAAATATAGAGAGAGTAAAACTACAAGCGATTAAAATATCCAGTAAATTTTAAAAATTGAAATACAGAGTTAAAACAACAATGATCTGATAAAAGATGTCCGAGTGTAAGGGGCTCGGACGTAAAATTGTGAAAGTAAAAAAACATATGACGTTCCATGTGAAAACATTGACATGATATTAAAATGTGTTTGATTGTTAAAATGGTGTCACAAAACTCGCATTTAGGTACGTCGTCCGCCCGAAGAAGAAACGAATGAGTAATATACGAGTGACCTAAGCGGAGCCGAGCAAGTACAACTTCCTCCTTGCGATTCCTGCGGTAACAAGACTGCCATGGTTTGATGATAGGTTTGATCTCAAATAGCTTGTTTGTAAGCTGTTCTGACCAAGATCTCTGCCACTGTGCCCGTAGCTCGGTGGTAAAACGTTGCCGGAAATCCAGATAAGGAACCGGCAACGGAGAGTCGGACAGGGGCGTGGCTGACCTGGCAGCAGAATCTGCCAAATCATTACCCCTGATTCCGACGTGACTGGGCACCCAACAGAAATGGATTGTGGTTGTGGCTGCCAGACGATGGAGCTGCTGGCAGATCTTAGTAAGAACAGGGTGAGGCCGATGCCTCACCGAGATCAAAGCCTGTAGCGAGCTAAGCGAGTCGGTGTAAAGCACACACCGACGATGATGCTTAGTCGCCACGTGGTCCAAGGCGAGACTGATAGTGTGCAACTCTGCAGTAAAGATGGAACACTGCAGTGGGATCTGGTCTGCAATGATTACATCACAGCAGACCATGGCTGATCCCACTGAAGTGCCGGACTTCGAGCCATCTGTAAAGACAGGCAAGAAGTCCGGGTGCTCAGCACGATGGCTGGCAAAGAGTTGCCGGTACACACAGTCGGGTGTAAAGGCCTTCCCCATCCTGCACATGGAAAAATCGCAGGAAGGGGAAACAGCGAGCCATGGTGGAATTGGCTCAGCTGTCGACTGTGCAACGCTATCGAGACTGGTGTTGATGTCTCTGAGGTAGCCTCGGACTCGCAAACCAAAAGGACGAATGGCAGTCGGCCGATTATTGTAAAGCATTTCCCACTTCGGACTGAAAACGCAGTCCCAAGTGGGATGGCCAGGCAGGGATCGCAATTTAGACGCATATTGTAGGGACAACTGCTGACGGCGAAGAGATAAAGATGGTTCGTCGGTCTCAACGTAAAGACTCTGGACCGGTGAGGTGCGGAAGGCTCCCGTGCAAACACGGAGGGCCTGATGATGGAGGGGGTCCAGCACCTTCACCACCGAATCCCGGGCCGAGTCGTACACCTGGGATCCGTAGTCCAGTTTCGATCGGACAAGTGCACGGTACAGGCGGAGCAAAGAACATCGGTCCGCCCCCCAAGAAAGGGAGGAGAGGACCTTGACGATGTTCAATGCCCGCGTGCACTTGGACCTGAGATGACGTATGTGTGGTAAAAAGGTCAATTTCCGATCGAATATGAGACCGAGAAACTTGGTCTCCGCCACAACTGGAATGATGTTACCCCCGAGCCGCAGCTCGGGATCCAGATGAAGATTACGCTTGTGGCAAAAGTGCACACAAGCGGTCTTCTGTGGGGAGAACCGAAACCCGTTTGCCGTCGCCCAAACCGAAAGATTGTTCAGGGCAATTTGCAGTTGTCTTTCAATGACCCTCATGCTGGACGATGAGCAAAAGATGCTAAAGTCATCAACATAGAGGGCATTGCCTACTGATGGAGGAAGTTGTCTAGTTATAGAATTAATCTTGACAGCGAAAAGCGTAACACTCAGAACGCAGCCTTGTAGCACCCCCTGTTCTTGGGGGTATGGCCGCGACAGAGTGTTACCGACACGGACACGAAAAGAACGTGTCGATAAGAAGTTGGAGATGAAGATCGGCATGTGACCTCTCAAGCCGAAGCTGTGGAGGTCACGAAGAATGCCGAATCTCCAAGCCGTGTCGTACGCTTTTTCGATGTCGAAGAAAATTGACACCAGTGCTCTCTTCTTAAAAATGAATTTCTGATAGCCGATTCGAGGCGTATCAGATGGTCAAGAGTTGACCGTTGCCTGCGAAAGCCACACTGGGTGTTGGAAAGAAGGTTGTGATGTTCTAAATACCAGATGAGTCTGGCATTTACCATTCTTTCCAACACCTTGCACACGCAGCTCGTCAATGCGATGGGACGATAATTGGAAGGAATCTTGGGATCTTTGCCTGGCTTGGGGAAGGCCAAGACGATGGCCTCCCGCCAGGAGTCCGGAAACTGCTCCTCGAGAAAAATGCGATTGAAGAGATGGAGCAGCCGATCCTTACTCGATGGTGAAAGATGTTGGAGCATGGCATAATGGACATTGTCCGGCCCTACAGCAGAGGCACGAGAAGAGTGCAGAGCAAGGCGAAGCTCCTCCGCTGTGAATGGCCTGTTGTAAGGCTCCAGGCCATTCGAGTGGAAAGACAGCGGAGAGCGCTCCGCCCTGCCCTTCTGGGCCAGAAACTCGGGGGAGTAAGAGGAAGACGAAGAGATGGAAGAGAATGACTCCCCCAGAGTGTCGGCAATTGCTTTGGGATCAGCAATTGCCTGTCCATTTTGCTCCAGGATCGATAACGAGTGGGAGGTGTAGTTCCCACTCATCTTCCGGACTTTATCCCACACGACCTTAGAACTAGTCGTGCGGGTGATGGAAGACGTATACTTGATCCAAGATTCCTTCTGGCTCTGGCGTCGGACGAAACGAGCTTTCGCCCTGGCGCGTTTGAAATTTTCAAGGTTGGGGGACGTCGGATATCTCCGAAACACCCCCCAAGCCTTGTTCTGAGCCTTACGAGCTGCGGTGCATTCTGGATTCCACCACGGTTTCGGAAAGCGAGGAAACCGTGTAGAAGTTTGAGGAATCGTTGATGCAGCTGCATCCACGATACAGTCCGTTATCTCCGCTACTGCCACATTGATGGGCTCCTGGCTGACAGAGTGGTCGCCGAGCTCAGAGAGCAGCTCGAAACCACCCCAGTCAGCCCGATCGAGCCTCCACCGTGAGACGCGTGAAGGGCTGCAAGGCCCCCCACGGGAGATGGTGCACACCACGGGGAGGTGATCACTTCCATACGGGTTGTCCTCGACCTCCCATGTAAAGAGTGGAAGGATCGAGGAGGAGCAGATGGTGAGGTCAATGGCAGTGAAAGTGCGGGTTGGGGAGTGAAAGTAAGTACTGACACCGGTGTTCAACAGGGAGAGAGAAGGATCCAGGAGCCACTGCTCCAGGACCCCGCCCCTCCCGTTGGTGTCAGCACTGCCCCAAAGTGGACTGTGTCCGTTGAGGTCCCCCATAATGAGGAAGGGGGACGGCAGCTGCGAGACGAGATCATCAAGGTCTTCCTGGAAGACGATGCTCCCAGGTGGAAGATATACAGAGCAGACAGTCAGTGAGAACCCCACGAAGAGACGGATGGCTACCGCCTCTAAGTTGGTAGTGAGGGGTACGACCTGGAATGGAGAATGGTTGCTCACGAGGATGGCGACACCCCCGCGAGCTGGACCATCTCCATCCCGGTCCCGGCGAACTAATGAAAAGTGCCGGATCGTGGGATCTGTGACTGGCTGCAAGTATGTCTCCTGCAGGCACACACAGATGGGCTGGTGTGCCTGAAGGAGGGCCTTGATGTCGTCAAGATTCCTCTGGAATCCACGACAATTCCATTGTAGGAGTGTGGCCATCTCAGGACTTAGAAGAGTGGGCGGACGACGAATTCCTATTCAACTTCACCACCGCAGAGGACGGTTTAGTGAATAGGGGGCGGTCGGTATCCATGTCCTCGGAATCGTCCGAGGGGCATGGATCGGTGACCGCACTTTGAGGTGCAGTGATTTTCTTTTTGGGCCCCGGTGGGGGCCCCTTAGGTTTTGAAGGTCTTGCTGTCTGAGGACGGGGAGGAGGAGGCCTTCCGGTGGAGGTGCAAGGCTGAGCTGCAGGAATGGAAACCGGGGTTGATGTCGAAGTCGACACCACCCTCGGTCTCGCCTGCGTGAGGAGGTACTTCGCAGCTGGCGAGAAAGACTCAGTAGGTGGTACACTGATGTCAGTCTGCACCGCAACCGAAGTCATTGGAACGATGGGCTTTCCAATGACTGCACTGGCATAGGAAACCTTGCCAGGTGGGGCGGGCGGTGCAGCCAGCTTTCTCGCTTCAGCATACGAGATGTTGTTCATGACTTTGAGGCATTGTACCTCCTTTTCCTCCTTCCACTTCGGACAGTCACGGGAGTACGCCGGATGTTCGCCACTACAGTTCACACAGCATGCCTTTTCTGCTGTGCAGTCAGGATCGAGATGATCCTCACTGCCACAGCGAGCACAGGTGGGCTTGCCCCTGCATGCTGTGCGGGCATGACCGTATATCTGACACTGAAAACAGCGCAGAGGGTTTGGGATATACGGCCGAACCTCACAATGTAAGTAACCTGCCTTGATGGAAGAAGGCAGGCGTGGCGTGTTAAATGTCACAATCAACACCCTGGTGGGTGTCAATTTCCCATCACGGCGTGTCGAAACCTGGTGGACCGCTGTTACTCCTTGAGATGCGAGCTCCGAGAGGATTTCCTCCTCAGTGACTTTGAGGAGGCCCCACTCGGTGATCACACCCCGAGAGGAATTCAAAGTTTTATGGGGAGTGACTTCGACAGCCACCCCACCAATATCTTTTACTTTCAGGAGCAGTTCGTAGTGTTTTGAACAAGCGGTCTCAACCTGCAAGTCGCCAGATCGTAAGCGCTTGACAGATTTCGGCTCTCCCGCAAGACCTTTTAAACCTTTGTTGACGAAAAAAGGGGACATGTCCCCAAGCACCTGATCACCCGTGGAGTGGATGATCAAGAACTTTGGGAACGAAGACACAGACACAGAAGACGATGGCAGAGATAACAGAGACAAGGACGAAGACGGGGGTTCATGTCGAGCCCTCTTGTTGGCGGTGATCGCATTTTCATCATTCACTCGCATGTTTGGTTTTGTGTGGTTCAGTGCCCGCTGTCCCCACCCTCCACGGAGCCCAACAAGGGGACGCCCAGTCAGGCGCCAGGGCTACGCAGGCACTATACCCACACAGACAGTGAGCCAAGCCCTCACAAATAACTAGAAGGAAAATAAAAAGAGAAATGTGCAGAACAAAAACGTTCTACACAAATGAAACAAAGCGTAAAATAACAAAATTGTGAATGGCCAAACTGGCCTCACAAAGAAAGGATAACTACAAAAGGAAAAGAAGTTGTGAGGAAACTTGTAAACCTGTACCCGGACCGTGGGCAAGGTTACTCACCGCTCTGCACGGTTGACTCTAGCAGGACCTGCCCACCAGCCGATTGCTCCTGGGGGGGGCCACCCCAGGAGCTCCCGTTTACCGGAAGCAGAGGCCAAAGCAGTGTATAGCAGAGGCCCCGGAATCCGCTGCCCAGCCCCGCGACGGACAGGCTCCCCAATGGCAAGACGGCCAATGGGGACCACGCCAGTCATGAGCTGAGGAGAGAAGACGGGGACCCCCGAGCAACTACCAGGATCCTCCTTTCCCGGGACACGGGTCTCCGCGCACGGCAAACACGCGGGCGAGCGTTTAGGACCCTGTAAAGGTAACCGAGCCAGCGGGAACCTTCACAGGGTGGTCCCCCTCATCACGTACAGGCGCTCACACCGAGGGGGATGAGCCTGGGAACTGCAGATTACCCAACTGAGCCACCCCCCAAAGCAGGGGGCTTTTACAGAAGAGGGTTCTGTCATGGCTAGGTGGGCTGAGCATTTCACATATGTTCTAAACAATGTGATTATTTCTACTCTCATTGTTTGTAATGAGGCTTAATGATACTGGCTTTAATGATGGCCCTATATCACATTCCGAAATCGTTTTGACTATCTCTACATAAGACTGCATAAATCCCCAGGGGTGTATGAAATCACCACTGAAATGCTAGAGTTGAGAACATTTGTGTTGTCACATGGCTGACTGAAATTTTGAATATTTTTTTGATAAAGGTGTTATTACAGAGCTTTTTACTTGAGCTATTATTATCCTAATGTTTAAAAAAGTGATTGCAATTCTTGTGATAATTATAGGGGAATTAGTTTACTTTCTGTTCCAGGAAAAGTTCTTTGCATGATTATACTTAAAGAATTAAGAATTTGGTTGATGGAACTGCATGATTATACTTAAAGAATTAAGAATTTGGTTGATGGAACTGCATGATGAGCAGTGTAGATTCAGAAGTGGTAGGCATGTATTGATTCAATATCTTCACTTAGGCTGATTCTTGAGAAATGTTTAGAGTTTCAGAAACCTTTCATTAGTAGCTTTGTTGATTTCAAAAAGGCTTTTGATTCTGTTGAGTGCTATAATTTGTGGTTGATCTTGATATCGTATGGTATACCTTACAAGTTAGTTAACATAATGAAAGCTCTGTATAATAAAACAGTTGTGTGTAGGGGTGGATTGGGAGTAAAATATGGCCTGAGCAAATGCATGAAATTCGGACCATATGGTCACTGACTGATATTAAACCAAATTTCACCACAGACGAGGAACATTCTGGGAAGGTTGGGGGGAGGGAACCCACTGAGCAGCTGTTGGGAGACATGGTAGCCTCCCATCAAAGCCACCCAGCATGTTCTTTAATGTGCAAGGGTATAGTTCTCCTGCACATGGGGACCATGGCTTAATGTCTCATCTGAAGGATGGCAGCGTTTCCAAGCCCATCAGTTCCCCCTACTGACTGAAGGAAGAGTGGGGAGTTTTGCAGATATAAATCTTAATGCTGGGACAGGCTGGATTTGAAATTGAAACTATAGATTACAAACCTGGTGTGCTACTGACTAAGCTACCCAACCCCAGAGATTTGAAAATATTGAAGAGAGAAATGATGAGTTTTGTTTCAGTAAGGTACTTCCAACTATGTGCACATGACCAGTCATAGTACAAGTGTTAAGGAATGGCATTTTTTTCTTTAGCTAGTAACACTTTAATCAAGCATAATAAACAGATAAGGATGATATGTTTAATAACAAGCAAACACAGATGAGTGACTGTAGGTTGTGAACACCTTGATTATACAGGAAAAATTATAATGCCTGGTGGAATACAAACCCATGACCTTAATAGGCTCTCAGGAATGTTATAGTCATATATATGTATATAGCTGGAAGTGCTTTACCAACCTGAGTTTTCAATTACAGTCAAAACAGTGTCTAATGACTGACTACATGGTATAATGCTTAAATAAATCAATAGTGGAGATCTTGAGTGGCAGCCATTAGCTCAGTGGTTAGAGTATCTGAGATGTTATTAATAAGTCATGGGTTCTTATCCCATCCAACTCAAGAAAATATTTCCTCTATAATCAAGAGACAGCATAATTGTTTCACCTCTACAACTCCCAGTAATCTCAATACATAATGATTTTTATAATACACTTTGCATTTCTGCAATGCAAAATTGCTATACATTTTTAAAATAGCTTGTTTTACTTTGAGTATAATTTTTTGTTCAACAATTAGTTAAATGGCCAGATTGTATAAACTCCGAGGCTCAGGATAGGTAAGGAAAAAAGCCTATAGAAAAGCAGAAGGTGAATCTCTGATCTATTCCATCTAGGATGTTCTATAACATGTATAGCACACATTTTTCTACAAAAAAAAAAAACCACAACTAAGTAAAAATGAATAGCAGCCCTGAAAGTTATATATGTCTGCTTCATTTTATGATAAAGTCATGGACATGTCGATGTCTTGACTCTAATAATGTGAAGACTTCAGAAATAATTCTTTGTCAATGAAATAAAAAATGAGCAACTAATTTGAGAATTCTCCAAAATCAATCCTTAGAAACTAAATTTCACATACTTTTCATGGACTGTAAGTCCTTCAGAACCCATTGAATGGTATGAAGGAGAACAAATTATGGAGCTGGCTTGAGAATCTTCTGGAGAAGAAATCTGATTATGCTGTAGAAGATCTTCTACTGGGCTTGATACAGCTGAGTTTAGAGAAAAAAATAAAAATCTTACAAATTACACTTGAAAGGATAATGCATAAGAAAAATATGAGTTGCCAGTTAACCACCAAAAAATATAACATATTTAATGCACAACAAATATATTTTATCAATATTATAATGATGAAATAAAAAGCACTTATCTGAAATAAGTGAATATGAAATAAACGAGGGTGAATCATGCAATTTGTGAGCTGGTATTGCCAACAATTATAAGCGCTTTTTGTATGTGTTAATACATGCAGGGTGATTCAAAACTCTTGGGCCAAACTTTAAGGGGTGATAGAACACACCTAAACAAGCACTTTTCATCATACAATGCATGGTCGGAACTCAAGCAGTGAAGCGCTAGAGGGCACTTTCCAGTGAACACTTATAAGCACTGGTTTTTGCACACTTGTCGTCATTTCTACCATGGATTGCAGAAAGGATGGATTGTTTCACGAATCAGGAGAAGGCAAACATGCATTTCATGTATGGAGCTGTAGACAGGAATGCGAGAGAAGCCCAAAGACTGTACCGGGAGCGTTTTCCGACCAGACACATGCCAGATCGTAAAACCTTTCAGCGATTGCACCGATATCTGTGCGAAATGGGCTCCTTTGTCAGTGGCTTGCAGGATACAGGGTGTGCAAGGAGTGTGAGGATGCCACATGTTACAGAGGAAATTCTACCTAGGGTTGGAGATTGTCCTGAATGTAGCACACGAGCGATTTCCCATGCCGTAAGTGTGCCCCAATTGATGGCGTGGTGAGTTCTACGAGACAAACGATTACACCCCTACTATGCACAGAGGGTGCATGCCTTGACACCTGCAAATTATTGGCCTCGTGTGGATTTTGCACAGTGGTTCCTGCAGCAGACTGCAGCACAACCAAACTTTGATACACGTCTTATTCACTGACGAATGCACCTTTACACGTGAGGGCATTTTCAATACCCACAATTCTTATGTGTGGGCCACCAGTAATCCACATGCCATACGTCCACATTAATACTACAGGCGTTTCTCCATAAATGTTTGGGCTGGAATCCTCCATGACCGTTTGATTAGCCCATACCTTCTGCCAAGCCCGACTGAAAGGGAGAACGTACCTCGTATTTTTACAAGAAGTCTTGCCAGAATTACTGAATCCTGTTCCAGGAAACATTCAAACACATATGTGGTTCCAACATGATGGAGCGCCACCCCATTTTAACGTGGATGTGCGGAATGCCTTAGATGCAATTTCCAGAACGATGGATTGGTCAGGATGGTCCCATCTCTTGGCTGCCACGATCGCCCAATCTCTCATGTCTGGACTTTTTCCTATGGGGCCATATGAAAAGCCTCATCTACGATAGCCCCATCGATTCCAATGAGGACCTCGTTGCCAGGATTTCTATTGCTGCTGCCGCTATACGAGAAATGCCTGGTGTTTTCGCCCATGTATGCCGATCACTACGTTGAAGGTGTGAGGCCTGCATTATTGTTGGCGGTCACTCTTTTGAGCAGTTTCTGTAATTTGTTCAATAAAATTCTGTACTTTCTGTTCTGTAATTTCTGCAATTGTTTCAAATCTCTTCTGTCATTCTTGTGTTTCTTCATTTCCTGACACAGTAACTGCTAACCCCTAGCGCTTCACCGCTTGAGTTCCGACCATGCATTGTAAGACAAAAAATGTTTGTTTAAGTGTGTTCTATCACCCCTTAAAGTTTGGCCCAAGAGTTTTGAATCACCCTGTATATGGGAACACAGCAACTCTTCCAGGGCATGAAGCAGTGTGTGCAAGTAGAAACCTGCTGTAACATGGTTGCAAATAACAGCAGAACAATACACACAGTCTCAAGTGTAAGATTTTCACAGTGCTAACAATACTGGTATTAAATACACTACATGGCTATTTAGCATAAAGATACTGAATTTATCTTTCTTTTTTATTCTTTTTTTATATCACAAGAAATTGATGTGCCATAATGAAATAGAGTTGTACAGTAGGACTATCAGTCAATGGAACGGACTTACTATATTCAGTAGCAGGTCAACAAATCTTGTTTATTCTACATCGGTTGATGTACATACTGGTGTTATGATCAGGGAAAGTCCTTCGGATGTCTTGGCTTTTTTGGTACCAGGAACACATGAAGTTCTATTTTATCAACAAGATAAATGACATAAAAAAGTTAAAAGGTTAAAAAAAAATTCTTAAAACGCACCAAAAGTTAAAAAAGGTTTAATGTCTTGACTAGAGTTTCGCAACCTTGGTCGTCGCTTTTTCAAGGGAATGTCACAGTGTGGCAGGCACACAGCAGTGTTTACTTCATCCCACGTGCACTATGGGATAGTTCACTACATGGAGGCAGAGTTCGTTCTGTGGGCTGTTGGGCTATCATCTTTTTCATGCGTGTTACGATTTCATTCAGCAGTAAGCACCATGGTAGCGGTGAGTGGTAAATTTCTTCATTGATATATTTGTCGCTGTTGCAGTATACAACAATTTGTTCAAGGATGTCTAGTTCCAAATGTGTTGGGGGGGGGGGGCATATAAAATTTTGGCCCCAGCAAAGTTCGGTAATTTTTGGAGTTTGTTCTTTATTTTTTTTGCCAAAGTGGTATTAATATTGCCTTTTCTTATATCATTTTGATGTTCCTTCAGCCTTATTTCAAAAGTCCGCTTGGTCTCGCCATAGTAGTCAAGTACTTCCACATGTTGATTGATGGTGTCTTTGATGGTATTTTGTAGACACCACCAGTGGGGGGTATGTAGTCATGATCATTTTTTACTTTCACTAGGATTGAGTATTTAGTAAGTGAATGGCATTTTTATGTTGTATGGGTGTATTGCATTATTCAGTGCTTCAGACAGCCATGGAATATTTGGTATAAGGGATGTATATTTGCATGCCCTATTCTGTGCTGGAGGTGTTTGGGTGTCTTGTTGAACTTTGAAGTTGTACCTCCTCTCAACAGCTCTGATCCATTTTTTGGGGTAACCTGATTTGGTGGCGACATCATACAGCCTTTTTCTATCTGTTTCAAAGGCAGGTGTTGTTACATATCTGTGATTCCACAAAAATGCAGTATGCATAGCAGCTTTCTTATGTTTCATGGGTTGTTTAAAGTTGAAGGGGATCATCATGTTGGTGCAGTAGGTTTAGTATATACTGAGAATAGGAACTTTTTATCTCTTCTAGTGATTAATAAGTCCAAGAATGGTAGGTGGCATTCAATTTCAGTTTCAATTGTGGATTGCAGAGTAGGGAGGATGTGGTTGAGCTCATTTTGCAGGCCCTTTATATGTTCCTCTTTTCGTTTCGTTATGACAAGTATGTCGTCAACATATCTCATCCAAAGTAGAGGTGGAGTGCTATATTTATTAATCAATTATATTATCTTCAATATGCCAAACCGCTATGTCGCTGAGTAGTCCAGAAAGTGGTGATCCCATCGGGACTCCAAATGTTTGGTGGTAGATAGCTCCATTGCTCTGAAAGTACGTATTCTGTGGGATGAACTAGAGTGTATGTATGCAAAATTCCATAGTAGTAAGCTTGCCATTTTTCTGAAGCACCTATTCAGTAACGTGGAGTACATCTTTAAGAGGTGTGGGGGTAAAGTGAGGTTATTCAAATTATAGCATGCAGATATCAGGCTGCATTTGGATTTTTCTTAGCTTCTCAATACACTGCATAGCTGAGACTATCATTAAATCTGTAGATGGGAAGAATTTTTTAAGAAAGTGGTATAGTGCTCTCTCAATTCTAATGGTAGGTACCATTGGTTTAGCTACAAGTGGCCTTAATGGGATTTCTTCTTTGTGGATTTTTGCTTTTATAAAAAGCTTGAGTATAGCTGGATATAAAGGTGCACACTTTTTGCAAGCCCTCTGGTATTACTTCGTGGTTTTTGATGTATGCCAATTTTCTGATAATTGTATTAGTAGGATCTTTCTTTACTGGATTCCATTGTATCTCTGCCAACATCACATTGATTTTGTCATCCAGCTCTTTTGTGTTAAATACAACACAATTAGATTTATCTGATGATATTAAATGTATGTTTTGGTTTGTTTTTATGCCTTGGATTATATGCAATTCTTGTTTTTATTTTCTCTTTGTGTCTGTTGTCTTTATTGGTGTTGTAGGCCCTATATATTGTGCTTCAGAGATATTGTCAAGATATTGTGCTTCAGAGAATGTATATTTATGTCTCTGTTGTTTTCTAGTTTGGGAAAGGTGTTTGTTTTTGGGAGTGTGATTTTTTGTATGCAATGGCTAATCTGGAAACAGAAGCAGATGTGATACATTACTGAAATTGACAAGGCTTAAGAATGCACAGACCCCATAAAATCACACCCACTGTGAAGTATTTTGTGTTACTTGAAATTTGCACTTTGTTTGAAGCACTCTCCTCCTCCACCCTACTTTGAGATCTTGTTAAACATCCCCTATAAAAATTTTTTTATTTTCTAAAATTTTTTAAATTGGAGTACATATTGTGTTTTAAAAAAATTCCCCTCTCCTCCCTCAATATCTTGAATGTGTCACTGAGAATACTGGCATTTGTTTAGCCTTGGTGCAATAAGTTTTTAGCACTTTGCCAAGATCCCCAAAATGCAACATCCAAAGAAGAAATGCATAATGTTCACTAAAAAACACTGCCAAGAAAGTGTTCCTCCACTTCATAATCAGGACAAAAAATTTCATTTATGTCAGCAGTCCAAGTCATCTTGTGTAACAGTGACCCATGTTTTAAAATATACCATATTGAAAAGAATTTAAAAATAAATGAAATTCATGTTTCAGGTAAAGGTTATATTATTCTGTTATTTCTTTTTTACTGGTGATTAAAAAAAAATAATCATTATATTTATATATATATATATCAACATACATTACTTAGAAAAAATATTGGAATGTATTAGAATTATGATAATACTAATATGTAAGAATAATTTTCTTCTAAATAATATATATTTTTAAATATATATTAGTAATAATAATAATAATAACTTTACGTATGCCTTAGTATGGTTATGTACATAGATTACCTCGCTAAGCCTTATGGCTTGTCAGCAGGACTGAATGATTCAGAAAGAAGTTTCCTTTCCATTGATATATAACTGCTTTAATTCATTGAGTGTTCCAAAAATTAAGCCTTAATTGCCAAAACCTTTTTTTCCATTGTACAGGAACTATAATGGCAAGTGAGGGAGCAAAGGCTTCTATTTCTAACTCTGGCCTAACTTCTGCTGGCCACACAGGACCATGGGACAAAGCATCGGGTAGCTGATGTGAAGTTCCATTTATGTGCTCGACATTGAAATTGAACTCTTGAAAGTGCAATTCCCAGTCGCTAAACAACCTGTTAAATTTGTGGAAATCTGAAACCATCGTAAAGCAGCCATGGTCAGTGAAAATGAAAATGTTAGCAGTGTCTAGTTGCAACTTAAATTTTCCCAAAGCTCATATTATGCTTAGACATTCTTCTTCAGTTACTGTATAATTCCTTTCTGCGTGAGTCAAACTACGACTGACATATATATATAATGATGTGTTCACAATTGTCATCCTGCGCTGGGCTGAGCATAGCACTGAGGCCAACATCAGAAGCATCAGTGTAAAGCTTGAAAGGTTTGCCAGACTGTGGCAAGGCCAACATGGGAGCACGACACAATGCATCTTTCAATGTCTGGAATGTTGTGTCACAAGGTGTCCAATGAAATTGTTTTCACTTCTGGCGTAATTCACATAAAAGTTTGGCCAAATTTGCAAAATTAGGTACCAGCCACGTATTCCTAGAAATCTGCAAAGTTGCTTTGAATTGTGTGGTGTAGGAAATAATTTTGTGGCTTCAACCTCATTTGGTAATGTTCTGACTCTATCTGCATTAACTGTAAAACAGAGGTATTGAAAGTCTTCTCGGAGTAATGTTCATTTAGATAATTTTATAGTGAGCCCAGCTTCTCTTAACCTGAGAAAACCAAATCTAAATCATGCAGATGCTCAGAAAAATTAATGGAGAAAATAATTATGCCCTCTAAGTATACTTCACAAATTTTTCCTTTCAGATTGCCCAGGACCACAGACATAAGACATTGAAACATGGTTGGTGCTCCAGAAAAGCCAAACAGTAAACAATGAAATTGAAATAACCCATCATTTGTAAGGAAAGCGTTTTGGGCCGATCTGGTGGATGTACAAATACCTGCTAATATCCTGAACACAAATATAGTGAGCTAATAAATTGCTTGCCAGCCAGTTGTGCTAGTAGATTCTGAATAATAAGAGTGAATATCTATTGGGGACTATGACGGTGTTTAGTTTTCGATAGTCCACACGAAAACTTAAATCTGCCATTTTCATTTAAACGATGATGACTGGTGAAGCCCAAGGGCTAAAACTAGGTTCAATTATCCCATCCTTTAACATTTCTTTCATTTGTTCAGAGATTATTTTTTCTTTACTTGGAGGATAATTGTAGGGTTTGCTATAAACAGGTCTACTATTTCCCATGTTGATATGATGCTCCAAAATCTGACCACTGCCAGGCTTGTTGTTAAAAAGTTCATAGTTAGCTTTTAGAAGAGCTTCTAACTTTCTTGTCATGATCTAAGTGAGTGCTGTCAGCATGTTTTCTAATATCCGATTTTATCTGATTGACATAAAGTTTATCTTTCATTGTTGCCTTTAGTGAAATAGTATTATTAACAAAATCGAGTTCTTTCAAGTGGTTTTGTATTGCATCCATTCCTATCAAGAAGTCATAATAATTCATTTATTACAACAAATTCAAATTTTATCTCAACGTTGTTTAAAGTGATAGGCAATTCAATGGTCCTTTGCAGAAAACACTGCTTGGGACCACAAGCTAAGTTCAAAGGTCCACGGGACCACAGCTGTAATTTCAGTTTACAATTTCTCTGAATTTTATCTCATATTTTCTTATGTAGACATGAAATATCAGCTCCTGTGTCGATGAAAGCTATGAATTGTATTTTCATGATAAAGCTTCATAAAAGACAATTTTAGAACACTATGTGTACCAACAGTGGCAAGACAACTTATGAGAGGGCTTTTCTTGAGGAACTATGGCTTCTCGTTTCAAAGATCTTAATGTAAATTTCCTAAGTTGCTGTTTTTTCTGTGGCAAAATTGTTCCATGTGCCTAGTATGCCACAAAACTTACACATGAAAGTTTCACATTATTCATAAACGAGTTTTCAGTCTAGTTTAATCACTGAAGCCTGATGCAGAACATAAACTCTACTTCTTTCGTTCCGCATCATTGCAAAACGCATGGTCAGCACATATTGTCTGGCCCATGTAACTTCCGATTATGCAGGAGTCATTTTGCGAGACTCTATGTAATGCTGCAAAGATAATTAACTTTTCAAGTTGGACCTTTCATCTGATCCAAATTTATTCAAATTCCAGATAGCTTTATGGGACACCAGGCAACAATAACTTGCCAAATAAAGTTTAAATACGGTTCATTAAAATAAGGTTCAATTCAATCATCTATTATATTAATATAACATTACTTATTGAGTAAGAATTAAAAAAAGAGTTGTTAAGTTTAAATCAATCAAAAAATCAATTTACACTGATCAAGAGAAAAATAGCGAAATTTCAAAAGTTTCTAAAACAAACAAAGTTTATTTCCAAAAAATTCAAAGACTCACCCAATTCAAATACAAAAGTTGGAGTACTAACAACTCCTTCTATCTACACCACATATTCTCACAATACTTCTGACTCCTACATCTCTACTAACTTTGACTGCTGACTCACAATAACTGACTCTACTGTCTCAAAAAACTACATCACCACTACAATACCACATCTCCACTCTGTGACCCAATGTCACCACTCTACTAACCCTCATTCTAACTCTGTGACCTAACATTACTTAGTTATAACATGCGTACAAATCCGATACGTGTCTATTGCACACTGGGAAAGACATTTGTATATTATGATGATCGCGCTAGCTATGATACAAGAGGGGTCGTGTCCTACAAGTGTGCTTTAACGGATGACAATCAAAAGGTCGGAATTGTGCATGTGCATCTCCTACAGCTCAGAAACGAGAATTGCGATCAGTCCAAATAAATATAACGTAAATAAAGTAAAACTGGTTAAGGAAAAGTGAATGGGTGAACCATGACATCTACATCTTAGCTGCTTTGGTGGGGATTGCATCCATTGTTGATTCAAAGCATTTTGCAGATTCTCTTCTTGAAGTGTACTGCCAAGTAATCTGACTAAAGTTGAAATGAAGTTACATTTCTCACTTCTAAAAATTCTCTTAAGGCTATACTAAGTGGGACATAATGCAGTTTGTTATGTCAATTTTGGCAGCATCAGCATTGTACAGCTGGTATAATTCTACTGTACCCCCAGATAAATATTTCAAAACGATCTTCCCTGTCTTCATGAAAAAAGTTCTGTAGCCAGATGTGTAAAATCATCATATGGAGGATATATTTCCAAACGTTCCAGTTTAAATCTTCTCAAAATCTTCTTCCATGACAACATCCTATGTTGTTCCACCATTGTGCTTAGCACACCCATTTAAACAAGATACTGAAAAAACCACCTTTTTGTTGCCAGGCACTTCATACAAACAGATATATATATATGTTATAGACTCAGGTAAAAGCCAATTAACTACAGTTAATAAATGGATTGGCAACTTGTCATTGAGGCAGTTGATAATACTCTGTTCTGTCACTTGCTTCTGATGGAACAATAAATGTAACTATGTTCAAAATTGCATTGTTTGTTAGCTGATGTAGCATTGTTGGCAAATTCCAGTTTAAAATCTTCCCAAAATCTTCTTCCATGACAACATTCAATGTTGTTCCACCATTGTGCTTAGCACACACATTTAAACAAGATACTGAAAAAACCACCTTTTTGTTGCCAGGCACTTCATACAAACAGAGATGTACTAACAACTCCTTCTATCTACACCACATATTCTCACAATACTTCTGACTCCTACATCTCTACTAACTTTGACTACTGACTCACAATAACTGACTCTACTGTCTCAAAAAACTACATCTCCACTACAATACCACATCTCCACTCTGTGACCCAATGTCACCACTCTACTAACCCTCATTCTAACTCTGTGACCTAACGTTACTTAGTTATAACATGCGTACAAATCCGATACGTGTCTATTGCACACTGGGAAAGACATTTGCATATTATGATGATTGCGCTAGCTATGATGCAAGAGGGGTCCAAACAGCTGATGTAGCATTGTCGGCAAATTTCGAGGTTATTGTCAGTCCTCTTTTTGTCTGAGGATCTTTAAGCAAATTTATTAACACTTCTGCTTCTTTTGTCGCATCCTGCCACCTATCTTTTACTTTTACTAAGTTAGGATTTTGAATTTATGAAATTTTGAAACTTTTTTTATCTTGAGCAGCACTTAAAAGGTACTGCTATACAACAAAACAATACTAAAGCTACACTAAGCTTGCAATAAACTTGCTTATCGAAAAGTTTATCTATCATGTGTCCAGACACTTCAAATTTTTACATAAATACAATAAAGATCTTAACTATCAACAAAAACTGTGCTAAAACTTCAGTACCTTTGACATTCATTAGTACCATTGAATACAATAGTTAAGCTTCTTGCTCAACAATAAAATTCTGCTTAAGCTACTGTTAAATCTATGATTAATATAACCAATGAGCTCAAAAATTTCTTAAACTTTGACAATCATATTAAATAAAATACAATTCATACATATACATATAATCCTTGTATTGGTGTGCCACTTTCTTTTCTTATTCCGTAACACTCCAAATGTATATTACTTTCTTTACAATGGACCTTGTAACTAATCCAAAAATGCTATGTTATTAATTGCTGGATAGCTTGGACACCAGGTAATTAATCTTGCCAATAAAGTTAAATGAGGGTTCTCTTAGTATCAGTTGCATTATTTTAGCAGAAAAGAATTTAAATCAAAAAGATTGTCAATCATTAATGTTAATTCTATTTCGAATATCAAAATTCTGATCATGAGAAAAAAATTATCAAGTCGAAAACTATTTCATAAAACAAATAAAAGCTTATTTCCGAAACTCTAGACTCACCAAAGTGAAACTTCATTCTACCACAGAATCTGAGCAATTCTGCTCCAACTAAAAAAAACGCCACATTGAGCTCCCTAAGATTCTCAGTAACTCACTCCTTACTACCTTTCTAATTAAGCGACTATCACCATGACCTAACATCAATTATTATACGTGTGATGTGAAATTGGCATGGTGTGTGTACATGCTGGTAAAGTACATTTGCATAAATTGATGCTCACTATGATGCAAGAGGAGGCGTCCTTTTGTACGCATTAGCGGCTGTCAATCAAACTCCTCTAGTGGTTTGGGCAGAGAGAAATGATGAGAAACTTAAAGAAAAGCCCCAAAATAATAATTATAATGCAAATAAAGTGAAACTAGTTATGGAAAAGTAAAAGTAAATGGGTGAACCAACACGATCACAAAGCCAACCTTTAATGCTGTGAAAATTAAAATATATGCAGTGCATCTTAAAAGTGAGACCTGGGCAGTGCCAGGTGCAGTTCAGATAGTAATAAATATAAGCTAAACAAGTTCATAGAAAAATAATAATAAAAATAAATAAGTACCTCTCAAGCAGCCGCTTGCCACATAGGTCTGAGAGGAGCTTGTCAGTTTACATGCCATAGTAGAAGATCTGAGAGGATGGTGGGACCTCAGCAGAAAAACAACACAAATGTCCATGCCTTACCTGGGGATCAAACCCAGATCAGTAGCCAGCATGCTAAAATATACATCACATATGACACTAATGACTAGCAAGGGTGCTGCCACTATCAGTACCAGGGAGAAGTACTCAGATCGTTTTATGACACTGTCGACAATATTAGTAGTTTACATGCTCATTCATTTTTAATTTTATGATGTTTTCATAGGCAAGGATAATCTTCAATATTAATTTTTAAAATGTTTCTTGAGATAGATTAAAAGATAGACAGGTTTATAGTAATACAAATCGCATAATACTTATGTAATTATTACAGAACAGATTTATTTCATATAGTGAATTTTCTCATAGTGGCAATAAGTCTACTGTGTTAAGTTGCTGTGAAGCATTCAAATAACAAGAAACAAAATAATGCTATTAATTAGTTGCATTATAAAGCTTTCGGTTCATATACATGATTGATCACATTACATTATCAAACACAATATGAAAATATTTGCATTTAGGATTTCTTCCATAATAAAATATTAATATACAGTTTTGACACTTTTATTAGTAAGCAGTCAGTAGCATAGTGGTATATCTCTCGTTTTCTAAGGTCAAGGTCTCAGGTTCAATAACCAAAGTGGCTAAACGATTTTTTCCCATCAACTTTGTTTTTCTTTCTCTTGCAAAGTGTAAATATTTACAAGTAATCAGTGGCATAACTGGTCAAGTTATTTTTCAGAAGAACTTGAAGACAGGAAACATTTATTCTTTAAAAAAAATTGCAAAGCCATTGCCATGAACTGCTTTACATTACATCTATGGAGTCTGAAGCAGAACAGCCCATGGCACATGTGCGTATTGTATTAGCGACTGCATTAGTTTTGTGATGATCCACCCATTCACTTTTGTTTTTCCTTAACCAGTTTTAGTTTATTTACATTATACTTATCATTTTGAGACTTTTAATTTTCAGTTGGATCATCATTTTTCCCATGCTGATGGGTTTGAAAAGGCCGCCGTCCGTCGGATGGGACTTTAAGCCGTGGCCCTGTGTGCGGGAAAGTCATACCCTGTGCACGTTAAAGAACACACTGGATGGCCTTGAACAAGAGGTTACTGTCTGATTCCCTAAAGCTGTTCCAGTGGGTTCCCTCCACCAACCTTCTCTAAGCCTTCGGGATCCTCTGACCATTATTTCCTTGACCCATTTAGCCCATGGTGTGCAAAAAAGTGCCGCTCAGAGGTCAAACAACCCAACCCATCATTTTTCCTTATTCAGACTGCTAAAGGAATTGCACACGCAAAACTCCAACATTTGATTGACAGCCACTAATGAACGCATAAGGACATGCACCCTCTTGCATCAGAGTGAGCATCAATTTATGCAAATGTACTTTCCCAGCATGCAACACACGTCAGTTGCACGCCACATGTATAGTAAGTGATGTTAGGTCATGGAGATAGTCACTTAATTAGTAAGGTAGTAAGGAGTGAGTTATTGAGAATCTTAGGGAGCTCAGTGTGAGAATTCAGTGTAGCAATTTCTTTTAGTTGGAGCAGAATTGCTCAGATTTTGAGGTAGAATGAAGTTTCACTTTGGTGAGTCTAGATTTTCGGAAATAAGCTTTTATTTGTTTTATGAAATAGATTTGATTTGCTAATTTTTCTCTTGAGCACAGTTTTGATATTTGAAATAGAATTAACTTTAATGATTGACAATCTGTTTGATTTAAGTTCTTTTCTGCTAAATTAATGCAACTGATACTAAGAGAACCCTCATTTAACTTTATTGGCAAGATTAATTACCTGGTGCCCAAGCAATCCAAAAATAATATTTCTGGATAGCTTGGGCACCCAGTAATCTGGAAATATTAAAATAAATATTTCTGGATAACTGGTGCCCTAGCTATCTGGAAATAATATTTCCCAGCGTGCAACACACACGTCAGTTGCACACCACATATATGGTAAGTGATGTTAGGTCACAGAGTTAATAACATTTACTAATTTTTGGAGTTGAGGAGTAGTTAGTAAAAAGAACTTTTGAAGTCAATTGCTAGTAGTAAGTTTTTTTTGTTGAGTACAGATGGAGTTGGAGATATCTAGTAGCTGAGAGAATGTGAGCTTTTAGTTGCTCAGAATATTTAATTCATCAGTTTATTTGGTGAGTTTTGATTTTTTGGAAATACACTTTGTTTTATCAAACATTTTGATTCTTCTATTTTTTCTCTTGAGCAGGATAATTGATTTGATTAGATTTAACTTTAATATTTTAACAATATTTTTGAATTAAATTCTTTGTGACTAAACAATATTTTTGAATTAAATTCTTTGTGACTAAGTAACTTATTTTAACTTTATTTCACAAGTTAATATTGCCTGGAACCCAATGCTATCTGGAAGTTTAATTTGGATCAGCCAAAAGGTCCAAGATAAGAAGTTTAACATACTTTTGGAGCATTACACAGTTAAAGAAAGTGGTGCCCGAACAGGGGCTCAATATATACAGGGTGATTCAAAACTCTTGGGTCAAACTTTAAGGGGTGATAGAACACACCTAAACAAGCACTTTTCGTCATACAATGCATGATTGGAACTCAAGCGGTGAAGCACTAGGGGTTAGCAGTTACTGTGTCAGGAAATGAAGAAACAAGAATGACAGAATGAGATTTGAAACAATTGCAGAAATTACAGAACAGAAAGTACAGAATTTTATTGAACAAAGTACAGAAACTGCTCAAAAGAGCGACCACCAACATTAGTGCAGGCCTCACACCTTCGACATAGTGATCGGCATACATAGGCGAAAACACCAGGCATTTCTCATACAGCGGCAGCAGCAATAGAAATCCTGGCAACAAGGTCCTCATTGGAATTGATGGGGCTATCGTAGATGAGGCTTTTCATATGGCCCCATAGGAAAAAGTCCAGACATGAGAGATCGGGTGATCGTGGCAGTCAAGAGATGGGACCACCCCGACCAATTCATCGTTCTGAAAATGTTGCATCTAAGGCGTTCCGCACATCCATGTTGAAATGGGGATGCGCTCCGTCATGTTGGAACCACATACGTGTTTGAATGTTTGCTGGAACAGGGTTCAGTAATTCTGGCAAGACTTCTTGTAAAAATAAGAGGTATGTTCTCCTTTTCAGTCGGGCTGGCAGAAGGTATGGGCCAATCAAATGGTCATGGAGGATTCCAGCCCAAACATTTACGGAGAAACATTGCTGGTACGAATGTGGGCGTATGGCGTGCAGATTATTGGTGGCCCTCACATAAGAATTGTGGGTATTAAAAATGCCCTCATGTGTAAAGGTGCATTTGTCAGTGAATAAGACGTGTATCAAAGTCCAGTTGTGCTGCAGTCTGTTGCAGGAACCACTGTGCAAAATCCACACGAGGCCAATAATCTGCAGGTGTCAAGGTGTGCACCCTCTGTGCATAGTAGGGGTGTAACCGTTTGTCTCATAGAACTCACCACACCATCGATTGGGGCACACTTACGGCATGGGAAATTGCTCGTGTGCTACATTAGGAATAATCTCCAACTCTACATAGAATTTCCTATGTAACATGTGGCGTCCTCACACTCCTTGCATGCCTTGTATCTTGCAAGCTGCTGACAAAGGAGCCCGTTTCGCATGGATATCGGTGCAATTGCTGAAAGGTTTTACGATTAGGCATGCGTCTGGTCGGAAAGCGCTCCCGGTACAGTCTTTGAGCTTCTCTCGCATTCCCATCCGCAGCTCCATATGTGAAATGCATGTCTGTCTTCTCCTGATTCACGAAACAATCCATCCGTTTTGCAATCCACTGTAGAGACGACGAGTGTGAAAACCAGTGCTTATAAGTGTTCACTGGAAAGTGCCCTCTAGCGCTTCACCGCTTGAGTGCCGACCATGAATTTTATTAGGAAAAGTGCTTGTTTAGGTGTGTTCTATCATCCCTTAAAGTTTGGCCCAAGAATTTTGAATCACCCTGTATGTATAAATCGTATATAATTTAACGTGACTGTCAAAGTTAACAAATTTTTGTGCTCATCATAGTTATATTTATTTTTTATCATAGTTATATTTAATTTATTTACATCATAGTTATTTAGTTCATAGGTGTAATAGCGGCTTAAGCTGAAAGTTTCTGTTGAACAAGAAGCATTACTTTTCAATTAGTCAAAGGTATTGAAATTTCAGTGCAGTTATTGCTGATAATTAAGATCTTTATTGTATTTATGTAAAGATTAGAAGTGTCAAGATACACATGATAGATAAACTTTTTGATAAACAAGTTTATTTATGCTGAAATTTTCTGTTGAGCAAGAAGCATAACTTTTCAATTAGTCAAAGGTACTGACAGGGGTGTAGCGAAGGACTATGGTTGGGGGGGGGGGATTAGAAATTTTCCAACTCGAAATTCAAATTTTGCTAACTGAGCAACTTACCTAGATTTGAATTCGGGAGGGGGGGGGGGGTATTTTGACATTTCTCCTGCATTTTGCCATTTCACTTCCAATTTTACCAGCTAACCATAATTTGCCATTTAATTTCAAACTTTGCCAACTAGCCATAACTTTACTAAAATAATTCCAATATTTACATCTCTTCTGAATTGTAGAAAGTCAGTGTGAATTTTCCCTTTATTGGGCCAACTCTCCTTAATTTCACGAAACTAATAAACTAATCCCAATCTTTAAAACTATCCTAAATTTGTCAAATCACTTCAAACTCCACAAGATTTTGCCAAGTTTTCTCGATTTTAGTCAACTATCCTGAATTTTACAAACCCAATCCCAATTATCACAAATCGCCCGTATTTTTCAAGTGGATTCAAATTTTGCCAACTGCCCTATATTTTGTTAAGTTTCCTCAATAATTTGTCCAACACTCCTTAATTTCATAAAACAAATCTCAATTTTCACAACTCGCCTATATTTTACCAAGTGGATTCGAATTTTGCCAACTACTCTAGATTTTGCCAACTCACCATAATTTTACAGAAAAAAAAAAACGGCAATTTTTACTTCTTTCCTGAATTTGCCAAGTCATTTCGAATTTTATCAACTCTCCTTAATTGCACAAGAATGGGACAATTTTCACAACTCCTTTGTATTTTACCAAGTGGCTTCCAATTTTGCCAAGAGTTCTTGGTTTTTCCAACTCTCCTTAATTTCACAAAACCAATCTCAAATTTTACAATTTACTTGTATTTTACCACGTGGTTTCCAATTTTGCCAACTTCCCTAGATTTTGCAGAGTTCTTGGTTTTTCCAACTCTCCTTAATTTCACAAAAACAATTCCAATTTTCACAAATCACCCGTATTTTACCAGGTGGATTCGAATTTTGCCAACTGCCCTAGATTTTGCCAAGTTTCCTTAATTTTGCCATCTCGCCACAATTTTACAGAAAAAAAAATCACAATTAATCACACCTGATTTTTGCAAAGCCACTCTGAATTTTGCCAACTTCCCCAAGATTTGCCAACTCTCCTAGATATTGTGAAATTGCCTCAATTTTGCTAACATGCCATAATTTTACAGAAAAAAAATTGCAATTTTTACATCTAACCTGAATTTTTTCAACTCTCCACAATTTTGCCAAGTCACTCTGAATTTTGCCAACTCCCTAAGATTTTACCAAGTTGTCCCGATTTTGCCAACTCACCTGTATTTTACTAAGTGGCTTCGAATTTTGTCGACTGCTCTAAATTTGCTGTCTCTCCATTTATCAAACTGCCTTAGATTTGCCAAGTTGCATCGATTTTGACAACCCCTTAACTTTTCAAAAAAAAAAAATTCAAATTTTCACAACTCATCTAGATTTTACGAAGTCACTTCGAATTTTGCCAACTCTGAGTTACTTTGGAGAGGAGCCTCCCCCATGGCTACGCCCCTGGGTACTGAAATTTCAGTGCAGTTATTGCTGATAATTAAGATCTTTATCGTATTTATGTAAAGATTAGAAGTGTCAAGACACACACATGATAGATAAACTTTTTGATAAACAAGTTTATTTGAAGCTTAGTATAGCATTAGTATTGTATTGTTATACAGCAGTACCTTTGAGCACTGATCAAGATAAAAAAGTTTCAAAATTTCATAAATTCCAAATTTTGGAAGATCGCTAAAACATGTCTTCCGCCCTTATGACTCTTGACTTAGTAAAAGTAAAAGAAATGTTGCAGAATGTGATGAAAGAAGCAGAAGTGTTAATAAATCTGCTTAAAGATACTCAAGAGAATGACAACAATACCTAAATTTGCTGACAATGCAACGGTAGCTCGAAAACATATTAACTTTGAACGTAAAGTTCCATTTTTTTTTGTTCTGTCAGAAGCAAGTGATAGAACAGAACATTATCAACTGTCTCAATGATATCCCCCATCAAGAGGGAACCACCTTGTCGTGGTGGTGTTGGTGGTGTGTGTGTGTGGGGGGGGGGGGGGGGGGGGCTAGATGGTCTTTGTGAAGTTGAGGGCTCCGCTGACTGGTACTGGGGAGTACTCTGGTCGGACAGGGCCCCAATAGAAAGACTGGGCCTTAGTGAAGTTGAGGGCTCTGTTGACTGACCCTGGTCGGACAGGGCCCTGATGGAAAGGCCGGACTAAGATTTCCCACCACGGGAGCCGAGGCAACTTGGATTGTATATCCTTGTTTGTGGCTAACCGTGACATAGATTCAAGGTTTTGACCACAGGATGAACTTTACTTCTGTAGTACTGTTCACCATAGGTAGTCATGGGTGAGCTGCATCTATATGGTGCTGTCTTCCCCTTGACCATAGGTAGTGGAGATTTTGGCATTATCCCTATAGATGGCATGCAGTCTTTGAATTGCGATACATCTCGGTTTTGTCATTCATTTTAATTTCCTGTCTCAATGATGTATTGCCAATCCATTTATTAACTGTAGTCTTTATGTTAATTGGCCTTTACCTGAGAGAATGTTTAATGGTTCAAAATGTCTGTCATCGAGGACATTCATCAAGTTCATGTAAGGGCATTTGATTTACACAAAGTGCCTGGTAACGAAAGGTGGTTTTCACAGTATCTTGTTTAATTGGATGTGCTAAGCAATGGTGGAATAACATAGGATGTCATCATGGAATAAAATTTTCGGAAGACTTTAAAAGCGAACTTTTGGAAATCTATCCACCTGATGATGATTTTACACATCTAGCTAAAGAACATTTTTTATGAAGACAAAAGGAAGGATATGATATCGAAACATTCATCGGGGTACAGTAGAGTTAACCAGCTGTATGATGCTGAAGCCACCAAAACTGACATAATAAACTGCATTATGTTCCAGTTACTTTTGCACTTAAGTGAGTTTTTAGAAGTCAGAAATGCAACTTCAGTTTCAACTTTAATCAAATTGGCTTGGCAATATACACCACAAGAAGAGAATCTGCAAAAACGACATTAAATCAACATGGATGCAATCCTGGTCAAAGCAGCGATATCAAGTTGAATCTCGTAAAACGACTCCCGCACGACCGGAAGTTACACGATTCTGACAATTTGCACCAATTGCGCCTATAATGATGCAGAACTAATGAACAGAGATTATGTTCTGTGTCAAGCTTTAAACGATGAAACTAGACCAAAAACTTTTGCTATGAATAATAGAGAAACTTTCAGATGTATTTTTTGTGGCTGACTAGGGAACAGAGCAATATTGCTACAGAAAAACGGCAATTCGGGAAAGTTAAATTAGGATCTTTGAAGTGAGGGGCCTTGATGACATCCTAATCTTGAATGCTCAAGGTAGCAAAAAAAACAACAACAGCCATCTTCTCAGTTTTCTTATGACCTGCCGCCATTATCTCCAAACACTATTGCTTCGGAATTAAATAATGCATCAGTTTCCAAAAAAGTCATCATTGATCTCATCTTTCATCTCCCGAGGTTTCTTACCACTAATAAAGATGAACTTCAACTTGTAAAGAACATTCTCCTATCATTCAGACAATAGTAACTGTGAACTTAGCATCCTTCAATGGAATGTGTGTGAACTTTCAGCAAGAAAAGTGGACATGTCAGTGTTAATAAAATATAAAAAATATTCTATTCTTGCTCTACAAGAGGTAAATATCAAAAATATTATCAACTTCTCAAATTATGTTCCATACTATTCTTATTCTGTCAACGGCTCATGTAGAGTCGCCATTTTTGTCAGCAAATTTTTAAAACATAGCTTAATTGATGCTACTCTTAAACTTGATAATTTTGAATATGTTGCGATTGATATATTTTTTAATGGCCAAGCTATCACGATCATTTCATTTTATAATCCTGGTATTAATTTTTCTCCTGATGTTTATAAAAATTTTATAAAATGTTTTCCCAACCCAATTATTTGGTTGAGGGACTTTAATGCTCACCATAACAGTTGGCACTCTTATAAGAATAATGCAGTTGGTCTTTTAAATTTTTTACAATCAAGTGAACTTATTATTTTAAACGAAAAAGCTCCAACTCATTTTACTAAAACACGTCGATTCTCAGTTATTGATTTGTCTATTTCCTCTCCTATTCCTGTAAAATTTTTTAATTGGTCAATATATAATGATTTAAAGGGTAGCAACCATTATCCAATTGAAATTTTTTCTACTTTTAAATCTAACTTAAAAAAAATTATCAATTTAAATAAATGGAAACTTTTTTTATACTTCTTTAAGTAATATAACACCTCCAATTACATTGGATTGTAATTTTTTTTTTCGTCTATTATTGATAACACTAAAAATTGTTTTCAAACTATTATTTCAAAATTCCCTAAAATTGGAAAAAATTTCTGGTACCTTAATAAAATTGCCACTATTAGGAAAAGGGCAGAAAGAAAGGTTATTAGATCTCAAAACTTTTTAGATTTCTCTAGATATCAAAGAATAAATGCTCTAGTTACGAAAAAAATTAAGAGAAGCTTATCAAGAAAATTGGCATATTTTTACTTCACAATTAACACCTTCCTCTACTACTTCCAACATCTGGAGAACCTTTAAGAAAATAGCAACCCCTAAACAACAAACTCATCCTTGGGCAAAAATATTATTCAAAAATTCCCTTGATGAAAAGAAATTAGCAAATCAATTTGCAGAAAACTTAACTATATCAAAAAAATAAAATTATTATGCCACTGACAAAAATATTTCAACATTTTTTAAAAATATTGCTACATCCCCTTCCATTCCTGCACTGGATATGAAATTTACTTTTAATGAGTTATTTTTTGCATTAAAAAAATTAAAAAACAAAACTGCTGTCGGACCAGACAGAATTTCTAACAAACTTCTAAAAAACTTTCCTCTATCTTGGTCCCAAACTTTGTTAAATTTTTTTAATAATATTTGGATTAATGGTAATATTCCCTCTTCCTGGTTACATTCTCATATTTTCTTTATTCTCAAACCTAATAAATCAGCTCATGAACTAAATAACTACAGACCAATCTCTTTAACTTCTAATGTATTTAAACTCTTTGAACGGTTAGTTCTTCGACATCTTACATATTTATTGACTTTAAAATTTTTTTTACATATTCTTACTATGGCTTTAGGAAAAACTGCTCTTCCAAAGATGCCATCCTCTCATTAATAAATGATATACACCTCAACAAAACCAAAAAATTTTCCACAATTGTTATTTTTTGGATTTAAAATCTGCCTTTGATTCTATATGGTTAAAAGGTTTAATTTACAAACTTGCTAAAAATGGTATAAATGGCAAACTTCTTAAATTTCTTTTAAATACTTTTTTTCACAAAACATATCCAGTAAAACTACATAATACATATTCGGACACTTATAAAACAAAAAAATGGCCTTTTGCAAGGATCAATTTTATCCCCTTCTCTATTTAATTTTTATCTTTTTGACCTTCCTGATGTGCTGGACCCCGAAATTTCTTTTACTTCTTTTGTCGATGATCTCATTATTTGGGCCTCAGACAAAAACCAGGAAAATATATATTTTCCTGAAAATATAACTTTGCAACGAAATATAAAAATTTTTTTAAGTTATTTCCGTAAATGGCACTTACAACTAAACTTTCTTTTGGTAGTGAAGGGAAATAAAACCTTTTTAATTCCCTTCACTACCAAAAGAACACACTCCTTTAATATAAATATTAAAATCAATAAAACAATAATTCCAACTAAATTCTCCTTTAGATATTTGGGTATTACCCTAGACCAGGCATGGCCAACTGTTTTTGCCCCCGGGCCGAATTGGAAAAAAAATATTTTCACGGGCCGGATTAGAAAAAAAATATTTTCACGGGCCGGACGAAATATTAAAATTGAAAAATGTTAAGCAAAACACTTATTTCTTTAAGTAAACAAAATTTTATTATGAAATTTGTTTATGAATAATTGTAAGTAAATCAATACAACAAATTAACATAATAACTAATGCAACGTGTTGAGGCGGTTTGCATCGCTTATTATTTTTTTAATATCTGGTTCTATACTTGTAGTAGCTATTCTTAACACAGCCTCCAAATGTAAATCATTCAATCTTGATCTTGTTGTACTTTTATTTAGATTCATTAAAGAAAAGGTTTGTTCACAAATATAAGTTGAGCTAAAGATTACTAAATACGTCTTGGCAAGTTTTTTTAAATTTCCATATTTTTCAATATTCAATTGCTTATAAAAATTACACAAATTTTCTTGCTCTTCTCGATATTTCTCATGTAATAATTCATCACATTGCAAATTAATTATTTCTAATTGTATATCAACAGGAACGTCATCAACTTGTACAGAAAATGGATTTCGGATAATAGATAAAATTTTATCAATTTTTTTGAAGCAATCGAATCTCTGCTCGAAATCTGTCATTAGTGCAAGGATGTTTTTATTAAATGTTTTAACCTTTTCTTTTAAAATATTTAAAGATATGGTCTGTAACGTTGGAAAATGATCAAATTTACATTCAACCAGAATTGTAGAAAAAAGGCTAAGCTTCATTTTAAAAGCTCTTAATTTCTGTATTAGATCATGAGCAAATAAATTTTTTCCTTGTATACATGTGTTAAATTCGTTCAAATGTGTGAGAATATCCAAAGAAAATGCTAAATCACAAATCCAATTTGGATCTAATAATTCAGGAAAATCCTCATTTTCTTTAAGCATTAAAAATATTTTTATTTCCTCTTGAAGGTCCCACACACGTCTTAAAACTTTTCCCAAACTTAACCAACGGATTTTATTGTGATATAGTACATCTAAATGACTGGTATTTAGTTCTTCAAGGAGATCAATAAATTGCCTGTGATTTAATCCTTTTGATCGTAGGAAATTCACTAATTTCACAACTACATTTGTAACATGATCGATTTTTAAAATATTTTTGCACTATGCGAAAATATTTTACTCGCCTGCTGGCAACGTCGCTTGAACATCGAGTGCAGATGAGTATAAAAGTTTTAATTCTTTATAACAGAATCTTTTTTAAAAAATATAGAAGTATCGAGAATTCATTCGATTAATTACTAGAAGTTAAATGTTAATATTGAAAAATTGTTCCCGGGCCACATAAATTCATTACGCGGGCCGGATCCGGCCCACGGGCCGTATGTTGGCCATGCCTGCCCTAGACCATAAAATCAACTGGTCCCCTTTTCTGAAAACCACCAGACACAAGGGTGATAAATTATTAAATTTTGTAAAATGTTCAGCAAATACAAAATGGGGTACATCTCAATATAATTTATTTATTTTTTATCTAAATTTAATAAGACCAAAAATCGAATATGGCATTGAACTTCTCTGTGGCATTTCTGAAAATAAGTTTAAATCTTTAAATATAATACAAAATAAATTCCTCAAAATTGTATTAGGGCTCCCTTCCCCTTCCCTTTCCTTGGCCTTAAATGCTGAAACTTCTATACCGACATTTAATATCCGAACTCAATCCCTTTTTCTAAAACAAATCATGAGATTACATTTAAAACATTCAAATCATCCTATTCTAGCTACCTTCAACAACCCTAATCTTAAAGCACCCTACATTCTTTGTAATAAAGATCCCCCCTTTTCAAAAAAGTTTTTTCTATATCCAAAAAAGGTGATCTTATAAACAATGACCCATTTTGGGCTTTTGCCCAACCTGAAATTTTTACTGAAATGCAGTCTTTAATTTCAAAATCATCACTTTCCACAGAGTGCCAAAAACTTCTCACTGAGTCATATTGTTCTTCGAAATATCATACACTCTTCCCTATCTACACAGATGGATCTGTTGATTCATCTTCTAAATTTTCTTCAGCAGCCTTCTTTTCTCCTTCTACTAAATCTTTCTCAACTTTTAAATTTGACTCACACACACACATTTTACAAGCTGAACTTTATGCTATACTTTTTGCCCTAAAATGGGCTTCTATCTCTCTCTCAAATAAAAATATCATTATTTATTCTGACTCTAAATCTGCCCTTCAAACATTACAACAAGATTATTCTTATACCAACTATCCTGCCATGCTTTCTGATTTCTACAACCTTCTTACACTTAACTACATTAACTCTCATAATACGTTTATATTTCAATGGATTCCTAGTCATTGTGATATAAAAGGAAACTTTTGGGCTGACTATTACACTAAACAGGGCTTACTTCTCCCTAACATTACCTGCACTCACCACTTTTTTGCTAATTTCAAACTTGAAACAAAAAAAATTGAGCACAATTTACTTAATCTTCATTATCAAATTAATGGCCCATTTAAATGTATCCATAGATTTTATCTTGATGATAAACTATCAACTATACACAATCTAAATTTTCCTAGACACTTCATATCTATCTTATATAAGCTCAGAGTTGGTTTTGTAAGTTTAAACTATTATTAATTTTTAATTAAAAAGTCATCTTATAAAAATTGCTTCAACTGTAAAACACCGAAAACTATCACACACACATTATTAAATTGATTTTATATGAAACTGAGCGCAAAAAATCTTTTTATGTATCTTGAAAAATTGCAGTTAAATGATTTTATACTTTCAAATCTTTTAACTATATCCTCAACCACATTGCAGCATCAACGCTTATATGCACTATTCAACTTTCTTTTAGAAACTCATCTCTTACACAAATTGTAATTTCTTAGTGTTTTGTTTCATGATTTAGTTATGACTTGCTTTAAAAAAAAGTGTGTTTTCTCTTGCTTTGCTTTGTGTGATATGATAATATATCATAATTTTTGTAAATAAGTTATCATCTTTAGTAAACTTTTTATTGGGTATGAGGTGCTAGTTCACCGAGCTCCCAGAGTGATGTAACGTTTTAAATAAATAAATAAAAAGCGAGGGGCCAAAGTTCTTTAAGAAAATTCCTCTCGTGAGTTAAGTCTTGCCACTGTTGGTACACATAATGTTTTAGAATTACTCTAGTGAAGCTTTGTCATGAAAGAACTGAATTAATAGATCGCAATGATACAGAGGTCAATCTTTCATGTTTACCTGAGAAAATGTTTGATGAAGTTAACCAAAATTGTGAATTAAAATGGCAGTGACGGTCCAGTACACCTTCAAATTTGTCTTGTAGTCCAAAGCAGAGTGTTCAGGAAGAAACTGTAAAATGTCCTATCAGTTTAATTAATGCGAATTTAGAAGAGCAAGTTGATAATGAGAAAAAATGTTGAAGTAGAAGTTTTGCAGGAAAATAATGCTAATGAAGAACTGCTAAATGAAAATAAGCCAAGCATCCCAGAAATTGTTTTGAGAGCAAATAATCCTTCTAAATTTAACAAGTAAGAAATTTTCAACTACTGAAGCATAACTTACAAGCAGGCAGCAATAAACCTGGAAAGCACAGAGCCAGGCTCTTCAAAGAAAGCATGTTGTTGATGGAAGATTGTGTAGATGCAACAGTAACTTGTCTTATCAAATTTGCATATGCATACTTATTACTTTATGTTCAGCAATATGTAAATGACATAGGAAGTGTCATTTTTATTCAAAATCGCTCATCAAAATCTGTTAGGTCAAATTTTGACTCTCTTTGGAAGAGGGAGTTGTGTTGGTCCACCTATTCACTTTTACTTTTCCTTAACCAGTTCTACTTTATTTATGTTATATTTATCATTTTGGGGCTTTTCATTGACAGTCGCTAAGGCATGCATAAGGACATGCCACCTCTTGCATTATAATGAGCACATGATTGTAAATTTATGCAAATGTATTTCCTGGCGTGCAACACGTGTCAGTTGCACACCACATGTATGGTAAGTGATGTTAGGTCACGGAGTTAGTAAGATGGAGCAATTTTTGGAGTTGAGGAATAGCTACTAGAGAGAAGTTTTTGAAGTCAGTTGCTAATAGTTAGTTTTTGTTGTTAAGTAGAGATGGAATTGGAGAGATCTTGTAGTTGAGAGTATGTGAGCTTTTAGTTGCTCAGAATATTGCATTCAACAGATTTTGATTTTTTTTTTGGAAATAAACTTTGTTTTATCAAATATTTTGACTTTTCCATTTTTTTTTCTTGAGCAGGATAATTGATTTGATTAGATTTAACTTTAATAATTTGACAATTTTTTTTAATTAAATTCTTTGTGATTAGTAATGCAATAATATACTTAGCGAACCCTTATTTTAACTTTATTTGGTAAATCAATATTGCCTGGAACTCGATGCTATCCGGAAGTGTAGTTTAATTTGGATCAGTAAAAAGGTCCAAAAAGAGAAGAATTTAACATACTTTTGGAGTGTTACAGTTTCTACTAGGTGTTTATAGTTGCCCTGAAAACTCAGTGACTGACACCCTGCAGCCTATGAGAGTGTCATATCTTTATATAATTAAATTTATCTATGAGCAAGTTGCATTAAGTGGGGTTTGCCTATAATTTTTTTTTCTCTTTACTTTTACTGCTGCTCAATTCAAATATGCAGGAGAAATGCTTTAAAACTTACTTTGACTTGAAAAATCAACAATTGTTTGATAGCTGTGAGGCTTATAGCAAGATGAGCCAGCCTCCAGTATATGGCACACATAATCATCTAGAAAAGATAAAGTTGGATCCACCTACAAATATTAATTTTCATTTAAAAATTATATAAATAATATGTTCAAGCTAAAACCACATTACAAAAATTATTTGAATAAATACAAGGAGAGTTTGAAAAGTAATGAGAGTGGCAATACTGGTCATCTTTAATGGCCTTGATTGAGACAAGTTGTACTATGCTGCTCTCTCAAGTTTATTAGCTAACTAATGCAAAGGTTTTCTACAGCATGTGTGTGTGTGTGTTTGTACAGCCTTTGCAACAAACCTGTTTTGCAATGGTGGATTGCATGCTTTAAAGCAGAAATATGTAATAGAATTTTGTGCAAAGCTCAAAAAAAGGTAAAGAAATTTAATCAATAAATAATATCCACACAGTTACCTGTTGACTTTAATGTTAATAAATCAATAAACGTTTTTCCACAAAAACATTTAATGTCATGAAATGTTGGAGATATTTCAGAATATGTATGAAGCAGAAGTTAAACTACAGCAGTTCAATGGTTCTGTTCAGTTCATGAGGTGCACTGACACAGAAGTCAAAAAAGCCACCTTACTGCCCTATGAAAGATGTCTGAAAATAGCCCACTGCTTGTGTTTGAGAAATGGGTGAAGCATTACAAAAAAAATGTATGGATGTGAAAGACATTACTTCAAAATAGAAACAGGCCCAAGTTTCAGGGAATCCTCAAATACTAAGTGTCAGTATTCTTTTTACCTTTTAAACTCCCCTCATATAAAATTACAGTTAATCATGTTAAGAAAACTAAATAATTTATAGAATCAACAATTAAAAAGACCTTCTTGCTCAGCACAACCAATAATTATTTAAACTGCATAATATGGACATCACAGTGTCACCATTAGTGAGCCACCTAGATTTTCATATCCCTCAACTTGAATGATGGTATGAACTCAATGACATCAACTCAACTGGATATCCTCAACTTGCAATATCCCTCAACTTGGATGGTTCTCTATATCCATTAACCTTTCCAGGATCCAAGATGAACATAGACATTGACAGAATCCAAAATGACAGGCCAAGATATCAGCATTCTTTTTAATACAAGAAAAACTTTGATTTTTTAAAATAAAAGTTACCATTTGAAAATTTTTTACATATATCTTTTAAAAATGCATAATTTAATCTTGAAAAAATAATATTTTCTTTTTTCATTTGATGCATATTTTATTAAACTACAATATAAATAATTTGTTAAAGCCACCTGATGCAATTTTTTAGAAGCACTATACAATATTGCTGATTTGTTTGTTACTCTTTGCTGAAGCAACCTTCTGATTTAAGCTCAGAAGTTTGATTTCAACTATTAAAAACAATTTTTCCTTAAAGTTCGAAAATCTCCTGAAAATTAATAAATTGTTATTTTTAAAAATGAAAGATTTTGGAAGTAAATGCGAAGTTTTACCGTTTTCTGTCTTAAACCTATTTCACTATTTGCAGAATTATTTTATTATTTATATTATTTATCCTAGCATTCTATGCATCTTTCCTGCTCTTCAAATCGAAACTATAACTAAAAAAACTTCAAAGACAAAGCTTTTTGAAGACTGGCTGCAACACACAGCACCACGAGGAAGTTGCAGGTATTGTAATTTCTCCCTCACATCTGCAAGAATGGGGAGAACCAAAAGATGGCTTTGGGAGAGCTATCTCCTAAGTGGCTGCATAGCAAGTTGTTTACGTGGATGATTTAAGTCCAAATATTTCCTCCCAACAAATTGGATATAAACTCCCCTCATAAAGTTAGCATTTTATTTCCTTTCCTACAATTAAATCTTAATTTTCATTTCTGTACATTTACTTTACTTCCATAAATTATCGATCTTTTGGTCAATTGATTACACTGGGCAACAAATTTTCATAAAATTAATGCCTCTGAGATAAAAGTAGCCATTTCTTAAAAATTTCAAGGTGCTGAACACGAATATGACAATGAATATGCAAAACTGGCTATGATTTCTGAGAAATCTGCAATATTTTCTTATATAATAGAGTAATACATACATATGACACGTATTGGTAAAACTCCACTTCTACTTATGTCACTTTGCCCGTTGCTTCTACTCAGGATCATCTCTGGCGAAAAACCTCATTCATTTTCATAATAGCAGTCAGCCAAACATCCAAACAGTCGTCCAATAGCAGTCAGCCAACATTGAAGTAGACCAGTTTCCCTGGTATCGTTTCTCCATCCAATGTCCTTGTGAAAATGTTCACCATGCTCATCACTAACCATGCCGCAGTTGTTGGTAAAGAAATCTAAGAGGGAATGGTGAAAGTGTATCTTTAAGCACATATTGCAGCCAAGTTTGTGATACAGAGATATGTGCTTAACCAGTTTCTTGTAGTTGTCTGACCTGACATTCCCGAGGAATTTAGTTGACACCTGACAAAACGTGTCCCCATCCTTTTTCTCATCACCTTGAAGCAGATATAAAATATCTGGTCTCTGAACAGCTCGTGGAAATGAGGACCCACAAAAATTCCCTCTTTAATTTTCGTTTCACTGAGTCGAGGGAATTTATCAGCCAAGTACTTGAAAGCTAATGCAGTCTGGTCCATGGTTTTTATGAAGTTTTCCTCACACTGAGTTTGATGCATAGTGACGTTAGCAGGATTTTGTGCATTTCTGCCAGTGCTGGGTGTTCCATATTTCTTCTCTCTGACTTTCAGAAATTTCCTCTGAGGCCAGTTTCTCTTCACGTAGTGCACAGTCTTTGCTCAGCTGTCCCATTCACATAAGAAACAGCAGTACTTCATATATCCCAGCTGCAGATCCATCAACAGAGCCACCACCTTCAAGTCACAACAGAGATGCCAGTCATACTTGCTGTATTGAAGACAGTTCAACAGCTGTTTTAGGTTGTTATAGGTTTCTTTCATGCAGACAGCATGTCCGACCGGAATGGATGGAAGTCTATTTCCATTATGCAGCAACACTGCCTTGAGACTCAATTTTGAGGAGTCTATGAATAGTCGCCATTAATTAAGGGTCGTATTTGATTCTGAGGGCATTCATCAGGCCATCTACATCAAAGAAGAACACAAGGTCATCTTCCTTTCTGAAGTAAGATGCAAATTGCTCATGATGAGTTTGAAATGAAGTCCTTCAAACATTTTCCTTGAGAAGATTCCATTTTTAAGTCTTGATCCAAGTAACTCTGCTTTGCCCTTGGACAGCTCCAGATCACAAACAAGATCGTTCATTTCTTTTTTGGTGAGAATATGTGATGCAGATGATGCACCATGGCAGATGTATGGATCATCATCATTAGACACCGAAGGCTGTGGAGAACCCAACATCGGTGCGCCTTCCTCCTCATCGTCTGAATCGAAGGAAAATTCTTTTGAAAGTTCGGGAATGGGAAGACCTTCACAGTGCGGAACTGGTTGGAGAGCATATTGTATATTTGGGTAGGCTACTGTCCACTTCTTTTTCCTTGTGATGCCTCCAGAAACAGGTGGAACCATGCAGAAGTAGCAGTCATTTGAATGATTGCTTGGCTCTCTCCAAACCATAGGAACAGCAAACGGCATCACCACTTTTTTGCTTTTCAGCCACTTTGGAAGATTTCTTGCACATGTACTGCAGCATATGTGTGCGGCTCAGGACTTGTGCTGGTTATCGATCTTGCATCCAAAATAACACTCGCAGGCTTCTTTCACTATTGGAGTGATGGCCATTTTCTGGCTTGCAAAAACGTCACTTCCTTGCAAATCTAACAAAATGTATCTGCACTGTTAACACAGTTATGAGGCATCACTACTGCTGGATTAAAATTGCGAGAATCACCTGTGTTGTACGTATGACTCAGGGGTAAATGGGAGTTGCTCAAAAGACTTGCTCACCCTACAAGATGTCACTTACAACTAATGATTGCATCATCTTTTGTCAGCGATGTCATGACTCAACTAAATTGCCTCAGACAATGATGCAATACCTCCGGGGGTTGTGCATATGTCAGGCTGATGCAATACAACACAATATGTTGCAATCTGGAGTTCAAAATACAGTGTTGCAAAATAGTTACCTATGTACTCAATGCGGACCGAGTCATTTATACATGACCTTGCCTGTCTCTCCTAAACAAGAACAAATCGACAAATTTTATTGTCATTTTCGTGTTCAGCAGCTTGAAATTAGTAAAGATCAGCTATTTTTATTTCAAAGTCTTTTTGTGTGTTGCCCAGTGTTATTATTGGTTTTTCAGAGTTTTGCTATATCAGATGGCAAACTTACAATTCATTGCTGTGGATATTTTATTCAACATTGCATTAGGTTATATGTTTGTTTTTTTTTGTATATTATTTCTTTGTTTTCCAGTAAGAAACAATGATTTTGTATTGTTTTATGAAAATGAATGAGGTTTTGGATATGAAAGCAGAAACGACTTCTTTGGCATGAAAATCAGTCCTCACGTGGGTAGTCAATTTTGGCAAGCCCTTCCCCCACCACCTCAGTATTTTAGATGTGCCACTCTGATAATATAGACATTGTTCTTTTCGCTTTGGTGCACAACTATTTGGCACTTAACCAAGATCCTTAAAAATCCAACACCCAAAAAAAGAAAATTCATAATATTTAGTAAAAAAAAATTAAAAAAATAAGCCACTAAAATGTTTTCCCATTTCATAAGCAGGACAGAAAATCGCATTAATGTGAGCAATCCAAGTTACCTTGTATAATGCTGGCCCTGGTTTTAAAATATGCCACAATGATTAGTTGGTTGTTTGGGGTTTAATGGCGCAAAGGTAACTAAAAGCCATGATGTGCCAAACGAGGTGTAAAGAGTAAAAGGAAAGAGCTAAAAGTCAAGGGAAACCCAGAACAAATGTTAAAAGTAAAAAGACAATAGAAAAGACAATAAATGTAAACACTAAAACAACAAACAACAAAAATATCAATCTAAAAGACAAAAAACAATAAGATGTATGTAAATATAAAAAAATGGGTATATAGGACCCATATAAAAAGCAATGTCAAAAGGTAAAAGTCAGAGACGGTTAAAATATCCAGTAAAACATAAAAAGGCAAAAAAGTGGAAAAACAGTCATTGGATAAAAGATGTTCGAGTGTAAGGCGCTCAGATGTAAAAGCATTAAAGTTAAAATACAAACGGCGATCAGGGTTAAAAGCTGGACATGATATTAAAAGATGCTTAACAGTTAAAATGGTGTCACAAAACTCGCACTTAGGTTCGTCGTCCGCCTTAAGAAGGAATGAATGAGTGATAAACGAATCACCTAAGCAGAGCCGAGCAAGTGCAACTTCCTCCTTGCGATTCCTGTGAAAACAAGACTGCCACGGTTATATGCCACACTGAAAAGAATCATTAAAAGAAATAAAAATCATATTTCTGGTAAATATTATAGTATTTGTGAAAAAAATCCTTCGATTAATATAAAATTTAATTATTTTTCAAAATTGAGCCTTAATTGCATAATCTGATCTATTTTTTCACTATATCACATGAAAAAAGTCTTATTAAAATTAATATATTTACAAATTTGTTTAAATTTTTTATTTTCATAGAATTCAGAATTAAATCTGTTTAATGTGACCAATTTTGGTTGATTGGTTATTGTTTTCAAATTTTAAAGTCGACTTGTTTATATGACTCAGCACCAGTGGTGTAGTCAGAAAAGTTTCTTAAGGGTGGGGTGGGGAGCACTGGTTCTTGACAAACAGTGTGACCTCGATTAACTGACTATTGTTATAAACTGGCCAGTTCTGTTGAGCATCGAATTTTGTAGAGGTACCACAGAATGACAGAGCTACGCTTCTTAGAATCCAATCTTACTCCCTCCCCCCAAACTCCTTCAAGATAATGTTAAAAACTTTTTAGAAGAAAAACAGTCAATTATAATCACTAAATTTTCCAATTTTTGCATTAATTTCTTTAGTGAAATTTAAAATAATGTATTTACTAGAATAATGGTGTCCTTCTCATTTTTCCTCATTAATATTCCCAAAAATGTTTTTTAAAATCTTTCATCATCGACAGAAAACTTATTCAGAATATTTACAGCGGAAATCACTGTTTTATAAAAGGAGAAAATTTGATTAAAATAACCATATTATATTACGCTTCTTTGTAGCAGCTTCTGTACAATATTAAGATGATGTTAATGCTCTTTAACAGCTATTCACTATGTGGAATAATGTTCTCAAATCATTTTATATTTATCGTTATGCCTTATTAACATAGTTTTTTTTGTTTCCATTTCCTTTATTGTAAAATTAAGCTGTATTTTAATTTTTTCCCAGACTTTCTTAATTATTCCCATTTCCTCTCAAATATCCGATATTTCGATATATTCGAGCCATATACAGGCCAATGAATTGAAGTTCTACTGTACTTGGATACCCATATTATCAATAACCATCTGAGGGATTTTGTCACCTTGACAATGATGCCAAGTAATACTCTTTTAGTTTTCTTTAAAGGGGAAGAAGTTACTCCCCTACACAAAAGACGGTTGGTTGGCTGTTGGTAGTTTGGGGTTTTAAGGTGCATTAGTAACTAAGGCAATAATGTGCTAAACACAAGGTAAAAACAAGATAAAAAACAGATAATCCTCAACCAAAGTTAAAAGCAAATACAGTAAATGGTAAAAGACAAAACCAATAGGATGTAAAAAATACAAACATGAAACCAACCTAGGTGTAAAACACCCAGGGTGGACAGCAAATAAATAACAAATCCATATCAATGAAATTTGTTAAACTAACCTGCATACCTCACAAAAGCAACAACTGGAGGTAAAAACGTTGTATTCAATAAAAGGTGTCAGAGTGTAAGCTCTTGGAAGTAACATTGTGAAAGTTAAAATACAAATGTCTTTTGCTGTTAAAAGCGATACAGTCAATTAAAATATGTTTCATAGTTAAAATGGTGTCACAAAACTCACACTTACATGGTTTGTCATCTGCCTATAGAGGAAATGAATGAGTAATAAATGAATGACCTAAGCAGAGCTGAGCAAGTACAATTTCCTCTTACGATTTCTGCAAAAATATGACTGTAATGGTTTGCTAACAGGTTTGATCTCAAAGAGCTTGTTCTCAAGCAGTTCCAATCAAAATTTCTGCCACTCTGCCTGGAACTCGATGGTAAAATACTGCCGGCAATCAAGATATGGAAACAGCAATGGAGAGCTGGACAGGGGCATGGCTAACTTGGAAGTTGTATCTGTCAAGTCATTGCCCCTGATATCGGTATGACTGGGCACCCAACAGAAGAGAATGATAGTGGTGGCTGCCAGATGATGTACCTGCTGGTGGATCTTAGAAAAAACTGGGTAAGGCCGATATATCACCAAGATCAGTCTGTAGCGAGCTACGTGAGTTGGTGTAAAGTACACACCGATGATGATGATGCTTAGCCACCATGCAGTCCAAAGCAAGACTAATAACGTGCCACTTTGCAGTGAAGATTTAACACTGCAGTGAGATTTAGTCTGCATTAATTATACCTAGGCAGATCATGGCCGATCCCATTGATGTACCAGACTTCAAGCCATCTGTGAAGACAGGCAAGAAATCCAGGTACTCAACATGATGGCTGGCAAAGAGTTGATGGTACACACAGTTTAATGTAAAGGCTTTCCCCATCCTGCAAAAGGGAAAAAATCAGAGGAAAGGGAAACAGTGAGCCACAGTGGGAGTGACTCAGTTGCTGACTGTGCGACATTATCAAGACTCATGTTGATGTCTCTGAGATAGCCTCGGACTCACAAACCAAAAGGACGAATGGCAGTTGGGAGATTAAGTGTAAAGCATCTCCCACTTGGAACTGAAAATGCAGTCCCAGATGGGATGGCCTGACAGGGATTGCAGTTTCAATGCATATTGTAGGGACAACCACTGATGGCAAAGAATTAAAGATAGTTCGTCAATCTCAATATGTAAAGATTCTGGACTGGTGAGGTGCGGAAGGCCGCCGTGCAAACACAGAGTCAGTGTAACTATTATTGAAAGTAAAGCTACATCAGTAGGCTCCCCAGGAGAGAGAGGAGAGGCCCTAGACGATGTTCAATGCTTGTGTGCACTTGGATCTGAGATGATGCATGCATGGTAAAAAGGTTAATTTCCATGGAAGATGAGACCAAGAAACTTGTTCACTGCCACAACTGAAATGATGTTTCCCCAAGCTGTAGCTTGGGATTTAGATGAAGATTACGCTTGTAGCAAAACTGCACACAAGCAGTCTTCTGTGGGGAGAACTGATACTCTTTGGTCATCACCCAAACTAAATGATTGTTTAGGGAAATTTGTAACTGTCTTTCAATGACCCTCATGCTGGACGATGGGCAACAAATGTTAAAATTGTAAACATAGAAGGCATTGCCTACAGACAGAGGAAGTTGTCTAGTAACATAATTGATCTTGACAGCAAAAAGCACAACATTCAGAATGCTGTCTTATGGTTCTTTAGAGTGTTGGGCACACGGACACGGACTTCTGGGAGTGTTGCCAACACGGACATGACAAGAATGTGATGATAAGAAGTTGGAGATGAAAACTGTCACATAACCTCACAAGCTGAAGCCATGGAGGTCATGAAGAATGTCAAATCTCCACGCCATGTTTTATGCTTTTTCGATGTCGAAGAAAATTGACACCAAGTGCTCTAGTTTTAAAAAAGAAAATCTGGTAGCTGATTCAAGGCATACCAGATGGTCAAGAGTTGCCCGTTGATTGCGAAAATCACTCTGGGCGTTGGAAAGTAGGTTGTGGTGTTCTAAATACTAAACGAGTCTGGCATTCGCCATTATTTACAACACCTTGCACACACAGCTTGTCAATGCTATTGGACGATAATTGGAATTTAAGTATAATAATTGAAAATTAATTTAAGTATAATGGACAAGAAAGACTACGATGCCAAAGGTTTGGACTTCATAAATAGCTCTCATCGTACCAGTCTAAATGCTGACTCTACCAGTAGCATCAAAAACAAGGTTTGCAGGCTAAAAAACAACAGGTGTCTCCCGAAGGACCTTAAGAAGAGCGCAATGCCATCCAGGCACCGCGAATGTTCACCCAGTGTAAAGTGCACAAAGATAATTACCCCATCCAGCCGCTAGTGTGTTAAAGATCATCCCCAACTTTCTTTCTTGAAAAGAATTTGTCAAAATTTTTGTCCAACTATTTTTGCAATCACTCATTTTCTATAAAGTCAAAGGCAGAATTTCTGAACAGACTCAAGGATCTGTCCATTCCCCCTGACTGCAAATTAGTCACACTTGACATAGCCTCTTTATTCCCATCCATTACAGTTTTTGATGCAGTCATGTTGTTTCGGACAAAAATTATTGAAACGAAAAAATTTTTCCTTCCTGAAATTAATGCCATTCATGAGGCTCTAAAACTCGTCACCAAAAACAACTATTTCCAGTTCAACAACCAAATCTACAGGCAGGACACGGGGGCCACTATCGGCTCACCCCTTTCCATATCCTATCTGAGGGTGGGGGTGGCTCAGCTGGTAGTGCGCCAGGCTTGTAATCTGTAGTTCCAAGGCTCGAGTCCCAGCTGGGTCAGCATTGAGATTTATCACTGAAAAATTTCCCATCCTGCCCATGGTCAGTAGGGGACACCGATGGGCTTGGAAAGGCTGCTGTCCATCGGATGGGATGTTAAGCCGTGTGCAGGAGAGCCATACCCTGTGCATGTTAAAGAACACACTGGATGGCCTTGATGGGAGGCTACCATCTGTCTCCCAACAGCTGTTCCAGTGGGTCCTCTCCTCCAACCTTGTCTGAGACTTCGGGGTCCTTGTAACCTGGCCATTTAGCCCATGGTGTGCAAAAAAGTGCCACTGAGAGGTAAAACAATCCAACATCCTATCTGAGATTGTCCTTTAAGATCTTGAAACAAAATTATTCAACTCAACAGCAATTTTACCCTTCTTCTGATGTCGCTATATCGACAATATATTTTTAATTTGGAATGGCAGCAATGAGCAATTAAACAGCCTTATTGACTCTGACAACAATATATATCCTATGATATGTTTTAAGAAGGAGGAGGAAAATAGCAGTGATATTACCTATTTAGATGTTTTCATCCAAAAAGATGATGCAGGAGCCTTGACATCAGTATACTGAAAGCCTACCTCCGTCCCCTCTGTCATTTGTGCAGACTCATGCACCCCATGGGTGTACAAAATTTCAGCCTTCCATTCCCTCACACATAGGGCCTTCGCCATGTCTTCAAATGAGCAGCTGCTTGAAAAAGAAATTCAAAATATCCATTCCACTGCTGCTTCCCATGGCTACAACTCAACAACAACAGACAAATTAATCAGTCAACATAGAAACAAAAACAGAAGAGATTCGGCTCTCCTCCCAATCACCGACCCCAAACGTACAACCTTTGCCAGACTTATTTCTTACGTTCCTGTCCTATGTGAATCAGTCTGTAAATTACTCAGAGCCCAAAATATCAAAATTGTTTTCAGCCCAGCTCCAAATCTGAAGAAATTAATCAAATGGGACAGAGACAAATTTAGCCTACTTCAAAAATCGGGCATATACTGATTTCCCTACATTTGCTGGATAATTTCGTTGTTTACTACATCGGCAAAACCATACGTTCTTTACAAAAGAGTTTCTTAGAGCACCAAACTGATGTCAGCCAAAAGAAGCTAATCACATCCACCGCTGAGCTAGCAATACAACACACGGCAACGATAGACTGGGAGCACGCCACACTGTTTGCATGTATGTTCACTCTCTACAGAACCAGAGTCCGTGAGGCTATTGAAAAAATGATCTTGTCTGTCCCTACCTTGAACCGAGACACTGGAATCGCTCTTCATGACACGTGGAAAGAAGTTGTCAAAACAGATCTAACGTCACTACATAGTGTCACTTCACTGAAGATGGAGAGCTGTCATTGCTCTGAAAAGCTTCTGAGTTTTCTCCTAAAAACTTTCAACATGCAAATAGTTTGAAGGATAAACTTTAAAATTTTATTGCTCAATGACAGAGAATTTTAAGTTATTTTTAGATAATTGGAAGGAATTTTGGAATACTTTCCTGGCTTTCAGAAGGAGAAGACGATGGTCTCCTGCAGGAGTCTAGACACTGCTCCATGATAAAAATGCAGTTGAAAAGTTGGAACAGTTGATCCTTACTCAATGGTGAGAGATGGAGTATGGCATAATGGACATTGTCTAACCCGACAGCAGATGCATGAGAGGACTGCAGAGGAAGCTTCTCTGCTGTGAATGGCCTGTTATAAAGTTCCAGACCATTTGAATGGAAGAACAACGGGGAGTATTCAGAAGCTTGGCGAATAAGAGGATGATGAAGAGATGGAGGAAAAAGACTCCCCCAAACTATCGACAGTTGTTTGGGGGATCAGCAATTTCTTGTCCATGGTGTTCCAGGATCGATAATGAGTGGGATGTGTAGTTCCCACCTAACTTCCAGACTTTATCTCAAATGGCCTGAGAACTTGTTGTGTGGGTGATAGAAGGTATATATTTGATCCAAGATTCCTTCTAGCTCTGATACCACATGAAATGGGCTTTCGCCCTGGCACGTTTGAATGCCTCATGATTGGGGGATGTTGAATATTTCCAAAAGAACTCCCAAGCTTTGTTTTGAGCCTTATGAACTGAAGTACAATCTGGATAGCACCAGTTTTGGAAAACAAGGAAACCATGTTAAAGTTTGAAGAATTGTAGAGGGATTATATGTACGATACATTCCATCATCTCCTCCACTGTCACATTGATTGGCACCACTCAGAGAGAACCCACTCTAGTCAGCCCTATCTAACCTCCACCATCATACACATGGTCACAAGGCCCCCCGAGGAAGATGGTACATACCACAGGGAGCTGATTGCTTCCATAAGGGTTGTCCTCGACCTACCATATAAAGAGTGGAAGGATTGAGGAGGAGCAGATAGTGAGGTCAATGGCAGTAAATATGCAGATTGGGGAGTGAAAGTACATACTGGCACCAGTGTTCAACAGGGAGAGTGAAGGATCAAGGAACCACTACTTGAGAACTCCACCTTTCTCATTTGTATCAGTCAGAATGGGGGTGGGGGGGAAGTCTGTTCAAAGAGGACTGTGTCCGTTTAAATACCCCATAATAAGGAAGGGGGTGGCTTTGGGTTGTTGTTGTTTTACCTCTGAGCGGCACTTTTTTGCACACCATGGGCTAAATGGCCAGGTCTCAAAGATCCCGAAGGCTCAGAGAAGGTTGGGGGAGGGGACCCACTGGAACAGCTGTTGGGAGACAGATGGTAGCCTCCCGTCAAGGCCATCCAGCGTGTTCTTTAACGTGCACAGGGTATGGCTCTCCCACACACGGGGCCACGGTTTAACGTCCCATCCGATGGATGGCAGCCTTTCCAAGCCCATCGGTGTCCCCTACTGACCGTGGGCAGGGCGGGGAATTTTGTGGAGATAAATCTCAATGCTGACCCAGCTGGGACTCGAACCTGGGAACTGCAAATTAAGAGCCTGGCGTGCTACCGACTGAGCCACATCCGCCCCAGGAAGGGGGTGGCAGCTACAAGACAATATCACCAAGGTCTTCCCAGAAGATAATGCTTCTGGGTGGAAGATACACATAGTAGTTACTGAGAACTGCATGAAGTGGTGGATGGCCACAGACTCTAAAGTGGTGGGTGGGGTATGACCTGGAATAGAGAATGGTTGCTTACAAGGATGGTGACACCGCTGCAAGATGGACCATCTCCATCCTAGTCCCAGCAAACCAGTGAAATGTGCTAGATCATGGAATCTGTAACTGGCTGCAAGTATGTCTCCTGCGGGTACATATAGATGGGCTAGTGTGCCTGAAGAAGGACCTTGAAGTCATCAAGATTCCTCTGGAATCCATTACAATTCCATTGTAAGAGTGTGGCCATCTCAGGACAGATGAGCCGACAGACAACGAATTACTATTCAACTTAACAGCCAATGAATGAGGGATGGTCTGTATCCATGTACTCAGAATTGTACGAGGGACATGGATCGGTCACTGCCTTTTGAGGAGGTAGTATTTTCTTTTTTGGCCCTGCTGGGGAGCCCTTATATTTGGAAGGTCTAGATGCCTGAGGATGGGAAGCAGGATGCCTTCCAGAGGTGGAAGTGGAAGAATGAGTAGCAGGAATGGAAACTGGGGTTGATGTCGAGCTCGACACCAACATTGGTTTCGCCTGCATGAGAGAGTTTTGCACTGCAGATGAGAAAGATTCAGTTGGTGGTACACTGATATCAGTCTGCACTGGCATAGGAAACCTTGCCAGGTGGGGCAGGCAGTGCAGCTATCTTTCTTGTCTCTGGATAAGAAATATTATTGATGGTCTTGAAGCATTTTACCTCCGTTTCCTCCTTACACTTGGGACAGCCATGGAATATGCCAGATGGTCACCACTACACTTTACATAGCTTGCCTTGTCTGCTGTGCAAGGGGGGGGGGGGCTCGGTCGGTAGCGCACCAGGCTCGTAATCTGTAGTTCCCAGGTTCGAGTTCCAGCTGGGTCAGCGTTGAGATTTATCTCCGCAAAATTCCCCGCCTTGCCCACGGTCAGTAGGGGACACCGATGGGCTTGGAAAGGCCGCCGTCCATCGGATGGGATGTTAAGCCATGGCCCCGTATGTGGGAGTACCCTGTGCACGTTAAAGAACACGCTGGATGGCCTTGACGGGAGGCTACCATCTGTCTCCCAACAGCTGTTCCAGTGGGTCCCCAACCTTCTCTGAGCCTTCGGGGTCCATGTGACCTGGCCATTTAGCCCATGGCGTGCAAAAAAGTGGCGCTCAGAGGTAAAACAACCCAACCCAACCCTGCTGTGCAGTCAGGATCTAGATGATCCTGGCTGCTACAGTGAGAACAGGTGGGGTTTTACCCAGCAAGTTGGGCACGCATGACCATATCTTTGGCACTGAAAGCAGCATAGAGAAATAGGTATATACGGGTGTACCTCACAATGCAAATAACCTATCTTGATGGAAGATGGCAGACGTGGCATGTTGAAAGTTAGAATCAGTATCCAAGTGTGTAATTTCCCATCATGGAGTGTCAAAATCCTATCAACCACTGTTACTTTTTGGGAGGTGAGCTCCCAGAAGATTTCATCCACAGTGACTTTGAGAAGTTGAAACTCAAAGATCATACCCCATGCGGAATTTAATGTTTTGTGAGGAGTGACTGTGATGGCTACCTCAACTAACCTTCAAGAGTAGTTCCAAATGTTTTGAACAAGCGGTCTCCAGAAGAAAGTCACCAGATCACAGGCTCTTGATGCATTTTGGCAAATCCACAAGACCATCCAAACCTTTATGTACAAGAGATGGAAACATGTCTCCAATTAACTGATCACCAGTGGACTGGGTGATCAGGAATCTTGGATATAACGGCACAGACAAAGAAGATGACACCATAGATGACAAAAATGAAGAAGATAGGGGCTCATGTCGAGCCCTCTTGTTGGCATTGATCAAATCAATTGCATTAGATGATCTCATGATTATTTTTGTGTTGTTCAGTGTCCATTGTTTCCTCCACCATGGAGCCCAACAGGGGGGATGTCTGAGACTCTACCCACACAGACAGTGGGCCAAGTCCTCACAAATAAATAAAAGTTTGTAAAAGTAACTAAGTTGAAATATAACAAAATTGTGAAGAACCAAACTGGCCTCACAAAGAAAAGATAACTTCGAAAGCATAAAAATGTATGGGCAAACTTGTACCCGGACATGGGCAAAGCACTCATCATTCTGCATGGTTGGTCCTAGCAGGTCCAGCCCACCAGTTGATTGGTCCTGTGTGGCCAACCTAGGAGCTCTCATTTATCAGAAGCAGAGACCAAAGCAGTGTGTAGCAGTGGCCCTGGCATTCGCTGCCCAACCTCATGCAAGATGGCCAAAGAGGATCCCACCAGTCATGAGCTGAGGAGAGAAGACGATGATTTCACTCAAGCAATTATCAGGATCCTCCTTTCCCAGGACATGGGTCTCCGAGCACAGCAAACATGCGGGTTCACTCAAGCAATTATCAGGATCCTCCTTTCCCAGGACATGGGTCTCCGAGCACAGCAAACATGCAGGCGAATGTTCATGAACCTGTGAAGGTACCACTGGTTGTACCAGTGGAACCTTCAGAGGATGGTCCCCTCACCACATACAGGAACTCTCACCAAGGAGACAAAGGATGGAGATAACCTAGAATATCTATTGGGCTTGTCCTGGTTTCTCATGCAACATACAAATACATACACAGGGACTTGCCCCTTGGTTTAAGTCAGGTATTGCTAACCATTAAATGAAGAATGGGCTAAATGTACATTTAGTGTAAAAATGTCTGAAATATGGCTTTTTTGTGCCTTGGGTATATTGTTGATAACAGGAAACTTTATGCTTTTAATTCTTGATCTTGTGTATTAGGTGGTTCAACTTTGTAGGAAATGAAGAGGTTAGGCAAAGGAGTAGGCAACCTCCTTTAAGCAACATAATGTGCAGAGAGAGACTCTGTTAGTTTGGCCATGATGCCCATATGGATAATTATAGATTTGTGAATAGGGTTATGAACAGTGTGCCTACAGGCCTCAGAAAGAGGGGGAGACCTAGGATACCATGTCAAACAGGGCCGTGTTAGAATTGTTGTGCAGTGGCAAGATGCAGCAGATATAGCTCAGGACAGATATGCTTGGATAACTAAACTATGGTGGTCTGGTTGGACCTCCATAGCCCATGGCTGCTTGAGGATGATGATGATGTATATTGTTTAACATTGGTTTTTCCTAAAATATTTTCATGGGAAGGATACACATTTTCATTATACCCAGTAACAAATATTATAGCATCTCACTTTCATCTTTTATAAAAAAAAAATTAAAAATAAATAATATAAAAAAAAAATCATATTTTTTTAAAAACTATTTTAAAAAACCTCAGGAGAAAGAAGACACCAGAAAAGAAACCTCTAAGCCTTTTCCGAAAGCTTATTCAGTTAAAAAAATTATATTTTTTAATGTGGAATCCAATATCAAAGGGGTGGGGGTTGGCTCAATCAGTAGTGTGCCAGGTTCATAATCTAGTCCCTAGGTTCAAGTAACACTTGGGCAAGAGTTGAGATTTTTCTCCACCTGGCCATTTAGCCCATTGTGTGCAAAGAAGTGCTGATCAGATGTAACCCAACCTACTTTTAATATAAAAAAAAACACAGTGTTTAAATTTAAGTCTTCCTTTTGAGTTTGATGCCAAAAAAATGCCATTCTGGTCCCTTCTCTTTAAAAGTTGTTACTATCAGGTAATAATAAGGCCTGTAAATGGTAGCTAGGCATACACTGGAAGGAGAGCTGTGGACCAATCCCTAGTGATGATGCACAGAACCGGCCAGGTCTAGCACCTAATGTCCGACCCTGCTTTCTCGTGGTGCAGGCCGTTAATACCGTTCAAAAGAGATATTCTCTTTTGGAAGGGAAACGGAAGGGGAGGGCTGCCAGTTCAGTATGGCCTACTGATCTGGTCATCTATGGCCACATTTTTCTTTTTTTTCAACCCTGCTGAGGAGTGGTCAACTTCACAGGGTCCTGGTGCTGATCATTTATACCTATTAGACTGGACTTGTTTATGGATTTGAGTTTCATTATGGATCCTGGATTTGCTGCACTGGTGGGCCTCTGTTGAGGGAGAATCTGCTGCTGCGTTTTCTGTTTGCTACTGGATTGCCAGCCCTAAGTGAACAGAGGCATGGGATACCTTATAACAGCTGGTGGATAATCCTAATCAGAGGCCATCGCAGGTACCTAAACCTTACTTAGCTAGTTGGGCATCGTCAAGACTAAACTGGAGTAATGTGTCTCAGGCAGGTCATATGGCTCTTGAAAAAGTCCACTTGAAAAGATGGTGCCTGAAGTTCCTACCAGCATCGGTGACTTCAGCCTTTAGCGGAGGAGGAACATGTCTTTGCCCCATGCCTGCGATCAGGGGGCTGTTTGATATTGTTCGCCCTACCAATCTCAATAAACCTAATTTCTTTAAAAATCCTACTAATCATTTTCTCTCTGCAGGAACGTGAGGACTTTACATAGAGATTATTCTCTTGATGTCCTCACGCAGGAATCCAGCGCTATAACCTAGATATTCTAGACTTGCAAGAGACCAGATAGACAGGTAAAGGTGAGATACTTAAAAATAACTTTAAATTTCTCTTTACAGGGAGGGAGGATGGAAAGCATCACCAAGGCGTGGGTCTGTTGCTCAGCAGACATGCTAGTGATGCTCTTCTAGGATATGAGTGCATTAATGAAAGGTTTCTTACAGCAAAATTTCAGACAAGTATTAAAGACTTGAGTGTTATCTGCTGTTATGCCCCCACTGCGGATGCCGATGAGGATGAGAAGGATAGGTTTTACGGACAACTCCAGGATATTTTGAATTCTGTCAAGAAAGGAGATATTACCCTTGTTCTAAGCAATTTCAATGTCAAAGTTGGTACTGACTCTGACCTTTGGGGAGGAGTAATAGGCCCTTTTTGGTATTGGTAGCTGCAATGGCAATGGGCAACGTCTCCTACAGGTAAGTAAACTCAATGGATTCAGAATAACTACCAATTATTACAAACACCGCGACATACATAAGTACACATGGGTTTCACCTGATGGGCTGCATAAGAATATGATTGATTATATATTAATTAACAGCAAATGGGCTAGTTTTGTTAGGAATACCAGGTCATATAGGGGAGCTGAAATTGGATCTGACCATTACCTTGTTAAAAGTGTCTTGCAATTTAAACTTAAAAAGTGTTGCGCTAGGGTTAAAAAATTTACCTTTAATACTGAAGCTCTGAAAGACCCAGTTATAGCTAAAGCTTACCATGATAGGTTACTTAGTCATTATGACAGTCATGGTTTGCTTACTACTGAAGTTGAGGAAGAATGGGGCAATTTTAAACAGGCTTTTTTGGAAACTAACAGTACTCTTTTAGGAAAAAAAGGAGCAGAGGAGACAGAATTATTTAAGTGATATGGCACTTGAGCTTATTTCAGAAAGAAGGAACTGCAGGAATGTCCTTAATCAGTACCCTACTAGTCCTAATAGAAATGATTACAGAGAGCTTAATAAACATGTAAAGGATCAGTTAACTAATGATAAGAATATTTGGCTTCATGGCTTGGCTCACAAAGCCGAGGAAGCAGTTAGGCAGCACAACTGCAGAGAGCTGTACCAGATAGTTAATGTTTTATGTGGTAGAAAACAGACAGCCATACAAGGATTGAAGGATAAACAAGGTAAGGTTATAGACGGAGAAGTTTCTGTCATGGCTAGGTGGGCTGAGCATTTCAGTGATGTTCTAAACAATGTGGTTAATTCTACTCCCATTGTTTGCAATGATGATAGATGCATTGTTGGCTTTAATGTTGGCCCTATAACACAATCTGAAGTTAGTTTGGCTATTTCTAAACTTAAACTTCATAAATCCCCAGGGGTGGATGAAATTACTACAGAAATGCTTAGAGCTGGGAATGTTTCAGTTACCATTTGGATGACTGAATTTTGAATAACTTTTATGATAAAGGCATGGTTCCTAAAAATTTTACCAGAGCTATTATATCCCTATTTTCAAACAAGGTGATCGCAGTTCTTGTGATAACTATAGGGGTATCAGCCTACTTTTTGTTCCAGGTAACAAAAATATTCTGCATATAAAAAATATTATGCTGAATTTGCATATTTCTGCTTAATAGAATTAAGAATCTGGTTGACAGTCAATTGCGTGATGAGCAATGTGGATTCAGAAATGGTAGGGGATGTGTGGATCAGATATTTTCACTTAGGCAGATTCTTGAGAAATGTTTAGAGTTTCAGAAACCTTTGGTTGCTAGCTTTGCTGATTTCAAAAAGGCTTTCGACTCTGTTGATCTTCATAATTTGTGGTTGATTGTGATATCATATGGTATGCCAGACAAGTTAGTTAACATTATGAAAGCTCTCTTATCAGTAAAATAACACTGAGTCGTGTGTGAGAGTTGGTAAGGCTTGTAGCAATTGGTTTAGCATTACTTCTGGTGTTCCACAAGGGTGCATTTTGTCTCCTTTTCTCTTTAGCTTGGTTATTGATTATGTTATGCGAAATTCACTTCAAGGGAAAGATTTTGGCCTTAAATGGGCTGGAGATAGGAAAATTTCTGATTTAGATTATGCTGATGATTTAGCCCTTTTGGCAAATGATGTTGATGAGATGAACTCTTTCATTCGAGCTGTTGATGAGACTGGTAGTAGAGTAGGTTTGGTTATAAACAGAGAGAAAACTAAAGTGATGAAAATTGGTCAGGCAGGCTGTGATTCAGTTAATCTGAATGGTTGCAGTCTTGAGCAGGTGTCACAGTTTAATTATCTTGGGAGCTATGTAACAGATAATGGTGATGTGCGGCATGAGATTAACAGATGAATAGGGATTGCTGCCGGGACTTTTAAGAATCTATGGAGATTGTGGAGAAATAGGCATATACACCTAAAGACTAAAATTAGACTGTATAATAGTTTGGTTCTTTCTAAGGTTAGTTATGATAGTGAAACTTGGATGCTGTGTAAACAAGATAACAGGAAACTAGATGCTTCTGATTCTAGATGCTTATGCAGTATCTTGGGTATTAGGCGGTTTAACTTTGTAACTAATGATGAGGTTAGGCAAAAGAGTCTGCAACCTCCTTTAAGCAGCATATTTTGCAGAGAGAGACTTTGCTGGTTTGGCCATGTTGCCCTTATGGATAATTATAGATTGGTGAATAGGGTTATGAACAGTGTGCCTAGAGTCCTCAGAAGGAGGGGGAGACCTAGGATGCGATGGGCAGACAATGTCAAACAGGACCTTGTTAGAATTGGTGTGCAGTGGCTGAATGCAGCAGATGTAGCTCAGGACAGATATACTTGGAGAATTAAACTGCACGGTCTGGTTGGACCTCCATAGCCCATGGCTGCTTGAGGATGATGATGATGATGATGACTATCAGGCATGCCCATGATGAGGGTTAGAAAAAAAAATGTTCTCCCACTCTTTCTGATGTGATAATTGTAGAATTAAGAAATTTCAACTGTATGTCAGATTCCCAACAACCACAAACATTTAACACTTAATACATTTAACAAACAATTCAAAAATAATCAAATTACAATTCAATGGATCCCTAGTCATATAGGGATCGTTGAAAATGAATTTGTTGATGGATTAGCAAAAAATGTTCATAAACTTAACAAAATTAGCAACTGCTTCAATTTTTATAACACTATAAAAAAAAATATAAAAAAATAGAATTTAAATTGACTGAACAATTCTTTCAAATTGAAGCATCATTAAAAAACAACAACTTTAGATACGTTCTTTCAAAAAATATTAATTACATTCAAAATCTACCGTTTACAAGAAAGCAATTAAATATCCTCTATAGACTTAGAACAAATACAGCAATGCTAAATCAAACAAAATTTTATCTTAAACTTTCAAACTCTGCAAACTGCAAAAATTGTAACCTACCCGAAACAATTAATCATATTTTACTTAAGGTCTGTAAATGGTAGCTAGGTAGTCACTGGAAGGAGAGCTATGCACCAATCCCCTGTGATGATGCATAGAACCGGCCAGGCCTAGCACCTAATATCCGAACCCGCCTTCTCGTGGTGCAGACCGTTAGTACCTTTCAAAAGAGATACTCTCTTGTGGAAGTGAACAGAAGGGGAGGGCTGCCAGATTAGTGTGGCCTGCTGATCTGGACAACTATGGCTACTTTTCTTTTTTTTCTACCCTGCTGAGGAGTGGTCAACCACACAGGGTCCTGACCATATAAACCCACTGGACTGGACAGATATATGGCTCTGAGCTTGATTATGGATCCTGATTTTGCTGCACTGGTGGGCTTCTGTGGAGGGAAAATCTTCCGCTGTGTTTTCTGTTTGTTTGTGGGTTGACAGCCCCAAGTGAATAGATTCGCAGGATATGTTTATTAGCTGGTGGATAATCCTGAGCAGAGGTCATCGCAGGCACCTGAACTCTTTGCTTCTATTGGCATCGTCAAATTCTGCATTGGAGGAAGTCTTCCAGTGTAGATGGCTTCAGCCTTTAGTGGTGGGGGAACGGGTCTTTGCCCCATGTCTGCGATTAGGGGGCTGTATGATATTGTCGGCATTCCCTCTCTCATTAAACATAGTTTCTTTAAACATACCATTAACCATTTTCTCTCCATAGGTAGTTGGAATGTGAGGACACTGCACAGAGCTTTTTCTCTTGATGTCCTCACACAAGAATTCCACCATTATAATTTAGATATTCTCGGCTTGCAAGAGACCAGATGGACAGATAAAGGTCAGATTCTTAAAAATAATCTTAAATTTCTCTTTTCAGGGAGGGACGACAATAAGCATCACCAAGATGTGGGTCTGCTTCTCAGCAGACACGCTAGTGATGCTCTTCTAGGATATGAGTGCATTAATGAAAGGTTTCTTACAGCAAAATTTCAGACAAGCGTTAAAGACCTGAATGTTATCTGCTGTTATGCCCCCACTGAGGATGCCGATGAGAAGGATAGGTTTTATGAACAACTTCAGGATATTTTGAATTCTGTCAAGAAAGGAGATATTACCCTTGTTCTTGGTGATTTCAATGCCAAAGTTGGTACTGACTCTGACCTTTGGGGAGGGGTGATTGGCCCTTTTGGTATTGGTAGCTGCAATGGCAATGGGTAACGTCTCCTACAGATAAGTAAACTCAATGGTTTCAGAATAACTAATACATATTACAAACACCGCGACATACATAAGTACACATGGGTTTCACCTGATGGGCTGCATAGGAATATGATTGATTATATATTAATTAATAGCAAATGGGCTAGTTCGGTTAGAAATACCAGGGCATATAGGGGAGCTGAAATTGGATCTGACCATTACCTTGTTAAAAGTGTCTTGCAACTTAAACTTAAAAAGTGTTGTGCTAGGGTTAAAAAATTTGCTTTTAATACTGAAGCTCTGAAAGACCGTTATAGTCAAAGCTTACCATGATAGGTTACTTAGTCATTATGACAGTCATGGTATGCTTACTACTGAAGTTGAGGAAGAATGGGATCATTTTAAACAGGCTTTTTTGGACACTAACAGTACTCTTTTAGGAAAAAAGGAGCAGAAGAGACAGAATTATCTGAGTGATAAGGCACTTGAGCTTATTTCGGAAAGAAACAACTCCAGGAATGTCCTTAATCAATACCCTACTAGTACTAATAGAAAGCATTACAGAGAACTTAATAAACGTGTAAAAGATCAGTTAGCTGCTGATAAGAATCTTTGGCTTGATGGTTTGGCTGACAAAGCCGAGGAAGCAGTTAGACAGCACAACAGCAGAGAGCTGTACCAGATAGTTAATGTTTTGTGTGGTAGAAAACGGTCAGGTATACAGGGATTGAAGTATAAACAAGGTAAGGTTATAGAAGGTGAGGATTCTGTCATGGCTAGGTGGGCTGAGCATTTCAGTGATATTCTAAACAATGCGGTTAGTTTATTCCCATTGTTTGCAATGATGATAGATGCATTGGTGGCTTTAATGTTGGCCCTATAACACAATCCGAAGTTATTTTGGCTGTTTCTAGACTTAAACTTCATAAATCCTCAGGGGTAGATGAAATTACTACAGAAATGCTTAGAGCTGGAAATGTTTCGGTTACCATTTGGATGACTGAAATTCTGAATATCTTTTATGATAAAGGCATGGTTCCTAAGGATTTTACCAGAGCTATTGTTATCCCTATTTTCAAAAAAGGTGATCGCAGTTCTTGTGATAACTATAGGGGTATTAGCTTACTCTCTGTTCCAGGTAAAATTCTTTCCATGATCGTGCTTAATAGAATTAAGAATCTGGTTGACAGTCAATTGCGTGATGAGCAATGTGGATTCAGAAGTGGTAGGGGATGTGTGGATCAGAGATTTTCCCTTAGGCAGATTCTTGAGAAATGTTTAGAGTTTCAGAAACCTTTGGTTGCTAGCTTTGTTGATTTCAAAAAGGCTTTCGACTCTGTTGATCGTCATAATTTGTGGTTGATTGTGAGATCATATGGTATACCAGACAAGTTAGTTAACATAATGAAAGCTCTCTGTGTGAGAATTGGTAAGTCGTGTGTGAGAATTGGTAAGGCTTGTAGCAATTGGTTTAGCATTACTTCTGGTGTTCAACAAGGGTGCATTTTGTCTCCTTTTCTCTTTAGCTTGGTTATTGATTATGTTATGCGAAATTCACTTCAAGGGAAAGATTTTGGCCTTAAATGGACTGGAGATACGAGAATTTCTGATTTAGATTATGCTGATGATTTAGTCCTTTTGGCAAATGATGTTGATGAGATGAACTCTTTCATTCGAGCTGTTGATGAGACTGGTAGTAGAGTAGGTTTGGTTATAAACAGAGAGAAAACTAAAGTGATGAAAATTGGTCAGGCAGGCTGTGATTCAGTTAATCTGAATGGTTGCAGTCTTGAGCAGGTGTCACAATTTAATTATCTTGGGAGCTATGTAACAGATAATGGTGATGTGCGGCATGAGATTAACAGACGAATAGGGATTGCTGCCGGGACTTTTAAGAATCTATGGAGAGTGTGGAGAAATAGGCGTATACACCTAAAGACTAAAATTAGGCTGTATAATAGTTTGGTTCTTTCTAGGGTTAGTTATGGTAGTGAAACTTGGACGCTGTGTAAACAAGATAACAGGAAACTAGATGCTTTTGATTCTAGATTATTACGCAGTATCTTGGGTATTAGGTGGTTCAACTTTGTAACTAATGATGAGGTTAGGCAAAGGAGTTTGCAATCTCCTTTAAGCAGCATATTGTGCAGAGAGAGACTCCATTGGTTTGGTCATGTTGCCCGTATGAATAATTATAGATTGGTGAATAGGGTTATGAACAGTGTGCCTAAAGGCCTCGGAAAGAAGGGGAGACCTAGTATGCGGTGGGCAGACAATGTCAGACAGGACCTTGTTAGAATTGGTGTGCAGTGGCCAGATGCAGTAGATGTAGCTCAGGATAGACTTGCTTGGAGAACTAAATTGCACGGTCTGGTTGGACCTCCGTAGTCCATGGCTGCTTGAGGATGATGATGGTGATGACGGTGGTGGTGGTGGTGGTGGTGGTGGTGGTGGTGGTGGTGGTGGTGGTGGTGGTGATGATGATGATGATGATGATGATGATGATGATGATGATGATGATGATGATGATGATGAACAACACAACTCAAAGGAAAAAATTCTTTAAATCACTAGAGGAAAATGGGTTTCAGGAGATTAGAACTGATTTAATTTTGAACCAGAAAGATTTTAATTCTAAAATTAAAATTTATAAAATTTTATTTGAATTTATAATCTCTACAGATTTATGGAACAGAATCTAAAAAATAAATAATTAAATAAGTAAATAAACAAAAACAAAAAGAGCAAAATGAAAATTAACTAAAAAAGTATTATAGTTAATTATTTTTTAAAAATTTATAATGAGAAAGCCTGTATAAGGACCTCTCAAATATTTGTAACGTTGAATAAATAAATAAATAAATAAATAAACCACAAACACAAAATGGTTCAATTTTTAACTGATTTAATCAAAAGACATTTGATATTATGCAGTGTTTTAGAATCACAACTGGCCTTTTATGGATTTGTTTATCTTTGCATGTGTAGTGTGTAGGGTGGTGACTTTATTTTATTTTCCTTTGCTGTAAGAATTGCACAAAATGCCCCTTAAATGAAATGTCACCTTAAATTCCACAAGGGTAAAAAAACTGGTAAAACCCCTACTCTGGCAACACTTTTGTAAGAAGTCCTATTACTGTTCTGTGATAATTCATGTTACTTATCTGTCTATTATACACTTCACTTATCTACATTACTACATTTTGAGCATATCATATATGCTGAAAGTGGAAATTACAACACTGCAAAGAAAGTGATGTATATGCCAAAAACTGACTAGATGGAAGCTATGAGGGTAGATGGCAAATGATAAAAAAATGGAAAGTGAGAATGCAAGGTACACACATTTATTGCAGATTCATCAGTATATAGTAGGCCCACCTTGGGCATTTACACAAGCTTGTAGATGTCTTGGCATCCATCAATCAGATGGTTAATGGTGTCCTAAGATATGGCATTTCAAACAGCATCCAATTGGGCATGCAACTCTATCAGATTCACCGATGAAGGGAGCTGGAGAAGGCGGGTGACATGCACATGCAGCATGTGGTTGCGGGGTTGCTCTGCTGCAGAATCAGTCCAAGCATGGTGGTAAGAAAGGGTTTGCCAGAGGATTAACAATGTCATCGATGTAACGTCTCACAGTTAGCACACCAAAAACATGGAGCAGAGGTGTCTGGTTGCCATATGTGATGTCACACCATACCAATGTACCATGGTGGGGACTGTATGGCAACTAAGGAATAGGCTTTCTCATGTTGTTGATGCCGCCAACACCATGCAGACAAATGGCCAACTGGCATGCTTAAACAGAATCGGAACTCGTCTGTGAACAACACTCTTCTCCATTCGATAGTCCAATGTTACATTGCTTAACACCAGTAGAGACAGTGTAACCAGTGATTTTGCTGAAACAGAAGATGCCAGACTGTACATCTTGCCCTCATTCCTGCATCATGCAAATGTTGTCTAATGATTTGCATGTAACTACAGTACACATAGTGGTCCGCAAATCATTCTGCAGTGCAGTCACTGTGGTGAACGGGTCACGAATGGTCCTCCTACAGAGCATGTGATCTTCACATCCTATGGTGTGGATTGCTGTCTTGTACCTGTCCTCCATGTCATTTGGTGCTCCATAATGTTGTGTGACATATTATGTTGCAATGTGCTCACATTGCACACCATGCATGTGGCAATCACTCGAAAGCTCAATCTGAGCTCTCAAAAAGCATGTTCATATTTTCATTTTGATCTAATTGAATTGAAAGGCAGTTGCAATTAGATACTGTTTTAGACTCACAATTGGTCCAATTATTTGCCAGAATTAATATTTCATTTTACTGCACAAAACACTCCATAAACAAAATGTCTTAGATTCCCTTCATGACAAAAAAAGAAAAAAACACTATTTCACATCCAAAATCCTAATCTGACAACACAGTGTTCTGTGATATTTTGGGTAATGTTTAAACAATTGCACTTATGTACATAAAAATATTATATGTATTTGCATTAAGAGATTATTGGGGGAGGGGGGGGGGGCTGTTGGACCCATACATGCGTATGCCCCTGCTCAGCAGGAACAGCGGTTGAACAACACCCCAGGTTACAGTCAAACACTAGGCGTGAACCAGGCACGACCCTAGGCCAGGGTCGTGCCTGGTTCCCCACCCCCCTCCCCAAAGTATGGTACTGAGCAAAAATAATTATGAAGGGGGCTAATTTTCTTGCTTCAGGTATATTTTTTTTTGTTATTCAGAAATAAATAGTCTTTCTTATTCAGGCAAATTAGAATTATTTCTGTCCACTACTGTTTTTTATTTATTATTTTTTATTGGCATTGCCAGATGCATTTTTTTACTATATGACCTGAAAAATGCCATATTAAAATGAAACGTCTTTTTTTTGTTAAATATTTTATTTTCAGAAAATCTAGAATTAAATGCTGATTAATTTGGCATATAACATGCCATAATTCCTTTCAATAGTTATATAACAAAAAAAGGTTCCAAAATTAATTTCTTTTGGCTGATCAGAGTGAAAAAAATAGCTGGGCCTCTGGATGTAAACCAGTTTTTCAGGCAGGACCCTGGAAGCATTAAATTCACATTCTCCTACTTTCCTTAATCAGATTGTGGTTAGAATCTATAGAGTTAAGGTTTTTCGAATTTGGAAAAATTCTTATAATTCACTTTCTGATCCTGGTTTCAGTGAAAGGATGTTGAATTTAAAATCTAAAAATTTCTCTGTTTAATACTCCATTGTTATATTTTGCACAGTTTTTATTGGTTTGTCATTCTGGTCAGTTTTTTGAGTTACAGAACTAAAAAATAAAAAAATTAAAAAATTCTGAAAAAATTTCAGGACAGAAACTAAAAGCATCTTTGACAGATCCAATATCACAAAATTTTCTATAAACTGAAAAATAATTAAATTTTTATATTCTCACCTACATAAGGGTTGAGTTGTTTTACCTCTTAGCAGCACTGTTTTGCAAATAATGGGTCACAATGGTGCACAAATGGCCACAACAAAAAGTCACACACCAGGTCACAATGACCCTGAGAGCTCTGGGAAGGTTGGGGGAAGGAGACCCACTGAACAGCTGTTGGGAGACAGATGGTAGCCTTCCATCAAGGCCATCCAGCAGTGTTCTTTAATGTGCACAGAGTATGGCTCTCTCACACACTAAGCAATTACTAACATCAAATCCAACGGATGGTGGCCATTCCAAGACCATTGGTGTTCTCTACTGACCTCCTATGTCTGGTGTTATAAAGTATGAGTGTGTGATTTGAAAGTTATGAAATGCATAATTTCAAGAACCTCATATTGTGCTTTAGTATTCTGCTGAGCATAACTACAACCCAAATACATTAGGTAGAGCTATGCAAAGAGATTTTAAGATTCTTAAATTTATCCCTCTCAGTAAAACTGAAGTCTAAAAGCGATTTTTGCAATTATTTCATAATTTTCTAAAATTTTAAAATTTATTAACTATGAAATAGATTACAACCACAATCTGAATTTGAATGCAGATAAATAGAGCAATGGGAGGTTAGGGAGCAAAATTTTAATTATTTTTTAAATTAACCATTTTGTAGCAAAGTTGAAATATAAAATATCCATTCTTATTATTTTTTTCCACAAATTTAGAATTTTATTAAATGATATTTGGCCAAAACTAGTAACATACATACAAAATCCACATGTAGCCATGGGTTTTGAGGTCCTACCAGACTGAATAATTTTGCTCTCCACAGCTGTCTGTACTGAGGCCAATTCTAGCAAGGTCCTGTTTGACATTGTCTGCTTAATGCATCCTAGGTCTCCCCCTTTTCCTGAAGCCTTTGGCCATACTGTTCATAATCCTATTTGCCAATCTGTAGCTATGCTTATGGACAATGGCTAAAGCAACAAAGTCTCTCTTTGCACAACACACTGCTCAAAGGAGGTTACTGAATCCTTCTTCTAACCTCATAATTACTTACAAAATCAAACCATCTAATGCCCAAGATACTGCATAAGCATCTAGAATCAAAGGCATCAAGTTTCCTTTATCCTGCTTACAAAAGGGTCCATGTTTCGCTACCGTAACTAACCTTAGAAAGAACCAAACTATTATAAAATAAATAAATAAAAATAAATACTTCCTCAAGCAGCTGCTTGCCACAGAGGTCTAACAGGAGCCTGTCAGTTTATATGCCATAGTAGAAGGTCTGTGAGGATGGCAGGACCTCAGCAGAAAAACGACACATACATCCATGCCTTCAATCCAGGGCTTGAACCCAGGTCCCTTAGATCAGTAGCCGAGCGTGCTAACCACTCGGCCATGGGACAGCTAAACTATTATACAGCCTAATTTTAGTCTTTAGGTGTATACACCTATTTTTTCACACTCTCCATAGATTCTTGAAAGTCTCAGTGGCAATTCCTATTCTTCTATTTATATCATGCCGCACATCACCAGTATCTGTTACATAATTCCCAAGATAATTAAACTGAGACACTTACTCAAGAATGCAGCCATTCAAAGCAACTGAAGCACCATCTGCCTGACCAATTTTCATCACTTTAGTTTTTTCTCTGTTTATCACCAAACCTACTCTATTACCAGTCTCATCAATAGCCCCCTAATGAAAGAATTCATCTTGTCAACATCATTAGCCAACAGAGCCAAATCATCTGCATAATCTAAATCAGATTTTGAAATCTCTACACCATTTAAGGCCAAAATTTTCATCTTTCAAAGAATTTCGCAAAACATAATCAATAACCAAACAAAACAGAAAAGGAGACAAAATGCACCCTTGTCTAACTCCACTAGCAATACTAAACCAATTGCTACAAACCTTACCAACTCTCACACATGGCTCAGTGTTATTATAAATATTTTCATTATACTAACTTATCAGGTATTCCATATGATCTACCAATCTATCACAAATTATGTCGATCAACAAAACAAAAAAAGCCTTTTTGAAATCTATAAAGCTAGTAACCACAGGTTTCTGAAACTCTAAACATTTCACAAGAATCTGCCTAAGTGAAAATATTTGGCCAATACATCCCCTACCACTTCTGAATCCACACTGCTCATGACACAGTTGTCCATCAGCCAAATTCTTAATTCTGTTAAGTATAATCAACAAAGAACTTTACCTGGAACAGAACATAGACTAATTGCCCTATAATTATCACAAGAACTGTGATCATCTTTTTTAAAAATTTGGACAATAATAGCTTTGGTAAAATCCTTAGAAACAACACCTTTATCATAAAAAAATATTCAAAATTTCAGTCAGCCATGTGTCAACACAAATGTTCCCAGCTCTAAGCATCTCAGTGATGATTTCATCAACCCCTGTGGATTTATGCAGTTTTAATTTAGAGATAGCCAAAGCTTTTTCAGTTTAATTTAGAGATAGCCAAGCAATGATATAGGGGCCACATTGAAGCCAGTAATGCATCTATTCTCATTACAAATAATGGGAGTAGAAATAATCACATTGTTTAGAACATCTCTGAAATATTCAGCTCACCTAGCCATCAAAAGATTCTCACCTTCAAACACCTTACCATGTTTATCTCTCAATCCCTGTGTACCTGTCCGTTTCTTCCCATACAAAACACTAACTATCTGATACAACCTCCTGATGTTGTACTGCCTAACTGCTTCCTCCCTTTGTCAGCCAAGCTATCAAGCTAAAGATTCTTATCAGCTGTTAACTGATCCTTTACACGTTTATTAAGCTCATTGTAATGCCATCTGTTAAAACTAGTAGGGTCTTGATTCATATTATTCCTGCACTTCCTTCTTTCAGAAATAAGTTCCATAGCTTTATCACTCATATAATTTTATTTCCTCTGTTTTTAGCTAAAACAGTACTGTTGGTCTAAAAAAAAAACGTTTAAACTTATTCCATTCTTTCTCAACTTCAGCAGTAAGCAAACAACAATTGTCATAATGGCTAATTAGCTTATCTTGGTATGCTTTGGCATTGCCATTAGAATTACCAATGCAAAAGGAACCTACAACTCCTGCCCAAACATCAGGGTCAATATCAACTTTAGCATTGAAGTCATCTAAGCACAAGAGAAATATCTCCTTTTTTCACAAAATTTAAAATCTCCTGAAGCTGTGTGTAAAATTTATCCTTCTCGTTCTCATCAGAGTCCTCTGTGCAGGCATAACAACAGATGACATTCAAGTCTTTAATTTTTGTTTTAAATTTTGCTGTAAGAAATCTTTCATCATTGCAGTCATATCCTAGGAGAGCATCACTGTGTGTCTGCTGAGAAGCAAACCTACATCTTGGAGACGCTTTCCATCCTCCCTCTCTGAAAAGAGAAATTTAAAGTTATTTTTAAGTATCTCACCTTCATCTGTCCTTCTGGTTTCTTACAAGCCATGAATATCTAAATTATAATGGTGGAATTCTTGAGTGAGTACATCAAGAGAATAATCTCTGTGCAGAGTCCTCATATTCCAACTAACTATGGAGAGAAAATGATTAGTGGGATGTTTAAAGAAACTATGTTTATTGAGAGAGGAAATGCTAACAATATCAAACAGCCCCCTGATCGCAGACATGGGACAAAGACCTGTTTCCCTACTGCTACAGGCTGAAACCACCCATGCTGGTAGGAACTTCAGGAAACACCTTTTCAAGAGCAATATGATCTGCCTGAGACAAATTACTCCAGTTTAGGATTGGCAATGCCGAACTAGCAAGTGAGAGTTCGGGTACCTGTGATGGCCTCTAATCAGGATTATCCACTAGCTGATATAAGGTATCCTGTGCCTCTGCTCACTTAGGGCTGGCAACCCAAAAGCAAACAGAAAGCTGTATAGAGGCAGATTTTTCCTCAAACGAGTCCACTACTGCAGCAAGTCCAGGATCCATAATCAAGCTGAAACCCATAAATCAGTCCAGTCTAGTGGGTATAAATGGTCAGCAGCAGAACACTGTGAAGATAACTACTCCTCATCAGGGCAGAAAAAAAAAGAAAAAAATGGCCATAGATGACCAGTTCAGTAGGCCACACTGATCTGGAAGCCCTCCCCTTCCATTCCCTTCCAAAAGAGAATATCTCTTTTGAAAGATACTAATGGCCTGCATCACGAGGAGGTGGGGTTGGACATTAGGTGCTAGGCCTGGACAGTTCTATGCATCATCACTGGGGATTGATACATAGCTCTCCTTCCACTTTATAACTAGCTACCATTTACAGACTAGTAAAACAAACTCTTATCATCACCAACTAAAGTACAGCAATTCAATTAATTCAGAGTAATTTAAGCACTTTTACATTTAATATCTATTACTGCAATTGTTTGCTGAAAATGAGTAATTTCAAATATTTTTCCCACATTGATATAATGTTTTATACAGAAAAATATCAACCAAAGTAATTAAAATCAGCGAAATTACACTGAATGGACAAATTATTATATGCACCCCAATAACAATATGCAAACCAGAAGTATCACATTCAGTCACCTGGGACACTGACACTGGCAATACCTATAAATAGAGCAGTTCTCTATGAATTGGAAACCATCACATATAGTTTATATGATAACAGTTTTTATCAGTGCAAAGAAACAAAAAAAAAATCAGGTGACATTTGGAAGTTTACTCATTTACATGATATGTTGAGTGCATAATTTCACCTACACAATGATTGGTCAGAGAGTAAGTTTAGAAGGCACGTAAGTTCAAGGTTTCTATTACAGTACCTAATACAAACAATGCAGGATAATTCTACTGTCATCCCACTTTTTAATATAGTGTCTACAAAGACTGCTGCCTGTATCTTAAAATTTATAAACATATATTCTTAAATAGTATCTTACCTTGTTAAAGAAGTCAATAAATATGATATCTTCAACATAGTCAATAACATTTAACAGTTCTTCACATTTCTGAAAAACAGTCCATTTTTACTAGACAATTACAAAACATTTCATTAAATATTTATTCACTATGTTTGGAGCTAAAGGAAATTAATTATTGTGATTAAAATTCAAATTCACAGTGCAGCAAACAAACCAATGTAATGAAAACTTTCACTCTATTAAAACTTTTAATTATAATTTCAATTATTTAATCAGTCTTTGGTCATTAAAAATCATAACCATCATTCAGCCATTGATTACTTTTTCAGGGATTCTCTCTCTTTGTTTAATGAATTAGTCTTAGCATTTATAATAATGTTATTCAAGAATTTTCAGTTTCTACCAATTATTTTCAGATTTTTTCTTTCAAAAATAACACCAAAATTTTAACTCTGTTATCAAATATTTATTATTATTTTAAAGCTCTAATAACCTATAATATGAAGAATTAATCCTTCCAGTGTACAACCTGAAAAACTGTATTACATTACTGACCCAGCATACTTTTCATCATGCTCAGAAAAAAAAATCAAATTTAGAATATTTTTGTCAAACAGCAAACAAATAGGAATAAGTCATAATACATACCAAATTAAACAGCATTTGATTCTGGAATTTTTCAAAATGAAATATTTAATAAAAATGCAGAAGTAATTTTAATAAGACTTTTTCAGAGTGATATAGTAAAGACAGGACCTGACAAAGCAAATAAAAATTTATTAAACAACATTAATGGCACAAAATAATTAAACACTAGTCTAATAGTTTGGATGCTGAATGATTCCTATTTTAGCCTGCTATTCATCAAAGCGATGACATCTGACAGGTAAATAAGGCTATTTTTACTATATTTGAGTGTAAATGCATGCTGAATACTTCAGATCATCATCATCATCCTCAAGCAGCCATGGGCTACAGAGGTCCAACCAGACAATGCAATTTAGTTTTCCAAGCAAGTGTGTCCCGAGCTACATCTGCTGCATCTGGCCACTGCACACCAATTTTAATAAGGTCCTATTTGACATTGTCTGCCCACCGCATCCCTGGTCTCCTCCTCTTTCTGAACCCTTTAAGCACACTGTTCATAACCCTATTCACTAATCTACAATTATCCATATGGGCAACATGGCCAAACCAACGGAGTCTCTCTCTGCACAATATGCTGCTTAAAGAAGGTTGCCAACTCCTTTGCCTAACCTCATCATTAGTTACAAAGTTGAACCACCTAATACCCAAGATACTGTGTAAGCATTTAGATTCAAAAGCATCTAGTTTCCTGTTATCTTGTTTACAAAATGTCCAAGTTTCATTACTATAATTAACCCTAGAAAGATATGTATCAATTATAGTTATTAATTAGTAGAGATTAATTTTTTCCCATTAATATCACAAATTGCACATGACTCTGACTTCAACATTGCTGCTTCAGCCAATCACTTCCTGTGCAGCATGGAGATGTCCGTCACTACTGCAGTCCAAGTACTTTCTTGAAAAGCACGGTAGGGGTTGAACAGTAGTTCTTTCTGTTCTCTCTGTAATTATAGTGATAATTTGATCATTTTATATTGATTAAGAGATTAGTGATCGATTATTGAATGATTACTAGTTATTAATATTTAGACTTTATTTTCATTAATATCATAAAATATGCATCACAAAGACTTTGATCATTGCTGCCACAACCCATCACTTCATGGGTGATATGACGAGGTCCGATACTACCAAAGTCGTCAAAGCACTTTTTCATAAAAGCACAAGAAGGGGCTGCATGGCAATTATTTCTGTTACATTTTATGCACTATATCGATTAAATGGTTATTAATTGTTAGCAACTAACTTCAATTGCAAACCTATTATAACATCATGGACTTGGGTTGTGCACCTGCCTGGTCACAGCCCACCATCAAACCATTGTGGGCAGAATCCAATATTGGCCTTCCCATCCCCAAAAAAATGTTCAGAGCTCAACGAAGGATGAATTTTACAGCTCCCATTAGCAGATTATCAATGAAATATTTTCCTTACCTATCCCGTGGCCGAGTGGTTAGCACGCTTGGCTACTGATCTAAGGGACCTGGGTTCGAGCCCCGGATTAGGCATGGATGTGTGTGTCGTTTTTCTGCTGAGGTCCTGCCATCCTCTCAGATCTTCTACTGTGGCATATAAATTGACAGACTCCTGTCAGACCTCTGTGGCAAGCAGCTGCTTGAGGTGGTATTTATTTTTTTTATTTTTAATAACAAGCAGTTAATGATGACTATATATCAATTATTAATTATTAGCAATCAATTCCCCCCCCCCATTAATATCATAAAATATGTACAACACATACTTCCATCATGGCTGCTGCTTCCTGTATAGCATGATGCTCAACAGGAAGGGCTGTAAAGAGACAGATGGAATTCTCCTATCAGAGCTATCAAAAGCACGGTAATTAAGAATATATACGATGCGTCTTTTTTGTACACAGGACCATGAAAGAACTTCCCATCAGACGGAAGGCAACCTTTTCAAGCACAAAAGTGTATTTCTTGCCAAGGGCATAATGGGGGTTAGCAGAGAATTTGCCCTGTTTGGAGACTCGAACCTGGAATTTGGAGGGAGGGAAGTCACTATATAAAATAGAGTTAAGAATTAAAACCAATTTGTAGCACAAAAAATGTTCCCACTATGACCAATGGTTTATCTCTGCTAAACCCTTCCCCTGTCCTTGGTTACAAAGCAGGATATCAATGGATTTGAAAAACCTGCTGTCCATATGATAATTAAATCACGTGAAAGTGTGTATACATTTCCTTGCATTTGGCTTCCATCTCACTCATAACAGCTGGCACTCCGAGCATTGTTGTCACAAAAGTGCGGCTATGAAGTTAATACAATGCAGTTCATGTTCCTCATATGTATAATTCACACTGTTTGAAACATAATGGAGAGAAATAATGAGGTAGCACTGTGATGGTCCACCCATTCACTTTTACTTTTCCTTAACCAGTTTTACTTTATTTATGTTATATTTATTATTTTGGGGATTATTATGAATAATGTATCAGGAGTACACTGCCTGAAGAGGCTTAAAATAAAAATAATAAATACCCCCTCAAGCAGCCTTGCCACAGAGGTCTGACAGGAGCCTATCAGTTTATATGCCATAGTAGAAGATCTGAGAGGATGGCAGGACCTCAGCAGATAAATGTCACATACATCCATGCCTTACCCGGGGCTCGAACCCAGGTCCCTTAGATCAGTAGCCAAGCGCGCTAACCACTCGGCCATGGGACAACTATGAAGAGGCTTAGCCATTTGTTTTTTTTGGTGTTTTGGGTTGAATGTTGAAATGTAATGCTTTTAATAAGGAGAGAAGTTTTTCATGCTTAAGTTATTTGATTTGGGTGTGTCAAAAAGCTGTAAGAAGTAACCTCATGGTCGATGGATCAGAGTGATAAATATAGCAGAATAATTGAGTGCACATGAAACAACAGTGCTGGCTTAGTCAAGAGTGTGTAAACAGGACTGGCATCTCATCAAGTGATACACCACAAATATCATCAACAGTGTGTCTCCCGAATGTGTGCATCAGCCTGTAAACTCCAAGGACTTCACCACCAACTTGGATATAGTGGTAAAAAAAAATATTTCATCTCTGACCACTTTAACAATAATTGAAAGTATACTCAACTATGACATAATTGGGTTGGGTTGTTTTACCTCTGAGTGGCACTTTTTTGTACACCATGGGCTAAATGGCCAGGTCACATGAACCCCGAAGGCTCAGAGAAGGTTGGGGGAGGGGACCCACTGCAACAGCTGTTGGGAGACAGATGGTAGCCTCCCGTCAAGGCCATCCAGCATGTTCTTTAACGTGCTCGGGGTATGGCTCTCCCGCACACGGGTCCACGTCTTAACATCCCATTCGACGGACGGCGGTCTTTCCAAGCCCATCGGTGTCCTCTACTGACCGTGGGTAGGGCGGGGAATTTTTGTGGAGATAAATCTCAACGCTGATGTCATAATTAACTGACACCTATCTCTTGTTATGAAATTTAGGTTGATAGTGATTTAAAAGGTTTACTTCATTAGGCTGAAGTAGAATTACAGTGATTATATGTAATAACTAAATGTAATAACTTGTCACTTGCTTTTAATATTAATTTTAAGTTTAAGAAATTTGAAATTATAAAAATGTTTATGAATCTAATTGATGAGAATGAAAGAGAATTTAGTATATAGTGATCAGGGCCACTGCAAGGCTTACTGCTGCCAGTGTACAAATTAACAAGTGCTGTCCCTTTTATCATAGGTATATTTCAAAGAGCACATGGAAATTTTTAAAGGGATATGAATTACGTTTAAATTCTGATTATCTATATTAACTAATTATTTATTATAAAAATTATCAATATATTACTTCTTTAAAACATCAATTTCACAAATAAATTATTTTTCAATGCTGTTTAAATATCGAGGATCTTACAACACCAAGGTAATTATTCATAAAAGTGTCTTTAATAAGGCATAGAAAATCATGAAGATAATACAATGAATGAAAATTAAAAGGAAACCAATAAAATTTATTCAATAAAAACTGTAAATTAGAGGATTGAATTTGAAATTTTTTCGAATTTTAAATTCTTTTCGATTTCAAAATTAGTAAATATATTTGAAGAAGTAAAATGAAATGATTCCTTTAGGTTAAATTTTTTTAAATTTTAGAATTTCTTTCGATTTTAAAATCAGCAACTATACATGTAGAAGTTATGTGCAACGATTCCATATATTTCTCAGCTTTTTTTGTAAAATTTAGAATTCCTTTAGATTTCAAAATTAGTAAATATACTTGTAGCCGTCCCATGGCCAAGTGGTTAGCACACTTGGCTGCTGATCTAAGGGACCTAAAGGACCTAGGTTCGAGCCCCGGGTAAGGCATGGCTGTTTGTGTCGTTTTTCTGCTGAGGGCCTGCCATCCTCTCAGACCTTCTATGGCATATAAACTGACAGGCTTCTGTCAGACCTCTGTGGCAAGCAGCTGCTTGAGGGGGTATTTATTTTTATTTACTTCATGTAAACGGAAATGCTCTTCCATGAACTTGACAAATGTCCACAATGACGGACGTTTCGAACAGTCGAACCTTATCTCAGGTAAAGGCCAATTAACATAAGGACTATAGTTAATAGATGGATTGGCAACTCGTCGTTGTAGCGGTTGATAATACTTTGTTCTATCAATTGCTTCTGAGGGAACAGAAAATGGAACCTTATATTTAAAGTTTCTACGTTGGTGAACTGACGTAGCATTGTCAGCAAATTTAGGGGTTGTTGTAATTCCCCTTTTCTCCCAAGGATCATTAAACAGATTCATTAGCACTTCTGCTTCCTTCATTACATCCTGCAACCTATCGTTTACTCTTTCTAAGTCGGGAGTCATTATGGCAGAATCGGCCATATTACTAGCAGACATGTTAGCGGTCTGCCAAAATTTTGAATTTTGGAAATTTTGAAACTTTTTTAATCTTGAGCAGAGCTCAAAGGTACAATACAACAATGCAATTGTGCAATACAACAATTCAATACTAAAGCTACAACTAAGCTTGCAAAAATATAAATTTGCTTATCAAAAACTTTATCTATTGTGCCTATGTGCGTGTGTGTGTCCGGACACTTCTTAAAATCCAAAGTGAATGCACAGTATTCCCTGTTAAGAACAGTAATTAATAGTTTGGATTTTAATTATATATTTAACGCGGTAGCATTAGCGACCTTCTCATTAACATCTGGTAATCAAATGCAACGACTGAAAACGTTGCATCTCCTTGAGTATAGATGGCGCTGTCTCAGTCACGTCTCAAAAAGAAGATTTAAAAGGTTATATTCTGAAAATATTCGTTGTCCGATGCGTGGTGCAATGGTTAGCATGCTCTGGCATGAATCTGGAGAGATGCAGACACTTCTAATCTTTACATACAATAAATATCTTAACTATCAACAATAACTGCACTGAAACTTCAGTACCTTTGAATAATACACAAAAAGTTAAGCTTCTTCCTCAACAAAAATTTTCGGTTTAAGCTGCCGTTAAATCTATAAGTAGTACATACAACTAATAAGCGCAAAAATTACTATCTTTGACAATCACCTTAAATAACATATACAATTTATACATAAATATACAGTCCCTATTCTTGGACGACTATCTTTTACTGGCAAATCCCTGTTCTCAGTGCCACTTCTTTTACTACTGGCAGGTCTCTGTTCGGGAGCCACTTCTTTTCATCCACTCTGTAACGGGCCAAAGAATTGAAAATACTTTTAAAGTTTGGACCCTTTGTCTGATCCAATAATTATTCAAGCTCCGGATAGCTAAGTCGGGCACCAGGCAATATTTAACAAATTGCCAAAAATAAAGTTCAATTAGGGTTCGAATACCAGCGAGCGTTACTTAACGACTAAGAATTCAAAAAATTAAAAGAGTGTCAAACTTCTAATGCAAATTCTAATCAAAACAATTAACATTACTCAAGAGAAAAAATAGTAAAGATTCAAAAAAGGTTTATATAACAAACAAATTTATTTCCAAAATTATTTCAAACACTCACTAAACTTCAATGAAGAAGATACTATATCATTTCGATCTCACTACAAACTGACAACTAACAAACAACTCTATCCTCTTCTCCTTCAACTACTTCTGACTCAAAAACTCAATTGACTCCCTGTGACTAACATGTCATGGTTTTAACAAGCGTACAGGCTTAGCAACACGTGGCTGTTGCACCGATAAAGACATTTGCATAAAACGACGAGCGCATAAGCTATGACACAAGAGTGGGCGTGTCCTTGTACACGTGCTTTAGTGGGTGACAATCGAAAGTTCAGAGTTGCGCATGCGCAACTCCTATGTTCTTGGAAACGAGCGCTGTGATGCCAAAAATGAAATAAAAATCCCCAAAATGATAAATATAACATAAATTAAGCAACACTGATTAAGGTAAAGTAAAAGTGAATGAGGGGGCATCACAAGGTGGCATATGAACCCATGAACTCCTGATAACACTCAATCATATCGTCAAATCTCATAAGTTGTCTCAAAAGTCAATATCATCAAATTGTGTGTCAAGTCAGATCTTATCAGGATTTGAGGTATAACATTGCTAAGGTGAATGGCCTGAGGCCCCATGAAATTCCTGTCCCCTTTGGGGGGGGGGGGAAAGAATGGTGAGGGCAAAATTGGAAGTAGTCTATGATGGTCCTCATATGAGTTTTCATTTGTTGCCTAACTTGTAAATGTAGGCCTTGGCATTCGGAAGATATAGTAGAAAAACAATTTTCACATTTCTCCATTTTTAGGGGTAAGAAAAATATTCCTTCTGGCTCTTGAACTGCATGAAATGGGCTTTTGACCTGTCACATTTGAATGCATCAAGTTTGGGGATGTCGGATATCTCAACCACCACCCTCAAGCCTTGTTCTGAGCCTTACGAATTGTGGTGCAATTTGGATTCCACCACAGTTTTGGAAAACAAAGAAACCATGCCGAAGTTTGAGGAATGGTTGAAGGAACTGCATGGACAATACAGTCCATCTCCACCACTGCTACATTGATTAACTCCTGGCTGAAAGAGTGGTGGTCAAACACAGAGAGGGGTTCAAACCTACTCTAGTAAGCCCGATCAAGCCTCCAGTGTGATACATGTGAAGGGTCACAAGGTTCCCCATGGGATATGGTACATACCAGATGGAAGTGAATCGCTTCCATAAGGGTTGTCCCCAACTTCCCATGTAAAGAGTAGAAGGATTGAGGAGGAGTAGATGGTTAAGTCAATGGCAGTAAAAGTGCAGGTTGGGGAGTGAAAGTATGTACTGATACCAATGTTCAACAGGGATAGTGGAGGATCCAGGAGCCACTGCTCGAGGACTCCACCCCTCCTGTTGTTGTCAGCACTGCCCCAAAGTGGACTGGATTCTTTAAAGTCCTCCACGACGAGGAAGGGGGACAGCAGCTGCAAGATAAGATCATCAACATCTTCCCAGAAGATGATGCTTCCAGATGGAAGAAATACAGAACAGACAGTCATTGAGAACCCCATGAAGACATGATGGCTATCACCTCTAAGTTGGTGGTGAGGGGTATGAACTAGAATGGAGAATGGTTGCTCATAAGGATGGCAACATTCCCATGAGCTGGATCATCTCCATCGCAGTCCCGGGGAACTAGTGAAAAGTGCTGGATCGTGGGATCTTTTGTTGCAAGTATCTTTCCTGCAGGTACATATAGATGAGCTAGTGAGCCTGAAGGAGGGCCTTGATGTCGTCAAGATTCCTCTGGAATCCACTACAATTCCATTGTAGGAGTGTGGCTATCTCAGGACTTAGAAGAGTCGACAGACAATGAATTCCTATTCAACTTAACTACCACAGCAGAAGGTTTAATGAATGAGGGACCAGAAGGTTTAATGAATGAGGGACAATTGTAGTAAATTGAATGGCAGCAGTCTGTATCCATGTCCTCAGAATTGTCTGAGGGACATGGATCGATCACTGCCTTTTGAGGAGGAGGTAGTATTTTTTTTTTGGCCCTGCTGGGGAGCCCTTATATTTGGAAGGTCTAGATGTCTGAGGATGGGAAGCAGGATGCCTTCTAGAGGTGGAAGTGGAAGAATGAGTAGCAGGAATGGAAACTGGGTTTGATGTCGAGCTCAACACCAACATTGGTTTCGCCTGCATGAGGAGTTTTTCACTGCAGGCGAGAAAGATTCAGTTGGTGGTACACTGATATCAGTCTGCACTGCCACCAAAGTCATTCAAATGATTTTTTTCTGATGACTGCACTGGCATAGGAAACCTTGCCAGGTAGGGCAGGAAGTGCAGCTATCTTTCTTGCCTCTGGATAAGAAATATTATTGATGGTCTTGAGGCATTTTACCTCCGTTTCCTGCTTCCACTTGGGACAGCCATGGAATATGCCAGATGGTCACCACTACAGTTTACATAGCTTGCCTTGTCTGCTGTGCAGTCAGGATCCAGATGATCGTGGCTACTACAGTGAGCTCAGGTGGGTTTGCCCCAGCATGTTCTGTAAGCATGATGGTATCTCTGGCACTGAAAGCAGCACAGAGGGTTCAGTACATATGGCCATACCTCACAAAGCATATAACCTGCTTGATGGAATAAGGCAGGCATGGTGTGTTGAAAGTCAGAATCAGCACATGGGTAGGTAATTTCCCATTGTGACATGTCAAAACCTGATCAACTGCTGTTACTCTTTGAGGAGTGAACTCTGAAAGGATTTCCTCCTCGGTGACTTTGAGAAGACCCAACTCAGACATCACATCCCATGACGAACTTAACATTTCAAACTTGTAGAACTAAATGAGGAGTAACCGCGATGGCCACCCACAAACCTCTCTAATCTTCAAGAGTAGTTCCGAATGTTTTGAATAAGCGGTTTCCAGAAGAAAGCCACCAGATCACAGGCACTTGACAGATTTCGGCAAACCCGCAAGACCATCCAAACCTTTAGGTATAAAAAATGGGGACATGTCCCCAGTTAACTGATCACCGGTGGAGTTATGATCAGGAATCTTAGAGATGACGACACAGAAAAAGAAGAAAACACAAAAATGAAGAAGATGGGGGCTCGTGTCAAGCCCTCTTGTTGGCATTGATCGAATCAGTTGCATAAAATGATCTCATGATTATTTTTGTCTGATCCAGTACCCATTGTCCTGACCTCCATGGAGCCACACAGGGGGATGCACAGTTGGGTGCCAGGGCAGCACGTGCACTCTACTCACACAGACAGTAAGCCAAGCCCTTACAAATAAATAAAAGGAAAATGAAAAAAGTGTGAGGAAATAAACTTTCTTCACAAAAGGAACTAAGTTGAAAAATAAAATTGTGAAGAACCAAACTGGCTTTACAAAGAAAAGATAACTTCAAAAGAATAAAATTGTATGGGGAAACTTGCAAACCTGTGCCTGGACATGGGCACAGGTTTGCAAGTTTCATTGCACGCACCATTCTGCATAGTTTGCCATAGCAGATCCAGCCCACCAGACAACTGGCCCTGTGGGGCCAATCCAGGAGCTCCCATTTACTGGAAGCAGGGGCCAAAGCAGTGTGTAGCAGCGATTCTGGAATTCGCTGCCCAGCCCATGTCGAACAGGCTCCTTAATGGAAAGACTGCCAAAGGGGACTCCACCAATCATGATCTGAGAGATGAGGACCCCCCCCCCCCCCCCTAGACAACTGCTAGGATTCTACTTTCCTGGGTCTCTGCACATGGCAAACATGTGGACCATGCCCTGAATCTTAAAAAAGCTATAATTGTACCCTCTTAATACTACAAAATTTGAAAATTTAATATTTTTAACAAAGATTTATAAATGACGTATTTATGTTAAAAATTTGAAATTTTGGTGATGGAATGTGAAGGTCGTGTAGTTTCTATTGGCAACAATAATTTTACTTCTGAGCGGCACTTTTTTGCACACCATGGGCTAAGTGGCCAGGTCACATGGACCCCGAAGGCTCAGAGAAGGTTGGGTGAGGGGACCCACTGGAACAGCTGTTGGAAGACAGATGGTAGCCTCCCGTCAAGGCCATCCAATGTGTTCTTTAATGTGCACAGGGTATGGCTCTCCCGCACATGGGGCCACGGCTTAATGTCCCGTTCGACAGATGGCAACCTTTCCAAGCCTATCAGTGTCCCTTACTGACCGTGGGCAGGGCGGGGAATTTTGCAGAGATAAATCTCAACGTTGACCCAGCTGGAACTCGAACCTGGGAACTACAGATTATGAGTCTGGCATGTTACCGACTGAGCCACCCCACCCTCCCTACTTCTTACCATTAAGGGAGTGGAAAAATAGAATTTTTTTTGTCAATTATGCTCAATCTAATAAAAAAGTTTTGTAAGTAATGATGAGGTTAGGCAAAGGAGTCGGCAACCTCCTTTAAGCAGCATATTGTGCTGAGAGAGACTCCATTGGTTTGGTCATGTTGCCCATATGGATTATTATAGATTAGCGAATAGGGCTATGAACAGTGTGCCTAAAGGCCTCAGAAAGAGGTGGAGACCTAAGATGCAGTGGGAGACATTGTCAAACAGGATCTTGTTAGAATTGGTGTGCAGTGGCAAGATGCAGCAGATGTAGCTCAAGAAAGATATGCTTGGAGAACTAAATTGTATGGTCTTGTTGGACCTCCACAGCCCATGGCTGCTTGAGGATGATGATGAATAAAAAAGTAAACTTCAGACTTTTTTTTTTTCCTTGCCAAATAACTAATCAACAGAAATAGTTCGTTCTATTACACCAAATTAACCATTTGGCTTCAGAAGTCTCTCAGATGGGTGAGGAAATGTAAGTTCATTCATATATAGATATTTCTCGACAATTGAGCAGCTGTAGTCATTTTGAATATCCCCCCCCCCCTTTCTAAATTATGTGAGGTGTTAGATACTGTTCCAGAAATGAAAGGTAAGTCATCAACTGCTTACAGAGGCTGGTTTTCAGCTGCAATTATATTATAAAAATGTGTAAAATCCAGAATATTGCCAGAAGATTACAGGCAGCACAGTGTGCCCATTTTGCGAGATTCGTTCTTTCCCTTTCCCCTTCCCCCCCAAACACATGAAAAGAAGCCTTCACAAGATTGTATATGTTCAAAGCAAGAAACTAAAGCTTACAGAAAAATGCTTTGTTTCCCTCCATTATTCTGAGTGTTTCAAGGTGTTCCACACTGAAAAAACTTTTAAATACAACAAGAGCCTTTATCATTTTAAAGTAGCACAAGTAAAATTTTATCAGTTTTTCCATGTTTCTTACTTAAAGTTTACTTCTGATGAAATAAAATTGCATATTATAAAAATTCAGTGAAATTACATATCATAAAAAAAATGTGAAACTGCATATTACATATAATTAGATAAAATTCCACTTCATAAAATAGTAATTCTGGGCATGTTTAGTTTAAAAATATTCATAAGCCAATGAGTTAAACAGAATTGAATTCTTAATTTATGAAAACAAAATATTTAAATAAAATTAAGAATATTAATTTTAATAAGACTTTTTCAGAGTGATATAGTGAAAAAAAAAAGTATCGAAGAAGGCAATTAATGGCTTAATTTTGAAAAAAAAACAAAAAAACAAAGGAACGAAAATAGTTTATATTATATATATTATTATATAATATAAATTATTATATAGTTTATATTATTATATATAGCCTTAACTGGCATAGTGGTTAGGGTGCTAGCTACTATTCCAGCAGGGCAAATTTTACATGTTGTGTTAGTTAAAACTGAGGCTGTGGTCAGCAATGACTTTGGTCTTAGTGGAACATGTCCTTGTATGAAAAGGCCTGCAAAAGATTCCTATCTTTTGCAGGCCATTTCATACAGCTTCTAGAATTCTTCTCTGTCCTATGTGTCACAAAATGAAAAAAAAATGAAAAAAAAAATCCTATATCATTGGAAAGATAATTTATATCTGAATAATATAAACCCGAAACAGGAGTGTCATTGTTTGGCAATTTTCCTCTGTGTAGTACAATTAAATTAATTACCGGTATTGAACAAGTCAATTGCAGAATTACTTCTTGGTTGCTGTTTTTTTTTTGCAATGGCCCCCACATGTTTTTTTATTTGGCTGTTGCACTTTGGGGATCATCCTAGCAAAGTGTTTACAAGTCAAGTGCATCATGGATATAAAATTTCTAATATACCCAGAATTGCATTATCAAAACTTTTTGAGAGGGAGGGTTTGACTATTTTTTAAACATTTGATATAAACTTATGATATATTAATATTTAAAAAAAATTTCCAAGGGAGAATGTTAACTAACCTTGACTAGCAGCAGAGAGAGCTCTTTTGATGAAATTACATTGTCACTCCCCTCTTCCATTGCTGAGAAGATATTGATTTCTGAGCCAATGGAATCCATTTTATTTCAATTTCAGAGACCACATTTAATTTTAAGAAATGACCTACTACCTGACCCCTACTTGCAAATGATTGAAGTTTTCTATTGGAAAACTAAAGAAAACCTAAGCCATTCAAAATCACACTGTACTAAGCTTTGCAGAAAATGTCAGCCACTACACAAATGCACATATTCATTTCATTCACTGCTATAAGCATCTTACCCCATGGTGTCATCTCAATTTATTAAATATTGATTCTTTTCAATTGTAATTTTTATTCTACTATTATTTTTAACATATAATAATATGAAACACATTTAAGGAAATCATTTCTTTAAGAATCAGTAAGAGAAGAGGCAACCATAACAGTATGCATTTATACTGAACAGGGAGGATTAACCAGTATTTTACCAATAACCTGAGAGTTCAAACACAACAAAATCTTGAACCCTTTAATGCAAAGACTGATGAAAAATGGGTTATAGGGTAGTAAAAACAAAGGAATAGCAATATCTGTACTATCCTTAATAAACCAATGATACATTGTGAATTAATTTATTTAACTAGAAGGTACTAGTGATCATACCAGAAGTGAAGCACATTGAGATTTTCTCAGAAAAATGTCAATCGGGATGTACTTGGAGTGTGGCTGCTCAAGTGCATATGCTTGGAATGGTGCTGAAGAATAGTCTACAAATGCATTCAATAGTAATTGACCCTATGGTGTATAGCTTAACATCAGCAATAGAGGAGAAAATGATCAGTGGCCAGTAGCTCAGCAGTCAAAGCACATGGCATGTGATCAGGAGATTGTGGGTTTGGATCCCACTAGTTTAAGACAAATTTTCTTCTACAACCATTGCCATCATGATACTTAAGCAGGCTTATAGTTATTACATGCTTAGTAAATTAACTAAGAATTAACTTTCAAAAGTTGTGTTTTCTAGATTCACTATAGTTTTATTGAACTATAAATTTAACAATATTTCAATGATTATTTGTTAACTTGACTGAAAACATGGGGCAAAAGATTAAAAAAGAGGACACTTAAAACTTCAACTTGTGACTCACTAACTGTACCTAAAAACTCCACAGTTTAAAAACTACTGATCTGCAGCATTTCTTGAACTTTTGAATAATAAAGTCACTGAGAAAAGTAATTTCTTACCTGCTGTACTAACTTTGATGTAAAAGTTTTTTCTTTTAAAAATAATGGAAGTTTACAAGGTACATTCTTTGTTTTTAGTATGATATTTTGCAATGAAAACAACAGCCATAAAGAAAAATCCTCATCTGCATACTGAAGAGCCCTTACTAAGTACTCCTGCCCTTCTGGTAGCTCTTTAAAAACCTAAAATAAATGGTGAACAATATTTTATTGCAGTTGTACAAAAAAAATACACTCTGAAAACATACTGAGAATGAAAATTTCAAAAACAAACAAAAGACTATAAACACTATAAAGCTGATTATGTAATACAGTATTAAAGTTTCTTATGGCAGAGATTATTGCAGTCATACTTCGGAGCAGAGTTGTATTTTTACCTATCTTCCTATTGCTTTTGGCTTTGACATTTCTCAGTTGGTCAGTTTGTGGATTTGACAAAATGTTTTTCCACCATATCTTTTGAATGCGATGGAAAAACTTAATGGAAGCTTGTGACGCAGGGATGTGATGGTCCGCCCATTCAATTTTACTTCTCCTTAACCAGTTTTACTTTATTTACATTATATTTATCATTTTGGGGATTTTATTTCATTTCTTGGACATCACAATCTTTATTCCAAGCTGCAGGAGTTGCGCATGCTCAACTCTGACCTTTTGATTGTCAACCACTAAGCGCGTTTAGGACACTTACGTCATAGCTGGCACGATCGTCACATTATGCAAATGTATTTCCTGGATTGCAATAGACACATGCCGGCTTTGTACGCCGCTTGTTATAGTAGTGACGTTAGGTCATAGAGTTAGAATGTAAGAGAGTTAGAACAACAGATTGAGAGTTGTTGAGAGAAGTGGAGTAGAGATGTAGGAGTCAGAAGTATGTGTGGTGTAGATAGAAGGAGTTGTTAATCTCAAACTTTTGTATTCTACCACTGAGTTTGGTAAGTTGAATATTTTGGAAATAAACTGTTTGTTTTAGAAACTTTTGAATTTTTGTTATTTTTCTCTTGAGCAAAGTTGATTGATTTTTGAATATTTTTTCAACTTTAATTAAACTTGCTATCCTCTTTGAATTTCTTACTCAATAAGTAATGCCTGATATCATAAATTAACGAACTCTATTTCAACTTTATTTTACAATTATTATTGCCTGTTGCCCATTTCAGCTATCCGAAATTTGAATAAATTGGATCAGACCAAAGATCCAACTTTAAAAAGTTAATAATCTTTGGATTGGTACAAAGAGAAAAAGAAAGTGGTGCATCGAGAACAGGGACCGTATATATATGTATAAATTGTATATGTTATTTAACATGATTGTCAAAGATAACAATATTTTGAGCTCGTTAGTTATATGTACTATTCATAGATTTAACGGCAGCTTAAGCCGAAAATTTTTGTTGAGCAAGAAGCTTAATTTTTGTGTATTAGTCAAAGATACTGAAGTTTCAGCGCAGTTATTGCTGATAGTTAAGATCTTTATTGTATGTATGTAAAGATTAGAAGTGTCTGGACACACGACAGATAAACTTTTTGATAAGCAAGTTTATTTTTGCAAGCTTAGTATAGCTTTGGTAATGTATTGTTGCATAGCAGTATCTTTGAGTGCTCCTCAAGATAAAAAGTTTAAAAATTTTTGCAGACTGCTGCTAATATGTCTGCTAATAATATGGCCAATTCTGCCATAATGACTCCGAACTTAGAAAAAATAAAAGATATGTTGCAGGATGCGATGACAGAATCAGAAGTGTTAATGAATCTGCTTAATGAGTCTTGGAGAAAAGGGGAATGACAACAACCCTTAAATTTGCTGATAATGCTACATCAGTTCACAAACTTATAAACTTTGAATGTAGGTTCCATTTTTTGTTCTGTCAGATGCAAAGTGATAGAACAAAGTATTATCAACCGCCTCAACAAGTTGTCAAACAATTTATTAACTATAGTCCTTATGTTAATTGGCTTTTACCTCAGATAAGGTTCGATGGTTTGAAACATCCGTTGTCGTGGACATTTGTCAAGTCCATGGAAAAGCATTTCTGTTTACTCGAAATGACCAGCAACAAAAAGGTGGTTTTAGCAGTATCTTGTCTAATTGGATGTGCTAAGCAATGTTTAACGTAGGATATCACCATGGAATAGAGTTATGGGAAGATTTTAAAAGTAAACTCTTGGAGATCTATCCAGCTTATAATGATTTCACACAGTTAGCTACAAAACTGTTTTCACGAAGACAAAGGGAAGGAGATGATATTGAAAAATTCATCTGGGTACAGTAGAGTTATACCAGCTGTACAATGCTGATGCCGCTGAAACTGACATTATAAACAGCATATTGTCCCAATTACTTTTGCCCATTAGGGAATTCTTAGAAGTACGAAATGTAAATTCAATTTCAACTTTAGTCAAATTGGCTCAGCAAAATATATTGCAAGAAGAGAATCTGCAGTAACTGCATTAAACCCACAATGGATGCAATCCCCCCCAAAGCAGCGCTATCAGGTTGTCTCGTAAAATGACTCCCGCATGACTGGAAGTTACACGGTCCTGACAATTTGCGCCAAACGCGCCTAGAAATATGAACGAAGCAGAAAATTTGTTCCATGTCAAGCTTCAAACAATGACACTAGACCTACAATTTTTTCTATGAATAATAGAGAAACTTTCAGATGTAATTTTTGTGACCTATTAGGGCACACAGAGCAATATTGTTACAGAAGGAATGACAATTTAGGAAACTTAAATTAGGATCTTTGAAGCGAGAGGACAAAGTTTCTGAAGAAAAGCCCTCTCATGAGTTATGTCTTGCCACTGTTGTTTTACATTTTGTTAAGGTTTGTCACGAAGAAACTGAATTAATAGATCGCAACGATACAGAAGTCGATCTTTCATTTCAAATGAGCAAATTTTAGATGATATTTATGACAATTGTCAATTGAAATTGCAGCCATGGTGCAGTGGACTTTTTGAGTTACCTTGTAGTCTAAAGCATAATGTTCAAGAAGAACCTATAAAATATCCTATTAGTGTAATTAATGTAAATTTACAGAAACAAGTTGATGATGGAAAGCAAATTGATAATGAGAAATGTGTTGATATAGTTGTAGAGGAAAATAGAAAATTAGTCGATTTAAAAGTTTCTGAAGAAGTTTTAAAGGAAATAGTGCTGAAATTGATAATGAGAAAAGTTTTGAATTTGAGGTATTAAAGGAAAATGATCTGCCAAGCAACCCAGAAATTGTTCTGAGTGCAAATAATCCTGATGAATATAATAAGTTCAGAAGTTTTTAACTCTTGAAACATCATTTAGAGGCAGACAGCAATAAACCTGGAAAGTACAAAGCCAGGCTCTTCAAAGTCTAGCATGTAGTGATGAGATTTCAATGAAATGACTACAGCCTGCAGAGTAACAACCGGCAATGAAACAGTGAACATAGATGACGTCACCAATGAGATCTTCAGCAGTATTTTCATCTAGCATATCGATTGATGAGGGGAAGGATGTCACTGGAAAACGACTGGATGATGATTTATCACAAAGGAGTGCCAACAATGAAAATTTAAGTATATTATTCTTCCACTTTGGCACTTAATGATTTATAATGTTTTATTTCTTTTCTCTGAAATAGATGAAGACTGAGGAGCTTGAAGTCGAATTATTGTGATTTATACTTAGATTTTGAAATGTTTAATTTCTTGTTGAAACTTTGGAGTTTCGATATTTATTTTTGAAATGCGAATTCAAAGTTTGTAGTTTGAGTTTATACTGTGGTGTAAATAGAATTTTTTTATTCTTGTTCATCTGAAGTTCTAGTTGTTATATTGTATTAATGTGATTTAAAGAGTGTTTTTGTAGATATTTTTCATTTCAGCTGACTGAAAGTTGAAAAGATTGTAAGTTTACATTAAGAAATTTAGAAATTGTAAAATGTTTATGGATACGAATGATGAGAATGAAAGAGAATTTAGTACAGTGATTAAATATTTTGCACTTTCGAGAAATATTTTGTACCTTTGTAAAATATTGTGCATTTCAAAATGAATTTTTTATATGCAAAGTGTATTTTCATGAAAAAAGTGAATGGAATTGTATTAGAAGAAATGTTATCTTTTTTTGCAAATTATTGATAGAACTTTTTCTTTACTCTTATGTAGATACTATATATGTATATGCATTTAAATCTGTTCAGTGTCATCAGTGATATTTACGAGTCAATGATACATAATTGTTGGGATGACACTGGCAGCATTTATTTGTGTATATACTAAGGCATATAAACTGGCAGGCTCCTGTCAGACCTCTGTGGCAAGCAGCTGCTTGAGGAGGTATTTATTTATTTTTTTTATATGAGCTGACCATGATGATGATGTCTTCAAATTTTTTTTTTTTTTTTTTTTTTGTACCCAATTGGAGCTGCCCCCAACAGCCAAGTCTGGATGTGATGCCCTCTCATTCATGTTTACTTTACCTTAACCAGTTTTGCTTAATTTACATTATGATTATCATTTTGGGGATTTTAATCTTAGTTATGATTATCATTTTGGGGATTTTAATCTTATTTTTGGCATCACAGCACTCATTTCTGAGAGCACAGGAGTTGTTGCACATGCGCAACTCTTAACTGTCGATTGTCACCTGCTAAAGCGTGCATGTTCAACAACATGCCCTCTCTTGCATCATAGCTTGTGCGCTCGTCACTTTATATAAATGTCTTTCCCGGCATGCAACATGATACGTGCGGGCCTTTTGTACAACGCATGATATAGCAGTGACATGTGGTCACAGAGTTAGAGGTGGAAGTAGAAAAGTAGAAAGAGTTGTTGTTAGTAGCAGTGAGATAGTGATGATGTAGTCGACATTTTCATCAACTGTTGGTGAGTTGAAATAAATTTGTTTGTTATAGAAACTTTTTGAATCTTTGCTATTTTTTCTCTTGAGCAATGTTAGTTGATAATTTTTTATTGTAATTTAAATTAGATTGACAATAATTTATTTTTGAATACTTACTCGCTAAGTAACGCCTGCTGGTAATTAATAAGAACCCTAATTTCAACCTATTTAGCAAATTGTTATTATTGCCTGGCACCTGATTAAGCTATCCGAAGCTTGAATAAATATTGGATCAGACAAAGGGTCCGAAACTTTAAAAGTATTGTAAATCTTAAAAAAATATCTTTGGGATCATGGTGACCAAGTAGTCACTAGCATAACTCCTTTAGGAGGGGGACGTAAAGCTCTAAAAGGGGAGGTAATTAATGAATTTTTTTATTTCACCTAGCTCACGATTATTGTGTCTAGGTGAAGAATTAGTGGATGATTACACTCCCACTTATTTGTAAAATTTGGAATTTCTTAGATTTGCATGTTTGATATAGTTAGGAGGATTTAACGGTGTTCCAGCACCAGTTTTTTTTTATGTAGTAGGCACAGAAGATTTAGATTCAAATATTTTGATTGTGGTTAGGGGATAAGCCTAAGCTCTGTACCCCACTTCAGATTTTTGCAATTTTATTCTGTGAAAGAGCAGAATTTGATGTAAATTTAATTTCTTTCTTTCTTTAACCTTTTTAGAAGTTAAGCAGGATAGGAGTAGTATTAACCAGCTTTTTGTACAGGTTATTGTATGCAACTTTTGAAATTTCTATCAGAATGTTATACTAGGTAGTCCGATAACGCTAATATGTAGTTAACTGCCACAGCCATTGGTATGTTGGGTTGTTTTACCTCTGAGCGGCACTTTTTTGCACACCATGGGCTAAATGGCCAGGTCACATGGACCCCGAAGGCTCAGAGAAGGTTGGGGGAGGGGACCCAATGGAACAGCTGTTGGGAGACAGATGGTAGCCTCCCCATCAAGGCCATCCAGTGTGTTCTTTAATGTGCACAGGTTATGGCTCTCCCACACATGGGGCCAGGGCTTAATGTCCCGTCTGATGGAAGGTGGGCAGGGTGGTGAATTTTGTGGAGATAAATCTCAACGCTGACCCAGCTGGGACTCGAACCTGGGAACTACAGATTAAGAGTCTGGCGCTACCGACTGAGCCACCCCTCCCCTCCATTGGTATGTAATATACACTAGGTAGCTGTACACATTCATAGGGGGAATGGGAGGAGGTCCTTTGGTTGAGATGGAAAATTGTGTCAAAGTGAGAGTAGATTGTCATACCAAAATTTACGCAAGTATACTTTTACTTTATTTTATTTTCTATATATACTATGATATATATTTTGTATATATATTTCTATATGTATATATACATATATGTATATATATTTCTATACAGGGTGATTCAAAACTTATCGTTCAAATTTCGTGGGGAGGTAGGGAATACGTCAGGAAACCGATTTCACATAGGAAAGTATGTCTGCAAATGTCATCTACATGAACAAAATGGACACGTAAAGTGAACACAAGGAAACAGTACAGTTAAGTGGTAACGAATGTGACTTTTATTCCAACAAGGTAAAGTACAGGTTCACAGTAGGTGCTCAAAATTGCGACCATTTACACGGACACAGGATTCACAGCGCCGTTGCATTGACCGCCGAACATTTTCAAAAATGCCTGGCATATCACAGACAATGCCTGCGGCGACCACTATTCGTGCAACAAGGTCCATTTCACTGTCGACGGGGGTCTCTTACACATGGTATTTCATGGCCCCCCACAAAAAGAAATCCATGGGCGATAAATCAGGTGACCTGGGTGGCCAAGCGATCGCTGATGACAGCGGGAGTGGTCGGGCGAGCTGTACACTGGTTGGGTACACAGCGCCCTCTACATACGCATGCGTACATTTGCGGACATACTTTCCTATGTGAAATCGGTTTCCTGACGTATTCCCTACCTCCCTACGAAATTTGAACGATAAGTTTTGAATCACCCTGTATATACTATTGAGGTCCAACCAGAACATGCAATTTAGTTCTACAAACACACACACATCTGTCCTGAGCTACATCTGCTGTATCTGGCCACTGCACACCATTTCTAACAAGGTCCAGTTTTACATTATCTGCCCACCGTATCCTAAGTCTCTCCCTCTTTCTGAGGCTTTTAGGTATACTGTTCCTAAACCTATTCGCAAATCTATAATTGTCCATATGAGCAACATCGCCAAACCAACGGAGTCTCTCTCTGCACAATATGCTGCTTAAAGGAGGTTGCAAACTCCTTTGCCTATGTAACGCTCCAAAGAAATACAAAATACTTTTAAGTTTGGACCCTTTTTCTGATCCAATTAGTTTTATGCTCCAGATAGCTGAGATGGGCGCCAGGCAATAATTAACAAATTGCCAAAAAATAGAATAAGTTAAATTAGGGTTCAAAATACCAGCAAGCGTTAATGATTTTCAAATTAATATATATAATATAATCAAATCTTAATTCGCGTTGCTCAAGCGAAAAAATTAGTAAAGACTCAAAAGGTTTAAATAACAAACAAATTTATTTCCAAAAATCAACTCACCAAAACTTCAATGAAGAAGATACACACTGCACTAACTGTGCACTCAACTGAGCTCACTCACTTGTCTACATGCTTCCAACTAAGTGCTGCTAAGTGCTTCAACGCACCATTTGCTACACTCTCTCTATGTGCTGCTGTGACAACATGTCATCAGACTTTTAACAAGAGCCGGACGCGTGTCATGTTGCACGCCGGGAAAGACATTTACATAAAATGATGAGCGACGCAAGCTATGATGCAAGAGAGGGCGTGTCCTTGTGCACGCGCTTTAGCAGTCGGAAAGACAGTCGGAAGATCGGAGTTGCGCATGCGCAACTCCTAACTCTTGGAAACGAGCACTGTGATGCCAAAAAGGAAATAAAAATCCCCAAAATGATAAATATAACGTAAATTAAACAAAACTGGTTAAGCTAAAGCAAAAGTGAACGATGGGGCATCACACCTAACCTCATCATTAGTTACAAAGTTGAACCACCTAATGCCCAAGATACTGCGTAAGCATCTAGTTTCCTGTTATCTTGTTTACAAAGTGTCCTAGTTTCACTACCATAGCTAACCTTAGAAAGAACCAAACTATTATACAGTTTAATTTAGTCTTTAGGTGTATACACCTATTTCTCCACACTCTTCCTAGATTCTTAAAAGTCCCAGCAGCAATCCCTATTCGTTTGTTAATCTCATGCTGCACATCACCAGTATCTGTTACATAGCTCCCAAAGTAATTAAATTGTGACACCTGCTCAAGACTGCAACCATTCAGATGAACTGAATCACAATCTGCCTGACCAATTTTCATCATTTTAGTTTTCTCTCTGTTTATAACCAAACCTACTCTACTAACAGTCTCATCAACTGCTTGAATGAAGGGCTAAATCATCAGCACAATCTAAATCAGAAATTTTCGTACTTTAACGGGCCTAAGAATTTAAAATACTTTTAAAGTTTGGACCCTTTGTCTGATCCTATAATTATTCAAGTTCCAGATAGCTAAGTCGGGCGCCAGGAAATAATTAACAAATTGCCAAAAATAAAGTTCAATTAAGGTTCGAATACCAGCGAGCGTTACTTAACGAGTAAGAATTCAAAAATTAAATGACTGTCAAACTTTTAATGCAAATTCTAATCAAAACAATTAACATTGCTCAAGAGAAAAAATAGTAAAGATTCAAAAAAGGTTTATATAACAAACAAATTTATTTCCAAAATTATTTCAAACACTCACCAAACTTCAAAGAAGGAGATACTACATCATTTCGATCTCACTACAAACTGACAACTAACAAACAACTCTATCAACTCTTCTCCAACTACTTCTGACTCAAAAACTCAACTAACTCTGCCAAACTCTTTATAACTGACTACTGTGACTCTCACTGACTCTTCAACAAAACTCTCATCAAAACTAACTGACAACTTCTAAATACAACTCCTTTCTCAAAACTGACTCCTGTGACTAACATGTCACAGTTTTAACAAGCGTACAGGCTTAGAAACACGTAGCTGTTGCACCGGTAAAGGCATTTGCATAAATTGACGAGCGCGCAAGCTATGATACAAGAGGGTGCATGTTCTTGTACACGCGCTTTAGCGGGTGACAATCGAAAGTTCGGAGTTGCGCATGTGCAACTCCTATGCTCTTGGAAACGAGCGCTGTGATGCCAAAAATGAATTAAAGATCCCCAAAATGATAAATATAACGTAAATTAAGCAAAACTGGTTAAGGTAAAGTAAAAGTGAATGAGGGGGCATCACAGTATCTCCAGACCATTTAAGGCCAAAATCTTTCCTTTGCAGTGAATTTTGCATAACATAATCAATAACCAAGCTAAAGAAAAAAGGAGACAGAATGCACCCTTGTCGAAAACCAGAAGTAATGCTACAGGGCCCTAAAAAGTAGAAAATAAACCTAAAGCATATCGATGGTGCAATCAGTCACTGAATTCACATTCGCTTCAAAGGAAAATAGGGCACCAATTTACCTACTCAACAAGATTGTCTGCTCCCTATCTTCAGTTAAAGTGAATACAAAGTCAGTTACTGATTGCACCACTAATATGCTTTAGGTCTATTTTCTACTTTTTAGAGTCCTATAGGAATGCAGGAATTTTTTAAATCTTTTTATTTACATTTTTTTTTAAATCTTCAAAATGTCTTCACTAGTGGTGAGGTGATCCACTTCTCCTTACTGTGGAATATCATATGTCTTATTTGTATGTGGAAAGTACCAACAATAGCATGAGTTCTACTATAAAAAAACTCAATCTATAAAAATACCAGTAACCCAGTTGACAACAAAAAGAAATTACTTGTTGGAATGCCAACCTTAACCCTTCCCGGGTCACCATCGAATATTGATGTTGACAAAATCTGCAATGAGAGGTCAAAAATATCAATAGATGTCTTTTGTAAAACACGTGAAACTTTTTTCTTAATTGCAGTTTTAAAATTTCCTTAGATTATCTTTTAAAAATATTCAGGTTTGAAAAATAATATTTTCTTTTTTCATTTGATGAATATTTTATTAAACTATAATATAAATAGTTTGTTAAAGCCATCTGACTGCCATTTCTTAGAAGTCATCATCATCATCCTCAAGCAGCCATGGGCTACGGAGGTCCAACCAGACCGCGCAGTTTAATTCTCCAAGCATATCTGTCCTGAGATACATCTGCTGCATCCGGCCACTGTACACCAATTCTAACAAGGTCCTGTTTGACATTGTCAGCCCACCGCATCCTAGGTCTCCCCCTCCTTCTGAGGCCTCTAGGCACACTGTTCATAACCCTATTCGCCAATCTATAATTATCCATACGGGCAACATGGCCAAACCAGCGGAGTCTCTCTCTGCACAATATGCTGCTTAAAGGAGGTTGCAGACTCCTTTGCCTAACCTCATCATTAGTTACAAAGTTAAACCACTAATACCCAAGATACTGCGTAAGCATCTAGAATCAAAAGCATCTAGTTTCCTGTTATCTTGCTTACACAGCGTCCAAGTTTCACTACCATAACTAACCCTAGAAAGAACCAAACTATTATACAGTCTAATTTTAGTCTTTAGGTGTATACGCCTATTTCTCCACAATCTCCATAGATTCTTAAAAGTCCCGGCAGCAATACCTATTCGTCGGTTAATCTCATGCCGCACATCACCAGTATCAGTTACGCAGCTCCCAAGGTAATTAAACTGTGACACCTGCTCAAGACTGCAACCATTCAGATTAACTGAATCACAACCTGCCTGACCAATTTTCATCACTTTAGTTTTCTCTCTGTTTATAACCAAACCTACTGTACTACCAGTCTCATCAACAGTTCGAATGAAAGAGTTCATCTCATCAACATCATTTGCCAAAAGGGCTAAATCATCAGCATAATCTAAATCAGAAATTTTCGTATCTCCAGTCCATTTAAGGTCAAAATCTTTCCCTTGAAGTGAATTTCGCATAACATAATCAACAACCAAACTAAAGAGAAAAGGAGACAAAATGCACCCTTGTCGAACACCAGAAGTAATGCTAAACCAATTGCTACAAGACTTACCAACCCTCACACATGACTCAGTGTTATTATAGAGAGCTTTCATTATGTTAACTAACTTGTCTGGTATACCATATGATCTCACAATCAACCACAAATTATGACGATCAACAGGGTCAAAAGCCTTTTTGAAATCAACAAAGCTAGCAACCAAAGGTTTCTGAAACTCTAAACATTTCTCAAGAATCTGCCTAAGTGAAAATATCTGATCTACACATCCCCTACCACTTCTGAATCCACATTGCTCATCACGCAATTGACTGTCAACCAGATTCTTAATTCTATTAAGCACAATCATGGAAAGAACTTTACCTGGAACGGAGAGTAGGCTGATACCCCTATAGTTATCACAAGAACTGCGATCACCTTTTTTGAAAATAGGGATAATAATAGCTCTGGTAAAATCTTTAGGAACCATGCCTTTATCATAAAAGTTATTCAAAATTTCAGTCATCCAAATGGTAACTGAAACATTCCCAGCTCTAAGCATTTCCGTAGTAATTTCATCCACCCCTGGGGATTTATGAAGTTTAAGTTTAGAAATAGCCAAACTAACTTCAGATTGTGTTATAGGGCCAACATTAAAGCCAACAATGTATCTATCATCATTGCAAACAATGGGAGTAGAACTAACCACATTGTTTAGAACACCACTGAAATGCTCAGCCCACCTAGCCATGACAGAATCCTCACCTTCTATAACCTTGCCTTGTTTATCCTTCAATCCCTGTATACCTGTTCGTTTTCTACCACACAAGACATTAACTATCTGGTACAGCTCTCTGCTGTTGTGCTGTCTAACTGCTTCCTCAGCTTTGTCAGCAAGGCCATCAAGCCAAAGATTCTTATCAGTAGCTAACTGACCCTTTACACGTTTATTAAGTTCTTTGTAATGCTTTCTATTAGGACTAGTAGGATACTGATTAAGGACATTCCTGCAGTTCCTTCTTTCTGAAATAAGCTCAAGTGCCTTATCACTTAAATAATTCTGCTTCCTCTGCTCCTTTTTTCCTAAAAGAGTACTGTTAGTTTCCAAAAAAGCCTCTTTAAAATGGCCCCATTCTTCCTCAACATCAGTATTAAGCAAACCATGACTGTCATAATGACTAAGTAACCTATCATGGTAAGCTTTAGCTATAACTGGGTCTTTCAGAGCTTCAGTATTAAAGGTAAATTTTTTAACCCTAGCACAACACTTTTTAAGTTTAAGTTGCAAGATACTTTTAACAAGGTAATGGTCAGATCCAATTTCAGCTACCCTATATGCCCTGGTATTTCTAACAGAACTAGCCCATTTGCTGTTAATTAATATATAATCAATCATATTCCTATGCAGCCCATCAGGTGAAACCCATGTGTGTTTATGTATGTCGCGGTGTTTGTAATATGTGTTAGTTATTCTGAAACCATTGAGTTTACTTACCTGTAGGAGACGTTGCCCATTGCAGCTACCAATACCAAAAGGGCCTATTACTCCTCTCCAAAGGTCAGAGTCGGTACCAACTTTGGCATTGAAGTCACCAAGAACAAGGGTAATATCTCCTTTGTTGACAGAATTCAAAATATCCTGAAGTTGTCCGTAAAACCTATCCTTCTCATCATCATCAGAATCCTCAGTGGGGGCATAACAGCAGATAACATTCAAGTCTTTAATGCTTGTCTGAAATTTTGCTGTAAGAAACCTTTCATTAATGCACTCATATCCTAGAAGAGCATCACTAGCATGTCTGCTGAGCAGCAGACCCACGCCTTGGTGATGCTTTCCATCTTCCCTCCCTGTAAAGAGAAATTTAAAGTTATTTTTAAGTATCTCCCCTTTACCTGTCCATCTGGTCTCTTGCAAGCCTAGAATATCTAGGTTATAGCGCTGGAATTCCTGCATGAGGACATCAAGAGAATAATCTCTATGTAATGTCCTCACGTTCCACGTTCCTGCAGAGAGAAAATGATTAGTAGGATTTTTAAAGAAATTAGGTTTATTGAGAATGGTACGGCCAACAATATCAAACAGCCCCCTGATCGCAGGCATGGGGCAAAGACCCGTTCCTCCTCCGCTAAAGGCTGAAGTCACCGATGCTGGTAGGAACTTCAGGCACCACCTTTTCAAGTGGACTTTTTCAAGAACCATATGGCCTGCCTGAGACACATTACTCCAGTTTAGGCTTGACGATGCCCAACTAGCTAAGTAAGGTTCAGGTACCTGCGATGGCCTCTGATTAGGATTATCCACCAGCTGATATAAGGTATCCCATGCCTCTGTTCACTTAGAGCTGGCAACCCAGAAACAAACAGAAAACACAGCGGCAGACTCTCCCTCAACAGAGGCCCACCAGTGCAGCAAGTCCAGGATCCATAATCAAGCTCAAATCCATAAACAAGTCCAGTCTAGTAGGTATAAATGGTGAGCACCAGGACCCTGTGAAGTTGACCACTCCTCAGCAGGGTTGAAAAAAAAAGAAAAAAGTGGCCATAGATGACCAGATCAGTAGGCCATACTGAACTGGCAGCCCTCCCCTTCCGTTCCCTTCCAAAAGAGAATATCTCTTTTGAAAGGTACTAACGGCCTGCACCACAAGAAGGTGGGGTCGGACATTAGGTGCTAGACCTGGCCGGTTCTGTGCATCATCACTGGGGATTGGTACACAGCTCTCCTTCCAGTTTACGCCTAGCTACCATTTACAAGCAGTACTAAATGGTATTCCCAATTTGCTTGTTAACCTTCCTATTTGCTGAGTCAATCTTCTGATTTACACTCACAAGTCAGAATTGAAGTATTATCAACAGATTTTTCTTTAAATTTTTGAAAATCTCCTAAAAATTAGCAAAATACTGCTATTTTTAAAAACGCAAATTTTGGAATTACGAAGTACGTACTTCCATTTTTTTTTCTGTTTTACACTCTATTCTGACGTAAACCTATTTCAGTATTTCCAGAATTATTTTTATCATTTATATCATTTATCCCAGCATTCTATACATCTTTCCGCTCTTAAAATCGAAACTGTAAGTAACATGAGCCCTTCTTAAAAAGAGGAAGCCAGCAAGCCGAATTGTTGTTGCAGTGTAAAGTACATCACAGCAGCAGGTGCAATTGAGTGCAGTGGCTAAGTTATTGCTCACATGTGCAGTAAAATGACTCTGTAGTGGATGTTTACAAAAAGAGTTCTTCTCGGATATAGGATAATGTAATCATGCATCTAGTCAGTATTAACCTTTGTTTTCAATTCTGTAAATTTATTTTATTTCCGTAAATTATCGATTTTCCGCTGATCGATAATTATTTCGATAATTATTGATTTTTTAGAGTTATGCTACATCAGATGGATGGCTTTACAAGTTGTTGGAAATATTATTTAACGTCGCATTAGGTTATATGTTAATATTTATTTTATTATTTCTTGTCTTGTAAAAAAACTTTGATCTTGTATCATTTCTGGAAAATGAATGAGGTATTGGATATGGAAGCAAAAAAAGACTTCCTAAACAGAGCAGGTTTCTACATGGATGATTTAAGTCAAATACTTCCTCTCAACAAATTGGATAATAAACTCCCAGTATAATTTCCATTTTCATTTCCTTTTTTTTATTAACCATTAGTTTTTACTTCTGTAGATCTACTTTATTTCTGTAAATTATCTATCTTTCCACTGATCAATAATTATTGATTTTGCAGAGTTAAGCTACATCAGATGGACAACTTACAACTTGTTGCTGTGGATAGTTTATTTAATATCACATTAGGTTATACGTTATGTTTTCTTTGATTATTTGTTCATTTTCCAGTAAAAAAAACTTTGATCTGTATCGTTTTCTGAAAATGAACGAGGTCTTGGATAGGGAAGCAAAAAGTACTTCTTTGGCACAGATATCAGTCCTCATGAGGGAGGGCAATTTCAGGAACGGTTATATCCCCCCCCCCCAACATTAAACTCACTAAGATATTTAACCCCCTGCCCCTCAACATTAAACTCACTAAGACATTACCCCCCCCCTCCCCCCCAATTTTTTTTTTCAAATTACGAGTTTTTATGTTCATACCGAATGATTTTCATCACTCCCGCACCCTCAATATCTCTCATCATCATCGTCGTCGTCGTCATATTCATCATCATCATCATCATGAAGCAGCCATGGGCTACGGAGGTCCAACCAGACCGTGCAATTTAGTTCTCCAAGCAAGTCTATCCTGAGCTACATCTACTGCATCTGGCCACTGCACACCAATTCTAACAAGGTCCTGTTTGACATTGTCTGCCCACTGCATCCTAGGTTTCCCCTTCTTTCTGAGGCCTTTAGGCACACTGTTCATAACCCTATTCGCCAGTCTATAATTATTCAAACAGGCAATATGGCCAAACCAACGGAGTCTCTCTCTGCACAATATGCTGCTTAAAGGAGGTTGCAGACTCCTTTTCCTAAATTCATCATTAGTTACAAAGTTGAACCACCTAATGCCCAAGATACTGCGTAAGCATCTGGAATCAAAAGCATCTAGTTTCCTGTTATCTTGTTTACAAAGTGTCCAAGTTTCACTACCATAACTAACCCTAGAAAGAACCAAACTATTATACAGTCTAATTTTAGTCTTTAGGTGTATACGCCTATTTCTCCACACTCTATATAGATTCTTAAAAGTTCTGGCAGCAACCCCTATTCGTCTGTTAATCTCATGCCACACATCACCATTATCTGTTGCATAGCTCCCAAGATAATTAAACTGTGACACCTGCTCAAGACTGCAACCATTCAGATTAACTGAATCACAGCCTGCCTGACCAATTTTCATCACTTTAGTTTTCTCTCTGTTTATAACCAAACCTACTCTACTACCAGTCTCATCAATAGCTCGAATGAAAGAGTTCATCTCATCAACATCATTTGCCAAAAGAGCTAAATCATCAGCATAATCTAAATCAGAAATTTTCGTATCTCCAGTCCATTTAAGGCCAAAATCTTTCCCTTGAAGTGAATTTCGCATAACATAATCAATAACCAAGCTAAGAGAAAGGGAGACAAAATGCACCCTTGTCGAACACCAGAAGTAATGCTAAACCAATTGCTACAAGCCTTACCAACTCTCACACACGACTCAGTGTTATTATAGAGAGCTTTCCTTATGTTAACTAACTTGTCTGATATACCATATGATCTTACAATCAACCACAAATTATGATGATCAACAGAGTCGAAAGCCTTTTTTAAAACAACAAAGCTAGCAATCAAAGGTTTCTGAAACTCTTAACATTTCTCAAGAATCTGCCTAAGTGAAACTATCTGATCCACACATCCCCTACCACTTCTGAATCCACATTGCTCATCACGCAATTGACTGTCAACCAGATTCTTAATTCTATTAAGCACAATCATGGAAAGAACTTTCCCTGGAACAGAGAGTAGGCTGACACCCCTATAGTTATCACAAGAACTGTGATCACCTTTTTTGAAAATAGGGATAATAATAGCTCTGGTAAAATCCTTAGGAACCATGCCTTTATCATAAAAGTTATTCAAAACCTTTCATTAATGCACTCATATCCTAGAAGAGCACCACCAAGGCGCATGTCTGCTGAGAAGCAGACCCACGCCTTGGTGGTGCTTATTGTCGTCCCTCCCTGAAAAGAGAAATTTAAGATTATTTTTAAGAATCTGACCTTTATCTGTCCATCTGGTCTCTTGCAAGCAGAGAATATCTAAATTATAATGGTGGAATTCTTGTGTGAGGACATCAAGAGAAAAAGCTCTGTGCAGAGTTCTCACATTCCAACTACCTATGGAGAGAAAATGGTTAGTGGGATGTTTAAAGAAACTATGTTTATTGAGAGAGGGAATGCCGACAATATCAAACAGGCCCCTAATTGCAGACATGGGGCAAAGACCCTTTTCCCCACTACTAAAAGCTGAAGCCATCTACACTGGAAGACTTCCTCCAATGTAGAATTTGACGATGCCAATAGAAGCAAAGAGTTCGGGTGCCTGCGATGACCTCTGCTCATGATTATCCACCAGCTGATAAACATATCCTGTGAATCTATTCACTTAGGGCTGTCAGCCCACAAACAAACAGAAAACATAGCGGAAGATTTTCCCTCCACAGAAGCCCACCAGTGCAGCAAAATTAGGATCCATAATCAAGCTCAGAGCCATATATCTGTCCAGTCCAGTGGGTTTATATGGTCAGCACCAGGACCCTGTGTGGTTGACCACTCCTCAGCAGGGTAGAAAAAAAAGGAAAAGTAGCCATAGTTGTCCAGATCAGTAGGCCACACTAATCTGGCAGCCCTCCCCTTCCGTTCACTTCCACAAGAGAATATCTCTTTTGAAAGGTACTAATGGTCTGCACCATGAGAAGGCGGGGTCGGACATTAGGTGCTAGGCCTGGCCGGTTCTAAGCATCATCACAGGGGATTGGTGCATAGCTCTCCTTCTAGTGACTACCTAGCTACCATTTACAGACCTACATATATACAGAATATACAGAAATGAATTTGCTTTCATATCCAAGACCTCATTTATTTTCAGAAAATGATACTATTATGAAAGTTTTACTGGAAAAGTAATAAATAATAAAATAAAAATTAACATATAGCCTAATGCGATGTTAAGATATCCACAGCTACAAGTTGTAGGCCGGCCATACCATATAACATAACTATGAAAAAAATCAATACTTATCGATCAGCCAAAAGATTACTAATTTCTGAAAATAAATCTACTAAAATGAAAACTAAGGTTTAAATATAAAAAAAATATTAACTTGACAAAGAGTATACAATATGCTGGACCAAAACTGAAAAAAAAAAAACACAGCACATGGAACAATGGAGACATCATGTTTCAGCCATCTTCGTATTGTTTGCCTCAGTGAAGCATAACTAATTAAATGCAGGTGCAACCAGAATTTCTAAGATGTGTTTATTTCTAGTTTCGATTTGAAGGTGGGAAAGATGTATAGAATGTTGGGAAAAATGACAAAAATAACTTGGGAATACTGAAATACATTAATGACAGAAAAGAGTGTGAAATGGAAAAAAAATGGCGGTACGTATTTTGTAATTACTTCCAAAATCAACGGTTTTTAAAAATAGAAGTTTTTTAAGTTAATTTTTAGGAGATTTTCGAAAATTTAAGGAAAAATTTGTTGATAATAGCTCAAATCAAACTTGTGAGCTTAAATCAGAAGGTTGCTTCAGCAAATAGGAATGTTAACAAGCAAATTGGCAATACCGTTTAGTGCTTCTAAGAAATGGCAATCAGATGGCTTTATAAATTATTTATATTGTAGTTTAATAAAGTATGCATCAAATTAAAAAACAAAATATTATTTTTGAAGCCTGAATTATATATTTTTATAAGATATATATATAAATTACAACGGCAATTAAAAAAAAAATCGATATATTTTTGTTGTACTAAATGCTTATACATATGTCATTGGCCCCTCAATTCAGATTCTCCTTATGTATACAGACGGGTTGGACACTGGGAGGGTTAAATAGTCATACCTACATTTTTTTCATTCTTCAGATGTAGCTTCTGACTGAATTGAACTGGAAAGGACCTGAACTCCTTTCTGAGTTTTTTCCCCCAAAATGTTTTGTTGTTTGGGTTGTTTTACCTCTGAGCGGCACTTTTTTGCACACCATGGGCTAAATGGCCAGGTCACATGGACCCCAAAGGCTCAGAGAAGGTTAGGGGAGGCGACCCACTGGAACAGCTGTTGGGAGATAGATGGTAGCCTCCCGTCAAGGCCATCCAGTGTGTTCTTTAACGTGCACAGGGTATGGCTCTCCCGCACACAGGGCCACGGCTTAACGTCCCATCCGACGGACGGCGGCCTTTCCAAGCCCACCGGTGTCCCCTACTGACCGTGGGCAGGGCGGGGAATTTTGCGGAGATAAATCTCAACGCTGACCCAGCTGGGACTCGAACCTGGGAACTACAGATTACGAGCCTGGCGCGCTACCGACTGAGCCACCACTGCCCCAAATGTTTTGTTAAATAATGCATTTGGAACATAGTTGAAACCATTATATATATATTACAGAATGTTGTTTCAGTTCATTGCAGTCTAATTTTATATCAAGCATATCCCTCAAATTTTTCTTCTACATTCATGCCCTGTCTGCATTAGTCAAAGTGCCAGACTGAAAATTTTTGGCATGGGTCACCACTAACAGCATGTAGAAGTACAGAGCTTAGAATACGTGAGCATTTAAAACTCCACATAAAGCTATAAGGCATAATCTAAACAACATGCAAAAGGTAAGTTAAACAAATGTTTTCACAAATTTGCAAGACATAATTCACCTTTTGTGGTACTAAGGATGGAATAGTGCATTACATACATAGGGCTTTCAAATATAAATGAGAATTCAGTTACTGTTTGATAAGAAATCAACTTATGTGAACAAGAATTCATTGGCAAGACATTCAAACTTGCAAACAGCACTAGTACTGCCTCTCCACATCACAGTCAATTGTAATCAAGATGTTGGACCAAGAAGTACCCAGCAGTGTTGTGCAGCACATAATTATCAAATTTTTCATGAAGGAAGGTGTCGTTCCTTCTGAAATCTTTTACCAGCTTCGAGCCCAGTTTGGGGAAGATTGTTTGCCATAGGCAAGGGTGTACGGTTATGCCGAATCATTTACAGAAGGATAAGACCATGTCGAATATGAATCTTATGCTCGAAGACCAAAACCTCAATTCCAACAATATTGTCAAAATTGAGAACTTATCCTATACATTTGTCACATATTGTCATGAACTCTCACAGGAGACTGTAATTAGGGTAGGGAGTGTTGAAACATTGTGCACAATGAGCTGAAATTCAACAAAGTGAGCGCAAGGTGGGTCCCATGACTTTCGTCACCGGAGCACAAAGACAACGTTCATCCTTCACCGCTTAATGATGGAGAAACTAAAGTGGGATGTACTGCTTCATCCACCATACAGTTCTGACTTTCTCCATTCATTTTCAATTTGTTTGGATCACTGAAAAAGTTTTTACAGGGCAAGAGATTCTGAGACAATGACGAGGTCATGGCAGCTGTGCAAATTTGGAACGACAAGCAATCAAAAGCCATCTTTGAAACTAGAATTAAGAAGCTTCCAGAATATTGGAACAAGGGCATTGTAGTTAATGGGAATTACATTGAAAAGTAGTGTGTGTGTGATTTTTCTCATTTGCTGTGAATAAAATTTTTAGAATCAAATTCTCGTTTATATTTGAATGTCCCTCATTTTTAATAAAACTAGTATGTTTTTATCATTATTGCTGAAATTAACCCTGGAAAATTTAGGTAAAACATAAGATTCACTTGCTTTACCTGACAGTCCACCTCTGCTTATATTGTTTCTTTAACCTTTAAAGGGCCATAGCTGGGTGTACCATTTTCACTTTTCCGATTCTGGGAGCCACCAGTGGGTCTACCATTTTGTAGTGCAAGATCGTAAATTTTATTTTTTTTCGAACAGAAATTGGCATTTTTTTAAATTGTTTCTAATCAAATCTTGAAAATAAAATTTTGGTCTAAGATATACAGGGTGATTCAAAACTCTTGGAGCAAACTTTAAGGGGTGATAGAACACACCTAAACAAGCACTTTTTGTAATACAATGCATGGTTGGAACTCAAGCGGTGAAGGGCTAGAGGGTGCTTTCCAGTGAACACTTATAAGCGCTGGCTTTCGCACTCATCGTCATTTCTACCGTGGATTGCAAAATGGATGGATTGTTTCACAAATCAGGAGAAGGTGGACATGCATTTCACGTGTGGAGCTGCGGACGGGAATGTGAGGGAAGTCCAAAGACTGTACTGGGAGTGCTTTCCGACCAGACGAGTGCCTCATCGTAAAACCTTTCAGCGATTGCACCAGCATCTGTGCGAAATGGGCTCCATTGTCAGCGGCTTGCAGGATACAGGGTGTGCAAGGAATGTGAGGATGCCACGTGTTACAGAGGAAATTCTACCTAGTGTTGGAGATCATCCCGAATGTAGCACACGAGCAATTTCCCATGCCGTAAGTGTACCCCAATCGATGGTGTGGCAAGTTCTACGAGACAAATGATTACACCCCTACTATGCACAGAGGGTGCATGCCTTGACACCTGCAGATTATCGGCCTCTGTGGATTTTGCACAGTGGTTCCTGCAGCAGACTGCAGCACAACCGGACTTTGATACACATATCTTATTCACTGATGAATGCACCTTTACACATGAGGGCATTTTTAATACCCACAATACACGTGTGGACCACCAGTAATCCGCATGCCATATGTCCACATTCGTACCAGCGGCGTTTCTCCATAAATGTTTGGGCTGGAATCCTCCATGACCATTTGATTGGCCCATAACTTCTGCCAGCCCAACTGAAAGGGAGAATGTACCTTATATTTTTACAAGAAGTCTTGCCAGAATTACTGAACCCTGTTCCAGCAAACATTCAAACACGTATGTGGTTCCAACACAATGGTGCGCCAACCCATTTCAACATGGATGTGCGGAACACCTAGGATGCAACATTCCATGGATTGGTTGTAGTGGTCCCATCGCTTGGCCGCCACAATCGCCAGATCTCTTATATCTGGACTTTTTCCTATGGGGCCATATGAAAAGCCTCATCAATTCCAATGAGGACCTTGTTGCCAGGATTTCTATTGCCGCTGTACGAGAAATGCCTGGTGTTTTTGCCCATGTACACCAATCACTATGTCGAAGGTGTGAAGCCTGCATTAATGTTGGCGGTCGCTCTTTTGAGCAGTTTCTGTAATTTGTTCAATAAAATTCTGCACTTTCTGTTCTGTAATTTCTTCAATTGTTTAAAACCTCTACTGTCATTCTTGTGTTTCTTCATCTCCTTACACAAGACTGCTAACCCCTAGCACTTCACTGCTTGAGTTCCGACCATGCATTGTATGATGAAAAGTGCTTGTTTAGGTGTGTTCTATCATCCCTTAACGTTTGGCCTAAGAGTTTTGAATCACCCTGTATATATTTTTGCTATTGATTCTGTTTAAAAAAATTATGAAAAAGTAAAAAAAAAACTTCTTGAGCCTGTGTTGATTGTATGCACACGTAGAATCATTGCAATAGCATCAAGTAGCAATGATTTAGTTTATGCTTTTATTTTGTCTTATCATAGTAGATTATTGATCGGTTTTTGATTTCTGGTATGTTTATTTATTTATAGCTGTAGTAAAGTTGTAATGCTTTCTAAACTTTTAACATAAGTTATTGATTTTATTACTACCAGAAGTTGTGTCATCCTGTAACTTTGTTAAATGCTTTCTGTCAATATTTTACAGACTTTCGATTTCAAAGACTTTTTTTTTACTCTAGTGTTTTTGGAATTATTTTTTACTGCTTTATAAAGAATAATTTGAAAGTATCGAAACTGAACTCACTAGTGATCTCTAATGGTCGATATCGGAAGAATCAGGTTTTTGCGATTAGCCTAAAAGCTTGATTTTTATAAAAAGTAGAACTTATTTTAGCGATAATTTTGATAATATTTTAACAAAATACACTAATTAACATTAGGTTATTGCGATTTTTAACCGAAATTTTTGCCGAAATTTTAAAAATAAACCTTTTTGAAGTAGTTATGCTGCTTTATATTAAAAAGATTCATTCTCAATTTCAGTACTTGGGTGAAACTTTAATGCTTTGAAACACTTTTATTCAATTTTTTAAAACAGTTCTTTATCCTATTTTAGATATAATTCTCAGTTCTTATTTAAATTTCTAGTTTTTAAATTGAAATGAATTTCTAGGACACCACTCTTCTTAAGTTTAGTTTGCTCATCACCAAAAATCTAAGAATATGCATTATTTGCATAAATCACTAAAAGAATTTAGGAAACACTAAATAAATGAAAGATTTAAGCATTAATGAAAATATTATTAACCTATTTATATTAGAATAACAAAATAATTTGAAAAAAAATGCAAAAAAAATTCTTTTTTTTATATTTACTGAATTAAAAATAGGAAAAAATACAGTAAAATTTTGCAATACTTAGAAATGTTTAAAAACTTTGAACATTTATTATTATTATTACTATTATTATTTTTTTTTTCAGAATTTTTGCCATTTTATTAATCACAATTAAATGCTCTTTCTTTTAGTATATAACATGCATATTTCCCTTCATTATTTACTTCAGGATGAGGTTCTAAAGTTGTGCATTTTATTTTCTGAAAACACTTTAAAATTAACTTGGCCATCAGAGTGAGACCAGTTTCAGAAACCTTATACTTTATGGGTTAATACACTATACATAAGGAAGAATTGCAGAAGCTACTCTTATCTTAACCTTTCCAGTGTCAGGGATTTTTTTTTTCTCTAAAAATGCAACTCAACTTCTAAGCCATATTATGAAACAGCTAATGAATGAAATAGTTCACACTGAATACTAAATTTTTATGTGGTAAAGTTTAAGTAGTAAAATTTTTAGTAGAAAGAGCATTTAATTCTAAACAAAAAATATAACAATTAAAGGGAATAAATGTAGATAAGCAAAAAAAAAGAACACATTGCAAGGTCATTTGTAGCAATTTTTGAAAACTATTTAGTCAGCTCTTGGCACTGATTAAACATGCTTTCTTACATAAAGATATATCTAACTATGACAGAAATCAGGTGCTCTGAACATTCACTCAGTTAGATTAAACACAGAAGGTATAAACACAGAAGAATAATGCTGCTTAATTTCTTGAATGTAATTTGGTAGGAAACCTGAATGAGATAATTATATATTTTCATTTATAATTGTAGTGCACATAATTATTTTTCGATTATTTCGATTATTAATAATTTGGCAATTTTTAATACATATTTACTTCTTGCTTTTTTTAATATTTTTTTTGATTATGTTGCAAGAATTTTTAAATGGATATTTGCATTTTGCTTTTGATTTACAATTTGAGTGTAAGAAATTAATATTATAAAAGTATATACATACTGATGATACTACAGGTATAAGGCAAACTGGAATTTGTTTCTCCAGAAACATATCCAAATATATAGTTCTGGCAAAAGCCTTCAATTTTCCATCTTCATCTAAAAAAATAGGAAACAAATCCGATTTATAGCAATACTGCATTTATAATTATGTACTAGTAAGATTTATAAATATCTGGAACAAGTTAAAAATATTGCTGAAGCTTTTTAGAAATAAAATAGAGTAACAAAAAAAATTTAGATACATATTGAGAATTGTGCAAATGATTTTCCAATGCTTCATTTAAGAACAGACTCGAGAAGAGAAAGAAAGCTTGGAAATGAGACAAATACGAGTTGTTAAACCTTCATAATAGGATAGCATTATAATCAAGACTACATCATCATCATCATCATCCTCAAGCAGTCATGGGCTGCAGAGGTCCAACCAGCTGTGCAATTTAGTTCACCAAGCATATCTGTCCTAAGCTAAATCTGCTGCATCTGGCCACTGCACACCAATTCTAACAAGGTTCTGTTTGATATTATCTACCCACTGAATCCTAGGTCTTCCCCCCCCCCCTCCCCCCCGACACACACACACACTTCTGAAACCTTTAGGTACACTGTTCATAGCCCTATTTGCTAATCTATAATTATCAATATGTGGGCAACATAGCCAAACCAATGAAGTCTCTCTCTGCACAATATGCTGCTCAATGGAGGTTGCTGACTCCTTTGCCTAACCTTATCATTACTTACAAAGTTGAACCACCTAATGCCCAAGATACTGCATAAGCATCTAGAATCAGAAGCATCAAGTTTCCTGTTTTCTTCTGTACAAAGTGTCTTGTGTACAAAGTTGGTTTTCTTGAAGAAGAATCCCGTCAATAACTCCCAATTAATTGGTCCAAGTTTCACTACTGTAACTAACCCTAGAAAGAACCAAACTATTATACAGTCTAATTTTAGTCTTTAGGTATATACGCCTGTTTCTCCACACTCTCCATAGATTCTTAATCCCTTGCACTCATTTTTTTATAGGTGTTACCAGTTGTGTGAAGCAATATTGATAAAAAAAAATAGCTTTTTCATATTATAGCATAAAATGTTTTAATTAAAAATCAATCCAAAGTGAATGCACAATATTCCCTGTTAAGATAGATATCAAACATTAATTAATAGATACTGAAAAAAATTCATCGCCGACACGGCGGAAATTGAAGTCGCCATGTCAGCAATGAATTTTTTTCAGAATCTATTAATTAAAATGTTTTAAATATAAATATTATCAAAATACTTACCTGCAAAAACTTTTTTTATTGATAAGGACCTTTATACATATTTATGGAACCAAAATAACAGTGATTTACAAGAAATAAATAAAAACAAATACAAAACAAACATCACAAAAATTATTAAAAAAATACGAAATTAACATATACAAATACAACTTATAATTTTTTTAACATGTGACACCATTTGAAACAATCGCTAACCTGCATGCGAGGTTGTTGCACGCATGTATCACAAAAAAAGTGGGTTTCATGTGTGCTACCCATCATTTTTTGATTGGAACAAACTAGTCTTTTTTGGTCCCATTATACAAGATATGCAATTTATGGTTTAGTCTGTCCTCTCCATCCACCACAAAAATTCATTTTCTTAAAGTAGAATCCCATCGATAACTCCCAATTAATTGGTCTACCAACAATTTTACAAATTTCAGGTGTGACATTGGCTTTCGAGTTTTTTGTTTTTGTATTTATTTGTATATGTATGAATTTATCACACATATTTACCCCCCCCCCCCAAAAAAAAAAAAAAAAAAAAGAAAAAAAAATAACTTCCTCCACCACTTGAGCAATTTCCTCAGAAAACAGTATGTTGAAGCATACTGGTCAGCTCATCTACTCCATGCGTACTTTTAGTACAGTTTATTATGATTTTTCGATTTTGGGCATCCATAACATTTCCACCATGTTTTCTTTGAATCATGGTGATTTCTGCATCTCCACAGATACTGAGTAGCATTATGACTGTTTTATCCTTCCATAAAACGACCACCATTTTATTTTTTTTATATGCTAAAGTCTCCCTTCCTGTGACAAATCGAGGTTTTTTTTTTTTTGGTAAAAACTTTCTGTTTGTATTTATTGTCCCGTAAGATGGCATTTTGGTTTTAACAATTCGAGAGCAAGAGGAATGCTTGTGTAGTATCCGTCTGTGTATATGTGATATCCACTGGCATTTGGAATTTTTATCCAAAATTCGTTTATATAACTGTAAAACTGTAAAGGAATTCTGAAACTGACAAACTGATATTGAGAGGCAATTCTGGTTTCATGAGGTCTTGTGTTGTACTGTACTCTACTCTCTGTTCCAGGTATAGTTCTTTGCACGATTGTGCTTAATAGAATTAAGAATCTGGTTGACATGCAATTGTGTGATGAGCAGTGTGGATTCAGAAGTGGTAGGGGATGTGTGGATCAGATATTTTCACTTAGGCAGATTCTTGAGAAATGTTTAGAGTTTCAGAAACCTTTGGTTGCTAGCTCTGCTGATTTCAAAAAGGCTTTCGACTCTGTTGATCATCATAATTTGATTCTTTGATCAAATTCTTGAGAGCAGATTCTTGAGAAATGTTTAGAGTTTCAGAAACCTTTGGTTGCTAGCTCTGCTGATTTCAAAAAGGCTTTCGACTCTGTTGATCATCATAATTTGTGGTTGATTGTGAGATCATTTGGTATACCAGACAAGTTAGTTAACATAATGAAAGCTCTCTATAATAACACTGAGTCATGTGTGAGAGTTGGTAAGGCTTGTAGCAATTGGTTTAGCATTACTTCTGGTGTTCGACAAGGGTGCATTTTGTCTCCTTTTCTCTTTAGCTTGGTTATTGATTATGTTATCCAAAATTCACTTCAAGGGAAAAATTTTGGCCTTAAATGGTCTGGAGACACGAAAATTTCTGATTCTGATTATGCTGATGATTTAGCCCTTTTGGCAAATGATGTTGATGAGATGAACTCTTTCATGCGAGCTGTTCGTGAGACTGGCAGTAGAGTAGGTATGGTTATAAACAGAGAGAAAATTAAAGTGATGAAAATGGTCAGACAAGCTGTGATTCAGTTAATCTGAATGGTTGCAGTCTTGAGCAGGTGTCACAGTTTAATTATCTTGAGAGCTATGTAACAGATAATGGTGATGTGCGACGTGAAATTAACAGATGAATTGGGATTGCTGCCGGGACTTTTAAGAATCTATGGAGAGTGTGGAGAAATAGGTGTATACACCTAAAGACTAAAATTAGACTGTATAATAGTTTGTTTGTTTGTTTCTAGGGTTAGTTATGGTAGCGAAACTTGGATGTTTTGTAAACAAGATAACAGGAAACTAGATGCTTTTGATTCTAGATGCTTACGCAGTATCTTGGGCATTAGGTGGTTCAGCTTTGTAACTAATGATGAGGTTAGGCAAAAGAGTCTGCAACCTCCTTTAAGCAGCATATTGTGCAGAGAGAGACTCCATTGGTTTGGCCATGTTGCCCATATGAATAATTATAGATTAGCGAATAGGGTTATGAACAGCGTGCCTAAAGGCCTCAGAAAGAGGGGGAGACCTAGGATACGGTGGGCAGACAATGTCAAACAGGACCTTGTTAGAATTGGTGTGCAGTGGCCAGATGCAGCAGATGTAGCTCAAGACAGATATGCTTGGAAAACCAACTTGCACAGTCTGGTTGGACCTCCGTAGCCCATGGCTGCTTGAGGATGATGATGATGGCAAGATTGTATACACGTTCCTGTTTCAGAATCACACAACACAAAAACTTTTTTTCTCATTTTGTTGGTTTATTGGGATTATATGTTATAAAATTAATTTTTCCCTTGAATTGACAATAGACTCGTCCACACAGATATGTTCACTGGGCATAAAATGGTCGGAAAACTTTGAATCTGGGAACTCCAGGAAATTACTGGCTCTTTGAATTCGAGTTCTCAAACTACTGTCTCCAGTTGTTTGAGTTTTCAAATGGATCATCCAAAAAATCTGTTGAAGTCGATTTCTTGTAAATATATCTGAATAAAATGGTATTTTGCTGTTATGGGCAGTTGACCAGTGCTCTTGTATACTGGCAAAGGGCATTGTTCCCATGTTGAGAATTACACCAATGAATGCTAAAAATTCTTCATGTTTGACATCAGTCCATGAATTCTACACAGATCTTCTGGATAACTGTTGCATTTTACATTTGGCATATTTGTTATCTCTTTTATTATAGAATAGACCAAATTGACGTGAAAACAATTTGAAAAAATCTAATATCTCCTTCACATTATCCTATATATTTTGTGGACCCATTCTCTGTGGCCATACAGTAAATGATATCAGACTCAAAATATTACTTTGGTCAGTAACATTCACCCAATCATCATCATTTGAGTCACTTATTTGCTCCACTGACTCACCGCTGCTTTCTTTGGTGTCACTCTCGATTCTCAGAACAGTCCTTCTTTAGACAGGAATGATATCACTTCCACAGATACAACATACAACCATCCATTATGAACATTAGCGCCAGACTCCCATAGCGTGTCACCAAATGGTGCCCATGAGTTTTACAATAAAATTAAGATGGTGCCCTCAGGTGCAATGGGTTAAAAGTCCTGGCAGCAATCCTTATTCATCTGTTAATCTCATGCCGCACATCACCAGTACCTGTTACATAGCTCCCAAGATAATTAAAACCGAGTTTATCTTGGGAGGGTCTCGAAAAACTTGTTCAAGAGTGGAACTATTCAGATTAACTGAATCACAGACTGCCTGACCAATTTTCATCACTTTAGTTTTCTCCCAGTTTATCACCAAACCTACTCTATCACCAGTCTCATGAACAGCTCAAATGAAAGAGTTCATCTCATCAACATCATTTGCCAAAAGGGCTAAATCATCAGCATAATCTAAGTCAGAAATATATCCAGACCATTTAAGGCCAAAATCTTTCCCTTGCAGTGAATTTCGCATAACATAATTAATAACTAAAGAGAAAAGGAGACAAAATGTACCATGTTGGACACTAGAAGCAATGCTAAACCAACTGATACAAGCCTTACCAACACTCACACATGACTCAGTGTTATTTTAGAGAACTTTAATTATGTAAGCAACTTGTCTGGTATACCATATGACCTCACAATCAACCACAAATTATGACTGTCAACAGAGTCAAAAGCCTTTTTGAAATCAACAAGGCCAGTAACCAAAAATTTGTGAAACTCCAAACATTTCTCAAAATTCTACCTAAGTGAAATAATTTAATCTACACATCCCTTACAACTTTGAAATCCGCATTGCTCATCATGCAATTGCATACCTAGAACAAGATTAATATCTCCATTCTTGATCGAGTTCAAAATATCCTGAAGTTGTCAGTAAAACGTATCCTTCGCATCCTCATCACCATACTCAGTGGAAGCATAACAGCAGATAGCATTCAAATCTTTAATGCTTGTCAGGAATTTAGCTGTAAGAAACCTTTCATTAATGCACTCATATCCTGAAGAGCATCACTAGCATGTCTGATGAGAAGCAAAGTTATGCCTTGGAGATGTTTTTTATCTTACTTCCCTGAGGAGAAATTTAAGATTATTTTTATGAATTTGACCTTTATCTATCCATCTGGTCTCTTACAAGTCGTGAATATCTAAATTATAATGGTGGAACTCTTATGTGAGGACAACAAGAGAATAATTTCTGTGCAGAGTCCTCACATTTCAACTAACTATGAAAAGAAAATCATTAGTGGGATGTTTAAAGAAACTATGTTTATTGAGAGAGGGAATGCTGACAATATCAAACAGCCCCCTATTCGCAGGCATGGGCAGAGATCCGTTCCCCCTACTAAAGGCTGACACCTGGAAGACTTCTTCCAATGTAGAATTCGATGATGCCCATAGAAGCAAGAGTTTAGCTGCCTGCTGTGATCTCTGATCAAGATTATCCACCAGCTTATAAAACATATCCTGTGTAATGGTAGCTAGGCGTAAACTGGAAGGAGAGATGTGTACCAATCCCTAGTGATGATGCACAGAACCGGCCAGGTGTAGCGCCTAATGTCCGACCCTGCCTTCTCGTGGTGCAGGCCGTTAGTACCTTTCAAAAGAGATACTCTCTTGTGGAAGTGAACGGAACGGGAGGGCTGCCAGATTAGTGTGGCCTACTGATCTGGACAACTATGGCTACTGTTCTTTTTTTTCTACCCTGCTGAGGAGTGGTCAACCACACAGGTTCCTGGTGCTGACCATATAAACCCACTGGACTGGAAAGATATATGGCTCTGAGCTTGATTATGGATCCTGATTTTGCTGCACTGGTGGGCTTCTGTGGAGGGAAAATCTTCCGCTGTGTTTTCTGTTTGTTTGTGGGTTGACAGCCCCAAGTGAATAGATTCACAGGATATGTTTATCAGCTGGTGGATAATCCTGAGGAGAGGTCATCGCAAGCACCTGAACTCTTTGCTTCTATTGGCATCGTCAAATTCTACATTGGAGGAAGTCTTCCAGTGTAGATGGCTTCAGCCTTTAGTAGCGGGGGAACGGGTCTCTGACCCATGTCTGTGATCAGGGGGCTGTTTGATATTGTCGGCATTCCCTCTCTCAATAAACATAGTTTCTTTAAACATCCCACTAACCATTTTCTCTCCATAGGTAGTTGGAATGTGAGGACTCTGCACAGAGCTTTTTCTCTTGATGTCCTCACACAAGAATTCCACCATTATAATTTAGATATTCTCGGCTTGCAAGAGACCAGATGGACAGATAAAGGTCAGATTCTTAAAAATAATCTTAAATTTCTCTTTTCAGGGAGGGACGACAATAAGCATCACCAAGGTGTGGGTCTGCTTCTCAGCAGACATGCTAGTGATGCTCTTCTAGGATATGAGTGCATTAATGAAAGGTTTCTTACAGCAAAATTTCAGACAAGCATTAAAGACTTGAATGTTATCTGTTGTTATGCCCCCACTGACACTGACCACTGAGGATGCCGATGAGGATGAGAAGGATAGGTTTTATGGGGAACGGAAGGGGAGGGCTGCCAGTTCAGTATGGCCTACTGATCTGGTCATCTATGGCCACTTTTTTCTTTTTTTTTCAACCCTGCTGAGGAGTGGTCAACTTCACAGGGTCCTGGTTCTGACCATTTATACCTACTAGACTGGACTTGTTTATGGATTTGAGCTTGATTATGGATCCTGGACTTGCTGCACTGGTGGGCCTCTGTTGAGGGAGAGTCTGCTGCTGTGTTTTCTGTTTGCTTCTGGGTTGCCAGCTCTAAGTGAACAGAGGCATGGGATACCTTATATCAGCTGGTGGATAATCCTAATCAGAGGCCATCGCAGGTACCTGAACCTTACTTAGCTAGTTGGGCATCGTCAAGCCTAAACTGGAGTAATGTGTCTCAGGCAGGCCATATGGCGGCTCTGGAAAAAGTCCACTTGAAAAGGTGGTGCCTGAAGTTCCTACCAGCATCGGTGGGTTGGGTTGTTTTACCTCTGAGCGGCACTTTTTTGCACACCATGGGCTAAATGGCCAGGTCGCATGGACCCCGAAGGCTCAGAGAAGGTTGGGAGAGGGGACCCACTGGAACAGCTGTTGGGAGACAGGTGGTAGCCTCCCGTCAAGGCCATCCAGCGTGTTCTTTAACGTGCACAGGGTATGGCTCTCCCGCACACGGGGCCACGGCTTAACGTCCCATCCGACGGACGGCGGCCTTTCCAAGCCCATCGGTGTCCCCTACTGACCGTGGGCAGGGCAGGGAATTTTGCGGAGATAAATCTCAACGCTGACCCAGCTGGGACTCGAACCTGGGAACTACAGATTACGAGCCTGGCGCGCTACCGACTGAGCCACCCCGCCCCCACCAGCATCGGTGACTTCAGCCTTTAGCGGAGGAGGAACAGGTCTTTGCCCCATGCCTGCGATCAGGGGGCTGTTTGATATTGTTGGCCCTACCAATCTCAATAAACCTAATTTCTTTAAAAATCCTACTAATCATTTTCTCTCTGCACGAACGTGGAACGTGAGGACATTACATAGAGATTATTCTCTTGATGTCCTCATGCAGGAATTCCAGCGCTATAACCTAGATATTCTAGGCTTGCAAGAGACCAGATGGACAGGTAAAGGTGAGATACTTAAAAATAACTTTAAATTTCTCTTTACAGGGAGGGAGGATGGAAAGCATCACCAAGGCGTGGGTCTGCTGCTCAGCAGACATGCTAGTGATGCTCTTCTAGGATATGAATGCATTAATGAAAGGTTTCTTACAGCAAAATTTCAGACAAACATTAAAGACTTGAATGTTATCTGCTGTTATGCCCCCACTGAGGATTCTGATGATGATGAGAAGGATAGGTTTTACGGACAACTTCAGGATATTTTGAATTCTGTCAACAAAGGAGATATTACCCTTGTTCTTGGTGACTTCAATGCCAAAGTTGGTACCGACTCTGACCTTTGGAGAGGAGTAATAGGCCCTTTTGATATTGGTAGCTGCAATGGCAATGGGCAACATCTCCTACAGGTAAGTAAACTCAATGGTTTCAGAATAACTAACACATATTACAAACACCGCGACATACATAAGTACACATGGGTTTCACCTGATGGGCTGCATAGGAATATGATTGATTATATATTAATTAACAGCAAATGGGCTAGTTCTGTTGGAAATACCAGGGCATATAGGGGAGCTGAAATTGGATCTGACCATTACCTTGTTAAAAGTGTCTTGCAACTTAAACTTAAAAAGTGTTGTGGTAGAGTTAAAAAATTTACCTTTAATACTGAAGCTCTGAAAGACCCAGTTATAGCTAAAGCTTACCATGATAGGTTACTTAGTCATTATGACAGTCATGGTTTGCTTAATACTGAAGTTGAGGAAGAATGGGGCCATTTTAAACAGGCTTTTTTGGAAACTAACAGTACTCTTTTAGGGAAAAAGGAGCAGAGGAGACAGAATTATTTAAGTGATAAGGCACTTGAGCTTATTTCAGAAAGAAGGAACTGCAGGAATGTCCTTAATCAGTACCCTACTAGTCCTAATAGAAAGCATTACAAAGAACTTAATAAACATGTAAAGGATCAGTTAGCTACTGATAAGAATCTTTGGCTTGATGGCCTGGCTGACAAAGCTGAGGAAGCAGTTAGACAGCACAACAGCAGAGAGCTGTACCAGATAGTTAATGTTTTGTGTGGTAGAAAACGAACCGGTATACAGGGATTGAAGGATAAACAAGGTAAGGTTAGAGAAGGTGAGGATTCTGTCATGGCTAGGTGGGCTGAGCATTTCAGTGATGTTCTAAACAATGTGGTTAATTCTACTCCCATTGTGTGCAATGATGATAGATGCATTGTTGGCTTTAATGTTAGCCCTATAAAACAATCTGAAGTTAGTTTGGCTATTTCTAAACTTAAACTTCATAAATCCCCAGGGGTGGATGAAATTACTACGGAAATGCTTAGAGCTGGGAATGTTTCAGTTACCATTTGGATGACTGAAATTTTGAATCACTTTTATGATAAAGGCAAGGTTCCTAAAGATTTTACCAGAGCTATTATTATCCCTATTTTCAAAAAAGGTGATCGCAGTTCTTGTGATAACTATAGGGGTATCAGCCTATTCTCTGTTCCAGGTAAAGTTCTTTCCATGATTGTGCTTAATAGAATTAGGAATCTGGTTGACAGGCAATTGCGTGATGAGCAATGTGGATTCAGAAGTGGTAGGGGATGTGTGGATCAGATATTTTCACTTAGGCAGATTCTTAAGAAATGTTTAGAGTTTCAGAAACCTTTGGTTGCTAGCTTTGTTGATTTCAAAAAGGCTTTCGACTCTGTTGATCGTCATAATTTGTGGTTGATTGTGAGATCATTTGGTATACCAGACAAGTTAGTTAACATAATGAAAGCTCTCTATAATAACACTGAGTCATGTGTGAGAGTTGGTAAGTCTTGTAGCAATTGGTTTAGCATTACTTCTGGTGTTCGACAAGGGTGCATTTTGTCTCCTTTTCTCTTTAGTTTGGTTGTTGATTATGTTATGCGAAATTCACTTCAAGGGAAAGCTTTTGGCCTTAAATGGGCTGGAGATACGAAAATTTCTGATTTAGATTATGCTGATGATTTAGCCCTTTTGGCAAATGATGTTGATGAGATGAACTCTTTCATTCGAGCTGTTGATGAGACTGGTAGTACAGTAGGTTTGGTTATAAACAGAGAGAAAACTAAAGTGATGAAAATTGGTCAGGCAGGTTGTGATTCAGTTAATCTGAATGGTTGCAGTCTTGAGCAGGTGTCACAGTTTAATTACCTTGGGAGCTACGTAACTGATACTGGTGATGTGCGGCATGAGATTAACAGATGAATAGGTATTGCTGCCGGGACTTTTAAGAATCTATGGAGAGTGTGGAAAAATAGGCGTATACACCTAAAGACTAAAATTAGACTGTATAATAGTTTGGTTCTTTCTAGGCTTAGTTATGGTAGTGAAACTTGGACGCTGTGTAAACAAGATAACAGGAAACTAGATGCTTTTGATTCTAGATGCTTACGCAGTATCTTGGGTACACGCACTTTTAACAAGGTAATGGTCAGATCCAATTTCAGCTCCCCTATATGCCCTGGTATTCCTAACAGAACTAGCCCATTTGCTGTTAATTAATATGTAATCAATCATATTCTTATGCAGCCCATCAGGTGAAACCCATGTGTACTTATGTATGTCGCGGTGTTTGTAATAAGTGTTAGTTATTCTGAATCCATTGAGTTTACTTACCTGTAGGAGACGTTGCCCATTGCCATTGCAGCTACCAATACCAAAAGGGCCTATTACTCCTCCCCAAAGGGCAGAGTCAGTACCAACTTTGGCATTGAAGTCACTAAGAACAAGGGTAATATCTCCTTTCTTGACAGAATTCAAAATATCCTGAAGTTGTTCATAAAACCTATCCTTCTGATCCTCATCGGCATCCTCAGTGGGGGCATAACAGCAGATAACATTCAAGTCTTTAACGCTTGTCTGAAATTTTGCTGTAAGAAACCTTTCATTAATGCACTCATATCCTAGAAGAGCATCGCTAGCGTGTCTGCTGAGAAGCAGACCCACACCTTGGTGATGCTTATTGTCGTCCCTCCCTGAAAAGAGAAATTTAAGATTATTTTTAAGAATCTGACCTTTATCTGTCCATCTGGTCTCTTGCAAGCAGAGAATATCTAAATCATAACGGTGGAATTCTTGTGTGAGGACATCAAGAGAAAAAGCTCTGTGCAGAGTCCTCACATTCCAACTACCTATGGAGAGAAAATGGTTAGTGGGATGTTTAAATAAACTATGTTTATTGAGAGAGGGAATGCCGACAATATCAAACAGCCCCCTAATCGCAGACATGGGGCAAAGACCCGTTCCCCCACTACTAAAGGCTGAAGCCATCTACACTGGAAGACTTCCTCCAATGTAGAATTTGACGATGCCAATAGAAGCAAAGAGTTCAGGTGCCTGCGATGACTTCTGCTCAGGATTATCCACCAGCTGATAAACATATCCTGTGAATCTATTCACGTGGGGCTGTCAACCCACAAACAAACAGAAAACACAGCGGAAGATTTTCCTTCCTCAGAAGCCCACCAGTGCAGCAAAATCAGGATCCATAATCAAGCTCAGAGCCATATATCTGTCCAGTCCAGTAGGTTTATATGGTCAGCACCAGGACCCTGTGTGGTTGACCACTCCTCAGCAGGGTAGAAAAAAAGAAAAGTAGCCATAGTTGTCCAGATCAGTAGGCCACACTAATCTGGCAGCCCTCCCCTTCCGTTCACTTCCACAAGAGAGTATATCTTTTGAAAGTTATAACGGTCCGCACCACGAGAAGGCGGGGTCGGACATTAGGTGCTAGGCCTGGCCGGTTCTATGCATCATCACAGGGGATTGGTGCATAGCTCTCCTTCCAGTGACTACCTAGCTACCATTTACAGACCACATCACAACTAATAAAAAAAATACCCAAAGAGAAACTGAAGATAAAATAGAAACATCACCCCTAATGAATTGCAAATAAAAATTACCAGATTGAGAATAGACCATTACCTCCTCAATTATAAACTTTATATGTAAAAAATCATCAACAACTTTAACTGCAGTCATTGCAACTGCAAAGAAAATTGAGCTATATCTTGTTTATATGCAAAAATATGAGAGAAAAAGAAAACAACTCTTTGACTATTTAAAATAAATAAGCAATTTTTTTTCAGCTCATTATTTCATGAGTTCCATGTCTACAGGGCTTATTCTGTGATTCTTTACTACTGATTTATTGATTTAACGCCCTGAGCATGAGTGACAAATATTAATTCCATCTCTAATGAGGCAACAGAGTTGTCCACTTCCCAGATAGATGGCGCCACTGTGTGAATCAAATAAATAAATCCGGAAAGTTTATAATGTCACTAAGCTGAGAAAAGGTTAGCCATTGATGGTGTAGTGGTCAGCATAATAAGCATGTTTCCTGGAGATGTGGGTTCGAATCCCACTCATGGCAAAATCAATTTTTTTTTTCAGCTCATTATTTCATGAGTTCCATGTCTACAGGACTTATCCTGTAATTCTTTACTACTGAAATAAAGATCCACTTCAAAGATCAGGGTGGGGATGATGGCTCAGTTGGTAGTGTGCCAGATGGGTCAACATTGAGATATATCTTGTGCAAAACTCCCCACCCTGCCCACAGTCAGTAGGAGACACTGATGGGCTTGGAAAGACCACTGTCTGTTGGATGTGATGTTAAGCCATGGTCCCATGTGTGGGAGAGCCATACACTGTGCACATTAAAGAACACACTGGATGGCCCTGACAGGAGGCTACCATCTGTCTCCCAACAGCTGTCCCTGTGGGTAATAATAGAATCTCCCAATAACCTTTTCTGAGCCTTTGGAGTCTTTGTGAACTGGCCAGTTAGCCCATTGTGTGAAAAAAAGTGGCACTCAGAGGTAAAACAATCCAACTGCAAAGATTTTGCAACTGCAATTCCATCTCAGTGTTCACTTAATGTGATCTTAATATCAGAGCAGAACTCAAGAATTGTGGAGAGAGAAAAATGAGTGAACAACAAAAAGAAACTTTTTTTCAACTCAACTCTAAGGCTCCAAATATACATTAAAAGCTATATAAATACAATATCAGGACTCTTGTTAAGTGAGCAGTACCACTGTCTAGTGCATTGAGTTCATCTCCCATAGTTTTTCCCATGTTCAATAATAAGCAAATAAGAAAAAAGTTATAAAAAAAAAATGTTCAACAGAAGTTTTAATTGGTCTGTTTCAAACACTTGACTGAAAGGCTGCTTCAAAGCTTGGCAGTGTGTGATGCAAATATTGTTTGAAATAATAGGATCTCATAGATATACACCTGCTGGTGATTTGTTAAATAAATATATAGGAAAAACTGTCATTAGTCAGGTGGGATCTGAACTCGTGATCTCCTGAGCCGGTAGTTCACTAGTCAGAGCACCTGACCTGTTATCAGGAGGTTGTGGGTCATTCTTAGAAATGGGGAATATCTTTAGGAATTCTTGGGGTTGTCATTCTTAGAAAACGATAAAATATCAAAGTGTTTTGACTGAAAAATGAAAAAGTAACCAAACAAAATTAACATATAATCTTAATGAGATGTAGGAAAAAAATATCCATAGTAACAATAAGCTGGCTATCATCACAACCAATGATATAGCATAACTCTGAAAGCCTGATAATGACATAGAAATCTATCGAAATAAAATATCAAAATAAATTTATAGAAATAAAAACGAAGGTTTAATTATAAAAGTATAGAGTAAATGCCAACTGAAAGAATTAAAAAGACAGCCATTATTGATGTAATTGGGATGAAACTGTATGCTGCACACATACCACACCTGCTACACTATACATCTATGTCTTGCTGTGCCATGATCTAGTTTACACAGCATAATTACACACACACAAGCAATGGTTTCAAGTAAAGAGAATTATGTATTGAATGCTGGGATAAATGATAATAATTCTAGGAATATTAAAATAGGTTTAAGGCAGAAAAGAGAGAATAAAATGAGGGGGATAGAGATATGTACTTCGTAATTGCTTCCAAAATTCTCCAATTTTAAAAATAGCAGCTTTTGATTAATTTTCTGTAGAATTTTAAAACTTTAAAAAGAATGAGTTTGCAATAGTTTATATCAAACTTGTAAGCTTAAATCAGGAGGTTATTTAAGCACAGAGTAATATTAACAAACAAATCAGTAATCCAGTATATATCATTTCTAAGAAATGGCGATCAGATAGATTTACCAAATTATTTATATTGTAGCTTAATAAAATATGCATCAAATGAAGAAAGGAAGTATTATTTTTCAAGTTTCAATTACGTATTTTTATAATAAAATTTTCAATTACTTTAAAAAACATGAAATTTTATGGTTGTACTAAAATTAGATATAGCTTGTTTCTAGCCTTTCAATTTGCATTCTGTCAACATGTATAATTGATGGAGACCTGGAAGGGTTAATTGGAATATTTAACACTAGTGTTGTATTCACTGTTTATTTTAATAGCAGGAAATATTAGTTTATAATTGCTATTACATTTGCACAAATTACCTAAATACTGCATTAATAACTATACTTCTAAGTTGGATTGTTTTACTTCTGAGCAGTACTTTTTTGCACACATTGAGCTAAATGACCAGGTCACAAGGACCCTGAGGGTTCAGAGAAAGTTGGAAGAGGGGACCCACTGGACAGCTGTTAGGAGACAGATGGTAGCCTCCCATCAAGGTCATCTAGCATTTAATGTGCACAGGGTATGACTCTCCCAAACATGGGGCTGGGGGTGGCTCAGCTGGTAGCGCACCAGGCATGTTCATAATCTGTGACCTCGTATGCAGGAGAGCCATACCTGTGCATGTTATAGAATACACTGGATAGCCTTGATGAAAACACACTTCAGTTTGGTTTGGTTTGGTTTGGGGTTTAATGGCGCATCGGCAACAAGGCCATAATGCGCCAAACAAAAGACAATATAAAAAATAAAAGACATAGAACCCCGTAACCAAAAGTTAAAATACATTTTCAACATTGTAAAGTGGTAAAATAACAAAAAAAAGTGTATATGAACAGAGTAAAACAACTGTAGAATTATTAAATAAAATAATCCCAGGTGTAAGAGACCTGGGATAAATAATGCATAAAGTTAAGGTAAAATCAAATTCGCTTAAAATATCCACAATATTTCAAAAAGGTAAAAACTGAAGATAAAATACAATGATCAGATAAAAGATGTCTGAGTGTAAGAGGCTCGGACATAAAATTATGGAAATTAAAAATCATACGTCGTTCAAAGTTAAAAGCAGAGCATGAGATTAAAATATGTTCAATTGTTAAAATGGTGTCACAAAACTCGCACTTAGGTACGTCGTCCGCCCGAAGAAGAAACGAATGAGTAATAAACGAATGACCTAAGCGGAGCCGAGCAAGTACAACTTCCTCCTTGCGATTCCTGCGGTAACAAGACTGCCATGGTTTGATGATAGGTTTGATCTCAAAGAGCTTGTTCGTAAGCTGTTCTGACCAAGATCTCTGCCACTGTGCCCAGAGCTCGATGGTAAAACGCTGCCGGAAATCCAGATAGGGAACCGGCAACGGAGAGTCGGACAGGGGCGTGGCTGACCTAGCAGCAGAATCTGCCAAATCATTGCCCCTGATTCCGATGTGACCGGGCACCCAACAGAAATGGATGGTGGTGGTGGCTGCCAGACGATGTAGCTGCTGGCGGATCTTAGTAAGAACTGGGTGAAGGCGATGCCTCACCGAGATCAAAGCCTGTAGCGTGCTAAGCGAGTCGGTGTAAAGCACACACCGACGATGATGCTTAGTCGCCACATGGTCCAAGGCGAGGCTGATAGCGTTCAACTCTGCAGTGAAGATGGAACACTGCAGTGGGATCTGGTCTGCAATGATTACATCACAGCAGACCATGGCTGATCCCACTGAAGTGCCGGACTTCGAGCCATCTGTGAAGACAGGCAAGAAGTCCAGGTGCTCAGCACGATGGCTGGCAAAGAGTTGCCGGTACACACAGTCAGGTGTAAAGGCCTTCCCCGTCCTGCACAAGGAAAAATCACAGGAAGGGGAAACAGTGAGCCATGGTGGAAGTGGCTCAGCTGTCGACTGTGCAACGCTATCGAGACTGGTGTTGATGTCTCTGAGGTAGCCTCGGACTCGCAAACCAAAAGGACGAATGGCAGTCGGCCGATTATTGTAAAGCATTTCCCACTTCGGACTGAAAACGCAGTCCCAAGTGGGATGGCCAGGCAGGGATCGCAATTTAGACGCATATTGTAGGGGCAACTGCTGACGGCGAAGAGATAAAGAAGGTTCGTCGGTCTCAACGTAAAGACTCTGGACCGGTGAGGTGCGGAAGGCTCCCGTGCAAACACGGAGAGCCTGATGATGGAGGGGGTCCAGCACCTTCACCACCGAATCCCGGGCCGAGTCGTACACCTGGGATCCGTAGTCCAGTTTTGATCGGACAAGTGCACGGTACAGGTGGAGCAAAGAACATCGGTCCGCCCCCCAAGAAAGGGAGGAGAGGACCTTGACGATGTTCAATGCCCGCGTGCACTTGGACCTGAGATGACGTATGTGTGGTAAAAAGGTCAATTTCCAATCGAATATGAGACCGAGAAACTTGGTCTCCGCCACAACTGGAATGATGTTACCCCCGAGCCGCAGCTCGGGATCCAGGTGAAGATTACGCTTGCGGCAAAAGCGCACACAAGCGGTCTTCTGTGGGGAGAACCGAAACCCGTTTGCCGTCGCCCAAACCGAAAGATTGTTCAGGGCAATTTGCAGTTGTCTTTCAATGACCCTCATGCTGGAAGATGAGCAAAAGATGCTAAAGTCATCAACATAGAGGGCATTGCCTACTGATGGAGGAAGTTGTCTAGTTATGGAATTAATCTTGACAGCGAAAAGCGTAACACTCAGAACGCAGCCTTGTGGCACCCCTGTTCTTGGGGGTACGGCCGCGACAGAGTGTTACCGACACGGACACGAAAAGAGCGTGTCGATAAGAAGTTGGAGATGAAGATCGGCATGTGACCTCTCAAGCCGAAGCTGTGGAGGTCAAGAAGAATGCCGAATCTCCAAGCCGTGTCATACGCTTTTTCGATGTCGAAGAAAATTGACACCAGGTGCTCTCTTCTTAAAAAGGAATTTCTGATAGCCGATTCGAGGCATATCAGATGGTCAAGAGTTGACCGTTGCCTGCGAAAGCCACACTGGGTGCTGGAAAGAAGGTTGTGATGTTCTAAATACCAGATGAGTCTGGCATTTACCATTCTTTCCAACACCTTGCACACGCAGCTCGTCAATGCAATTGGACGATAATTGGAAGGAATCTTGGGATCTTTGCCTGGCTTGGGGAAGGAAAAGACGATGGCCTCCCGCCAGGAGTCAGGAAACTGCTCCTCGAGAAAAATGCGATTGAAGAGATGGAGCAGCAGATCCTTACTCAATGGTGAAAGATGTTGGAGAATGGCATAATGGACATTGTCTGGCCCTACAGCAGAGGCACGAGAAGAGTGCAGAGCAAGGCGAAGCTCCTCCGCTGTGAATGGCCTGTTGTAAGGCTCCAGGCCATTAGAGTGGAAAGACAGCGGAGAGCGCTCCGCCCTGCCCTTCTGGGCCAGAAACTCGGGGGAGTAAGAGGAAGACGAAGAGATGGAAGAGAAGGACTCCCCCAGAGTGTCGGCAATTGCTTTGGGATCAGCAATTGCCTGTCCATTGTGCTCCAGGATCGATAACGAGTGGGAGGTGTAGTTCCCACTCATCTTCCGGACTTTATCCCACACGACCTTAGAACTACTCGTGCGGGTGATGGAAGATGTATACTTGATCCAAGATTCCTTCTGGCTCTGGCGTCGGACAAAACGTGCTTTCGCCCTGGCGCGTTTGAAATTTTCAAGGTTGGGGGACGTCGGATATCTCCGAAACACCCCCCAAGCCTTGTTCTGAGCCTTACGAGCTGCGGTGCATTCTGGATTCCACCACGGTTTCGGAAAGCGAGGAAACCGTGTAGAAGTTTGAGGAATCGTTGATGCAGCTGCATCTACGATACAGTCCGTTATCTCCGCTACTGCCACATTGATGGGCTCCTGGCTGACAGAGTGGTCGCCGAGCTCAGAGAGCAGCTCGAAACCACTCCAGTCAGCCCGATCGAGCCTCCACCGTGAGACGCGTGAAGATGGTGCACACCACGGGGAGGTGATCGCTTCCATACGGGTTGTCCTCGACCTCCCATGTAAAGAGTGGAAGGATCGAGGAGGAGCAGATGGTGAGGTCAATGGCAGTGAAAGTGCGGGTTGGGGAGTGAAAGTAAGTACTGACACCGGTGTTCAACAGGGAGAGAGAAGGATCCAGGAGCCACTGCTCCAGGACCCCGCCCCTCCCGTTGGTGTCAGCACTGCCCCAAAGTGGACTGTGTCCGTTGAGGTCCCCCATAATGAGGAAGGGGGACGGCAGCTGCGAGACGAGATCATCAAGGTCTTCCTGGAAGACGATGCTCCCAGGTGGAAGATATACAGAGCAGACAGTCAGTGAGAACCCCACGAAGAGACGGATGGCTACCGCCTCTAAGTTGGTGATGAGGGGTACGACCTGGAATGGAGAATGGTTGCTCACGAGAATGGCGACACCCCCGCGAGCTGGACCATCTCCATCCCAGTCCCGGCGAACTAGTGAAAAGTGCCGGATCATGGGATCTGTGACTGGCTGCAAGTATGTCTCCTGCAAGCACACACAGATGGGCTGGTGTGCCTGAAGGAGGGCCTTGATGTCGTCAAGATTCCTCTGGAATCCACGACAATTCCATTGTAGGAGTGTGGCCATCTCAGGACTTAGAAGAGTGGGCGGACGACAAATTCCTATTCAACTTAACCGCCGCGGAGGACGGTTTAGTGAATAGGGGGCGGTCAGTATCCATGTCCTCGGAATCGTCCGAGGGGCATGGATCGGTGACCGCCCTTTGAGGTGCTGTGATTTTCTTTTTAGGACCCGGCGGGGGCCCCTTAGGTTTGGAAGGTCTTGCTGTCTGAGGACGGGAAGGAGGAGGCCTTCCGGTGGAGTTGGAAGGCTGAACTGCAGGAATGGAAACCTGGGTTGATGTCGAAGTCGACACCACCCTCGGTCTCGCCTGCGTGAGGAGGTACTTCGCAGCTGGCGAGAAAGACTCGGTAGGTGGTACACTGATGTCAGTCTGCACCGCAACCGAAGTCATTGGAACGATGGGCTTTCCAATGACTGCACTGGCATAGGAAACCTTGCCAGGTGGGGCGGGCGGTGCAGCAAGCTTTCTCGTCTCAGCATACGAGATGTTATTCACGACTTTGAGGCGTTGTACCTCCTTTTCCTCTTTCCACTTCGGACAGTCGCGGGAGTACGCCGGATGTTCGCCACTGCAGTTCACACAGCATGCCTTTTCTGCTGTGCAGTCAGGATCGAGATGATCCTTACTGCCACAGCGAGCACAGGTGGGCTTGCCCCTGCATGCTGTGCGGGCATGACCGTATATCTGACACTGGAAACAGTGCAGAGGGTTTGGGATATACGGCCGAACCTCACAATGTAAATAACCTGCCTTGATGGAAGAAGGCAGGCGTGGCGTGTTGAATGTAACAATTAACACCCGGGTGGGTGTTAATTTCCCATCACGGCGTGTCGAAACCCGGTGGACCGCTGTTACTCCTTGAGGTGTGAGCTCCGAGAGGATTTCCTCCTCAGTGACTTTGAGGAGGCCCCACTCGGTGATCACACCCCGAGAGGAATTCAAAGTTTTATGGGGAGCGACTTCCACAGCCACCCCACCAATTGCTTTAACTTTCAGGAGCAGTTCCGAATGTTTGGAACAAGCGGTCTCAACTTGTAAGTCACCAGATCGTAGGCGCTTAACAGATTTCGGTTCTCCCGCAAGACCTTTCAAACCTTTGTTAACGAAAAAAGGGGACATGTCCCCAACTACCTGATCACCCGTGGAGTGGATGATCAGGAACTTTGGGAACGAAGACACAGACATAGAAGACGATGGCAGAGATAACTGAGACAACGAGGAAGATGGGGGCTCATGTCGAGCCCTCTTGTTGGCGGCGATCGCATTATTTTCATCACTCTCTCTCATGATTTTTGTTGTGTGGTTCAGTGCCCGCTGTCCCCACCCTCCACGGAGCCCAACAAGGGGACGCCCAGTCGGGTGCCAGGGCTACGCAGGCACTATACCCACACAGACAGTGAGCCAAGCCCTCACAAATAAATATAAGGAAAATAAAAAGAGAAATGTGCAGAACAAAACATTCTACACAAATCAAACAAAGCGTAAAATAATAAAAATTATGAATGGCCAAACTGGCCTCACAAAGAAAGGATAACTACAAAAGGAAAATAATTTGTGAGGAAACTTGTAAACCTGTACCCGGACCGTGGGCAAGGTTACTCACCGCTCTGCACGGTTGACCCTAGCAGGACCTGCCCACCAGCCGATTGCTCCTGGGGGGCCACCCCAGGAGCTCCCGTTTACCGGAAGCAGAGGCCAAAGCAGTGTATAGCAGAGGCCCCGGAATCCGCTGCCCAGCCCCGCGACAGACAGGCTCCCCAATGGCAAGACGGCCAATGGGGACCATGCCAGTCATGAGCTGAGGAGAGAAGACGGGGACCCCCGAGCAACTACCAGGATCCTCCTTTCCCGGGACACGGGTCTCCGTGCACGGCAAACACGCGGGCGAGCGTTTAGGACCCTGTGAAGGTAACCGAGCCAGCGGAACCTTCACAGGGTGGTCCCCCCACACACTTCAGACTTGGCCAAAGCCATTGCAAAAAAAAAAGGGCAGATGACTGATATTACTTCAGAATTGTGAAGAGAGATTTCTGTGCCAATCCTTAATTGGCCTTTGAAATCACTGAAGGTGACATTTATCAGTTTCGAACACATTACTTCAATAAAACATATTGAATAACAAAAATGGACAAAATACTTCAGAAAACAATTATTCATGTTAATTAGGATTTTTATTATTCATTTAATTATAGATTTAAATTAATATTGCAGTGTATGTTACTCAAATGTTGGAGGGGGGGGGGGACATAACTCCTGTGACCCTTAATGATGAGCCATCCCTGGTTGAACAAAAATATGCAATATTGTAATAGATTCAAAACTGAGATAATTCAAAAAAATTTATAAGTTCCAAATATTCTGTATTGCTTGGAGAAAAACCTCAAATACATAAAGAAAACTAGTTACCTTTTTCTAACTTGTTGATGATGTCAAACATATAATTTATTGGTACTATATTTCCAGCATTGTATAGAAGAGAGTTCACGATAGATATATACCACATATTATTTCCTCCATACCAAGCAGTTATTAAGGAACAATAAACAGTTTTTATGGCAAGAGTATATATATTATACACAAAATGTTATTAAATATCATTTTCATAATGACAATTATTACATATATTATTTAACATAATGCACATTTCCTTATTTTATAGTAAATTATTTAATTTGTATTTAGTTTCATTTTATATTATTTTCATCTACTTGGCTTACAATTTTCTTTTTTATAAGAAGCTTAGTTATTTTGTTGCTAGTTATTGTAACACCTATCATGTGATAGCACCAGATTTAAGTCTTATAACTTAGAATAATAAATCTTATAACTTAGAAGAAGTTCAAAATGAAGTTTGCAAAATCTATTTTACCAATGAGAATCTCTAGCAACTTACTGATATTTGTTCCAATTACCAAATTTCCACTTTTGAATCTAGAAGAAAGCTGTGGTTTATTACGCTTATTCATGACACTATTTATAACAAGTCTCATCCCCTGCATTTGATTCTTACACCCTATATTCGATTACGACATCCCCATATCCTTCACTCTGATAATAAATGTTTTCTACCCCCAAGATTTTCAAAGCTAAGTATGGTAAAATTTCTTTTGCCTTTCAGTCAACCTCAACTTGGAACTCTCTACCGAGTGATATCACTTCTTTAAATTCTAACAAAAAATTTAAAAACTATACTATTCCACTCCTTTTAGAATACTGAAATGTTTGACCAACAATATCTCCTCACCCCTATTCCCACTCCCCATCTTTGCTGTTGTCTGGATTATCTGCACCCCCCCCCCCCCTTCATTCATTTAATATTACTCTCTGTTGTCTTAAATCTTCTTTTTCTTCCCTCTAAGTTTACTATGTTTCTTTTCATATTATGTTTGTCTTCGTCTGTGCAAATTGTCATTTTGTTTATACGTATTAACCGTTTGCACTAGAAGGTTTTTTCACAATAGGGAAGTAGCAACTCAAAGTTTTTTTTGCTAAAAAGCTGATAAAATTTTTCACAACTAACATAAAAATAAATCATACATAAACAACTAAAATCAAACTTATCTTCACTGCTACAATTTCATCATTTGTCTCCATTTTTATAACCGCTAAAAATAGACTAAGTTTGCTGTACTATGAAGTGCACATATAGACAATAGATTTACACATCTAAAATGTAAAGAGGAAAGATATCTGTTTATAAAACAATTATCATTGCCTCTCAGTTGCCATTCAAGTTGCTGCATTAAACCAAGTGGCAACAAGGTCACCTCTCAAGTGCAAAAGGTCAAATAATTATGCAATTCCTGTAAATATGTTTGTATTTTGGTACTGTCCTCAATATTTCTTTTTAATTTCTCAAATGTACTGGAGCATCAAGCAACTTGAACTTTAAATTAATATCCAAAATTACCTGTACCTTGGCTTTATTATAACCCCCTGCATGGAATAAATTATTATTAATTATTATTAAGATAAGGGATTTTTGTTATAATTATCAGGAAGGCTTATGAGAATTGCCATAGTAGATTACAAAAATCTATTTTTATTTGAAAATGCTAAAGTTCAAGTTTATTATCATCAGAAATTCTATATTAAATTCTATCAATATATAAACAACCCAAAAGCAAAACCTTGACTAGGTTGTTGTAGTACATATTACATTTGAAAGTACAATAAATACATTAAATTTAAGCTTCAGCTATTCACTTGTTAGAAAAGTTTATTTTAATCTCATTCATCAGTAACTTTTTTTTATATTTGGAAAGCAAACACACACACACACATTTCAGTTATTTTATATATAAATATATGTTGATTAAGTATTTATATTTTGACATTTACTACTTATTATATACAAAGTATTTTATAAAGGATAGTCACTAAGTATACCATATGAGCCTATGCCTTCATTTACGCAAAAAAGGTACAGTGACATTTTTCAGAATGCGCATTTAGGAAGTAGAAAAACAAAAGATTGAAATGTTATTTGTTAAAAACATGAATGACATGATTATAATAAATATATTAAATATATTATATATTGTAATTGTTCACAATGGCTACAGTCACGTGTGTGCACATTACAAAAGTTACTACAGAATGTCCTAGAGTTTTTCATATTGTATGAAATGTTTGGAAAACTACTACATAGATGTATTAAAAAAGTAAGTTGCACTCACTGCAACCTGTGGAAGTTGGAAGACAACATTCACCATACATCATCCTCCTCCTCCTCCTCCTCGAGCAGCCATGGGTTATGGAGGTTCAACCAGACTGTAAAATTTAGTTCTCCAAGCATGTTAGTCCTGAGCTACATCTGCTAAATTCAGCCACTGGACACCAATTCTAACAAGGTCCTTTGTGACATTGTCTATTCATTGCATCCTAAGTCTCCCCCTCTTCTGAGGACTTTAGACACACTGTTCATAACCCTATTCGCTAATCTATAATTATCCATACGGGCAACCTGGCCAAGTCAAACTGAGTCTTTCTCTCTGCACAATATGCTGCTCAATGGAGGTTGCTGATTCCTTTGCCTTACCACATATTACTTACAAAATTGAACCACCTAAGATACTGCACAAGCACCTAGAATCAGAAGCATCTAGATTCCTATTATCTAGTTCACAAAGCGTCCGACTTTCACTACCATAACTAACTCTAGAAAGAACCAAACAATATAGTCTTATTTTAGTCTTAGGGAATACAGTCTTATTTTAGTCTTTAGGTGTATATGTCTATTTTTCCACACTTTCCACAGATTCTTAAAAGTCCCAGAGGCAATCGCTATTCGATTGTTAATCTCATGCTGCATATCATCAGTATCTGTTACATAACTCTCAAGGTAATTAAACTGTGACAGCTGCTCAAGACTGCAACCATTCAGATTAACTGAATCACAGCCGCCTGACCAATTTTCATCACTTTAGTTTTCTCTCTGTTTATAACCAAACCTACTCTACTACCAGTCTCATCAATAGCTCGAATGAAAGAGTTCATCTCATCAACATCATTTGCCAAAAGGGCTAAATCATCAGCATAATCTTAATCAGAAATCTTAGAATCTCCAGAATATTTAAGGCAAAAATCTTTCCCTTGAGGTGAATTTCGCATAACATAATCAATAACCAAACTAAACAGAAAAGGAGACAAAATGCACCCTTGTCAAACACCAGAAGTAATGCTAAACCAATTGCTACAAGCCTTACCAACTCTCACACACGACTCAGTGTTATTATAGAGAGCTTTCATAATGTTAAATAACTTGTCTGGTATACCAAATGATCTCACAATCAACCACAAATTATGAAAATCAACAGAGTCAAAAGCCTTTTTGAAATCAACAAAGCTAGCAACCAAAGGTTTCTGAAACTCTAAACATTTCTCAAGAATCTGCCTAAGGAAAAATATCTGATCTACACATCCCCTACCATTTCTGAATCCACATTGCTCATCATGCAATTGACTGTCAACCAGATTCTTAATTGTATTAAGCACAATCATGTAAAGAACTTTACCTGAAACAGAAAGTAGGCTGATACTCTTACAGTTATCACAAGAATTGTGATCACCTTTTTCAAAAAAAGCTCTGGTAGAGTCCTTCAGAACCATGCCATAAAAGTTATTCAAAATTTCAGTTATCCATGTGGTAACCGAAACATTCAAAGCTCTAAGCATTTCAATAGTAATTTCATCTACCCCTGGGGATTTATGTAGACATAGCCAAAATAACTTCAGACTGTGTTATAGGGCCAACATTAAAGCCACCAATGCATCTATGATCACTACAAACAATGGAAATAGAACTAACCACATTGTTTAGAACATCATTGAAATGCTCAGCCCACCTAGCCATGACAGAATCCTCACCTTCAATAACCTTACCTTATTTACTCTTCAATCCCTGTATACCTGTCCGTTTTCTACCACACAAAACATTAACTATCTGGTACAGCTCTCTGCTGTTGTGCTGTCTAACTGCTTCCTCGGCTTTGTCAGCCAAACCATCAAGCCAAAGATTCTTATCATCAGCTAACTGATTTTTTACACGTTTATTAAGTTCTCTGTAATGCTTTCTATTAGGACTAGAAGATTATTGATTAAGGACATTCCTGCAGTTCTTTCTTTCCGAAATAAGCTCAAGTGCCTTATCACTCAGATAATTCTGCCTCTTCTGCTCCTTTTTTTCCTAAAAGAGTACTGTTAGTGTCCAAAAAATCCTGTTTAAAATGATCCCATTCTTCCTCAACTTCAGTAGTAAGCATACCATGACTGTCATAATGACAATACAAATATAGTTACTGGTATGTTGGAGGCTGGTACATCTACTTGATTATCTAGCTTCGCTTGATGTTACAATAGCTGATCACTGATGTTTCATGTATTTCGGTGCATCCAGTCCAAATTTGGGTACTGTTGCATCTGCTACATCTATATGACATCAATTGATGTCTCTTTACGTAGCTAATGCTGTTAATGCATTTCAAGCAACCTACAAAATATGTGCCAGTGAAAGTGTAATGCATAATATCTATGGCAAGTTAACCATCTTCAGTTTAAAGTAACAACTATGAACTAAATTGGTAGATTGAAATGAAATATCTAATGCTCCAACGAAAAGGATAGCATAAATCAACATATGTGATAATAGGCCATCACTAAACAATATATAATGTGTGGCAATTGCTACACCAAGTAATCTGATATATTCATGTTTCATCTGGACAGTTGTACTGAAGATAAATATAGGTTGACCATACTGAATTAACATCTAAATGTGTGTGTATCTTCAAAGGACTGGTTGTTTGAAACATACTAACAGCATTAGCTATGTAAAGAGACATCAATTACATCAAATAGACGTAGCAGATGCAACAGTACCCAAATTTGGACTGGATGCACCAAAATACACGAAACATCAGTGATCATCTATTGTAACATCAAACGAAGCTAAATAATCAAGTAGATGTACCAGCTTCCAACATACCAGTAACTATATTTGTATTGTTAATTGGTCTATTATACTTTGCAAGGTATATAAAGGATATATTTAAGACTAATTGATATATTAAGATCTTGTTTGAAGTTGTAATTTAATAGTTATAATAGCAACAAATTATTGATGCAACTTAGCTTGTAAAAACTTTTGCACTCCTCATAACTTAAGATTGAGCAGTTTTTTTTTAAATTAAATTCAATGTACAGCATATATCATGAATTATTACATTAATATTATACTAGCTGTGTTGAATATTATTTAACTAATTATTTGTGACATTTCTTTTTGTTTTTGGAACAGATGAAGAGGAGATGATTGAAAATTATTTATTATTGTTTATACTTGGAGAATTTGAAATGTTTAATTTAGTGTTGAAATTTTGGAGTTTTGATATCTATTTTTGAAAAGTGAATTTATTATTCAAAGTTTATAGTTTGAGTTTACAATGTGAAGTGATTAGAATTTTTTTATGTATTCTAGTTCATCTGAAGTCTAGTTGAACTATAAAGAATTATATACCGTATTAATGTGATTTCAAGTGTGAATTGTAGATTTTTTCATTTCAGCTGACTGAAAGCTGAATTGAGTGTTATAAGTTAGAATTTAGAAATTTAGGAATTATAAAATGTTTATGGATGTGAATGATAAGAATGAAAGAGAACTTAGTATACAGTGTTTATATAAGTCATATTTTAAAGTGAATTTTTTGTATGCAAAGTGTTTCTTTTTATGTAAAATGTAGACGAAATTGTATTGGATGAAAATGTTAGCACCATATACATTAAATTATTGATACAGCCTTTCTTTACTCTTAGACTGATGTATATGTGTTTAAATCTGTTCAATGTCATCAGTGATATTGATGCATCAATGATGCATAATTATCGGGATGACATTGACAGCTTTGTTTGCATACAAAGCATATTGCATACAATACATGAGCTGACCATGTTGTCTTGAAGATTTTGTAACTTCTCCAAACTGTCCCCAATGACAAAGTCTAGTTTGACTGAGATGGTCACTAGCTAAACTCCTTTGGGAAGGGGATGTAAAGCTTGATGAAGGGAGGTAATTAATGCTATTTTTATTTCAGCTAGCTTGTGATTAATTGTGTTTAGGTGAAGTTTTAGAGGAAGCTTAACTTTTGTATTAGTCAAAGGTACTGAAGTTTCAGTGCAGTTATTGCCGATAGTCTAGATATTTATTGTGTGTTTATATGTAAAGATTAGAAGTGTCTTGACACACAACAGATTAACTTTTTGATAAGCAAGTTTATAGCAAGTTTAGTATAGCTTTAGTATTGTATTGCTGTATAGCAGTACCCTTGAGCACTATTTATGATAAAAAAAGTTTCAAAATTTCTTAAATTCAAAATTTTGGCAGATCACCAAACATGTCTGCTAGTAATAAGGCCAATTCCGTCATAATGACTCCCAACTTAGTAGAAGTAAAAGATAGGTTGCAGGATGTGATGAAACAAGCACAACTGTTAAAGAATCTTCTTAAAGATCCTCAGGAGAAGAGGCAAATAACTACAACCCCTAAATTTGCTGACAAAGCTATGTCAGTCCACCAAACATAAAAACTTTTAACATCAAGTTCCATTTTTTGCTCCATCAGAAGCAAGTAATAGAACAGAGTATTATCAAACATCTTAACGACGAGTTGCCAATCCATTTATTAACAGTAGTCCTTATGTTAATTGGCCCTTTACCTGAGATAAGGTTTGACCGTTTGAAACATCAGTCATCATGGACATTTGTCAGGTCCATGGAAGAGCGAAATGTTCTTCCATGGGCCTGATTACATGAAGTGCACAGCAACAAAAAGGTGGTTTCTGCAGTATCTTGTTTAACTGGATGTGTGAAACAATGGTGGAATAACATAAGATGTCATCATGAATAAAATTTTGGGAAAACTTCAAAAGTGAATTTTTGGACATCTACCCACCTTCTAATGATTTTACACATCTAGCAACAGAACATTTTTCATGCAAACAAAGAGAAGGAGATTATATTGAAACATTCATATGGATACAGCAGAGTTATACCAGCTGTATGATACTGATGAAATTGACATGATAAACTGCATTATATTCCAATTACTTTTGTTCTTAAGAAAATTTTTTAGAAGTACAAAATGTAAATTCAATTTCAACTTTGGTCAAATTGGCTTGGCAATACATCGCAAGCAGAGAATCTGCAAAAACTGCATTAAATCAACAATGGATACAATCGTCGGCAAAGCAGAGATATCAAGTTGAGTCTCGCAAAATGACTCCCATATGACTGGAAGTTACACAGTCCCAACAATTTGCACTGAATGCACCTACAATGACACAGAACTAATAAAGCAGAGATTATGTTCCATGTCAAGCTTCAAACGATGAAATAAGACCAAACATTTTTGCTGTGAATAATAGAGAAACTTTCAGATGAAATTTTTGTGGCTGACTAGGGCACACAGAACAATATTGCTACGAAAAAAACGGCAATTCGGGCAACTTAAATTAGAATATTTTAAGTGAGAGGCCAAAGTTCCCCAAGAAAAGCCCTCTCATGAGTTATGTCTTGCCACTGTTGGTACACATAATGTTTTAGAGTTACCTTTTGTGAAGCCTTGGCACGAACAAACTGAATTAATATACTACGATACAGGAGTTGATCTTTCGTGTTTACCTGAGAAAGTTTTGGAGGAAATTAACCATTCTGAATTAAAATTGCAGCTGCAGTCCAGTGGACTTTCTAATTTATCTTGTAGTCTAAAGCAGAATGTTCTGGAAGAAACTGAAAAATGTTGTATCAATTTAATTAATGTGAATTTAGAGAAACAAGTTGATTATGTAAAGCAAGCTGATAATGAGAAGTTGTTGAAGTATAATTTTTAAAGGAAAATAGTGGCAATATTGTTGATTACGAGAAAAATGTTGAAGTAGAGGTTTTAAAGGAAAATAATGTTAATGAAGTATTTTTAGATTAATTTATAGACAAAAAGTCAAGCATCCCAGAAATTGTTTTGAGCGTAAATAATCATGATGAATCTAACAATTTAAGAAATTTTCTAGTGCTGAAGCATCATGTAGAAGCAGGCAGCAATAAATCTGGAAAGCACAAAATCAGGCTCTTCAAAGACAACCATATAGCAAGATGTCAATGAGATGACCACAGATGCACGTAGAGAAATAACCAGCAAAGTAGCTCTCAACACAGAATAGATGACATCACCAACGAGATCTTTGGAAGCACTTACACTTAGCTTGTCAATTGATGTGGAAATGAAGTCTCCGGGAAACAACTGGATGATGATTTATCTCAATGGAGTGCTAACAATGAAATTTTAAATATATTGTTATTCTCCCACTGTGGCACTAATTATTTATGATGTTTTATTTCTTTTATCTGGAACAGATGAAGATGGAGACGATTGAAGATTGTTTATTGTTGTTCATACTTAGAGATTTTGAAATGTCTTAATTTCACATTAAAACTTTGGAGTTTTAATATTTATTTTTGAAAAAGTGAATTTATTATTCGAGATTTATAGTTTGAGTTTATAATGTGAAGTGATTAGAATTTTTTTATGTATTCTTGTTTATCCGAAGTTTAGTTGAACCATAAAGAGTTACACTACAGGAAATAAAAAATGCAACACTTGCAAGAAGTTATGCAAATGTGACGAAATTTGGGGAGGGGTAGTATTTGGAAAAGCATGAAAATGATTAAATTTGCAGGATGATCGAAACAATTGGACAGCCCAAGCTGACATCACAGATGTGAAGCAGTCAAACACAGATAAAGGAAACCAAATCTCCCTGATTGATAAAATGTTGTAGAAATTGTTCTAAGCCACTAAAGATGCCTTTACCACAGATGTCAACAGCTGTTCCAACACGTTAATAGACTTTGAGCATGGTTAACAGACTTTGTGAGTGGAAGAATCATTGTCCTTAGAGAAGCTGGTTTGTCATACAGAGATGTGGCCAACCTTGGTGGCCTCAATTCCAGCACCATCGTACACATATGGCACCAGTGTGTTCAAGAAAGATCCAGCACATGCTGACAAGGATCAGGAAGATGACAGATGACTACAGAGTGACAGTACCGCCATTTGTGACACATGGCATTGTGCGACAGATTTGTGACTACAATGCAGCTACAAAGGGACTGGCAATATATAATACATCAAATACCTATCAGGTGGATGGTAAACAGCAGGCTTTTACAGTTTTCATTGTGAGCCCATCGTCCGGCACTGAATTTGCCCCCTCACATCTGCCCACATGCAAACATGTCTTCAGTGGTGTTGCCTCAGACAGAACTGGAACAAGTAAAAGTGGAGTACCATGGTGTTTAGTGATGAATCTTGTTTTTGTCTTGGTGAGCACAATGGTAGACAACATGTTCACCATCATCCAGGGGAAAAGAATGAAGTGAAAGAACTGAAGTTTCAGTTGAACCATAAAGAGTTATGTATTGTATTAATGTGATTTCAAGTGTATTCATACACTGTAGATTTTTTTCATTTCAGCTGACTGATAGCTGAATTGAGTGTTGTAAGGTAACATAACTAAATAAGGAATTTGGGAATTATAAAATATTTATGGATATAAATGATGAGAAAGAAAAAGAATTTATTATACAGTAACTCTATAAATCATATTTGGAAGTATATAAATTGCATTTTGCATTTGAGATGCATTTTGTTATTTGAAGTCCACTTTTGTATTTAAATTGATTCTTATAGTAAACCGTGAATGGAATTGTATTAGATTAAATGTTAGCATCATATATGGGAAATTATTGATACAGATTTTCTTTATTCTTAGACATGATGTATATGTGTTTAAAGCTGTTCAGTGTCATCAGTGATATTGATGCATCAATGATGCATAATTATTGGGATGACATTGGCAGCATTTGTTTGCATACATATGAGCTGATCATGATGTCTTGAAGTTTTGTACCTTTTTTCTTAGTTGTCCCCAACAGCAAAGTCTAGTTTGACTGAGATGGTTACTAGCAAAACTCCTTTGGGAGGGGGACGTAAAGCTTGATGAGGGGAGGGAATTAACACTACTTTTATTTCAACTAGCTCATGATTTATTGTGTTTAGGTGAAGTTTTTAGCAGATGATTATACTCCCGCTTGTTTCCAAAATGAAATTCTTAGCTTTGCATATTTGTTTGTAGTTAGGAGGATTTAATGGAGTACTAATACCCGTTTTTTTACATATGGTAGGCAGGAAAGAAGATTTAATTTTGCACATTTCATTGTTGTTAGGGGAATAAGTGAAAGTTATGTACCCCACTTGACACATCTGTATTTATATTCTGTGAAAAAGCAGAATTTGATGTAATTGAATTTTTCTTTAACTTTTTAGACGTTAAGCAGATTAAGAGTGAAATTAACAAGCTTGTAAAGGTTACAGTATGTAACTTTTGAAATTGTATCAGGATATGATACTAGTTAGACCAATTAATGCTAATATGCAGTTAACTGCCACAGCTACTGGTATGCAATTACACTAGGTAGAATTTACATTGGTAGGAGGAAGTACCTTTGATCGTGATGGAAGATTGTGTCGAAGTGAGAGTAGATCATCTTATCAAATCTGTGCATGTATACTTATTACTTTATTTACATTCCGTGATATGTAAATGATGCAGGAAGTGTCCTTTTATTCAAAATTGCTCATAAAAATCTGTTAGGTCAAATTTTGAATCCTTTTGGGAGGAGAAGTTGTGATGGTCCACCCATTTACTTTTACTTTTCCCTAATCAGTTTCACTTTATTTACATTATATTTATCATTTTGGGGATTGCCTTCAGTTGGATTTTTCACATTTCTCTCTTCTGATCCATTAAAGGAGTTGCGTATGTGCAACTCTGACTTTTGATCGACAACCACTAATGTGTCATTCAAGGACCCCCTCTTGAATCATAGCTAGCATATGATCATAAGATTATGCAAATGTTTTTCCCAGCTTGCAAAACATACGTCAGTTTCATGCCACATGTATACTAAGTGACATTTGGTCATGAAGTCAGAGTAGATAGTCAGAAATGATAGTCAGTAATGAGAAAATGTTTGTGAGAAAGAACTATGTTAGCTGAGAAGTTTGTCAGTTTTAGAGATGTTTAAATAAGTTTTTAGTTCCTCATACTATTTTGTATTCATCAGTTTATATGGTGTGTCTTGAATTTTTTGTAAATAAACTTTGTTATATGAATATTTTGATTTTGCTATTTTTTCTCTTGAGCAACAATAATTGATATTTTTAATATTTAACTTTAAAAAATTGACAGTCTTTTGGATTCTTTGTGACTTGTAACACCAATATACTTAGTGAACCCTCATTTAACTTTATTTGGTAAGATTAATTGCCTGGTGCCAGATACTATTTGATTAATTATTAATTTAAATTAGTCAAAAGGTACAAAATAAAGAAGTTTAACATACTTTTGGAGCATTACAATAATATTAAGGACTGTACTACCCACCACAGGACAACAGACTCACCCATTTCTTAGCTATGGACCCAAGAAAAAAATAAAGGTAATTTAATAAATAAAAATAATTCCAACTAATTGTCAATTTTTTTAGCCATTACAGTGGTCAATGATATAGAGCAATTCCATCAATTTTAAACCTGCACTGTAATTTAAACACTTCTGTCTGACTGTAGTAGATTATAATTTAAAATCTTGTTGCCAATTATATAAATTTGGTGCATTTTTGAACCCAGTATGGTCAAGAATGACCCTTGACTATACATAGGTATTTTTTTTTTGCTATTGACTTAATTCTTATTAATATTAAGATAATGCATTCCTATCAAATCATAATCCAGTTTATATGTTGTAAATATGTTGCTTTTGATATACTGAAAGGATGTTGTTACAATAAATTCAATTTATAAAGCTACACAATGCTTAAAATTATAAAACAAGATTTCAAAGTTATAATCAAAAAATTATTATAAGGTAAAATTAAAGGATACTGTTTAGCAATTTCAAGTATTTTTTTCATCAGATCTTTCTGAATAAATTCATCATTTTCTAAAGTCATAAATTCGACCATTTTTTCACAAATTGCTTGAACATTTGATGAATTGGCCATGTGATATAAAAGGTCCAAAGTCTGCAATAATAATACAAACTGAATATTAAAAAATTTACAAGAAAATATCCTTTTATACCATTAGCTACAGCAGACATCCTATTATTACACAATAAATAAGTTGAAATCAATGATTTGGATATTATTTACCATTTCAAGTAGTTCAATATATATACTCATGGATACAGAAATTGCAACACCCATAAAGGATGAGTGTAGTGACACCAAATCATTACCATATTTAGTACCATAGATCCTATGTAAATGATTCCAGTGACAATAACATAACATGGAAACAGAAATGTAGGTGACACTGTCGATCCCAAGACCCCAATAAAAGCCATAGTAGAAGACAGTGCATGCATGTTTCAGTTATGACAAGGCAATGAACACGTGCATGTTATCAGCAACTATACCAATTTGAACTGGGTCACATCATGAGGATGCATGAAACAGGTTAGTCTGCCAATCATATACACTGGCGGAAACTGAAAAAAGAATACCCAGAAGGAATTCCTTTAGGAATGTCATATTATAATATGTTAATAGTTAACTGCAGCAGAAACTGTGATCCAAGATTGAAAGTCATTGGATGAAATAATGACGTCACTGAGGATGACAACATGCAAAGGTACACAGTACATATTTAAGGACTAGGGCACGAAGAAAGAAGTCATTTGTCTTGTGTCATGTTGTTCAGTGCTCTTTGAAGACGCTACTATGCCTGGATGACACAGGTGCACAACAATCTTGTTCATGATCTGGAGCTGTCCAAGGCCAAAGCAGAGCTACTTGGATCAAGACTTAAACAATGGAATCTTCTCAAGAAAAATGTCCGAATGACTTCGTTTCAACTCATCATGAGTAGTTTGCACCTTACTTCAGAAAGGAAGATGACCTTCTGTTCTCCCCTTGTGTTCTACACAATGACCCTTGTGCAGATGGCCTGATGAATGCCCTCGGAATCAAACATGACCTTCAAGAATGGCGACTATTTATAGATTCCTCGAAATTGAGTCTCAAGGCTGTGTTGCTGCATAATGGAAATTAACTTCCATCCATTCTGGTCAGACATGCTGTCTGCATGAAAGAAACCTACAACAACCTAAAACAGCTGTTGAACTATCTTCAATACAGCAAGTATGGCTGGCATCTCTGTTGTGACTTGAAGGTAGTGGCTCTGTTGATGGGTCTGCAACTGGGATATACGAAGTACTGCTATTTCTTATGTTAATGGGACAGCCAAGCAAAGACTTTGCACTTCGTGAAGGGAAACTAGCCTCAGAGGAAATCTCTGAAGGTCGGAGAGAAGAATGTGGAACACCCAGCACTGGCAGAAATGCACAAAATCCTGCTAAACGTCCCTACACGTGAAACTTGGTGTGATGAAAAACTTCATAAAAGCCATGAACCGGACTGCATCAGCTTTCAAGTACTTGGCTGACAAATTCCCTTGAATCAGTGAAGTGAAAATTAAAGAGGGATTTTTGTGGGTCCTAAGATCTGCGAGCTGTTCAGAGACCAGATGTTCGACAACCTGTTTCAGGGTGACAAGAAAAAGGCTTGGGACGCGTTTAGTCTGGTGTTAACTAAATTCCTCGGGAATGTCAGGGCAGACAACTACAAGAAACTGGTTAAGGACATGTCTCTGTATCACAAACTTGGCTGCAATATGTCCTTAAAGATCCACTTTCTCCATTCCCACTTAGATTTCTTCCCCAACAACTGTGGCATGATTAGTGATAAGCACAGTGAACATTTTCACCAGGACATTGCAATGATGGAGAAATGATACCAGGTAAACGGGTCTACTTCAGTGTTGGCTGACTACTGTTGGACACTCATCACAGATGATCCTGAGCACCTGTACAAGTGATGTCGGAAGTAGAAGCAGAGTTTTACCGATACATGTCATATGTAAGTATTACTCTATTATATAAGAAACTATTGCAGATTTCTCAGAAATCGTAGCCAATTTTGCATTTTCATTGTCATTTTCGTGCTCAGTACCTTGAAATCTTGAAGAAATGACTACTATTATCTCAGAGGCATAACTTTTATGAAAATTTGTTTGTCCATGATCATGGGCCGATTTATGACCTAACCTCGTCCTTGGGGACGTTCCCACTCTACCACCTCTCCAGGGTCTAGCCTTTGGTTCTGTTCCCCCACTTTACCCAAATAATGCCATGACTGTAAAATCAGTTACAAATGAACCCTTCCAATGAAAACATGTCTACTAACAAAAGAAGGTGTCTCTCGATTCGCAAAAAAGAAAAATTGTTTGTGAGTTAGAATGTAGTGCGAAATTTGCTAAGTGTGTAAAAAGTTTTCTTTGTCCTCTTCAACAGTATCGACAATGTGGAAGAATAAAGATGTTTACTTATCGGCACTGGAAAACAACATAACCAAAACAAAAAAAATTTAGAAAGTGGGAACTTACAAACGTCGAAGAATTGGTTCAATGTTTCACTACACAGAGAAGTGCTGGAACAAATAATATGTAGGTATGTAATTATATTATTTTTCTCTCCTTAATATTACTTTTGTTTTTTGAATCTATCTTATCATCAAAATATTGAGAATAAAAAAAACAGGAGGTAGATTTAACTCATCTCTGATATAGTGAGTAATGGTTAAAACAAAGAAATTTTGTCAGTCCTCTGGTGTTTGTTATAACCAAGTTCAACTGTATATTCTGAAATTGCTGCATGAAAAATTCTCTACTTAAAACCAAAACAAACATTCCTAATTAGTAATGAAATGAAAAAAAAATAAGGAATAAAAAAAATTTAATTATAAACAAAAATATACAATTTTAAGGAACACTATGAATTGGCAAAATTGCTAAGTTTTGCAGCACTTAAAATTTTTAGTCAAAAAATTGGAAGAAATGAACCAGATTCAGTTTTTTTTTTACTTTAAAAACATGAAGGATGGAGATAACCAGTAAGCTATTTGTTTGTGTTGGTATGACAGTTCACCTTGAATTGTCCCATGACTAGGCCCACGATTGCCCCTTGACATATGACTGATTCTCCTCTTCATCACCAATTTCATTCATTCACTTCATGTGAGTTCTTCATATACCATCTTGATTCATGCTGTCCTATAAGCACAGAGGATCTAAATTCAACTCATTAATTTTATCTAATTAATATTTGTTTCATGAGAGAAATCTTTCTGTATCTCCGAACATCACTGTTTATCAGCCAAATCAGACTTAGGCAGCTCCACTCAGAGAAGAGAATGCATCGTGCCAAGATGAGGTTTCCCACTATTGGGATTGAACATGGAACCCCGAGGGAAGTCAACAAGCATTGCTGATTGGTGATGACTTAATTCACAATGCCAAGAGGCTAGCCCCAAAGGGTGCTGTTAGAATTAAGTACATATGTGTTCTTGGTTGTAACATGTGGAACTGTTACATTGGTTTCTCATAACCATACAAACACTTATACAAGGACATACTCATTAGCTTAGCAGTCAATTTCTCTAACCACTACACCAGTAATGGCTATATTAATTATTTGTTTGATGAGACACACCTTCTTTTGGAATGAGCCATAGGTTGGATGAGCCTGATCTAAAGTATAGAAATTATGCCACTAAAGATGGGTTCATAAGATATTGCCCCTAAAACTAGTAGTTGAGGAAACTAATGATTGTTATGACAGCTTGCCTGAAAATCGCTAAGATGTTATGTATTTGTTGCAGTTTTTTTTGCATAGGATTAGTTTTTTGAATATCACAATCATAAAATGTTCAACTTCCTTGAGGTACCACAAACGTTTATCCAAGATTATTTATAATAATCTTAAGACAGATACCAAAGCTAGGCTTAAACATGGAAGTCTATCACACATTAGAAACTACTCAAGTAAACAAATATTTCTAAAAATTTCAACCTCAAAACACTCATGTTACTCAATATTAAGCCTTTAGTATTTAAAATCTAAAATATTTGATATCACTTAATCCTTTTAGATATTTCATTGAAGAGAATATATCAGCATCCAGTCTTGCTCCCCCCCCCCCCACAAATAGTTCAATTCAAACAGAAAAAACAAAACAAAAACAAATTACCATATTTTATAGCATGTAAGATGTGCGAGTATATAAGATTTCAGCAGGAAATGCATAGGAAATTTTTTTAAACATAGAACTCAATATTGTTTTCCCAACCATTTAATTTACACATGAAACAGAGTTGGGTTGTTTTACCTCTGAGCGGCACTTTTTTGCACATCATGGGCTAAATGGCCAGGTCACAAGGACCCCAAAGGCTCAGAGAAGGTTGGGGGAGGGGACCCACTGGAACAGCTGTTGGGAGACGATGGTAGCCTCCCGTCAAGGCCTTCCAGCCTGTTCTTTAATGTGCACAGAGTATGGCTCTGCCACACACAGGGCCATGGTTTAACATCCCATCCAATGGAAGACGGCCTTTCCAAGCCCACTGGCGTCCCCTACTAACCGAGGGCAGGGTGGAGAATTTTGCGCAGATAAATCTAAATGCTGATTCAGCTTGGACTCGAACCTGGGAACTTCAGATTACGAGCCTGGCGTGCTACCAACTGAGCCACCTCCACCCCCATGAAACAGAGAAAAACGGATCAGTAAATTTCCTCAAGGTCACTTTCCAGAAGTACTCCCAATCTGTTGAAACTTCAGTACACTGAAAATCTTCTTTTGTCCCTAACTTCATCCCTAAGGATTCTGTCCACCCCATATATACCAATTATCAGTATTCCACACCCTATTTCTGCAAGCCCACAGATACTGCTCTATGGAGAAACTCTTGAAGCTGGAAATAAAATACATCATGAAATTAGGTAAACAAGCATGTTACACATATAAATTTCTAAATATCCTAAAAAAAGGTACAGTCACAACAAAACGCTTCCTTACCGGTACTATCAACACCAACTCTTATAAAAAAATTTACACCATTCTCTCTTATCCCACATCTAACTGCCTCTTTGACAAAAATTATGAAATAATTTAATTACACTGTGCCCATAAGAGTACAAAACATTATCTTAAAATTAATTAGAAATGATGAAGACCAACAAATGCCTTCAGGTGGCATTTATGTGATCCATATTGAGGACCCACATGAACTCCACCAGAAAAATATGTAAGAAAAACCTTTAGACAATTCTCAACCCGACGGACAGAACACCAAGAAGATTAAGAAAACGTCAACCAAAAAACAGCTCTAATCCAAATTGCCATCGCCCACAACCTAACACCAAAATTCAATGACGCAGGAATACTATTCTCCCCCCACACACACAGTACGAAATTTCAATTAAATTATGCAAACCTTGTAGCATAATTAAACAGAAATATGCAATAATGACATAACCCCCCCTCCCCACTTTCAGCATGGAAAATACTCTTCATAATTACCTAAACATTAAACTAAATTAAGCAACCCCTGTTTCCTGTGCTTCCTAACATGCACACATAAACACAACAGCACCACACAAAATTTCACACAATTATGTATAAATAAAGCCCCAACAAAAAAAACTCTAAAACTCTATATCCCTAACTTTAAAAATCTACACCCCCTAACCCCTCAATAGAGGGAATCACATGTACTACCACCCACCCCTCCCCAAAATGTGCTCCAAGCATAACATCAACAAACATCAACCACAGCATTTATAACATTTGTGCCTGCCACAAAATAACTACTTCGCCTGATGATGCATTCGAGCAACAATGTGAAACACATAGCAGATATGCATTATGTAATATTCTATTATATATTATTTATATTATATAATATTCGAATTCCCGAAAAAGTTGAGATCATCAGATGTGAATAAAAATACATTGGTTGACATGTACACCAATTTGACGTCAACTTGACACTAGCATTCTCTCAGAAAACAAAAAAAAAATGAAGAATATAAGTGAATGCATATCTGGACTATACTATCCACCACAGGAAATAGACTCATCTACCCATCAGACATCAATGCAAAGAAAAAACCAAGGTAAATATCTAGATAATAATTCCATCCAATTGTCTCAACTTTTCCACTAATTACAGTGATATAGAAAAAATTCAATAATAGAGAAACTTTCAGATGCAATTTTTGTGGCCAACTAGGACACATGGAGCAATATCACTACAGAAAAAATGACAATTCGGGAAACTTAAATTAAGATCTTTGAAGTGAGAGGCCAAAGAATCTCAAGAAAAGCCCTCTCATGAGTTAAGTCTTGTCACTGTTGGTACACATAATGTTATAGAACTACCTTTTGTGAAGCCTCATGATGAAAAAAACTGAATTAACAGATCACAACGACACAGGAGTTGATCTTTCGTGTTTACCTGAGAAGTTTTAGATGAAGTTAACCACATTTGTGAATTTAAATTGCAGCCACGGTCCAGTGGACTTTCTAATTATCTTGTAGTCCAAAGCAGAATGTTCAGGAAGAAAGTATAAAATGTCCTATCAGTTTAATTAATACGAATTTAGAGATTCAAGTTGATAACTAGAAAGATGTTGAATTAGAAGTCTTAAAGGAAAATAGTGCCGAATTTGTTGATAATGAGAAAAATGTTGAAGTAGATGTGTTTTAAAGGAAAATAATGCTAATGAAGAATTATTAGATGAAAAAAAGCCAAGCTTATTAGATAAAAAAAAAAGCCAAGTATCCCAGAAATTGTTTCGAGTATAAATAATCCTGATGAATCTAACAAGCTAAGAAATTTTCTAGTGTTGAAGAGTCATTTAGAAGCAGGCAGTAACAGTCCTGGAAAGCACAAATTCAGGTTCTTCAAAGACAAGCATGTAGTGAGTTGTTAATGAGAAAACGATGGCCTGCAGAATGATAATCAGCAATGAAGTAATCAACATGGAGTAGATGACATCACAAGCGACATCTTAAGAAGCACCTACACCTAGTTTATTGATTGGCATGGGAATGAAGTCTCCAGGAAACAACTGGATGATTATTTATTTCAATGGAGTGCTAACAATGACAAGTATATTATTATTATTATTCTACTGTGGCACTAATTATTTATATCTTATTTCTTTTTTCTGGAATAGATGAAGACAGAGATCATTGAAGATTATTTCTTGTTGCTATATTTAGAAATTTTTAAATATTTAATTTCATGTTGAAACTTTAGAATTTCAGATCTTTTTTTAAAAGTGAATTTATTATTCAAAGTTTATAGTTTGAGTTTACAATGTGAAGTGGTTAGAATTTTTTTTATATATTCTTGTTCAACTGAAGTTCCAGTTGAACCATAAAGAGTTATATATTGTATTAACATGATTTCAAGTGTAATTATGAATTGTAGATTTTTTTTCATTTCAGCTGACTGAAAGCTGAATTGAGTGTTGTAAGTTTTACATTAAGGAATTTAGGAATTATAAAAATGTTTATGGGTGCAAATGATGACAATGAAAGAGAATTTAGTGTACAGTGATTGTATAAATTGTATTTTGAAGTGTATTTTTATAGTTGAAAGGTATTTTTGTATTTAAAATGATTCTTATTGTAAAAATTGGATGGAATTGTAGTGGATGAAATTTTAGCATTGTATATGATAAATTACTGATACAGTTTTTCTTAACTTTTAGATTGATATATATGTGTTTAAAATTGTTTAGTGTCATCAGTGATGTTGATGCATCAATAATGTGTAATTATCGGGATGGCATTGACAGCATTTGTTTGCATACATATATATGAGCTGACCATGTTGTCTTGAAGTTTTTGTACCTTTTTTGAGCTGTCCCCAACGACAAAGCCTAGTTTGACTGAGACGGTCATTAACAAAACTCTTTTGGGAGGGGGATGTAAAGCTCAATGAGGAGAGGTAATTAAGGTTATTTTTATTTCAGCTAGCCTGTGATTTATTGTGTTTAGGTGAAGTTTTAGCAGATGATTACACTCCTGCTTGTTTGTAAAATGAAATTATTAGCTTTGCATATTTGATTGTAGTTAGAAGGATATAACGGAGTACTAATACCAGTTTTTTTTATGTATCACAGTACGAAAGAAGATTAGATTTCGCATATTTGATTGTTGTCAGTGGGAATAAACAGGAGTTATGTGCCCCACTTGATGTACCTGTATTTATATTCTGTGAAAGAGCAGAACTGCTTTTTTTTTTCTTTAGAAAAAAAAATTAAAAAAATACAGCATGTACTTTACATGTGATGCCCTACTTTAGAAGTTAAGCAGCACAGGAGTTAGAATAACAAGCTTTGTACAGGTTATAATATGCAACTTTAGGAATTGTATTAGAATGTGATACTGGTTAGACTGATTAATGCTAGTATACAGTTAATTGCTACAGCAATTGGTATGCATTTTCACTAGACAGCTTTACACAATGTAGGAGGAAAGGGAGGAGGTACTTTTGATTGTGATAGAAGATTGTGTCGAAGTGAGAGTAGATAGTCTTGTTGATATTTGTGTATGCATACTTATTTATTATATTACTTTATTTATGTTCAGTGATATGTAAATGATGTAGGATGTGTCCTTTCATTCAAAATTGCTCATCAAAATCTGTTAGGTTAAAAAATTTGACTCCCTTCGGGAAGGGGATTTGTGATAGTCACCCATTCAACAACTACATTGTAACAGTTTACTTTTCCTTAGCCAGTTTCACTCTTTTGTGTTATATTTATTTTTTTGTGGATTATTCTTCAGTTGGAATATAATTTTTTCTCATCCAGACAGCTTAAGGAGTTGCAGATATGCAACTCCAACTTTTGGTTGACACCTGCTAATGTATGCATAAGGATACCCTCTCTTGCATCATAGCTAGCATGAGTGCGTGATCTTAAGTTTATGCAAATGTCTTTCCCAGTGTGCAATACACGTGTCAGTTGCATGCCACATGTATAGTAAGTGAAGTTAGGTCACAGAGTTAGTAAGATGAGTGGTTGAAATGTAGTAGTAAAGATGCTAGTAGTCAGTGGTTAGTAGTTTTTGGAATTGATAGTACGATGGAGTTGAGATGAATTAGTTGAGAGGATATGAGCTTTTAGTTGCTCACACCATTTTCATCAGTTTATTCTGTGAGTCTTGTTTTTTGGAAATAAACTTTGTTTGCTTCATAAAATATTGACTTTTTCTATTTTTTTATCTCTTGAGCAGGATAATTGATTTTGATTAGATTTAAACTTTAATAATTTGACCATCTTTTTGAATTTAATGCTTATGGACTAACTGTAGTTTTGTATTGTTTTGTTGGAGCCTGATGTCTGTTTACCAATCCAGGGTAGCCTTGAAACATCACAGAGTGCACGTACTATAGTTGTGCTGACTAGAGGTTGGCAATGATGGAATGTCCTTTGGGAACAAGTTGGAAGTGCACTACACCCTCAAATTCTACCAAACATGCAACATTAACTTCGTTTTGAATTGTCTCCTCTTTGCGGAGATGAGGAATGGCCTGAGTAAAGTCACTGTTTTTTGATTGTTCGGATTGTTGAAAAAGATCCATTTTTCATCGCATATAACAATTTGATTGATGAAATGGTGGTTGTGTGGATATTAGGGAGGAGTTTCCCATATGTAGGGAATCCACTGTAAGTGGATCACAATATTGGCAAAAGAGAGTTTAGAGCACATTTCCATGATGTTCTGTATAAGGAAAGGATTGAAAATTCTGGAGTCCTTCTTCTGGAGTGCTTGTAAAGCTGATTTGGAGTTGCAAAGTATGACAAAGATGTTACTGCTGCTTCTTCCTATGTTACCTTGTCACTACTTCCTATTCAACCCATGTGTATTTATAAATATCCTAGCGTTTGTAGTATGTGTTACTTATTTTCAAATCATTAAGTTTGCTTATTGGTATGGGACAATCCCCATTGCCAATGGACTACCCATGCTAAAGGGACCAAAAACTCTGCTCAAAGGTTAGAATCAGTACATTAATGTCATCTAGCACAAGAGAAATATCTCCTTTCTTGACAGAATTTTAAATATCCTGAAGTTGTTGGTAAAAACCTATCTTTCTCATTCTCATCAGAGTCCTCTGGTGGGATGTAACAACATATAACATTCAAGTTTTTAATCTCAGTTTCAAATTTAGCTGTAAGTAATCTTTCATTAATGCAGTCATATCCTACAAGAGCATTACTGGTGTGCCTGCTGTGAAGCAAACTTACACCTTGGAGATGCTTTCCATCTTCCCTCCCTGAAAAGAGAAATATAAAATTACTAAGTATATAACCTTTACCTTTCCATCTGGTCTCCTGCATTTAAGCTTGACAATCATTTTTGAATTCTTACTCGATAAGTAATGCTTGGTAAATATTTAAAGAAACCTATTTCAACTTTATTTGGCAAGTTATTATTGTCTGGCACCCGATAGAGCTATCTAGAATTTGAATAAAATTGGATCAGACGAAAGGTCCAACTGAAAAGTTAGTAATCTTTGGAGTGTTACAGAGCCAGAAAAAGAAAGTGGTGCCGCGAACAGGGACCTGCCAGAGAAAGAAAGTGGGTCCGAGAACAGGGACTGTATATATATATATGTATAAATTGTATAGGTTATTTAATGTGATTGTCAAAGATAAGAAATTTTTGTACTCATTAGTTATACGTACTATTCATAGATTCAACAGCAGTTTAAGCCGAAATTTTTTGTTGAGCAAGAAGCTTAACTTTTTGTGTATTAATCAAAGATACTGAAGTTTCAGCGCAGTTATTGCTGATAGTTAAGATCTTTATTGTATGTATGTAAAGATTAGAAGTGTATGGACACACACACACACAATAGATAAATTTTTTGATAAGAAAGTTTATATTTGCAAGCATAGTATAGCTTTAGTATTGTATTGTTGTATAGCAGTACCTTTCAGCACTGCTCAAAATAAAAAAGCTTTAAAATTTCCAAAATTCAAAATTTTTTGCAGACCACTAAACATGTCTACTAGTAACATGGCAAATTCTGCCATAATGACTCCTGACTTAGAAAAAGTAAAGGGTAGGTTGCAAGATGAAATGAAGGAAGCAGAAGTGCTAATGAATCTGCTTGATGATCATCGGAAGAAAAGGGGAACGACAACAACCCCTAAATTTGCTGACAATGCTACATCAGCTCACCAACATAGAAACTTTGAACGTAAGGTTCCATTTTCTGTTCTGTCAGAAGCAAGTGATAGAACAGAATATTTTCAACCGTCACAACGACGATTTGCCAATCCATCAATCAACTATAGTCAGTATCTTGTGGTCTGTAAATGGTAGCTAGGTAGTCACTGGAAGGAGAGCTATGCACCAATCCCCTGTGATGATGCATAGAACCGGCCAGGCCTAGCACCTAATGTCCGACCCCGCCTTCTCGTGGTGCGGACCGTTAGTAACTTTCAAAAGATATACTCTCTTGTGGAAGTGAACGGAAGGGGAGGGCTGCCAGATTAGTGTGGCCTACTGATCTGGACAACTATGGCTACTTTTCTTTTTTTCTACCCTGCTGAGGAGTGGTCAACCACACAGGGTCCTGGTGCTGACCATATAAACCTACTGGACTGGACAGATATATGGCTCTGAGCTTGATTATGGATCCTGATTTTGCTGCACTGGTGGGCTTCTGTGGAAGGAAAATCTTCCGCTGTGTTTTCTGTTTGTTTGTGGGTTGACAGCCCCAAGTGAATAGATTCACAGGATATGTTTATCAGCTGGTGGATAATCCTGAGCAGAAGTCATCGCAGGCACCTGAACTCTTTGCTTCTATTGGCATCGTCAAATTCTACATTGGAGGAAGTCTTCCAGTGTAGAAGGCTTCAGCCTTTAGTAGTGGGGGAACGGGTCTTTGCCCCATGTCTGCGATTAGGGGGCTGTTTGATATTGTCGGCATTCCCTCTCTCAATAAACATAGTTTCTTTAAACATCCCACTAACCATTTTCTCTCCATAGGTAGTTGGAATGTGAAGACTCTGCACAGAGCTTTTTCTCTTGATGTCCTCACACAAGAATTCCACCGTTATGATTTAGATATTCTCGGCTTGCAAGAGACCAGATGGACAGATAAAGGTCAGATTCTTAAAAATAATCTTAAATTTCTCTTTTCATGGAGGGACGACAATAAGCATCACCAAGGCGTGGGTCTGCTTCTCAGCAGACACGCTAGCGATGCTCTTCTAGGATATGAGTGCATTAATGAAAGGTTTCTTATAGCAAAATTTCAGACAAGCGTTAAAGACTTGAATGTTATCTGCTGTTATGCCCCCACTGAGGATGCCGATGAGGATCAGAAGGATAGGTTTTATGAACAACTTCAGGATATTTTGAATTCTGTCAAGAAAGGAGATATTACCCTTGTTCTTGGTGACTTCAATGCCAAAGTTGGTACTGACTCTGCCCTTTGGGGAGGAGTAATAGGCCCTTTTGGTATTGGTAGCTGCAATGGCAATGGGCAACGTCTCCTACTGGTAAGTAAACTCAATGGATTCAGAATAACTAACACTTATTACAAACACTGCGACATACATAAGTACACATGGGTTTCACCTGATGGGCTGCATAAGAATATGATTGATTACATATTAATTAACAGCAAATGGGCTAGTTCTGTTAGGAATACCAGGGCATATAGGGGAGCTGAAATTGGATCTGACCATTACCTTGTTAAAAGTGTCTTGCAACTTAAACTTAAAAAGTGTTGTGCTAGGGTTAAAAAATTTACTTTTAATACTGAAGCTCTGAAAGATCCAGTTATAGCCAAAGCTTACCATGATAGGTTACTTAGTCATTATGACAGTCATGGTTTGCTTACTACTGAAGTTGAGGAAGAATGGGATCATTTTAAACAGGCTTTTTTGGATACTAACAGTACCCTTTTAGGAAAAAAGGAGCAGAAAGGCAAAATTATCTGAGTGATAAGGCACTTGAGCTTATTTCGGAAAGAAAGAACTGCAGGAATGCCCTTAATCAATACCCTACTAGTCCTAATAGAAAGCATTACAGAGACCTTAATAAACTTGTAAAGGATCAGTTAGCTGCTGATAAGAATCTTTGGCTTGATGGTTTGGCTGACAAAGCCGAGGAAGCAGTTAGACAGCACAACAGCAGAGAGCTGTACCAGATAGTTAATGTTTTGTGTGGTAGAAAACGGACAGGCATACAAGGATTGAAGGATAAACAAGGTAAGGTTATACAAGGGGAGGATTCTGTCATGGCTAGGTGGGCTGAGCATTTCAGTGATGTTCTAAACAATGTAGTTAGTTCTACTCCCATTGTTTGCAATGATGATAGATGCATTGGTGGCTTTCATGTTGAACCTATAACACAATCTGAAGTTATTTTGGCTGTTTCTAAACTTAAACTTCATAAATCTCCAGGGGTAGATGAAATTACTACGGAAATGCTTAGAGCTGGGAATGTTTCGGTTACCACTTGGATGACTGAAATTCTGAATATCTTTTATGATAAAGGCATGGTTCCTAAGGATTTTACCAGAGCTATTGTTATCCCTATTTTCAAAAAAGGTGATCGCAGTACTTGTGATAACTATAGGGGTATCAGCCTACGCTCTGTTCCAGGTAAAGTTTGTAACGCTCCAAACAATGCAAAATATTTAAAGTTTTATGCTCCGGATAGCTTTAACGGGCGCCAGGCAATCATTAACAAATTGCCAAAAATGTAGAATAAGTTGATTTAGGGTTCCAATGCCAGTGAGCGTTCATAGTAAGAGTCAAAATGTATCTTAACAAATAAGAGTTAATGTAAAAAAAAAGATTCTAAATTAGCGTTGCTCAAGATAAAAACTACAGACTCAAAAGTTTGTAACATAACAAAATAGATTTATTTCCAAAAATAAGTAACTCACCAAGACATCAATGAAGAAACTAAAATCTGTGCTACGCACCTTACTACATCTCTCTGCTCTCTCTACAACTCTCAAGTGACAAATCCTTCAAGTGCCTCGCAGGGCACGGTTTTCACAATGGGCCGGAGCATGCCGGGAAAGACATTTGCATACAATGTCGGACGCAAGCTATGACGCAAGAGGGGGCGTGTCCTTGGCACGCGCTTTAACGGTTACGGTCGGAAGTTCGGAGTTGCGCGTACGCAACTCCTAGAAACTTGAAAACGAGTGCTGTGATGCCGAAAAGGAAATAAAAATCCCCAAAATGATAAATATAACGTAAATTAAACAAAAACTGGTTAAGGTAAAGCAAAAGTGAACGATGGGGCATCACAAGTTCTTTCCATGATTGTGCTTAATAGAATTAAGAATCTGGTTGACAATCAATTGCGTGATGAGCAATGTGGATTCAGAAGTGGTAGGGGATGTGTGGATCAGATATTTTCACTTAGGCAGATTCTTGAGAAATGTTTAGAGTTTCAGAAACCTTTGGTTGCTAGCTTTGTTGATTTCAAAACGGCTTTCGACTCTGTTGATCGTCATAATTTGTGGTTGATTGTGAAATCATATGGTATACCAGACAAGTTAGTTAACATAATGAAAGCTCTCTATAATAACACTGAGTCGTGTGTGAGAGTTGGTAAGGCTTGTAGCAATTGGTTTAGCATTACTTCTGGTGTTCGACAAGGGTGCATTTTGTCTCCTTTTCTCTTTAGCTTGGTTATTGATTATGTTATGCGAAATTCACTTCAAGGGAAAGATTTTGGCCTTAAATGGGCTGGAGATACGAAAATTTCTGATTTAGATTATGCTGATGATTTAGCCCTTTTGGCAAATGATGTTGATGAGATGAACTCTTTCATTCAAGCTGTTGATGAGACTGGTAGTAGAGTAGGTTTGGTTATAAACAGAGAGAAAACTAAAGTGATGAAAATTGGTCAAGCAGGCTGTGATTCAGTTAATCTGAATGGTTGCAGTCTTGAGCAGGTGTCACAGTTTAATTATCTTGGGAGCTATGTAACAGATAATGGTGATGTGCGGCATGAGATTAACAGATGAATAGGGATTGCTGCCGGGACTTTTAAGAACCTATGGAGAGTGTGGAGAAATAGGCGTATACACCTAAAGACTAAAATTAGACTGTATAATAGTTTGGTTCTTTCTAGGGTTAGTTATGGTAGTGAAACTTGGACACTTTGTAAACAAGATAACAGGAAACTAGATGCTTTTGATTCCAGATGCTTACGCAGTATCTTGGGCATTAGGTGGTTTAACTTTGTAACTAATGATGAGATTAGGCAAAGGAGTTTGCAACCTCCTTTAAGCAGCATATTGTGCAGAGAGAGACTCCGTTGGTTTGGCCATGTTGCCCGTATGAATAATTATAGATTGGCGAATAGGGTTATGAACAGTATGCCTAAAGGCCTCAGAAAGAGGGGGAGACCTAGGATGCGGTGGGCCGACAATGTCAAAGAGGACCTTGTTAGAATTGGTGTGCAGTGGCCAGATGCAGTAGATGTAGCTCAGGATAGACTTGCTTGGAGAACTAAATTGCACGGTCTGGTTGGACCTCCGTAGCCCATGGCTGCTTGAGGATGATGATGATGATGATGAGTATCTTGTCTAATTGGATGTGCTAAGCAATGGTTAATAAAGGATGTTGTCATGGAATAGAGTTTTGGAAAATTTTTAAAAGTAAACTCTTGGAGATCTATCCAGCTTATAATGATTTCACACAGTTAGCTACAGAACTGTTTTAACGAAGACAAAGGGAAGGAGATGATATCGAAAAATTCTTCTGGGGTACAGTAGAGTTATACCAGCTGTACAATGCTGATGCTGCCGAAATTGACATTATAAACTGCATATTGTCCCAATTGCTTTTGCCCATTAGGGAATTCTTAGAAGTACGAAATGTAAATTCAGTTTCAACTTTAGTCAAATTGGCTTGGCAATATACTGCAAGAAGAGAATCTGCAGAAACTGCATTAAACCAACAATGAATACAATCCTCGCCAAAGCAGTGCTATGAGGTTGAGTCTCGTAAATTGACTCCCGTACGACCATAAGTTACATGGTTCCGACAATTTGTACCAAACGCGCCTACAATGATGCAGAACGTACGAAGCAGAGATTATGTTCCATGTCAAGCTTTGAACAATGATACTAGACCTAAAACTTTTTTGTGAACAATAGAGAAACTTTGAGATGTAATTTTTGTGGTCGATTAGGGCACACGGAGCAATACTGCTATAGAAGCAATATTGCTCCGTGTGCCCTAGTCGACAAATACAATTTGGAAAACTTAAATTAGGATCTTTGAAGTGAGAGGCCAAAGTTCCTCAAGAAAAGCCCTCTCATGAGTTATGTCTTGCCACTGTTTTTTACCTTTTGTTAAGGCTTGTCGTGAAGAAACTGAATTAATAGATCATAACAATACAGAAGCCAATCTTTTGTGTTCAAATGAGCAAGTTTTAGATGATATTTATGACAATTGTCAATTGAAATTGCAGCTGCAGTTCAGTGGACTTTTTGAGATACTGTGTAGGCCAAAACAGAATATTCAAGAAGAACCTATCAAATGTTCTATTAATGTAATCAATATAAATTCAGAGAAACAAGTTGATGATACAAAGCAAATTGAGAAATGTGTTGATATAGTTGTAGAGAAAAATAGTACAAAATTAATTGATGAAAGGTTTCTGAAATTGAAGTTTTAAATGAAAGTAGGGCTGAAATTGTTAATGAGAAACGTTCTTCAACAGAGGTTTTAAAGGAAAATGACGTTAATGAGAATAGTATACAAGAAACTGTTTTGAATATAAATAATCCTGATGAATCTAACAAGTTTAGAAGTTTTCAACTGTTGAAGCATCATTTGGAGGTGGACAGCAATAAACCTGGAAAGTACAAAGCCAGGTTTTTCAAAAACCAGCACGTAGCGACAAGATGTCAACAAAACGACCACAGTCTACAGAGCGACAACTGGCAGAGAAGCAGTCAACATAACATACATGACGTCACCAACAAGATCTTCAGCAGTGTTTTCACCTGACGTATTGATCGATGAAGGAAGGATGTCACCAGGGAACCAACTCAATGATGATTTATCGCAACGGAGTGCCAACAATGAAAATTTAAGTATATTATTATTATTCCACTGTGGCACTAAATGATTTATGTTTTATTTCTTTTCTCTGAAATAGATGAAGACCGAGGAGCTTGAAATCGAAATATTGTGATTTATATACTTTGAGATTTTGAAATGTTTAATTTCTTATTGAAACTTTGGAATTTAGATATTGATTTTTATTTTTATTTTTTTTTTGGAAAATGAATTTAGTGTGAATTTATAATGTCATGTGAATAGAATTTTTTATGTATTTCTTGTTCATCTGAAGTTCTAGTTGTTATATCATACTAACATGATTTAAAGTATATTTTTGAAGATTTTTTCATTTTAGCTGACTGAAAGTATTGTAAGTTTACATTAAGAAGTTTAAAAATTGTAAAATGTTTATTGATACGAATGATGAGAATGAAAGACAATTCAGTACAGTGATTAAATATTTTTCACTTTTAAGAAATATTTTCTATTTTTGTAAAATATTTGCATTTTGAAATGAATTTTTGTGTATTCATGTAAAAGGTGAATGGAATTGTATTGGATGAAATGTTATCATCATATATTATAAATTATTGATACAACTTTTTCTTTACTGTTAGATCCGACGTATGTATATGTTCAGTGTCATCAGTGATATTTATTCATCAATGATGTGTAATTGTTGGGATGACATTGGCAGCATTTATTTGTATATATATATATGAGCTGACCATGATGATGTCTGAAAGATTTTTTTTTTGGCATCCATTTGGAGCTGTCCCATCAGCCAAGTCTTGTGACCGAGTAGTACCAGCATAACTCCTTTGGGAAGGGGACGTAAAGCTCTAAAAGGGAGGTAACTAATGTATTTTTTTTTATTTCAGCTAGTTCGCAGTTATTGTGTCTAGGTGAAGAATTAGTGGATGATTACACTCCCACTTGTTTGTAAAATTTTGAAATTTCTTAAATTCGCGTGTTTGATGTAGTTAGGAGGATTTGATGGTGTTCCAATACTCAATTTTATGTGTTTTAAAAGAAGATTTAGCTTTCACATATTTTGATTATGGTTAGGGAATAAGCGTAAGTTATGTACCCAGCTTGATATGTATGCAATTGAATTTTTTTTTCTTTAACCTTTTTAGAAGTTAAGCAGGATAGGAGTAGTATTAACCAGCTTTTTGTACAGGTTATTGTATGCAACTTTTGAAGTTTGTATCAGAATGTGATACTAGTTAGTCCGATAAAGTTAGTATGCAGTTAACTGCCACAGCCATTGGTATGTGTTTACAATAGGTAGCTTTACACATTGTTAGGGGAAAAGGGAGGAAGTACCTTTGGTTGTGATGGAAAATTGTGTCGAAGTGAGAGTAGATCGTCTTATCAAAATTTGTGTAAGCATAGTTTTACTTTATTTTATGTTCAGCGATGATTAAATGACCTGAGAAGTGTCCTATTATTCAAAATGTGCTTGTCAAAATCTGTTAGGTCAAATTTTGACTCCCTTTAGGAGGGGGAGTTGTGATGGTCCACCCATTCACTTTTACTTTTCCTTAACCAGTTTTGCTTTATTTACGTTATATTTATCAGTTTGAGGATTTTAATTCATTTTGTGGACTGTCTCAATCCTCATCCGAGCTGCGCATGAGCAACTTCGATCTTTTGATTGACAACTGCTAAAGCACGTGCAGGACATGCCATCTCTTGCATCATAGCTTGTGCAACTGTCAGTTGTCAGCTATGATGTGTTGTCAGTTTATTTAAATGTCTTTCCCGGCATGCAATAGCCACGTGCCAGCTTTGTTCACAGCTTGTTATAACTTAGTGGCGTTAGGTCACTGAGTTAGTAGTTGAGTAGTAAGTGATTGAGGTCGTGTTAGAAGGAGAGTTGAGTTTTTGTGAATTAGTGTAAACAGAATTTTTGTCCAAGATGTAGTCGAGATTCTACCACTTAGCTTGGTGAGTTGAATTTTTGGAAATAAACTTCATTTGTTTTAGAAACTTTTGAAACTTTGCTATTTTTTCTCTTGAGCAATGTAAATTGATTTTTTGATTAGATTGTATTTAAGCTTAACAATCATTTTTGAATTTTTACTCAATAAGTAAGGCTTGTCAAATATTTAACGAACCCTATTTCAACTTTATTGGCAAGTTATTATTGCCTGGCGCCCGATAGAGCTATCCAGAATTTGAATAAAATTGGATCAGACAAAAGGTGCAACTGAAAAGTTAGTAATCTTTGGAGCATTACACTGCCCTAAAATCCCACTGTTGTGTGAGGATGTCAAGAGAATAATCTCTATGCAGTATCCTCAAATTCCATGTACCTGTGGTGAGAAAATGATTACTAAGATTTTTAAAGAAACAAGTTAACTTTAGAATTAAAAAAAAATAACCAATCAACAGAAACAGGTCATGTTATATACCAAATTAAACAGAATTTAATTGCAAATTTTATTAAAATAAATAATATAAACAAATTTACAAGCATATTGATTTTAAATAAGCTTTTTTCAATGTGATATGGTGGGAAAAAAAAGATCGCACTATGAATAAATATGGTTAAATTACACATCTATTGAAAGCAAATTTTCTCCCGAATAATATAATATTCAATCTGAAATATGATTTTTATTTCTTTTAATGATTCTTTTCAATATTGTATATTTCAAATACAGCCAGTGTTATATGTCATACAAAGTGACTTCTCACATTCACGGGATTTTCTGAACTGGTTATGAAACAGAAAAAAAGCTTTCTTGGCTGCTTTTTTACTAAACATTATGAATTTTTTCACTCACTGTTGAAGTTTGTCAATCTTGTCTAAGTGCAGAAAAGTTTGTGCATCAAAGCAAAAAAAAAACAGTGTTTAATAGTTTGTGTGGCACAGTCAAGGTACTGAAGGGGGGGGGGGGGGGCTTTAAAAATAATTCAATAGAAACATAAAAACTTGTAATTTAAAAAAAATTATATTCTTCTAGAGGGGGGTGGTGAAACTTTCATAGTGAGTTTAGCGGAGGGGACATCTTCCTGAAATTGCCCTCCCACATGATGGCTGATTTCCATAACAAGGATGTGTAATTTACTTCCATATCCAAAATATATATTTTCAGAAAACAGTACAAGCTCAAAGTTATTTTACTATAAAAACTAGAAATGACAAAAGAAAAATTATATATAACCTAATGGGAGGTTAAATAAAATATCTGCAATAAATCTAGAGAATTGAATTTGCTTTCAAATCCAAGACCTCATTTATTTCCAGAAAATGATACCAGATCAAAGTTTTACTGGGAAAGTAATAAAAATAAAATAAAAATTAACATATAGCCTAATGCGATGTTAAATTATCCACAGCAACAAGTTGTAGGCCGGCCATACGATGTAGCATAACTATGAAAAAAATCAATACTTATCAATCGGCCAAAAGATCACTAATTTCCGAAAATAAAACTACCGAAAAAACAAACAAACTAAGGTTTAAATATAAAAATATAAATACTAACTTTACAAAGGGAATCCAATATGATGGACCAAAACTTTAAAAAACACTTATAGCACATGGAACAGAGATAGCATGTGCCAGCCATCTGCCTCTTGTTTGCCTCAGTGAAGCATAACTAATTAAATGCAGCTGCACCCAGAATTTCAAAGAAGGATGCGTTTACTTCCGGTTTCGATTTTAAGAGCAAGAAAGATGCATAGAATGCTGGGAAAAATGATAAAAATAATTTTGGGAATACTGAAATAAGTTGGTCTGTAAATGGTAGCTAGGTAGTCACTGGAAGGAGAGCTATGCACCAATCAACTGTGATGATGCATAGAACCGGCCAGGCCCAGCACCTAATATCCGACTGCACCTTCTCATGGTGCAGGCCATTAGTATCTTTTAAAAGAAATACTCTATTCTGGAAGTGAATGAAAGGAGAGGGCTGCCAGCTCAGTGTGGCCTACTGATCTGGTCATCTACGGCCACTTTTTTTTTCCAACCTTGATGAGGAGTGATTAACCACACAGGGTCCTGGTGCTGACCATATAAACCTACTGGACTGGACTGATATAAGGCTCTGAGCTTAATTATGGATCCTGAATTTGTTGCATTGGTGGGCTTCTGAGGAGGGAGAATCTTCCACTGTGTTTTCTGTTTGTTTGTGGGTTGACAGCCCCAAGTGAATATATTCACAGGACATGTTTTATTAGCTGGTGGATAATTCTGAGCAGTGGTCATCGCAAGCACCTGAACTCTTGCTTCTATGGCATCATCGGTTGGTTGTTTTGGGTTTAATGGCGCATAAGTATCTCAGGCTATAATGCGCCAAACGAATTTCCAAATAAGAGATAAAAGTCAACAGACCCAGAACAACATTTTAAAAATAAACTACACACACATACAAAAAAATGTAAAACAATAAAAGGAAACATAGTTAACAACAAGAAACAAATGTATAAACATGGAAGAAATATAAAAGTAACCCAGGTGTAAGCAACCTGGGTTAAAATTTCGAATAAAGCGAATTATTTCGAATAATATCCTGTATATCGTAAAAATTGAAAAACAACATTAAAACAACAATGATCTGATAACAAATATCCGAGTGTAAGGGGCTCGGACATAAAATCATGATGGTTAAAAAAACAAGTTGTTCAAAGGTAAAATATGGACAAGAAATTAAAATATGTTTGATAGTTAAAATGGTGTCACAAAACTCGCCACCCGAAGAAACTCATCGTCCACCCGAAGAAGAAAGGAATGTGTAACATTCAAATGACCTAAGTGGAGCTGAGCGAGTACAACTTCCTCCTTGTGATTCCTGCGAAAACAAGATTGCCATGGTTTGACAATAGGCTTGATCCCGAAAAGCTTGTTACCAACCTGTTCAGACAAAGATCTCTGAACTGTACCCAGAGCTCGATGGAAAAACGCTGCTGGAAGTCCAAGTATGGAACTGGCAGCAGAGAGTCGGATAGGGGCATGGCTGACCTGGCAGCAGCATCTTCCAAATCGTTGCCCCTAATCCTGACATGACCGGGCACCCAACAGAAGACAATCGTTGTGGTGGCTGCCAGGCGATGGAGCTGCTGGCAGATCTTGGAGAGAATAGGGTGAGGTTGATGCCTCACCGAGATCAAAGCCTGTAGCAAGCTAAGCGACAGCAGATGCACGAAAGGAGTGCAGAGCAAGGCAAAGCTCCTCTGCTGTGAATGGCCTGTTGTAAGGCTCCAGGCCATTCAAATGGAAGGACAGTGGAGAGTGTTCCGTCCTGCTCTTCTGAGCCAGAAACTTGGGGTAGTAAGAAGAAGAAGAAGAGATGGAGGAGAATGACTCCCCCAGAGTGTCAGCAATTGCTTTGGGATCAGCATTTGCCTGTCCAATGTGGTTCAGGATCGATAACGAGTGGGATGTGTAGTTCCCACCCATCTTCTGGACTTTATCCCACACAACCTTAGGACTGGTCGTGTGGGTGATAGAAGACGTATATTTGATCCAAGATTCCTTCTGGCTCCGGCACCGGACGAAATGAGCTTTCACCCTGGACCATTTGAACTTTTCAAGGTTGGGGGACGATGGATATTTCTGAAACACACCACAAGCCTTGTTCTGAGCCTTATGAGCTGCGGTACAATCTAAATTCCACCACAGTTTCGGAAAACGAGGAAATCGTGTCAAAGTTTGAGGAATTGTTGATGCAGCTACATCTACAATACAGTCTTTAATCTCCACTACTGCCACATTGATGGGCTCCTGGCTGACAGAGCGGTCATCGAGCTCAGAGAGCAGCTCGAAACCACCCCAGTCAACCCTATCAAGCCTCCACCATGAAACAGGTGAAGTGCTGCAAGGCCCCCCACAGGAGAAGGTGCACACCACAGGGAGGTGATTGGCTTTCGTAAGGGTTGTCCTCAACCTTCCATGTAAAGAGTGGAAGGATTGAGGAGGAGCAGATGGTGAAGTCAATGGCAGTGAAAGTGTGGGTTAGGGAGTGAAAATACGTACTGACACCGGTGTTCAACAGAGTGAGTGATGAATCCAGGAGCCACTGCTCCAGGACCTCGCCCCTCCCGTTGGTGTCAGCACTACCCCAGAGTGGACTGTGTCTGTTGAAGTCCCCCATGATGAGGAAGGGTGACGGCAGCTGCAAGACAAGGTCATCAAGGTCTTCCTTGAAGATGATGATTCCAGGTGGAAGATATACCGAACAGACAGTTAGGGAGAACTGCACGAAGAGGCGGATGGCTATTGCCTCTAAGCTGGTGGTGAGGGGTACGACATGGAATGGAGAATGGTTGTTCACAAGGATGGCAACACCTCCGCAAGCTGGGTCTCCATCCCGGTCCCGGTGAACTAGTGAAAAGTGCCGGATCATGGGATCTGTGACTGGCTGCAAGTATGTCACCTGCAGGCACACACAGATGGGCTGGTGTGCCTGAAGGAGGGCCTTGATGTTGTCAATATTCCTCTGGAATCCACGACAATTCCATTGTAGGAGTGTTGCCATCATAGGACTTAGAAGAGTGGACAGATGACAAATTCCTATTCAACGTAACTGCCGTAGAGGACAGTTTAGTTAATAGGGGGTGGTCTATATCCATGTCCTCGGAATCGTCTGATGGACAGGGATCAGTGACCATTCTTTGAAAAGGAGTTATTGTTTTCTTTTTTGGCCCCGGCGGGGGGCCCTTCAGTTTGGAAGGTCTTGCTGTCTGAAGACGGGAAGGAGGAAGCCTTCCAGTGGAGATGGAAGGCTGAGTTGCAGGAATGGAAACTGGGGTTGATGTCGAAGTTGGCACCACCCTCGGTTTCACCTGTGTAAGGAGGAACTTTGCTGCAGGTGAGAAAGACTCAGTAAATGGTACACTAATGTCAGTCTGCACCGCAACCGAAGTCATTGGAATGATGGGCTTCCCAATGACTGCACTGGCATAGGATACCTTGCCGGGCAGTGCGGGTGGTACAGCAAGCTTTCTTGCCTCAGCATAAGAGATGTTGTTATTGACTTTTAGATGTTGAACCTCCTTTTCCTCCTTCCACTTTGGACAGTCACAGGAGTGTGCTGGATGTTCGTCACTACAGTTCACACAGCTTGCATTTTCTGCTGTGCAGTCAAGATCGAGATGATCCTTGCTGCCACAGAGAGCACAGGTGGGTTTGCCTAGACAAGCTGTGTGGGCACGACCGTATATCTGGCACTGAAAACAGCGCAGAGGGTTAGGTATATACGGTTGTACCTCACAATGCAAATAACCTGTGTCTTGATGGAAGAAGGCAGGCGGGCGTGTTAAATGTCACAATCAGTACCTGGGTGGGTACCAATTTCCCATCACGGCGTGTAGAAACCCAATGGCCCGTTGCTACTCCTTGAGGTGTGAGCTCCGAGAGGATTTCCTCCTCAGTAACTTTGAGGCAGCCCCACTCAGTGATCACACCCCAAGATGAATTCAAAGTTTTGTGGGGAGTGACCTCAACAGCCACTCCACCAATCTCTCTGACTTTCAGGAGCAATTCCGAGTATTTGGAACATGTGGTCTCAACCTGTAAGTCACCAGATCGTTAAGCGCTTGACGGATTTCAGCTCTCCCGCAAGACCTTTCAAAACCTTTATTTACAAAAAATGGGGACATGTCCCCAAGTACCTGATCACCTGTGGAGTGGATGATCAGGAATCTTGGGAATAAATACACAAAGACGACGACAGTATAGATAACAGAGACAACAAGGAAGATGGGGGCTCATGTCGAGCCCTCTTGCTGGCATTGATCGAATAAATTTCATCATCAACTCTCAGGTTTTGTTTCGTGTGGTTCAGTGCCTGCTCCTGATTAGACAGACTCATCCTGGCATCAGAGAAGGGTAAGGTGCAAGCCCCAAAGTGGGTGGAGGTCTGTACACTGTGGGGTGGCGAGTTGGTTCTGATAGAGAGGTAGAAGTCGAAGGCTCACGACTAGGATTCCGGTCGACGGACTTATCGATGGAACAGCCAAACTAAGTCTCCACACGAAAATTTTAGGCATTCCTGGATCAAAAGGCATTAATTAAAGATGGTGGTGGAGGGGACTAGAGTGCCTTTGAGAAGTTGGGATCCCTGCTTGATTGGTGTCTCTGGCATGCCACAGTAGGTCACAGCCCCAATAGAGAGACCTGTATGAGGGCTCTGCAGACAGGGTTGGGGCCCCTAGTCTTGTTGGCTCTCTGCTACAGCTCTGAGAAGTTGTGGGTCCCGGATGGCTGGTACTGCTGGGGTGCTGTCGGGTAGCAGCCCTGATGGAAAGGACGAAGTCAAGGGATACACTGAACGAGAGTGGGATCCCCTATTAAGCTGGTTCATAGATGGAAAAGCCACTGGGAGTCTCCACCATGTTAGCTCCCTCCAGTTCAAAAAGTTAGGTATGATTATTTAATGATTGGCATTCTAAATTAAAATTTAACCATCAAAATTCTGGTGTTGTATATGTTTGGCATTTTTTTTTAGAATGAATTTTCACTGAAATATTTGGTTTTTATGTTTAGGCAATGCGCAAAATTCAAAAGTCTCACGCTACACCTCAATGATTAGACAACTAGACAAATCCGATTCTATCAGCTTAAATGTCATGCTCATTATAACAGGTCCTTTCTCTGCAGTTATGTTATTTTTAAAAGTGAAGGCATACATAGACAGTAGATGGGTCAATTGTGGCACCCTCTGTATAATGTAGTACTATCCAGAATAGTGTAACGTTTGGGGGGTGTCATGGAATTATATATTTCCTGTCCCCACCCTCCACAGAACCCAACAAGGGGATGCCCAGTCGGGCACCAGGGCTATGTGGGTACTATACCCACACAGACAGTGAGCCAAGCCCTCACAAATAAATAAAAGGAAAATGAAAAGAGAAATGTGCAGAAATAAACCTTTTACACAAAAGGAACTGAGTGGAAAATAACAAAATTGTGAATGACCAAACCTCACAAAGAAATTATAACTACAAAAAGAAAATAATTTGTGAGGAAACTCACAAACCTGTACCCGGACATGGGCAAGGTAACTCACCGCCCTGCGCATTTGACCCTAGTAGGACCTGCCCACCAGCCGATTGCTCCTGGGGAGCCAACCCCAGGAGCTGACATTTACCAGAAGAAGAGGCCAAAGCAGTGTATAGCAGAAGCCCCAGCTGTGACGACAGGCTCCCCAATTACAAGGTGGCCAAAGGGGACTCTACCAGTCATGAGCTGAGAAGACAGGGACCCCCGAGCAACTACCAGGATTATCCTTTCCTGGGACACCGCAAACAGCAAACACGTAGGTGAGCGTTCAGGACCCTGTGAAGGTACCAGAGCCAGTGGAACCTTCACAGGGTGGTCCCCTCACCGCATACAGGAGCTTGCACCAAGGGGTTATGGTATCATCAAATTCTACATTAGATGAAGTCTTCCAGTGTAGATGGCTACAGCCTTTAGTGGTGGGGGAAAGGCTCTTTACCCCATGCCTGCGATTAGGGGGCTGTTTGATATTGTCAGCATTCCCTCTCTCAATAAACATAGTTTCTTTAAACATTCCACTAAGAATTTTCTCCCCATAGGTAGTTGGAATGTGAAGACTCCGCACAGAGTCTTCACATTCGAACTACCTATGGGGAGAAAATGGTTAGTGCACAGAGATTATTCTCTTCATATCCTCACACAGGAATTCCACCATTATAATTAAGATATTCTCAGCTTGCAAGAGACCAGATGGACAGATAAAGCTGAGATTCTTAAAAATAATTTTAAATTTCTCTTTTCAGGGAGGGACGATAATAAGCATCACTAAGGTGTAGGTCTGCTTCTAAGCAGACACATCAGTGATGCTCTTCTAAGATAATAAGCATTCTTCTACGATAATAAGCATCACTAAGGCGTAGGTCTGCTTCTAAGCAGACACATCAGTGATGCTCTTCTAGGATATGAATGCAGTAATGAAAGGTTTCTTACAGCAAAATTTCATACAAGCATTAAAGACTTGAATGCTATCTGCTGTTATACCCTAACTGCAGATGGCAATGAGGCTGAGAAGGATAGGCTTTATGGATAACTTCAGGATATTTTGAATTCTGTAAAGAAAGGAAATATTACCCTTGTTCTAGGTAACTTCAATGCCATAGTTGGTACTGACTCTGACCTTTGGGATACTTATGTGGGCCCAAAGGTACTGACTCTGACCTTTGGGAGGGGGGGGGGGTGATAGGCCCTATTGTATTGGTAGCTGCAATGGCAATGGGCAATGTCTCCGACATAGTTTGAGAATAACTAACACCTATAATAAACACTGCAACATACATAAGTACACATGGGTTCACCAAATGGGCTACATAAGATGATAGATTATATATTAATTAATAGCAAATGGGCTAGTTCTGTTAGGAATACCAGGTCATATAGGGGAGCTGAAATTGGATCTGACCATTACCTTGTTAAAAGTGTCTTGCAACTTAAACTTAAAAAGTGTTATGCTAGAGTTAAAAAAATTACCTTTAATATGAATCTCTGAAAGACCCAATTATAGCTAAAGCTTACCATGATAGATTACTTAGTAATTACAATAGTCATGGTTTGCTTACTACTGAAGTGGAGGAAGAATGGGACCATTTTAAACAGGCATTTTTGGAAACTAACAGTACTCCTTTAGGAAACAAGGAGCAGAGGAGGCAGAATTATTTGAGTAAGGCACTTGAGCTTATTTCAGAAAGAAAGAACTGCAGGAATGTCCTTAATACCCTACTAGTCCTAATAGAATGCATTACAGAGACCTTAATAAATGTGTAAAGGTTCAGTTAGCTGCTGATAATAATCTTTGGCTTGGTGGCTTGGCTGACAAACCCAAGGAAGCAGTTAGATAGCACAACGGCAGAGAGCTATACCAGATAGTTAATGTTTTGTGTGGTAGAAAACAGACAGGTATACATGGATTGAAGGATAAACAAAGTAAGGTTATAGAAGGTGAGGATTCTGTCATGGCTAGGTGGGCTGAGCATTTCAGTGATGTTCTAAACAATGCGGTTAGTTCTATTCCCATTGTTTGTAATGATGATAGATGCCTTACTGGCTTTAATGTTGGCCCTATAACACAATCTGAAGTTAGTTTGGCTATTTCTAAACTTAAACTTCATAAATCCCCAGGGGTAGATGAAATTACTACAGAAATGCTCAGAGCTGGGAATGTTTCAGTTACCACTTGGATGACTGAAATTTTGAATAACTTTTATGATAAAGGGAAGGTTCCTAAAGATTTTACCAGAGCTATTATTATCCCTATTTTCAAAAACGGTGATCGCAGTTCTTGTGATAACTATAGGGGTATCAGCCTACTCTCTGTTCCAGGTAAAGTTCTTTCTATGATTGTGCTTAATAGAATTAAGAATCTGGTTGACAGTCAATTGCTTGATGAGCAATGTGGATGCAGAAGTGGTAGGGGATGTGTGGATCAGATATTTTCACTCAGGCAGATTCTTGAGAAATGCTTAGAGTTTCAGAAACCTTTGGTTGCTAGCTTTGTTGATTTCAAAAAGGCTTTCGACTCTGTTGATCATCATAATTTATGGTTGATTGTGAGATCGTATGGCATACCAGACAAGTTAGTTAGCATAATGAAAGCTCTCTATAATAACACCGAGTCATGTGTGAGAGTTTGAAAGGCTTGTACTAATTGGTTTAACATTGCTTCTGGTGTTCAACAAGGGCAAATTTTTTCCCCTTTTCTCTTTAGTTTGGTTATTGTTTATGTTATGCAAAATTCTTTGCAAGGGAAAGATTTTGGCCTTAAACGGTCTAGAGATTTCAAAATTTCTGATTAGATTATGCAGATGATTTGACCTTGTTGGTTAATGATGTTGATGAAATGAATTCTTTCATTGGGGCTGTTGATGAGATTGGTAATAGAGTTGGATTGGTGATAAACAGTGATAAAAGAGATGAAAATTGGTCAGGAAATTGGTGTTTCGGTCACTCTGAATGGTTGCACCTTTGAGCAAGTGTCTCTTTAATTATCTTGAGAGTTATGTAACAGATACTGGTGATGTGCAGTGTGAGATTAACAGGCGAATATGGATTGCCTATAGGAATCTATGGATTGCCTATAGGATATCTATGGATAGTGTGGAAAAATAGGCATATACACCTAAAGACTAAAATTAGACTGTATAATAGTTTAGTTATTTCTAGGTTTAGTTATGGTAAAGAAACTTGGATGCTTTGTAAACAAGATAATAGGAAAGTTGATGTTTTTGATTCTAGATGCTTAAGCAGTAGCTTGGGTATTAGATGGTTCAATTTTGTAAGTAATGAAGAGGTTAGGCAAAGGAGTTGGCAACCTCCTCTGAGCAGTATATTCTGCAGAGACAGATTCTATTGATTTGGCCATGTTGCCCATATGGAAAATTATAGAGTAGCGAATAGAGTTATGAACTGTGTGCCTAAAGGCCTCAGAAAGAGGGAAAGACATAGGATGCGGTGGGCAGACAATGTCAAATAGTACCTTATTAGAATTGGTGTGCAGTGGTAATATGCAGCAGATATAGCTCAGGACTGTATGTTTGGAGAACTAAATTGCAGTCTGGTTGGGCCTCCATAGCCAATAGCTGCTTGAGGATGATGATGATGATGAAATAAGTTTATGACAGAAAAGAGTGTGAAACTGGAAAAAACGGTGGTACATACTTTGTAATTACTTCCAAAATATACCGTTTTTAAAAATAGCAGTTTCCTTTTGTTTTGTTTTTTTGTTTTTTTAGGAGATTTTTTGAAAATTTAAGGAAAAATTTGCTTACAAGTAAAATTAAACTTGTTAAACTTGCTTAATCGCAGCCATCCCGTGGTCAAGTGGTTAGCGTGCTTGGCTACTGATCTAAGGAACCTGGGTTCAAGCCCCAGGTACCATGACTGTTTGTGTCATTTTTCTGCTGAGGGCCTGCCATCCTCTCAGACCTTCTACTATGGCATATAAACTGACAGGCTCTTGTCAGACCTCTGTGGCAAGCAGCTACTTGAGGGGGTATTTATTTTTTTTTTAAGCTTAATCAGAAGGTTGGTTCAGGAAATAGGAATGTTAACAAGCAAATCGGTAATATCTTTTAGTACTTCTAAGAAATGGCAATCAGATGGCTTTATAAAATTATTTATATTGTAGTTTAATAAAATATGCATCAAATTAAAAAACAAAATATTATTTTTCAAGCCTGAATTATATATTTTTATAATATATATATATCAAAAAAATTACAATGGCAAATTTTATTAAAAAGTTTTTTTTTCTGTTGTACTAAAAATGGATACATACATCCTTGGCCCCTCATTTCAGATTCTGTGAATGTATACAGACGTTGTGGGCACTGAAAGGGTTAAGTACACCTACATAGTAGCATGTTGCACCTCCGTTGGTGTTCAAAAAAGCCTGAATTTCTCAGGGTATGGGACTTACATGATGCTGGATGTGTTGTGCAGGAATGTTGTACCATGCAGAAATGATTGTGTTGTGCAGTTGCTGCAAATTGGATGGTAGCACAGCTTTTCTGCAAACAGCCCTTAACAACTCATCCTCGATAGGTTTTAAATCTGGGCAGGCCAATGAAGCAAGGAAAAGTCATTGGCATGTTCCTGGAACCATTTGGTGTGATGTGACTTGTATGTGGTGTGTACCCATATGTGACTTGTGAGCAGGTTATTATCACACTGAATGTGTCCATCCAAGTGAGGATAAATTGTAACTATGAAGGGATGAACTTGGTCGGGAAGCGCCAGGAAAAATTCCCCACCCATCACACTGCCACCACCAGCCTGTACTGCTGACACCAGACAAGATGGCTCCATGGCCTCATGTTGCTTGCACCAAATTATGATCCTTCCATCAGCAAAATGTAATAGAAACCTTGATTCATCCAACCAGGCTACCTTTTTCTAGTCCTCAATAGTTCAGTGTCAATGCTCCCTACGCTCACTGGACACACACTTTCGTGTTCTTTGCTGACATCAACACTTGAGAGGGTTGATGATTGTCAGGGGTCGAAAGGAGTTAATAGCTGTGTAGCCTATTCACAATAACATCAGATACGAGGAGCTTTTGGAGATAACCTTCTGCACACCAATGTGATTTGCCTGGTGATGTGCCTGGTAATGTGAATTCCCCTGTGATTTGCCTGGTTGTGGCCCATCTATTTGCTTGCACGATTTTTGCCAGTCTCCTTTGAACCCTCTGATCCATGAGCTGTTTTTGTCCACAAGATCGCCGATCACTGGTAGATTTTTGCTTTTCCCACCATTTTTGGTAAATTCGTGAAACAGTTGTGCATGAAAACCTAGGAGGGCAGTTATTTGGGAGATGCTAAAACTGGCACATCTAGCACTGACTATCATGCTATATTCGAAGTTGTTCAGGTTGCCCATCCTGATGCTCAATCCATATGACATACCATATGACATATTACACCATAATGGAATGAACCATTTGTGATGAGGGATTGTGTACCTAAAATATTGGCATCTCAATGTACATGACTTGCATATGTCATATTGTTCGTGTTTTCACGAAACTAATTTCAGTTGTAACTTTCATACTTTAATCATGTTTCAACAATCTAATGATGGATATTATTATCTGAAATTATAACAACTGTGCAAATATTGTAAAAGTGTAGTGAACTGTTATAGCTTGTTTTTAGCATCACTTTAGGTCATCAAAGTTTTACAATTTCTCCTGTGAATTATGTACATCAGAAATTATGATGTAGTCATACAGCTCTTCCGAAAGGCATTATGAATATTCCTGCTGTGTTTATGTATACATATCTTTATAATGAAGTACCATTTTTTAGTACCCAAAATGTCAAAATGTTTCCTACACTACTATCTTTATAAAAGTAATTATTTATATACTTTTGGAATAGGACACTGATATTTGATATTTATTGATTCTTTACAAGAGAAATAAGCATTTTAAGTTTTTGCAAATTTTTAAAAAACTTAAAAATGAGTATTAACATAAATTACAGCAGAGGTTCAGAGTAGAGTAATTAAAATTAAATTGAAATCTTTCATTCTCTATGACACTGTTAAATATTTTTAAGCACTTCAACAAATGGTCTATGCTATCAAGTATATTATAAAAACTTTTGATACTTGATAGCATAGAACATTTGTTGAAGTGCTTAAAAACATTTAACAGTGTCATAGAGAATTAAAAATTTCAATTTAATTTTGAGCATTAACATGATAAAAAGGAACCAATACTTTAGCATTTATGATTATAATCACATATAAAACATGTATGTTATATGTCATCAAATTTGAATTTAAAGGAAAGTTTATTATACCACACCTTCAATTTTAATGTTTCATCAGGATGACTAAGACAATCCATAACACTTCCTTGCTGTGAAATTGCAAGGCTTGGCTTTATCTTTTTGATAATTGATGACAGTGCTTTTACACCTAAAAACAAAATATAAAAATAAAACATGTAAAGAATCTTAATATGCATCAAAATCAACACCAATGATGTAAACACCATAAAACAGTAACTGCATATTCTGGTAAGTTATTAAATACTACACTCGTTCACATTCATCTAAATAAAAAATATTTTCATACATTCAATGTACTGTACTAAATAAAGATAATAAACTGATGAATAAACTTCATATGGTTTTAAGGGTTCAGGTGCTGTGGTATTTGCAATCAGATTACCTGACAACTGATATAACTCTAAAGTTTATGATGTATATGTTGCGAAGGGTCAGGCAACCCACAAACATTTTTTGTCTTCCCAGTAGTAATAGTAGTAGTTCTCCTCCAATAGAGACTCACCAGTGAAGAATGTCTAGGATCTAAAACTGATACTTATAACTGAGATCATAGACAGTGAGCAATCCAGTTGGTTCGGGTGGCCAGCATTAAGATCCTTTGAAGTTGACTACTTCTCAGCAGGAGTGGGGAAAAAAAAACACACAGTAAAAGTGGCCACATAAGTTTAAACTGAGATGACAGTCAGGGGAGAGAATATCTTCTTCAAAGGGGTTAATAGCCTGCACCACATGAAGGCAGAGTCAGACTTTAAGTGTGATTTTACACTTTTTCTATCAATTGTCATATAAATAGGAATGTCAAAGCACACAAGTGTTACAGTGGTATTCCATATTTCACTGCAAATTACTATTGCTGACACACATATTTTAGAAATATTTCCCAAATACATGAATATAAGAAAATTATTAAATAACCCCTTCCAATAATGACTCAGAAGGGATGGAAGGTGAAATCCCTTGGGAAAATTGCATCATCATATATCCCAGCTATAGGATGCCTGTTTCCTGGTCCAGGGATATCTTTTCTTGCTTTTGTATCCAAGATCTCATTCATTCTCAAGAAACAGTGAAAGATCAGTTTTTTATTGGAAAATCAAATAAAACAACAAAAGTAACAAATAACCTAAAGCGATTTAAAAAATATCAATTATCTGCAGCAAAAAGATGTAAGACTATCTTGTTAGAAAACAAATGGTGAAAATGTATCCAAATTAACTCCAAAAGTTTGATAATCATTTTTAAATCTATGGAAATAGAAATGGAAGTTTAATAAAAGATATAAATGTTACCAAGTAAAAGTAGTTTTCCTCCAATGTTTATAACAGGAAAGCTAGAGCTGGACAACCACATATACATGTATCCAATTAGTCATGATGCACAATGCACAACATTGCAGCTGTATTTCCTTATATTATTGCTTGATTCCAGAAAGTAAAGAATAGCTTTGTAGTTTCACTTTCAGAAAGTTACACACTGAATGCTGGAATTAATCATACAAATAATTCTAGAAATGCTAAAATAAGTTAAAGTGGAAAAAAGAGCCAGAAAATTGGGAGAAAAAAAACCCCATCATAATTGCTTCCAAAATCTATTTTTAAAAAAGGTTTTTGTTAATTTTTGGGAGAATTTTGAAACTTTAAGAATGCTCTGAAAATTGTTCAAATTAAACTCACACGCTTAAATCAGAGTGTTGCTTCAACATGGAGAAATGAAAAGATACACTATTACAGCAAAATAATTATTTATATCACATCTTAATAAATTCTGCACAAAATGGGAAAGGTAAGCTATTTTATAAGCTTGAATTATTAACTTTTTATGACATATGTATATGCTGGTGATGCTGACCAGCACTTATGCTCTTGATCTGCAGAAATTTGACACACAGTAAAATACTGGCTTGTGAATATTTAATCTATACTTTATGATTTGCATTACAGACAAGCAGATGATATACACCCAACCACAACTAACACAATGTGCACTCTTCAACAAGCCACAAAAGGTGAAATGATGTTAGTCAGATATGAATTTCTCATAATAACAAAATTAGGAGTGAATGTATTCCAGAATCCTTAAATGATCAACATATTTTAAATTTTATTCCTTTGTTATAATTATACTCTGGTTAATGTTTGTATTTTTTACTTACTTGTGTATTTTTTACTTACTTGTGTATATTTTATAAATGTAACTCATATTTAGAGAAAATAAACAAGATAAAGGTAGAAACAAAAAACTTGCATGCAATTTTAATACTACCTATAGATGACTGTTGAGTAATAAAGACTGAAAATTATAAACCGATTGTTGTACAAATTGTTTTTCAATAATGATGACTAAATAAATTTAAATACACAGTGGTGAATAGTTAAATAATTTAATCACAATCTTCACAGTTAAGACAATTTTTAAATGCCTTTATTTTAATGCTCAAAAGCAGAGATATGGGTTTAAAGCTTTCTAGCTTACAGCACTGCAATTTACAACATGTAGCAGTTTCAGCTTGTGCTCCTTAGCATGATATCACTTTCATGTAGTAAAGTTCAATGTACAGCACCTATTGATACCTTAGTTAAGTACAGTTCTTGATAATACTCACATATCCATTGGAGTGAAGATGTTCTATGTGGCATGTCATAGATGAAGCTCCAAAAGTTCAGCTTGAACTTGTCAGGCATATTCCCGTCAAAATAGATGTTCATGCATTATAATTTCTTGTCCTTTGATTTCCCCCCCCCCCCGAGGGGGACCACCTTGCTGTGGTGGGGGGGAGGGCCTACGGTGCCTCTGGGAAGTTGGGTTTGGATCACTGGTTCTCCAGGGTTAACGAGATCTTGTAGTCTCTGGTGGAGGGGCATGAAATCAACCCGTGACTGGTAAGAGAGCCTCTGCTTGCGGGGTACCCCTGAGAAGCTTCGAGCTGCAGCTCCGATTGAGGGGCTGTATTGAGGGTCTGCGAACTGGGATTGGTGTCCCAGTCCAGTGGGCTCTGATGCGGTCTCAGTGATATCATGGGTCGGAATAATTTATTCTTTATCAGGTTCACTGGTCACGTAATAATTCGGAGAGATTAGGTTGAGGTCGCAACACTTAACACGGGGAGGATAGGAGTCCTTGGTTCTTTGGACATGGATTCCTGTCCTCCCCCCTTTTTACTCCGCCAAATCCCATTTCCGTGTGGGAGGTCTGCTGGACTCCAACTGGATCGTGCATCCTATACGTCCTAGGCGTGCGGCCCTCACCTCCATAGCTGGACTCAAGGGAGGATACTGGACAAGATTGCTTAAATTGAGCAATATACCAAATAGGGAAGTAGGTGGCCAGAGATGATGCTTAGGTTCGGCCCAATAGGGCAGGCGGGGAGTATATCATGGTCGCCACGCCTATGAGTGGCCCACCAGTTTACCGTAGGTGGAGACCCGTAATGTGGAAAAGAGGATCCTGGCGGTTGAGGGTCAGGCAAGCTGGTAGCCAAATACACCATCCTTGGCCCCTGCTTCAATAAAACGGGCGGTCTGAGGTGGCTCACTCAGATCAATCGATTCGTGAGGCATCCCCTGTCCTACCCCTACTGTCCGGGATGGGTCAGGGGCAGTTGCGGAGCCAACTGGGTGAAAGGGATTCCCGATGATAGGGGTTGGGTCCGGACCGGGATCCGGATCAGTCCGAGTCTTGGCCCGGATCATGCTCTGGTCCGAGGGGAGAATTGAAGTCTGGGTATAACCTGGGCGCAGCTCTGAGGACCTCGAGCATTATACGCAAGCTCTGAGGCCTCCCCTTGTAGGGCTCAGTTGTGGGCGGAGACCACCTGGGTTGAATACCCATCAAACACTATGAAACCGACGAAGGGGATGACGGAATCAGGAGGATGTAAACCGAAAAGGACTGGCAAAAAAGACAGCGTGCCCACAGGGGATGCTGATCTTGAAGTGGTTGTGGAGGAAGTCCCAGAGACTCCCCCTCCCACCACAAATGTTAATGATAAAGACGATGGGCCTCCACAAGGTGCAGAGGACTCAGTAAAGGGAGTGGATGAAGGGTGCCCTAATACTGAGTCGGCCCCGGATAAAAGGGTGGAGCCATACGTAAATGAGATGGGCTCGGGAAGGTTGGCAACTGCGGCTGGCCTTCTGGAGGAACTCGCAGTAGCGATGTTCTGGTACAGGGTGGAAAAATATGTTAGAGATGCGGTAATGGGTGCAGCTAAGAAGCTACACAATATAGTATGCGATCAAGAACTCCAGATTGCGACCATGAGAGGACAAATTACAGAGAGAGCTGCATGTCCTCTGACGAATAATGAAAAGCCACCAACTTATGCAAAGGCTGTTGGTGGGCAGGGATCAGGGAAGGGTGGTTTAGTGGTAGTAAAAAGCCCACTCCCCCTAAGCAGAGGCATATCCTGCTGATCTTTTCCAAGAATAAGGAGAAGACAGCACTTGAGGTCAGGGATAACCTCAAGAGTAATATAAACCCCACGGACTTAAATCTTGGGGTAATGACAGTGAAGCCAATGAGGTCAAATGGAATTATAGTGGAGTGCAGCTCTCAGAGTGATAAGGACTGTCTAAAAAAGGCAGTAGACAGCCATGATGCACTCAAGGAAATCTTCGAGGCCAAGTCAGCCAAAAGGCTAAGGCCGAAGATCATGGTTTGTGGAGTGGATAAGGACATCCACCGTGAAGACCTCCAGAGGGTTATCCAGAGCCAAAATGGTCTGAAGGATGAACCTTACCCCGCTGTTCTCAGTAAAGGCCCGAGTGGAGAACACTGTCCACTGGGTGATGGAGGCTAGTAGTGTCTCACACAGGAAGATCATAGAAGTAGGTAAGATTAACATGGGATGGTCACGTTGCTTCGTAAGAGATTATATCAGGGTGCTCAGATGCTACAAGTGTTACACATTTGGGCACATGCAAGAGACTGTGAATTAAAGACGCAACGGTGTTCTCAGTGGGCGGGCAAGCACTCATACAAGGAGTGCAAGAAGCCCAAGCCGAGATGCATTGTATGTAAAAATGCAAATAAGGAGCACGGGGCCAAATACGATATTGGCCACAGTGCGATGGACACAAAGTGCCCGTTGTACTGTCATGAGGTGAAGTTGTTGTGCAAGCGTACCGACTATGGGCAATAGGCCTCCAGGTGACCAAAGGGCGAGTCTCAAATTTCTACAGATAAATTTAAACAGGGCAAGGGCCGCAATGGCCTAACTCAGCCAGGAGATAAAAGAAGAAGGAGTCGATGTTGCTCTAGTGCAGGAACCTTACTGCACTGAGAACATCATAAGGGGGCTCCCTCTGACCAGCAGGCTATTTAGCGTAAAAGGTGCCAAGCCAAAAGCTGAAATTGTCGTATTGAATCCCAAAGTGAATGCCATCCTGGCATATCACACAGAGACTATTGTAGTAGTGGAGATCGGCTACGGACGATTATTAGTACACGCCATCTCCATCTACTGTCCTCCGAATAACAACATCGAGGACCAGTTGACCGAGTTACAAAACGTCCTAGCTCGAGTTAACTCTAAGAACATTATAATAGGTGGGACTTCAATGCGAAGCATCCCCTGTGGGGTTCAAATAGGCAAGATGTCAGAGGTGATATGACTCTGGATTTTATCAACTCTGCTGATTTACTTTTATTAAATGATTGGGATACACCAGCTACTTTCAATGGCCCAAGAGGTCAGAGCTGGATCGACTTGACCCTGATAACACCTCGGATTTTTCCTATGGTCCAGAATTGGTGCATAAGCGATAAGGTCACTAACAGCAACCACAACTATATCATGTTCCAGGTGAGTGGAACAACACCTCCGCACACTATGTAAAACGGTTTGAGGTGGGCAGGGCTCCTGACTGGTGTAAGCTCCTGCGCAGTGTGACACCAGAAATGGCGGAGATCGGTCAGTGCATCACGTATATCGGTGATTGTACTTCTCTAAGAAACATCATAAGAGAACTGACAAAGTGTATAAGCACTGGATGTGAGACAACCTTTGGGTTTAAGAGGCAGCCCAGGATAGGCAGTAGATTGGTGTCCTAGTGGACACCTGAGCTCAGTATAAAGAGGAAAAGGGTAAGATCTGAGAAGATGGTTTCAAAGGTGCCACAATGGGGAGAGAAGCACCAGAGAGGAAATATACAGGAAGGAGCAGGCGGAGTATAAGCTTGCTAAACTGATAGGCTCCTGTCAGACCTCTGTGGCAAGCAGCTGCTTGAGGGGGTATTTATTTTTTATTTTTTTTATATGACAAGCACAGCTCGCCTCCTGGCAAACGTTTCGCAGCGATGTCTCTGCAGTGAACCCATTTACTCTGCAGTATAAGCTAGCAATGGGAAAGGACTTAAAACCCCTGGAAGTTGAATATGTTTGAAATGAAGATGGATCCAAGACCTCTTCCTTTGGCAAAACAATCCAGGTACTATTAGATGAATTATTCCCTAAAGATGATAGGAGCTCTGATGATGTGGAACATCAACTCCTAAGGATACCACCAGATATGTCAGATGACGTTCCGTTTATGAAAGAGGAAGTAGGAAAGGTGATTAGAGATATGGCCCGAAGCAAAGCTCCGGGATACGATGGTCTGACTGTGGAAATTATATCTCAGGTGTTTAATGAACCCAAAGACCTGTTCACCCAGCTCTTCAATACTTGTTTGAAACTGGGAGCATTCCCACGAGCCTGGAAACAGGCTGACCTGGTCCTTTTTAATAAGGCAGGCAGAGATCCGGCAGATGCAAGATCATACAGACCAATATGTCTGCTGCCGGTGTTGGGAAAAGTGCTGGATAAACTCCTTACCAACAGGATGTCTTTCCACTGTTTCAAAAACGGATTCCTGAACCCTAAGCAATTTTGGTTCAGGACAGACCAGTCCAGCACAGCTGCTATCAAACAATTGGTGGACATTGTTAAGGTAAATAAAATGCACAAGATGCATACCTCTCTTATAGCCTTAGACGTGAAGGGTGCCTTTGACAATGTCTGGTGGCCAGCAATATTAAATAGGCTAAAAGAATGTTCCTGTCCCAGGAACATATTTGTTCTAGTGGCCAATTACCTCAGTGAGAGGATGGTCAGGCATTCCCATGCTAGCGGGTCAGCCTCAAGAAACTTGGAAAGAGGCTGCCCACAGGGTTCATGCAGCAGACCATTCCTCTGGAACTTGGTCACCAATACTGCCCTGGAGTTGACCCTACCAGAGGGCATCTGGCTCCAGCGCACCCTACCAGCGTTGACCCTACCAGTGGGCGCTCTGGAGGGTGCTGTTATAACAAGCAGCGATATGCTGCTTGTTATAACAGCACCCTCCAGAGCGCCCTCAAAGAAATTTATTTGAGGGGAATGGAGCGGATCCTAACTTATGGTGCGGGCGCCTAGTGGCCCCCGACGGACCACTCCATAATGTGTAGAAAGCAGTTTGCTGCCCAATGACCAGCTTTACTGCGTATCACCAGGGCTTATAGGACAACATCTACGGATGCCTTTCTGGTGTTAGCAGGAATTCCTCCGCTATTTTTGACGGTCGGCAAAGAAGCGACCATTTTCAGAGTCCTGCAGGCCAAGGAGAAAGCAACATTCCTCGGAGTCCAGTATGACCCCGAGGATTATGAATTTAATACCGCTAAGTGGGAACTCCATCCCACGAGAAGACTATGTGTGTCCTGGTCCAAGGAGTTACCATCAGGAACAGGAACTGAGGTATATACCGATGGTTCCAAGAGTGAGGACGGTGTGGGCTTTGCCTTCACTGTCTTCAATCAAGGGGCCAAGGTATATGACTATAGTAGGAAGGTTACAAATAATGGCTCAGCCTTCCAAGCAGAGTTGCTCGCCATCAGAGAGGCCCTCAATTGGGCCCTCAATGACGGCGGTCAAGATAAAGACATACGGCTGTACACGGACAGCCAGGCAGCATCAGAGAGGCCCTCAATTGGGCCCTCAATGACGGCGGTCAAGATAAAGACATACGGCTATACACGGACAGCCAGGCAGCTCTGCAAGCACTTGAAGATGCAAACAACAAGTATCAGATAGTAAATGAAATCAAGTGCATCCTGGGCAATCAGAAAATGCCCAGAGTATCCTTCTCCTGGATCAAGGCACATGTAGGTCATGAAGGGAATGAGCGGGCAGACAAACTGGCCCGCTCCGCGGGTAATAATACTCAACCTGTGCTAGTGGTAAAGACTTCTAAAAATACCCTGAAGTCTATAATTGGTCGAAGAGTACTAACGGAGTGGCAGAGGCTCTGGGATATGACTGAGAATGGTCTTCAAACTAAGACATTCTTGAAAAGGGTCAGTCTATCCCTGATGTCCTCTGAACATTACTTGACGCAGGTCCTTACGGAACATGGGAGTTTCCCCAAATATCTGGAACAGTTTAGGACCGCTACCCACAGTTACTGCGGCTGCAGGGTTCCAGATGCAGATGTCGGGCACTACATCCTCAAGTGTCCAATTACGGAAGGGTTCGCTAATGAACTCAGGGACTCCCAAGCGATTAATGAGGTAGCAGGCGAGCTGGTCACAGTGTCCATTGAGAGTGCCCGTGTCAGGACACACTTGAGGGACATAGGCTGGCTTGTCTGCCGGCTCTGGGATCCTTTGAAACAAGGAGTTGCTTTCGCTCTTCTACTTATCTTCCTATCCTCCACCCAGGCTGCATTCTGCACCCCCTTTAACACCACTCATACTCCAAGTCCCTACTGGTCTCCTCTGAGACAAACTTCATCTTCTACTTCTAGGCTTCTCTTTGCCAAGTCAAGCACGTGTAGTGTCGTGAGATGGAGCACGTGCTTTCCCCATGAGGGGTGGGTCCTTCGGGACCCGCCCCCCCACCCCGAAATAAAGAGACCCGAATAAAGAGAGGTGTTCACTCCCCACCCCGAAATAAAGAGAGGTGTTCACTGGGGGGCTTCGGCCCATTCACAATGGAGAGGACGAAGTTGAAGGCTCGCGAATGGGAGTGGAATCCCCGATTGACAGGCTTATCGATGGAAAAGCCAAACTAAGAGTCCCAGTAACTCTTTTGGCTGCGAAGATTAGGTTATTTAATTGACATGGTGGAGGATTTGAAGGTGCCTCTGTGAAACTGGGTGCCGGCTCGTCAGTGTTTCTGGCATGCCTTGCGGCCTCGATGGAGGGGCTAGCTGGGGGTCTGCCGACTGGGACTGAAGTCCTGAGTCGAGTGGACTTATCGGTTGGCCCCTGCAAAGTCTAGGTCGTCTTGGTGCCCTGATGGAGAGGCTTTACTGAGGGCCCGCTGACTGGAATGGATTCCCAGTCGAGTGGGCTCCTTTAAGCCCTAGCGAAGTATGGGGTGTCATGGAGTTGGAATGGAGTGGCCTTGTGGGGGCCTGCAGACCGGGATTGGAGTCCCCAGTCATGTGGGTTCATTCTTCTCGGCTGCAGTGAAGTCCGGCTCGAGGTACTGCTGGGGAGACTGACAGTTGGTGTCCCAGCAGAGAGGATGAAGTCAAAGGACATGCCGAATGGGTGCACGTCCCTATTAAGTGTGACTTGTCGATGGGAGAGCCTGAGGAATCACCATCATAATAGCTTCCCCATGTAAAAAGTTAGGACTTAAGATATTTAGGCATCTAAATTCTAAAATAACGTCTTATCCGTATTGGCAATTGATGTGGTCTAAATCCAGTGAGTTATATTTTGGCTCTATTAGCCAATGAAAAGATTTTCAAAATTCAAAAAGCCCACTCACTGCACCTCAATGATTAGTTCATCAGACAGACTTGTTTCTAAAAGTAAGGTCTCTCTCTTCTACAGGTCTTCTCCCGCAGCTAGGATTTTTAACTGAAGGCAGATATAGGAATGTTCTCTAGCTAGTTGATGTGGTTTTGTGGCAACTCCCTCAAGGTGTAGTGCAGTCTTAGAATTGCGGAACACCGGGATTGCCACACACTTATTATTATGTGTCCTTTGATTTTGGCTAATACACTTGATACTAGATATTATAGTTGACATCACCAGTGGAGAAACAGTCCTTTGGGTTAGAAGAATCTTTGATGGATGACAGTTGCCGATGAGTATCCAAAATGCAGGTTTTCACCCCAATCTTAATATTTTTAAAGGCATTTAAAAGCATACTGCAAAATTTAATTTCAATTTAATACATTTAACTTTAAAGAAATCCTTAAAAGCTTGTATAAAGTTAAAATTCTGCTATGCATTTCAATCACTATGTGTATCAGTTGATGTCGTCATTAGGTAGAAAACTGTCTGGTGTGAGCAGCTTATATTAGGCGATCCCCTAGCAGTAAGTTATTACAGTGGGAATATGGTAATTTTGCATCAGAATGTTCCATGCTGCAGGTAGGGTGGTTTTATCAGTATTGCAAAGAAATGTACACTATGTCAAAAAAAAAGTGTCCAGACACTTCCATGTTATGTGAATAGAAAGCAACTTTCAAAGCTCCCTAACACTGAAAATAAACCTTTTACACAAAAAACCGTTATTGGTGATAAATTGTAGATGTCACTCAAATCTCTTTAAATATATTTCCTGCAATATTCATTTAATATACAGGGCGATTCAAAACTTATCGTTCCAATTTCGTGGGGAGGTAGGGAATACATCAGGAAACCGATTTCACATAGGAAAGTATGTCTGCAAATGTACGCATGCGTATGTAGAGGGCGCTGTGTGTACCCAACCAGTGTACAGCTCGCCCGACCACTCCCGCTGTCATCAGTGTACGAGCTGACTTACTAGTGATAAGATGAATCGTTTTACACATCAAGAGCTAGCGGATATGCATCTCGCATATGGGGCAGCTGGCGAAAGCGGCCGCCGAGCTAGGCAAGTTTACGAAGACCGATACCCCAACAGAAGAATACCGCAGCATCAAATGTTTGCATGTGTGCATCGCAATCTGCGCGAACGTGGTTCACTGCGCAGCAACATGCAGGATACGGGGAGAAGACGACTGACGCGTACTGTCAACGTCGCAGAACAAGTCCTACAGTCCATCGAAGATAATCCGAATACCAGCAGACGAGCTATTGCTCAGCAGCTTGGGGTCTCTCAGTCAGCAGTGTGGCGGATACTGCACGAGGATCGTGTGCATCCTTACCATCTGCAAAGGGTGCAGTTACTACATCCTGACGATTATCCGAAGCGTGTGGAATTTGCACAATGGTTCATGCAGAAAGGTGCCGTGGACCCCAGTTTTCCAGCTTTTGTCCTTTTTACAGATGAAGCTTCATTCAGTCGTGAAGGTGTGTTCAATACACACAATTCACATGTGTGGGCTTACGACAACCTGCATGGTACGAGAAGTCACGCTGCGCAACATCGTTTTGCCGTAAATGTGTGGGCTGGAATCATTGGTGACTGTTTGTTGGGACCTTACTTGCTACCGCCCCGATTGGACGGCCGGAAATACCTAATATTTCTCGAGACAGTGTTACCGACTTTTCTGGGCGCTGTTCCTGCGCATATCCGCCGAGATATGTGGTATCAACATGATGGGGCTCCAGCCCATAGCACAATTGTTGCGCGTGATTACCTGAACCGAATATTCGGAGCTCGATGGATCGGTAAAGGTGGACCAATCGCTTGGCCACCCAGGTCACCTGATTTATCGCCCATGAATTTCTTTTTGTGGGGGGCCATGAAATACCATGTGTACGAGACCCCCATCGACAGTGAAATGGACCTCGTTGCACGAATAGTGGCTGCCGCAGGCATTGTCCGTGATATGCCAGGCGTTTTTGAAAATGTTCGGCGGTCAATGCAATGGCGCTGTGAATCCTGTGTCCGTGTAAATGGTCGCAATTTTGAGCACCTACTGTGAACCTGTACTTTACCTTGTTGGAATAAAAGTCACATTCGTTACCACTTAACGGTACTGTTTCCTTGTGTTCACTTGTCCATTTTGTTCATGTAGATGACGTTTGCGGACATACTTTCCTATGTGAAATCGGTTTCCTGACGTATTCCCTACCTCACCACGAAATTTGAACAATAAGTTTTGAATCACCCTGTATAAAGAATGAATGGAAGCTGAAGCATTTATCTTCAACTTTTGACATTTGTGAAAAAAATACTTCAATAGATAAAACACAACTCTTGTAGCAATTTGTTCACTAATATAAATTAAATATCTGAAGTTTGTATGACGATTTTTTAAGATTTCATCAATTTTGAGGCAACGTGACAGTGTCAATTTTCAACAATCTTAGATCAATATTTAATGAGTCATTGAAGAGGGATCATTTAACAGTAGACGACACTGTCACATTGCCTCCAAATTGATGAAATCTTAAAAAATCATCATACAAACTTCAAATATTCAATTTATGTTAGTGAACAAATTGTTACAAGAGTTGTGTTTTATCTATTGAAGTATTTTTTCACAAGTTCAAAAGTTGAAGTAAATGTTTCAGCTTTCATTCATTCTTTAAATGTTAAACGAATATTGCAGGAAATATATTTAGAGAGATTTGAGTGACATCTACAATTTATCGCTAATAATAGTTTTTGCGTAAAAGGTTTATTTTCAATGTTAGGGGAGCTTTGAAAGTGGCTTTCCATTCACATAACATGGATTGGGTTAGGTTGTTTTACCTCTGAGCGGCACTTTTTTTTGCACACCATGGGCTAAATGGCCAGGTCACATGGACCCCGAGGGCTCAGAGAAAGTTGGGGGGGGGGACCCACTGGAACAACTGTTAGGAGACAGATGGTAGCCTCCCGTCAAGGCCATCCATTGTGTTCTTTAACGTGCACAGGGTATGGCTCTCCCACACACAGGGCCACGGCTTAACGTCACATCCAATGGACGGTGGCTTTTCCAAGTCCATCGGTGTTCCCTACTGACAATGGGCAAGGCGAGGAATTTTGCGGAGATAAGTCTCAATGCTGACCTAGCTGGGACTCGATCCTAGGCACATAATATGGAAGTGTCCAGACACTTTTACAACATAGTGTATATTAATGATTAGATGTTCCATAAAGTTTAATTGATACTTAGTGGTTTGTGAAACAATTATTTTATATTCTGTTTGATGATATTACATTATATTCTTTTTTGATGATTATATTGTAATGTTAATTGAGATAAGGCCGTATTACCTACCAGCTTACGAATATAGGCTTCATGTTTGGATATTCATTTCTCTATTGTTCTGTACATTCTTTCAATGTATTAATTTTTGATATTTAATAATTTACATGGTAATTTAGGTATACAGAATATATTCCACTGGAAGGCTGTGTTTTATCCTTATCATTTATGGTTAGTAATTTGATGGTATTGATTATATTACTAAGGGTGTTTAGATTATATGGTTTTAAAGATTATTAATAGTTTGTGAAAAAACCTTCAATATATGAGAACATATATTGAAGGACTTCAATATATAGGAAATGTTTTAGGGTTACTATTGGTTTGTTGAGCTGGATTTATTTGCATATCTGCATTATATTTTTTTATATCCCACTTGTCTACCTATTTCATAAATGAAATTTAATTCTTCCTTCAACCCTTCCTGGGTCACTATCAAAAATAGACATTGACAATATTCACAATGAGAATTCAAAGATGTCAATAGACATCTTTTGTACAACACATGAAATTTCAATTTTTAAAAAATAGAAATTACCATTTGAAAATTTTCTTACATTATATCTTTTAAAAATACATAACTGAAGCTTGAAAAATAATATTTTCTTTATTTGATGCATTAAACTACAATATAAATAATTTGAAAAACTTTCCGATTGCCATATTTTAAAAGCACTATACCGTATTGCCAATTTGCTTGTAAACGTTACTCTGCATTGAAGCAATCACCTGATTTAAACTAACAAGTTTGATTTTAACTATTATCAACAAATTTTTCTTTAAAATTTTGAAAATCTTCTGAAAATTAGCAAAAAAAAAACCTGCTATTTTTAAAAATGGAAGATTTTGGAAATAATTATGAAGTATGTACCTCCATTTTTTTTCTGTTTTGCATCTTTTCTGCTTTAAACATATTTCAGTATTCCTAAAATTATTTTTATCATTTATCCCAGAATTCTATGCATCTTTCCTGCTCTTCAGATCGAAACTGTAACTAAAAAACGTTTTCATAGAAATTGAAGACTGGCTCAACATATAGCTTCACAATAGGAGGAGGAAGTAGTAGATGTTCTAATTGCTTGCTCACACATACACGTGCAGCAGTGGTCTGTTAAGTGCAAGTTGTTTATATCGTGAAAGATGATTTAAATCAAGTAGGAAATACACTCCCTTCATAGAGTTAATATTTCATTTCTTTTTATAATTAAACTTCAGTTTCCATTTGTGGATTTACTTTATTTCAGTAAGTTATTGATCTTTCCATCGATTATCGATTTTTGCTGAATTATGCTATATCGCATGGCTGACTTGCAACTTGTTACTGTGATTTCATTTAACATCGCATTAGGTTATATGTTATTTTTTTATTTTATTATATCCCTGCAGAATTTTATTATTTTTAATTATAAGTTTTTTAAGTTTATATTCGACGATTGCAATATTTTTTACTCCTCCTCTTACTTCGAATATATTGGCTGTACCACTATGATGATATAGATCAGTGATTCCCAACCTTTTCTGGACCATCACCCCCTTTAGAAGAGAACGAAAATTTCAATGCCCCCCTAGTCCATAATAGTTAATTTTATATGAAATATTAAAATATTGTTGCATATTATCTGTACCTAATTTATCTGTTTATTTATCTATTAAAAATCATAAAGCAGAAATTAATAAAACGACAACCAAATGTACAATAAAATTGTTTATTAAAATTTAAAAAAACCCCCAGAATCAATAAGAAATAAAAAATAATGAAATAAACACAAAATTAATAATAAATAAAAAAAATTAATGAGATGGTTGAGGCTGGTGGAGTGTTAACAATTTGTTAATGTCGGGTTCCAATTTCGTTAACATCAATTGCAGATCGCCACGTTCAGTGATGTGTAGTCTGTTCCTCTTCTTTGACAGTAAATTAGCTACTGCACTGAATCCACGCTCAGCCATATAGGACGAAGGAAATGCGCTTAAAACTTCTGTACTATTGCCCACAATCCAGGTTAGAGAACTGGTATTGATTTTTGAAGCCAGAACTCTTTTTATCCATGTTTGAATTTTACTTTGAGTGCTTCGTTAGTCGAGAGTTCTAAGAGTTCCTCTTCAAAATTTGATGATTCTTCAGTATCTGTGTTTGCGAAAGGATCTAAAACGCAACTCAGTATATTCATGTTTAAAATATCATGGAAACGCTCCGTAAAATCAACATGAAGAACTTCCAAGTGTTGGCAGTAAGTAAGTAAATCTTCCGGTTTTGCAGAGACTGCTGATAATGTGTGAAAGTGGTTGCATTCACCTCTAAATAGATTTCGTTTGAATAGAAGAAGTTTTCCCGCAAAAGCAGCTATGACATTTTTTGTTTTAATTAAATTCAACTCATCAGCTTGCAATTGTAAATTAACTTGATTAAATACTTTAAACAAGTCTGTCAAATAAGCGATGTCATTTTTTGACGTAATCAGGTTTTCGCGCAATTTTTCGTCTTTATCTTCAAGAAAGTCCAGTACTGAGTCAAACAGATTGAAAAAACGATTCAGACAAACACCTTTAGAGAGCCAATGTACTTCTGTGTGCAGCAGCAAGCGATTGTAATCTTCATCATTTTCATTACAAAGCTTACCAAATAATCGGTCATTCAATGAATTGCTTCTAATCTTATTGATTGCCTTAATAACATAGCGATGCAGCAAATGCAGATGTTCATTCAAATTTTTTGCAACCAAATGCTGATGATGAATAATACAATGTACAGCGAGTACATTTGGTACTGCTTGTTTCAAATGCACTATGAAACATTTATGACGTCCTGTCATTGCTGGAGCACCATCAGTAGCAGCAGACAAAATATTGCAAATAGGAATTTCTTTCTCTTGAAAAAACTTTTGCATGTATTAAATATAGATTCTCCCTTTGTATCAGATTCCAAATTTTTAGCAAATAATAACTCTTCATGAATATTTTCTTCTTTTATAAATCGTACGTATGATAAGAGTAGAGCTTCATTATTTGGTAGAGTTGATTCGAATCGAGTTGAATGGAAATTTGCAAGTCTTTAAGTAATCACATAATGATATTTCAACGTTTTTTGCCATTTCATCTGTTCTTCTTTGCACTGAATTATTACTGAGAGGAATTTTTTGATGATATCTGACGGTGTCTTATGATGAAGAACAGTTTTTAATATCTCTTTGACTGCCGGCAAAATTAATTCCTTGCCAATTGTGTGTGGTTTTCCTGCTTTTGCGATTAACAATGAAACGTTATATGAGGCTCGTAGTCCATCATCATCTTGTTTAGAAGATGACGCAAAAAGGTTTGACATAGTTGGCTGTTTCAAATATTGCTTTTCCAGTTCTTGAAAATAGGATAAATCTTTGTTCTTCTTATCAGCATGCATTTTATTTAAATGCTCTTGTAGCCTAGAAGGTTTCATAGCTTCATTTGAAAAAACTTTTCGGCAAATTAAACACATAGGTAATGATTGGTTTGTAGGAGAGTACGTAAATCCATATTTCAAATACTCAATACTGTACTGCCGGCATTTCTTTTTAGATGTAGATTCAGACATTTTCAAATACAAATTAACTTCTAAACAGATTTATAGATAGTTATAAAAATAATGTTTATAATGACTTCTAACACTTATCACTCACGACTATTTATCACGGCGAAGCACATAAAAATAATAAAACATTCCTAGAGCTATCGTTTTTATAGATTTGATTTTGTGCACGCATTAACTTGTATGTTTGTGATGCCGGCGCACTTGCTCCGTAAACAAGTCATTTCAAGCTCCCATATTCTTGTTGAAACATGTTAAATTGCATGAACCGCGTGTTTGCCTACCAACTTGCATGGACTTGTCACAGTCAATCTATTCTAAATTAAAACAAATTAGGTATAGGTATACCTAATGCTAATTTAAAAATGCTTATTAACGCGATAACAATAAGATAATTTACATAGCTAGATAAAATATTTTTTCATGAAAACAGGTATTTTCAAAGTATTTTATTATATTAAAAATAATAATTATAAAAAAAATATTGCATCGAGGTTGATTTGCCTATCAGGACGGACACACATGTCCAACATAATAAGCCTGATATAGTAGTGCATGTTAAGGTATCGAATGAGATTACAATTATTGAAGTAGGAATAACATCTCAGGATAACCTGCAGACAGTAGAGGTTGAAAAGATGAGGAAGTATGATCTGCTGGCTAATGAGTTGAGCCTAATTCACAAGTGTAATGTTAATATTATACCTTATGTTCTGACGTGGGATGGTATTGTAACTACGTAACATAAAGCATACTCAAAGCGACTTGGAGTGGGAAAACATATTGAAGCTTAAATCCAATCTGTGATCTTGAAGAGAACTTTTGAGAGCATCTCAGTCGACTTCAGACGTACCAGTACACTGTAGGCAGTAGCAGGGAACTTATTGTCCAAGCTGCAGTTGAAAAGCTGTACATGACGGGTGAGGTAGTGGATGACCAGAATAACCAGGAAGACACCACAGAATAGAAGAGATAAAAAGGTTGTCACAGAAAATTCCATTAAATTTATTTATTATTTGACCACCCCTCTTGACTGCCTCAACGCCCCCCATTTGCCTCTGGATCTGCTACCACCCCCATGGAAGGCTCCAGCGCCCACTGGGGGGGCGGTATCACCCCCGTTGGGATATGATATAGATGTTTGTTTTTTACCCTTGATTCACAAATCTTTCTGCTCTCAACCGAGATTGGAAAACTTCAACATCTGAAGAAAAAATTCAGAATGTTTAGTAAAAAAAGCAGTCAAGAAAGTGTTTTTTCCATTTCATAAACAGGGCAGAAAATCCAATTAATGCGAGCAATCCAAGTCACCTTGTATAATGCTAATCCAAGTTTTAAATATACCACACTGCAAAGAATCATTAAAAGAAATAAATATTATGTTTCAAGTAATAAATATTATATTATTTGGGAAAAAATTTACTTTTAATTAATATATAATTTAGCTGTTTTTATTCCTCACATTTTCCAATGTTAAGCCTTAATTATATATAATCTGATCTATTTTTATCTCCTTTACTTTGGAAACAAGATAATAGTTTCGTTTTGTATCAGTCTGTCTGTCGGTCCCTCTGTAGACATCAAACTTTTTGGTTTACAGAGATAAAAATTCTTTTTGTGTTGGATAGGTATTGATGAAATATTACGACATGCACTTTCTGAATCTCCTTAAAGCGATAATTGTACCCTCTAACATAAAAAATCTTGAAAATTCCTATATTTCAAACGAATATTGCAAATGATATATTTATGCTAGATTTTGGAAATTTTGGTAGTGTAATGTGAAGGTTACCAAGTTTTCCATTGCGAACAATGAGTTCACCAGTGGGTGGGAAAACACACCTTTTTAATTTTAGCAGATAATTGTTTGTTTTTAGAGATAAATGAAAAATACTTTTTGGGTTAGATAGGAATTGATGAAATATTATGATTCACACTTTTGAAAACTTCCAAATACTATAATTGCACCCTCTAATGGTGAAAAAATTTGAAAATTCTAAACGAATATTACAAACGATGTATTTATGCTAGAAATTTGAAATTTTGACAGTGGAATGTGAAGGTTATCAAGTTTGCACTGACAACAATGAATTGACTCCTAAAACCCAGGTTGGGTGAATAAACGCAACTTTTTTTTTAAGAGATAACGTTTATTTATAAAGATAAATTAAAAATTCTTTTTAGGCTGGATAGGTAGGTATTAATGAAATACTACTATTACATTTTACCAAAAGCTATAATTGCAGCCTTTAATGCTGGAAAAATTTAAAATTCCAAAGTTTTAAATGAATATGAAAACAATATATTTATGCTAGAAATTTGAAATTTTGGTGGTAGAATATGAAGCTTACCAAATTTCCATTGACAACAATAAAGTGATAATTGGTAAACTAATTTACTTGGATTAATACTAAAGAAACATTATAATTCACATTTTTCAAATGCTTACATAATTTTAATTCATATCATTATATGTCACTATTATAGAAACAAAAAAACTGTTAATGACTTTTGCTAATAATTTTTATATAACAGAAATTTGAAATTCCAATGGTAGCTTTTCAGAGATATTCCACTGACAGTAATAATGTACCATTTTCTCAGAGTGGTGTGATAAATGCAAGTTTTTAAATCTAAGAAATAAAAGTCCAATACTTTCTATGTTGTATAATTACTAATTAAATACCATTTGAATTTTCTCCATCATCTGTTAGCTCAAATTAAAACTTTTAACCATTTGCACTCAAGAGGCAACCCTCAGTCACCACTTGGTTTGATGCAGCAACTCGAATGGCAACTGAGATGCAACAATAACTGGTTTATAAACAGATATCTTTCCTCTTTACATTTTAGATGTGTAAATCTATTGTCTGTGAACTTCATAGTACAGCATTGTGTTCAATTAAAATTGTTATTCTAAGCTTAGTCTGTTTATATCCACACAACCACAATCTCCACATAATATGCATAAGATATCTAAGATGACTTAATATATATCCATGGGTCATCTTAGATAGCTTATGGATATTTTGTGGAGATTGTAGATTGTGGTTATAAAAATGGAGTCAAATGACGAAATTGGTAGCAGTGAAGAGGAGTTTCATTTTACATAGTTTATGTATGATTTATTTTTATGTTAGTTGTAAAAAAATTTCATCAACTTTTTAGCAAAAAAACTTCGAGTTGCTCTTTTCCTATAGCGAAAAAAACATTCAAGTGCAAAGGGTTAAGAAGTGAAAAAGTAGGTGAAGACAAAAACTTCATTCACTTTGAAAACGAGATTCCCATATGCACCTGAGGTGATATGAATTCTTCTAGTTTCACTATATCAATGTGAAAACATCTTATTAAAATTAATATGTTTGTAAATTTGTTTAAATTTTTCATTTTCATAGCATTTGGATTTAAATTATGTATAATTTGGTATATAGCATGTCTTATTCCTATTGATTGGTTATTTTTTAAAAATATTCTGAAGTTGACTTGCTTATTTGACTCAGCACAATTGGTTTAAAAGCCTGGATTTTTCTCAAAGTATGGTACTGAAAAAAAAATTATAAAACAGGATAAATAATTACTTGAAACAAGAAAATAGATTTTTTTTGTTATTCAGATATAAATAACCTTTCTATTCATGTGCATTATAATAATTTCTGTCAATTTTTTTTAAATAAATTTTTGTGTTGCCAGATGCATTTTCTTACTACATGACTCTAAAAAAGTCCTATTAAAATAAAACTAATCATCTTTTTCGTTAAATATTTTATTTTCAGAAAATCCAGAGTTAAATGCTGATTAATTTGGCATATAACATACCATAATTCCTTTCATTAGTTATTTGGTAAAAAAGTTCTATAGTTAATTTTTTTGTAACTTAATCACAGTGAAAAAATAGCTGGACCTCTGGATGTAAATCAGTTTTTCAAGCTGTACCCTGGAAGGGTTAATAACTGTGTAGTTGAGCAATATCTACAGGCTCTAAGGAAATGTTTTTTAAATGCTTCTTTTTTATATTTTATTGGGTGTGCAGAATCTGGAGATATTAAGGTTAGGAACATAAATAGGTTTTCTGTAGACTGTTGTCTGACATTTATTATATTGCCTTAATAAAATTGCATGGAAGGCATGATACTATTAAAGATATCAATTATGATTTTTAGTTCCTTACTGTCATAATTCCAAAATAATATATATCATCTATGAAACAGGGTGTTTGAAAAAGGATGCAACTCTAAAAATAAGAGAGTAGAACTTACACGCATGTACATTTTATGCCATTAATATTAGTCAGTTGGCATTACTATACTCAAGGTTAACAGCATTTAGCAGTTGAAATGACCTTGTCATGCACTAGTCTCACTCAAGCATTCATTCCTTTTTGTTGTGTCAGCTATGTCGTTTTCCAAAAACAAACGTGTATTTATTGTTGAGACTTACTGTGGGTTTTTGAGTGGTTTCCTCAGTCTGCAGTTCCAAACAAGTTGATAATATCTCATTCGATTGATAAATTTCGTGACACTGGTCTGTACAGGATCGAAAGAGCTCAGGCCGGCCATCACTGTTAACTGCTGAGTTCTTGATGATGTGTCTCAATGTTTAACTCACTCACCCAGAAAATCTCTTAGAAAGTTATCTTTCACAGGTTGGACTGTCACCAGCTACTGTTTTAAGGGCTACAAAGACATTAAAATTTCATGCCTACCGCATTGGTGTCATTCATGAACTGAAAGAACCAGACCATGAAAATCAATTACGATACTGTTGTTGGTTTCATTCTTTTGTTGATGAAAATGGAATTGAGGTGTTGGACCATGTTTATTTCAGTGATGAGGCTTGGTTTCACTTGGATGGTATGTGAACAGTCAAATATAGAGCAGTGAAAATTCTTACACTTTTCATGAACGACCATTACATGCACAGAAAATTGGTGTTTGGTATGCAATTTCTTGTTGTCGTGTGATAGGGCCTTTATTTTTTGACTCAACTGTAACTGGTGAAGTTTATCGTGACCTCATCCAACAGTTTATTGCACTATTGGATGGTAGTAGAGTAGGTTTGGTTATAAACAGAGAGAAAACTAAAGTGATGAAAATTGGTCAGGCAGGCTATGATTCAGTTAATCTGAATGATTGCAGTCTTGAGCAGGTGTCTCAGTTTAATTATCTGGGAGTTATGTAATGGATAGTGGTGATGTGCAGTATGAGATAAACAGATGAATAGGAATTGCTGCTAGAACTTGTAAAAATCTATGGAGAGTGTGGAGAAATCAGTGTATACACCTAAGGACTAAAATTAGACTGTGTAATAGTTTGGTTCTTTTTAGAGTTAGTTACAGTAGTGAAATGTGGACCCTTTATAAACAAGATAACAGGAACTTGATGCCTTTGTTTTTATATGTTTACACAGTATCTTATGCATTAGGTGGTTTGACTTTCTGAGTAATGATGAAGTTAGGCAAAGGAGTTGGCAACCTCCTTTGAACAGCATATTGTACAAAGAGAGACCCCATTGGTTTGCCCATGTTGCCTGCATTCATAGCTGCAAATTGTTGAATAGGGTTATAGCAGTGTGCCTAAAGGCCTCAGGAAAAAAGGAAAGACTTACGATGTGGTGGGCAGATAATGCCAAAGAGGACCTCGTTAGAATTACCCTATGGTGTCCAAATGCAGAGCTGTAGCTCAAAACAGAATGGAGAACAAAATTACACAATCTATAGGGCATCTGTAACCTATGGCTGCATGAGGATTTTTATCAGTCCATAACTGTTACAAGTATCAGAATCTTGATTTCCATCATTAGAAATGTTATACAATGAGTGAGATAAGTATTAAAATTCATGGAATTTTATGCCATTACTGGGTTGGATTGTTTTACCTCTTAGCGGCACTTTTTTTGCACACAATGGCTAAATGACCAGGTTACAAGGATCCTGAAGGCTTAGTGAAGGTTTGGGGAGGGGACCCACTGGAACAGCTGAAATGTTTTGGTTGAAAATGGTCTACCCGCCTTGGCGAATGAAATAACCATTTATGCTATCGAAAGTATAAATGATTATTTGATTTGCTAAGGCGGGTAGACCATTGGCAACCATCATCCTTATTTTAATCTCCATTGAGACGTCACTTGCCAGGAAGAACGTCGAATTTTAAATTTCTCACCGAAAGCATCCCAAGAAGTTCCTGTTACTACCCATCCTCTACATCACAGTACATAAATCTCTCCTTAATAATTATTGATAGCATAGTCCATGTGTTGAAGTGCTTAAAAACAATTAACAGTGTCATAGAGAATTAAATAGCTTTAATTTTAATTACTGCACTGTGAACCTTTTACTCTAATTTTTGTTGTTTCTTATAGTTAACAAATTTAACTTATTATTATGTTGTTAAGTGATTTTTAAAGTATATATTTATGCAGCAAGTAATGAATCTGTCCAATTACTTTATAAAAATTATGGGATGTATTTTACAAGTTAAATTAAGATATTCTTTATAAGTACATTTCTCAATTATTCCTATTTCCTTTCTTAAATGCTTAATGATTAATTTAAGAAGTTTAATTTATGCTTGTTTTAAAGAGTCATGTAAATTAGGATTGAATTTCTTCTTAAATATTGTAAAAATTTACATATAAGGTATGCATTTTTACATGTGATTAAAAACTTTAACAGCAAAAGCATCTTATATAAGGATTGCCTAAGTTGAAAAAATTTCTTGGTCATCTTATGTGTAGTCATAATTGTATGTTTGTTTAAATAAATTACATTTAAATACACAGTGGTGAATAGTTAAATAATTTAATCACAATCTTCACTGTTAAGACAATTTTTAAATGCCTTTAGTTTTAATGCTCAAAAGTATAGATATGGGTTAAGGTTTTCTAGCTGACAACATTGCAATTTACATGTAGTAGTTTCAGCTTGCGCTCCTCAGCATGATATCACTTTCACATAGTAAAGTACAATGTGCAGCACTTATTGATACCTTGGTTGAGTACAAAGTTCTTGATAATATTCACATATCCATTGTAATGGAGATGTTCTATCATGCCATGTCACAGACAAAGCTTCAGAAAATAAGCTTGAACTTCCCAGGCATATTTCTATCGAAACAGATGTTTGCATACTACATGTCTGTTGATTTTGGCTGCTACACTCAACACCAGATTCCACAGTTGACCTCACTAGTGGAGAAATACAGCCTTTTGTTTCTCCACTGGTTGACCAGGGTGAATTTTCATCAGTCAGTGACAACTAATATGTTATATATTATTTAAAATATCTTACATGATATACCTGTTTAAACAGACTAATTGATACAGGCTAATGTGAAAAATGTTTTTTGGGAGTGCTGAAATTATGAACAAGTACAGGTCAGATAGGCTTTTCAATTTTTAACACAGTAAACATCAAAGGTATCTTTATATGGCAAATACAAAATATAAATGATCGCAGAAAAGTAGTGCAGAAATCATGTTAAACTGAATGACCAACAGTTAGTCCAAAACCATCCTTACTTTAAAAATCGTGTTAAACCAAAATCATGTTCTTCGAATTTGTTTTGGTAAGGAATTGATTGAACTATGGAAGACTAAAAAAGAAACTGAGCATCAGTTGAAAAGCACATTTCAACTAACACCAGTACAACAAATGAAAGATGCTTTTATTTTCATAAAAAAATACATAATGTATTTTTAATTAATAATTTTATTTAAACTTAACATAATAAATTAAGGCAGTCCTGTGGCCAAGTGTTTAGCGTGCTTGGCTACTGATCTAAGGAACCTGGGTTCGAGTCCAGGGTAAGGCATGGATGTTGTGATGCCCCATCGTTCACTTTTGCTTTACCTTAACCAGTTTTGTTTAATTTACGTTATATTTATCATTTTGGGGATTTTCATTTCCTTTTTGGCATTGCAGCACTCGTTTCCATGTTTCTAGGAGTTGCGCATGCGCCGCAACTCCGATCTTCCGACTGTACCGTTAAAACACGTGCCAAGGACACGCCCCCTCTTGCGTCATAGCTTTTGCGTCGTTCGTCATAGTATGTTAATGTCTTTCCCAGCATGAGCCGGCCTCATGTCAAAAAACCGGTGACCTACGAGTCACTTAAGCAGTAGCATAAGCAGTAGAGTAGTAGAAGGAGTAGCACAAGTTGTAGCATAAGGGAGTGCACGAGCACAAGGTGCGTAACACCAAGCACAGTGCGTGTAGCACAGGAGTTATGTTTTCTTCATTGATGTCTTGGTGAGTTGAATTATTTTGGAAATAAATTTGTTTTGTTATAAACCTTTTGAGTCTGTACAGTTTTTTCTCTTGAGCAACGCGAATTAAGGATTTTTTTTTATATTTAATATTACTTGACGATCATTTTGATTCTTACTCATGAACGCTCGCTGGTATTTGAACCCTAAATCAACTTATTATCAACTAATTCTACTTTTGCAATTTGTTAATTATTGCCTGGCGCCCGTCTAAGCTATCCGGAGCATAAAAACTTCAAGTATTTTGCATTTGTTTGGAGCGTTACAATGTATGTGTCGTTTTTCTGCTGAGGTCCTGCCATCCTCACAGACCTTCTACTATGGCATATAAACTGACAGGCTCCTGTCAGACCTCTGTGGCAAGCAGCTGCTTGAGGGGGTATTTATTTTTTCTTATAATAAATTAAATTAATAAAAATAATTTAGAATTCTAGCTGATGAATTAGATTCTAGCTGAAGAATTTAGTTGTAAATCCAAAATCATGACACTAATTAAATCTAATATGCTTCATAGCAAATAAAATGTATGTGTGATTAATATAATTTGGAATTATCTTTAACAAGAAAATCTTTAGAGATCTATCCGGTGAGTATGCTTTGCGTCACATACAGCACAATATTTGATACCTTATTGTGATGGTCCACTCATTCACTTTTACTTACTCAGTTTTACTTCATTTACATTATATTTATCATTTTGGGGCTTTTAAGATTTTCAGATGGATCATCATTTTATTCTCACCCAAGCTGCTAAAGGAGTTGGCATGAGCAACTCCAACTTTTGATTAATAGACGCTAATGCACACTAAAGGATGCCCCCTCTTGTGTCATAGCTAGCACAATCATGAGTTTATGCAAATCATGCCAACAAATAACAGTGCCACTACAGAAATAGACAATCTGCTTCTAAATTTCACTACCAAACAGAATAAATGATAATGGATGCTGCTTACATATATATATATTCTGATATTAATAAACAAATAAAAAATTCTTTACAGCTAGATAGTGAATCAATTGTTGTTACAATAAAAATATATGTTTTATCAATTTGCCCTTTCTGATTAGAACACAAAAATGATTAGCCTATGAACATCAACTCTGATCCTAGGTTAATGGTAGGGGCGGGGGTGGTTCAGTCGGTAGCACGCCAGGCTCGTAATCTGTAGTTCCCAGGTTCGAGTCCCAGCTGGGTCAGCGCTGAGATTTATCTCCGCAAAATTCCCTGCCATGCCCACGGTCAGTAGGGGACACCGATGGGCCTGGAAGGGCCACCGTCCATCGGATGGGACGTTAAGCCGTGGCCTGGGTGTGGGAGAGCCATACCCTGTGCATGTTAAAGAACACGCTGGATGGCCTTGACGGAAGGCTACCATCTGTCTCCCAACAGCTGTTCCAGTGGGTCCCCTCCCCCAACCTTCTCTGAGCCTTCGGGGTCCATGTGACCTGGCCATTTAGCCCATGGTGTGCAAAAAAGTGCCGCTCAGAGGTAAAACAACCCAACCCAACCTAGGTTAATGGTTAAGTATTATTTGTCTGTTCACATCTGGCATCTTATGGCAGGTTAAAAATATAGTAACAAAGTAAATGTTTCAATATTTACCCATGTACTTCAAGTTTGCACTTTCTGAACGAAGAAGTTTGCTTGTAGATGACAATACTAGTTGGATCATTTGTTCATCATATTTAAGATTTGCAACAGTTTCAATGCATTCAAAAATGATGGCTGAAATAAAAAAGAAACTATCAGTCCAAAAAAAGTACAAAGTTAAAGTAAAACATCAGTAAATCGTGTACTTTTACAGTGTAAATTATTTTTAAGGTTTTTCATAAACACTGACTATATTTGAAAGGCAAAATAACTATTAAATTTTATTATAACACTATGCTAATATTATAACATTTATGATTTAATGAACATAAAACATAACATTCTCAAAACATATTTACAAAGTTCTAACAAAAGCAGGCAAACTTTATATGTTACCTCTAACCAGGACCTTGATAATGCTAGTAAGAGTAATAGAAGCAAAAATAATAAAAAAAGAATATCCCATCAAACAGCTGCTTGCCACAGAGGTCTGTTAGTTTATATGCCACAGTAGAAAGTCTTTGAGGATGATAAACATGACACTATATACGTGTATATTTCATGCATTTTTTCATATTTTGAATGTGAAAATTAAAAGAAATGTTTTAAAGATCTCTAAAACAGAGGGGGAAATATTACACTGCAATGGAAATTCAGTCTCTTTCTCTCAACCCTCCTCCCTCCCCCTTTACTTTTTTCCAGCTTGATTGATTGTGACTTTGTTCAGTAGTGACTTTGGGCTTAATAGGGCATGTCCTTGAATAAGAAGATCTGTACAAAGTAGTAGTTCCTACGATCCTTCAGAACTAAAAACAAATCACTATTTCACCATTATGTAAGAAACCACTACTACAGACCATCACCTCAGGTTGTATCTTCCCTTCTGATGTTACAGTAGATTTATTAACCCTTTTTATTTGTCCTGTTGATTCTTCTGCCATTCTGGCTGCCAGCACTTTTCCTAGCAGTCCTCATACATGATGATGTTATTCATCGATACTATACAGCCATTTTACTACATGCTAGCAGTGAAACATTTTTTAGGGTAAAAGATGACTGATGGGTGGGCAGATAGGCAAGCGAGTGGAGTAAGTGTGTATGTATATGACATATTAAATGCAAGGGCCAAAATAGTAGCTTATACTTGAATTGTAATCAGGTAATAGTACAGAATTCGAAAATAATGGATGGATCTCACACAGGGATGCCAGATGTCCCAGAATCAGTGGGATTGTCTCACAGAGCATAAATTTGTCATGTGTCCCCTACCAAGCTTCAAGTGTCCTACGAAACTTGACCCTACTGAGTCAGTATTATCTCTTATATAATAAGTGCATAGGTGTGTTTTTGCTTTGCAAATATGTAACAATAACTCAGTGACACTTTCACAATATGCAGATAACACTTTTGCACTGATAGATGATACATAATGGTAAAGAGTTAGTGAAGTATAGTATGTGCATTACAAGCACATACTATACTTCCCTAGGTTAGAGGTTAAATGAAAATTCTTTTTGAGTTGAATAGGTACTAACAGATATGATTCCCAGTTCTCAAATTCTCCAAAAGGCTTTAATTTACATTATTAGAGACCCTAAATGTAGAAATGTGAAACTCAAAATAATATTGCAAGCAATATATTTATACAAAAAATTCTAGTGCTAGAATGTGTTGATCAAGAACAGATATCCAGATAGTTTAATAATAGAGATATGTGCTACGTTGTTTTACCTCTGAGTGGCACTTTTTTGCACACAATGCATTAAATGGCCTGAGGGCTCAGAGAAAGTGGGGGGGGGGACCCAATGGACAACTATTAGGAAACAGATTGTATGAGAGGTATTGTTTAATTATGTTACTAATGGTTAAAATTTGACCAGTTATTCTCTAATTTTAAAGAATTAACACTTTACTTTAAAATTTCAAAAAGAATTTTATTATAGTAATAATAAATAAATTATTTTGTTCTGTTTTCTACACATCGACTGATTTGCCCTTTAACCACAGGGAATGAGAAATCACATTTTTTTTTTATTTTAAGGGAGAAATTCATTTTGCATTGTATAGAACTAATAATATATTACTATTTTCATTTTGCAATTACCCATTAGTATGAATTACTACTGTTAAACAGAGCAAAATTTAGAAAATTGAAAAAACCTCCATTTTCTATGAAAACGAGCATCCCATATTCTACAAAAGTAACATGTTATTCTTCTAGTTATCTCATTATTTATATTCTTGATATACATATATGAATATCCAGCATCATTACAAATTATATAATGCATTCAATTATTCTTTTAAAAAAATGTTTGGCACTTGAATATCTGTAAACTCTTAATTTCAGGTGAATGAATGAACAAGCAAAGGGCAGGTGGATACACTATAGATTTAGGGACATTATAGGATACATGTGATGCAGCAGCGAAGCGTAGGTTTTTGAAAAGGGGAAGCAATTTTCAAAGCATTGCCTAAATTAAATCAGAACCCCATTTCAGTACTTATGTTTCCAAATCTTTGAACTGGAACACTGTTCTGGTACTTATGTTTCAAAATCATTAAACCTGAACTCTGTTTCAGCACTTATATTTCCAAATTGTTGAGCCAGAATGCCTTTATGTTACTTATGTTTCGAAATCATTAAAGGAAACTCTGTTATGTTACCTATGTTTTTATATTATTGGACCAGAATTTGACGTTTCTGAATACGAATTTGGAACAGAACACTATTTCAGTACTTGATGTTTCTGAATCACTGAATTCAGATAATTCTATAGTTTTCAAAGCAAATATTTCTGTCTGGGTGTGTGTATATATATATTGGCTTACCATATTTTTATATAACCAAACCAAGATATTAAGGAAGAAAACTGAAAAGCAAGGTCGCACATTTGTTTTGAGTAGTAAAAAAAAATATGGGTGTATGAGCAAACAAATGATCTATTTAATATATATTTTGGTATTGTCTCTGTTTGTTCACCATCTCTTCCTAGAAAGCCACAGCTAGGATCATCAAACTTCATCTACAGCTTCATCTTGCAGTAACTTAAACTTAAATGAAATATTTTTTAGCACTGAAATATTTTTTAGGGTAAAATATCTTATTGCTCTGTTTTGAATTATTTTAAATAATTTCAAAAAAATGTTAATTTTATGTTAAAGAAACAGATGTTTTCTATTGCTGCTAAGTGGAAGTACTAGGGTATTATAATTACCTCTAGTTCGCATATCACATAAATATATCTGTGACATCAAAACTGACCACCTAGTTACACTAGTGAGATATTTAAAACTATTTGGTTTTAGTGCATTTTTTGGGTATCATCATCATCATATCATCCTCAAGCAGCAATGGGCTAGGGAGGTGGCCATTCAACAATTAAATGGATCTGACGAAAAGTTATTAATTTTAATCTCACTGAAATTAGCCCCATACACTATATTAATATATTAATACAAGTAACACCCATTTAAAGCGGATTGGCTATAACTTAGTTTATTTTCCTTTTTTTTTTAATTTTAAAAGTCTTATATATAGATAAATACACATAAATATTTTGTGCATAGGTCCGCCGTTTTTTATGGCATATAAACAAATATTTCATTTATGAGAATATACAATCTTCATAGATGATATTGTCACAATTTTGCATAGCTTGCTGAAGAAGCATCAACTACAGCTTCTTGTTTCCTGTGATTCCATTCATAAATAGCTTTATCTCAGCGAGAAAACTACAATTAATTGCTTACATGATTAGCAACAGTAGTTACTAGTGTCAATTATTTTTTTCTAATACAGAATGTGCAAATATTATTTACAAAATGGAGATAACAAATCACACTAGATGATTTCCTGATTAAAAAATAAATTGTGAAATAAACTAATAGATCATATATGTACACATTTCATACAATTATTTATTTATGCTTTTTTTAATAAAATTTGTGAATCGTAATTATTTTTGCTAGAAAAAGAAAACACACCAAAAGTCCAGTATAATACAAAACAATTTCAAAAAGGGCAATAAGATATGCAAAAAACAAGGAAATTAAATTTCCCTGTTTAAGTTTGAACTCACAGGAACACATCTCCTATGTTAAATGGGGATTACTTGTACATTGAACTATTGTGGAAAATCACCTTATACGGTAACGTTAAATAAAATTATACCAAGAAACAATAATATAAAAGCCAAAATATTTTGTGTTTGAATACAGAAAAATCAGATTAATAATGAAATTACATATATGGTTTAACAGTAAAATTACATTTTCACAATTTTTCACCCACTTGTCAGAATTTGTTTTCAAAAGTAAATACACTTCTTTTGTTTTTTACAGTTTTCAAATTTTACACAAGCCACATCATATATTTCTTGGTCTCTAGGGGATTATTCTAGAGATTTAGTGTAAGTTTAAATTTGAAATTAAGATAATATATAAAAGGGAGGTTATATATCTAGGAGGAGGGATCAAAGGAACTGTGCATTCCTTTGAAAATATATATGGATACTAATGGGGCAAAAAATTTTTAACACTTATGTACACTTTATTGCAAAAAGTGTCCAGACACTTTCATGTTAAGTGAACGAACAGCCACATTCAAATCTACCTAATTTTGAAAATTAGCTTTCTATGGAAAAAAAGTCACTAGACATAAATTGAAGATCTCGGTCAGAGCTCCCTAAATTTCTATTTTCTACAATATTAATCTAATATTTAAAGAGTTATGGAAGATATAATATTTAACAACAGATGTTATCACAGTGTCTATAAATGGTAGCTAGGCATAAACTGGAAGGAGAGCTGTGTACCAATCCCCAGTGATGATGCACAGAACCGGCCAGGTCTAGCACCTAATGTCGAACCCCGCCTTCTCATGGTGCAAGCCGTTAGTACCTTTGAAAAGAGATATTCTCTTTGGGAAGAGAAAGGAAGGGGAGGGCTGCCAGTTCAGTATGGCCTACTGATCTGGTCATCTATAGCCACTTTTTATCTCTTTCTTCAACCCTGCAAAGGAGTGGTCAACTTCACAGGGTCCTGGTGCTGATCATTTATACCTATTAGACTGGACTGGTTTATGGATTTGAGCTTCATTATGGATCCTGGACTTCCTGCACTGGTGGGCTTCTATTGAGGGAGAATCTTCAACTGTGTTTTCTGTTTGCTTGTGGGTTGCCAGCCCTAAGTAATAGAGGCACAGGATACCTTATATCAGCTGGTGGATAATCCTGATCAGAGGTCATCCCAGGTATCTGAACCCTCACTTAGCTAGTTGGGCCAATCCTAAACTGCAGTAATGTGTCTCAGACAGGTCTTATTGCTCTTGAAAAGGTCCACATGAAAAGGCGGTGCCTGAAGTTCCTACCAGCATGGGTGACTTCAGCCTGTACTGGTGGGGGAACAGGTCTTTGCCCCACGCCTGCAATCAGGGGGCTGTTTGATATTGTTGGCCCTACCTTTCTCAATAAACCTAAATTTCTTTAAAAATCTCACAAATTATTTCATATATGCAGGAATGTGAAATGGGAGGACATTGCATAAAGGTTATTCTCTTGATGTCCTCATGCAGGAAATCCAGTGTTATAACCTAGATATTCGAGGCTTGCAAGAGACCAGATGGACAGATAAAGGTGAGATACTTAAAAATAACTTTAAATTTCTCTTTTCAAGGAGGGAGGATAGAAAGAATCACCAAGACATGGGTCTGCTTCTCAACAGACAAGCTAATGATGCTCTTCTAGGATATGAGTGCATTAATGAAAGGTTTCTTACAGCAAAATTTCAGACAAGCATTAAAGATGCTTGGAATGTTATCTGCTGTTTTGCCCCTACTGAGGATACCAATGAGGAGGAGAAGGATAGGTTTTATGGACAACTTCAGGATATTTTGAATTCTGTCAAGAAAGGAGATATTACCCTTGTTCTAGGTGATTTCAATGCCAAAGTTTGTACTGACTCTGACCTTTGGGGAGGGGTGATAGGCCCTTTTGGTATTCGCAACTGCAATGGACAACATCTCCTACAGGTAAGTAAACTCAATGGTTTCAGAATAACTAACACTTATTACAAACACTGCAACATACATAGGTACATTTGGGTTTCACCTGATGGGCTAGTTCTGTTAGGAATACCAGGTCATATAGGGGAGCTGAAATTGGATCTGACGATTACCTTATTAAAAGTGTCTTGATACTTAAACTTAAAAAGTGTTATGCTAGGGTTAAAAAATTTACCTTTAATACTGAAGCTCTGAAAGACCCAGTTATACCTAAAGCTTACCATGATAGGTTACTTAGTCATTATGACAGTCATGGTTTGCTTACCACTGAAGTTGACGAAGAATGGGACCATTTTAAACAGGCTTTTTGGAAACTAACAGTACTCTTTTAGGAAAAAAAAGGAGCAGAGGAGGCAGAATTATCTGAGTAAAAAGGCACTTGAGCTTATTTCGGAAAGAAAGAACTGCAGGAATGTCCTTAATCAATACCCAACTAGTCCTAATAGAAAGCATTACAGAGAACTTAATAAACGTGTAAAGGATCAGTTAGCTGCTGATAAGAATCTTTGGCTTGATGGCCTAGCTGACAAAGCCGAGGAAGCAGTTAGACAGCACAACAACAGAGAGCTGTTCCAGATAGTTTATGATTGGTGTAGAAGAAAACAGATAGTTATACAGGATTGAAGGATAAACAAGGTTAGGTTATAGAAGGTGAGGGTTCTGTCATGACTAGGTGGGCTGAGCATTTCAGTGATGTTCTAAACAATGTGGTTAGTTCTACTCCCATTGATTGCAATGATGATAGATGCATTGTTAGCTTTAATGTTGGCCCTATAACACAATCTGATGTTATTTTGGCTATTTCTAAACTTAAACTTCATAAATTCTCAGGGGTAGATGAAATTACTACGGAAATGCTTAGAGCTGGAAACGTTTCGGTTACCACTTGGATGACTGAAATTTTGAATATCTTTTATAATAAAGGCATGGTTCTTAAGGATTTTACCAGAGCTATTATTATCCCTATTTTCAAAAACGGTGATCGCAGTTCTTGTGATAAATATAAGGGTATCAGCCTACTTTTTGTTCCAGGTAAAGTTCTTTGCATAATTGTGCTTAATAGAATTAAGAATCTGGTTGACAGTCAATTGTGTGATGAGAAATGTGGATTCAGAAGTGGTAGGGTATATGTAGATCAGATATTTTCACTCAGGCAGATTTTTGAGAAATGTTTAGAGTTTCAGAAACATATGGTTGCTAGCTTTGTTGATTTCAAAAAGGCTTTCGACTCTGTTGATCATCATAATATGTGGTTGATTGTGAAATCATATGGTATATCAGACAAGTTAGTTAACATAAGGAAAGCTCTCTATAATAACACAGAGTCGTGTGTGAGAGTTGGTAAGTCTTGTAGCAATTGGTTTAGCATTACTTCTGGTGTTCGACAAGGGTGCATTTTGTCTTCTTTTCTCTTTAGCTTGGTTATTGAATATGTAATGCAAAATTCACTTCAAGGGAAAGATTTTGGCCTTAAATGGACTGGAGATACGAAAATTTCTGATTTAGATTATGCTGATGATTTAGCCCTTTTGGCAAATGATTTGATGAGATGAACTCTTTCATTCGAGCTGTTGATGAGACTGGTAGTAGACATATAGTCACACTATATTGAAAATTCAACATTGTAAATATAGTAGAACCCTGGTTCAAGCTTGCATCTACTGTAAATTTTAATGGAAGTTTTAAATAGAAATTGATATATAAAGATTCGATATGTTGAACTGGCAATAACAATTGATGCAATTAATAAAAAAAACTTTCACGTTCCAAAAACCTCTATGTAGAATGAAATTGCACATTTTTATCAGGATTTCACATTGAATTCCTAACTGCAATTTTACTATTATGATTTAGAAAAAAAATATGTTGTAGTTTGGAAGAAAAATTGTAAGCATGATGGGTCATTTGTAGAGCATAGGAAACTGAGAATATATATATATATAATGCCTGGATCTAAAAATAAAGGAATGGAGGAAGGGGGGGAAAGTGATTCGATGTAGCCAAAAAAAAGCAAAATCTAGGGGGAAAGTACTGGAATTGTATTGCAGACAATTCCAGTCAAAAATTGCACATTTTCACCTTAGTTTTGGAGATTTTAAAAAATTTCTTGAAAAATGCATCACATATACACATATTCCAAAAAGTGTCAGGACACTTTCATGTTAAGTGAACAAATAGCCACATTCAAATCTACCTAACTTTGAAAATAAGTTTTTTACAGAAAAAAGGTCATATGTATAAATTAAAGATCTTGGTCAGAGCTTTCTAAATCTCTTGTTTTTTGTAATATTAATCTAATATTTAAAGAGTTGTGGAAGTTGAAAATTTTAGTGAAACTTTTGAAAATTTACTTCAAAAAGTTAAATCACAACTGCTATAACAAGTTGTTCACAATATAAATGCGATATTTGAATTTTGTGCAAGGATTTTTGAAGCTTTCAACAATTTGGAGGGGGAAAATGTTTTGGAAGTGTGGTGTGTGATAACATCATCATCATTATCCTCAAGCAGCCATGGGCTATGGAGGTCCAACCAGACCATGCAATTTAGTTCTCCAAGCAAGTTTGTCCTGAGCTACATCTGCTGCATCTGGCCACTGCACACCAATTCTAACAAGGTCCTGTTTGACATTGTCTGCCCACTGCATCCTAAGTCTCCCCCTCTTTCTGAGGCCTTTAGGCACACTGTTCATAACCCTATTCGCTAATCTATAATTTTCCATATAGGCAACATGGCCAAACAAACAGAGTCTCTCTCTGCACAATATACTGCTAAGAGGAGGTTGCAGACTCCTTTGCCTAACCTCATAATTAGTTACAAATTTGAACCACCTAACGCCCAAGATACTGCATAATCTTGATAACGCCCAAGATATAGCATCTGGAATCATAAACATCTAGTTCACAGTTATATTTTTACACAGTGTCCAAGTTTCACTACCATAACTAACCCTAGAAAGAACCAAACTATTATACAGTCTAATTTTAGTGTTTAGGTGTATACACCTATTTCTCCACACTCTCCCTAGATTCTTAAAAGTCCCGGCAGCAATCCCTATTCGTCTGTTAATCTCATGCCGCACATCACCATTATCTGTTGCATAGCTCCCAAGATAATTAAACTATGACACCTGCTCAAGACTGCAACCATTCAGATTAACTGAATCACAGCCTGCCTGACCAATTTTCATCACTTTAGTTTTCTCTCTGTTTATAACCAAACCTACTCTACTACCAGTCTCATCAACAGCCCTAATGAAAGAGTTCATCTCATCAACATCATTTGCCAAAAGGGCTAAATCATCAGCATAATCTAAATCAGAAATTTTCGTATCTCCAGTCCATTTAAGGCCAAAATCTTTCCCTTGAAGTGAATTTTGCATAATATAATCAATAACCAAGCTAAAGAGAAAGGGAGACAAAATGCACCCTTGTCAAACACCAGAAGTAATGCTAAACCAATTGCTACAAGCCTTACCAACTCTCACACACGACTCTGTGTTATTATAGAGAGCTTTCCTTATGTTAACTAACTTGTCTGATATACCATATGATTTCACAATCAACCACAAATTATGACGATCAACAGAGTCGAAAGCCTTTTTTGAAATCAACAAAGCTAGCAACCAAAGGTTTCTGAAACTCAACATTTCTCAAGAATCTGCCTAAGTGAAAATATCTGATCCACGCATCCCCTACCACTTCTGAATCCACATTTCTCATCACACAATTGACTGTCAACCAGATTCTTAATTCTATTAAGCAGAAATATGCAAAGAACTCTACCTGGAACAAAAAGTAGGCTGATACCCCTATATTTATCACAAGAACTGCGATCACCTTTTTTGAAAATAGGGATAATAATAGCTCTGGTAAAATCCTTAGGAATCATGCCTTTATTATAAAAGATATTCAAAATTTCAGTCATCCAAGTGGTAACTGAAACATTTCCAGCTCTAAGCATTATCGTAGTAATTTCATCTACCCCTGAGAATTTATGACGTTTAAGTTTAGAAATAGGCAAAATAACATCAGATTGTGTTATAGGGCCAACATTAAAGCCACCAATGCATCTATCATCATTGCAAACAATGGGAGTAGAACTAACCACATTGTTTAGAAAATCACTGAAATGCTCAGCCCACCTAGCCATGACTGAATCCTCACCTTCTATAACCTTACCTTGTTTATCCTTCAAACCTTGTATACATGCTCGTTTTCTACCACACAAAACATTAACTATCTGGAACAGCTCTCTGGTTTGTGCTGTCTAACTGCTTCCTTAGCTTTCTCAGCCAAGCCATCAAGCCAAAGATTCTTATCAGCAGCTAACTGATCTATTACACATTTATTAAGTTCTCTATAATGTTTTCTATTAGGACAAGTAGGGTATTGATTAAGGACATTCCTGCAGTTCTTTCTTTCCGAAATATGCTCAATTGCCTTTTCACTCAGATAATTCTGCCTCCTCTGCTTTTTTTTCCTAAAAGAGTACTGTTAGTGTCCAAAAAAGCCTGTTTAAAACTGCCCCATTCTCCCTTAACTTCAATGGTAAGCAAACCATGACTGTCATAATGACTAAGTAACCTATCATGATAAGCTTTAGCTATAACTGGGTCTTTCAGAGCTTCAGTATTAAAGGTAAATTTTTTAACCCTAGCATAACACTATTTAAGTTTAAGTTGCAAGATACTTTTAACAAGGTAATGGTCAGATCCAATTTCAGCTCCCCTATATGACCTGGTATTCCTAACAGAACTAGCCCATTTGTGGTTAATTGATATATAATCAATCATATTCTTATACAGCCCATCAGGTGAAACCCAAATGTACCTATGTGTGTTTCGGTGTTTGTAATAAGTGTTAGTTATTCCGAAACCATTGAGTTCACTTACCTGTAGGAGATGTTGTCCATTGCAGCTACCAACAACTAAAGGGCTTATCACCCCTCACCAAAGGTCAGAGTCAATACCAACTTTGGCACTGATGTCACCTAGAACAAGAGTAATATCTCCTTTCTTGACAGAATTCAAAATATCCTGAAGTTGTCCATAAAACCTATTCTTCTCATTTACATCCTCAGTGGGGGCATAACAGCAGATAACATTCAAGTCTTTAATGCTCCTCTGAAATTTTGCTGTTAGAAACATTTCATTAAACCACTCATATCCTAGAAGAGCATCACTAGCGTGTCTGCTGCGAAGCAGACCCACGCTTTGGTGATGCTTATTATCACTCCTTCCTGAAAAGTGAAATTTAAGATTATTTTTATGAATCTGACCTTTATCTGTCCATCTCGTCTCTTACAAGACGTGTAAAGTCCTCACATTCCTATGGAGAGAAAATGGTTGGTGGGATGTTTAAAGAAACTATGTTTATTGAGAGAGGGAATGCCGACAATATCAAACAGTCCTCTAATCACAGGTGTGGGATAAAGACCTGTTCCCCCACCACTAAAGGCTGAAGCCATCTACACTGGAAGACTTCCTCCAATGTAGAATTTGACAATGCCAGTAGAAGCAAAGAGTTCAGGTGCCTGTGATGATCTCTGCTCAGGATTATCCACCAGCTGATAAACATGTCCTGTGAATCTATTCACTTGTGGCTGTCAACCCATAAAAAACAGAAAACACAGTGGAAGATTTTTTCTCCACAGAAGCCCACCAGTGCAGCAAATTCAGGATCCATAATCAAGAACAGAGCCTTATATTAGTCCAGTCCAGAGACCCTTTGAGGTTGACCATTTCTCAGCAGGGTAGAAAAAAAAAAGTAGCCATAGTTGTCCAGATCAGTAGGCCACACTAATCTGGCAGCCCTCCCCTTCCGTTCACTTCCACAAGAGAGTATCTCTTTTGAAAGGTACTAACGGTCTGCACCACGAGAAGGCAGGGTTGGACATTAGGTGCTAGGCCTGTCTGGTTCTATGAATCATCACAGGATATTGGTGCATAGCTCTTCTTCCAGTGACTACCTAGTTACCATTTACAGACCACATAAACTTAACGATCTGGCAATCATTTTTGGTTATATATATATATAACTTTTGACTTTTAAATTTGCAGAATTTATTTTCTCAAACACTTTAAAAAACTTTTTTAATATATGTAACTGCATGTTTTTGAATGAACCTATTTTACTTCATTTGGTTCTTTAAGTGAAACGTTTAAAAAAACTTTTTTTTTTTTCAAAGGAAAAATTGTGATCATTTCCAAAATTTGTTACCAATACTTAAAGAACTTATTTAAACTATTTAAAGGCACAACTCAATGCTATATGTAATATTTAAGCTTAAACACATGAATTAAATACCAAATATCCGATTTTTGTTTTTTGCAGTTTTCAAATTCTACACAGGCCATAGAATATATTTCTTGGTCTTCAGGGGATTATTTTAGGTTAATAAGATTGCATGGTTTCTTATTGCAATCTTATTAACCTACAATTACCATATTTTCCGAGATAGTTCTACTGTTCTAATCCACTAGTGACGTAATTCACATGCGAGCATCAAAATGATACAACACATCATGGTTTCATTGTTGCTCGTTCATCTATTGTAACAATACTCTCTCCCAGTTTAAGTTATACAATCCATGAAACACACACAAAAAAGTCCATGATAAAATGTATCAAAAATCAACTTACGTTTGATGATATATTCTCATAATCGTCCACCACATTAAAGGCATTTATTGTGTTCAATTAGTTTGCAGTAGAATAATGATTGGTGGTTTCAAGCTATGTCTGGAGCATGCGCTGTACCTTTGTAATAAAACTCTGGAGTGTTAGAGTGTGAAAAAGCGATTATTGTCATCACCTCAATATCTCTTAATTTCTGACTGCTAAGGACTGAAACTTATCCAGTGTGTGATGCGATGCCAACGGCAGTAGCAGTGAAGTGAGATTTTTCATACACTCTTAGCTTGATTTGCTTGGTAAACTGGTGCTTCTGTTTATTATATTATAGGAAATTTTGAAGAATATTTTTAAAATAGAAGTTTTTTGTTCAAATTAACTAAAGTTAAGAAAATACTTTTACTTTTTAAATGAAAATATAGAAAATATATGCATAAAACATAAATGTCTTTATTTTTCATTCATGGTAATTTTAAGGGAACCACTGCTTTCCTTGCTTCCATACGTGTGATGTCATCAGTGGAAAACAAATTGTCAGTAGTTGCCCTGTGGTCCTGCAGGTATTTACGTTATTATATATTATATATAATATACTAATTATTATATATAATATTATATATTATATATAATATACTAATTATTATATATAATATTATATATTTATTATAATCCCAAATTTGTTGGGGTGGTCCCACTTAGTTTTAGCCCTATTGGGTTAACCCTTTCATGACTAAGGGAAACATTTTTCCCATTTTAAAATTGGTGATTGTCGTATTTAATTATAACCTTATCTGCATTTTTTACACAGAATGTCAAAATAGAACGTATGCCGAACGCAATTATGTAAATGGGAACGTTTAGAAAACTAAAACAGAACTGTCAGGACGCATAATATATGTACTATGTGCAATGTCCATCTTTGCCTCACTACCAAAAGAAATTGCTTCGCAGAATATCATAATTAGCACATCATTTTGTATAGTAATTTTATTTCATAATTTTGTATTATTTTAGTTAACATTTTGTTCTAATAAACCAACGAATAAACGACATTGCATAATAAGCCTAACTATAATTTGTGTTACCTTTATAGTCCATTGGGAAAAATATTTCCCATAAAATTCCAAAAAAACTACACATTGTTATGTATTTTTCTTATGATTTTTATTTATTTTACGTCTAAACAAACTAAAATAAACAGTTACATACTAATATTTACTCTTAGAAACCTTATGGTCCTGAAAGGGTTAACAGGTTGGCATCTAGCTGCAGTGGGTCAGGAAAGATCCTGTGAAAAGTGTCCGAAATTTCTGAGGGTGCTGCTGTGCCTATCTTGTGAATGGAGTAATACGTTGTAAGTAGTACAATGGAAAGCTGTGAATAAAGTAAGAGTTATCAAAGGACATATGTTTCGTGCCAAACTTTTGGAATGGGTTTAACTAATATACATATATTTTGATTGATTTGAATCAAAAGGTATAAGATGGTTGGTGAAAGTGGGTTTTCTATATACTTTTGCTAATAATGTATTTTCAGATCTTTCTGTTATCAAATCAAGGAATGACAATATTTGAGATTTTCCTTTTTTATAAGTGAAATTTATAGTGTTATAGATTGAATTTAAATCGTTTATAAAATCTATTAAGCCAGAATTAGAACATAACTAAATAATGAAAATGTCATCTAAATATTTCTACCAAATTGTTGGTTTAAGAGTTCTGTTTTTCAGCACTTTGTTTTGTCTCTCACGATTACATTGCATCTATTTTGCATTATTGCAAAATAATCCTGATAATGGTAATTCCATTGGAATTCTTGAATCTTTTTTTCATGTCTATCAGTAATCTCCGTGGTAGGAGGCTATTATAATTTCATTGTTAATACATTTTTCCTTTACTCTTGTAAATCATTAATTGATCAGTTATATCCATTTGATAATTGGTAGTTGATGTTGCTACTATTTTAACATTTTAAAAATTTGGATGAACGTCTCCTTTAATTGGGGGCGGGGATGGCTCAGTCGGTAGCACGCCAGGGTCGTAATCTGTAGTTCCCAGGTTCGAGTCTCAGCTGGGTCAGCATTGAGATATATCTCTGCAAAATTCCCCACCCTGCCCACGATCAGTAGGGGACATCGATGGGCTTGGAAAGACAGCTGTCCATCGGATGGGACATTAAGCCATGGCCCCCCGTGTGCGGGAGAGCCACACCCTATGCAAGTTAAAGAACATGCTGGATGGCCTTGACAGAAGGTAACCATCTGTCTCCCAACAGCTGTTTCAGTGGGTCCCCTCCCCTAACCTTCTCTGAGCCTTTGGGGTCCATGTGACCTGGCCATTTAGCCCACCCAACCCCCTTTAATTATGTGTGTGTGTGTGTGTGTGTTTCGATAATGCCGTATTTTCTTTATTATATTTTATGTCTTGTTTGTGTTCCTCCATTCAGACTTTGGTAGTCCTTTTGGTTTTTCCTACATATGGTATAGTGTTTCCTATATGTTTTTCCTTTCACAGGATCTCATATATACCTCCAACTGGCTTCACAGTACCCTGATCTTTTTCACTTTTTTGAATCAGGGTTTGATTTGTTCTTGTTACTACCCTTCTACTATTATATGGTGTGATGAAAACTAAATAAATAAATAAATACCCCCTCAAGCAGCTGCTTGCCATATAGGTCTCACATGAGCCTGTCAGTTTACATGCCATTGTAGAAGGTCTGAGAGGATGGCGGGACCTCAGCAGAAAACAACACAACATCCATACCTTACCTGGGGCTCGAACCCAGGTCCCTTAGATCAGTAGCCAAGCATGCTAACCACTCAGCCACAGGACAGCATAGTGTGATAGCCTTATTTCTTTTTTTTCAACCATGGTAAATTTGGAAAAATTGTGATATACACCCAATTTTGTTTTTACGTTTTTTTTTTACATAACTTTGATTTAAGATGGTTTAGAAAAAAAATTCCAATTCTCTTTTTACATGATTTATTTTGATCTAACACAGTTAAAATGGCACCTTTTTAAAAATTTCCGTTTGAATTTAATTCTGAAAAAATATTTTTATTCAAGAAAAAATTCCTAGAATTCACATTTGTAACAAAGATGCCGCTTTTATGGTCACATTTTTTGAAGCAGTTTTAACTTTTAAAATGTACTATAGATACACATTTTGTGCACTAAAATCCCCAAAATAAAAGCTACACTAACATAACTACACAACAAGTTTTCTCTATTTTATTCTTTATTTTAAGGAAAAATTGTACAAAACTTATATAATTCGGAATAAAGTGGCAACATTTGAGTTCTGGGAATTTCCTCAATTTTATCTTCAATACATATGTTAGTCTCAGTCTCTCATTTCGTGTTTAAAGTCAGAAGTGTTAAGTTGCTTAACAGGCCTCAAATGGCTAGTAAATTGGAAAGTCATTTTCTTACACGATCCCATTGTCGAACGAGCTGAGCAGTTTAAACATGAACTGAAGTCATGTATGGTGTGTTATCAAGAATTATACACAGATCTAGTCAAAGCAGGATCTCAATGATTGATTACAAAGTTGGTTGTCAAAACTAATCAAACTACAGAATCACTAGAAACAAGCGATACATATACATACATATACTTATCAGAAAGTGACAACAAATAAAATCTAGTTAATAAGCATATGTAAGTCATATTTTTTTTCACTTTTCTATTCTTGAATTAGTGACATATTATTCTTTTTATGAAGGATAATTTACTTTATATATGTACATATAATTATCTTTATAAGTTTATAAAATAAAAAATGTGTTTAAATGAATAAAAATCAAATAAAGATTTAATTACAGATTTTGATATGATTTGTTTGAAAACAACTTATTATTTGTACTGGGTTTTCACGTCTGGAACCAATTTTCTATTTTTTCATATGCACTGTATTTTTTTTTTTGCAGTTTTTTCGGGAACCTATCTACTTTGCAAAAACAGAATTGGTTGTATTTAATGTTTGCAATATTACAAAATTTTTGAAATTAATACAAAAATATATTTAATTTTTGTTGTTTTGCAGGTGGTTGTTAGCTGAAATTCGTTTTAAATCTTGGTTTCTTTTTCAAAAAATTTTATTAAATTTTTTGGATATCTTGCTTGCTGTGATATTGTTGCAATTACATTTTTTCTCTATAATTTTGATGTATTGGCATAGCTACAGTTATTGATAAACATAGATCTTAACACTTTTTTTTTTATGAATAAGTAACTGGTTCGAATCATAGGGTATGAGTATGGATGGAGCTGTTGGTTTGTGATACACACTTGTATGATACAAATTTCTCTTTCTTTGTAGTAAAATGTCCAGATATGAGAGTTGATTGTCAATTTCTTTTTCACATGATAATTCAATAATAGAAAAGCTATGAGTAGTGTATTTCCTAACATTTTCAATATAAAGTTTTTGGCTATCGTATATAAGTATACAATCATCAAAGTATCTTTTGTAGTCTATAACTGTTAATATACATGGTTGTAGGTACATAATACATAGGTACATAATATGCTTCTGTTAGTTCTTTTGGTAGTGTCTCACGATTTTTACTTTTCACTATTTGTTGTACAATTCATTGTGTGGGGTTCTTTTCAATTATCTTTACATTCAAATCTGCCAACAATTGTACAATTTTTTTGACTATATTGATTTCTGAAACATTACAATACTTGGCATTTTATCTCCAAATATTATTCAAATACTATCATTCTTTTTTTAGTTAAAGAGTTTCTTATCCTTTTGTATGTGTTTCAGTTCAGGTTTTTTTTTATGTTGTCAATACAGTGAAGTGCCATTGAATTAAGGATAGCAACCTAGTAATGTGTTGGAACCCCTCTGGCCCTGATAACAGCTGTCACACAATGAGGCAAGGACTCCACAAGCTTGCATAAATGTTCCACAGGTATGGCGACCCATGCATCCTCCAGAACTGTCCACAATTTTCTCTTGGTGGTCGCTGATGGGACACGGCCCCGAACTCTCTTCTTGACATATCCCAAAGATTTTCGATTGGATTTAAATCTGGGCTTCTAGGTGGCCAATTCATTATTTCAAAGTCAGCAGAATGCTCCTGCAACCATGCAGTAGCCAACCTGGACCTGTGAGATGAACAGTTGTCTTGCTGGTAGACATAATCTCCATTGAGATGCGCGTGATGGCCATAAATGGGTGTAAATGGTCAGCCATGAGTTCTACTTACCGGGATAATTGAGAGTCGTCGGTACACGTACCAAAGATCCCACAGACATCCAACTGAAGATGCCCCAGGTCATAACTGGTGAACCACCACCAGTTTGTACTGTTCCAACCTGACATGCAGGATTCATGGCTTCATGGGGTTGGCACCATACCCTCAGTTTCCCATTGGTGTGATGAAGTTTAAATCGGGATTCATCACTTCAGGCTATCCGTTGTCAATTTTCGATGGTCCAGTTTCGATGTTCTTTAGCCCAGGCAAGGCATTGAGCCTGGTGTAACGCTCCAAACAATGCAAAATACTTAAAGTTTTATGCTCCGGATAGCTTAGACGGGCGCCAGGCAATCATTAACAAATTGCCAAAATGTAGAATAAGTTGATTTAGGGTTCAAATGCCAGCGAGTGTTCATAAGTAAGAGTCAAAAATGATTCTTAACAAAATAAGAGTTAATGTAAAAAAGATCCTAAATTAGCGTTGCTCAAGATAAAAAACTATAGACTCAAAAGTTTATAACAAAACAAAATAGATTTATTTCCAAAATAACTAACTCACCAAGACATCAATGAAGAAACTAAATTCTGTGCTACACGCATGGTGCTACGTACCTTACTACATCTCTCTGCTCTCTCTACAACTCTGCTCTCAGTGCTCAAGTGCTCTAGTCCTCTACAACTCTAGTGCTTCTCTCAAGTGCTCAGTTTTGACAATTTCCCGGCGCATGCCGGGAAAGACATTTGCATACAATGACGAAGGACGCAAGCTATGACGCAAGAGGGGGCGTGTCCTTGGCACGCGCTTTAACGGTTACGGTCGGAAGTTCGGAGTTGCGCGTACGCAACTCCTAGAAACTTGAAAACGAGTGCTGTGATGCCGAAAAGGAAATAAAAATCCCCAAAATGATAAATATAACGTAGATTAAACAAAAACTGGTTAAGGTAAAGCAAAAGTGAACGATGGGGCATCACACTGGTATTGTGCAGTTAGAAGTGGGACTCTCGTAGGTTGGCGGTTCCCGAAGCCGAGATGATGAAGTGAGCATTGCATGGTCCATGCACTGACTTCACGGCTGGAACCTGCGTTCAGATGGGAGATGATTTCAGATAATGTCTGGCACCTATTAGTCCATACGATGCAGGTCAGACGGCAAAGCCCACGATCATTCAAGGCTGGTTGTCTTTTGCAGTTTGTCTGGGTGCTTGTTTTTTTGCCGGAATTTTCATATTCCCGGAACACTCTTGAAACTGTCATAACAAGAAAATCCAAGTTAGTTGACAATTTGGGAGATTGAGTGTCCAATCTGTCGGGCACCTACGATCTGCCCTCTATCAAATGCATCTAAATCCTGCATCTTTCCCATTACGCTTCTCACGATGAATGCTTGGGGAAGCCAAAGCCGACAGCTATAAATGACCAAAGTTTCAGTCACACATACGTGCAAATGTGGGACTTGTGGGACTGAATTTGGATAATGTCTCCTATCCCTAATTCAATAGCACTTCAGTGTATATTTGGAATTAGGGTAGTCATATCTGGAATTGTAATGACATGTAAATAACTTATCTTTATCTAATCGAGAGAGCAGTTGAAAAATGGTATATCTTGCTTATGGTTATGTTTATATTTAACAGTATCTCCTTGCTTACTAAGATAAGTTTATTTTTATTCATGTTGTTTTAATAGTCTTTAAGCATTTTCCAATATGGTGTGAATTCTCCTCATTTCTAAGTCAAATTCCTCATTTGTCATATTCCTTTGTAATTCAAAATATGCATTACATACTACCTCCTCATGCCTAATCACAGAATTTATAATATACTTCATATATGCTTTAAGTAACTTCCTTTCGGCTTTATGTAGCATGTTATGCTAAGTGACATGAAATTTCCTTTTATATATCCATAAAAATTTGGGTGTAATATAAAATTTCAAGCCTTTATCAGAAAATGCAGCAAGACCAGCTTTCTATTTAAAGTCTTTTATAGTTTTAAAAACTTTTGCTCTCCAAACTTAATGCTCATTTCTATAGTGGGCAACAGATTCTATATTCTTTACACAGAGTTTGCACTTGAACTTTAAATTAACTTTAACACTATTAGCTTCATAATGTGAAACCTTGATTTGCAAACACATATTTTATGATATTCTAAGTATACCATACCTTCTACATGTGCTCAGACAGCCAGGCACCAAGACACCATTGTCAAGGTTTTTCTCGCTGAGACGATTCCGTTGGTGTGCTCGGAATTAGTTTTCTTTAATCGATTTCAATTATCCTTTTCAATTATATTTCTATTTATAATTTCTTTTTCAATTATCTTTTCTATTCTAATTATTATTGGATGATTTGACTATTTAAAATAGTCAAATTTCCCAATAACTGTCCATTTTTTGACTATATTTATTCTTCTGAAATATTACAATACTTGCTGGTATATCTCTTGATATTATTTGAATGTTATCATTTTTTTTTTCAGACGTATGAAAATCTCAATAAATATACTTTCTTTAAACATTCCACTAACTATTTTCTCTCCATAGGTAGATAGAATGTGAGAACCCTGCACAGAGATTATTCTCTTGATGTCCTCACACAAGAATTCCACCATTATAACCTTGATGTTCTCGGCTTGCAATTTTCTCTCCATAGGTAGATAGAATGTGAGAACCCTGCACAGAGATTATTCTCTTGATGTCCTCACACAAGAATTCCACCATTATAACCTTGATGTTCTCGGCTTGCAAGAGACAAGATAGACAGATAAAGGTCAGATTCTTAAAAGAAATCTTAAATTTCTCTTCTCAGGGAGGAATGATAAAAAGCATCTCCAAGGTGTAGGTTTGCTTCTCAACAGATATGCTAGACATGATCTTCTAGGATATGAGTGCATTAATGAAAGATTTTTAGAGCTAAATTTCAGACAAGCATAAAGACTTGAATGTTATCTGCTGTTATGGCCCCAATGAGGACGCTGATGAGGATGAGAAATATAGGTTTAATGGACAACTTCAGGATATTTTGAGTTCTGTCAAGAAAGGAGATATTACCCTTGTTCTTGATAATTTCAATGCCAAAGTTGGCACTGACTCTGACCTTTGGGGAGGGGTGATAGGTCCTTTTGGTATTGGTAGCTGCAATAGCAATGGGCAACATCTACAGGTAAGTAAACTTATTACAAACACCGCAATATACATAAGTACACATGGGTTTCACCAAATCGGCTGCATAAGAATATGATTGATTATCTGTTACTTACAGCAAATGGGCTAGTTCTGTTAGGAGTATCAGGTAATATAGCACAGATGAAACTGGATCTGACCATTACCTTGTTAAAAGTGTCTTGCAACTTAAAGTGTTGTGATAAGGTTAAAAAATTTACCTTTACTTCTGAAAGACCCAGTTATAGCTAAAGCTCACCGTGATAGGTTACTTAGTCATTACGATAGTCATGGTTTGCTTACTACTGAAGTGGAGGAAGAATGGGACCATTTTAAACAGGCTTTTTTGGAAACTAACAGTACCTCCCTTTAAGAAAAAAGGACCAGAGGAGGCAGAATTATTTGAGTGATAAGGCACTTGAGCTTAATTCAGAAAGAAAGAACTGCAGGATTGTCCTTAATCAATACCCTACTAGTCCTAATAGAAAGGATTACAGAGAGCATAATAAACGTGTAAAGGATCAGTTAGCTGCTGATAAGAATCTTTGGCTTGATGGCTTGGCTGACAAAGTTAGACAGCACAACAGCAGAGTGCTGTAACCAGATAGTTAATGTTTTGTGTGGTACAAAGTGGACAGGTATACAGGGATTGAAGGATAAACAAGGTAAGGTCATAGAAGGTGAGGATTCTGTCATGGCTAGGTGGGCTGAGCATTTCAGTGATGTTCTAAACAATGTGGTTAGTTCTACTCCCATTGTTTGCAATGATGATAGCTGCATTGGTGGCTTTAATGTTGGCCCTATAACACAATCTGAAGTTATTTTGGCTGTTTCTAAAGGGGAAGACAAAATTACTATTGAAATGTTTAGAGCTTTGAATATTTCGGTTACTACATGGATGACTGAAATTTTGAATATCTTTTATGATAAAGGCATGGTTCTTAAGGATTTTAGGAGAGTTATTATTATCCCTGTTGTTAAAAAAGGCAATCGCAGTTCTTGTGATAACTATAGGGGTATCAGCCTACTTTCTGTTCTAGGTAAAGTTCTTTGCATGATTGTGCTTAATAGAATTAAGAATGTGGTTGACAGACAGTTGCATAATGAGTAGAGTGTACTCAGAAGAGGCTGGCGATGTGTAAATCAGAATTTTTCACTTAAGCAAATATTTAAGAAATGTTTAGAGTTTCGGAAACCTTTGGTTACTAGCTTTGTTGATTTCAAAAAGGCTTTTGACTCTGTGGATTGTCAAAATTTGTGGTTGATTGTGAAATCATATAGTATACCAGACAATTTCGTTAACATAATGAAAGATCTCTATAATAACACTGAGTCATGTGTGAGAGTTGGTAAGACTTGTAGCAATTGGTTTACCATAACTTCTGGTGTTCGACAAGGGTGTATTTTGTCTTCTTTTCTCTTTAGCTTGGTTATTGAATATGTAATGCAAAATTCACTTCAAGGGAAAGATTTTGGCCTTAAAGGGACTGGAGATACGAAAATTTCTGATTTAGATTATGCTGATGATTTAGCTCTTTCATTCGAGCTGTTGATGAATGTGACTGGTAGTAGAGTAGGTTTGGTTATAAACAGAGAGAAAACTAAAGTGATGAAAATTGGTCAGGCAGGTTGTGATTCAGTTAACTGAATGGTTGCAGTCTTGAGCAGGTGTCACAGTTTAATTACCTTGGGAGCTATGCAACAGATACTGGTGATGTGCGGCATGAGATTAACAGACAAATAGGTATTGCTGCCGGGACTTTTAAGAATCTACGGAGAATGTGGAGAAATAGGCGTATAAGCCTACAGACTAAAAATAGACTGTATAATAGTTTGGTTCCTTCTAGGGTTAGTTATGGTAGTGAAACTTGGATGCTGTGTAAACAAGATAACAGGAAACTAGATGCTTACGCAGTATCTTGGGTATTATGTGGTTTAACTTTGTAACTAATGATGAGGTTAGGCAAAAGAGTCTGCAACCTCCTTTAAGCAGCATATTGTGCAGAGAGAGACTCCGCTGGTTTGGCCATGTTGCCCGTATGGCTAATTATAGATTGCCCAATAGGGTTATGAACAGTGTGCCTAAAGGCTTCAGAAAGAGGGGGAGACCTAGGATACGGTGGGCAGACAATGTCAAACAGGACCTTATTAGAATTGGTGTGAAGTGGCCAGATGCAGCAGATGTAGCTCAGGACAGACTTGCTTGGAGAACTAAATTGCACGGTCTGGTTGTACCTCCATAGTCCATGGCTGCTTGAGGATGATGATGATGAACCAGCTGGGACTCGAACTTGGGAACGCAGATTACGAGCCTGGCGCGCTACCGACTGAGCCACCCCCACTCCTAGTTAACACGATAAAAGCTCTCTATAATAATACTGAGTCATGTGTCAGAATTGGTAACGCTTGTAGCAATTGGTTTAGCATTGCTTCTGATGTTCAACAAGGATGCATTTTGTCTCATTTCGTTTTGATTATTGATTATGTTATGCAAAATTTACTGCATTGTACTGATTTTTGGCCTTGTATGGTCTGGAGAGTTGAAAATTTCTGGTTTAGATTATGCTGATGATTTAAGCGTTTTGGCAAATGATGTTGATGATACTGGTAGTAGAGTAGGTTTGCTGATAAACAGAGAGAAAATGAAAGTAATGAAAATTGGTCAGGCAGGCTGTGGTTCAGTTAATCTGAATGGTTGCCCTCTTGAGTAGGTGTCTTAGTTTATCTTGGGAGTTATGTAACAGATACTGCTGATGTGCAGCATGAGATAAACTGACAAATGGGGATTGCTGCTAGGACTTTTATGAATCTATGGAAAGTGTGAAGAAATAGGTGTATACACCTAAAGACTAAAATTAGACTGTACAATAGTTTGGTTCTTTCTAGAGTCAGTTATGGTAGTATTGTATTAAAGTGTTTATTTACATAAGTTTGTATCTTAGAACTCTGTGTAAATAATTCTTTCACTATTCTTAAGTTTTGCATAAGTTTCTTAAGACTTCATTTTGTTATTATCAAATATTCAAACAACCATAACTCATTATATCATCATCCTCAAGCAGCCATGGGCTACGGAGGTCCAACCAGACCGTGCAGTTTAATTCTCCAAGCATATCTGTCCTGAGCTACATCTGCTGCATCCAGCCACTGTACACCAATTCTAACAAAGCCCCGTTTGACACTGTCTGCCCACCACATCCTAGGTCTCCCCTTCTTTCTGAGGCCTTTAGGCACACTGTTCATAACCCTATTCGCCAATCTATAATTATTCATACAGGCAACATGGCCAAACCAACGGAGTCTCTCTCTGAACAATATGCTGCTTAAAGGCAGTTGCAAATTCCTTTGCCTAACCTCATCATTAGTTACAAAGTTGAACCACTTAATGCCCAAGCTATTGTGTAAGCATCTGGAATCAAAAGCATCTAGTTTCCTGTTATCTTGTTTACCAAGTGTCCAAGTTTCACTACCATAACTAACCCTAGAAAGAACCAAACTATTATACAGTCTAATTTTAGTGTTTAGGTGTATACGCCTATTTCTCCACACTCTCCCTAGATTCTTAAAAGTCCCGGCAGCAATCCCTATTCGTCCGTTAATCTCATGCCGCACATCACCATTATCTGTTACATAGCTCCCAAGATAATTAAACTGTGACACCTACTCAAGACTGCAACCATTCAGATGAACTGAATCACAGCCTGCCTGACCAATTTTCATCACTTTAGTTTTCTCTCTGTTTATAACCAAACCTACTCTACTACCAGTCTCATCAATAGCTCGAATGAAAGAGTTCATCTCATCAACATGATTTGCCAAAAGTGCTAAATCATCAGCATAATCTAAATCAGAAATTTTCGTATCTCCAGTCCATTTAAGGCCAAAATCTTTCCCTTGAAGTGAATTTCGCATAACATAATCAATAACCAAGCTAAAGAGAAAGGGTGACAAAATGCACCCTTGTCGAACACCAGAAGTAATGCTAAACCAATTATACAAGCCTTACCAACGCTCACACATGACTCAGTGTTATTATAGACAGCTTTCCTTATGTTAACTAACTTGTCTGATATACCATATGATTTCACAATCAACCACAAATTATGACGATCAACAGAGCCAAAAGCCTTTTTGAAATCAACAAAGCTAGCAACCAAAGGTTTCTGAAACACTAAACATTTCTCAAGAATCTGCCTAAGTGAAAATATCTGATCTACACATCCCCTACCTCTTCTGAATCCACATTGCTCATCACGCAATTCACCAAAATAACTTCAGATTGTGTTATAGGGCCAACATTAAAGCCACCAATGCATCTATCATCATTGCAAACAATGGGACAAATGGGACACATTGTTTAGAATATCACTGAAATACTCAGCCCACCTACCATGACAGAATCTTCACCTTCTATAACCTTACCTTGTTTATCCTTCAATCCCTGTATACCTGTCCGTTTTCTACCACACAAAACCTTAACTATCTGGTACAGCTCTCTGCTGTTGTGCTGTCTAACTGCTTCCTCGGCTTTGTCAGCCAAACCATCAAGCCAAAGATTCTTATCAGCAGCTAACTGATCTTTTACACGTTTATTAAGTTCTCTGTAATGCTTTCTGTTAGGACTAGTAGGGTATTGATTAAGGACATTCCTGCAGTTCTTTCTTTCCGAAATAAGCTCAAGTGCCTTATCACTCAAATAATTCTGTCTCTTCTGCTCCTTTTTTCCTAAAAGAGTACTGTTAGTGTTCAAAAAGGCCTGTTTAAAATGATCCCATTCTTCCTCAACTTCAGTAGTAAGCATACCATGACTGTCATAATGACTAAGTAACCTATCATGGTAAGCTTTGGCTATAACTGGGTCTTTCAGAGCTTCAGTATTAAAAGCAAAATTTTTAATCCTAGGACAACACTTTTTAAGTTTAAGTTGCAAGACACTCTTAACAAGGTAATGGTCAGATCCAATTTCAGCTTCCCTATATACCCTCGTATTTCTAACAGAACTAGCCCATTTGCTGTTAATTAATATATAATCAATCATATTCCTATGCAGCCCATCAGGTGAAACCCATGTGTACTTATGTATATCACGGTGTTTGTAATATGTGTTAGTTATTCTGAAACCATTGAGTTTACTTACCTGTAGGAGACGTTGCCCATTGCCATTGCAGCTAGCAATACCAAAAGGGCCAATCACCCCTCCCCAAAGGTCAGAGTCACTACCAACTTTGACATTGAAGTCACCAAGAACAAGGGTAATATCTCCTTTCTTGACAGAATTCAAAATATTCTGAAGTTGGCCATAAACCTATCCTTCTCATCCTCATCGGCATCCTCAGTGGGGGCATAACAACAGATAACATTCAAGTCTTTAATGCTTGTCTGAAATTTTGCTGTAAGAAACCTTTCATTAATGCACTCATATCCTAGAAGAGCATCACTAGCATGTCTGCTGAGAAGCAGACCCACACCTTGGTGATGCTTATTGTCGTCCCTCCCTGAAAAGAGAAATTTAAGATTATTTTTAAGAATCTGACCTTTATCTGTCCATCTGGTCTCTTGCAAGCTGAGAATATCTAAATTATAATGGTGGAATTCTTGTGTGAGGACATCAAGAGAAAAAGCTCTGTGCAGAGTCCTCACATTCCAACTACCTATGGAGAGAAAATGGTTAGTGGGATGTTTAAAGAAACTATGTTTATTGAGAGAGGGAATGCCGACAATATCAAACAGCCCCCTAATCGCAGACATGGGGCAAAGACCCGTTCCCCCACCACTAAAGGCTGAAGCCATCTATACTGGAAGACTTCCTCCAATGTAGAATTTGACGATGCCAACAGAAGCAAAGTGTTCAGGTGCCTGCGATGACCTCTCCTCAGGATCATCCACCATCTGATAAACATATCCTGTGAATCTATTCACTTGGGGCTGTCAACCCACAAACAAACAGAAAACACAGCGGAAGATTTTCCTTCCACTGAAGCTCACCAGTGCAGCAAAATCAGGATCCATAATCAAGCTCAGAGCCATGTATCTTTCCAGTCCAGTGGGTTTATATGGTCAGCACCAGGAACCTGTGTGGTTGACCACTCCTCAGCAGGGTAGAAAAAAAAGAACAGTAGCCATAGTTGTCCAGATCAGTAGGCCACACTAATCTGGCAGCCCTCATATTCCATTCACTTCCACAAGAGAGTATCTCTTTTGAAAGGTACTAACGGTCTGCACCACGAGAAGGCGGGGTCGGACATTAGGTGTTACCCCTGGCCGGTTCTATGCATCATCACAGGGGATTGGTGCATAGCTCTCCTTCCAGTGACTACCTAGCTACCATTAAATACTGAATGAATATTGTTGAAAATCGAGATTTTGATTTATTTGATTGAGATCTTTATCTACAATCACACTTTTCAAAACGAAATGTGATGTCCCATCGTTCACTTTTACTTTACCTTAACCAGTTTTGCTTAATTTATTTATATATTTATCAAACATTAATTAATAGATTCTGAAAAAAATTCATCGCCGCCACGGCAGGAATTGAACCCGCATCTCTCCAGATTCATGCCAGAGGGCGTTACCATTGCACCTCGCATCGGACAACGAATATTTTCAGAATATGACCTTATAAATCTTCTTCCTGAGACATGACTGAGACAGCGCCATCTATACTGAAGGAGATGCAACTTTTTCAGTTGTTGCATTTGATTATTAGATGTTAATGAGAAGGACTCTAATGCTACCACGTTAAATATATAATTAAAAATTAATCCAAAGTGAATGCACAGTATTCCCTGTTAAGATAGAAGAAAGAATCTATTAATTAATGTTTGATGTCTATCTTAACAGGGAATACTGTGCATTCACTTTGGATTGATTTTTAATTATATATTTAACGTGGTAGCGTTAGCGACCTTCTCATTAACATCTGATAATCAAATGCAACAACTGAAAAAGTTGCATCTCCTTCAGTATAGATGGCGCTGTCTCAGTCACATCTCAGGAAGAAGGTTTATAAGGTCATATTCTGAAGATATTCGCTGTCCGACGCGTGGTGCAATGGTAGCGTGCTCTGGCATGAATCTGGAGAGATGCGGATTCGATTCCCGCCGTGGCAGCGATGAATTTTTTTCAGAATCTATTAATTAATGTTTGATGTCTACGTTAACAGGGAATACTGTGCATTCACTTTGGATTGATTTTTAAATATATTTATCATTTTGGGGATTTTTATTTCCTTTTTGGCATCACAGCACTTGTTTCCAAGAGTTAGGAGTTGCGCTTGCGCAACTCCGATCTTCCAACTGTCACCTGCTAAAGCGTGTGCACAAGGACACGCCCCCTCTTGCTTCATAGCTTGCACTGCTCATCAATTTATGTAAATGTCTTTCCTGGCGTACAACATGACACGTTCAGCTCTTGTTAAAACCTGATGACATGCTGGTCAGTTAGACAGTAGAGAGTCCTTAAGACAGCAGTAATGTAGAAGTGAGTGAGCTCAGTAGAGCATAAGCATGTAGCACGGAAGAGCGCTCAGTTAATGTATCTTCTTCAATGAAGTTTTGGTGAGTGATCTTTGGAAATAAATTTGTTTGTTATTTAAACCTTTTGAGTCTTTACTAATTTTTTCCCTTGAGCAACGTGAATTAAGTTTTGATTATATTTAGATATTTAAACTTGACAATCATTTTTGGATTCTTACTCATTAACGCTCGCTGGTATTTTGAACCCTAATTTATCTTTATTTATTTATTTGGTAATTTGTTAATTATTGCCTGGTGCCCGACTGAACTATCCGGAGCATAAACCTATTTGGATCAGAAAAGGGGTCCACAAACTTAAAAGTATTTGTCATATTCTTTGGCTCGTTACAGAAAAACCTTATTTTCGAAGTTATAGAACTTTGACATTAGCTTCCCATTGACTTAACATAGGGATGTTCCTTAATTTATGGAAACCAATATAGATAAGCAAATAGGGTTATGAACTGTGTGCCTAAAGGCCTTAGAAAGAGGGGGAGACTAAGATGCAGTGGGCCAGACAATGTCAAATAGGACTGCTTGAGAATGATGATGATGATATTTCCAAATATCTGGAATACTATAAATTTTGAAATTTATATTATTTCAGATATTTATGCAAGATAGATAGATCGATACCAAACGTTGGTGTGTCAGGAAATGTTGTTTTGAGGTTGAGTAAAATAGTCCCTTTGGAATTTATTTCACAAACAATATTTTTATAATTGTCTTCAAGAAAGACAAGCAAAAATAAGGAAGCAAGGGTACTTCAAGAAAGAAAGAGAGGGAGACCCAGTTCTGGCTCTGCTGAGAAACAGATTCAGAAAAAACAAAAGAGAGCAAATTCAACAACTCTTCCAATTGGTGAGATAAGAAAAGAGGCTGTAGGTTACTGGCCCTGTTTTGATGAAAATCGAGGTTGTTCTAAAAGACTAAGGTGTGATGGGGTATTCAAAATAAAGTGTTCCAAGTGACAGTTCATCTGTGTTTTACATCAACATCAAATTATTTTGTTGTATTCCACACACAATAATGTCTGGATTTTTGTTCCCTAAAGTTTCATTTTTAAATAATAAAGACAAATATTACAATAATTTCTGACTTCATGATTTCAATATATCATTAAGAAAATATTTTGATTAATCTGCATAAAGAGCACTTGTGCAGTACGGAGATTCCACCCCTTCTGGCAGCTTGGAACCTTCTGCTGTGCACCGATAAAGGGAGATTCTAATTTAAAGCCTTAACATTGGGTGATATAGTGCCAGATGAAGCTCCACTGGTGCAGGTACGAAACATGTCGCCCTGACAGTGTGAAGAGGGGTGTCCCTGTAGGATTTTAATACTGATGTCTATGGTTTTAACGTTCGTTAACTTCAATTTGAGTTTAATAAGTCTTTTCAAAGACATTTTAATGTTTATTGAATTGGAGGTATAGTTCGTTAAATTCTTTTAACACGACCACTATTGTATATTGTGGGATAGTGGTTATGGTCTTTAGGATCTTTAATTATCAATTTTTGTCAGGTGTTGGCGTTATTCTATTAGGTACATAATGTTAATAACCCAATTCCTAAACCTATTCCATTCTTGAACTTCTCATCCTTACAACTAACACAACAGCAAGAAAAGCTATTACAAAAAGGGCCGAAGTTTGCATACCCAGCACCTTTATCACCATTGCACAAAATCATCCCACAGTTAGAACAAATAATAAATCCTATACCTGAACAACACAAAGACAAATTAAGATTTAAATTCTATTGCAGCATTAAGGCACACAACAATACCCAGCCTGATACCAACACTCTAAACGAAATCAAAACGCTCCAAAACCTGAAAAAAAAAGATAATAGCATTAAAATAATACTCGCCGACAAAACTGATCAGTAGGTATTATTAGACGCAAATCACTATATCAGTAAATTAAAACTAATCCTTGATGAATTACAAGCATCGGAAATCACATATGACCCGCTCCCTACAAATTTAATTAAACTAGCACACTTGAAATCTGGCCCTGGTTTACCAGCAAACTTAGCCAAAGCCAGCAAACCCCCATTATACCTGAATATACCCTAGTTATTTGTTAAAATTAAATTACACAAACCTCTAAAACCCTTTAGACCACTAGTTGCCAAACGAAATTCTCCCACATATAACCTAGAGAAAATACCCACACCGAGTACCATACAGTCAGGTGGGGGCCTAATCAACAAAATTAAAATCATAACTGTTACCCCCGACTGCACCCTACACTCATTTGACATTATCGCACTTTATCCTAACTCACTGGTACTCGATGCAACTATGCAACTTAAAGCTAAATGGCTTGAAGTGGCCAGACCCATAGCACCTGAATATCTCAGCACACAGGAGGCCCTCGACCTAGCCACTAAAAGCAACTGGTTTCAAACCAAGGGCAAAATCTTTGTCCAAAACCAAGGTGTCCCAATGGGCTCCCCCATCTGGATTGTTGGTGGAAGCAGTTCTACGTCATGTAAAAACCACAGTTCTTCATGTATATCAAATCTGCCCACTGCTTTATGCCTGATATATCGACGATATATTAATAATCTAGCAACACTCCAAAGAAGAACTAAAGAAATTACTACTTTAAATTAACACAGCCCTCCCAACAGTTAAATTTACACACGAAGAAGAACAAAATGGACACCTACCATTCTTAGACCATCACCTTACATCATACCTGTATACAGAAAACCTACATTCATACCTAACATAATAACTAGCACATCAGCCCACCCAAAACAACTACAAATTATCAACCTTCTACTTGCACTTTACCAGAGCCCATAAATACTGCAATATGCAAGAAGCACTAAACAACAAAATAAAATGCATTTTTGAACTCGCTGAACAGGGCGGATATGCCTCACACATCATCAACAAAATTCACAAACGAATCAAATGCAAACAATCCCAAAACACTATCTCAAGCAATCACCAAAAACAATCTGCTCACTGATTTTCACTCCACTAAAATTATAATATCCCCACCTACCAAATTCTAACTAGCTGTCACAGAAAATATCCTTATTAAGATAAAACTGACTGAACTCTGCAACACACACATTGTCCCCCCTCCAGTGTGGCATCTGATCCTTAGGGGATATAACATACACCTCGGAAATACCACACCCCCCTACTCTCCTCTCTCACTGCCGATCCCATCTGCCACCTTCACTAATGCACACCCACCAAATCCTTTAGAGTACTTCCATAATGCATCCTAAAATTGGCGATTAATGTACCCCTCCACACACACAATTCAGTTTACGAAATTTATGAATTCACTAAAAGTCCCCTCCCCAGCATTATAATAATGAATTACTAGACACAAAAGTGAAGCTTCTATTAATACTCGTTGATCTTGGCGATTTTCCATAATCCCACAGCCTCTCCCAACCTCCATCACTCCAGAGAGCATTATTATGGCCACCCGCACATCTGCCGATTCTCGGAGCTGAGCCACTGACAATTCAATTTATGGCACCCCTCCCCTCCCCCGTGCTCAACAACCGACTGCCTCTCCTGCATTAGCTTAAGCTCCTCACTTCCCACCTGATGAAGCACCCAAAGTAAGGGTGCAAAACGTGTGTTGTGGATCTAAAACTTAAGCCCTCTATGCTATCAAAGGTATAAACGGTTATTTCCTTCGCCAAGGCAGATAGACCATCAGCATCAGTTATCCTTCTTTTAATCTCCACTGAGACGTCACTTGCTGGCAAGAACTTGGATTATAAATTTGTCACCGAAAGCATCTAGGAAGTTCATGTTACTACCTATCCTCTGCGGTACAGTACGTAAATCTCTCCTTAATAACCTTTGATACTTGATAGCATAGTCCATGTGTTTAAGTGCTTAAAAACATTTAACAGTGTCATAGAGAATTAAAAACTTTAATTTTAATTACCACACTGTGTACATTTACTCTAATTTTGGAGATGTAAACACCGGTTCAACAGTAAGAGATTTAGAACTACCCGAAATACTGAATAGACCAGCCCAGTATGATGGTCCATCCATTCACCTTTACTTTTCCTTAACCAGTTTTTTTACTTTATTTATGTTGTATTTATCATTTTAGGATTTATTTCATTTGGACATGAAATTTCTCTTTTCTGATCTGTTGAGGGAGTTGCACAGGCACAACTCCAACTTTTAATTGACAGCCGATGTCATAGCGTGTGATAAGATTATGCAAATGTCTTTCTCAGTGTGCAACATACATCAGCTGTATGCCGCATGTATACTAAGCTATATTACGTCAGTAAAAGAGTCAGTATAGAGTTAGTAGACTAGTTGTGATGGTCCACCCATTAACTTTTACTTTTCCTTAACCAATTTTACTTTATTTACATTATATTTATTATTTTGGGGATTATTATTTAATTTTTTGACTGATCGCAATTCTCGCTTCCAAGCCATAGGAGTTGCACATGCGCAACTCTAACTTTTGGTTGCCATCTGCTAATGTGCGCATGTAGGACACGACCGCTCTTGCATCATAGCTAGCGCAATCATCAGATTATACAAATGTTTTCATGCTGTGCAACAGACACGTGCCGGATTTGTACGCAGCATGTATACTAAGTGACGTACAGTCACAGAGTTAGAATGAGATTTGTGAGTAGTAGAGATGAAGGAGTTAGTATTGTTAGCGGAGAGAGAGCGCTGTTAGTGGAAGTAGAGATGTAGGAGTTTGAATAGTAGAGATGTAGAATTGGAATTGTTAGTATATTGTAAGAAGGAGCTGAAATATGTTGAATCAGTATGTGTTGTATAGATAGAAGGAGTTGTTAGTAGAGATTTAGATAGACGTCAGTTGTTAGTACTCCAACTTTTGTATTCATCAACTGATGGTGAGTTTTTGAATTTTTTCGAAATAAACTTTGTTTTAGAAACTTTTGAATTTTTGCTATTTTTCTCTTGAGCAACACAAATTTATTTTTTGATTAGATTTAAACTTAATTAAACTTGACAATCCTTTTTGAATTCTTACTCGGTAAGTAACAGTAGACAATACCTAACGAACACTATTTCAATTTTATTTGACAAGTTAATATTGCCTGGTACCTGACAAAGCTATCCGGAATTTTGAATAAATTTGGATCAGACAAAATGTCCAACTTGAAAAATTAATAATCTTTGGAGCATTACATAGTAATGAGAGATGTTAGTAGGAAGGTGGTAAAGGAAGAAGACATTAGTTGTCAGTTTTTGTGAGTAGTATTTAGAGATGAAGTTTTTTTAGCTACTCCGACTTTTGTATTCATCAATATTTATATGGTGAGTCTTGAATTTGTTTGGAAATAAACTTTGTTTGTTATCTATATTTGACTTTTGCTATTTTTCTCTTGAGTAAATGTTAATTGATTTTTGATTAGATTTAAACTTTTAACAATTTGACAATCTTTTTTGAATTCTTGCTCGATAAATAACACTATATACATAATGAACCCTATTTCAACTTTATTTGGCAAGTTAATATTGCCAGGTGCCCAATATGCTATCAGGAGTTTTCATTAAATTTGGAATTTAAAAAAAAGGTTATTAATAAAGAATTTTAATAACCTTTTGGAACATTATAGAACTAGAAAAGAAAGTGGTGCACCAAAAACAGGAATTGTATAATATATGTATAAATTGTATGTTATTTAACGTGATTGTCAAAGTTAACAAATTTTTGAGATCATTATTTATTTGTACTAATTATAGATTTAATGGTGGCTTAAGCCGAAATTTTTGTTGAGCAAGAACTTAATTTTTGTGCTAGTCAGAGGTACTGAAGTTTCAATGCAGTTATTGTTGATTGTTAAGATCTTTATTATATGTATGTAAAGATTAGAAGTATCCGGAAACACACTCCCACACATGATAGATAAACTTTTTGATCATCATCATCATCCTCAAGCAGCCATGGGCTATGGAGGTCAACCAGACCGTGCAGTTTAATTCCCCAAGCATATCTGTCCAGAGCTACATCTGCTGCATCCGGCCACTGTACACCAATTCTAACAAGGTCCTGTTTGACATTATCTGCCCACCGCATCCTAGGTCTCCCCTTCCTTCTGAGGCCTAGGCCCACTGTTCATAACCCTATTCACTAATCTATAATTATCCATACGGGCAACATGGCCAAACCAGCGGAGTCTCTCTCTGCTCAATATGCTGCTTAAAGGAGGTTGCAAACTCCTTTGCCTAACCTCATCATTAGTTACAAAGTTAAACCACCTAATACCCAAGATACTACGTAAGCATCTGGAATCAAAAGCATCTAGTTTCCTGTTATCTTGCTTACACAGCGTCCAAGTTTCACTACCATAACTAAACCTAGAAAGAACCAAACTATTATACAGTCTAATTTTAGTCTTTAGGTGTATACGCCTATTTCTCCACAATCTCCATAGATTCTTAAAAGTCCTGGCAGCAATACCTATTCGTCTGTTAATCTCATGCCGCACATCACCAGTATCAGTTACGCAGCTCCCAAGGTAATTAAACTGTGACATCTGCTCAAGACTGCAACCATTCATATTAACTGAATCACAACCTGCCTGACCAATTTTCATCACTTTAGTTTTCTCTCTGTTTATAACCAAACCTACTGTACTACCAGTCTCATCAACAGCTCGAATGAAAGAGTTCATCTCATCAACATCATTTGCCAAAAGGGCTAAATCATCAGCATAATCTAAATCAGAAATTTTCATATCTCCAGCCCATTTAAGGCCAAAAGCTTTCCCTTGAAGTGAATTTCGCATAACATAATCAACAACCAAACTAAAGAGAAAAGGAGACAAAATGCACCCTTGTCGAACACCAGAAGTAATGCTAAACCAATTGCTACAAGACTTACCAACTCTCACACATGACTCAGTGTTATTATAGAGAGCTTTCATTATATTAACTAACTTGTCTGGTATACCATATGATCACACAATCAACCACAAATTATGACGATCAACAGAGTCGAAAGCCTTTATGAAATCAACCAAAGGTTTCTGAAACTCTAAACATTTCTCAAGAATCTGCCTAAGTGAAAATATCTGATCTTCACATCCCCTACCACTTCTGAATCCACATTGCTCATCAAGCAATTGCCTGTCAAACAGATTCTTAATTCTATTAAGCACAATCATGGAAAGAACTTTACCTGGAATGGAGAGTAGGCTGATACCCCTATAGTTATCACAAGAACTGCGATCACCTTTTTTGAAAATAGGGATAATAATAGCTCTGGTAAAATCTTTAGGAACCATGCCTTTATCATAAAAGTTATTCAAAATTTCAGTCATCCAAATGGTAACTGAAACATTCCCAGCTCTAAGCATTTCCGTAGTAATTTCATCCACCCCTGGGGTTTTATGAAGTTTAAGTTTAGAAATAGCCAAACTAACTTCAGATTGTGTTATAGGGCCAACAATGCATCTATCATCATTGCAAACAATGGGAGTAGAACTAACCACATTGTTTAGAACATAACTGAAATGCTCAGCCCACCTAGCCATGACAGAATCCTCACCTTCTATAACCTTGCCTTGTTTATCCTTCAATCCCTGTATACCTGTTCATTTTCTACCACACAAAACATTAACTATCTGGTACAGCTCTCTGCTGTTGTGCTGTCTAACTGCTTCCTCAGCTTTGTCAGCAAGGCCATCAAGCCAAAGATTCTTATCAGTATCTAACTGATCCTTTACACGTTTATTAAGTTCTTTGTAATGCTTTCTATTAGGACTAGTAGGGTACTGATTAAGGACATTCCTGCAGTTCCTTCTTTCTGAAATAAGCTCAAGTGCCTTATCACTTAAATAATTCTGCCTCCTCTGCTCCTTTTTCCCTAAAAGAGTATTGTTAGTTTCCAAAAAAGCCTGTTTAAAATGGCCCCATTCTTCCTCAACTTCAGTATTAAGCAAACCATGACTGTCATAATGACTAAGTAACCTATCATGGTAAGCTTTAACTATAACTGGGTCTTTCAGAGCTTCAGTATTAAAGGTAAATTTTTTAACCCTAGCACAACACTTTTTAAGTTTAAGTTGCAAGACACTTTTAACAAGGTAATGGTCAGATCCAATTTCAGCTCCCCTATATGCCCTGGTATTTCTAACAGAACTGGTCCATTTGCTGTTAATTAATATATAATCAATCATATTCTTATGTAGCCCATCAGGTGAAATCCATGTGTATTTATGTATGTCGTGGTGTTTGTAATATGTGTTAGTTATTCTGAAACCATTTAGTTTACTTACCTGTAGGAGACGTTGCCCATTGCCATTGCAGCTACCAATACCAAAAGGGCCTATTACTCCTCCCCAAATGTCAGAGTCGGCACCAACTTTGGCTTTGGGTTGGGTTGTTTTACCTCTGAGCGGCACTTTTTTGCACACCATGGGCTAAATGGCCAGGTCACATGGACCCCGAAGGCTCAGAGAAGGTTGGGGGAGGGGACCCACTGGAACAGCTGTTGGGAGACAGATGGTAGCCTCCCGTCAAGGCCATCCAGCGTGTTCTTTAACGTGCACAGGGTATGGCTCTCCCGCACACGGGGCCACGGCTTAACGTCCCATCCGACGGACGGCGGCCTTTCCAAGCCCATCGGTGTCCCCTACTGACCGTGGGCAGGGCGGGGAATTTTTGCGGAGATAAATCTCAACGCTGACCCAGCTGGGACTCGAACCTGGGAACTACAGATTACGAGCCTGGCGCGCTACCGACTGAGCCACCCCCGCCCTACCAACTTTGGCATTGAAGTCACCAAGAACAAGGGCAATATCTCCTTTCTTGACAGCATTCAAAATATCCTGAAGTTGTCTGTAAAACCTATCCTTCTCATCCTCATCAGCATCCTCAGTGGGGCATAACAGCAGATAACATTCAAGTCTTTAATGCTTGTCTGAAATTTTGCTGTAAGAAACCTTTCATTAATGCACTCATATCCTAGAAGAGCATCACTAGCATGTCTGCTGAGCAGCAGACCCACGCCTTGGTGGTGCTTTCCATCCTCCCTCCCTGTAAAGAGAAATTTAAAGTTATTTTTAAGTATCTCACCTTTACCTGTCCATCTGGTCTCTTGCAAGCCTAGAATATCTAGGTTATAGCGCTGGAATTCCTGAGTGAGGACATCAAGAGAATAATCGCTATGTAATGTCCTCACGTTCCTGCAGAGAGAAATGATTAGTAGGATTTTATGCCCATCAGAGTTCTGTGTTGGGCATAACAACAGATGGCATTCAAGTCTGTAATTTTTATTTTATATTTTGCCTTAAGAAATCATTCATTAATGCAGTCATATCCTAGAATAGCATCACTGGCATGTCTGCTGAGAAGCAAATCTATACCTTGGAGATGCTTTCCATCCTCCCTCCCTGTAAAGAGAAATTTAAAGTTATTTTTAAATATTTCACCTTTACCTGTCCATCTGGTCTCTTTCAAGCCTAGAATATCTAGGTTATAGCGCTGGAATTCCTGCGTGAAGACATCAAGAGAATAATCTCTATGTAACGTCCTCACGTTACACGTTCCTGCAGAGAGAAAATGATTAGTAGGATTTTTAAAGAAATTAGGTTTATTGAGATTGGTAGGGCCAACAATATCAAACAGCCCCCTGATCGCAGGCATGGGGCAAAGACCTGTTCCTCCTCCGCTAAAGGCTGAAGTCACCGATGCTGGTAGGAACTTCAGGCACCACCTTTTCAAGTGGACTTTTTCAAGAACCATATGGCCTGCCTGAGACATATTACTCCAGTTTAGGCTTGACGATGCCCAACTAGCTAAGTAAGGTTCAGGTACCTGCGATGGCCTCTGATTAGGATTATCCACCAGCTGATATAAGGTATCCCATGCCTCTGTTCACTTAGAGCTGGCAACCCAGAAGCAAACAGAAAACACAGGCAAGCTTAGTATAGCTTTACTATTGTATTGTATTAGCACTACCTTTGAGCACTTGCTCAAAATACAAACAGTTTCAAAATTTCATTAAATTCAAAATTTTGGCAGTTCATTAAACATGTCTGCTAGTAATAAGGCCGATTCCACTGTAATGACTCCTGACTTGGAAAAAGTAAAAGATAGGCTGTAGGATGTGATGAAAGAAGAAGGATTAATCAATCTGTTTAAAGATTCTTGGGAGAAAAGGGGAATGACAACAACACCTAAATTTGCTGACAATGCCACGTCAGTTCATGAGCATATAAACCTTGAACATAGAGTTCCATTTTTTGTTCCATCAGAAGCAAGTGATAGAAAAGAGTACTATGAACTGCCTCAATGACGAGTTGTCAATCCATTTATCAACTGTAGTCCTTATGTTAATTAGCCTTTACCTGAGCTAGGTTTTGATGATTTGAAGCGTCCGTCATCGTGAATATTTTTCAAGTTTTCACGAAGGCAAAAATGAGATGATATCGAAAAATTCATCTGGGGTACAGTAGAGTTACACCAACTGTATGATGCTGATGCTGCTAAAAATGATATTATAAACTGTATTATGTCCCAATTACTTTTGCCCATACAAGAGTTTTTAGAAGTATGAAATGTAAATTCAGTTTCAACTTTAGTCAAATTGGTTCGGCAATACATTGCAAAAAGAGAATCTACAAAAACTACATGAAATCAACAATGGATGCAATCCTCGCCAAAGCAGTGCTATTGGGTTGAGCACTGCTTGCCCAATAACTCCCGCATGATGGAAAGTCATGCAAACAACTCGCAAAACAACTCCCGCATGATGGAAAGTTACACGGTCCTGACAATTTGCGCCGAACACACCTAGAATGATGCAGAATGAACAAAGAGATTACATTCTGTGTCAAGCTTCGAACAATGACACTAGATCAAAAACTTTTGCAACATATTATCAAGAAACTTTCAGATGTTATTTTTGTGGCTGACCAGGGCACACCTAGCAATATGCTACAGAAGGAATGACAATTCAGGAAACTTAAATTAGGATCTTTGAAGTGAGAGGCCAAAGTTCCTCAAGAAAAGCCCTCTAATGAGTTTCATCTTGCCACTGTCGGTAAACATAATGTTTTAGAGTTACCTTTTGTGAAGCCTTGTCATTAAAAAACTGAATTAATAGATTGCAATGATACAGGAGTTTTTCATGTTTACACCTGAAAACGTTTTAGTGAAAATTAACCATAATTCTGAATTGAAATTGCAGCTGCAGTCCAGTGGACTTTCTAATTTATCTTATAGTGCAAAATGTTCAGAAAGAAACTGAAAACTTCTCTATCAGTTTAAATAATTTAGATTTAAAGAAGCAAGTTAAGAATGTATTGAAATAGTTTTAAAGGAAAATATTACAAAATTAGTTGATGAAAAAGTTTTGGAAGTAGAACTTTTAAAGGAAAATAGTGCTAAAATTGTTGATGATAAAAATGTTGAAATGGAGATTGTAACGGAAATAATGTTAATAAAGAACTATTAGCTAATGAGAAAAGCATCCCAGAAATTGTTTTGAGTGCAAATAATCCTGATGAATCTAACAAGTTTAAAAGTTTTCAACTGTTGAAGTGTCATTTAGAAGCAGGCAGCAATAAACCTGGAAAGCACAAAACCAGGCTCTTCAAAGCCAACAAGCACGTAGCGAGACGTCAATGCGACGACCACATCCTGCAGAGCGACAACCGGCAATGTAGCTCTCAACATAGAAGAGATGATGTCACCAACGAGGTCTTCAGAGCACCTACACCTAGCTTATCGATTGACATGGGAATTATGTCACTGGGAAAATGACTGAATGATGATTCATTGCAATGGAGTGCCAACAATGAAAATTTCAGTATATTATTATTTTTCCACTGTGGCATTAATTATTTATGATGTTTTATTTCTTTTCTCTGGAATAGATGAAGACATAGACTACTGAAGATTGTTAATTGTGATTTATACTTAGTGTTTTTGAAATGTTTAATTTCATGATGAAACTTTGGAGTGTTTTGATGTTTATTTATTTTTTTGAAGTGAATTTACTATTCAAGGTTTATAGTTTGAATTTATAATGTGAAGTGACTAAAATTTTTTTATGTATTCTTGTTCATTTGAAGTTCTAGTTGAAGCATAAGGAGTTATATTAAAGTGATTTCAAATGCAATTATGGCTTTTTGCAGATTTTTTTTGTTTTAGCTAACTGAAAGCTGAATTGAGTGTTGTAAGTTAACATTAAGTTAGAGTTTAGAAATTATAAAAATGTTTATGGATGTGAATGATGAGAATGAAAGAGAATTTATAGTATATAGTGATAAAATATTTTGCATTTTGATATATAGTTACGTACACTAGATTGAAAAAAGTGTCCGGACACCTGAGTGGCAAAAGGACAACGTAATTTCAGGTCACGTGATCAATATTAGCGGGATATAAGAAGAGCTTTGGCACAGAACAGGTTTCAGTGGAGACATTGAAACAAACATGAATGAACATGCTAAGTTAATGGAGTTCCAGAGAGGTGTCATTATAAGATGCCATTTGAGTAACTTATCTGTGTAGGTGATTGCAGCCAAATTAGAGTATCCTAGGTCATCTGTGCAGGATGTGATTACTAAATGGAAATGTAAAGATGTCATGACAGTCAAGAAATGGTTGGACAGACCATGAAAAACTGACTGAAAGGGATCAAAGAGCTCTGAAATGTGTGGCACGTTCTTCTCATCAGGGGGCGGGGTGGCTCAGTCGGTAGCGCGCCAGGCTCGTAATCTGTAGTTCCCAGGTTCGAGTCCCAGCTGGGTCAGCGTTGAGATTTATCTCCGCAAAATTCCCCGCCCTGCCCACGGTCAGTAGGGGACACCGATGGGCTTGGAAAGGCCGCCGTCCGTCGGATGGGACGTTAAGCCGTGGCCCCGTGTGCGGGAGAGCCATACCCTGTGCACGTTAAAGAACACGCTGGATGGCCTTGACGGGAGGCTACCATCTGTCTCCCAACAGCTGTTCCAGTGGGTCCCCTCCCCCAACCTTCTCTGAGCCTTCGGGGTCCATGTGACCTGGCCATTTAGCCCATGGTGTGCAAAAAAGTGCCGCTCAGAGGTAAAACAACCCAACCCAACCCTTCTTCTCATCATTCATCTGCTGCTACTATTATAGAGATAAGGCTATGGAACTTATTTCTGAAAGAAGTGCAGGATTAATACGAATCAACACCCTACTAGTCCTAACAGATGGCATTACAATGAGTTTAATAAATGTGTAAAGGATCAGTTAAGAGCTGATAAAAAATCTTTGGCTTGATAGCTTGGCTGCTAAAGCTGAGGAAGCAGTTAGATAGCACAACAGCAGGGGGTTATACCAGATTATTTATGTTTTAAGAGGGAAGAAACAGACAGGTATAGAGGAAAGAAGGGATAAACATGGCAAGGTGGTTGAAGGTGAGGATTCTGTGATGGCTAGGTGGGCTGAGCATTTCAGAGAAGTTCTAAATAATGTGATTATTTCTACTCCCATTGTTTGTGATAAGGATAGATGCATTACTGGCTTTAATGATGGCCCTATATCACATCCCAAAGTCACTTTGTAAATAGAATGAACTGAAATGCTTAGAGCTGGGAACATTTGTGTTGTCACATGGCTGACTGAAATTATGGATATTTTTTATGATAAAGGTGTTGTTCCTAAGGATTTTACCAGAGCTACTATTGTCCCAATTTTTGAAAAAAGCGATCACAGTTCTTGTGATAATTATAGGAGAATTAATCTACTTTCTGTTCCAGGTAAAGTTCTTTGAATGATTATACTTAATAGAATTAAGAATTTGGTTGATGGACAACTGTGTAATGAACGGTGTAAATTCAGAAGTGAGAGGGATGTACTGATCAAATATTTTCACTTAGGCAGATTATTGAGAAATTGTTAGAATTTAAAAAACCTGTGGATACTAGCTTTATAGATTTCAAAAAGGCTTTTGACTCTGTTAATCGACATAATTTGTGGTTGATTGTTAGATCATATGTAATACCTGATAAGTTAGTTAGTGTAATGAAAGCTTTCTATAATAACATTGAGTAGTGTGTGAGAGTTGGTATGTCTTTGAGCGATTGGTTTAGCACTGCTAGTGAAGTTAAACAAGGGTGCATTTTGTCTCCTTTTCTCTTTTGTTTGGTTACTGATTATGTTATGCAAAATTCTTTGCGAGGGAAAGATTTTTGCCTTAAATGGTCTAGAGCAGTGCTGTCCAACTTCTCTAAGACCACGGGCCATTTTTTCTTTTGTCCATATTTCGCGGGCCAAAAAAATAATATAATAGAATAGGTAATTGAAAAGTCAGTTCATGTAACCTTAAAAAATTATTTTTATTTATACGAAAAATAATAAGTAATAATAAACCTCAAAAACCTCAAAAAATTATTTTATTTATACGAAAAATAAGTAATAATAAACCTCAAAAACATCAAAAAATTATTTTATTTTTATAAAAAATAATAACTTATAATAAACCAATATAAATTTTCTAAACTTTATCAAATATTTAATAAATTTAATGGGAGCATTGTGGCCGTAGTTGTTGGGCAATAATTTCTTTTACGTCCATATCAATATTTGTTGTTGTGAGCCAAAGTATATGTTCAAATGAAGAGTCTTTCAAGCAGTTTCTGTATTTTGATTTTATATGTTTCATATCAGAAAATGCACGCTCTCAGATATATGTACTTCCGAACATAGAAACTATTTGGAGTCCATACTCTTTTAATTTTGGATATTTTTCTTCAGGCAAAAGTTTGAACAATTTCCAGTTTCTCTATTAGATGCAATAATTGGGTCAGCCTGAAGGTCACAATTTCATTTGATATTTAGGATATACGGTGCTAATATCAATGTTTAATGGATTACTGAATAAATTTAAACTTTGCTTAGGGTCACAAATTGAGAAAATCTATTAAAATCTTTAATTAGGATATCTAATTTAGGAACAAAATTTTAAAATTATCTGTTTTACTAAGTTGCTTCATTTCTTTGTAGAACTCTTTGCAAGTTTCAAAATGAATTAAATTATTTTCATGCAAATTTGACTTCAACAATTGTAGTTTGTTTCTAAACCCAGTAACATGATTATAAAGACAGCACAGGTTTTGATCTTTTCCTTGTAAGGATATATTCAAGACATTTAAATAATCGGTAATGTCTGTTAGGAAAGCAAGTGAACATAGAAAATTTTCATCAACAAAACTTGCTATTAAAGCTTCACGGTGCCCACTTCTGAGAAAAAAAGACAAATTTCTTTTCAAAGTGTAAAAAATTTCTTGAGGCATTTTCTGGCACTTAACCAGCGAATATTACTGTGTAAAAGCAAATCGCCATACTCGGCATACAGTTCGTCCAATAAAGAACGATTTCTGCCACAAATTAAATTGGTAATTTTGACAACCTTTTCCATTACGCCGTTTAGTCTCAACGAAATGTCACACAATGTCTCCTGGTGCACAATACAGTGCAAAATTCAACAATGCATGTCATATGCATGCGCAGTGAGAGCGATTCGTGCTGTCATTAGATGCCTTTTATTACTGCAGCTTCATAAGAACACCGCACCGCACTTAAAAGGTTTCAGAAGTTTGCCGATCGTCTTAAGAATGTTTTGTAAACTTTATAGAAGAGGTAAGTTGAAGGTTGCATATCAAGTAATATAAATTGAGAAAAAATTATAAAGTGAATTACAGATATTTATTCAAAATTTCAAGTAAAAACTTGATTTTGTTCATGGGCCACAAAAATCCTTGTGCGGGCCCGCTAGTTGGACAGCGCTGGTCTAGAGATTTCAAAATTTCTGATTTAGATTATACAGATGATTTGGCCTTGTTGGCTAATGATGTTGATGAGATGAATTCGTTCATTAGGGCTGTCAATGAGACTGGTAATAGAGTAGATTTGGTGATAAACAGATAAAAAACTAAAGTGACAAAAATTGGTCAGGCAGATGGTGCTTCAGTTGCTTTGAATGGCTGCATTCTTGAGCAAGTGTCTCAGTTTAATTATCTTGGGAATTATGTAACAGATACTGGTGATGTGCAGCATGATATAAATAGAAGAATAAGAATTGTCGCTGAGACTTTCAAGAATCTATGGAGAGTGTGAAAAAATAGGTGTATACACCTAAAGACTAAAATTAGGCTGTATAATAGTTTGGTTCTTTCTAAGGTTAGTTATAGTAGCGAAACATGGACCGTTTTGTAAGCAGGATAACAGGAAACTTGATGCCTTTGATTCTAGATGCTTATGCAGTATCTTGGGCATTAGGTGGTTTGATTTTGTAAGTAATGATAAGGTTAGAAGGAGTCATCAACCTCCTTTGAGCAAAATATTGTGCAGAAAGAGACTGCATTAATTTGGCTATGTTGCCCATATGCATAACTGTAGACTGGCAAACGATTATGAACAGTGCACCTAAGGGTTCCAGAAAAAGGGGGAGGCCTAGGTTGCAATGGGCAGACAATGTCAAACAGGACCTTGCTAAATTGGCCTAGAGTGGTTAAGTGCAGCAGCTGTAGCTCAGAACAGACATGTGTGGAGAGGAAAATTACCCAGTCTTGTTGGACCTCCATAGCCCATAGTGGGTGGGCAGGTGGGTGAGTGAGTGGGTGGGTGAGTGGGTGGGTGGGTGGGTGGGTGAGTGGATGGGTGGGTGGGTGAGTGGGTGGGTGGGTGAGAGTGGGTAGGTAGGTAAGTAGGTGGCACCACAATGCAATGTTTTACCAAGGTCATTCGAATGTTGCTGAGCAGGCATGCCTCCTGATGTCACAGTGGGGAAGCTCAGCTAATGTACTTACATAATCATACGTTATTTCATGTCTTTCTTTGTGTAGTTTCTTCTGAGTAGCAAACTACATGATTAATCCTTAGAAGAATAAGAAAAATTATGTTTCATATACATTCGAATTAGAAGCAAAAATTAGTATGAAGTGGGTGCTGCATTGTCAGCATGAAATAAATTCGATGCACATATGCTATGGGTAAATATTTTTCAGATGCCTGTTAAGATCAATCGCTTGTAAAATTTATGAAGTGAACTCTTAGAACTACCTATTAAGCGTAAATTATATGATAATGCCATTCCAGATTAAAAAAAACTTTCACATAAAAAAATTCAGTTTTATTACGATGACTGATTCTATCCCACCAAATGATTGTTATCTTGCAAATGACTAAATGATTGTTGGAATAAGAAACTGATCTCTCTGAAAACCAAGACAGTGTACTCAATAATTAGGTAGCATTATCTTAAGTAATTGAAAATTTAGAGACATTGGCTTATACTGTACTGATTCATGGGAAAAAAAGCTTATGTCAATACGTCATAGTCTATGCATTAGAATTAGAGCAGCAGTTTCAAATTACTATTAAAAACTAAATAAAGTCGAGGGAGAAATCACTGTTGCAAACAAGATTATGATCAAAGCAAAAGCAGTGGAATTTACATCAATAAAATTTTCAGAATTAATCAAAATAAGAAAAAAAAAGCAGACTTTTCGTTGGATAACTGATGGAAAAATTTTCTTAGTAAATTCAAAACTGTATTTACACCAGGTCACATTTAATGTGTTTTGGAAGGGGACAAAATTTAAAGCACTACTCTTGGCAGCAAAAAATATTTTTATTATTTTCATCATGATTATTAACATAGTTGGTAAAAAGATAAGTTGAAATAAAGATTTCGTGTTTTAACTCGATCAAATTTAATTTCAAGGGTAAGATCAGAATAAATTCTCAGAATCATTTAATAGAAATTCTATAGTAATTTGATATAAATTACATCATCATCATCCTCAAGCAACCATGGGCTACAGAGGTCCAATCAGACCGTGCAATTTAGTTCTCCAAGCAAGGCTGTCCTGAGCTACATCTGCTGCATCTGGCCACTGCACACCAATTCTAATAAGGTCCTGTTTGACATTGTCTGCCCACTGCATCCTAGGTCTCCCCCTCTTTCTGAAGCCTTTAGGCACACTGTTCATAACCCTATTCGCCAATCTATAATTGTCCATACGAGTAACATGGCCAAACCGACGGAGTCTCTCTCTGCACAATATGCTGCTTAAAGGAGGTTGCAGACTCCTTTGTCTAACCTCATCATTAGTTACAAAGTTGAACCACCTAATGCCCAAGATACTGCGTAAGCGTCTGGAATCAAAAGCATCTAGTTTCCTGTTATCTTGTTTACAAACTGTCCAAGTTTCACTACCATAACTAACCCTAGAAAGAACCAAACTATTATACAGTCTAATTTTAGTCTTTAGGTGTATACGCCTATTTCTCCACACTCTCCATAGATTCTTAAAAGTCCCGGCAGCAATCTCTATTCGCCTGTTAATCTCATTCTGCACATCACCATTATCAGTTACATAGCTCCCAAGATAATTAAACTGTGACATCTGCTCAAGCCTCCAACCATTCAGATTAACTGAATCACAGCCTGCCTGACCAATTTTCATCACTTTAGTTTTCTCTCTGTTTATAACCAAACCTACTCTACTACCAGTCTCATCAACAGCTCGAATGAAAGAGTTCATCTCATCAACATCTTTGCCAAAAGGGCTAAATCATCGATATAATCTAAATCAGAAATTTTCATATCTCCAGTCCATTTAAGGCCAAAATCTTTCCCTTGAAGTTAATTTCGCATAACATAATCAATAACCAAGCTAAAGAGAAAAGGAGACAAAATGCACCCTTGTCGAACACCAGAAGTAATGCTAAACCAATTGCTACAAGCCTTACCAACTCTCACACACGACTCAGTGTTATTATAGAGAGCTTTCATTATGCTAATTAACTCGTCTGGTATACCATATGATCTCACAATCAACCACAAATTATGACGATCAACAGAATCGAAAGCCTTTTTGATATCAACAAAGCTAGCAACCAAAGGTTTCTGAAACTCTAAACATTTCTCAAGGATCTGCCTAATTGAAAATATTGATCCACACATCCCCTACCACTTCTGAATCCACATTGCTCATCACGCAATTGACTGTCAACCAGATTCTTAATTCTATTTAGTACAATCATGGAAAGAACTTTACCTGGAACAGAGAGTAGGCTGATACCCCTATAGTTATCACAAGAACTGCGATCACCTTTTTTGATAATAGGGATAATAATAACTGTGGTAAAATCCTTAGGAACCATGCCTTTATCGTAAAAGATATTCAAAATTTCAGTCATCCAAGTGGTAACCAAAACATTCCCAGCTCTAATCATTTCAGTAGTAATTTCATCTACTCCTGGGGATTTATGAAATTTAAGAGTGTAAACAGCCAAAATAACTAGATTGTGTTATGGGGCCAACATTAAAACCACCAATGCATCTATCATCATTACAAACAATGGGAGAAAAACTAACCACATTGCTTTAGAACATCACTGAAATGCTCAGTCCACCTAGCCATGACAGAATCCTCACCTTCTATAACCTTACCTTGTTTATCCTTCAATCCTTGTACGCCTGTCTGTTTTCTACCACACAAAACATTAACTATCTGGTACAGCTCTCTGCTGTTGTGCTGTCTAACTGCTTCTTCAGCTTTGTAAGCCAAGCCATCAAGCCAAAGATTCATATCAGCAGCTAACTGATTCTTTACACGTTTATTAAGCTCTCTGTAATGCTTTCTATTAGGACTAGTAGGGTATTGATTAAGGACATTCCTGCAGTTCTTTCTTTCCGAAATAAGCTCAAGTGCCTTATCACTCAGATAATTTTGCCTCTTCTGCTCCTTTTTTCCTAAAAGAATACTGTTTGTGTCCAAAAAAGCCTGTTTAAAATGATCCCATTCTTCCTCAACTTCAGTAATAAGCATACCATGACTGTCATAATGACTAAGTAACCTATCATGGTAAGCTTTGGCTATAACTGGATCTTTCAGAGCTTCAGTATTAAAACTAAATTTTTTAACCCTAACAGAACACTTTTTAAGTTTATGTTGCAAGACACTTTTAACAAGGTAATGGTCAGATCCAATTTCAGCTCCCCTATATGACCTGCTATTCCTAACAGAACTAGCCCATTTGCTGTTAATTAATATATAATCAATCATATTCTTATGCAGCCCATTGGGTGAAATCCATGTGTACGTATGTATGCCACAGTCTTTGTAATAAGTGTTAGTTATTCTGAAACCACTGAGTTTACTTACCTGTAGGAGACGTTGTCCATTGCCATTGCAGCTACCAGTACCAAAAAGGTCCTATTACTCCTCCCCAAAGGTCAGAGTCAGTACTAACTTTGGCATTGAAGTCACCAAGAACAAGGGTAATATCTCCTTTCTTGACAGAATTCAAAATATCCTGAAGTTGTCCATAAAACCTATCTTTCTCATCCTTATCGACATCCTCAGTGGAGGCATAACAGCAGATAACATTCATGTCTTTAATGCTTGTAAGAAACCTTTCATTAATGCATTCATATCCTAGAAGAGCACCACTAGCATGTCTGCTGAGAAGCAGACCCACGCCTTGGTGATGCTTATTGTCGTCCTTCCCTGAAAAAAGAAATTTAAGATTATTTTTAAGAATCTGACCTTTATCTGTCCATCTGGTCTCTTGCAAGCAGAGAATATCTAAATTATAATGGTGGAATTCTTGTGTGAGGGCATCAAGAGAAAAAGCTCTGTGCAGAGTCCTCACATTCCAACTACCTATGGAGAGAAAATGGTTAGTGGGATGTTTAAAGAAACTATGTTTATTGAGAGAGGGAATGCCGACAATATCAAATAGCCCCCTAATCGCAGACATGGGGCAAAGACCCGTTCCCCCACCACTAAAGGCTGAAGCCATCTACACTGGAAGACTTCCTCCAATGTAGAATTTGACGATGCCAATAGAAGCAAAGAGTTCAGGTGCCTGTGATGACCTCTGCTCATGATTATCCACCAGCTGATAAACATATCCTGTGAATCTATTCACTTGGGGCTGTCAACCCACAAACAAACAGAAAACACAGCGGAAGATTTTCCCTCCACAGAAGCCCACCAGTGCAGCAAAATCAGGATCCATAATCAGGCTCAGAGCCATATATCTGTCCAGTCCAGTGGGTTTATATGGTCAGCACCAGGACCCTGTGTGGTTGACCACTCCTCAGCAGGGTAGAAAAAAAAGAAAAGTAGCCAGAGTTGTCGAGATTAGTAGGCCACACTAATCTAGCAGCTCTCCTCTTCTGTTCACTTCCACAAGAGAGTATCTCTTTTGAAAGGTACTAACGGTCTGCACCACGAGAAGGCGGGGTCGGACATTAGGTGCCCTGTGATGATGCACAGACCTGGCCGGTTCTGTGCATCATCACAGGGGATTGGTGCATAGCTCTCCTTCCAGTGATTACAAATGATGTAATTATTATATCCATAATATCAATATATATTCAAAGGGCCATTTTGTTACATATAGTTCCACATTATCTTAATAGTAACACAGATATAGGATTTTATGTACTTAAATAATATTCTTATGAAAATATATAACTGAAAATAATTTTAGAAACATAATGAAATCTATTTTAATCTCTATTTCTAATGATATATGTTCAGTTGGGTTGTTGGGTTGTTTTACCTCTGAGCGGCACTTTTTTGCAACACCATGGGCTAAATGGCCAGGTCACATGGACCCCGAAGGCTCAGAGAAGGTTTGGGGAGGGGACCCACTGGAACAGCTATTGGGAGACAGATGGTAGCCTCCCGTCAAGGCTATCCAGTGTGTTCATTAATGTGCACAGGGTATGGCTCTCCCGCACACGGGGCCACAGCTTAACGTCCCATCCGATGGACGGCGGCTTTTCCAATCCCATCGGTGTCCCCTACTGACCGTGGGCAGGGTGGGGATTTTTGCGGAGATAAATCTCAACGCTGACCCAGCTGGGACTCGAACCTGGGAAGTACAGATTACGTGCCTGGCGAGCTAACGACTGAGCCACCCCCCGCCCCTATATGTTCAGTACTTCAAGAATTATGGAATTGTGAGTTATGGAAGCTAAAACGCTTAGTAAGTTTGCTATTTCTGCAAAATATCATTCAGAATTATCTAAAATTAACCAAATTTTCATGTGAAGTGCTGTAAACATTCTTAGACGTAATTAGTAAAGTTTAGCGAAACAGTTATTCATTTCGTTTTATCTGTTTTTATTAACTTTTGAGGAGCAATTATTTAAATTGGAATTATTGCTGTTAAATAATACAGTTTACTTAACATTAAATAGCAAACGTATATTGATAAAAATCTGAATAAAATAGATTACAGATATTTAAATTTTCTTCAGTAACACTTTTTTAAAAAACGATTATTTATGATATTCTACATATTGATTATTAATTACTAGTTATTAGTGATTATAATATATTTGCATAACATAAAAAATGTCGTGGCACTTTGTGAGCCTCCATCAGTTATGAGTAAAAACAAATTAGCCTTTCCATCCAAACAATCTGAGTTTAACGATGATCATTTTATCATACCCATTACTTGATTATGAATTAAATTTCCTATCTCTAAATCAGTTTAGTTACATTTTTGGTATGCGTATTCTTCATATTAACGAAATTTAACTTAATCACAGATAATGAATAATATGTAGTAGGATACCCAACAATTAAGAGATACATTGCAAAAATTAACATTTACAATACAGCAAGAATAGCAAAAATTATTGTGCCCCTTTCTCCAATGTTTTTTTTACGCAGTTCTAGGATCATCAGCAGCTTTAGTATGCAGACAGGAAATGGTGCTTACTACAGCCAACTGAACTGCACCAGTAAATTTTTCTCAGATATAATTTCATGGGACCAGTAGAAAACATTTGATATTAACAAAAAATTAACTTAATCCCTATTAATTAATTAATTAATTAATTAATTAATTAATTAATAAATAAATAAATAAATGCCTGCCTGCCCGCCCGCCTGCCTGCCTGCCTGCCTGTATAGCAGAACCTGCAGGCAGGCAGGCAGGCATACGCAGGCAGGCAGGCAGGCACATGGAGGTAGGAAGATAAGAGGAGGAACCCTAAGCACTTGAAAATGATGCTTCGGCGACTGCGTGGCAGCCATGTTGTTCTATTCAAAACATTGATCAGTAGTATAGGTGAAAAATGAAGTGTTGCGCTATAAAAATTTAATTTTTTTCGACATTTGTATTATGGCAGCCTGTTCAGCTTATGGCTGCACGAATCACCCTTCAAAAAAGATACTAGGAATTACCTTTCATCGGTAAGTTTGTCATTTTTATAAAAGTTTAAATAATTATATAATGATACAAGCAACTTCGTGTTGAAATTACGCCGCTATGAAATCGGTTTTATTTCGAGTTACAAACCTCGATTCTTCACCAGATTTTTTTTTACTTTCTTCGGATTGTACTCAGTGATAAATGTCAAGATGTACTTCTTATATTGATTGATTGATTTTACGTTACACTTATTTGAGAATTCCTTCTGCAGGCTTTCTCAGTTAAAAAATTTTGTTGGCTGTAATTGAATATTAGTGTGTATTCTATTTAATGGATGATGAATTTACATACTTTTAAATAGAGGTGATTAAAATATCAAGGAGTTTCTTTTTTGTTTTTTATTTTATTTTAGGTGGAAGTATTAGATATTATTTTGTTTAAATGTTTCAGTGTTTAAATTCCTCTCTCTTCATGATTTAATAAGTTCAGTGTAAGAAGGGAAAAATAAATTACAATAAAGTATATTCATAAGGTGAGAAATATAATCTTTCTTTTTTTTTTAAATTTGGATAGCATTTAAGGGTTTTGTTAAAATGCCCCTTTTTTTCTTGGATTGGAGTCTTATATTTTTGAATTCCTTTTTAGATTAATTTAATGTATCTGGTGTAAATTGTCATAGGTGAGTGACAGCGATCATTAGGGTGAAAATTTTTCAAATTGTTTAAATAATTTTAGTTAAAAGAGGAGAGGAGAGTGTAATGCTTTTCTCCTTTTCGTTAATTCTTCTGATAGGGTTCTAATTGTCCCCTTTAAGATGAATACTGAATTTATTTAATTCTGTGTGGATTTCAAATAGAGCGAGTTTATTGCTTGTAGTTATTTTATTTTTTTTTTGGTTGAGGGGTAGTTTAGGCATACATGAAGATAGGTATGAGAGACTGAGGAGTCAGGCACTGAGATATCGGGTTCAAGCCACTGTCTGGAACGTTGCCTTTTTTTTTAAAATGGGTATTATATTCCCTTCACCCTGTGGATATAATGTTTTTTCTTTTTTTTTTATATTTTTTTAATTTTTTTATTATTTTTGCTTAGTATAATTTTTAGTTGTTTTTTTTTTCATATAGTTTTTTCAGATATTATTTTGAAATTTTCCTTTGTGGCTGAGGAAAGATGCATTTCAATCCATACGAGATTTTTTTTTTTGAGAGATTGTAATAATTGTGTATTTTGTATTGATTGTTAACTCTGGTTGAGGGAGGAGAATGAGCATGAGATAGGGGAGAGATGTGAAGCTGAGTGTACAAAAACATAGAGCTGGTGGGTTCAAGCCACTATCTGGGGCGTTTTTTTTTTGTATAAATATATATATATTTTTTAGTTCTTTTTTTTTACTTCTTATACTATTGGCTTTATTTAGTTTCATTAAGCAAATTTTTTTTATTTTTGTGGAATGAGAATTTTTTTAACGTAAAACAGCTATTTTCTTAATTTTACAAATGTAATTTTTTACGGTTTAAATGCTGCTATTGCATATAACTTTTATGTTTTATCCATAAAATGTTTTCTACTGTTATCAGTGTAGTATAAATAAACTTTTAAAATCTTGCAATTGTTTGTTATTGTCGTATTCAACGAAATACATAAATAGTTCTGCTATATAGTAATTCTGTATGGAAATATTCATTGCATTAAAAAAAAGCAATATAAATTCCAAATAGCTTAAATAAGCTTTCTCTTAGTCGTAAAAAAAAATCTTCCCGTATATAACGTACAGTAAAACTGAGTATAGCACGTGAAAAGTAGGCTTGATTGCAGCGGCAGACAGTTTGTTTTGAATGCAACAATATGGCTACCGCCCTGCTGCCTAAGCATCATTTTCCTTGGACAGGGAAAGCGCGATAGGGCATCTCCTCATCTTCCTACCTCCATGGGCAGGCATATATACACACACACACACACAGCAAGAGAAGCAACATAACAATAGGAAACATAAAGTTCCTCAACTCTAGTGAAAGAAAAGTTTTAATCCCTTATCAACCCAATAAGCAATGTCAATCATGGCCCACCGATCAGAGAAGTTCTCTAATCTATATTATTTTCTTCACTCTGAAGTTTTCAATTCTAAGTAATCCAATTAGCATTTAGTTAGCCAGATCTGGGAGAGTTTGGTATAGGTTCAATAACAAACCATTTAAAAACAATCTATGACCTTCAACTCTGTAAAAGAATTTAGGTGTGGGCTTTGCCATGTGTTCTGTCCAGAAATGGTTAAGTGGAGTCATATTTGGAGGCAGATTTTTGTTAGTGTGAAACTGAAAAAACCCTAAAAATTGGATTTAAACAAAAAAATTGGAAAAATCCAATAAAATCATAGTTGGCAGCTCTGTGCAAGAGCAGAGGCAATCATTGATTCTGGCTGTGAAATTTGTGTAATATGCTCTCCTTTGATGAGCCACCAGAATTCAGAATTTTGCCACAAGGCTTTCAGCCTTGGCCTGGTTTTGGGAAGTCAAAATACTACTTCCTTGATTAATGTATTTATACACAAGCAGATGGCTGAGGCTGGCAACATTAAGAGTACAACAAAAGAAGCAGGGGCAGCTCTGGGTCAAAGTGAATGAGTGAGTGCAGTGCACATGAACAAAAATGAGACTGCAGCCTTGTTGAAAATCTCAAAAATGAGGCAGCAGCCAGCAGTGTGACTGCTCCCAGAAGTGACACAATGGAAGCACAGCACTTTGGGAGAAGGCAATCATTTGCATGTCATCATTGCGATCATTTGTATGTCAGGCATGAGAATCCCCCAAAAGCACAAAGTTTCAAAAGTGATTACCGGAGTTCAAACAATACCAGATGGAACTGAGATACCAGAAGGCTACAGAAAATGGTAACATGGTCTTGTACAGTTTTGATAGCTGATGAAGACAAGGAATGGGGGAAAAACCATTTACATGCCATCATTGAGAAAGAGGCTCTGGGTTCGACTCTGGGCATGCTGGCCTTTGATAGGTGGAACTGTGAGAGTGTGTCAGGAATGCTGGGATATTGCCTGCTACATATCTTCCCACGATGCAGTAAAGGGAAAGTATGCAATCTCCAGAACAGTTTCTTTGGAATGTGCTTCATCAAGGTGTGGTCACAAGTGAGGTGACTGAAGAACTCAAATATGAACATGGTATTTTTATGCTTTAACTTAGCAGACTGTTGCATTTCATTTTTTTTTTGTGTTTGTGTACATGATCAGTACATGACAGAGCACCACAACAGACAAAAGAAGGAATTGACTGTATGATAAACACATCTAACCTTGATCGCTCCTCTGCAAGGTAACTTTGAATTAATATCGCACAGCAGCAACTGGCCGATATGAATCTTGATGAGGGGGATCAGGATCAACCAGGTCAGCTGAGACAATATGTGTGTCCACCCCCCTCCCCTTTTCATTCCATCATACAATAGTTGGCAAAGTAGTGACCTACTTGCATTCTATGAGGAATTAGCTCGGCTGTGCTGATTGCACATGCAAAGCTGGACAGAGCCAATAGTGAAAGCAAAAGGGACAAAGGGAGCCCGTCTATAATGAGGGGTTAAGAACAATGAAGAAGAGGAACTTGAAAATTTCTTCTCTGCTTCTTGCTCTACAAGGTCAGCACTAGTAGCCCTGTGTACAGGTGTCAGGTATCATCGAGACAGTTGGAAATAACAAGAAACTGAGTGGAGAATAGTAATCTCTGACAGGGTAATTAATTGTTGGTGCATCCTAAAGAAATAATAAATCTGTTTTTATTGTTATTTAAATTAAGCAGGTCTGATTTGGCCAAGGTACCAGAAAGAGGCAATATTTTGCTAAATTCATTTAAAACTTGTATATGCCACCACACATCCAGCGCTGCATACCACTTGGCAGTTAACTTTATGAAAGATGGGCATATGCTCCAAAAATTAAGATCAATCTCTACTACACAACTTTCTTTCCCCTGTACGTGTAACTACCATTTACAGACTACTTACAAATATAACAAAATAGTGAAATCAAAAACATACCATATGCAACATTTTGGTTTACTTCAGCTTTTTGTAAAGTTGCTTTCAATACAGGATATATCTTTTGGCTGAGCCTAAAAACAAGCAACACATAACTGGAGAAGTGAAATCAATAAACACAGTGCATCACAGCACAAACAATACTTTTTCAATGTTCTATGATTAGTGGATAGTTAAAATGTGGTTATAATATTCCACAACTTTCAATTTACAATATGCTATTATAGGGCCCAGACTGAAAAATATGGTTTACATCCAGACTCTCAGATATGTTTTTCACTATGTTCAGCTAAAAAAACTAGCTTTCAACTTTTTTGTCAAATAACTAATGAAAGAAATTATGGCATGTTACATGTCAAATTAATCAGCATTTAATGCTGGATGAAAATAAAATATGTAATAAAAAAGATTAGTATTATTTTAATAGGTTTTCCTTTAGTTATGTAGTAAAAAAAAAGCATCTGGTAATGCAAGTAAAAATATATTTAAAAAAAAACCTAAGACAAAAATAATTATAATGCATATCAATAAAAAATATAAATTAATTAAAAATGAAAAAAAAATATTTTTGAATATGCAACCTAAAAAGGAAAAGATAAACCTAAAACATACTGAAAGTGCAATCAGTCACTGAATTCCTATTCACTTCAAAGAAAGATAGGGACCAGCAATCTTGTAGAGTAGGTATATCAAAATCCTAAGTTCCTTTGAAGTGAATACAAATTCAGTGATATACTGCACCATCGGTATGTTTTAGGTGTATTTTCTACTTTTTAGGGCACATACAAGAACATAGGTATTCTTACAACAGATGAATGAGCAGCAGTGACTTCATGACAAAACATAACATGAACACTCGCATATGCTTGTGCGTGAGAATTATACAACAAACAAATTTGAATGTAGAACTGACCTAAAGAAGAGAACAATAGAATTTCAGTGCAAAACGTTGTGGAAATCTGAAAACGGGTTTAGGGTCTGAGTCTGTGTGCAAAAAGTAAACGACAAGAAGTATCTTTTATGTGATGTGTGCACAGGCGGTCGTTTTGTTTTGCTAGTGTGATAAGTCTAGTGATCTATTCAAAGACAAAGGATTATTTACGCCTGAAATGAATGTATTCAAGAGATATGACGGACAAGGTAAGGAGGTAGTGGTTTGGTGGAACAGACAGAGCTAGTCTTACTTATCTGTAAGAGGAATATTGTAGTCTTTTGTTTGTGATCAACCTGTGAAGAGAATCAGCATTAATGATAAATAATGAGTAAACTCGACCGTTCAACATCCACTAATAAATCAGCACTTTGACATCGATTCTAATTTTAGAGGAAAAATTGCCATGAGCTGGGTGGGATACGAACCCACAACCTCCTGATAACATGTCAGGTGCTCTGGACCACTGAGCTATCAGCCGCCGATCAAGATCTCCTCTAATTAATGCTATGAACATTCCTTTTATGTTACATATAGGCTTTATTCAGGCAATTTTAGCTCAAGTGGCTTTCTATTTGCCATATAGATGGAAAGCATGTCTTACAAGTATGCTAATGATAATAAATAATAGGATAAACTCGACCGTTCAACATCCACTAATATATCAGCACTTTGACGTCAATTCTAATTTTAGAGGAAAAATTGTCTTGAGCTGGGTGGGATATGAACCCACATTTTCCTGATAACATGTCACGTGCTCTGGACCACTGAGCTACCGGCTGCCAATCAAGATGGTCCAGAGCACCTGACATGTTATCAGGAGGTCATGGTTTTGTATCCCACCCGGCTCAAGACAATTTTTCCTCTAAATTAGAATTGACGTCAAAGTGCTGATTTATTAGTGGATATTGAACGGTCGAGTTTATCTCATTATTTATCATCATTAGCATACTTGTAAGACATGCTTTCCATCTATGTGGCAAATAGAAAGCCGCTTATGGCTAAAAATTGCCTGAATAGTGCCTATATGTGTCATAAAAGGAATGTTCATAACATTAATTAGAGGAGATCATGATAGGCAGCATGTAGCTCAGTGGTCTAGAGCACCTGACATGTTATCAGGAGGTCGTGGGTTCATATCCCACCTGGCTCAAGACAATTTTTCCTCTAAAATTAGAATTGGCGTCAAAGTGCTGATTTATTAGTGGATGTTGAACAGTCGAGTTTATCTCATTATTTATCATCATTATCATACTTGTAACACATGCTTTCCATCTACACTGCTCACAAAAATTAAGGATATTTCAAAATGAATATGAAGCGATAAAAAAAGAAGCATTTGAATTGCTTTTATTAAACAAGAACATCAGAAAAACAAACGACAAGTCAAAGAAAGTTGTTTGATTATGCAAATGAGATGCAAAACCAACTTTGATGTCATTGGTGAAAATGCACTATATAAAAGGCTGAAAGTATTGGAGTATCTGCACGTTCCCTGATCTTGAAAGTCCAGATCTTCGTCGTTCCCTGATCCTGCAATTTCCCAGCTCTTGCAATGTCCCTGCAACACGATTTGCCCAAATGTGAAGCCTGGAGAGCCATAGGACGTCTTGAAGCTGGTCAAACACAGACGACAGTGGCAACAGCACTTGGAACATCCCAAAGCATGATTAGCAGACTGTGGAATCGCTTTCAAGAGACTGCACAGTATGAAGAAGATGAGGGCAGGGTCGCCCATCTGCCACAACAGCAAGAGATGACCGCTACTTGACCTTATTGGCAAGAAGAAACAGGCGCAGCAATGCAACAGCGCTGCGGTGACAGTTTCTTGCTGCCACTAGATGACGGATATGCACCCAGACCATACGAAATCGGCTTCATCGTGTTGGACTGCATGCCCGACACCAATGGTATGCATTCCGTTATCTGCTGAACACCGTAGAACCCATAGAAGGTGGACTGATGAGCATCGTCATTGGACCCGTGATGAGTGGTCAACTGTCCTCTTCTCTGATGAGTCACGGTTCAGTCTGCAGCCTGACAATCATCGTGTCTTGATCTGGGGTGAACGAGGAACACGGGAGAATCCACGTTTCATGAGAGAAAGGGACTCCTTCAGTGGTGGTGGAATCATGGTGTGGGCTGGTATCAGCATTGGTGGTCGTACCGACCTCCACATCATCAGAAACGGATCGCTGACTGCTGTCAGATATCGAGATGAGGTCCGGCACCCTATAGGGGTACTCTATGCTGGAGCAGTTGGAAACAACTTCCTTTTCATGGACAATAATGCAAGGCCCCACTGTGTGCATCTTTTCAACAACATGCTTCAGGAGGCAGGAATCAAACGCATGGACTGGCCTTCACGTTCTCCAGAACTGAATCCCATTGAACATGCTTGGGATGCACTGGGAAGACGTCTGGCAAACCGTCCAATGCCTCCCACAACACTTCTTGAGCTGGAAGTTGCCCTGGAGCAAGAATGGCAGAGGATCCCACAAGAACTGCTGGACATTCTGATCCTGTCCATGCTCCATCACTGTCAGTGTGTTTTGGCAGTCTTGGGTGACCATACACTCTACTCAACAGTCAATGTGTGCCACTCTCGTCCAGTTTGACATGCTTCTGTTCATCCCCACCAATATGTCACTTGCTACTCAATCATGACAATTGAGTTTGCATCTCATTTGCATAATCGAACAACTTTCTTTGACTTATCTTTGCTTTTCTGATGTTCTTGTTTAATAAAAACAATTCAAATGCTTCTTTTTTTTATCACTTCATATTCATTTTGAAATATCCCCTAATTTTTGTGAGCTGTGTATATGGCAAATAGAAAGCCGCTTCGGATAAAATTGCCTGAATAATGCCTATATGTAACATAAAAGGAATGTTCATAGCGTTAGAGAATATCTTGATCGGTGGCCGGTAGCTCAATGGTCTAGAGTACCTGACATGTTATCAGGAGGTCATGGGTTCGTATCCCATCCGGCTCAAGACAATTTTTCCTCTAAAATTAGAATCGACGTCAAAGTGCTGATTTATTAGTGGATGTTGAACGGTCAAGTTTATTTCATTATTTATCATCATTAGCATACTTGTAAGACATGCTTTCCATTTATATGGCAAATAGAAAGCCGCTTATGGCTAAAAATTGCCTGAATAGTGCCTATATGTGACATAAAAGCAATGTTCATAGCGTTAATTAGAGGAGTTTTTGATTGGCAGCCGTTAGCTCAGTGGTCCAGAGCACCTGACATGTAATCAGGAGGTCATGGGTTCGTATCCCACCCGGCTCAAGGCAATTTTTCCTCTAAAATTAGAAACGACGTCAAAGTGCAGATTTATTAGTGGAATCAGCATTAAGTATAGATAATTAATTATTTAGCAATTTAATAGATTCTAATGTAGACTTGTCTGTGTATTATTGTGGTATTTCTTGCTGGTGTACTTGATTTGTTTATAGAATAGTTTCTCCATATTTCTTTAATAAATTACATTGCATTATAATCATTATCGATATATTTTAAATTACTTTGAACTCACGCTCAGTGCCTATCCATTTAAAAATACACAACAGTATTTTTAATTTTTTATTATTTATTTATATTTTTTTCTTTGTCACTAAAAGCACTTATCTTGGAAACTTTCATTTGATATTCATAAACATCAAACTTTTTGTTCCCTTTTTTTTTAGCTGTGTTTTAAGTAGCCCATGGCATTGGAGATTTCACAAGCTTTAATTTGAAATATAACTTGTTAAAGTCACCCATGCAAAATTTTCGTCCCTTTTTGTGGGGAGGAGAGAATGGTGAGGGGCAAAATTTGGAATAGTGTACAACAGTCCTCATATGAGCTTTCATGCGTAGAACAGGCCAGGCCTAGCACCTAATGTCTGACCCCGCCTTCTCGTGGTGCAGACCGTTAGTACTTTTCAAAAGAGATATTCTCTTGTGGAAGAGAATGGAAGGGGAGGATGCCAGATTAGTGTGGCCTACTGATCTGGACAACTATGGCTACTTTTCTTTTTTTTTTCTACCCTGATGAGGAGTGTTCAACCACACAGGGTCCTGGTGCTAACCATATAAATCCACTGGACTGGACAGATATATGGCTCTGAGCTTGATTATGGATCCTGATTTTGCTGCACTGGTGGGCTTCTCTGGAGGGAAAATCTTCCGCTGTGTTTTCTGTTTGTTTGTGGGTTGACAGCCCCAAGTGAATAGATTCACAGGATATGTTTATCAGCTGGTGGATAATCATGAGCAGAGGTCATCACAGGCACCTGAAATCTTTGCTTCTATTGGCATCGTCAAATTCTACATTGGAGGAAGTCTTCCAGTGTAGATGGCTTCAGCCTTTAGTGGTGGGGGAACGGGTCTTTGCCCCATGTCTGCGATTAGGGGGCTATTTGATATTGTCGGCATTCCCTCTCTCAATAAACATAGTTTCTTTAAACATCCCACTAACCATTTTCTCTCCATAGGTAGTTGGAATGTGAGGACTCTGCACAGAGTTTTTTCTCTTGATGTCCTCACACAAGAATTCCACCATTATAATTTAGATATTCTCTGCTTGCAAGAGACCAGATGGACAGATAAAGGTCAGATTCTTAAAAATAATCTTAAATTTCTTTTTTAAGGGAAGGACGACAATAAGCATCACAAAGGCATGGGTCTGCTTCTCAGCAGACACGCTAGTGATGCTCTTCTAGGATATGAATGCATTAATGAAAGGTTTCTTACAAGCATTAAAGACATGAATGTTATCTGCTGTTATGCCCCCACTGAGGATGTCGATAAGGATGAGAAAGATAGGTTTTATGGACAACTTCAGGATATTTTGAATTCTGTCAAGAAAGGAGATATTACCCTTTGGACCTTTTGGTATTGGTAGCTGCAATGGCAATGGGCAACGTCTCCTACAGGTAAGTAAACTCAACAGATTCAGAATAACTAACACTTATTACAAACACCGCGACATACATAAGTACATATGGGTTTCACCTGATGGACTGCATAATAATATGATTGATTATATATTAATTAACAGCAAATGGGCTAGTTCTGTTAGGAATACGAGATCATATAGGGGAGCTGAAATTGGATCCGACCATTACCTTGTTAAAAGTGTCTTGCAATTTAAACTTAAAAAGTGTTGTACTAAAGTTAAAAAATTTAACTTTAATACTGAAGCTCTGAAAGACCCAATTATAGCTAAAGCTTACCATGATAGGTTACTTAGTCATTATGACAGTCATGGTATGCTTACTACTGAAGTTGAGGAAGAATGGGGCCATTTTAAACAGGCTTTTTTGGAAACTAACAGTACTCTTTTAGGGAAAAAAGGTGCAGAAGAGGCAGAATTATCTGAGTGATATGGCACTTGAGCTTATTTCAGAAAGAAAGAACTGCAGGAATGTCCTTAATCAATACCCTACTAGTCCTAATAGAAAGCATTACAGAGAGCTTAATAAATGTGTAAAGAATCAGTTAGCTGTTGATATGAATTTTTGGCTTGATGGCTTGGCTTACAAAGCTGAGGAAGCAGTTAGACAGCACAACAGCAGAGAGCTGTACCAGATAGTTAATGTTTTGTGTGGTAGAAAACGGACAGGCATACAAGGATTGAAGGATAAACAAGGTAAGGTTATAGAAGGTGAGGATTCTGTCATGGCTAGGTGGACTGAGCATTTCAGTGATGTTCTAAAACAATGTGGTTAGTTCTACTCCCATTGTTTGTAATGATGATAGATGCATTGGTGCCTTTAATGTTGGCCTCATAACACAATCTAGTTATTTTGGCTGTTTACACTCTTAAACTTCATAAATCCCCAGGAGTATATGAAATTACTACTGAAATGCTTAGAGCTGGGAATGTTTCGGTTACCACTTGGATGACTGAAATTTTGAGTATCTTTTACGATAAAGGCATGGTTCCTAAGGATTTTACCACAATTATTATTATCCCTATTATCAAAAAAGGCGATCGCAGTTCTTGTGATAACTATAGGGGTATCAGCCTATTCTCTGTTCCAGGTAAAGTTCTTTCCATGATTGTACTAAATAGAATTAAGAATCTGGTTGACAGTCAATTAATTGCGTGATGAGCAATGTGGATTCAGAAGTGGTAGGGGATGTGTGGATCAATATTTTCAATTAGGCAGATTCTTGAGAAATGTTTAGAGTTTCAGAAACCTTTGGTTGCTAACTTTGTTGATATCAAAAATGGCTTTCGACTCTGTTGATCGTCATAATTTGTGGGTGATTGTGTAATAATATGGTATACCAGACAAGTTAGTTAGCATAATGAAAGCTCTCTATAATAATACTGAGTCGTGTGTGAGATTTGGTAAGGATTGTAGCAATTGGTTTAGCATTACTTCTGGTGTTCGACAAGGGTGCATTATGTCTCCTTTTCTGTTTAGTTTGGTTATTGATTATGGTTATTTCCGATTTAAATTATGCTGATGATTTAGCCCTTTTGGCAAATGATGTTGATGAGATGAACTCTTTCATTCGAGCTGTTGATGAATGTTACTGGTAGTAGAGTAGGTTTGGTTATAAACAGAGAGAAAACTAAAGTGATGAAAATTGGTCAAGCAGGCTGTGATTAAATTAATCTGAATGGTTGCAGTCTTGAGCAGATGTCACAGTTTAATTACTTTGGGAGCTATGTAACAGATACTGGTGATGTGCGGCATGAGATTAACAGACGAATAGGGATTGCTGCCGGGACTTTTAAGAAACTATGGAGAATGTGGAGAAATAGGCGAATACACCTAAAGACTAAAATTGGACTCTATAATAGTTTGGTTCTTTCTAGTGTTAGTTATGGTAGTGAAACTTGAACGCTGTGTAAACAAGATAACAGGAAACTAGATGCTTTTGATTATAGATGCTTAAAGTATTATCTTGGGTATTAGGTGGTTTAACTTTGTAACTAATGATGAGGTTAGGCAAAGGAGTTTGCAACCTCCTTTAAGCAGCATATTGTGCAGAGAGAGACTCCGCTGGTTTGGCCATGTTGCCTGCATGGATAATTATAGATTAGCGAATAGGGTTATGAACAGTGTGCCTAGAGGCCTCAGAAGGAAGGGGAAACCTAGGATGCGGTGTGCAGACAATGTCAAACAGGACTTTGTTAGAATTGGTGTGCAGTGGCTGGATGCAGCAGATGTAGCTCAGGACAGATATGCTTGGAGAATTAAACTGCACGGTCTGGTTGAACCTCCGTAGCCCATGGCTGCTTGAGGATGATAATGATGATGTATCAAATAGTGTAAAAATTACACAATTTCCAATACAAAATGACAACAATCACAGATACAAATTAATTAATGACCTTCCCCAAATAAATTGCATTTTCATCGGGTTGGGTTGTGTTGGGTTGTTTTACCTCTGAGCGGCACTTTTTTGCACACCATGGGCTAAATGGTCAGGTCATATGGACCCCGAAGGCTCAGAGAAGGTTGGGGGAGGGGACCCACTGGAACAGCTGTTGGGAGACAGATGGTAGCCTCCCGTCAAGGCCATCCAGCGTGTTCTTTAACGTGCACAGGATATGTCTCTCCCGCACACGAGGCCAGGGCTTAACGTCCCATCCGACGGACGGCGGCCTTTCCAAGCCCATCTGTGTCCCCTACTGACCGTGGGCAGGGCGGGGAATTTTGCGGAGATAAATCTCAACGCTGACCCAGCTGGGACTCGAACCTGGGAACTACAGATTACGATAAGAATACATAGAAAGAAGGAATAAATCACAATTTAAATACAAGATAAAAAAATTCTGGTAAATCTAAGATCCCATTAATTAGAAATAATCATTTAATGTCCTATAGTGAATACACAATTATGTTATTATAAAATACCCAATTATAAGTCAAGCTTACTGTCAAAATGTTATACTATATATGTGTTACTTTTTTTTTATAACACACTTTAATCCTATGTATTCACTTATACTCTGATTGGAACTGACTTTCATCTTTAATAGTGTCTGCTACATTTTTATAATTGTACCTTCTGCAGAGAAGTTACTGTTAGCTTCACAGATTTATTATTGTATGTGATGAAAATTGTAAGTTGTAAATGTAACTATTACAGTAATTAATAAAGATGATTATTATTACTAGTATAAAACAGGTTTAATAGGACATACAATTAAAACTAAAGTTTCAATATGTCACATGACGGCAGCCACAAGTCCACACAAAAAGGAAACATAAAGACATCCCCAGTCTGGACCCATGTCCAGTCATTAACATGGAACTTGTTACTAGTGGTAAGCAGGTCTAGGGGGTTTCATATACACTAAGGAACTCAGAAGTAGTGAGCCTGGCATCCTCCAGACATTTTGCTTTGAGTCATTGTTGCATCCAACAGAGATGTGTTATGGTACAGTGATATAACATCCAAAGAATGTAATGAATAATATAGAAGAAAGGGTATTTCCAGTAATTTTTTTAATCTCCATTCCTGCAGAATAACTTGCTCACCAGAGTGAACAATATCTGATATCTCATCAATTGAAATATTAGCATAACATTAATGGAAATGTGGTTAGTATTATGCAGAGATAGAATATGAAATGGAATTGGTTGGAGAGGGTGGTAATTGGCAACCAGATTCATTAGAATAACTTGCTCTCCAGAGCTGCCATTCATAAGAATAACTTGCTTCATGAGCAATTCATAAGCAATTCATGAGCAATTCACAACTTGCTTCATGAGGAGACATTCATAAGAATAACTTGCTCATGCAGAATAACTTGCTCATCAGAGTGAACAATATCTGATATCTCATCAATCGAAATATTAGCATAACTATAATGGAAATATGGTTAGTATTATGCAGAGATAAAATATGAAATGGAATTGGTTGGAGAGAGTGGTAATTGGCAACCAGATTCATAATAATTTGAGAGTGGATTGTCATCTGCGGAGAAAGCAGCCATGGAAGTAACTATTTTAGGCGTGAAAGAACAGTCAAAATTTCTCAGGACTTACATGAATGAGTGAACCAATTGGAAGAGCAGAAGACCAGGAGAGGGGCCATGTCTGATGGAATTGGTGGAAAACAGAAAACATAGAGGAGAAATGGTGGTAGCAAGATGTGTGATGAACAAAGGGGATTTTGATTTTAGCAATCCCAGAAAAAAAATGCAGTTTAACATTGCTGTGTGCTCATTGAAGGGCTGCAATAATGCAACAGCATTTGGGATTGACATAGGCCAGTGAAAGGACAGATACTGGGAATGTTTACAGAATACAAGTGTTTTACACAATAAACTGTACACTGTAAATTTGTGTACTGTGCGTAAACTGTACTCTGTGTTTTACACAGAGTAAAAATACTGGGAATTAAGACCACTGTAAACTCTCAGCAAGTTCTGTGGTGTTGGCAAGTGAATAACCTATCACTCTGTGATGCATATGAATTTGGGTGAAAACTTTTTCTCTCTCCCACTGTCAATTGTTTTCACTTAAGCCAGACTCTGAAAGCTATATATCCAGGAACTTGTAAATAAATGAGTGTTAATCAGAATGAAATGGGCATTTTCACTATGAGTCCTGCAATATCTGCTAATGATCATATAACAAGAAAACCTGACTAACAGGAGAGCACCGAGAGACTCAAGTTGGACTAAGAGGAGATTTGCAGGTATGGCTGCAAGCCAAAGGATGGATAAAACATACCCTAGTGAACTGCAGTCTGCAAGCTTTTAACCATCAGCTTACTAGACATTGGGAACATCACAATAATCTATGGGAGAGGGGAAGAAAAAAAATGCCCTTATTCTAAATAGTAAATCACCCCCCCAACCCCCCACCTATGGTTACCTAATATACAATGGTATATCCATACCACAATAGTTTAATATATATTAAAAATATTTTACAAGAATTTATATTGACATTATCAGCAGCTGCAGCTATGATTCACATTCTTGATCTGTCAGCAATTAATAATTGCAATTATGATCTCCCCCCTCAGTTTGAATTTATTTAGTCAGTCTTAAAGGCTCAAATCATATAATTACCTCAAAATATTTAGGATGACTCTTTAATCAATGTTTACACACACACTCTTTAATCAATGTTTACAGAAACATAATGATATTGAAGAACATCATACAAGGGGCATTTGAAAAGTTCTTGACATACATCCACAGAACAAAAACCATTGCACTTACCTCAACAAAACTTTTACTGTCCTTCAAAGTATTCCTCTCCGGCATCTATGCGAAATTGTAGACATCTACACCAATTCTGAAATGCTTGGTGGGACTCCTGTTGGGAAATACTCCAAAACTCTGAATAAATGCATTTTGCAAGGTCTTACCCCTTTTAAAAAGGTTTCCCAGCAAGTTTCTCTTTTATTTTGGGAGACAACCAAAAATCACATGGTGTGAAATCATGTAAATATGCAGGATGAAATACCTGTTTGATTTTTTCCTTCTCCAGATAAGTTGTAACTTGTCAGGTTTTGTGAGCACTGGCATTCTCATGAAGAAGGAGAACCCTTGACCACCTGTTGTTGGATGCTGCTCATTCATCTCCTTAACCATTTTAGGCAAAACAATGTTGGTGTAGTATTGACTATTTATAGTCATTTCTTCAGGTAAGGTGTCTAGCACTACCAATCCTTGGGAAATGAAAAAAATTGTGAACACCTTCTTCCTTCAGGGAAAGTCTTGTTGGCGGATTTGAGGGTGCAGTTCATCTTCCGCAACCCAAACAAAGATGTCGATCTTTCTGGGAGTTGCATAGTAATAAAACCATGTCTCATTACCTATGACAATATGTGTTAACTGTTTGGGGCAACTAAGTTCAAACATTGCCAGCATCTCCTTGCACGAGTCAACTTTAGTCCTTTTTTGCTGTTTTGTCAATTTGTGGGATACCCATTTGACACAGATCTTTCAGAACTTTAAATGCTGATGAATAATTGTTTCCACACCACCAATTGATAACTGACATTTAAACTTATTACCTGAATGGTGATGTGTGGTTTTTCCTTAATGAGTTCATGAACAGCAGCAATGGTTCTCTCATTCATGGCCACCTTCAATCTTCCTGCACAAGGGAGGTCTTCAAAGCTCTGCTGTCCTCCTCTGAATTTGCAAATTGAAATTGTGCATCTTTTTTAATGCATGACATTGAACAATTATATAGAGTTGTTGTCTAATTGTGTATGAGGTTTGATTATTTAAAAACGAGTTGCCACTTTTTTAACCTTTTTCTTTCTTTTTTTTATTTTTATTTTGTTTCATTTTTAAATATATATATGACTAGTTACTGTATAGGACAGCAAGAGCAAATTGCTCATTGTCCCTGTCAATATACAAAATATCTCATCTTAATTCTTTTCATCATTTTGTTTTATTTTTTTTCCTTTTGGAATTAGGGACAGTAATTTATGGATGTGTATCATAAAAATGTACTGTGATTGAACAAAAATTATTATTACTGTTATAACAGTGCCATATGAACAGGCATGATCCACATATGCTTGCGATGAATCAACATAAATTTTTTTCACATTGTCTCCAAGCTGCATCCTTGTCAAAATGTATAATATTTTTCCATCTTTAGAAGGCTCCATAGGAACAACACCCAGAATTTGTACACTGAACTTTATGCACCACTAGCAAAGAGAAAAATGATGATATGCCTTTGTTTCTAACATGCAATAGTCTAACAAGTTTAGATAAGCTTTCAAACAAGTCATAGCTCATTAACTTTAAAGAAACAAGTGCAAATCTACAGACATATGTCAAGAACTTTTTGATACCCTCCATAGTGCATTATCCCAAACAGTACTAAATAATTCACTTGAAACCCAATTTGAAGAAGCAAAAGTTTTATTGGCCCCATCAACAACGTTCGGCTTTAATTACATGGAAAATCTACATAACAATATTCATGATGTATTCTAATTCTGGGACAGCACATTTGCCCTCTGTTTGGAGGCTGCTGCTTCAGAGCCACAGATAACATCTGCATAAGCTATAATATAACAGCTGCCAGTTGACAGAGTACCTATATAAGTTACTTTCCTCCCCATCCTAATGCACTTGATAATGTAAGCACTGACAACTGTGAAAGTGCATTGCAGCCTCTGACATTATGTTGTCGGTCTATTTGTTAAAATTTTAGTCACTTTTTATTTTCTTTTAACATATGAGGCATTGGCATACATACTCAAGAGAGTTAAGAACTGGTGCGGATTTGGAAATAAAATCGGTAAAGTCATGAGTTGTGAGCAGAACCTTGTGTACAGATGAATTATGCTATTTTGACTATGCTGCTCATATACATAAGATTAGCATATATACTTATGTGCAGTTTTCCTAAAGAAAAGCAAATGAAGCAAGTTAACTGATAACGAATTAAGTAGATATTACCAAAAATTGCCTTCTCACACAACAGGGCAAAAAGGGAAGAAATCTGTCAAATCTGTATTATTTAGATGACAAAACTTTTGATGCACACATACAAGTGTAATTAAAAATCAATCCAAAGTGAATGCACAGTATTCCCTGTTAAGATAGACATCAAACATTAATTAATAGATTCTGAAAAAAATTCATCGCCGCCACGGCGGGAATTGAACTCGCATCTCTCCAGTTTCATGCCAGAGCGCGCTAATCGTTGCACCACGCGTCGGACAACGAACTCTTTCAGAATATGACCTTATAAATCATCTTCCTGAGATGTGACTGAGACAGCGCCATCTATACTCAAGGAGATGCAACTTTTTTCAGTCGTTGCTATTTGATTATCAGATGTTAATGAGAAGGTCGCTAACGCTAAGACGTTAATATATAATTAAAAATCAATCCAAAGTGAATGCACAGTCTTCCCTGTTAAGATAGACATCAAACATTAATTAATAGAATCTGAAAAAAATTCATCGCCGCCACGGCGGGAATCGAACCTGCATCTCTCCAGATTCATGCCAGAGCGCGCTTACCATTGCACCACGTGTCGAACAATGAGGTCATATTCTGAAAGAATTATATAGTACTATATATTAGTAGAGTAATATATAGTAATATTAACTGTGAAACAAAATGTTATTTATTTTACTAACAGAACTTTCAAATCCTGACATACAACTTACTGGTCATTGTTCCCAAGAACAGCAAACATTTTTAAAATTCGTATCTGCAGCCATGGAACAGGGATGCTATGGTATTCCATATCTTTGGACACATTTCTTTCCAGCAACTGATATTGTAGCTGAAGCAAGCTATCAACAAGATAACCAAATTGACTTGGAGATTTCTGAAGGAAAAAAATATAAAACATTTTACACACATGTAATACATTAAGTGGCATACACAGAGCTCTGATAACACAGACATATATATATGTGTAAACTTTAAAATGTTAATACTGATTTGGTCAAGTAGAGTTATCAAAAACATTTAGTTTATTCAAAAAAGAGATATGATACTATGACCACTTGACAGGCCCAGATTTAGAAAAAAAAATCAGAGAGAGGGGTGGATGGGGCTAGTGAATGAACTGGTGTTCTGGTATATAATTTTCCCCATCATTTTAGTGGCCTTTCAAAAATGTTCATCAAAATATGTGTAATACACATGTTTAATTTTTTTTACCTCCATTCCTGTTATTAACATTCTTAAGAATGGAAAAAAAATACTTCTTTACCCACTTCCTAAGATTAGACTCTAACTTCTAATAACATGCCTAATACTCTAATCATCTCAATGATGTGTCTTCATCATGATGATTATCATATTTAGGTAATATTAAGACAAGCATAAGGAAAAAATTAAAAATGATTGTCTAAAATAAAAGCTAATAAAACAATTAATAGTCAAATTCATTATTTATCAACATACTTGGCACCTGAAATCCCTATCCGGCAGTAAAATATCGTAAAATCTGGCAAAAAGCTATCTGGCAGTAAAATATCATAAAATCTGGCAAAAAGCTATCCGGCAGTAAAATATCGTAAAATCTGGCAAAAAGCTATCCGGCAGTAAAATATCATAAAATCTGGCAAAAAGCTATCCGGCAGTAAAATATCGTAAAATCTGGCAAAAAGCTTTCCGGCAGTAAAATATCGTAAAATCTGGCAAAAAAGCTATCCGGCAGTAAAATAATAACACTTTGAGTAATTAAAATTGTCACAATGTAGAAGCTTACAATTTGTAATAAAATCACACCCTTTTGCACAACCTTTATTTTCACATCTAGCTATCAATTTTATATATGAGCCCAAACAAGGCCAGATCTGGAGGGAAAATTAGGAGAAAATTATGAAACTTTATGTATATTTCATGCATCTTTCAAAAAATGTTTAGAGACTTCTAAAATGTACAGGGAAATTTTATACTGTAATGGAAATCCAGCCGCTTGACCACCCCCGCCTCCCCACTTTTTTTTCCCAGATCCAGGCCTGAGCCTAAATCTCAAAAAAATTATCTTTCCTTGACCTAAAATTCATCAGACATGAACACAATTTTGATGCTATTTTTTTTGTAAAATTATGTTTCCTCTCTATATTACAAAATTGAGAACCCTCCTCCCCAACGCAACTGAGGCAATATCGAGACAATGTGAAAAAATCAATCTCAGTTGACACAAAACTTTGTCCTCTCTTGGCATAAAGGCAAATACTGTAGATTACATTTTTATATGGGCTATGATCTGTGTTCTAATAAACTTCTGTTAAAAATTGAACTTCATTTCATATTTAAAATTGGCACCCAAGCAAGTTACACTTCTGTACAATTTGACACAATTTTAAATAGATCCAAAATAAGAAATCCTGGACACTGGAAGGGTAAGTCTAATGCCTCACATCATCAGAGAATCTTAAACATATTAGCTCCAAATCATTTATACTGAACATATTTGCACAATGTACTTTAAATACTTTTACATTTTGGATTAATGGTCAGCTATAATCAGGCATGTAGCCATGGGGGGTGGGGGGGATGCTCCATTCCTAAAGGAAATTGGAGTTGGCAAAACTAGATGAGTTGGCAAAATTCATAGTGACTTGGTAAAATCCAGCAAGTTGTGAAAATTGGGTTCTTTTCGTAAAATTAATGGGAATTGGCAAAATCAAGGCAACTTGGCAAGATCTTGGTAAGTTTGGCAAAATTCAAAGCAACTTGATTGAATATAGTGAGCTGTGAAAATTAAGATTTTTTTATTTCGTGAAATTAAGGGGAGCCTATGAGCGGCATTTTTTGAACACAATGGGCTAAATAGCCAGGTCACAAAAACTCAGGGCTCAGGGAAGGTTGGGGAGGGGATCCACTGGACAGCCTTCCATTAAAGCCACCCAGCATGTTCTTTAACATGCACAGGATATGGCTTTTTGGCACAAGGGGCCACACTTTACATCCCATTCAATGGACAGTGATCTTTCCAAGCCCATCAATGACCCATACTGACTGAGGGCTGGGTTTTGAGGATATAAATCTCGCAGCTCGAACTCGAACCTGTGAACTACAGATTATGAGCCTAGCAAGCTAACGACTGAGCTACCCCATTTTGTGATAGGTTTCACAATGATAAATCCTTCTCGGTGTACTGATTTTTGTGAACACCAGTATACTGCATATACATTCAATATTTTTTTTTTGCCTCCATTGAGGTTCATTCTTAAAGGGAGGGAAGTCACTTCTTCACCTTCCCTCTAGATCTGGCCCTGAAAGAGTCTAGTTCACAAAACACGAGTTTTCTACATAAGTTATATATATATAAGTTATATAATTATTGCAATAATGCATCATCCTATGCATTTGCTACAAGGAGTAAACAAGGATTGGTACTGAACTGCATTATACTCTTAATACTGGTGTAGTATATAAAATACTATAGGTGATTGTAAAATTAAATCATGAAATTTTATACACAAAAATTTCATCACCAATTATGAATACGTTTTTTTAGTAGCAAATACTGTAGAAAGTGTTCATTACTTACACCTCATAACATTTAGAAGACAAAGAAAATCCTATTCCCACTCAAAAACAAAAAGAGGGTTCTGCATGCACAAACAACAAAATACATCCACCTACAGAGGCATAAAAAATACACACTCATACTCACAATCATATGGATATTGCCCCACTAACAAGCAAAAAAGACAGATTCAAACAAACAAGATGATATTAACACTCACATAAAAGGGCACAGTCACACTTGCAAGCAAAAATGCATATCCATACTCACAATCCTAAGGGTCAGAACCCCCACTCACTAGCAAAAAGATACATTAAAAAATTTTGTTACCTATAACATTATAGCAAAATATTCTTTGTACAAATAATGAAGTAGAATTTTTTATTATTTATGCATCTTGATATGTTAATAATATACACTCATTGATACAAAAAACTGCAACACCCATAAAGGATGAATGCAGTGATATCAATAATTACTACACTTAGTACCAGAGGTCCTACGCAAATGATTCCAGTGAAAACAGCTTGACATCACATGGAACTGCAAATTGAGGCGGTGCTGTCAGCCAACCATCTCAGCTGCACAGTAAGCACTGTAACATGTTACTTGGAGCAGTGGATGAGGGCAAGTACCACTTTACATCACCATGGCTCAGGTTCCCGTATATGTGCCATGCCATGAGACGATTGATACATCTGCTGATAAGCAATTCTGGCTCATGTGCAACATCTATAGCAATCCAACACATCTATGTTTGAATGAAGCTGAATTATAGGCATGGCGTCTCCTACATAGGTTAGCTCTTGCTCCTAATCATTACCAAGCATGTCATTTGTGGTGCATTTGAGTGCACGTCGTGGGAATGACATCACATCGTCTTCTCAGATGAGTCAAGCTTCTGTTTGGGTGCAGATGATGATCGCATCAAGGTTTGGTGTCACTGCTGCCACTGATAGGATCTGGCATACATCTGTGAGTACACAGTGACCACACACCTCACATTATGGTGTGGAGTGCCATCTGTTATGACTCCAGAACACCTTTAGTGTTTGTCCAGAGAACTTTGACAGCTCAACAATACATCGATGACATTCTCATTCCCCACTGTCTATCTTTCCTGTGGAACTCTCCTGGTGCCATTTTTCAGCAGAATAATGATGTCTACATATAGCATGCATTGTCCACTGTCTACAGGATGTCAATAGCCTATCTTGGTGCAATATATCCCCAGATTTCTCCCCTACAGAGCACATATGGGATGTGCTAGGTCAATGTCTATGACAGCATCCACAGGCAGCACATACACTAGACACCCTGCATCTCCATTTCGAGGACAAATAGCAGAAAGTGTCTCAGGATACTATTAGGGAATTGTATGCATGATGAATGGACATCTGGCTGCATGCACTGCTGTCAACAGGGATCATACCTCTTACTGAGGGCCCATATTGGGGGCTCCTAAACATCATCATCATCATCAAGCAGCCATGGGCTATGGAGGTCCAAACAGACCATGCAATTTAGTTCTCCAAGCAAGTCTATCCTGAGCTACATCTACTGCATCTGGCCACTGCACACCAATTCTAACAAGGTCCTGTTTGACATTGTCTGCCCACTGCATCCTAGGTCTCCCCTTCTTTCTGAGGCCTTTAGGCACACTGTTCATAACCCTATTCGCCAATCTATAATTGTCCATACGAGTAACATGGCCAAACCAACAGAGTCTCTCTCTGCACAATATGCTGCTTAAAGGAGGTTGCAAACTCCTTTGCCTAACCTCATCATTAGTTACAAAGTTGAACCACCTAATGCCCAAGATACTGCGTAAGCGTCTGGAATCAAAAGCATCTAGTTTCCTGTTATCTTGTTTACAAAGTGTCCAAGTTTCACTACCATAACTAACCCTAGAAAGAACCAAACTATTATACAGTCTAATTTTAGTCTTTAGGTGTATACGCCTATTTCTCCACACTCTCCATAGATCCTTAAAAGTCCCGGCAGCAATCTCTATTCGCCTGTTAATCTCATTCTGCACATCACCATTATCAGTTACATAGCTCCCAAGATAATTAAACTGTGACATCTGCTCAAGCCTCCAACCATTCAGATTAACTGAATCACAGCCTGCCTGACCAATTTTCATCACTTTAGTTTTCTCTCTGTTTATAACCAAACCTACTCTAGTACCAGTCTCATCAACAGCTCGAATGAAAGAGTTCATCTCATCAACATCATTTGCCAAAAGGGCTAAATCATCAGCATAATCTAAATCAGAAATTTTCGTATCTCCAGCCCATTTAAGGCCAAAATCTTTCCCTTGAAGTGAATTTCGCATAACATAATCAATAACCAAGCTAAAGAGAAAAGGAGACAAAATGCACCCTTGTTGAACACCAGAAGTAATGCTAAACCAATTGCTACAAGCCTTACCAACTCTCACACATGACTCGGTGTTATTATAGAGAGCTTTCATAATGTTAACTAACTTGTCTGGTATACCATATGATCTCACAATCAACCACAAATTATGACAATCAACAGAGTCGAAAGCCTTTTTGAAATCAACAAAGCTAGCAACCAAAGGTTTCTGAAACTCTAAACATTTCTCAAGAATCTGCCTAAGTGAAAATATCTGATCCACACATCCCCTACCACTTCTGAATCCACATTGCTCATCATGCAATTGACTGTCAACCAGATTCTTAATTCTATTAAGCACAATCATGGAAAGAACTTTACCTGGAACAGAGAGTAGGCTGATACCCCTATAGTTATCACAAGAACTGCGATCACCTTTTTTGAAAATAGGGATAACAATAGCTCTGGTAAAATCCTTAGGAACCATGCCTTTATCATAAAAGATATTCAGAATTTCAGTCATCCAAGTGGTAACCGAAACATTGCCAGCTCTAAGCATTTCGGTAGTAATTTCATCTACCCCTGGGGATTTATGTAGTTTAAGTTTAGAAACAGCCACAATAACTTCAGATTGTGTTATAGGGCCAACATTAAAGCCACCAATGCATCTATCATCATTGCAAACAATGGGAGTAGAACTAACTACATTGTTTAGAACATCACTGAAATGCTCAGCCCACCTAGCCATGACAGAATCCTCCCCTTCTATAACCTTACCTTGTTTATCTTTCAATCCTTGTATGCAAGTCCGTTTTCTACCACACAAAACATTAACTATCTGGTACAGCTCTCTGCTGTTGTGCTGTCTAACTGCTTCCTCGGCTTTGTCAGCCAAACTATCAAGCCAAAAATTCTTATCAGCAGCTAACTGATCTTTTACACATTTATTAAGTTCTCTGTAATGCTTTCTATTAGGACTAGTAGGGTATTGATTAAAGACATTCCTGCAGTTCTTTCTTTCCGAAATAAGCTCAAGTGCCTTATCACTCAGATAATTCTGTCTCTTCTGCTCCTTTTTTCCTAAAAGAGTACTGTTAGTGTCCATAAAAGCCTGTTTAAAATGATCCCATTCTTCCTCAACTTCAGTAGTAAGCAAACCATGACTGTCATAATAACTAAGTAACCCTATCATGGTATGCTTTGGCTATAACTGGATCTTTCAGAGCTTCAGTATTAAAAGTAAATTTTTTAACCCTAGCACAATACTTTTTAAGTTTAAGTTGCAACACACTTTTAACAAGGTAATGGTCAGATCCAATTTCAGCTCCCCTATATGCCCTGGTATTCCTAACAGAACTAGCCCATTTGCTGTTAATTAATATGTAATCAATCATATTCTTATGCAGCCCATCAGGTGAAACCCATGTGTACTTATGTATGTCGTGGTGTTTGTAATAAGTGTTAGTTATTCTGAATCCATTGAGTTTACTTACCTGTAGGAGACGTTGCCCATTGCCATTGTAGCTACCAATACCAAAAGGGCCTATTACTCCTCCCCAAAGGTCAGAGTCAGTACCAACTTTGGCATTGAAGTCACCAGAACAAGGGTAATATCTCCTTTCTTGACAGAATTCAAAATATCCTAAGTTGTTCATAAAACCTATCCTTCTCATCCTCATCGGCATCCTCAGTGGGGGAATAACAGCAGATAACATTCAAGTCTTTAACGCTTGTCTGAAATTTTGCTGTAAGAAACCTTTCATTAATGCACTCATATCCTAGAAGAGCATCGCTAGCGTGTCTGCTGAGAAGCAGGCCCACGCCTTAGTGATGTTTATTGTCGTCCCTCCCTGAAAAGAGAAATTTAAGATTTTTAAGAATCTGACCTTTATCTGTCCATCTGGTCTCTTGCAAGCCAAGAATATCTAAATTATAATGGTGGAATTCTTGTGTGAGAACATCAAGAGAAAAAGCTCTGTGCAGAGTCCTCACATTCCAACTACCTATGGAGAGCAAATGGTTAGTGGGATGTTTAAAGAAACTATGTTTATTGAGAGGGAGAATGCCGACAATATCAAACAGCCCCCTAATCGCAGACATGGGGCAAAGACCCGTTCCCCCACTACTAAAGGCTGAAGCCATCTACACTGGAAGACTTCCTCCAATGTAGAATTTGACGATGCCAATAGAAGCAAAGAGTTCAGGTGCCTGCGATGACCTCTCCTCAGGATTATCCACCAGCTGATAAACATATCCTGGGAATCTATTCACTTGGGGCTGTCAACCCACAAACAAACAGAAAACACAGCGGAAGATTTTCCTTCCACTGAAGCCCACCAGTGCAGCAAAATCAGGATCCATAATCAAGCTCAGATCTGTCCAGTCCAGTAGGTTTATATGGTCAGCACCAGGACCCTGTGTGGTTGACCACTCCTCAGCAGAGTAGAAAAAAAGAAAAGTAGCCATAGTTGTCCAGATCAGTAGGCCACACTAATCTGGCAGCCCTCCCCTTCCATTCACCTCCACAAGAGAGTTTCTCTTTTGAAAGTTACTAACGGTCCGCACCACGAGAAGGCGGGGTCGGACATTAGGTGCTAGGCCTGGCCGGTTCTATGCATCATCACAGGGGATTGGTGCATAGCTCTCCTTCCAGTGACTACCTATCTCCTAAACACACTCTAAATATGCAAGCAGATGATTGCACGATTAATTATTGTAATATGCTCTATCACTCTGCTCAGTTTCACTGAGGTTTGAGACTTGCTCCGAGGCATAATTTTTGTGTCCGTGAGTGTATATAAACTTACAATTGAAAACTAGTGCAGAGATTTACACCAAACTTCCCATGGTTCAGTTCAGCATTTTGTTTGAGATTAAGGTGGTGAGACTGTCATTACAACAGAATGTAAAACTTAAGTTTCATTAATTAATATAGAACAAAAAAAGCAGTTTTCAATAAGAAATTTCTGAAGACAAGTACAGGCAGTTCTTGATATACATTGTAGTTATGTTCCTAAAAAGCACAACTTATGACAAAACGATGTATATAGGCATTGATTTCCCATTGAACTAATGTATTAAGTGGGAGATACATTCCAGACCAACTAAAAAATTCGAATTTATATGGAAGTGTATAGGCATATGATTAGGGAATATGTATTTTATTGTACACTAAACTGTAATACAGAATAATTTATTGTAATTGTTAAAAAAATATAATTTTTAATTATTCTTCCTATTACAATTGCTCCTTTTCAACACCTGAAGTTGCTACAACTGTAGCTGTAGTTCCAGATGCTTCTGTGACTAGCTGTTGAGGTTGAGATTATCTGACTTTTTTCTTCAAGAAGGAGTCTAACTTCATCTTCTTATCACCATGAATCTCTTTATCATAAATCTCACAATAGCATGACAAACTATCATTTATTAGTCATGCTACATTGACAGAATGATCAGGTAGGTGATCACAACTCTGCAGAATGCCTATTAATTCATCAGGAAAGTTAAAAGCATGCCTAAGGTTCTTTGTTGTTAAGCTATTTTCTTCTGTTGGGCATGTCTGTCTTCCATTTTCCATGGTCTCTTCATCAAATGCCTGCCTGTTCAGTTCAACCAACTCTTCATTAATTAAGGGCTGTGAGTGTGATCCAAGCAACTCTTTAACATCCTCCTCCTCAACATTATCAAAAACTTGCCTTGCCAAAGACACCAGCTCCCCCATGAACTTCTTCAGAAGTTTCAAAACCATTGAAGTCATGCACAGATTCAGGATAAATGTTCTTCCAAACACTGTTTATACACCTAACTGTCACTTCATTCCATGCTTCACCAATAATGTACACTGCATTCCTGATGATAAAGCTCTTCCAAAACTCCTGAACAGTTGGTTTGCCGTCACTATCAGTCTCATGGATTAGCCTTCTAAAGGTTTTCTCAAATAATAATCTTTAAAATTTCCTATGATACTTTGGTCCATATGCAGAATGAGTTTATGGTGGCAGAAACAAAACTTTGATGTTTGACACAAAGCATCAAAGTCGATGTCATGGGCTGGGGGCATTATTCAACAATAGAAGAAACTTAAAGAGCAAATTTTTCTGTTGGCGTTAAAGTTTTAGTTAGAGAACAAAACTTTCTACAAACCAGTCATGGAAGATTTGCCTTGTAATCCAAGCCTATTGCTGGGATTTCCAGGTCACAGGGAGAGGAGATTTCACATAGTTTTTCATGGCCCTAGGTTTTTCACTGTAATACAGTAGTAGTGGCTTAAGCTTCTTTCCTCCATTTGCATTCCCTCCAAGCAAAAGTGTTAAGCAGTCTTTGGAGGCCTTAAACCCTGGAGCACTTTTTTCATGCATTGGAATGTACATTTTGGATGGCATTCTCTTCCAGTAGAGACCAATTTCATCCACATTAAAAACTTGTTTAGAGTCATAACCTTCTTCCTCTACAATTCTAGACAAAGTCTGTACACATGCAGATGCCCCTTCAGTGTTTGCATTTGCTACCTCATCTTGTAGTCTCACATTTTTTAATCCATAATGGGACTGAAACCTATGAAATCAGCCATGACTCACACTAAAAGTTTCACTTGCTGAAGCTGAACATTTTCCCTCAGTTTTAATATAATCATAAAGGCTGAGGGCCATCTCCTGAATAAGAGTAAAACTAACTGGAGCATTTTTCTTGTGCAAATCTTCAAGCCACGTTGAAGGCAATTTCTCCATTTTTTCCATAATGCTTCTCCTCTGCCTGGTAATTTAATTGTAGAATGTTGAATTGTGTACTGTGCTTTACCCATTATCTCCCCTGCATTTTTGATAATCGTAGGCTATTTTTGGCGGTAAATCAAGATGTCAAGCAATATCAACAGTTCTTTCACCTCTTCTATTTTGCTTAATCACCTCTATTTTAACATCTAAAGTCACATTATGTTACTTTTACACCACATTAGACAACTTTCCTGAATATTTTCCACTCATGATGAAGGATTAGTGAAATATTATTGGATACATATTCAGAGCATCTCTTCACTCACGAAAACAACGCGGAACAGGACATTATGAATAAACAAGTGGCACCTTGTGATGTCACAGACATAACAAGGACATTTACTTCATGTAAACAATTCATGTAACACAGACATTTACTTCATGTAAACGGAAATGCTCTTCCATGAACTTGACAAATGTCCACAATGACGGACGTTTCGAACCATCAAACCTTATCTCAGGTAAAGGCCAATTAACATAAGGACTATAGTTAATAGATGAATTGGCAACTCATAGTTGTGGCGGTTCTATCACTTGCTTCTGACGGAACAAAAAAATGGAACCTTACGTTCAAAGTTAATTGGTTCGTGAACTAAGGTAGCATTGTCGGCAAATTTAGGGGTTGGCGTCTTTCTCCTTTTCTCCAGAGGCTCTTTAAGCAGATTCATTAACACTTCTGCTTCTTTCATCATATCCTGCAACCTATCTTTTACTTTTTCTAAGAGTCATTTTGGTAGGAGCTGTAGGAGTTGAGCATGCTCAACTCCTACAGCTTGAAAACGAGAATTGCAATCAGTCCAACTGAAAAAATCCCCAAAATGATAAATATAACGTAAATAAAGTAAAACTGTTTAAGGAAAAGTAATAATGAAAATGGGTGGACCATCACAGGAACGATGCATGCCACATGTCGTTGGGCATTGTCCTGTTGGTAAATGGCATCAGAGAGCCCCTGAAGATAAGGTATGACTACATGCTCCAACACCTCAGTGATGTAATGCTGGCTGTTCAAAGTACCAGTAATGGGTACAAAGCACATGCATGAGTGGAGTCCAATAACAATTCTAATTCCATAACTAATTCAGTTCCAATGCTAAGATAAATTTCGATGTTCCTCAAGGATCTGTTTTGGGTCCTTTGTTATTTTTGATTTATTTTAATAATCTTTGTGACTTAAAATTGAACAGCAGCAACATGACTTTTGCAGATGATATATCTTTAACTTATGCAGGCAAAACTGAGGAATTGATAGTGCAAATAAATGATGATCTAAAAAAAATTAAAAATTGGTTTATTCAAAATAAATTAGTTTTAAATGTTGCCAAATCGAAGTACAAAATTTTAGATTACAACAAAATCAAACAGATGAATTTTTCAATAAACTCTTCTATCATGATCTAAACTGCAATGAGATATATTGTAAATGTTCAGCTATTCAGGATGTTGATTGCTTCAGATATTTGGGTGTCTACCTTGACAAAAAACTTTCTTGGAAAACGCATATAAAAATATAATAAAGAACTTAAATATTATGGTTTCAAGATTTTATTAAATAAGAAATTTTATAGATTTGTCAATGCTAAAAATTATTTATAATTCGTGGATAAAATCCTATTTGAAATATGGCATTATATCTTGGGGAGGTCTATATGAGACAAATCTGAAACCATTACAAGGTTCCCAAAATTACATAATAAGATGTATGCTAAAGAAAAAGAAATTTGATAGTATAAAAAAATTATTAAAAATTAAATATCTTACCAGTTAGAAAATTATATATTTATCACCTATTAGTATACAATATTCAAAATTGGGATTAGTCTAACGTTAAGATCTTTCCCAAATACACACGTTTATCATCTACTATGCATTTATCCATACCGTTTCCTAAAAAAAACTATCATCCAAAAACACTATGTTCATCTGGCACCAAAACTTTTTAATGCTCTGCCGACTAATATTAGAAATGAAAGAAACATCTATGCTTTTAAAAGATTAATAGGTATTGGTTAGTGGATTGTGATGATGCAGAGAAATATCTATAGAGATAAAACTTTAGCTTAAATATTTAATTTTTATAACACTGTTGCAACTAATTCTGTAAATGTTATATTCGTGAACTTCTCCACACACAAGCTCGGACACAAGTGGAGTTCTCTTATTTATTTACTTTTCTCATATTGTTCAGTTTGTTTAAAAACACTACCTATAAAATAGATTATAATTTATACTTTACAACATTATTGAACTATACTGGTGTTGAGAGTAGTGAATAAAAAATCTATCTATCAAAAAAAAAAATCTATCTATCAATAACGTCGAACCATACGTGCAGACACTGGTTGATGTGCAACACACCCTAATTGTTGAACTAAGGTGTTTGATGTGGTAGAATGATCATTCAAAGCCATGCACATGAGATGTCTGTCCTTTCATTCGTTTGTGTCACAGGGCCATTGAGATCCCTCATGTAGGTGAGTTTGTTCCTCCTTTACCCACTGACACCATATTCTCGTCACTGTGGCAGCATTCCATCCAACATGAGCACCAATGTATCGGTACAATAATCCGCCTTCCTGTAATCCCACAATTCTTCCTCAATCAAAGTCACAAACCTGGTCAGATGGCTGCCATGTTCTTCAACGAGGCATACTTGATCCTTTACTGAGCAAAAACTGCAAACAAACACAATTCCAGTGCTTTACACCAGCTCTTTGTAATCTCCTCTTATACCACTTCCATGGGGCATTACTGTCAAACATGATGTGAGTATGTGCTGCACTTGAATCATTTACGTGTTCTCCCATGGGCTACCCATCTTGCATATTTCGGGATAATCTGATGAGTTCTTCCTGGTGTTGCACTTTTAATGGCCAGCAGTGTAAAATCGAGGCCTCTGTATAGTTTTCTATTTTTTGTCTATCCCACTATAACAGAATCTTTTTACCATTTTGCCAATGACCCAATGTAAGTAGCAGAAGGGTAAAAAAATGGAAGTTGGAGCCAGAGCGTTCTGACATGTATCTGGAGAGTTGCAGGTTCTGATATGTATCTGGAGAGTTGCAATAATTTCTTTCACGTGAATAATTGTTAAATTAAAATTCCACATGGTAAATAATAAAAATAGGGGGGGGGGTCTGAATCAGGTTCTGTTCTAAAGAGAGACTTGAATTTTGAAAGCAAAACACAGTAGAATCGGGAAAATTCTATGATTTAAATCTGGGAATGGGTGGTCAAGTACACTTCTCATCATTGAAATTGCCCCAGCTACAAAGAGTACTAGCTTTGAGCTCAAAACAAGTGGGATGACAGTAGTGTAGACAGCAGTAATTACTTGCAAAAATGCAGTGTACATCCATATGAAGTATGGCCTCCATGAAGTGATACAATTGGTCAAACATCACAGTAGTAAGTCAAAAAGGTCATGAATGTCATCCTGGTGAACAATGAGCCATGCTCTATGCAGTAAGCTGGAAAACAATGGTAGGGGACTGAGAGGCAATAGTCAGTTAATGTTCCATCACATCCCAGTTGTGTATGATAAACAACAGATCTGAGAAATGTGCAAGCCAAGGAAGCATATCTGCATCACATGGGCACTGTTGGGATATGAGAGCAGTATGCAGGCAGACAGTATACTGCTGAAAAACAGCATTGGGATGGAGTGTAGAAAGGGCAGAAGCACTGGTCACAGAATAGTTTCAATATAATGTCTTGCACTCAATGTGTCATCAATAATGACCAGATGTGAACAGCTATTGTAATTGATGGCTTCCCATACCATGATTTTGGGTGTTAGCTTGGTATGATGCTCTCTGATGCAGATTGGATTACTTGTCACTAGTGTATCTCCAGTTGCACATATGGCAATCACTGCATCCCAAAATGAAATGTGATTTCACTAAAGATGAAACCAGTCTTGTCCCCAAGCAAATCTCTCTTCACAGGTAATTCCCTCACCATTTTGTCAGACTGCTGACATTTATCTATTTTTGCACTCCCTTCAGATTCTTATGTCAGCCACAGTACTAAAAACATTACAAGACTTCTACTGTGGAAACATATGGCACAGTAGAAGCAAAAAACATGCAGAAACAATACAGCTGATTCATGATCTATGATTGAATATAACATATTTATATATACACTGAAGAGCCAAAACATTATGACCACCTCCCTAATATGATGTTGGTCCTCCACGTGCCGCAAAAACAGCTCTTACCCAGCAAGACATGGAAGTTACAAGATTTCTAAAGGTTCTTGTGGTATCTGTACCAACAAGTTACCAGCAGATCCCTTAACTCTTGCAAGTTATGTGGTTGAGCCACCACTAATCGGCTATGCTGTTCCAACACAAACCACAGATGCTCAATTGGATTGATGTCTGGGGAATTTGGAGGCCAGGGCAATATGGAATTTGCAGGGCAATTTGGAAGTCTTCCTCACATTCCGCAAACCATTCTCGAACAATCTGGGCAGTGTGGCATGATGCATTATCCTGCTGAACGAAGGCACTACTAGAGTAATATACCATTACCATCAAAGGATGTATCTGGTCTGCAATGATGTTTAGGTAGGTGGTAGACATCATAGTTTCCTGCTCATGAATGACTGGACCCAGGGTTTCCCAGCAGAACATTATCCAAAGCATTACACTTCCTCCATTGGCTTGTTTTCATCCCATGGTGCATCCTGGTGCCAACACTTCCCCAGGTAAACAATGTGCACACACCCGACCATCCACATGGTGCAACAGGAAATGAGATTCATCGGAACAGATTACCTTCTTCCAATCATTCAAGGTCCAGTTTTCATGCTCGCATGCCCACTGTAGGTGCTTTCAATGGTGAACTGAAGTTAGCACTTGGAGTGGCCTACAGATATGCAGCCCCATTTTCAGCAGGATTCGATGTACTGTGTGTTGTGACCTATTACTCTTGTCACCAGCATTCAAATTATGGGCGTGTTGCACCACAATATCCCTTCTGTTGGCTTGTACCATACGGGATAGCCTTTGCTCACTTCTAGCATCGATGAGCCATGGTTGGCCCACACCTTGCCAGAGGTTCATGGTTTTTCCCTCCTCAGCCCACTTTTTGAAGGTGCTAACCGCAGCTGACCATGAGCACCCAACAAGTCTTAATAAAAAAAATAAATACCCCCTCAAGCAGCTGCTTGCCACAGAGGTCTGACAGGAGCCTGTCAGTTTATATGCCACAGTAGGAGATCTGAGAGGATGGCAGGACCTCAGCAGAAAAACGACACACACATCCATGCCTAATTCCGGGGCTCGAACCCAGGTCCCTTAGATCAGTAGCCAAGCGTGCTAACCACTCGGCCACGGGAAGTCTTGCCATCTCAGAAATGTTCTGACCCAGTCATCTGGCCATTACAATTTGGCCTTTGTCAAACTCACTTAAGTCTGCTGCTTTTCCCATCTGAAGAACAAGAATAACACTGATTAACAGGGCACAGTATCAAGGTGTTATTTATAGCATTTCATGACCTTCATACACGCCGTCATTTACTTGCAGTTGCTTCAATTTGCATAGAGATGCACTGATCATAATGATTTGACCCTTAAGTGTATATATCAGGGTAACAAAATGGATCCAACATCAACTGTCAAATGTGTGTGTGTGTGCATTTCATCAGTATTGTGCAAATGTTTTATTTATAACAAGCTGAATTCTTATATGTTAAAAAGTACTAATTGGTTAAATTCCTTTGTATATTTTGGTAATACATTGACATACCTCTGTAACAATGAAATTGCAATACCCAGAAGGAATGATGAGAAATGCATGCAAATCAGCAGTCGGCAGAGTTGTGATGAGATATGCAAATGATTAAAATATGGGACCAATCTCGCTGAAGAGTTTACTGATATCAGCAAGAAAGCCTCTGCCATAATGTTACAAGTAAGATTGTTTCTTTGTGAGAAGTCTTCCAGATTTGAGCTGTGAGTTATAGGAGGAAGTGAAGTTCGTATGGAGTGCCAAGGTAACAGATTCACCGACCATATTGCCAGCTGAGTGAATTTGAGAGATTATGGATTATTGATCTCCAAGAGGCTGGATGGTCAACTCGCAGTATTGTACAACATTTAGGCCATGACAACACAGGGGTGGGGGTGGCTCAGTCGGTAGCGTGCTACACTCATAATTTGTAGTTCCCAGATTCGAGTCCTAGCTGGGTCAATGTTGAGATTTATCTCCACAAAATTCCCCACCCTGCCCACAGTCAGTAGGGGACACTGATGGGCTTGGAAAGGCCACTGTCCATTGGATGGGACGTTAAGCTGTGGCCCTGTATGTGGGAGAGCCATAACCTGTGCATGTTAAAGAACACACTGGATGGCCTTTACAGGAGGCTACCATCTATCTCCTAACAGCTGTTCCAGTGGGTACCCTCCCTCAACATTCTCTGAGCCTTCGGAGTCCTTATGATCTGGCCATTTAGCCCACGGTGGGCAAAAAAGTGCCACTCAGAGGTAAAGCAACCCATGACAACACAACAGTATATTAATGCTGGCAGCAATATTTGAGAGAAGGTAAGACATCTCGGCCAGGATCTGAAGCATGTAGGATGACTGCACAAAGGGATGACAGTTTGGTTCAGCTTCAAGCTTACACCATCCCTACAGCCACTCGAGTGAAATGGAACACAGAATGGCATCTTGTGGTTTCCAGCAATGAATTTCACTTTTGTTTGGGGTCCGATGATTGCTGGGTTCACATATGAAGAAGATGTGAACACTTATTAAAGAGTAATTGTTGAGCTGCATAGCCATACAGTGTGAATGGCAAGCATCATGGTATGGGGAGGAATCAGCTATGACAGCTGAACACTGCTAGTAGTCCTCCAGATAGTTTGATGGCTCAGTGGTACATGGAGCATACCTAGATACTGTTGCTATCTCTTTTATAACAAGGGTGCCTGGCAGCATGTTTCAGCAAGATAGCATTGTCCACATACCACAAACATCACCAGAGAATGTCTAAATGCTATCAACGTCTTGGAGTGGCCAGCAAGATCACCAAAATCTGTTCCCAATAGAATATGTTTGGAACATGGTTGGACACCACTCAGCACCTAAAGGCAACTGGGGCAGGGATGGAGTTAGTAGTGTGCCAGGCTTGTAATCTGCAGTTCCCAGGCTCAAATTCCAGCTTGGCCTGCACTGATTTTTATCTCTGCAATACTTCCTGCTCTACCCTCAGTCAGTAGGGTGCACCAACAGTCTTGGAAAGGGTGCCATCTGTCAGATGGGATGTTAAGCTATACCCTGTGCATGTTAAACACGTTAGATGGACATGATGAGAGACTACCATCTGTCTCCCAACAGTTATCTAATGGGTCCCATCCCCCCAACCTTTTCTGAGTCCTCGGGGTCCTTATAACCTGACCATGTAGCCCATTGTGCAAAAAGTGCTGCTAAGAGGTAAAAAACCCAACCCACCAGCACAGAAAATGGCCACCTACAAGACCAGGTGCAGGAAGTGTGCTATAACCAGACACAGCAAGCTATAAGCAGTCTCTACAACTTACTGCCATGACACATTGCTCAATGTATTGCCAATAGTGGTGGTTGTATGTGCCTTATTTTTCTGAAAACTTATGTCTCCTATACTGCTCCATATAAGAATATCAGTTGAATTTCCCAACTTCTTCTGGGAGTTGGAATTTCAATGTAAGAATGTATAAGCCTATATTAAATATATCATTGAAATTAGTTATGGAAAGTATTTTTTTTTCTCCTCATTCATGCATATGAATTCAAATAAGCCATATGCTTTTTCTCAATAATTACAGCTGAAGAAAAATGCTGCAAGTTTAAATCATTATTTAAATAACCTTTTGGTTTCTATTACAGAAATAAACCTCCCTTATTTGAAACAGCATAGCTCACTCGGCTAAATGAATCGGTATATTTTTAGGTCTATAATGGTAGCTAGGTAATTACTGCAAGGAGAGCTATGCACCAATCCCCCTGTGACAATGCAAAGAACCAGTCAGGCTTAGCACTTAATGAATGACCTCACCTTCTGATGGTGCAGTCAATAATACTTTTCAAAAGAGATACTCTCTTCTGGAAGGGAAGAGAAGGGAGGCCAGTTCCTTTCCACAATCAGTGTGGCCCACTGATCTCAACTACTATGGTATACTCTTTTTTTTACTACCCTGCTGAGAAGTGGTCAACCACACAGGGTCTTGATGCTGACCATTTACACCAACCTGCATGGAATAATGGCTCTGAGCTTGTTATTGATCCAGAATTTTCTGCATTTATGGATTTCTGTTGAGGGAAACTCTACTGCTGTGTTTTCTGTTTTTTTTTTTTTTGTTGTTTTTTTTTTCTGTTTGTTTCTGGGTTGACAGCCGAGTGAATAGATGCACTGGATACCCTTTTATCAGCTGCCGGATAATCCTGATCAGGGCCATTGCAGGTACTTGAACCCTTGTTTCTATGGACATCATCAAACCTACAATGGAGGAAATCCTACCAGTATTGATGGCTTTAGCATCTATACTGGTAAGTTCGGTTGTTTTACCTCTGAGCGGCACTTTTTTGCACACCATGGGCTAAAAGGCCAGGTCACAAGGACCCCGAAGGCTCAGAGAAGGTTGGGGAAGGGGACCCACTGAAACAGCTGTTGGGAGACAGATGGTAGCCTCCTGTCAAGGCCATCCAGCGTGTTCTTTAACGTACACAGGGAATGGCTCTCCCACACAAGGGGTCATGGCTTAACGTCCCATCTCGTCAGGAGGGGACACCGATGGGCTTGGAAAGACGGCAGCCTTTCCAAGCCCATTGGTGTCCCCTCCTGACTGTGGGCAGGGAGGGAAGTTTTGCGGAGATAAATCTCAACGCTTACCCAGCAGGGACTCGAACCAGGGAACTGCAGATTACGAGCCTGGCGCACTAATGACTGAGCCAACCCCACCCCCTATGCTGATTGGACTTCCTCCATTGTAGCCATCTATACTGGTAATGGGGGGGACAGGTCTTTGCCCCCATGCATGCAATTCAAGGGCTGTTTGATATTGCCAGCACTTCCTCTCTCAATAAACATAGTTTCTTTAAAAATCCCATTAACCATTTTCTCCCCACAGGTACTTGGAATATGAGGACATGTCATAGACATTATTCTCTTGATGTCCTCACAAAACAATTCCACCATTATAACCTAGATATTCTTGGCTTGCAAATTCTTTGCAGCAATCTTGGCTGCAAGAGACAGATGGAGAGGTAAAGGTCAGACACTCAAAAATAATCCAAAATTTCTCTTTTCAGGAAGGGATGACAGAAGGTATCTCTAAGGTGTAGGTTTGCTTCTTAGCAGACACTCTAGTGATGCTCTTCCAAGATATCACTTTTTTAATGAAAGGTTCCTTACAGCCAAATTTAAAATCAGCATTAAAGACTTGAATGTTATCTGCTCTTATGTCCCCACTGAGGACTCCCATGAAGATGAGAAATATAGGCTTTATGGACAATTTCAGGCTATTTTGAATTCTGTCAAGAAAGGAGATATTACCCTTGTTCTAGGCGACTTTATTGCTAAAATTGGCACTGACCTTTGGGGAGGAGTTATAGGTCCCTTGAGCACTGTCAGCTGCAACAGCAACTTAATGATTTGAGAAAAACTAACACTTATTACTAAAACTATTACATATATAAATACACATGGGTTTCACCAGATGTGTTGCATAATAATAAAATCGATTATGTATTGGCAGCAAATGGCCTAGTTTTGTTAGAAATACAGTGGACCTTCGTTATAGCGCTGCTCACTATACCGCGCACTCGGTTATAGCGCAGACGATGTTCGCGATAAGTTCAAACATGTTTATACAGGTCCGTGCAGCGTTAGTGAGTATCGCATTTTATTGTTACTGCATATTGAGTAATTGTGTATGTATTGAGTTCCTGCATGTATTTTGAATAGTGTTTAATTATTGTATGCATGATGAGTAAAAGAAAAGCTTACAGTGTGAAAGAAAAGCTTGACATTATTACTAAAGTAAAGAGCGGAGTTTCGAAAGCAAACATAAGAAGAGAATACAGCATACCTGAAGGAACTGTAAGGGGTTTGATGGCAGAGGAGACAAAACTGAATTCATTTGTTGATAAGCTTGACCAAGATGCTGGGCTTACTCGAAAAAAGACAAGACTTGGAAAAAATCAAAATGTTGACAATTGCCTCTATGCATGGTTTGTGCAAAAAAGAACCAAAGAAGCAATAACAGCCATGGAAACTGTTATAAAATGGGCTGAATCACAACAAAATATTAACAGTGTCAGATTGTTGCAATTAGCATCTTTCAAAAGGGAAATGATACAGAAGTTATCAAAAAGCAAACAAATAAAAATTACTCACTTTTTTAAGTGATGTTTTGTAATTGAAATGATGTCGAATACATAGATTTTAGTCAAGTTATAGATAGTGTTTGTTTTTACATATTTTCAAGCGTACCTTATGTACGTAAATAAAATAATAAATATATGTACTTATTAAAATGTATAACTATGTTATGTGAATTTTAATAAAACACTTAATAAATAAATTGATTTTTTATTAAAATACATAATATATATATAGTTGATGGGATGTTTCAGTATATAGCTCAAATCGTTCTGAGTAAATTTATTGTGTCGCCACCGCGCCGCTCGGTATAATGCGGTTCACCTTATAACGCGGGTGTTGTTTCCCGCCCGACATGCACGTTATATCGGGGGTCCACTGTACCATATCATAAAGGGGAGCTAAAAACGGACATGGCCATGACCTTATTAAAAGTATCTTGTAACTTAAACTTAAGAAATATTGTGCTTAAGGTTAAAAAAATTATCTTGAACACTGAAGCTCTAAAAGACCCAATTAATGCAAAACCTTACCATGACAGGTTACTTGGTCAGGCTTTTCCTGAAACTAACAGTACTCTTTTAGGTAAAAGAGAGCAGAGGAGGCAAAATTACACTTGAGTTTATTTCAGAAATAAAGAACTTCAGGAATTGTCCTTAATCAATATCCTACTTGTCCTAATAGAAAGCATTACAGAGAGCTTAATAAACATGCAAAGGATCAGTTAGCTGCTGATAAGAATCGTTGGCTTGATGGCTTGGCTGACAAAGCCGAAGAAGCAGTTAGACAGCACAACAGCAGAGAGCTGTACCAGATAGTTAATGTTTTGTGTGGTAGAAAACGAACAGGTATACAGGGATTGAAGGATAAACAAGGTAAGTTTATAGAAGGTGAAGATTCTGTCATGGCTAGGTGGGCTGAGTATTTCAGTGATGTTCTAAACAATGTGGTTAGTTCTACTCCCGTTGTTTGTAATGATGATAGATGCATTGGTGGCTTTAATGTTGGCCCTATAACACAATCTGATATTTTGGCTATTTCTAAACTTCAACTACATAAATCCCCAGGTGTAGATGAAACTACTACTGAAATGCTTAGAGTGGAAATGTTTTAGTTACCACATGGATGACAGAAATTTTGAATATCTTTTATGATAAAGGCATTGTTCCTAAAGATTTTACCAGAACTCTTATTATTCCTATTTTTAAAAGAGGTGATCACAGTTCTTGTGATAACTATAGGGGTATCAGCATACTTTCTGTTCCAGGTAAAGTTTTTTTGCATTTGATTTATCTCTGCAAAATTCCCCACCCTGCCCACAGTAAGTAGGGGACACCAATGGGCTTGGAAAGGCCACCATCCGTCGCATAGGACGTTAAGCCGTGGCCTCGTGTGCAGGAGAACAACACACTGGATGGCCTTGACGGGAAGCTACCATCTGTCTCCCAACAGCTGTTCCAGTGGGTCACCTCCCTGACCTTCTCTGAGCCTTTGGGGTCCATGTGACCTAGTCATTTAGCCCATGGTGTGCAAAAAAAGTGCCGCTCAGAGGTAAAACAACCCAACCCATAAGGCAGAATGAAAGATGCAGAACTTTTGTTTCTAAATAATCTGCTAGAAATAGAACTATGCCTAAGAGTTTTGCAACAAAAGCCAGGGAACCTTTAAGATATAATTTTTGTAAGCAGATCGATAACACTTAGAGATTTGCAACAGAAAAAACAGCAAGTTGGGAAACCTGAATAAGGATCTTTGAAGCAAGAGGCTAAAGTTCCTCAAGTCCTCTCAAGTCTTGCCACTGTCAGCAAAAATTTGTCAGTTAAATTTGCCTTTATGTGAAACTTTATCATAAAAACATTCAATTTCTAGCTTGCATTGATACTAGAGCTGACATTACTTGCCTGTATAAGAGAATTTAGGAGAAGATCAGCAAAAACAGTAATTTGATATTGCAGCTATGGTACCATGGTCCTTTGAACTTAGCTTGTGGACCCAAACAATGTTTTTCAGAGGGCACCATAGAATTGCCTATCACATTAAATAATGTTGATATACAGCTTGAACTGGTAATATTAAGAGAATTGTTATATGAATGTTTAATAGGCTTAGATGCAATAAAAAAAAAATGCAATACAACTGGATTTTGTTAACATTATTTTCCTAAAAGCATCTCTTACAATTAAACACATTTGCAAAACAAAGGTGTAACAAGTAAATATGAAATCTTTCAAAAGTTCTGTTAAGTTTTCTAAATCTGAAGCTACTAAAGATCATCTTGAGTCTCTGAAGCCCATATTGATATTAACAGAAATGGGAATGACAATGCAGCAATTGCACCTGCAACATCAAGAACAGCAGATACTAGAATAGACTATGCCAAGATTCATACCAAGAGTGCAAAAACAAGAAAGCCTCTCTTGCCTGTTCCTTCCACTTCAAAAAAATCCTTCTGAAATACAATTTCTATAATAGCATAACATAAGTTTTCAGCTGGAAAAAATGCATATAACATACCTATATGATTTGAAAATGATCATCTAGAAGATAAGATTTTGTTCACAACCTTTCTACTGCAATAAAAAGCATCAAATATAATAAAATTATTTTCAGTAGGCTTAGGTCTCATCCTTTACCTCAAAATAAGACATGAATTTCTATATTGCCAATCAATTGACTGTAAAATAAAATATTTATATTTTATATGATGGCATTTTGTTGAGACAGAGTGATGGCATTTTGTTGAGACAGAGTTTGATGTGAAATTTCCCCTTGGCTTCAATTCTTGACAACACTCATCAATGGACAGCTGTATCCTTGAAAGGTGTTATAGATGATATCACATAGTTACTCCTTTGCTTGCTGGCTGTTGTAGCTTTGCTGGCAGCCATATTTCTGGTAGCATTGATTCATGTACATGAAGCCTCTCTTGCCTGTTCCTTCCACTTCATGTACATGAATCAATGCTACCAGAAATATGGCTGCCAGCAAAGCTACAACAGCCAGCAAGCAAAGGAGTAACTATGTGATATCATCTATAACACCTTTCAAGGATACAGCTGTCCATTGACGAGTGTTGTCAAGAATTGAAGCCAAGGGGAAATTTCACATCAAACTCTGTCTCAACAAAATGCCATCACTCTGTCTCAACAAAATGCCATCATATAAAATATAAATATTTTATTTTACAGTCAATTGATTGGCAATATAGAAATTCATGTCTTATTTTGAGGTAAAGGATGAGACCTAAGCCTACTGAAAATAATTTTATTATATTTGATGCTTTTTATTGCAGTAGAAAGGTTGTGAACAAAATCTTATCTTCTAGATGATCATTTTCAAATCATATAGGTATGTTATATGCATTTTTTCCAGCTGAAAACTTATGTTATGCTATTATAGAAATTGTATTTCAGAAGGATTTTTTTTTAATTGAACTAAGTTTAAAATTTTAATGTAACTTGTTAAAATTAGTGAATTTATAATGTGAAATAATAAGGGTATTATATGCTCTTGGTTCATCTGATGTTTCATAGCTGAAACCAATAAAAAATTGTATATTGTAAATAACTTTATTGGAAGTGTATTCATGATGTTATAGTGAATCTTGCATAATATGTTTATTTCAGCTGACTTTAGATATGTACTCTGTAAGTGGTGATTATAATTAAGGGTTATAAATGCTGATTATGGTTATAACTGATGGTAGTGAATGATGGGTATGAATGAGTGTATTATAACAGCTATTTAAAATCTTATTTGAATTGCAATTGCTACCTGTATTGGAGTGCTATAAGTGACATTTTGCGTAACTTTTTTTGCGTTAACTTAATATGTAAAATATGGATGAAATCATAAGGTGTATATGGTAACATCGTATAAAATCATTTAATCGGATTTATTTTATTTTTAAATTTTGATGTCAAACTTATATATGTGTACTTAAAATCTCTTTTCTGTTATCAATGATATAAATACATCAATGGCATGTAGTAATCAGGATAACTTGAGTAGAAATTGCTTGTATATGTGGTGCGACATCAGTAGCTGATGAAGCCACCCTGAGATCCTGGCCAAGCAGATTTTTTGTACCTTCTCGAGCTGTCCCCAATTGCAGAGTCTAGTGACTGAGTCTGTCACTAGTGTCTCCCTGGGAGGGTCACACTAAAGCTCAGAAGGGGAGGTAATTAATAATATGGGATGTAATTAATAATATTTTTTTATTTCAGCTGGATTTCAAAATTAATATATAAGTTAGGAGGAGTAAATGATGACCACATGCCTTTTTTTTAACTTTGAATTTTGAATTTTTTTAGCTTCACAGTGAATGCAAATTAGGAGGACCTAGCAGAAGACCACATTCCCACTTATGTAGATGATCAAGTGTTAGATTTTGTGTGCTGAATGTTGATAAGTGGAGTAAGCAGATGTTGATAAGAGAGTAAGCACCAGGGGAGTTACTGCACTTTTTTCTGCTGTAATATGTTTTCTGTGAAAGCACAGAAAATATATAACTTATTCATTAAGTTACCACTATGAGGTATGGTAGAATTTTCATTAACCCTGATTTTGCAAGTATTCCAAGTGCTAGTTAGTCCGTATAGCACTAGCATGCTATTAACTTCCATAGTCATTGTTAATATATTAAAAATAAGTAGCTGTACAAGTGCTAGGGACTATGGGAGGAGCTACCTGTTGTGATAAGAAGATTGTATCAAAGTGAGTTAGTCTGTATGTCTAAATTGAATGTCATAACATCATGCTCAATATTTTTTGTGTCTGCAGAACTTGTAAATGATGTAGTTTGTGACCTTATTCTAAATTTGTCAGAAAAAATGTTTTAGGGTCATCATGCTAAAAAAATTATGCTTTCGTCATTCACGATACCATGATCATCAGTTATGCAATTCTACCATAGCTGAAATGTGATTGCAAGTGTGTGTCAGCCAGCATTTCTCTTAAGAAGCAGTTAATGTTACAGCAAAGCTCAGTAGTACTAGGAGCATAAGCTCAGCTCTGTGTCAGAGTATCAGTGAGTGAGACAAAGGCTCAATTGGAGTTCTGTTAGTTTCTGTATGAACCTATTGTTGCCTAATGTTGTCTAGCTAGTGTTGATTTAGTTGAGTTGTTCAACTCATGACTTAATGGCAGCTCCTGACTAAAATTTTTGGTGGACCAAATGTTAGGGAAATAATTGGGGAGATGCCTGGTATTTAAATGAATCGAAGAGGACTGAAAAGACATTTTGTAATGCACATATATTTTTGTCCCCAACTATTCTCAAAATGCATAATTTAACCCAAAATTTGGGGGGGGGGAAACAAACTTGAAAAGATATTCTTATTTTTTCTACTTTAATTCAATATTTTGCTCCTCCACTGTAATAATTACCTAATATATATATGTGTGTGTACACTGCTCAAAGTGGGAATTGCAACCCTGTGAAGGAAGTGATGCATACACCCTTAACTAACAGGACACAATGAGTAAAAAACGGAATGTGAGAAATCAAGGTATGTGCATTTATTGCAGATTCATCAGTACATTGTAGGCCAACCTCATGCAGTTATACAAACCTGTAGATGTCTTGGCATTCCATCAATTAGATGGGTAATGGTGCCTGAGGTATGGTGTTACAAACAGCATCCAATTGGGCACACAACTGTACCAGGTTCACCAATGGAGGGAGCTGGCAAAGGCGGCAACAGATAAGGTCCTATACACACTCAATGGGTGACATGTCCAGGGAGTATGGCACCCATGGAAGAATGTCCATACCTTGGAGACTGTCCATCATTGCGTCCCCCTGGAGTGGGACCTCCTTGACGAGGGGGGGGGGGGCTTACGGTGCCTCTGAGTAGTTGGGCTCGGATCGCTGGCACTCTGGAGTTCTTGAAGTCTGGTGGCCCCCGGTGGAGGGGCCTGTTGAGGGCTGGTGGACTGTCTTAGCAGGGCCAGTCCAGTCAGCTTATTGACTTGTCCCCAGAGAAGCTGGGGGTTGCAGCCCCGGTTGAGGGGCTGTTCTAAGGGCCTCGGACAGGGCTTGGGGAACCCTGTCTTCTGCAGGCTCATCGGGGAGTACCGCGGATTGAGTTGTGCACCTCTTCATACACTCGTCCGTGGGCTCTTCGATGCGGTCTCCGTGATATCGAGGTGGACGGATGTTCACTAGGAGACTTCGGCCCGTTCACAATAGAGAGGTAGAAGTTGGAGGCTCGCAACCGGGAGTAGCTACCCTGGTCGACAGACTTATCGATGGAACAGCCAAACTAAGAGTCCCTCGGAACTGACTCGGACTCTAAGGCTTTCATAGTGGGGGAGCTTGGGTGCTCTGAAGTGGTGTTGGCGGGTGGTCCTCTAGCATTCGCACAGCCTGCAACTCCCTGGAGGTGCCCAGACAGGGAAGGTCTGCTGAAAGAACTTGGAGAACCTGATTAGGCAGACCTATCCTGCACTAATGATGGTTGTGGTTACAGCCCCGAAGTGGGTGGCATCCGCTTCACTGGGGGCCGTCAATTGGCGCCATGGAGGGGCCGAAGCAGATGGTCATGCTGAAAGGTTTTCTTCTCAGCTGGTTAGGCGTGGCTTGTGGGAAAGCCCCGGTTTCTCTGCTGCAGAGGACCCAAAAAGATAGGAATTTTATATCAGTTTGGCATCAAAATTCAAAAGATACCATTTTTTATTTTATTGTTGGCAAGTTTCTGGACAAAATTCAGTGAATGTTGGGCATATTCCTAGGCACCACTCACAAATTTAAAAGATACCACTCTCACTGCACCTCAATGATTATCTCTATAGGCAGGCAAATAAAATCTCATGCAGTGCTTTTCTCTTCACAAAAGGTCTTCTCCCACTGTAGGTAGGTACCAAATGTAAGGCAAGCTTAAACAGACAGGAACCTTTTTAGTCAATGGTGGTTTCTGTGACAATTCCCTCAAGGTGATATGCAGTCATAGCACTGCAGTGCACCGGGATTGTCATGACATATTTCGTTGTCCATCATTGCACCCCTCCCCCCACCCCTGAAGTAGGACCACCTTGTCGAGGTGGGGGGGCCTATGGTGCCTCTGAGAAGTTGGGTTAAGATCGCTGGCACTCTGGAGTTCAGATATCTTGTTGCCCCTGGTGGAGGGGGCCTGCTGAGAGTCTGCAGACTGGTTTTGACTGGTTCTAGAGGGGGGGGGGAGCAGACCAGTGGGCTTATTGACTTGTCCCCTGAGAAGCTCAGGGTTGCAGCACCGGTTGAGGGGCCGTACTTGAGGGTTCTGTGGACTGGGCTTGGAGTACCCGGTCCAGTAGGCTCATTGATGCGGTCTCAGTGATATCATGGGTCTGAAGACTGCTCACTGAGGGGCTTCGGCCCGCTCAAAATGGAGAGGACGAAGTTGGAGGCATGCAACTGGGAGTGGGATCCCCAGTTGATGGGCTTACCGATGGAAAAGCCAAACTAAGAGTCCCCAGCAACCCTTTTGGCTGCCAAGGTTAGGTTTATTGAATGACATGGTGGAGGATCTGAAGGTGCCTCTGTGAAACTGAGTGCCGGCTCGTCAGTGTTTCTGGCATGCCTTGCAGCCTCGATGGAGGGGCTGACTGGGGGTCCGCCGACTGGGACTGATGTCCCGTGTCGAGTGGACTTATCGGCCGGCCCCTGCGAAGTCCTAGGTCGTCTTGGTGCCCCGATGGAGAGGCTTTTCTGAGGGCCTGCCGACTGGAAGGATCCCCAGTCGAGTGGGCTCCTTCATCACCCCTACGAAGTCTGGGGTGTCATGGAGTCGGGATGGAGTGGCCTTATGAGGGCCTGCAGATTGGAGTCCCTGGTCATGTGGGTTCATTATCTCGGCCGCAGCGAAGTCCGGGCTCAAGGTATTGCTGGAGAGGCCACCGGTTGTTGTCCTGGTGGAGAGGATGAAGTCGAGGGTCATGCTGAACGAGAGCGCGGCCCTATTAAGTGTGACTTGTTGAAGGGAGAGCCTGGAGACTCTCCATCATGATAGCTTTCCTGTGCAAAAAGTTAGGACTACCAACTGAAGTTCGGCATCTAAATTCAAAAATTACCATCTTATCTATATTGGCAAATTGAATGTGGACTAAATTTAGTGAGTTACTTGGCTCTATTAGGCAATGTTCAAGATTCGAAAAGCTCACTCACTGCACCTCATTGATTATCTCAATAGACTTGTTTCTAAAAGTAAGGTCTCTCTCTTCACCAGGTCTTCCCCCAATGCGAATGGCAGGATCCACAGAATGTTCCTCTAGTGAGTGGATGGTGATTTCATGGCAACTCCCTCAAGGTGTAGTGCTGTCTTGTATAGCAGAACACTGGGATTGCCATACTTTACTAAGTTGTCCATCATTGCATGTGCAGTGTGTGGGGTGGCATTATCCTGCTGCAGAATCAGTTCAGGCATGGTGATAAGGAAGGGTTGTGCCACAGGATTAACAATATTAACAATGTAAATGTTTCACCATTAATGTGCCAGAAACATGGAGCAGTCCTAATATCCGGCCAGATGTCATTGATGCCACCGCCATGTGGACAAACAGCTGTCTGGAATGCAGAAACAGAACAAGGACTCATCTGGGAACAACACTCTCCACCATTCCATAGTCCAATGTTGTCTCACTCGACACTTGTGGAGTTGGTGAGGCATAATTAACAGGTGATGTCGCTGCAATGGAAGATGCCAGACTGGATGTCTTGCCTTTGTTCCTGTGTCATGTAAATGTTGTCTGATAGTTTGCATGGAGACGACAGTACCTGTAGTGATTCATAAATCACTCTGCAGCACAGTCACTGTGGTGAAAGAATTATTAATGGCCTTCCTATAAATACCAACTCTCGCATACCAACAATTCACCTCTCTCAGACGAAGTCAATTGCACATAAGGGTCCCACTGACATCTCCAAGGCATGTTCTGAACATTTTCATAGCATGCACTCAAACCTCATTGTCGGTCATGCTACGATACAAGCTTGTGGGCACCTGGTATTTATCTTCAGCTCAGCTGGGTGTCACTCAGTGAAATTTTTATCATTTGCATATTTCTAATGGCCGATTACCTGCTGCAATTTACATATCTCTACTTCCATTCTTTCTTGTAATGGAAGTAGTCTCACAATCAATCATAAATTATGATGGCCAATAGAGTCAAAAGACTTTGAAATCAACAAAGCTAGTAACCAAAGTTTTCTGAAACTCTAAACATTTCCCAAGACTCTGCTTAAGTCAAAAAATTTGATTTACAGATCCATTACCACTTCTGAATCCACACTACTTATCACACAGTTGTCTGTCAACCAGATTCTTAATTCTATCAAGCACAATCATGCAAAGAACTTTACCTGGAACAGAAAGTCTCCTATGGTTATCACAAGAACTGTGATAGCCTTTTTTAAAAAGCAGAAAAATAAAAACTCTGGTAAAATCCATTAGAAACCATGCCTTTATCATAAAAGATATTAAAAATTTCAGTCATCCATGTGGTAACCGAAACATTTCCAGCTCTAAGCATTTGCACAGTAATTTCTTCTACCCCTGGGGATTTATTATAGTTTAAGTTTAGAAACAGCTAAATTAACTTCAGACTGTGCTATAGGGCCAACATTAAAGTCTGTAATGCATCTATGATTATTACAAACAATGGGAGTAGAACTAACCACATTGTTTAGAACATCACTGAAATGTTCAGCCCACCTAGCCATGACAGAATCTTCACCTTCTATAACTTTACCTTGTTTATCCTTCAATCCCTGTATACCTGTCCATTTTCTACCACACAAAACATTAACTATCTGGTACAGCTCTCTGCTGTTGTACTGTCTAACTGCTTCCTCGGCTTTGTCAGCCAAGCCATCAAGCCAAAGATTCTTATCAGCAGCTAACTGATCCTTTACATGTTTATTAAGTTCTCTGTAATGCTTTCTATTAGGACTAGTAGGGTATTGATTAAGGACATTCCTGCAGTTCTTTCTTTCTGAAATAAGCTCAAGTGCCTTATCACTCAAATAATTCTGTCTCCTCTGCTCCATTTTCTTAAAAGAGTACTGTTGGCTTCCAAAAAAGCCTGTTTTAAACGGTCCCATTCTTCCTCCACTTCAGTAGTAAGCAAACCATGACTGTCATAATGATTAAGTAACCTATCAATGTAAGCTTTAGCTATAACTGGGTCTTTCAGAGCTTCAGAATTAAAGGTAAATTTTTTAACCCTAGCACAACACTTCTTAAGTTGCAAGACACTTTTAACAAGGCAATGGTCAAATCCAATTTCAGCTCACCTATATGACCTGGTATTCCTAACAGAACTAGCCCATTTGCTGTTAATTAATATATAATCAATCATATTCTTATGCAGCCCATCAGGTGAAACCCATGTGTACCTATGAAGACCAGATTCTTAAAAATAATCTTAAATTTCTCATTTCAGGGACAGAAGATAATAAGTATCTCCAATGCATAGGTCTGCGTCTCAGCAGACACACTAGTGATGCTCTTCTAGGATATGAGTGCATTAATGAAAGGTTTCTTACAGCTAAATTTCAGACAAGCATTAAAGACTTGAGCATTATCTGTTGTTATGTATTTCACCGTATTTATAATAAATGTTAGTTATTCTGAAACCATTGAGTTTACTTACCTGTAGAAGAAGTTGCCCATTGCCACTGCAGCTACCAATACCAAAAGGGCCTATCACCCCTTCCCAAAAGTCAGAGTCAGTAAAAACTTTGGCATTGAAGTCACCTAAAACAAGGGTAATATATCCTGAAATTATCCATAGAACTATCCTTCTCATCCTCATCAATGTCTCTAGTGGGGGCATAACAACAGATAATGTTCAAGTCTTTAATGCTTGTGAAGAGCATCACTAGCATGTCTGCTGAGACGCAGACCTACTCATTGGAGATACTTATTATCTTCTGTCCCTGAAATGAGAAATTTAAGGTTATTTTTAAGAATCTGGTCTTTATCTGTCCATCTGGTCTCTTGCAAGGCAAGATATTATAATGGTAGAATTCTTGTGTAAGGACATCGAAAGAATAATCTTTGTGCAGAGCCTTCACATTCCAACTACCTATGGAGAGAAAATCGTTAGTGGGATGTTTAAAGAAATTATGTTTATTGAGAGAGGGAATGCTGACAATATCAAACAGTCCCCTAATCACAGGCATGGGACAAATTCTCCCTCCACTAAAGGCTGAAGCCATCTACACTCCAAGACTCAGTCCAGTGTAGGATTTGATGATGCCCATAGAAGCAAGAGTTCAGGTACATGCGATGGCCTCTGCTCAGGATTATCCACCAGCTGATAAAACATTTCCTGTGAATCTATTCACCTGGGCTGTCAACCCAAAAACAAACAGAAAACACAGTAGAAGATTTTCCCTCCACAGAACCCATCAGTGCAGTAAATCTTACATAGCTCCCAAGAAAATTTAGGATGTGGTGGGCAGATAATGCCAAACAGGCCTTTGATAGAATTGGTCTATAGTGGCGAGTAGCAGAGGATTCAGCTCAGGAGAGGTGTTTGGAGAACTAAACTGCACAATCTGGTTGAACCTCTATAGCTTGTGGCTGTTAGAGGAGGAGGAGGATGAAACTGCTTGCATACCATGATCTGGTGTACATTATGAATAACATTGCCTACAGTCAGAGGAAGTAGCCATTGCAAGTACTATCACAGGAGTATATAGCTATTCTTTAAAGTCATGATTTACCTATTACTATGGATCAACATATTCTTTCATATGCACAAATGTTTGAAACATTAACGTTATAATAGGTTAGTAAAGACAGGTGTTATAAATAACTAAAGCTCAAGTATTGCAGAATATTAAAACTCTGTATTTTTTTTTCTTTTATCTTTCAGTATTAAAAAAAAATCATTAAAATGTAATAGGTTTCAAAATAACTGCATTTAACTTCACATTACACTTTCAGTGGTTGTAACCACACAAAGTAGACCTTGAAATATAGAAAATGCTTTTGTCATTGCATGTTTCATAATGGAATAACTGTTTTGAACTAAATGACACAATAGTAAATACACAGAATTACCTGTTGACATAGAATCTGATAAATACACCTATGGAAAAATGAGTTTTGCTAATGTGGAACTTGAATTCACATCTTCCAACTGTGCTCCCTGTAGGGAGTCATGCCATATTTCTAGGGAGCCACATGGTAAAAATGGAACATTAGGGGGTATGTAAGTTTTTGAGAGGACCACCCAAACTTAACTGCCAGAATAAAATATTATGAATAAGATGTAAAAATCAAATTTATTATTTTCATGACAAACTTACATATTCAAACATGGCAAACATAATTTATGGATAAGCATTGAAATAGCTAGAAAGTTTTCACTGCTCTACGAGAAAGCAATATTTATTGTTTTTTGCTTTTCCCATTTCTTATCTTGTTGAATGCAGTTTTAGTCAGTTGGTTTACTGCTATCCAAAGCTTGTAACCACCTTGATATTGTGAAGAGAGGTGATCTTTGTCAAACTAACAACACTGCAGCCAAATATTGAAAAACTTGCAAGTTTGCATCAGCCACAAGGACCATGCTGAATAAAGTGCCAATTATCAGAACATTTTTTGTTTGCAGGTCATTAGCTGCTACTATGCAATTTATGTCATTAAGAATTTTCTTTGCTAGAAATAAAGTTATCAATTATTAGAATATATATGATATAAAATTTATATCATAAATAAACAGTGCAGATAATATTTTCCAACTAGAAGTAGCTATGAGAGAGGGAGGGAATGAGTAGAAATCATGATGTGTCAGGTGTTTTAGACCACTAAACTATCTCTGGTTACTTCATTTCTCCACTGTGACTTTAAATCTCATGAATTAGCCAGTGATAGTTTAGTAGTCTAGAACAACTGGCATGAAGCTGGGAGATGTGGGTTCGAGTCCCACTCATTGACAAAACTAATTTTTTCACAAATGATACAACTGCTTACACAAACAAAAATGAATTAAAGGTAACAAAAATCTGAAATACCTTAATTATATTGCACAGTGCTGCAGTTACTGCAAAAATAACACTTAGATCTGAATCAGCTAAAACCTTTTCAAGCTTAGGGACAGCCATCTGGTAAGCACTCCAACTATTTCCTGTTTGAAGGCAATACTCCATAGCTAACACTGCCAGCTTTCTTACAGATGCACTAGAGAAATTTAACAATTATACATCAATAAAATCATAATTTATCACTATTTCACCTTCCTACAATTAGTTATACAGAACAAGAAGGTAATGCATGTCAGTAATTCATCTGCTAAATTTATAATGCATACCTGCCAACTAGGGTGGACTGACACATTTATTCAGGAGCATAGCTAATAACGTGAGGGGTTGGATTGCAATAAAAAAAAATTTCAATTTTTTTTCTTATAAGATTTCTATACTTATTCTGTTGATAGTTTCACTGCTTAAAATAGCTTTCACCCAATTCCATGGAACGTGTAAAATAAGTACTTATATTTTTAAAAGAAATCTTGCTCCTACAAGGTCTCACTGGCTCAGAATGCTACAGCACTTGCTGCCATGCCAGTCTGTACCTGCCAACCTTAAGATTTCAAAAACCAGCAAATTTTTACCAAAATTCTTGCTACAGTGAAAAAAAAAACGTATTTAACACAGCTGGTAGAAATTAAAAATTGTCTTCATTTCACAATCCTATCAGTAAAATCAGTAAGTTCATAAGCAAAATCAGTAAAGCAGTAATCACATCTTGCAAGTGCAAAGTATTCTTTTTCTTATAATTCTATGAATTTCAGTGGTGTTCAAGAAAACCACAAAAAGTTATAAGATGCACTAATACCCTTTTTTGGGGAGGGGAGATTTAACTTTAGAATTTTTTGCCAAATAACTAGTAAGCAGAAACATGGCAACTCATGCTATATATGAAATCAATCAGAAGTTTTCTGAAATTTATGAAAATAAAATATTTAGCAAAAATGCCAAGTTTAATTTAATAGGGCTTTTTTAGAATGATGTGGTAAAGTATCTCGCAATGCAAATAACAGCTTACTGCCAAAAAAACTAATAGACCAAAATACCCATAATACATATGAATAGAAATAAAATTTCTTTCTGAATAATAGGAAAATAAATTTTTACTTGAAACAAGAAAATTACACTCTTTCTGTAATTTTTTTTATCCTTACTATCCTTTGAGAAAGGTCCACACATTTTGTCATCTGTAATTAGTCAAATAACAAGTCAACTTTATATTTTTAAAAACAAATAACCAATCAACCAAAATATGTTCCGTTATACACCAAAATGCAATTTAATTCTCAATTTCATGAAAATGATATATTTCAACAAATTTACAAACATATTAATTTAAATAAGACTTTTTCACAGTGATATAGTAAAAATAAAAAAATGCACATTATTTCTGGTGCATATGAGAATCTGGTTTTATAGAATAATATTGTTGCTTACCTACTCTTTCACTAGTCTTATTTCAGACAAATGGATGATGGAGGAAATGCAAATAGTAGTATTATATTAATACTTATAGAACAGAAAAAGTATTTGTATTTTATTCCTTTAATTTAAGAAGTGCTTTTCTCACACTCCTGTGATAAATGGGGGCAGACTGTTACTGTCAGTGGAATATATCTCTTGACACTATATCACTTCTAAGAAATGGCAATCAGATGGCTTTAACAAATTATTTATGTCATAGTTTAATAAAATATGCATCAAATGAAATAAGAAAATATTATTTATAAAGATTGAATTATATATTTTTTATAAGATATATATAAAAAAAATTAAAATGGTAATTTTTTATTTTTAAGAAATCGATTTTTGTTGTTGTTGTTGTTGTTGTTGTACTAAAAACCAATATATACTCCTTGGCCTCTCATTTCGAATATTGTGTAGGTATACAGACATCCTGGACACTTTAAAGGCTAATAATATAAATTAAAACTACCTAAGGATTTGAAAATGCATATTATAATATTTCATAAGTACCAATCCAAATAAAAGGGAGTTTTCTAATTATCTCTTAAAACAAAACAGCTGCATTTTCCTGCTCACCCCTGGGAGTAAACGGTCAACTAAATGTTGCCAATGGAAACTTCGTTACATCCTATTTCACCACCAAATTTCAAATTTCTAATATTTAATTCTCCATTTAAAATTTTGAAATTTTCAACTTTTTCTGCCATTAGAGGGTGCAATTACAGCTTTTGGAAGATTCAGAGAGTGCAAATTGTAATATTTCATCAATACCTATCCAACCCCAAAAAAATTTTTAATTTAGCTCTAATAACAAAAAAGTTTCATATCTACATCGAAGAGACATACGGATGAACAGACAGATGGATGGACAGACAGACAACAAAGTGAACACATTCTCTTGTTTATATTTTTTTTGAAAAAGAGATTTGTAAAAAAAAAGTCAATTAAGGCTTAATTTTGGAAAGCCTGACGAATAAAAACAGTTAAATTACACTGAAGAGCCAAAACATTATGACCACCTCCCTAATATGATGTTGATCCTCCACGTGCCGCAAAAACAGCTCTTACCCAGCAAGACATGGAAGTTACAAGATTTCTAAAGGTTCTTGTGGTATCTGTACCAACAAGTTACCAGCAGATCCCTTAACTCTTGTAAGTTATGTGGTTGGAAGTCTTCCTCACATTCCGCAAACCATTCTCGAACAATCTGGGCAGTGTGGCATGATGCATTATCCTGCTGAAAGAAGGCACTGCTAGAGTAATATACCATTGCCATCAAAGGATGTATCTGTCTGCAATGATGTTTAGGTAGGTGGTAGATGTCATAGTTTCCTGCTCATGAATGACTGGACCCAGGGTTTCCCAGCAGAACATTACCCAAAGCATTACACTTCCTCCATTGGCTTGTTTTCATCCCATGGTGCATCCTGGTGCCAACACTTCCCCAGGTAAACAATGTGCACACACCCGACCATCCACATGGTGCAACAGGAAATGAGATTCATCGGAACAGATGACCTTCTTCCAATCATTCAAGGTCCAGTTTTCATGCTCGCATGCCCACTGTAGGTGCTTTCAATGGTGAACTGAAGTTAGCACTTGGAGTGGCCTACAGATATGCAGCCCCATTTTCAGCAGGATTCGATGTATTGTGTGTTGTGACCCATTACTCTTGTCACCAGCATTCAAATTATGGGCGTGTTGCACCACAATATCCCTTCTGTTGGCTTGTACCATACAGGATAGCCTTTGCTCACTTCTAGCATCGATGAGCCATGGTTGGCCCAAACCTTGCCAGAGGTTCATGGTTTTTCCCTCCTCAGACCACTTTTTGAAGGTGCTAACCACAGCTGACCATGAGCACCCAACAAGCCTTGCCATCTCAGAAATGTTCTGACCCAGTCATTTGGCCATTACAATTTGGCCTTTGTCAAACTCACTTAAGTCTGCTGCTTTTCCCATCTGAAGAGCAAGAATAACACTGATTAACAGGGCACAGTATCAAGGTGTTATTTATAGCATTTCATGACCTTCACACACACCATCATTTACTTACAGTTGCTTCAATTGCATAAAGATAGGCTGGTCATAATGTTTTGACTCTTCAGTGTATATAGTAATGGAAAGGATTTTTTTTCCCTGGATAGTATAACATTTAACTGAATTATAACTTTTATTTAATTTTATAATTATTTTTGGTAAGGTTATCTTAAAACAAGGGCCAGATTTGCACAATGTGACTTTGCACTGTTCACACTCATGGGATTTTCTATCCTGTTATAGAAGTGGGATCTGTAAATGGTACCTAGGCATACACTGGAAGGAGAGCTGTGTACCAATCCCCAGTGATGATGCATAGAACAGGCCAAGCCTGGCACCTACTGTCTGACCCCACCTTCTCGTGGTGCAGGCCATTAGTATCTTGCAAAAGAAATATTCTTTGTGGGAGGAAACAGAAGGGGAAGGCTGCCAGATTAGCCAGTTGATTATGGATCCTGGACTTTGCTGCACTGGTGAGCTTCTGTTGAGGGAAAATCCGTCGCTGTGTTTTCTGTTTGCTGGTGGGTTGCCAGCCCTAAGTGAACAGAGGCACAGGATACCTTATGTCAGTTGGTGGATAATCCTGATCAGAGGCCATCAATATGTACCAAGCTAGTTGGGCATTGCTAATCTTACCTTGGAGTAAAGTGTCTCAGGTAGGGTTAGTTTATATCCAGATTATGAACCCTGAAAATGTCCACTGGTAAAAATAGTGCCTGAAGTTTCTATCAGCATGGGTGACTTCAGCTGTTAGCTGTAAGGAAATTGGTCTTTGCCCTATGCTGTGATTAGTGGGCTGTTTAATATCATTGGTCCTATTTCTCTCAATAAATCTAGTTTCTCAATAATCTATTTCTCTCAATAAATCTAGTTTTCTAATCATTTTATCTCTGCAGGTACGTGGAACATGAGGACATTGAACAGAGATTATTCTCTTGACATTCTAACACAGGAATTCCAGTGTTTTGCTTACTACTAAAATTGAGAAATGGGATCGTTTAAACAGATTTTCCTTGAAACTAATAACACTCTTTTTGGTAAAAATGAACTGAGGAAACAGTTATTTGAGTGATAAGACTATGGACCTTATTTTTAAAAGAAGGAATTGCAGGAATAATTTGGCTCAACATCCTACTAGTCCTAACAGACAGCATTAAAAATAGCTTAATAAATGTGTAAAGGATAAATTAACAGCTGATAAGAATCTTTGGATTGATAGCTTAGCTGCCAAGGCAGAGGAAACAGCAGAGTTGTACTAGATGGTTAATATTTTGTCTAGCAAGAAACAGACTTGCACACAGAGATAACACGATAAGGTTATTGAAGGTGAGGATTTCTGTCATATCTAAATGGGCTGTGCATTATAGTGATGTCCTAAATGATGTGGTTAGTTCTACTACAGAGTTTGTAATGAGGACTGATGCATTGTAATGCTCCAAACTATGTTATTATTTTCTTTGTTGGAGAGTTGACACTCAGGCGCCAAGCAATTAATCTTGTCAAGAAATTAAATAAGAGTTATTCTTTTTTAAAGAGCATAAGACAAAAAAAAAAACTTAAAGTTAAGATTCTCCCAAATGTGTATTTCAATTAATATCTCTAAACAAAGCTCTGCTCAAGAGAAAAAAATCAAAAGTTAAATACAAATTTTATAAAATTAAATAAGTTTATTGGATTCTAAATCACCAATAAAAGGACGTTTCACCACAACAAAAAATCTACTACTCCATCACACCAACTACAACTAACTTCCATGGCTTTTACTACAACTGACTGCCCTGACTTCTGTGACTTTGCCATTCTCTGGCTTAAACTAATGTGGCACGTGCTGACATCATGTGTGAGCCACATTTGCATACAATGATTGGACGCTGATGATGACATAAGTGAGAGTGACCTTCCCAGTGCATTTAGCAGCCATCAGTCAAAACGGAGTTGTGCAATCTGCAAATCTACAGGTGAGGAGAAAATGATGATTCAAAGTCATGTCCCAAAATAATAATTATAATAAATAAATTAAAACTGGCAAAGGAAACAAAAGTGAATGGGTGAATCATCACAGCATTACTGAATTTAATGTCAGCCTATATTACATTCTGAAGTTACTTTGGATGTCTCTTAAATTAAAACTGCATATATCATAGGACGATGAAATTACTACTGAAATGCTTAGAACTGGAACATTTGTGTTGTTACATGGCTGACTGAAATTTTGAATATTTTTTATGATAAAGGTGTGATTCCTAGGATTTTATTAGAGCTATTATTATCCCTATTTTTAAAAAGAGTGATCGCAATTCTTGTGATAAATATAGGGGAATCAATTTACTTCCTGTTCCAGGTAAAGTTCTTTTCACTGTTGCACATAATAGATTAAATATTTGGTTGATAGAACTGCATAATGAATAGTGTGGATTCAGAAGTGGTAGGGGATGTATAGATCGAATATTTTCACCTAGGGAGTTCTGAGAAATGCTTGTATTTCAGAAACTTGAGGTTAAAGCTTTATAGATGTCAAAAAGGCTTTTGACTCTGTTGACTGGCATAATTTGTGGTTGATCTTTATATCATATGGAATACCTGCCAACTTAGTTAGTGTAATGAAAACCTGAATCATTTGTGAGAGTTGGTAAAGCTTGTAGCAATTGGTTTAGTATTGCTTCTGGTGTTCAACAAGGGTGCATTTTGTTCCCTTTTCTCTTTGCTTATTGATTATGTTATGCAAAATTCTTTGCAAGGGAAAGATTTTGGCCTTAAATGATCTAGATATTTCAAAATTTCTGATTTAGATTATGCAGATGATTTGGCCTTGTTGGCTAATGATGTGATGAGACAAATTCTTACATTAGGGCTTTGTTGCTTCAGTTGCTTTGAATAGTTGCAGCTCTTGAGCAAGTGTTCAGTTTAATTATTTGGGAGCTGTTTAACAGATACTGATGATGTGCAGCATGAGATAAAGAGAAGAATAGGGAATGTTGTTGGAACCTTCCTGAATCTTTGAAGAGTGTGGAAAACTAGGTGTATACACCTAAAGACTAATATTAGGTTGCATAATAGTTTGGTTTTTTCTAGGGTTAGTTATGATAGTGAAACTTGACACTTTTTAAGCAAGATAATAAGAAACTTGATACATTTGGTTCTAGATGCTTACACAGTATCTTGTGCATTAGATGGTTTCACTTTGTAATAATGAGGTTAGGCAAAGGAGTAGACAATCCCCTTTGAGCAGCTTATTATGTAAAGAGAGACTGTATTGGTTTGACCATTGTGATAGTTCACCTATTCACTTTTACTTTTCCTTAACCAGTTTTACTTTATTTACATTATAATTATTATTTTGGGACATTATATTTCAGTTGAATCATCATTTTTCCTCACCCATCCTCAATGCACAACTCTGATTTTCGACTGACAGCCACTAATGTGCATGGAAGGACACACCCACTTGCGTCATAGCTAGTGCGAGCATGCATTCATCAAATTATGCAGATGTAACTTTCCCAGCATGCAACACATGTCAGTTGCAAGCCATGTGTAATATAAGTGATATGACATCACAGAGTCAGTTGTTGGTAGTAGAGAATGCTACCTAGAATGTCAGAAGGTTGGTTAGAGTAGAGCTCAGTGGAGCAATATGTTAGAGCTCAGAGGAATGGTTTTGTTAGAGTTGCTAAGATATTTTTATAGAAGGAAGTTGCACTTTGGTGAGTTTAGATTTTTGAAATAAACTTTTTTTTATGGATTAGTTTTTGTCTTTCTTAGTTTTTCACTTGTACAGAGTTTGTTGAGATTTTGACTAGAATTAACTTTAATGATTGGCAATATTTTAATTTCTTTTCTGAAATGTAACGTTAATCATACTAAGAGAAGAACCCTCATTTAACTTTATTGACAAGATTAATTTTCTGGTGCCCGAGCTATTCAGAAACTAATAATATACATTTTGAAGCATTACAGAGCTAGAAATGAAAGTGGTGACTGAACAGGGACTGTATATATTATATAATTGTATGTTATTTAATATGATTGTCAAAGTTTAACTAAGAAATTTTGGAGCTCATAGTTATATTAATCATAGATTTAATGTCAGCTAAAGCCAAATTTTATTGTTCAGCAAGAACTTAACTATTGTATTAATCAAAAGTATTGAAGCTTCAGCACAGTTATTGCTGATAGTTAAGGTCTTTATTGTATTTAGGTAAAGATTATTATTGCAGATATTGCTGATAGCTAAGATTTATTGTATTTATATAAAGATTATATTTACTTGTTTATCAAAAAGAAAAAACTTTTTATAAGCAAGTTTATTGCAGGCTTAGTATAGCTTTAGTGTTATATTGTTGTATAGCAGTACCTATGAGCACTGCTCAAGATAAAAATTTTTCAAAATTTCATAAATTCAAAATTTTGGCAGATCATTAAACATGTCTGCTAGTAATATGACTGATTCAGCCATAATGACTCCCAACTTAGTAAAAGTAAAAGATAGGTTGCAGGATGTGATGAAAGAAGCAGAAGTGTTAATGAATCTGCTTAACCCATTTCGCCCTGTTGTACTCAAATGAGTACACATATTTTAGAACCCTTTACAAAAAATTATGAATGTATAATACATTATTTCTTAATATAAATCATCGTCCCTGAATGTAAGGAATTAATTTTAGTGAATATTAATGAAAACAAATATTTTGGTAACATTTTGTTTTAACATTTATTTGTGATTTTTTTCTTGTCTCAACAGGTTCATTTGTAAGAAGGAGTAGATTTACAATTGTTCACAGTGTTCGTAGTTTCTTGGTGTACTTTGTTGCATTGGTAATATTCTACTGATTTTGTCATAAAATAAATAATTGTTTTTTTAGTCAATTGTTAAGTGATTATGTTGTTACTGTACTCATTTGAGTACAATGGGAACAAGTCTGGGATAATTGTGGAAAAATTGTTTTTCATAATACCTTCTAGAAACATGGATCTTGAAGCAATTTCTTGTTCTAATTTTTATGGTAGAAGATACATAAGACTAAAAACTGCTATTCAAGACTTAGAAAATGAATCTCGCACACCAGATATTGTTTGTAATACCACCAGATGTAGACAGTGAAACCAATGAAGATGACACTGACGATGATGATATCCAGAATTCAAAACTTCCAAAGGATGTTCCTGGATCAGTCAAAATTTATTTTAAAGATGAAACAGATTCTGAAGATGAAATACCTTTATTAGCACTACAAAAGAGCTTGGCGGACAAAAAGTCTACAGGAAAATGTCACGCTGAAGTGCAAAATCCAGAATGGACATCAGAAATAATAGATATAAATATGAATGAAAGTAATATTTACTTGCAGAAAGAGAATATTCTGCAAATGCAAATATCTACATTTGATGCAGTTGATATTTTTGAACTTTTTTTGATGATGATATTTTAGAGCAAATTGTTCAACAAATTCATATTTATGCTTCACAAAAAAACAATCATTTATTCAATGTGACTAAAGAGGAATAAAAAATTTTATTTCTATTTTTCGAAACATCCATCATTGTGGACAAGTCCATGGAAGAGCATTTCCGTTTACATGAAGTGCCCAGCAACCAAAAGGTAGTTTGCTCAATATCTTGTTTAAATGGGTGTGCTAAGCAAAGGTGGAACAACATAGGATGTCATCATGCAATATAATTTTTAGAAGACTTTAAAAGCAAACGTTTGGAAATCTATCCACATTATGATGATTTTACACATCTACCTACAGAACTTTTTTTCATGAAGGCAAAGGGAAGGAGATGATATTGAAATATTCATCTGGGGGTACAGTAGAATTATACGAGCTGTATGATGTTGATGCTGCCAAAATTGACATAATAAACTGCATTATGTCGCAGTTAGTATTGCCTTTAAGAGAGTTTTTAGAAATGAGAAATGTAACTTCAATTTCAACTTTAGTCAGATTGGCTCGGCAATACAATGCAAGAAAAGAATCTACAAAAATGGCATTAAATCTACAATGGATGCAATCCTCGTCAAGCTAGAGGAGTTGCACATGTGCAACTCCTGTAGTGGATTGACTGAGGAAAAATGATGATTCAATTAAAAAAAGGCCCCAAAATAATAATTATAACATAAATAAAGTAAAACTAGTTATATAAAATTAAAAGTGAATGGGTGAACCATCAAATGTAACATATCCTTTATGGTTTGATTCCATCTTTCAATCAATCCATTACCTTCAGGGTGTACAGGAAGAGAGAACCTCGCACAATGCCTAGCCAAGCCTGAAGTTCTTGTGTTAACTCTGCACTGAAATTACCCTCTTGATCAGAAGTTATCACCTCTGGCACACCCATTGTACACTCGCAAATGTGTGCAAAAGGGCTTCACAAGTTGCAAGAGCTGTCAGTGACTTTAGGTATAATGCCTCTAGCCATCTGGTATGGTAATCCATGATTGAAAGGATGTATCTGTGGCCTCTTTTGCTGGAAGGGTCAAAAGGTCTTGCCATATCTATCTCTATAGCCTGGAATGGCAGTGGTGATGGCTTCACTTGGCACTTTATCACTCCTGCGAGCCCCCCCCCCCCCCCCCCCCCCCTCAATTGGCACTCTACACCAGACTTGAAAAATTGCTTAATATCTCGCATCACGTGCAGCCAATAAAAAGAGAGTTGCACCTGCTGCTTCATTTTTATAGAGCCAAGGTGGGATGCCCAAACACTGCTATGCGTTAAAGCCATTACCTTGTCACACCTCACAACATTTCCCATCGATTTCCTTTTCCACTCTAAACAAAAGACCATTGTGAATAAGGAAGTTGTTTTTGTCCTCTATGGCATATAACCAGAATCTACTAAAAGAATTGTTTTCCGCTTGCGAGATACGAAACTGAGTGGCCTAATTGACAGCCAAAGATTCATCATTGAAGCCAATGCTCGTTTTTCTATACTCTCGGAGGCTGGCATCCTGATCTGCTCTTTGTTCCTATCTACTGGTTTCCTATTGGTGGATAGAGCATCACTGTAATCTCCTGTCTGCTTGCAACTAATGGCAGTTGTATGCTAAACTTGCTGCAGCAGTGCATTAGCTTGTGATTTTAGCGAGGGTACACCAGTGATGTCATCTGGCTGCTTTTGTCAAGCTCGCAATTTGTGTCTGAAACTGGATTTTTAGTTTCATGCATTGCAGTTAATTGTGATCTCAGGCCATTCTGCAGTATCTTTGGTAAGAAGGCAAGATACAGTCAACTCCCAGCATAAAGCTCAAATAAGCCTTTTTGTTTTGAAAAATGTGATTGCAGATAAAGATCTCAATCAAATTAATCTTAAAAACTTTTATCACTAATGCAGTGAGAATCAAACCTGCAACTCTCCAGATTCGTGCCAGAGCGTGCTACCATTACACCACACGTGACATTAAAATCTTTCAGAATAAGACCTATAAATCTTTCACTGAGATGTGGCGGATCTTGTGCCATCTATACTTCAGGAAAGGCAACTTTTCCAATTGTTGCTAATGATCTAGATATTAATGAGGAGGTCAATCATGCTCAAGCATTTATTATTAAAAATCCATCCATGCCTCTCCTGAAGTATAGATGGTGCAAGATCTGCCACATCTCAGTGAAAGATTTATAGGCTTTATTCTGAAAGATTTTAGCGTCTGATGTGTGGTATAATGGTAACACGCTCTGGAGAGAGAGTTGCTACCATTATACCACACAATATTCAAGAGTTGAGGGTTCGATTCCCGCTGTGTCAGCGATAAAATTTTTTCAGATGTTTAACTATTGTTGAAGTCTAGATCTACAGGTAATCTGTGAATTTACTATGGATGGATTTCAAATAAATCAACATCTCGATTTTCAACACTATTCGTTCAGTATTTGATGAGTTATGGAAGTTTGAATATTTAACAACAGCAATGCCAGTCTTAAGAAACTTATACAAAACTGAAGAATAATGAAAGAATTTTTTACACAAAGTTCTAAACTACAAACTTATGTTAATAAACACTTTGATACAATACTTATTACTAAGTTTTAATTAACTTCTGAAGTCAACTCTTGTGGCTGGCATTATTATTGCTAAATATTCAAACTTCCATAACTCATTAAATACTGAATGAATATTGTTGAAAATCGAGATATTGATTTATTTGATTGAGATCTTTATCTGCAATCACATTTTTCAAAACAAAAAAACTTCTTTATCAGTTATAGAGCTTTGGCATTAGCTTCCCATTGACATAACATAGGGATTTTCCTTAATTTATAGAAACCAGTGTAATTTAGAAAAAATTAAAAAAACAATTAATAATGTTAAAATGAAAAAAATCCAATAAACTTTTGCAATATTTAAAAAAATTGCTTAAAAAATATTTAACTTACCATCTTTTTCTTCTTTGAATTTTTCCATTTTACTAATCACAATTAAATCTTCTTTCTTTTGTATATAGCATGACATATTTCTGTTCATTAGTTATTTCAGGATGAGATTCTAAAACTGTTTATTTTATTATCTGAAAAACACTTTAAAATAAATCCGGTTATCACAGTGAGTTCAGTTTTAGAAACCCAACAGTGCATGGGTTAAGAATATTTACTATACTTCTATTTAAAAAATAAAGTAATAGCTGATTGACAATAATTAGATGCAGAAATATTTATTGTGGCTATATACTGCAATGTGTACCATTATAATTGATACTTTCAAGACAGAAAAGTTATTAAATAGCAGTTTGGCTCAATCCTCAGTTCAGTTCTCACCTTTCATGATATAGTTTCTCTTCCACAAGATGAAGTACTTCCGATACAGTTTCCAAATTTACAAGACAGCACACCGACTTCAAACCTAATTTTATTTCAGCAATATTTGTACTTCGTATATCCTACAAGAAACATAAAAAAAAATTGAGGAATTATCTCATTTTTACTGTTTGTTTTATTAACCTCTTTCTCAGCATTTTCAGAAAATTGTTAAAAAACAAATGTCAGTGAGAACAAAAAATATATTTACTGCTCCATCAGGCTGTATAAAAAGTTGGACAAACAAATGCAGTCTCTCTCTGCACAATATGCAGTGAAAAGGGGGTTGCCGACTCCTTCACCTAATCTCATCATTACTTAAAAGGTCAATCTAATGCACAAAATATTATCCTGAACTGTGTATTCATCTAGAATCCTGTTATCTTGTTTTAAAAAGGTCCGTGTTTCACTGCTATAACTAATGTTAGAAAGGACCAAACTATTGTAAAGCTTAATTTTAGTCTTTAGGTGTATAAGCCTATTTTTCCATACTCTCCATCGATTCTTAAAAGTTCCAGAAATAATCCCAAATCTTTTGTTTAGCTAATGTCCCACATTACTAATATCAGTTACAGAGCTCCCAAGAAAATTAAACACTTGCTCAAAGGTGCAACCATTCAAAATAACTAAATAACAACCTGCTAGGTGAGATTGAAATCTGGTATGACATATGGAAAATTATGATAAATATTGAGAAGAGTAATGCCATTCTTTTCAGTGGTAAAAGGATTAAAAACCCTACTATTTTACAATTTATTGATAAACCCATAAATTGTCAGGAGACTGTCAAATATTTGGGAGTCACTTTACACCAGAAACTTAAGCGAGATCCCCATATACATGGGATCATCACTAAAGTAAACAGTTAGATGTCAACTTGACCTCCTCTTTGAAGAAATTCAGCACTTTCAATTGACCTTAAGTTGTTACTGTATGATATGGTCATTCATCCAATTATTTTATATTCTTCCCCAATCTGGGCGAACATCATCATCATCGTCATCCTCAAGCAACCATGGGCTACGGAGGTCCAACCAGACCGTGCAGTTTAATTCTCCAAGCATATCTGTCCTGAGCTACATCTGCTGCATCCAGCCACTGCATACCAATACTAACAAGGTCATGTTTGACATTGTCTGCCCACCGCATCCTAGGTCTCCTATTCCTTATGAGGCCTCTAGGCCCACAGTTCATAACCCTATTCGCCAATCTATAATTATCCATACGGGCAACATGGCCAAATCAGCGGAGTCTCTCTCTGCACAATATGCTGCTTAAAGGAGGTCGCAGACTCCTTCGACTAACCTCATCATTAGTTACAAAGTTAAACCACCTAATACCCAAGATACTACATACATAAGCATCTAGAATCAAAAGCATCTAGTTTCCTCTTATCTTGTTTACACAGCATCCAAGTTTCACTACCATAACTAACCCTAGAAAGAACCAAACTATTATACAGTCTAATTTTAGTCTTTAGGCGTATACGCCTATTTCTGAACAATCTCCATAGATTCTTAAGAGTCCCAGCAGCAATCCCTATTCGTCTGTTAATCTCATGTCACACATCACCAGTATCTGTTACATAGCTCCCAAGGTAATTAAACTGTGACACCTGCTCAAGACTGCAACCATTCAGATGAACTGAATCACAACATGCCTGACCAATTTTCATCACTTTAATTTTCTCTCTCTTTTAACCAAACCTATTCTACTACTAGTCTCATCAACAGCTCGAATGAAAGAGTTCATCTCATCAACATCATTTGCCAAAAGGACTAAATCATCAACATAATCTAAATCAGAAATTTTTGTATCTCCAGCCCATTTAAGGCCAAAATCTTTCCCTTGAAGTGAATTTCACATAACATAATCAATAACCAAACTAAAGAGAAAGGAGACAAAATGCACCCTTGTCGAACACCAGAAGTAATGCTAAACCAATTGCTACAAGACTTACCAACTCTCACACATGACTCAGTGTTATTATAGAGAGCTTTCATTATGTTAACTAACTTGTCTGGTATACCATATGATCTCACAATCAACCACAAATTATGACGATCAACAGAGTCGAAAGCCTTTTTGAAATCAACAAAGCTAGCAACCAAAGGTTTCTGAAACTCGAAACATTTCTCAAGAATCTGCCTAAGTGAAAATATTTGATCCACACATCCCCTACCACTTCTGAATCCACATTGCTCATCACGCAATTGACTGTCAACCAGATTCTTAATTCTATTAAGCACAATCATGGAAAGAACTTTACCTGGAACAGAGAGTAGGCTGATACCCCTATAGTTATCACAAGAACTGCTATCACCTTTTTTGAAAATAGGGATAACAATAGCTCTGGTAAAATCCTTAGGAACCATGCCTTTATCATAAAAGATATTCAGAATTTCAGTCATCCAAGTGGTAACCAAAACATTCCCAGTGCTAAGCATTTCAGTAGTAATTTCATCTACCCCTGGGGATTTATGAAGTCTAAGTTTAGAAATAGCCAAATTAACTTCAGACTGTGTTATAGAGCCAACATTAAAGCCACCAATGCATTTATCATCAGTGCAAACAATGGGAGTAGAACTAACCACATTGTTTAGAATATCACTGAAATGCTCAGCCCACCTAGCCATGACAGAATCCTCACCTTCTATAACCTTACCTTGTTTATCTTTCAATCCATGTATACCTGTCTGTTTTATACCACACAAAACATTAACTATCTGGTATAGCTCTCTGCTGTTGTGCTGTCTAACTGCTTACTTGGCTTTGCCAACCAAGCCATCAAGCCAAGATTCTTATCAGCAGCTATTTGATCCTTTACAAGTTTATTAAGTTCTCTGTAATGCTTTCTATTAGGACTAGTAGGGTATTGATTAAGGACATTCCTGCAGTTCTTTCTTTCTGAAATAAACTCAAGTGCCGTATCACTCAAATAATTCCGCCTCTTTTGCTCCTTTTTTCCTAAAATAATACTGTTAGTTTCCAAAAAAGCCTGTTTAAAATGGCCCCATTCTTCCTCAACTTCAATAGTAAGCAAACCATGACTGTCATAATGACTAAGTAACCTATCATGTTAAGCTTTAGCTATAACAGGGTCTTTCAGAACTTCAGTATTAAAGGTAAATTTTTTTAACTTTAGCACAACACTTTTTAAGTTTAAGTTGTAAGACACTTTTAACAAGGTAATGATCAGATCCAATTTCAGCTCCCCTGTATGACCTGGTATTTCTAACGGGGCTATCCCATTTGCTGTTAATTAATATATAATAATCAATCATATTCTTATGCAGCCCATCAGGTGAAACCCATGTGTATTTATGTATGTCACGGTGTTTGTAATATGTGTTAGTTATTCTGAAACCAGTGAGTTTACTTACCTGTAGGAGACGTTGTCCATTGCCATTGCAGCTATCAATACCAAAAGGGCCTATCACCCCTCCCCAAAGGTTAGAGTCAGTACCAACTTTGGCATTGAAGTCACCTAGAACAAGGGTAATATCTCCTTTCTTGACAGAATTCAAAATATCCTGAAGTTGTCTGTAAAACCTATCCTTCTCATCCTCATCATCATCATCAGTGGGGGCATAACAGCAGAAAACATTCAAGACTTTAATGCTTGTGTGAAATTTTGCTGTAAGGAACCTTTCATTAATGCACTCGTATCCTAGAAGAGCATCACTAGCATGTCTACTGAGCAGCAGACCCACGCCTTGGTGATGCTTTCAATCCTCCCTCCCTGTAAAGAGAAATTTAAAGTTATTTTTAAGTATCTCACCTTTACCTGTCCATCTGGTCTCTTGCAAGCCTAGAATATCTAGGTTATAGCACTGGAATTCCTGTGTGAGGACATCAAGAGAATAATCGCTATGTAATGTCCTCACGTTCCTGCAGAGAGAAATGATTAGTAGGATTTTTAAAGAAATTAGGTTTATTGAGATTGGTAGGGCCAACAATATCAAACAGCCCCCTTATCGCAGGCATGGGGCAAAGACCTGTTCCTCTTCTGCTAAAGACTGAAGTCAAAAATGCTGGTAGGAACTCAAGCACCACCTTCTCAAATGGACTTTTTCAATAGCCATATGGCCTGCCTGAGACACATTACTCCAGTTTAGGCTTGACGATGCCCAACTAGCTAAGTAAGGTTCAGGTACCTTCGATGGCCTCTGATTAGTATTATCCACCAGCTGATATAAGGTATCCCATGCCTCTGTTCTCTTAGGGCTGGCAATCCAGAAGCAAACAGAAAACGCAGCAGCAGATTCTCCCTCAACAGAGGCCCACCAGTGCAGCAAGTCCAGAATCAATAATGAAGCTCAAATCCATAAACAAGTCCAGTCTAGTAAGTATAAATGGTCAGCACCAGGACCCTGTGAAGTTGACCACTCCTCAGCAGGGTTGAAAAAAAAGAAAAAAGTGGCCGTAGATGACCAGATCAGTAGGCTATACTGAACTGGCAGCCCTCCCCTTCCGTTCCCTTCCAAAAGAGAATATCTCTTTTGAAAGGTACTAACGGCCTGCACCACGAGAAGGCGGGGTCGGACACTAGGTGCTAGACCTGGCTGGTTCTGTGCATCATCACTAGGGATTGGTACACAGCTCTCCTTCCAGTTTATGCCTAGCTACCATTTACAGGCCAGGGCAAACACCACTTCTAAAAAGGCCAGGTCTTGCAGGAGTTGGTTCTGCAAGACCTGGATATTTTTTGTTCTGCAGTGCCCTCTGGTTTGTAACCAACAGACAGCTGCATAAGGACCTGGGCATCGGCCATATTTATCTCGTATCAAGGCTGTCTCACGAAGTTTCTTTGAAGCTGTACAAAGTAACCCATATGAGATTATATCCTGACTGATGGACTACAACCACAAAGTCTTAAATAGATACAAGAGGCCTAAGATGATGCTTTAAATAGGTATCTCCCTCTATCGGTGAGTTTTAGTTTCGTGTTGCTCGTGCAGCAGAAGGTTCCAAGCTGCCAGAAGGGGTGGAATCTCCATATTGCACAAGTGCTCTTTACATAGATTAATCAAAATATTTCCTTATTAATATATTTAAATCATTAAGTCAGAAATTATTGTAATATTTGTCTTTATTATTTAAAAATGAAACTTTAGGGAACAAAAATCCAGACATTACTGTATGTGGAATCAACAAAACAATTTGATGTTGTTGTAAAACACAGATGAACTGTCACTTGGAACACTTTATTTTGAATACCCCATCACACCTTGGTCTTTTAAATCGACCTCGTTTTTCATCAAAACAGGGCCAGTGACCTACAGCCTCTTTTCTTATTTCACTAATTGGAAGAGTTGCTGAATTTTCTCTCTTTTGTTTTTTTCTGAATCTGTTTCTCAGCAGAGCCAGAACACTGGGTGGGTCTCCCTCTCTTTCTTTCTTGAAGTACCCTTGCTTCCTTATTTTTGCTTGTCTTTCTTGAAGACAATTATAAAAGTATTGTTTGTGAAATAATTGAAATCCAAAGTGAATGCACAGTATTCCCTGTTAAGAAACAATAATTAATAGATTCTGAAAAAAAAATTCATCGCCGCCACGGCGGGAATTGAACCCGCATCTCTCCAGATTCATGCCAGAGCGCGCTAACCATTTGCACCACGCGTCGGACAACGAATATTTTCAGAATTTGACCTTTTTAAGTTTTTCTTCTTGAGACGTGACTGAGACAGCGCCATCTATACTCAAGGAGACGCAACGTTTACAGTCGTTGCATTCGATTATCAGATGTTAATGAGAAGGTCGCTAACGCTATCGCGTTAAATATATAATTGAAATCCAAAGTGAATGCACAGTATTTCCTGTTAAGAAACAATAATTAATAGATTCTGAAAAAAATTCATCGCCGCCACGGCGGGAATCGAATCCGCATCTCTCCAGATTCATGCCAGAGCGCGCTAACCATTTGCACCACGCGTCGGACAACGAATATTTTCAGAATTTGACCTTTTTAAGTTTTTCTTCTTGAGACGTGACTGAGACAGCGCCATCTATACTCAAGGAGACGCAACGTTTACAGTCGTTGCATTTGATTATCAGATGTTAATGAGAAGGTCGCTTATTTAACGCGGTAGCGTTAGTGACCTTCTCATTAACATGAATTTTTTTCAGAATCTATTCATTATTGTTTCTTAACAGGGAATACTGTGCATTCACTTTGGATTTCAATTATATATTTAACGCGGTAGCGTTAGCGACCTTCTCATTAACATCTGATAATCGAATGCAACGACTGTAAACGTTGCGTCTCCTTGAGTATAGATGGCGCTGTCTCAGTCACGTCTCAAGAAGAAAAACTTAAAAAGGTCAAATTCTGAAAATATTCGTTGTCCGACGCGTGGTGCAAATGGTTAGCGCGCTCTGGCATGAATCTGGAGAGATGCGGGTTCGATACCCATCGTGGCGGCGATGAATTTTTTTCAGAAGCTATTAATTGTGAAATAAATTCCAAAGGGATTATTTTACTCAACCTCAAAACAACATTACCTGACACACCAACATTTGGTATCTATCTATCTTCGTAGGTTTGCATGCATAAATATCTGGAATAATATAAATTTCAAAATTTATACTATTCCAGATATTTGGAAATATCATCATCATCATCATCATCCTCAATCAGTCCTGTTTGACAATATCTGGTCCACTGCACCTTAATCTCCCCTCTTTTTAAGGCCTTTCATAACCCTATTCATAACCCTATTCACTTATCCACACTGGTTTCCATAAATTAAAGAAAATCCCTATGTTAAGTCAGTGGGAAGCTAACATCAAAGTTCTATAACTTCTGATTTTTTTTGTTTTGAAAAATGTGATTGTAAATAACGATCTCAATCAAATAAATCAATATCTCGATTTTCAACAATATTCGTTCAGTATTTAATGAGTTATGGAAGTTTGAATATTTAACGACAGCAATGCGTCTTAAGAAACATACAAAACTGAAGAATAGTGAAAGAATTCTTTACACAAAGTTCTAAAATGCAAACTTATGTTAATAAACACTTTGATACAATACTTATTACTAAGTTTTAATTAACTTCTGAAGTCAACTCTTGTTATTGCTAAATATTCAATTTTCCATAACTCATTAAATACTGAAAGAATATTGTTGAAAATCGAAATATTGATTTATTTGATTGAGATCTTTATCTGCAATCACACTTTTCGAAACAAAAAAAAACTTGTTTTAGAAGTTACAGAGCTTTGACATTATCTTCCCATTGACTCAATATAGGAATTTTCCTTAATTTATGGAAAGCAGTGTATAATTATGCATACAGGCAACATGGCCAAACCAACGGAGTCTCTTTCTACACATTGTGCTGTTCGAAGGTGGTTGACTCCTTTGCCCAACCTCGTCATTATTTACAAAGTTGAATCACCTAATACCCAAGATACTGCGTAAGCATCTAGAATCAAAAGCATCCAGTTTCCTGTTATCTTGTTTACAAAGAGTCCAGGTTTCACTATCATAATTAACTCTAGAAAGAACCACACTATTATACTGTCTAATTTTAGCCTTTAGATGTATATGCCTATTTCTCCACACACTGTAGATTCTTAACTCTTACAGTGCTGGGTTTCTGAAACTGAACTCACTGTGATGGCCTGATTTATTTTAAAGTGTTTCTAGAAAATAAAATAAACAACTTTAAAACCATAGCCTGAAGTAACTAATGAATGGAAATTCATTCATTATATACCAAAAGAAAGCCGTCCCATGGTCGAGTGGTTAGTACACTTGGCTAGTAATCTAAGGAATCTGGGCTCGAACCCCGGGTAAGGCAGGATGTATGTGTTGTTTTTCTGCTGAGGTCCTGCCATCCTCTTAGATCTTCTACTGTGGCATATAAACTGACAGGCTCCTGTCAGACCTCTGTGGCAAGCAGCTGCTTGAGGGAGTATTTATTATACCAAAAGAAAGAGCATTTAATTGTGCTTAATAAAATGGCAAAAGTTCGAAGGAAATAAAGGTAGGTTAAATTTTTTTAGCATCCACTGCAAAATTTTACTGTATTTTTTCCACTTTATCTTTAGGATAATTTCAAAAATATATATATTTTTCCCCGTTTTTTCTATATTATTTTAATATAAACAGTTCATAATATTTCAATTATTGCCTAAATCTTTCATTTTTACTAAATTATTTAGTCATTTATGCATAATATAATGAGTAAACATATTCTTAGACTTTGATGATTTGCAAACTCTAAGCCTAATTAAAGCAGTATCATAAAAAATAAATTTGCTTTAAAAACTAGATAATTTAAATAAGAAATGGAAAATATATTTCAAAAAGTTATAAAGAACTATGAATTAAAATTCCAGAAAATGTTTCAAACCATTTAAATTTTAATTGATGCACTGAATTTGAGAACAAGTCTCTTTATTATGAAGCTGCATAACTGCTATGGAAAAGTTTAATTCTAAAACTCCAGTAGAAATTTTGGCTAAAAATTGCAATTTCCTTACCTTAATTTGTTTATGTTTTAAATGTAATTAAAGATAATGATAAATAAAGTCCTACCATTTAAAATTCGCGCTCTGAGTAATCCTAATGCTTGTTGTGACTGTCGCCATTATAGATCACTAGCAGTTTCACTTTCAATCGTTTCTAATTAATTATTGTTTATAATCGCAGTATCCATTTGAGAAGCAATAAAATATAATTTCAGAAGCATAAAAGTAAATAAAAAAAAGTCTTTAATCGAAAGTCTGCTAAAATATTGATCGCAAGCCAATGTGCATAGTTCCCGGATGATGCAATTTCCAGTAGTAAAAAAAATCAATATCCTCATGTTAAAAGTTTAGAAGCCATTATAACTCTAGTAGAGCTATAAATAGCAGAAATTTTTTACCTGTTGATTCTGTTGGAATCAACAGGTAAAAAATTTATATCATAGATTTATTGGCTATTTTTGATATTTCATTAGAAACAATTGCAAAAATTTCTGATTTCTATTTGGGAATTATTTTTTTACAACCTTGTAATATGGGAACGAAGCTTTGGTCTCTGACCACTAGAATGGAAAAGATGAAAGCAATTCTTCAGGCTGCTACACGACAAGGGTTAAAAGTCCCAGCAGCAATCCCTTGTCTGTTAATCTCATACCACACATCACCAGTATCAGTTACATAGCTCCCAAGATAATTAAACTGGGACACCTGCTGAAGAGTGGAGATATTCAGATTAACCGAACCACAGCCTGCATGACCAATTTTCATCACTTTAGATTTCTCTACTAACCTAAGAGACCTGGGTTCAAGGTCCAGGTAAGGCATGGATGTTCATGATATTTTTCTGCTGAGGTCCTGACATCCTCACAGACCTACTATGGCATATAAACTTACAGGCTCCTGTCAAACCTCTGTGGCAAACAGCTGCTTGAGGGGGTATTTATTTTTTTTTATCATCACCAAACCTACTCTAACTACCAGTCTCATCAACTGCTCGAATGAAAGAGTTCATATCATCAGTACCATTTGCCAAAAAGGCAAAATTATCAGCATAATCTAATTCAGAAATTTTCAGATCTCCAGATCATTTTAGCCCAAAATCTTTCCCTCAAAGTGAATTTTGCATAACATAATCAATAGCAACACCAAAGAGAAAAGGAGACAAAATACACCCTCGTTGAACATTAACTTTTACACATGACTCAGTGTTATTATAGAGAGCTATCATTATGTTAACTAACTTGTCAGGTATGCCATAAGATTTCACAATCAATCACAAATTATGATGATCAACAGAGTCAAACCCCTTTTTGAAATCAACAAAGCTAACCAAAGGTTTCTGCTTGGTTGGGGTTTAATTGCGCAATGGCAACTAGGCCTATATCGCGCCAAACACATGGTAAATTATAGTAAAAAGTAAATAGGTAAAAGTCATTTAACCCGCAACCAAAAGTTAAAGCAACACACGAAAAGGATGAAAGCAACAATAATGTGAAAGATGAACATGAAAAAAAAGCGTAAAACAAGGTTTGTAAAAAAAGGGGGGGAAAAGAGTCAACAAATGTAAAAGAGAAAAAACAACAAATGGATGTATAGGATCCACATTATAAAAACATATCAAAAGGTCAAAATCAATTAAAACATTAAATAAGTGTATAATAACCAGTAAAATTTCAAAGACAGGAGTTAAAAGAGTTTTATTAGATAAAAAATGTCCGAGTGTAAGGGGCTAGGAAGTAAAATCATAAAATGTAAATAATAAAAGTCTATCTAGATTAAAAGCAGGACAATTGATTAAAATGTGTTTAATAGTTAAAATGGTGTCACAAAACTCACACTTAGGTTCGTCATCGTCCGAAGAAGAAGCAAATGAGTAATAAAAAAGTTACCTAAGCGGAACTGAGCAAGAATAACTTCCTCCTTCAATTCCTGCGGTAACATGACTACCATGGTTTGATAATAAGTTTGATCTCAAAGATTTGAGGATTTTGATTGAGAATTGACCAAGATCTCTGGAACTGTGCCAGAAACTTGATGGTAAAACGCTGCCAGAAATCCAGATATGGAACCAGCAACAGAGAGCCATACAGGGGCTTGGTTGACTTGGCAGCACTCAACCAAGCCCCTGTATAGCTCTCTGCAGCAGTGTCTGCCAAGGATGTAGACATGACCAGGCACGCAACAGAAGAGAATGATGGTTCTGACTGCCAGACGATGCAACTGCTGGTGGATCTTGGAAAGAACAGGGTGAGGTTGATGCCTGGCTGAGATCAAAGCCTGTAGTGAGTAGGTATAGAGGACACACCGACGATGCTTGGCAGTTATGTAGTCCAAGGTAATGCTGATAACATGCAACTCTGCAGTGAAGATGGAACACTACTGTGGGATATGGTCTGCAATGATTATATCACAGCAGACCATGGCTGATCCCACTAATGCACCAGACTTCGAACCATCTATGAAGACAGGCAAGAAGTCTAGGTGCTCAGCACGATGGCTGTCAAAGAGTTGTCGATACACACAAGTTGGGTGTAAAGGTCTTACCTATCCTGCAAAGACAAAAGTCGCAGAAAGGGGAAACAGTGAGCCACAGTGGCAGTCGACTGTGAGATGCTATTGAGACTGGTGTTAATGTCTCGCAGGTAACCTTGGACATGCAAACTGAAAGGATGAATGGCAGTCAGCCGGTTCTGGTATAACATTTCCCACTGGAGACTGAAAACAAAGTCCTAAGTTGGATGGCAGGGAATGCCATTTTGCTGTGTACTGTAGAGACAACTGTTGATGGAAAATAGATAAAGAAGGTTCATCAGTCTCAACGTAAAGACTCTGGACGGGACCCTGTGCAAACACAGGGGGTCTCTGATGGTGGATTGGGTTCAGCACCTTCACCACTGAATCCCAAGCAGAGACATATACCTGAGATCCATAGTTCAGTTTCGACTGGACAAGTGCATGGTACAGGTGAACATTGGTCTAGCCCCCCCCCCCCCCCCCCCCCCCCCCCAAAGAGAGGGAGGAGAATATCTTGAGGATATTCAATGCCCCAGTGCACTTGGACCTAAAATGACGAATGTGAAGTTGAAAGGTCAATTTCCAATCAAAGATCAGATCAAGAAACTTGGTATCTGCCACAATTGTAATGTTACCACCAAGCGCAGCTCGGGATCCAGATGAAGATTACACTTGTGGCAAAAGTGCACAGAAGCAGTCTTCTGTGGGAAGAACCAAAACCCACTGCCACGCACAAACTGAGAGATTGTTTAGGGCAGTTTGCAGTTGTCATTCAATGACTCTCAGGTTCGATGATGAGCAAATGATGCTAAAGTCATCAACACAGAGGGCATTGCTTATAATCAGATGAAATTGTCGTGTAATGGAATTTATCTTAATAACAAAAAACGTAACATTTAAGACACAGTCTTGTGGTACCCCCTAGTCTTGGGTGAAAGGCAGCGACAGAGTGTTGCTGACAAGAACTCGAAAAGTACGAGAAGATAAAAAGTTTGTGATGAAGATCGGCATGTGACCTCTTAAGCCAATGCTATGGAGGTCATGAAAAATGCCGATCTCCACGCTATGTTGTCCACCTTTTCAATGTCAAAGAAAATTGACACCAAGTGCTCTCGATGTAAAAACGAATCCTGATCACCAATTCAAGGCAGATCAGGTGGTCTGAGGTATACTGGTGGCTGCAAAATCCACATTGTGTGTTGAAAAGAAGACCACAATGTTCCAAATACCAGGCCAGCCTGACATTTACCATTCTTTCGAACACCTTGCACACACATATAGTCAATGCAATTGGTCTATAGTTCAAAGGAATCTTGGGATCTTTCTGTGGCTTGGGGAAGGCCATGACAATGGCCTTCCACCAGGAGTCCAGAAATTGCTCCTCGATGTAAATGTAGTTCAAGAGTTGGAGCAGCCAATTCTTACTTGATGGTGAGAGATATTGGAGTCCTTTCTTTTTAGACCCTGGTGGGGACCCTTAGATTGGATTGTCTGGCTGTCTGGGGTTGGGAAGGAGAGGGCCTTCTGGAGGTGGTAGCAAAAGGAGCATATGCAGGTACAGAAACCAGAGTTGATATTGAGATTGACACTTACTTCGGTTTCACCTGCATCAAGAGGTACTTTGCAGCACCACCACAGAAGCCATAGGAATGATGGGCTTTCCAATCACTGCAGTGGCACAGGAGACCTTGCAGGTCGAAATATAGTTCAGTGATGCCATCTGATGATCCACTATACAAGTACTACATCTGATGGATGGCACCACACATCACTATCATGTGCTGATCGACGCAAAAAGGAAAACTGACATTAGAGCTGCGAAGCAGCAAAGGAGGAATCTGCCAATGAAATCTGCATTACACTAAAGTTTTTTAATTCTTTCTGTTCATTCAAATCAGGAAAGTGGAGACTTTTGAATTCTGAACTGTGGCAAGGAATTATTGCCAATAAGATTTGGTAGCAATAAGGTCTGAATTTATACTGTAACTCTTTAATTGAATTGTGTCGAGTGTAGACCGTTTTGAAGAGCGAGTTCAGAGCTTTTTTTTTTTCAATATAAAAAAATTGATTATTGCTACCATAAAATCAAAAAGTTGGGACTAATGTCCAAGTTCCAAGCTCTCGTGGGTTCATGGATGGATGGATGGGAGAGGGAACCCACTGGACAGCTATTGAGAAAAGGGTGTCAGCTTCCCATCAAGGCCATCCATGGTTGTGATGCCCCCTCATTCACTTTTACTTTACCTTAACCAGTTTTACTTAATTTACATTATATTTATCATTTTGGGGATTTTTATTTCCTTTTTGGCATCACAGTGCTCGTTTTCAAGAGTTAGGAGTTGCGCATGCACGACTCCGAACTTCCGATTGTCACCCGCTAAAGCGCGTGCACAAGGACATGCCCCCTCTTGCATCATAGCTTGCGCCGCTCATCAATTTATGCAAACGTCTTCCCGCCATGCAACATGACACGTGCAGGCACTGTAAGCCTCTTGTTACAACCGGCGACATGTTGTCACAGTAGCTCAGTAGTTAGACAGTTATACAGACAGAAGAGAGTGTGGTAGTAAGAACGGAGGAGCACAGTTAGTGCAGTGTGTGTAGTCAGAGTTTTTGGACAGAGAAATGATGTAGTATCTTCTTTATTGAAGTTTTGGTGAGTGTTTTTTGGAAATAAATTGTTTGTTATATAAACCTTTTGAATCTTTACTAATTTTTTCTTTTGAGCAACGTTAATTGTTTGATTAGAAATTACCTTTACATTTTGACAATCATTTAATATTTTTTGAATTCTTACTCATTAACGCTCGCTGGTATTTTGAACTCTAATTTAACTTTTTTTTTGGCACTTTGTTAATTATTGCCTGGTGCCCGACTCAACTATCCGGAGCATAAAAATAATTGGATCAGACAAAGGGTCCAAACATTAAAAGTAATTCCTTTCTTAGGAGCATTACGTGGTGTTCTTTAACATGCAGGGAGTGGCTCTACCACACACAGGGCCACAGCTTAACATCCCATCTAATGGACGGTGGCCTTTTCAAGCTAAACAGTGACTCTTTACAGTTTTCTTTACTCAGACTTTACAGTTTTCTTTTTAATTTTGTTGTGAATTTTGTGTTTTGTTTGTAAAATCTACTATACATTTCAGAGTTTGTTTGTTAGTTCAAGAACTCCTCCTAAATGGTAAGAACTAGAACCATCAAATTCAGCATAGCATCTCATCATAATTTAGTCCAATAATTTGGAGCCCCAAAAAAATAAGCCCACACCCACCAAAAAAAAAAAACAGATTAACATGATAAACAAAAATGACAAGTTCTTAATAATAGCTATTATTTCCAACCACATACAACAATGCATGTTGTGTGATGGTTCACCATTCACATTCCCTAACCAGTTTAATATATTTACATTAGCTGTCCTGTGGCAAAGTGGCTAGTGCACTTGGCTACTGATCTAAAGGACCTGGGTTCAAGCCCAGCGTAAGGCATGGGCGTTTGTGATATTTTTCTGCTGAGGTCCCGCCATCCTCACAGACCTTCTACTATGGCATTTAAACTGACAGGCTCCTGTCAGACCTTTGTGACAAGCAGCTGCTTGAGGGGGTAGTTATTTATTTTTTTATATTGTTTTTGGGTCTTTCATTTTCTTTGAACCATTGCCTCTCTCTGTCCATCAGAAATTTGACAATTGTGCAACTCTTTTCAATGATGGCCATTAACTGCCAATATCAAGGTCACAACCATATGTCTTTATAGATGCATGATCTCATATGCAAATGTGGCTCACAGGAATGATGTTTGACAAGTGCCACATTTGTCTTAAGCCAGTGAGTGTATTGCTAAGAGTAGATGGGAGAGGAGAAGTTAGTCAAGTTTTGAGAGAGAGAGAGGAAGTAGGAGAAATTAGAGAAGGGTTGGGTTGTTTTACCTCTGAGCAGCACTTTTTTGCACACCATGGGCTAAATGGCCAGGTCACATGGACCCCAAAGGCTCAGAGAAGGTTGGAGGAGGGGACCCACTGGAACAGAAATTAGAGGAGGAGTGAAGTAGTTTGTAGAAGAGTCAGTATATGAAGTATTTTGTAAAAGGAATTATTTTGTGAGTTAATACTCAAATAAAACTTTTATATTTTAAGAAATTGCATTTTTTTTTTCTCTTGAGCAGAGATAAGTTTAGTATTATTGGATTAACATTGTTTTTGGACAATCAATTATTTTCTGATCTTACACTCATTTTAATAAAGAATCCTGTTTTTTTTTGTTTTTTGTTTTTTTTTGGGGGGGGGGGGAAAGGGGCAAGATTATTTGCCTGGCACCTGAATTACAAGATATCTGGCAATTTAAAACAACATATCTTGGAGTATTACAGTTTGCCTAACAATTAAGTCATGTTCATACAAATCATGGATTAGTGGCATATTGTAAGATTGATGACATTTTAATGGTCTTCGACCAGTTTATGTTTCAACTTTTAATCTAATACTTTTGGACTCTTCATAACTTTCCAAATACTTGGTCCCAAATATCCGATAAATTTCTTTTCCTTGACAATCCATATTACTTTTTAAAAAATATCAAACTCTTACCTTTAATAGAAGCTGATTTAGAACCTGACCCCCTTTTGCTACAAAACCCTATAAATATTAATCATATTTATTAACAGGCATTTCTCATGCTAATGCTTGGGCAGAGCTGACTTTAGATACTCTTAGCAGTGTTACTATGCCTTTCGGTTTTTGAATTAAAACTAGATTATGTTGATATTCAGGGGGCCCATTAGCAGGGTTAAAGGAAACCCCTAAACTTCCACATCCAAAATCCATGGAGAATTACATAAACAATTACAAAGCCTAATGAGTTATATCTGAAATGAAAGCTACTTATGTTGGGGGAATATTATGGGCTAGCTTAAATAAGATCTCTTACTTTCAGCTTCACAAAAGAGGTGGAAGAAACACTTGTACAGTATATGTTATTCAGTGTTTAGTGAAAATGGAAGTACCGTATATTAAGACTTGAACAATGATGGGTCAATCTGATATATTTGCAATTTGTACAATATCATTACAGCAACAATACTGCATAAAATGCAAGATGCATATTAGTAATTACTTGATTCTGAAAAGCAAAATAAGAATAATTACCTTTTGTATTGTATTGACTAGCAGAATAACCAATTCATGATCTGGATGAAGTAGTGAAGCAGCAGCTAAATACCCTAAAATGAGGTTAATTATGGAACATTTTTATCAGTCACAAAATAAGAAACAAGTATAATGTCTGATTAAAGCAGTAATGAATTTAAATCTGAAATATCACATACTTTATTGTGAAAAAGAAGAATAAAGTATCACCTCTGGATTAAATCTGAAATATCACATACTTTATTGCGAAACAGAAAAATAAAGTATTATCTCTGGAAAACATGGCTTATGAATTTTCATAAATAATGAAGTTTTTCTACTTTTAATGCCCTCTAGCCATGACAATTTGAACCAACAAATGATTGACAAAATGAAAATAATATTTTACTAGTATCTATAAAATATAAAAAATAATTTTTCATTCATCATTTAAAACAAAAAACCTGCATTTCATCAACTCTTGCAAGGAGGAACAAATAACTGCTATCAATATAAACCTCTTCACCATTATATTCTACCACCAAAATTTCAACCCCAGCACTTTTATGTTTTGAACAACTCCCAGCATTATTTAAGCTTTTTCTTTCCTCTTCCTTTAGCTCCTTCTAACATTCAAAATTCAAACTATGAATGATTGGAAAAATGCAAATATTTATATTTTATTAATACCTATAAAACATTAATTTTCATTTTACTTTAAAGTCAAAATGACTTCAGATGTCATTGGTGGATGGGTTACTGGCAACAGTTCAAATAGAGTTTCCTTTTAAAGCAACTCAACTCTGAACCATATCATGAAGTAAGTAACAAACTGCCGTGGCCGAGTGGTTAGCACGCTTGGCTACTGATCTATGGGATCTGGGTTCGAGCCCTGGGTAAGGCATGGATGTGTGTGCTGTTTTTCTGCTGAGGTCCCGCCATCCTCACAGACCTTCTACTATGGCATATTAAACTGACAGGCTCCTGTCAGACCTCTGTGGCAAGCAGCTGCTTGAGGGGGTATTTATTTTATTTTTATTAGTATAGTTAAACACCCTAACAAAGAGCATTTAATTTTGAACAATAAAAATTCAAATGGAAAAAATGGTAGGTATAAAAAAAATGTTGCAGGCAATTTATAGGAATTTTTAAAAGCAAAAAAGTCTTTTGGCATTTTAAGCATACACAGGTATATAAGCATCCTCCTCCTCCTCTTCAAACAGCCATGGGCTACTGAGGTCCAACCAGACCATGCAATTTAGTTCTCCAAGCATATCTGTCCTGAGTTACATCTGCTGCATCTGGCCACTGCACACCAATTCTAACAAAATCCTGTTTGACATTGTCTGCCCGCCTCATCCTAAGGTCTCCCCTTCCTTCTAAGGCATTTAGGCACACTCTAACTAACCCTATTAATTAACCTATAATGATCCTTATGAGCAACATGGCCAAACCAACGGAGTCTCTCTCTGCACAACATACTATTCAAAGGAGGTTGCAAACGCCTTTGCCCAACCTCATCATTAGTTACAAAGTTGAACTATCTAATGCACAAGATGCTGCATAAGCACCTAGAATCAAAAGCATCTAGTTTCCTGTTATCTCATTTACAAAGTGTCGAAATTTCACTACCACAACTAACCCTAGAAAGAACCAAACTATTATAAAGTCTATTTTTAGTCTTAAGGTGTACATCCCTATTTCCCCACACTTTCCATCATCATCATCATCCTCAAGCAGCCATGGGCTAAGGAGGTCCAACCAGACCGTGCAATTTAGTTCTCCAAGCAAGTCTGTCCTGAGCTACATCTACTGCATCTGGCCACTGCACACCAATTCTAATAAGATCCTGTTTCACGTTGTCTGCCCACCGCATCCTAGGTCTCCCTGTAACGCTCCAAACAATGTAGAATACTTAAAGTTTATTGCTCCGGATAGCTTTGACGGGCGCCAGGCAATCATTAACAAATTGCCAAAAATGTAGAATAAGTTGATTTAGGGTTCCAGTGCCAGTGAGCGTTCATAAGTGAGAGTCAAAATGATTCTTAACCAATAAGAAGTAATGTAAAAAAGATTCTAAATTCGCGTTGCTCAAGATAAAAACTACAGACTCAAAAGTTTGTAACATAACAAAATAGATTTATTTCCAAAAATAAGTAACTCACCAAGACATCAATGAAGAAACTAAAATCTGTGCTATACGCACCCTACTACATCTCTCTGCTCTCTCTACAACTCTCCTGCTTAATCCTTCAAGTGCCTCGCAGGGCACGGTTTTGACAATGGGGCGGCGCATGCCGGGAAAGACATTTGCATACAATGACGGACGCAAGCTATGACGCAAGAGGGGGCGTGTCCTTGGCACGCGCTTTAACGGTTACGGTCGGAAGTTCGGAGTTGCGCGTACGCAACTCCTAGAAACTTGAAAACGAGTGCTGTGATGCTGAAAAGGAAATAAAAATCCCCAAAATGATAAATATAACGTAAATTAAACAAAAACTGGTTAAGGTAAAGCAAAAGTGAACGATGGGGCATCACATCCCCCTCTTTCTGAAGCCTTTAGGCATACTGTTCATAACCCTATTCGCCAATCTATAATTATCCATACGGGCAACATGGCCAAACCAACAGAGTCTCTCTCTGCACAATATGCTGTTTAAAGGAGGTTGCAAACTCCTTTGCCTAACCTCATCATTAGTTACAAAGTTGAACCACCTAATGCCCAAGATACTGCGTAAGCGTCTGGAATCAAAAGCATCTAGTTTCTTGTTATCTTGTTTACAAACTGTCCAAGTTTCACTACCATAACTAATCCTAGAAAGAACCAAACTATTATACAGTCTAATTTTAGTCATTAGGTGTATACGCCTATTTCTCCACACTCTCCATAGATTCTTAAAAGTCCCGGCAGCAATCCCTATTCGTCCGTTAATCTCATGCCGCACATCACCATTATCTGTTACATAGCTCTCAAGATAATTAAACTGTGACACCTGCTCAAGACTGCAACCATTCAGATTAACTGAATCACAGCCTGCCTGACCAATTTTCATCACTTAAGTTTTCTCTCTGTTTATAACCAAACCTACCTACTACCAGTCTCATCAATAGCTCGAATGAAAGAGTTCATCTCATCAAGATCATTTGCCAAAAGGGCTAAATCATCAGCATAATCGAAATCAGAAATTTTGGTATCTCCAGCCCATTTAAGGCCAAAATCTTTCCCTTGAAGTGAATTTCGCATAACATAATCAATAACCAAACTAAAGAGAAAATGTGACAAAATGCACCCTTGCCGAACACCAGAAGTAATGCTAAACCAATTGCTACAAGACTTACCAACTCTCACACATGACTCAGTGTTATTATAGAGAGCTTTCATCATGTTAACTAAGTTGTCTGGTATACCATATGATCTCACAATCAACCACAAAAATTATGACGATCAACAGAGTCGAAAGCCTTTTTGAAATCAACAAACCTAGCAACCAAAGGTTTCTGAAACTCTTAAACATTTCTCAAGAATCTGCCTAAGGGAAAATATCTGATCCACACATCCCCTACCACTTCTGAATCCACATTGCTCATCATGCAATTGACTGTCAACCAGATTCGTAATTCTATTTAGTACAATCATGGAAAGAACTTTACCTGGAAGAGAGAGTAGGCTGATACCCCTATAGTTATCACAAGAACTGCGATCACCTTTTTTGATAGTAGGGATAATAATAACTGTGGTAAAATCCTTAGGAACCATGCCTTTATCGTAAAAGATATTCAAAATTTCAGTCATCCAAGTGGTAACCGAAAAATTCCCAGCTCTAAGCATTTCAGTAGTAATTTCATCTACCCCTGGGGATTTATGTATTTTATGTTTAGAAAAGCCAAAATAACTTCAGACTGTGCTATAGGGCCAACATTAAAGCCAGTAATACATCTATCATAATTAAAACCAATGGGAGTAGAACTATCCATACATTGTTTAGTACAATACTGAAATGAAACTACCACAAGAACTAGCCACATTGTTTAACACAATACTGAAATGATCAGCCCACATAGCGATGACAGAATCCTCACCTTAAATAACCTTACCTTGTTTACTCTTCAATCCTTGTATACCTGTCCGTTTTCAACCACACAAAACATTAACTATCTGGTACAGCTCTCTGCTGTTGTGCTGTCTAACTGCTTCCTCGGCTTTGTCAGCCAAACCATCAAGCCAAAGATTCTTATCAGCAGCTAACTGATTTTTTACACGTTTATTAAGTTCTCTGTAATGCTTTCTATTAGGACTAGAAGAGTATTGATTAAGGACATTCCTGCAGTTCTTTCTTTCCGAAATAAGCTCAAGTGCCTTATCACTCAGATAATTCTGCCTCTTCTGCTCCTTTTTTTCCTAAAAGAGTACTGTTAGTGTCCAAAAAAGCCTGTTTAAAATGATCCCATTCTTCCTCAACTTCAGTAGTAAGCATACCATGACTGTCATAATGACTAAGTAACCTATCATGGTAAGCTTTGGCTATAACTGGATCTTTCAGAGCTTCAGTATTAAAAGAAAATTTTTGAACCCTAGCACAACACTTTTTAAGTTTAAGTTGCAAGACACTTTTAACAAGGTAATGGTCAGATTCAATTTCAGCTCCCTATATGACCTATTCCTAACAGAACTAGCCCATCTGCTGTTAATATATAATCAATCATATTCTTATGCAGCCCATCTGGTGAAATCATGTGCACTGATGTATGTCATGGTGTTTGCAATAAGTGTTAGTTATTTTCAAATCATTAAGTTTACTTACCACTAGGGGACATTGCCCATTGCAGCTACCAATACCAAAAGGTCAGAAGTAATGTAAATATCATGTTTCAATAAATCTTGAACATATTTTCATATTTATTCAGTTTATGTAAATATTATGTGATGGTCATCCATCCACTTTTATACTTCCTTAACCAGATTCACTTTATTTTACAATTATTATTTTATGTTTTCTTTATTATGAATTATCATTTTCCCCACCCATCCATTAGGAGAGTTGGCGACTGCACAACTCCGTCTTTTGATTGACAGCTGGTAACTGCAAAGTGCAAGGACACGACGATTTATGTCATCTTCACCCCTGATTACCATATGCAAATATGGCTTCACCACATGATGTCACACATGCCAGTTTGAAAGCCAGAGTGTATGGATAAGTGTCATTAGGTCATGGAGTTAGATAAGATGCGTTAGAGAGATGAGGTGTGTTAGTGAGTGAGATGAGGTCTGTTGAAGGAGTAGAGTTAATGGTTATTTTTGTGAAGTTAGTTGAGAGAAGTTTGATGCAAGAGTTTGTTGGAAGTGACCTGCAGTCAGTTTTTCCTATTTGCTGCATGTGTTTACTGGTGAGTCTAGAATTCAATAAACAAACTAAAGTGATGAAAATTGGTCAGGCAGGATGTGATTCAGTTAATCTGAATGGTTGCAGTCTTGAGCAGGTGTCACAGTTTAATTATCTTGGGAGCTATGTAACAGCTATTGGGTGACATGTGGCATGAGATTACAGACAAATAGGGATTGCTGCCAGGACTTCTAAGAATCTATGGAGAATGTGGAGAAATATGCATATACACCTAAAGACTAAAATTAGATTGCATAATAGATCACTTATTTCTAGGGTTAGGTATGATAGTGAAACTTGGATGCTTTGTAAACAAGATAATAGGAAACTTGATGCTTTTGATTCTAGATGTTTACACAGTATCTTGGGCATTAGGTGGTTCAAATTTATAATAATGATCTAGTTAGGCAAAGGAGTCGGCAACCTCCTTTGAGCAGCATATTGTGCAGAGAGACACTTTGTTTGGTCATGTTGCTCGTATGGATAATTATACACTGGCGTAAACTGAAAAAAGAACACCATTTACAACAATTGAAGCATAATCTATGAGATTTATTTAGTAGAAACAACTTGCTGAGAAAGGGCAGTGATCACACATGTGAAGGGATTCAACGTTTTACCTTTTAATGAGTATTGCATTTTACAGAAGGCACATTTTAATAAGGTGTTGAACCTCCTCAAGCAGCAATACAAGCTTCCAATCTGGCACACAATTGGTCATACAAATGCTGGATATCATGCTGAGGGATACCATTCCATGCGTTTTCAACTTGGATGAGTAATTCAGCAATGGTCGTTGCCTATCGCAGTTCCGCAGAAGAGTCTGATTCAATTCCAGACATGCTCGATTGAAGACAAGTTCGGAGAGTATGCTGGCCAAGGAAGTTGGTGCACTGCCTGAAGAGCATGTTGAGTTTCCCGGCAGAGTGTGGGCGGGTGTTATCCTGCTGGAATATCTCATTTGGGATTACACTCAAATATGGCAGGATGACCGGCTGTATGATGTTGTTGACGAATATATTGGCATTCCCTGTACAAACACCAGACATGTACGATAGTGATAGCTAATTGCTCCCCACACCATGATGCCCGACGTGGGCCCTGTGTGTTGCTGGCAGATGCACAATGGAAGAAGCCGCTCACCTTGTTGCCTTCAAACACATAAACGACCAGATGCTCCTGAGCAGAATCAGCTTTCATCACTGAACACCATAGACTGCCATTCTTCCCTCCAATGAACTCATTCTTAACACCACTTCAAACATGCTTGATAGTGATGAGATGACAGTGGTAACTGTGCCAGTGGCATGCATGCCTCTTACCAAATTAAAAAATGCCTCTTTACCAACCTCATAACTAACTTTCCGGCCGCGTATCCTTGTTTATCTGTCAACTCTGCTAACTCACAGAAAAAGTAGTTATGTTTTTTAAAAAATCTTAATTGTCATCTCTATAATAAAAATGATAACGGCAACGTATAAAGTATAATATTACTTAACATATTAATTTCATTAAAATGTTAAGTAATGAATTTTTGCATAGAGGAAAGTTTTTATCACAGATTACGTAAGAACTCGCCCTACTCCGGGAAACATTAAGATGAGTTTTGTGTTGTTAACCAGTTCGTTGTTTAGGCTTGATTGAATTTCACGTAGATGACCTTGACTCTGTTGTTTCAATCTTATGGGTTTTGGGGCTGACTGGAGCTGATCGGCCTTTATTGGGCTGACTGGAGTGGTCCACTCCAGTCAGCTCGATCAAACCTCCACTGTGAAATGCGTGAAGGGCTGCAAGGCCCCCCACAGGAGATGGTGCACATCACGAGGAGATGATCGCTTCCATAAGACTTCAATCTCCCATGTAAAGAGTAGAAGGATCAAGGAGGAGTAGATGGTAAGGTCAATGGCAGTGAAAGTGCAAGGTGGGGAGTGAAAGTAAGTTCTGACACCAGTGTTCAACAGGGACAGAGAAGGATCCAAGAGCCACTGCTCCAGGACTCCATTTGGTGTCAGTATTGCCCCATAGTGGACTATGTCTGTTGAAGTCCCCCATGATGAGGAAGGGGGACAGCAGTTGCGAGACGAGGTCATCAAGATCTTCCTGGAAGATGATGCTTCCAGGTGGAAGATATACAGCAGACAGTCAGCGAGAACCCCACAAAGAGATGGATGGCTACCGCCTCTAAGTCGGTGGTGAGGGGTACAACCTGGAATGGAGAATGGTTGCTCACGAGGATGGCGACACCCCCGCAAGCTGGACCATATTCTTCCCGGTCCTGGCAAACTAGTGAAAAGTGCCGGATCATGGGATCTGTGACTGGCTGCAAGTACATCTCCTGCAGGCACACACAGATGGGCTGGTGTGCCTGAAGGAGGACCTTGATGTTGTCAAGATTCCTCTGGAATCCATGATAATTCCATTGTAGGAGTGTGGCCATCTCAGGACTTAGAAGAGTGGGCAGAAGACGAATTCCTATTCAACTTAACCGCCGCAGAGGACGGTTTAATGAATAGGGGGCAGTTGGTATCCATGTCCTCAGAATCGTCCAAGGGACATGGATCGGTGACTGCTCTTTGTGGTGCAGTGATTATTTTCTTTTTTGGCCCTAGCGGGGGTCCCTTTGGTTTTGAAGGTCTAGCTGTCTAAGGATGGGGAGGAGGTGGCCTTCCGGTGGAGGTGGAAGGCTGAGTTGCAGGAATGGAAACCGGGGTTGATGTCTAAGCCGACACCACACCCTCTGTTTCGCCTGCATCAGGAGGTACTTAACTCCAGGCGAGAAAGACTCAGTTGGTGGTACACTGATATCAGTCTGCACCGCCACCGAAGTCATTGGAATTATGTGCTTTCCTGCACTGGCATATGATACCTTGCCAGGTGGGGCAGGCAGTGCAGCGAGCTTTCTTGTCTCAGTGTATAAGATGTTATTCATAAATCTTAAAGCATTGCACCTCCTTTTCCTCCTTCCAGTTGGGACAGTCGCGGGAATATGCCAGATATTCGCCACTGCAATTGACACAGCTTGCCTTTTCTGCTATGCAGTCAGGATCAAGATTATCCTTGCTGCCACAGCGAGCACAGGTGGGTTTGCCCCAGCAAGCTGTGCAGGCATGACCGTATATCTCGCACTGAAAACAGTGCAGAGGGTTTGGTATATATGGCCGTACTTCACAATGTATATAACCTGCCTTGATGGAAGAAGGCAGGCGTAGTGTGTTAAATGTCACAATCAATACCCAGGTGGGTACCAATTTCCCATCATGGTGTGACGAAACCCGATGGACTGCTGTTACTCCTTGAGGGGTGAGTTTCGAAAGGATTTCCTCCTCGGTGACTTTGAGGAGGCCCCATTCTGTAATCGCATCCTGAGAGGAATTCAAATCTCTGTTGACAGCCAGTTACATCAATCTCTGTAACTTTTAGGAGTAGTTCTAAATGTTTTGAACAAGCGTTCTCAACCTGCAAGTTGCCAGATCATAAGCACTCGATGGATTTCGGCTGTCCCACAAGACCTTTTAAGCCTTTATTAACAAAAAATGGGGACATGTCCCCAAGTACCTGATCACCCATGGAGTGGATGATCAGGAATCCCAGGAACGAAGACACAGACAAAGAAGATGATGGCAGAGATAACGTAGATGAGGAAGATGGGATTCAATGTCAAGCCCTCTTAGCAGCATTGATCGCATTAATTTCATCATCAACTCTCATGTTTTGTTTTGTGTGGTTCAGTGCCAGCTGTCCCCACCCTCCACGGAGCCCAACAAGGGGACACCCAGTTGGGCGTCAGGGCTACGCAGGCACTGTACCTACAAGACAGTAAGCCAAGCTCTCAAAAATAAATAAAAGGAAAATGAAAAGAGAAATGTGCAAAAAAAGCCTTTCTTCACAAAAGGAACTAAGTGAAAAATAACAAAATTGTGAACAATCAAACTGGTCACACAAAGAAAGGATAACTACAAAAGGAAAATAAGTTGTGAGGAAACTCGTAAACCTGTACCTGGATCGTGGGCAAGGTTACTCACCACTGTGCATAGTTGACCCTAGCAGGACCTTCCCACCAGCCAATTGCTCCTGGGGGAGCCACCCAAGAAGCTTCTGTTTACCAGAAGCAGAGGCCAAAGCAGTGTATAGCAGGGGGCCTGAAATCCACTGCGAAGCAACCTGGTAGACCCCCAAGCACCTACCAGGATCCTCCCTTCCTGGGACACAGGTCTCCGTGAATGGCAAACACACGGGCAAGAGTTCAGGACCCTATGAAGGTACCCGAGCCAGCAGAACCTTCACAGAGTGATCCCCTCACCACGTAAGGAGCTCGCACTGAGGGGTGAAATTTAGGAGTTCAGAAATTATAAAAAAGTTTATGGATGTGAATGAGGAGAATGAAAGAAAATTTAGTATACAGTGATCATATAAAATATATTTTGAAGTGCATTTTTTGTATATGAAGTATATCTTTGAATGAAAAGTGATTTTTCTTATGTAAAATGTGAATGGAATTGCATTGGATGAAATGCTAGCATCGTTTATGATAAATTACTGATACAGCTTTTCTTTACTCTTAGATATGATGTATATGTATATGAATCTGTTCGGTGTCATCAGTGATGTTGATGCATCGATGTGTAATTATCGGGATGACATTGGCAAGATTTGTTTGCATATATTTGAGCTGACCATGATTGTCTTGAAGTTTTAGTACACTTTTTGAGCTGTCTCCAATGGCAAAGTTTATTTTTATTACTTTGACTGAATCTGACACTAGCAAAACTCCTTTGGGAGGGTATTGCAAAGCTCAATGAGGGGAGGTAATTAATGCTATTTTTATTTAGCAAGATCGCGATTTATTGTGCTTAAGTGAAGTTTTAGCAGATGATTAAATTCCCACTTGTTTGTAAAATGAAATTATTAGCTTCACATATTTGATTGTAGTTAGGAGAATTTAATGGAGGACCAATACCCAGTTTTTTCCTGTATTTGATTGTTGCTAGGGGAATAAATGGAAGTTATGTACCCCACTTGATGCACCTATACATATATTCTGTGAAAGAGCAGAATTTGATGTATTTGAATTATTTTCTTTACCTTTTAGATAGTAAGCAGCAGAGGAGTAAACAAGCTATGTGTACAGTTAGAAGTATGCAACTTTTGGAATCATATCAGAATGTGATACAGTTAGACCAATTAACACTAGTATGCAGTTAATTGCCACAGCCATTGGTATGCATTTACACTAGGAAGCTTATACACTTTATTAGGAGGAATGGGAGGTACCTTTGGTTGTGATGGAAGATTGTGTTGGAGTGAAAGTAGTTCGTATCATTAAAATTGTGTATATATACTCATTACTTTACTTATGCTCAGTAATTTGTAAATGATGAAAGAAGTGTCCTTATATTGAAAATTGCTCATCAAAATCTGTTAGGTCAAATTTTGACTCTCTTTGGGAGTGGGAGTTGTGATGGTCCACCCATTCACTTTTACTTTTGCTTAACCAATTTTACTTTATTAACTTTAATAATTATTATTTTGGAAATTATCTTCAGTTGGCATCACTTTTCCTCACCCAAAACTGCTAAAGGAGTTGTGCATGTGCAACTCCCACTTTTGATTGATAGTTGCTAATGCACGTGGTAGGACAAGCCCCTCTTACAATATAGCTTGCATGAGTGTGCAATTTTAAAATCATGTATATGTTTTTCCCAGTGTACAACACATATGTGTCAGTAGCACGCCACATGTATAGTAAGTGACATTAGGTCACAGAGTTAATAGAGAGAAGTTTCTGAAATTAGTAGGAAGGATGTTAGTTGAAATCTTTGTTAGTTTGGAGTTGTAATTTCAGAATGTGAGTGGAGATGTTGTTTCAGAGTGAGCTTTTAGTTGCTCCAATAATTTGATGTGGACTGTAGAAATTTCGCTTGGTGAGTCTTGATTTTTCGGAAATAAACTTTGCTCGTTTTATGAAACAGTTTTAACTATTCTAATTTTTTCTCTTGAGCAGGAAAAGAGATTTAAAATTTAATAATTTGACAATCTTTTGAATTGCTTTCATATTGACTAAGTAATGCATAATATACTTAGCAAACCCTTATTTAAATTTATTTGGCAAGATTAATTCCTAGTGCCTGAAGCTATCCAGTAATTTAGTTTATTTGGATCAGTTACAAGGTCCAAAATAAAGAAGTTAACATACATTTGGAGAGTTACAGTGTGTGCAAGTTGAAACATATGAAATACAATTACAAATAAGAGCAGAATAGTATGAAATCAGTCAGCCATTTTCTCACAGGCTATGGCTGATCTGAAAACTGATCAGTAATATGTGATAGGTTACTGTGTTCAGGGTTGTTTAAGTGGTGCATGATCTCAAGAAATGACTCAAGTATATAGAAACAGTGCTTGGTTGCCCAGATTTTGGGTCATCCTTTAAGAAGTTGCACCCATCTGTGAAGCAATGTGCCATTTGAAAAATCAGGTTTCATTTCAAGCACTGTTCTACATATACTTGAGTAATTTCTGCGACTGACTGTGCACCACTTAAGCCTTGTTGAACACAGTAATGTATTACATATGTTAATAATTACATGCCACTGCTCAGTTTCCAAATCAGCTGTAGTCTGTGTAACACTCCAATATATGTTAATAATTATTTTGCTGGATTTCTGGGAAATTCAGGTGCTAGGCAATTAATCTTGCCAAGTAATTAAACAAGGGTTCTTTATTTTCAAAGAGCATTAGACAACAAAAGAACTTGTAAAATTAAATTTTTGCCAAATTAAAGATTGTCCAATTACAGTTTAATCAAATATTTAAATAAACTCTGCTCAAGAGAAAAATCAGAAAACCAAATACAAATTTCATAAAATAAAAGAAGTTTATTGAATTTTAGCCTCACCAATAAACATGCTGCACAAAAAACTGTAACTACAAGTACCTCTCCTCCACACCTCCAACAAACTAACTCTTCTCCTCAACACTACTCCTTCCTCTCCTACTTCCTCTCTTACTAACTGTCATGACTCCTGTCAATTAGACATAGCATGGCAAGATAATGTGGCATATGTGACATATGCAGGGAACCACATTTGCATAAGGCAATGGCGCTGATGACGATATAAGTGGGTGTATCCTTGCTCTGCGCATTTAGTGTCCATCAATCAGCAATGCTATAGGTAGAGGGAATTGATGATTCAAAGTAAATAAATGCCCCAAAATAATAATTATAACGTAAATAAATGAAAACTGGTTAAAGAAAAGTAAAAGTGAATGGGTTAAGCATCACATACAAAAAAAATGTACAAAAGATTAAAACTATAAAAAACAAATACACCTATCCCTCGATTTACACGGTACTCAGTTCACACAATTTTGGCTTTGCACGGTCAAAAAATGCAATCAGTTTTGATTTACATAGTACTGACTGAGATTTCCTTTCTATGTACGTCTCAGTCAGTACCGTGTAAATCGAAACTGGTTGCATTTTTTGACCATGCAAAGCCAAAATTGTGTGAATTGAGTACCGAGTAAATCGAGGGATAGGTGTAAAGTGTACAAAAAAAATACACACAAAAATAAACATCTTTCCAAAGAAAGAAAATAACAGACTGACTGACTGTGTACTGTTCTGTTACTTTCAATCCATATTGTAACATGCTTCAACTTGCACACACTGCTCCATGCCCTTGAAGAGTCACTATGCTGCTACATATCATGCATTAACTCTTACAAAAAATAGGTAAAGGTTGGCAGTGACAGTCCACAAAATAAATGATTCACCCTCATAAATACCATGAAACCTAATAATAATAATAATAAGGTTCATTAACCTTGAAAAGTGCAATAAAGAATTAAAAATATTAAAACAAATTATATCAAATAATTATTTATTTACCTATTTGCTTTTGCTGAAGATTGCCCTTTTGAGCTAGCTTTAAAGCATGAATATATATAAAGTGTGCTGGATGACCCAACATTTCACAGAGCATTGCTATCCGCATATAATCTTCAATTTCTGACTATGAAAGAAAAAAAAACATTTATATCACAGCATCACAATTACAATTTAGTTGCAATTATATTACAATTGATCACAAACTTCATTAAATAGAATATAATGAAATATATACAATCTAGCCAAGAAACCAGAAACTTCTATATAGTATGCATTGCATCAGCATATGTAAAACAAAGGCACTACAAGATGGTATAGCAAGGCACTATAAGATGGTATAGCAAAGCACTATAAGATGGTATAAGCAAGGCACTATAAGATGGTATAAACAAGGCATTATGAGATCGTATAGCAATGCAAACCACATACACTGTCCAATACATAGTGGCACATAAACTTCAGGTTCCATGTATATCTACGATAGGAAAGACCAAAAATATAACTGGGCTCAAGAGAGGATAGATCATTGATGTGTATAAATGAAAAGAAAACTAGTGAATAAAGCACATCTAGTTGAGAGAAATTGCAGCAGATATTACCTGCCTCAATAAAAAAGGCCACAGAACATTGGTCAGGGCTATATACAATAACAAAGCAATCCAGTGTGTGGCCACTGATTGTCACTTTAAATCAGGATAGTGTAAATTCTATATTCAGCTCCATCATCATGTGGAGGAAACTTTGCAAACTGTTAATTGACAAAGTATTATATTTTAAAAGTTTTCATCTCAGCAATAAAAAAAAAACTTATTGTGGTGGTGAAAAGAGCACCGACAAAATGTGTGAAGAATTGGAGAAAGGTGCTGTAATACAATGAATCCTCTTTAATATCATCATGCAGAAAGAGCAAGTATACTGTCAACTCAAAATGAAAGGAATACTTAAAATATACACTAAGTGGCCACTTTATTAGGTACTCCTATCCAACAATGGGCTCAACAAGGTGTTGAAAGTGTACTACAGGGATGCTGGTCCATGTCAACTCCATTACTTCCCATAGCTGTTATGGCCCACACTGCTCCATGCCCTTGAAAGGGCATGGAGCAGTGTGTGCCATAACACCTATTTGGCTGGTGGTGGATCTCTACTCTGAATAGCCTGTTCCATCTCATCCCACAAGTGCTCAATTAGAATGAAATTTAGTAACTGGAGAGCACTGTCGTAAACTGAAGTCACTGTCATGGTCACATAACCCATTCCTGCATAATTCTAGGCTTATTATGACATGGAGCATTATCCTGATGAAAGAACTCATATGCAGATGGATACACTGCTGCCATGAAGGGATGTACCTGATTAACTATGATATTCTGATATCCTGTGGCATTCAGTTGCTGCTCCACTGGTATCAAAGGACCCAAAGTGTGCCATGTAAATACTCACCACATCACTATGTTCCCACCACCAGCTTGCAATGTTGATTTATGGCAAGATGGATCCATAGACACATGCTGTTTTTGCTATATACTAGTCTTTCAATCAACATCAAATAGTAAGAACTGGGATTCATCAGACTAGGCAAAGTTTTATCAATCCTCCAGTGTCTGTGTCCCATAGCCCACTGTAAACATAGTTTCTTGTTTTTTGCTAACAGGAGGGGAACCCAGTTAAGTCATTGGCTGCCATACCCTATCAGTGACTAGGTATGATCAGTTGTGCGTTCTGATATGGCCTCTGTGATGCCACATCGTTCACTTTTACTTTACCTTAACCAGTTTTGCTTAATTTACGTTATATTTATCATTTTGGGGATTTTTACTTCCTTTTTGGCATCACAGCGCTTGTTTCCAAGTGTTAGGAGTTGCGCATGCGCAACTCCGATCTTCCGACTGTCACCCGCTAAAGAGCGTGCACAAGGACACGCCCCCTCTTGCATTATAGCTTGCGTTGCTCGTCAGTTTACGTAAATGTCTTTCCCAGCATGCAATATGACACGTGCTGACTTTGTACCTCTTGTACCTGATGACATGTTGTCACAGTAGAGCATAGCGTAGCACATAGTAAGAGCACAGAGTCAGAGTTAAGAGCACGTAGAGCACAGCACAACGCACTGTAGCGGAGAGAGCATAAGCATGCAGCACGGAAGAGTGCTCAGTTAATGTATCTTCTTCATTGAAGTTTTGGTGAGTGATTTTTGGAAATAAATTTGTTTGTTATTTAAACCTTTTGAATCTTTACTAATTTTTTTCTCTTGAGCAACGTTATTTGGTTGATTAGTATTTAACATTTACGTTTTGACAATCATTTTTGAATTCTTACTCATTAACGCTCGCTGGTATTTTGAACCCTAATTTAACTTTATTTATCTATTTGGCAATTTGTTAATTATTGCCTGGCGCCCGACTGAACTATCCGGAGCATAAACGTAATTGGATCAGAAAAAGGGTCCAAACTTAAAAGTATTTTGCATTTCTTTGGAGCGTTACACCTCTTTCCCCACCACTGTTGTACTCTACTATTATTTAATTGACTGTAGCTCATCTGTGATTTTACACAGATAATGTCAGCCTCCAACTGCCTCTTTAACCCTTACGGTGTCAGGTCTGAAAAAATAAATTGTACTTGGTGGACAAGTTTCTTCTTAACTGTGCTCAGTCAAGAAAAAGTAAACTTGAGAATATTTTTCCCCAAAAAAACTAATGAAAGAAAATAGGGCATGTTATACAGGGTGTCCCTGAATTCATGGCCCAAACATGAGGGATGGTAGTACACACCGAACCCACCAATATTCGTCATAGAATATGCGGCCGCAAACGCAGCCTGGTGCCAGTAGGGGGCGCAGACGAGGCGGCACAGCTTAAAAGTGCTGAATCGGCCAAACCCCAGCATTCTCAGCGTCAACCGGACATGAGATAGAGCAGTTTATGAATGCAGAGAAAGTCGATATGCACCTGATGTATGGTGTAGCTGAGGGCAATGGTAGAGAGGTGCAAAGACTCTACCGTGAGCGATATCCTATGCACCGTGTGCCCGATCATAAAACATTTGCGCGACTGCACCACCAGCTGTCTGAGGCAGGCACCTTCCACATCAGTCAACATGATGCCGGATGAGAACAGACGGTCAGAACGACAGCTATGAGTGAGGACATCTTGTATATGGTGACGGATAACCCAGGTACAAGCACACAATCCGTCACCCAGAGCCTGGGTGTGCATCGGAACAGTGTCTGACGAGTACTGCATGAAGAAGGGCTACACCCCTATCACTTGAAGTGAGTGCAGGCATTGACAGCTGTTGATTATCCCCTGCGCATGGATTTCACCCAGTGGTTCCTGCAGCAAAGTGCCGCACATCCCAATTTCCTCGTGCATGTGCTCTTTACGGATGAATCAACACTCTCACGTGAAGGCGTAATGAATGTCCATAATGCACATTTGTGGGCGGCCCAGAACCCCCGTGGTACACGTCCAAATTCGAACCAGCAATGGTTCGCCATCAATGTCTGGGCAAGGATCGTGCATGACTACTTAATTGGACCCTACCTACTGCTTGATCGCCCCGATGGGCGAACGTACCATATTTTTCTGCAACAGGTTTTCCCGGAATTGCTTCAGAATGTTCCAGCCACAATCTGTAACCGTATGTGGTTCCAGCATGATGGGGTACCCACCCATTTCAGCATAGCCGTGCGTCAGCATCTTCATACCACATTTGGGAAAAGATGGATTGGGCATGGTGGTCTCATCCCGTGGCCCCCCAGATTGCCCAATCTTTCTTGTATTGATTTCTTTCTGTGGGGAATTTGAAGAGTGTCGTGTACGAGATGCCCATGCAGTCCGCAGAGGATCTGATAACCCGACTGTCCGTCGCAGCCGCTGATGTGCACGACAAGCCCGGTGTTTGCGAGCTGGTATGCCGATCACTACTCCGCTGTTGTGCAACCTTGTATCAATGTTGGTGGGGGGACGTTTGAGCATTTGTTGTAATGATCTCCAATAAATGTCACTCTGGAAACCTCTGTGTCTGTCCTTCATTTCAGACTCCTCATTGCGTTTGCGGCTGCATATTCTATGATGAATATTGGTGGGTTCGGTGTGTACTACCATCCCCTCACGTTTGGGCCATGAATTCAGGAATACCCTGTATACCAATTAAAGAGCATTTAATTCTGGATTTTATTAAAATAAAATGTTTAACAAAAATGAGAATGGTATTAATTTCAATGACTTTTTTATAGTAATGTACTGAAAAAAGATCTGGCAATGTATATAAAAAACTTATAAAAAAGTCCAAATGGACGAAAATAATTATAATGCATAGGCATAGAAATTTATTTCTGAATAACAGAAAAATACATTTTTTACTTGAAATAAGAAAATTACTGTTTCTCTAATTTTTTTTCTCATAAAATAGTTTATGCTTTTTGTCAACTGAGCTGAGAGAAATAAATAAGACAATTTTAGAATTTTTTGAACAAATAGCCAATCAACAGAAATATGCCATATATCAAAGTAAACAAAATTTAATTCTGAATTTTATGAAAAGAAAAAATTTAAACAAATTAGCAAACATATGAATTTTAATGACATTTTGGGAATGATGTAGTGAAGAAATAGATCTGACTATGCAATTAAAACTTTATTTTGGAAAATCTGATTAATAAAACCAGTTAAATTAAATATTAGTCGAAATGAAATTTTTTTCCTGAATAATATTTACCTGAACATGATTTTTTTTTAAATAATTCCTTTCAGTATGGTATATTTTAAAACATGGACCAGTGTTATACAAGGTGACTTATATTGCTCAAATTCACAGAATTTTGTCCTGTTTATGAAATGGAGGAACACTTCTTGGCTCTCACTTTTATACTAAATATTATGCATTTTCCTTTGAATGTTGAATTTTGGAGATCTCGACCAAGCCCTGAAAAGATATTGTACCAAGGCAAAAAAAAAAAGTCTATATCCTTGGAGTGGCACAGTCAAGATATTGAGATAACTCTTTTAAAACCTTTCAATATAAACTTATTCATAATTTTAAAAAATTCAGGCAACGAGGTGGAGTAAATTGCCTTCAGTGTAGTGATGGGGGGGGGAGGGAAACACCTTTGCTGAAATTGCCCTCCCAGAGGAGGGCTCCATTTAGCTCCCATATCCAAGCCCTGATTCATTTTCAATTTACAGAAAACAATAAAATATCAAAGCTTTTTTACTGTAAAACAAAGAAATAATGAAAGAAAAATTTACATATAACCTAATACAATGTTAAAAAAATAGTCACAGCAACATGTTGCAAGTCAGGCATTGTCACAGACAACGGTGTAGCATAACTCTGAAAGATCAATAATAATTGATTGATAGATTGATAATCTAATGAAATGAAATCAAAATAAATCTATAAAAATGAAGGTTTAGTTACAAAAGTATAAATAAAACACTAGCTGAATGAATGGGGATAATATCCAAATGCGTTCATCAGGGGTGGATCCAGAAAATATCTTTGGGAGAGAGGGGGGGGGGACAACATAGAAGGCAACAGTCCTTTTCGAATTAAGAAGTGCCTGGTAAAAAAAAATGGTTTTCGCAACTTTACTACATCTTTTGGCCGAAAAACTATATCCTTTTTCTTTTGGACTCAAAAGCAATTTAATAAAATAAGGTTACACCTATCCCTCTGTAGATAGGTTCTTTACAGTGTAGATAGGTTCCCAGATATCGCCATATAAATCAAAATCAAACAAATAGAGACCGACAACTTATGGAAAAAATTGGAGATTGGTTCCAAAAAAAAACTCTTCTTATGAATAAAAACATACATTGAAAGTTTTATTTATACCCATTTATCTCAAATCTATCTTTTATTACTAATCTTCCATCTGATTTTGTTATTAATAGAAGAAACTGTTTAATAATATTTACTCACATCATTCCTATCAGATACAATATTAAACATTCAAGAAATAGAAATAGTCATCCTAAGTGATGGACTGTCGTCATTTAGGTCGAACATTCTTCGTGTACTTCATGTTTTAGTTCACTATGATGCTCCACTGCTGCTAATACATCATCTATTGTTTTGCAAATTGCCGTTACTTCTGTTGTACCACACACATGTAAGGGTTTACTGCTGTATTATCCAATTTCTAAAGCTGGGTGTGCATAAAAAGCGATGGTAGAAAGGCAGTCAACACTCCCTTAAACAAAGGAATGGTGGTGCAGGATGTGACATTGAAGGAATTTAGGTTTGTCATCATTAACAAGCAAATAAATGTCATCTAGGAATCTCTCTTTTCAAACTGTAGGTGACATTTCTGGGAACCGTTTCTGATGAGTGGAACTTATCATTGCCATCAGTGTGCACGACTCACGATTCCAAGGGAACAATCCACACCAAGTCACCTTTATCAGTTCGGGGGGTGGGGGTGGAGGAATTTGGTCCTATGAGAGATGAAAAGGTTGTAGAGTTCCATGCTGACCAGTGAGTGTAAGTTCAGTAGCACTAGTGGTTGACACTTACTGTTGACCTACCCCAGCTGTACAATAACTATTTTGCAGTCAGAATGAACTAGAATATCTGCCACCCCTTCCTTCAGATCTGCCATTAGCTCGATCAGCTTTACGATAGCTGTTATTAGCTCATTTGCTGCAAGGTGTGGTAGTGCTGGCCCTGGGTCTTCCAGTTGTAACTTTTCCTGATATGACTTAGATGTTTATGCTAAAGGAACAGATCAACCCAAGCCTACAACAAAAAGAGAACACGTGCATTTATTTTTTAGAGTTTTTTGGGGATTCAACTTCTGCAGCTGTTAAAATTCCTTAATATAATTTTGGAGTTGAGATAAATTTTTATATTTGTTATATTTTATTTTATTGTTTGAGATGCCTTTCTGTAAATGGAAAATTTGAAGAACGAATAAATTATGAACATTTTATTTGCCATTGATAATTCAGAGAATGAAGTCAAAGAATTCAGATATCGGAAGAGAATGAAGATTCTATTGCAATCAACAAAGAATAATCACCTGCACTGAATGATATCGGGTTTTGATGCTATTCTGATATATATTTTTATCATTTTATATATATATTTGTATTTGACCTTGCTCTGTACAGAAATGTACTCTTTATGTGAAACTGTCTCCTTTCCCCACACCTGGCAAAGGCTGTTTATGCTAATGTGTCTTTCTGCAATTAGCAAGACAGGTTTATTGAAACTGATCATTGATGATCGGTCTCTTTCGGATGCGGCTCCTTTGATCTTGGAATGCAGACCAAGTGACCGTCCCATGAGACTGGGAGGATGGCACTTGCTTGAGGGTGCTGGACATCCCTTCGCCAAGATCAGGCAGTTCTGTCAGTACTGGCTGTGGGAGAAGACCTAACACTGCAGCTGCTCGGTGAATACCTATTTCACAAGTCTAGAGGTTTTCCTCTGTTAGATGCAGCCTGTTAAATACATCTCACAGTTGTATGTAGTCATAAGCCATTAGCCAGCATCAGTTCTCATGGAGACATCTGTAAATACCTTCATTAAACCATTGTTATTGTTATAACTTTGAGTCTATTCTTCAATGCCAAAAATTAAATATAAGAAATGAACCAAAACCATATTTCATTACCTGTGGGGCACTGTGGATACATTAAATTCGACAACCCCTGTATCCAACAAACTGGTAAGCAAGGAAGATTTTTTAAACCCTAAAAAGTGGACATAGAGAATGTGATTTTAGTGACCTGAATAGCTTGAAAAAAGATTTGGATCATTTCATAACCTTTTGGTAGATTTGGATCCCTTGGGAATTTTAAAATTACTGCTGAGTGACAATATTGCATGAACTGATTAAAAACAATACGAACCAATATGTTGACCATCTAAAGCAGGCCCACTCAATCTACAGCTCATAAAACACACACATACACAGAAAAAAATACTAAATCTGGTTTACTTCTTTTAATTATTTAAATAAACATATTTACTAAATGATTTTACTAATTCTTAATGCTAATTAAAAATGTATATTTTTGTCTCTAATCAAAATATTTTCCTCATTTCTTAAAAGATTTTTTTTTTTTTCAATTCTTTGAAAATGTAAATCTCACCCTAATGAACAAATTTCTCAGTATTTGGGACATTTGGCTATTTCATATAAGGGACAGAAGAGCCTCTGGCAAATATGGAATGCTCATTTTCAAATAAAATGAAATTTTGATTTGCAAATTTTGCATCCTTTAACAATAAGTAATTCATACTGACAGAGGATTAGGAAAATGTCAATAGTAATATATTAAAAAATAGTCCTAAAAAATGGAAAACGAATTTCTCATTTATCCCTTAACCTGTAAAAGTTACTTGAGTGATTCATAAGTGTGTGGATTTTTCACCATGCAAAATATGTACAGTGACACATCACTGTGTTGAATTTTCATACCTCTGTACTATGGGGAAAGTAAGCACACCAGAAAAAAATTAGTCACCCTCACCATAGATGGTAGCATTCACTTAATACACTGGTAGATGTCATGCCTGCAGTAATGCAAACCTATATATCAGGAATGTGACTTTCCATGAGCTCTTTAGTGTTGTCAGTACCAGAGGAGTGCTGATTACATATTATTCCTTCCATGAATCATGGGGTTGGAAGAAAGATGTGACTGAGTGGCAAAACGGTGCTATTGTATTTTTAGGGCTAAAGGGCATGCTGTGAAAAAAGTAGCTGAATTTAATGGTGTTTTGAAATGAACAGTCCAAGGAGAGTATAAACAGTGGTGTACGTCCAGTTCAACTGCTAATCACAGACATTACTGCAATCCCAAGTCAGTGCTCACTGCTGAGTATTCCAAACTAGTGATTGTAAACTGATTTCACACCAAACAGGATTTGCTACAGACAATGAAGGACCATATCAGTCTATTTCAGAAAGAACACTGCGAAGGGAACTGCATTTCAGGGTATTTCGAGCAGAGTGCCACAGAAGAGACCCATGCTAACATCACCATCATCATCCTCAAGCAGCCATGGACTACAGAGGTCCAACCAGACCGTGCAATTTAGTTCTCCAAGTAAGTCTATCCTGAGCTACATCTACTGCATCTGGCCACTGCACACCAATTCTAACAAGGTCCTGTCTGACATTGTCTGCCCACCGCATCCTAGGTCTCCCCTTCTTTCCGAGGCCTTTAGGCACACTGTTCATAACCCTATTCACCAATCTATAATTATTCATACGGGCAACATGACCAAACCAATGGAGTCTCTCTCTGCACAATATGCTGCTTAAAGGAGGTTGCAAACTCCTTTGCCTAAACTCATCATTAATTACGAAGTTGAACCTCCTAATGCCCCAAGATACTGCGTAAGCATCTGGAATCAAAAGCATCAAGTTTCCTGTTATCTTGTTTACAAAGTGCCCAAGGTTCACTACCATAACTAACCCTAGAAAGAACCAAACTATTATACAGTCTAATTTTAGTCTTTAGGTGTATACGCCTATTTCTCCACACTCTCCATAGATTCTTAAAAGTCCTGGCAACAATCCCAATTCGTCTGTTAATCTCACGTCGCACATCACCAGTATCTGTTACATAGCTCTCAAGATAATTAAACTGTGACATCTGCTCAAGCCTCCAACCATTCAGATTAACTGAATCACAGCCTGCCTGACCAATTTTCATCACTTTAGTTTTCTCTCTGTTTATAACCAAACCTACTCCACTACCAGTTTCATCAACAGCTCGAATGAAAGAGTTCATCTCACCAACATCATTTGCCAAAAGGACTAAATCATCAGCATAATCTAAATCAGAAATTCTCGTATCTCCAGTCCATTTAAGGCCAAAATCTTTCCCTTGAAGTGAATTTCGCATAACATAATCAATAACCAAGCTAAAGAGAAAAGGAGACAAAATGCACCCTTGTTGAACACCAGAAGTAATGCTAAACCAATTGCTACAAGCCTTACCAATTCTCACACACGACTTACCAATTCTCACACAGAGAGCTTTCATTATGTTAACTAACTTGTCTGGTATACCATATGATCTCACAATCAACCACAAATTATGACGATCAACAGAGTCGAAAGCCTTTTTGAAATCAACAAAGCTAGCAACCAAAGGTTTCTGAAACTCTAAACATTTCTCAAGAATCTGCCTAAGGGAAAATCTCTGATCCACACATCCCCTACCACTTCTGAATCCACATTGCTCATCACGCAATTGACTGTCAACCAGATTCTTAATTCTATTAAGCACAATCATGGAAAGAATTTTACCTTGAACACAGAGTAGGCTGATACCCCTATAGTTATCACAAGAACTGTGATTACCTTTTTTGAAAATAGGGATAACAATAGCTCTGGTAAAATCCTTAGGAACCATGCCTTTATCATAAAAGATATTCAAAATTTCAGTCATCCAAGTGGTAACCAAAACATTCCCAGCTCTAAGCATTTCAGTAGTAATTTCATCTACCCCTGGGGATTTATGAAGTCTAAGTTTAGAAATAGCCAAAATAACTTCAGACTGTGTTATAGGTCCAACATTAAAGTCACCAATGCATCTATCAGCATTGCAAACAATGGGAATAGAACTAACCACATTGTTTAGAATATCACTGAAATGCTCAGCCCACCTAGTCATGACAGAATCCTCACCTTCTATAACCTTACCTTGTTTATCCTTCAATCCCTGTATACCTGTTCGTTTTCTACCACACAAAACATTATCTGGTACAGCTCTCTGCTGTTGTGCTGCCTAACTGCTTCCTTGGCTTTGTCAGCCAAACCATCAAGCCAAAGATTCTTATCAGCAGCTAACTGATTGTTTACACGTTTATTAAGTTCTCTGTAATGCTTTCTATTAGGACTAGAAGATTATTGATTAAGGACATTCCTGCAGTTCTTTCTTTCCGAAATAAGCTCAAGTGCCTTATCACTCAGATAATTCTGTCTATTCTGCTCCTTTTTTCCTAAAAGAGTACTGTTAGTGTCCAAAAAAGCCTGTTTAAAATTATCTCATTCTTCCTCAACTTCAGTAGTAATCATACCATGACTGTCATAATGACTAAGTAACCTATCATGGTAAGCTTTGGCTATAACTGGGTCTTTCAGAGCTTCAGTATTAAAAGTAAATTTTTTAACCTAGTAGAACACTTTTTAAGTTTAAATTGCAAGACACTTTTAACAAGGTAATGGTCAGATCCAATTTCAGCTCCCCTATATGACCTCATATTCCTAACAGAACTAGGCCATTTGCTGTTAATTAATATATAATCAATCATATTCTTATGCAGTCCATCAGGTGAAACCCATATGTATTTATGTATGTCGCGGTGTTTGTAATAAGTGTTAGTTATTCTGAATCCGTTGAGTTTACTTACCTGTAGGAGACGTTGCCCATTGCAGCTACCAATACCAAAAGGGCCTATTACTCCTCCCCAAAGGTCAGAGTCAGTACCAACTTTGGCATTGAAGTCACCAAGAACAAGGGTAAATCAACTATTAAATCAGCACTCTAGCGTCACTTTAAATATTAGAGGAAAAATTGTCTTGAGCCGGGTGGGATATGAACCCATGACCTCCTGATAACATGTCAGGTGCTCTAAACCACTGAGCTACCAACCGCCAATCAAGATCTGTAATTAGCGCTAAAAACATTCCTTTCATGTTTCATTTGGCACTATTCAGGCAAATTTAGCCACAATGGCATTTATATTTGCCAATAGATGGAAGCATATACAACGAGTATGCAGATAATAAACAATGAAATAAGTTTGAAGTATTCCATATGAATGAACTCAACATATTCCAATGAAATAAGCTCGAGGTATAATAAACAATGAAATAAGCTTGATATATTCCATATGAATGAACTCGACATATTCCAATGAAATAAGCTTGACATATTCCATATGAATGAACTCGACGTATTCCAATGAAATAAGCTTGACATATTCCATATGAATGAACTCGACGTATTCCATACGTCGAGCTTATTTCATTGTTTATTATCTGCATACTCGTTGTATATGCTTCCATCTATTGGCAAATATAAATGCCATTGTGGCTAAATTTGCCTGAATAGCGCCAAATGAAACATGAAAGGAATGTTCATAGCACTAGAGATCTTGATTGGCAGCCAGTAGCTCAGTGGTTTAGAGTACCTGGCATGTTATCAGGAGGTCGTGGGTTCATATCCCACCCGGCTCAAGACAATTTTTCCTCTAATATTTAAATCGACGTTAGAGTGCTGATTTAATAGTTGATTCGGAATATGTTGAGCTTATTTCATTGTTTAAGAACAAGGGTAATATCTCCTTTCTTGACAGAATTCCAAATATCCTGAAGTTGTCCATAAAACCTATCCTTCTCATTCTCATCGGCATCCTCAGTGGGGGCATAACAGCAGATAACATTCAAGTCTTTAACGCTTGTCTGAAATTTTGCTGTAAAAAACCTTTCATTAATGCACTCATATCCTAGAAGAGCATCACTAGCGTGTCTGCTGAGAAGCAGACCCACGCCTTGGTGGTGCTTATTGTCGTCCCTCCCTGAAAAGAGAAATTTAAGATTATTTTTAAGAATATGACCTTTACCTGTCCATCTGGTCTCTTGCAAGCCGAGAATCAAGAGAAAAAGCTCTGTGCAGAGTCCTCACATTCCAACTACCTATGGAGAGAAAATGGTTAGTGGGATGTTTAAAGAAACTATGTTTATTGAGAGAAGGAGTGCCGTCAATATCAAACAGCACCCTAATTGCAGACATGGGGCAAAGACCCTTTCCCCCACCACTAAAGGCTGAAGCCATCTACACTGGAAGACTTCCACCAATGTAGAATTTGACGATGCCAATAGAAGAAAGAGTTCAGGTGCCTGCGATGACCTCTGCTCAGGATTATCTACCAGCTGATAAACATATCCTGTGAATCTATTCACTTGGGGCTGTCAACCCACAAACAAACAGAAAACACAGTGGAAGATTTTCCCTCCACAGAAGCCCACCAGTGCAACAAAATCAGGATCCATAATCAAGCTCAGAGCCATATATCTGTCCAGTCCAGTGGGTTTATATGGTCAGCACCAGACCCTGTGTGGTTGACCACTCCTCAGCAGGGTAGAAAAAAAAGAAAAGTAGCCATAGTTGTCCAGATCAGTAGGCCACACTAATCTGGCAGCCCTCCCCTTCTGTTCATTTCCACAAAAGAGTATCTCTTGTTGCATGTAAAGCAGCCTGATTGCAATGGGCTAAATGTTATAGATTTTGGACTCCCACAACTGAAAAACCATTATCTGATCAGATGATTTGTATTTCTGTCTGTATTTCAACAATGCAAGGTGGAGAGTGCATCGCAGGAGTAACGAAGCATTTGATCTGGACTACGTCCAAGGTGTTATTCAAGCTGGAGGTAGTTCTGTGATGTCCTACTGATGCTTTACCTACCATGGGGTAGGACCATTAGTTCAGGTATCACCCATTTATATCAGGAAGGTTACATACAGCTTCTGGATAATCAGGTGTTGTCTTTTGTGGTTCATGTGCAGGACAAACACAACAATGACACTCCAGTGTTCCAGAATGACAACTGCAGGGTGCCCAGGGTCAAAACTGTTTGTTACTAGCATGAGGTAATATTGGGACACCTTGACTGGCCAGCAAAGTCACCAGATATAAATCCGATTGAAAACCTTTGTGGCTATCTAGTACAGAAACTGTAAACTGGTTTCAAACTTCAATCTGGAGGTAGAAACAATGAAATAGGCATCCACAAAATCTAGCTGAACTATTAGCGCTATTGTTGAAGGAGTGGACTAGAATTGATGTAAACTATATCTGACAACTGGTGGAGCCATACGTAACACAGTTACTGCTGTCATTCATGTGAAGGGAGGTATTAAACAGTATTAGGTGAGAAATTACAGGGGGTGACTAATTTTTTTGTTCAGTGAGCTTATTAAGTCTACTGTGTCAATCCATAACTATTACAAATATTGGAGTCTTGGTTTCCATCATTAGAAACATTGTACAATGAGTGAGTTAAATATTTAAATTTGTACTATTTTACATCATTACTGGAAAAAAAGGATTAAAAGCTACCAAAGTAGCTTGAGAAATATGTGAAGTGGAAGCTGAGGGGGCAGTCTCCATTTCTGCTGCTGATGCTTAGTTCAAGAAGTTCAAAGTGGTGACATGACCCTCGAAAGCAGCTGAGATCAGGACAGCAAATATCGGTATATTACACATTCTATGACATGCTGTTGAAGCTGATCCATCGACAATCACTTGTAAATCTCATCTTAACTTAGCTGCTCACAAGCAACTATAACACAGCATCTGCAATGCATTGGTAGCCAGTTGTCAAGTTTTTCATGTGAACTGTGCTACCGAACATTGCAAATCACCATAATGAAGTCTGAATGAAACTGCTGGCTCATCCACTAGGACAACCATTTCATGAAATAAAGTGTTACATGCGATGAAAAATGGATCTCTTTTAACAATCCAAACACTCAAAAAGCAGTGGCTTAGCCCATATCAGTTTTGTTTCCTGTCCCAAAGCAAGACAATTCAAAATGACAGCAATGTTGTATGTTTTGTGGAATATTGAAGGAGCAGTTAACTTCAAACCGGTTTTCAATCATATGTTGATTTCTACTCAGCATAATAACCTTTCTAATGAATGAGCAATGTAAAATTGTACAAATTCTGATACTTAACTTATTCATTGTACAACATTTTTAATGATGGAAACCATGATTCCCATACTTGTAATAGTTATGGACTGACATGTGTACACTTTGTGATGCTTCAATGCTACCCAGGATTGGTAAACAGATGTCAAGTATCCCTCCAACAAAACAATGCAAAACCCACACACCACACTTCAGATCAGAGAAACTGGCATTCGAGCTTCTTCCCCATCCAGTGTATAGTCTGGACTACTTCCTTTTGACTACCACCTCTTTTGCTCCATGGATCAATTTCTTTGAGGTAGGTAGGTCTAAACAGTTCATGGTCAAAAACAAATAATGGGAGTTTTTCACCTCAAAGGACCAAGAATGGTATTGAAGAGGAATTGAACAACTTGTATGTTGTGTCTTTGACAAGAATTTTGTATATGCTTCCCATGGTGGGTATATAGTCATGATCATTTTTTATTTTTGCTACAATTGAGCATTTGGTAGTTGATCGTATTTTCATGTTATATGGGCGTACTGCATTATTCAGTGCTTCAGACTGCAATGGAATATTTGGTATAGGGGGATGTGTATTTACATGTCCTATTCTGCACTGGAGGTATTTGGGTGCCTTGTTTGACTTTGAAGTCCAACAAGGACAACCTCCTGTCAACAACTGTGACACAGTTTTTGAGATAACTTGCTTTGGTGGCAACATCATATAGCCTTTTCCTTTCTGTTTCAAAGGTGGGTGTTGTTGTTGCATAGCTATGGTTTCGTAAAAATGCAGTGTGCATAGCAGTTTTCTTATGTTTTATGGTTAATTAGAATTGAAGGGAATCATCATTGTCAGCGGAGTAGGTTTGGTATATACTGAAAATAGGAACATTTTTTTCTGTTCTAGTGATTAGTAAATACAAGAATGGTAATTGGAGTTCGATTTCTGTTTCAATTGTGAACTTAAGAGTGGGGAGAATGTGGTTTAGCTCATTTTGCAGGCCCTTTACATGTTCTGTTTATTTTGTTATGAAAATATGTCGTCAACATATCTTATCCAAAGTAGAGGTGGGGAGCTATAATTATTAATCCACTATATCACTGAATAACCAGGAAAGTGGTGATCCCATAGGTACTCCAAATTTTTAGTGGTAAATAGCTCTGTTGATCTTAGAGTATTCATTCTGTGAGATGAATTCGAGTGCATGTAGGCTACCACATACTTCCATATTACTCAGTGCAACACTTTTCTGAAGCACCTCTTCAATAATGTGGAGTTTCATCTTTAAGAGGCTTGTTGGGATAAAGTGAGGTTATGTAAAATGATAGCATGCAGATATCAGGCAGCATTTGGATTTTACTTAGCTTCTCAATACACTGCATAACTGAATCTATCATTAATTCTCTAGGAGGGAAGAATTTTGCAAGAAAGTGGTGTAGTGTTCTATCAGTTCTAATGGTATGCACAGTTGGTTTAGCTACAAATGGTCTTAATGGGATTTCCTCTTTTTGGGTTTTTGCTTTAATGAAAATCATGGGTATAAAGGTGGGATGAATGCTTTTTGCAAGCACTCTGGTAATCACTTCATGGTTTTTGATGTATGCCAATTTTCTAATAATTTCATTAGTAGGATCATTCTTTATTGTGGTAGTCTACATGCACTCGAATTCATCTCACATAATGAATACTCTAAGAGCAACAGAGCTATTTACCACTAAACATTTGGAGTACCTATGGGATCACCACTTTCTGGGTTACTCAGTGATATAGCGACTGCCCACCTCTACTTTGGATATGTTGACGACATATTGTCATAACAAAATAAACAGAACATGTAAAGGGCCTGCAAAATGAGCTAAACTACATTCTCCCCACTCATCAGTTCACAATTGAAATAGAAATCGAACACCAGATATCATTCTTGTATTTACTAATCACTAGAACAGAAAAAATGTTCCTATTCTCAGTAGGGATTGCTGCTGGGACTTGTAAGAATCTATGGAGTGTGTGGAGAAATAGGTGTATACACCTAAAGACTAAAATTAGACTATAATAGTTTGGTTCTTTCTAGGGTTAGTTATGGTAGTGAAACTTGGACACTTTGTAAACAAGATAACAGGAAACTAGATGCTTTTGATTCCAGATGCTTACGCAGTATCTTGGGTATTAGGTGGTTCAACTTTGTAACTAATGATGAGGTTAGGCAAAGGAGTCTGCAACCTCCTGTAAGCAGCATATTGTGCAGAGAGAGACTCCGCTGGTTTGGCCATGTTGTCCATATGGATAATTATAAATTACTGAATAGGGCTATGAATGAATAGGGCGAATAGGGCTAAAGGCCTTAGAAAGAGGGGGAGACCTAGGATGTGATGGGCAGACAATGTCAAACAGGACTTGTTAGAATTGGTGTGCAGTGGCCAGATGCAGCAGATATAGCTCAGGACAGATATACTTCGAGAACTAAATTGCGTGGTCTGGTTGGACCTCTGTAGCCCCTGACAACTTGAGGATGATGATGATTTATTTACAATTATTACATAGTGTAAAACACATAAAAATGCAATTTGTAAATTTCCTAACACAGCTAATTTTATCTTAGCTATAGGAACAAACTTTACTTTCATACTATCAGTGGTGAAAGTAGGCTGGAACACACTGGTATGTTGTACCAGCAAGAAATTATTTGCCAGTATGAAGCACCGGTAAAATATTTTCCACTCATGGTGGTGTTAACTATTTCTTTTTGCACTTCAATGTTCTTTCACCTGAGCATTTAATTAAAAAAAGCAAATCCTTCCTTATAAGAAAAATTGCTTGATTTTTAATTAAACTGCCACAGTGGAAAAAAATAATAATGGGGGGGTGAGGGGTGCAAGTGACGCAATCAAGCCAGAAAAAGTTATAGATTTTCATTACAGTGTAACATTTTCTCCTTCATTTTGGAGATTAAAAATAATTTAAATTGAGTAAAATATGCATATGTTTAATAATTTTTGGACTCCATTTTACCCCTATAGCATTCTCAAAAGAGGGGACATGCCACCCCCCCCCCTTCCCCCCTAGATCCTGCCCTGGTTTATCCATTAGATACCAAGCTGTTTGAAAACTGTATACTTCAGGTCCCATTTGTGCCAAAAGGGAGTATTAAGACTGAGTAAACAGTGCATTCTCTCTTTGAACGATTAGCAAGGATACTGAGTATTTTGCTAGCTATACCAACACCTCCTACAAGAGTGTGTTGGCTATACTTGATGGTGTCTGGAGCTACGTCAGGCTCCAAACACCAAGTAGAGGTTGCACCAAGTGCATCCTGAATTTATCCACATACATTCAGCTTTCGTTTGAGCAACAGCAAATTTCATTCATTGGAGTTTTTCTTTTCATAATATTTTTTCAAAACACTCATAAAAGTGGTGTCATGATTTTATTGAATAAGACAAAAGCATTCAGTTTAATAATTGCTCTCCGAAACAAAGAACTAAAACGAAAAATAAAAGTGTGGATGAAATTTGGGCTTTAAAAGAGTGTCAAATTTCATGCATTCATTGGAGTTTTTCTTTTCATAATATTTTTTCACCACACTCATAAAAGTGGTGTCAGGATTTTATTGAATAAGATAAAAGCATTCAGTTTAATAATTGCTCTCCGAAACAAAGAACTAAAACAAAAAATAAAAGTGTGGATGAAATTTGGGCTTTAAAAGAGTGGCAAATTTTTTGATATTGGTTTGCAACAAGCATCATTTATTTTACTGTAGTGCATGAAAAGAGAAACAAAGTGGCACCTTGTGTTTAATATAATCCCAAATGTATGCAAAGGAAAAAATAAGTAAAAGAAAAACATTTTGTTTTTCGTTGTTTAGAGGTGTTTTTTTTTTACTTTGCCTTTTTATTACTTACCTTTTTATTTTATTTGACATTATGTGTTTCAAAAACCTTACATATGTAATGATGATTATTTACAGTTTGGGCCGATGATATTCAAATGATTAGAGCATATAAACATGTTACACTGAAACCACTGTGTTCTACATTTATTCTCACAAGAACTGCTAAACCCCCCACCTTACCCTCAGTCAAAAAGGGAGCACTGATGGGCTTGGAAATGCTGCCATCCATCGGAGAGGACACAAAGCCATGGTCCCATCCATATTCAGGAGAGCTATATGCTGTGCATGCTAAATAACATGCTGGACTGTCTTGATAAGAGGTCATTTTCAGTTTCCTGATAGTTATCCAGTGGGTTGCTTTCCCTCAACCTTTTTCGAGTCATTGGGATCCTTGTGTCCTGGCCATTTAACTCATTGTGGGCAAAACAATGTCACTCAGAAGTAACTGTCACAAGAATGCGGACATACATAAATAAGTGACTTTGTTTTCCGATTGAAAGTTGTGGAAGAGATGCTTTTTCAACAAAAATATAAACTTCAGTAAAATATTTTACTTTTCTTGGAGTTTGAGAGATTTTTGGGCATATTTGTACATTTTTGGAAAAGAAATAAGACTGGTGACTGAGTGGTTATAAGACTGGTGACTGAGTGGTTAGTGTGCTTGGTTACTGATCAAAAGGACCCAGGTTTGAGCCCCAGATAGAGCAAGGATGTTTTCTTCCTTCTGTTGATATCTCACTTCCCTTACAGATCTTCTGAATGCCATATTATACTGACAAGCTCCTGTCAGGCCTCTATGGCAAGCAGCTGCTTGACAGATAATTTATGATTTTTATAGGGAGAGTTAAAATACTTACAGTTAATTCCCTATTGATAACAAGACAGTGACAACCATACCAAAAATGAAGAAATCATTTTTGGTTTAATCTGCAACTCTATCGTTGTCTTTATAAGATATTTTTATCTCAAAAATATATTTAATATAAAAAATGTGTAAAAATGGTCTTAAATAATCTGGAGATTTAAAAATTTCTGATTTAGATTATGCAGATGATTTGGCCTTGTTGGTTACTGATGCTGATGAGATGAATTCGTTCATTAGGGCTGTTGGTGAGACTGGTAATACAGTAGGTTTGGTGAGAAACAGAGAAAAACTAAAGTGATGAAAATTGGTCAGGCAGATAGTTCTTCAGTTGCTTTTAGTGGTTGTACTATTGAGCAAGTGTCACAGTTTAATTATCTTGGGAGCTATGTAACAGATACTGGTGATGTGCAGCATGAGATAAATAGAAGAATAGGGATTGCCACTAGGGATTTTTAAGAATCTACGGAGAGTATGGAAAAAAATTCATATACACCTAAAGACTAAAATTAGGCTGTATAATAGTTTGGTTCTTTCTAAGGTTAGTTATGGTAGTGAAACATGGACCCTTTGTAAGCAGGATAACAAGAAACTTGATGCCTTTGATTCTAGATGCTTAAGCAGTATCTTGGACATTAGGTAGCTTGACTTACTAAGTAATGATGAGGTTAGAAGAAGGAGTCATCAACATTCTTTTAGCAGCATATTGTGCAGAGAGAGACTGCATTGGTTTGGCCATGTTATCCTTATGCATAGCTGCAGATTGGCAAACAGGATTATGAACAATGTGCCTAAGGGTTGGAGAAATAGGGGGAGACTTAGAATACGATGGGCAGACAATGTCAAACAGGACCGTGTGCATGCGTGCGTGCATATGTATCTATAAATTTTAATTTTAGTTAAGTGTACTTATGCAAAACAAAATATTAATTTCTTTTTCTTTTGTTACTAAATTTTTAACATATATGTGAATTAATCTCATGGTATTACTTAAGAGTCAGAGTCTCTTGTTACAATATATTATAATATCCTTATTTTAAAAATGTGAAATGTTACCTTATGTTTAATATCAATATAAATACAAAAATATGCACGTTTAGGATTTTTTGTGACAACACAATTTTTGGATGACAGTCCTAGAAGCTACTATTAACTTGTACAGGCCTTATCATGTGAAGAAAGCACAGTGCAAACTGCCATGCCACCATTCTGGATTTGAACCCAGACCCCAACTGCAATGTCACCACAAGGCAACGTCACACCATTGTAAGGCTTGTAAATTGCTATAATATTATTGAAAATATTAATGGTGGTGTTATGAGGGCAGTAGGAAGAATAAGTAACAATAACTTCATACTAGATTTGCAAAGCATCAGTTACTCAGAAAAATTGCCTAAATTGTATAACTGCTTGCCACAGAGATCTGACAGGCTCCTGTCAGTTTAATAAGCCATAGACAAGATTGTGAGGAAGGGGAGACCTCAGCAAAAAGACAAATACAAACATCCATGCCTTACCTGGTGCTAGAACCCAGGTCCAATTGATCAGTAGCCAAGCAGGTTAACCACTCAGCCACTAAACTTGAAAAAACAAAAATCCCCTTATATATAAGTGTAAGCATTTTACAACATGCTCCATAGTTACATGATAATTGATAAGGTCAACCTTTGACTCAAAGCTGAAAGAGTACGTGGCTTCTCTGACTGCACCACAACTTTAACGATAGACAAAAGGTGAAAAATATGGAAAGAGCAATAATTGCCTGTTAAAACAATACAACTTGCTGGAGGAAAAACCATTATTTTTTTACTTTAGTAAAAGTCGCTCTTTTTCTACTGCATTTACCACACTCATGTAATCATTGATTACACTTAGATGATTTTTAACTATCAGGAAAATATTCACTCTTAGATTAACATTGATATTAAATATAGGGGGATAATTTTCAGCGAGGTGGGATACGAACCCATGACCTCTTGATAACATGTCAGCTGTTCTGACCGCTGAGCTACCAGCCACCAATCAAGAGTTTACCTTCAAGAAACACAGAGTTGTGTATTACAGGTAGGAAAGTTTATAATATCAATTGAGATCTTGATTGGTAGCCAGAGCACCTGACATATTATCAGGAGGTTGCGAGTTCGTACCTCACCCTAGTCAAGAAAATTATTCCTCTATATTTGATTTCAATGTTAAATTAAGAGGGAAGGAATACTTCCCTGAGAATTGAACAAAAATGTCAAAAGATTTCTTCAATTTAAAAGTTACTCTGAATCTCCGATTGTCATTCTAAAACAAATGCTTAAATTTGAGTGATGAAAATTAAAATATGAGTGAAAAGTTTATTTTTCTTTCTATAAATATTTGCTTTTAATTTTAAGAAAAAAAATCAGCTTAGAACGTTGTTAAAAAATTGCAAATTTAAGATTTAAAAATTAAGTTACAAAAACACCACACCTTATTATTTTTCCAATAACACCAAAAGCTGCAAATACAATGGAATCGGTAAGTATTCAGGAATATTAATATTAATTTTCCATTAAAAACTTCCAAATGATTCACTATTAGCAGAAAAGATAGGGAAAAATAGCAAATACTCATCATCATACACTTCACTTTATTATCCCTGTAAGATGATTTCAGTGGATTGACCGTCTGTGCGTGATTTTCCCCATATAGTTATGCATTGAACCATACTGGTAACAAATAGAATCTACTTTCACCGTTGCCTACTATAATGCATAATCACCACTGTAATATTGTAATTATAAGCAGTGTTCCACTGGCTGAGCAGTTAGCATGCTTGACTGTGGATCAGAGGAACTTGAGTTCAGCCATAGATAAGGAATGCATGTTATTGTGCTCCTTTCTGATGAGGTCACTTTTCTCACCATCATCACAGAAACTTTCTCTATGGCATATTATACTTATGAAAGTTTTCTGTTTCTAATTACAAACAATTTATAATTAAATCATAAAAAAGTTTAAATCACTTACTGCTATGTAAATTTTAAATGCACTTTAAATTTAGAAATTGTATACAGCTATAAAGAGTGATACACCTAAAATAGCCCACATAACAGATGTTCTAAAAGACTGACATTTTAATGATACAAGTATCATCTGAAAATGGCATTGTGAATGCTGAATAATAGCCATTAGTGGGCCATGTTCCAGAATACCCCTATGCTTAATGGTCAAGCTTGTATTTATTCCTGGCAAACATTAAAATGAAAGACATTAACAGTATTTGCATAAGGATTATTTTAAAAACATTATTTAATAAATTTTGCTATAATAAATCAAAATTTGATTCTTACATTAGTTATATCTGGAAACGAAAATCGTTTTGCCATAGACGATAAATACAGTGTAACAATTTCTTCTTCAGCCTGAAATGCAGAAGACAAAATTATTACATATTAGTACTAAAATAAACTTTTATGTAATATAAATATAGAAGTTTCTATTTCATTTCTAATTTTCATACTTATAATTTCAAACTATATAACATTACCGAAAAGAAAAATATCCGTTCAAAAATATCTCAACATTAATAGCTGTATGTACATACATATTATTGGGTTGATGCAAAAGTAATGGGAAAACACAAGACATTCAAAAATAATCATTCCCATGATTTTTTACCTCTGAGCAGCCCTTTTTAGCACACCATGGGCTAAATGGCCAGGTCACATGGACCCTGAAGGCTCAGAAAAGGATGGGGGAGGGGACCCACTGGAGCAGCTGTTGGGAGACAGATGGTAGCTTCCCGTCAAGGCAATCTAGGGTGTTCTTTAACATGCACAGGTTATGGCTCTCCTACACACGGGACCACGGCTTAATATTTCACCCGACAGACAGCGGCCTTCCCAAGCTCATCGGTGTCGATTAATGACCATGATCAGGTCGATTACTGATCATGGGCAGGGCAGGGAATTTTGCGGAGATCAATCTCAAGATTGACCCAGCTAGGACTCGAACCTGGGAACTAGATTACGAGCCTGGCACGCTACCGACTAAACCACCCTCGCCCCTTTAAAGTGATTGAAATTCTATGCTCAACAGTGCAAAGCATATTAAAAAAATACCAGCAAGGAGACTTAATGAATAGACACTGAACTGGAAGACCAAAAATTATAAATCATCGTGAAGAGAGAACATTTGTTAGATGTGCCAAAAGAAATCTGGCTGAACCAGCAAGGGAAATATATCTAAAGTTAAATCATTTTCTGCAAAGAATTTAAGCATTCAAACAGTTCGTTGAACACTACAAAATATTATGGACAAGTCAGTCTCCTGTCAGACCTCTGTGGCAAGCAGCTGCTTGAGGGGGGTATTTTTTTTTTTGGCAGAAAGAAGCCCTGGATCATTGAGACAAATGGAATAAAAATGACTGAATTTTGCAAAAAGAATTGTTACTAAGGTTCAGGATTTCTGGAACACAGTGATTTTAGTGACCAATCAAAGTTTGTGATATTCAACACAAGCAAGAGGAAAATTGGAAGCAGAAAAGAGGAAAGCCCAAATCAATGTTAGATCAACATAATCTCTGTACTACTGACAAATATGGATGGGGACTATAATGGTCTGGGGATGCATGTCGGTGGCTGGGGTAGCTACACTTGGAATTTATTGGATCAATATGTATATATTGATATTTTAAATAGAAATTTGAAAAAGAGTGCCAATAAATTAGGTTTAAAGGATGGATTTGAGTTCCAACAAGACAACGATCCTAAACATACTGCTTCAAATATAAAGCTGCGGTTCTTATTAACCCCACCTCAGTCACCAGATTTTTTTGGGGGAAAACTGAAGAGATCACTATATAAAATTGCCATAAAAAAAAACTCAATTTAAAATGCATCTTCAGAGTGGGACAAAATTAGTTCCAATTTATCCACACTGGTCACACTGGCCTTCTAGACTTAAAACAGTCGTACATGCAAAAGGTCATGCAACAAAATATTAGAGATATTTTTTTTTCGTTTTATATTTTTACGGCAGGTGGTCGAATACTTTTGTGTGGTTAGTTTAGTGCTTTTTGTTTTTTAAAGTCATTATATTCTAATATTTTGTTTATTTAGTTCTCATTTTTGTATATATCAGAACACAAACATAAAATTTTTTTTGGTTTTGACTACATTCAGTACTTCTAAGTATACAAAATTATGACAAATGTAATGTGGTCGAATACTTTTATGACCTGTATATCTTAAACTATAAATCCACCCCTTCAACATTTTAGTTTTGTTTTCTTATTATTTTCTGAAAATTTTACCATTCAATCTTTAACTTACATGTTTGGTTCTCGCTAATTTCAATCTACCAATTAAGTCCAATTTTGTAACCCTTGGAGATGAAACATTACCCCTAGCTGAGCCAAAAAGCCCACCAGTACCAAACAAATTATTTAAAGATCCTAAAGTTCTCCCTACAAAATCTACCATCGCTTACAGTTATATAATATGGAAATCTCAAACTATTTCGCAAGTTCAAAAATCTATTTAAGCAAAAATATTTTACTCCTTTCATTCATTTGAAGTACAGCCATTCTATTCGAGGAAGTTGTATACTTCATTATAGGACTAACATATTGATTGTAGGCGATGTTTTTATAGTGGTTGTTCGTCGAAAGGCATGGTATTTTTTCATTGAACCTCTTAAAATACTAAGTTTTCAGTTTAACCTATTTAATAATTTTAAGTTCATGACACGGATTATAGTTCTCTGAAAAGAATAATACATATAAAAGATATTAAATATTTGCAGTACGAAAATAGGTGTATCCTGTAGGATACATCTCGTAGATCATATGAGGATTTGCAATGTCCCAGGCAACTTGTGCCGTTACGATTTCCATCTGAATATGAGCCTTGGAAGTATGGATAAATAAAGAATAAACCAAAATAAAGAGTGGGCCGCTAGGGGAAAATAAATCTAGATTCACAAAATACAGAATAACTAAAACCATTGGTTTGGATTTTATGGCTCAAGGCAAAAGGTCATATTCAGAGACGTCTCAAAAAGTGGTGTACGTGGCGCAGCTGCATCAGCGTCCTGAGCTTAAGGGGGCCCAAAAATAAAAGTAAGTTTACCTTTTCTTTTTAAATAGATAGACACTGATCGCAAATATTTTTCTACAAGTCAGTTTTCAGAGCAGGAGCATTCATAAAAGGAGTAATTTTTACGTTGCAACCGACTCTAAGTGGTTTGGATGTAAAATATAGAAAAGTAAAATACGATATATGTTGGAGGTTAAAACAAGGACAATGAATTAAAATATGATTGATAGTTAAAATGTTGTCACAAAACTCGCACTTAGATTGTAGTCGTCCACCCGTGGAAGAAACGAATGACCAAAGTGTATCCGGGCAAGTACACCTTTCTCCTTGTGATTCCTCAGAAAACATGAATCTCAAAGAACTCGTTCCAAACCCAGATCTCTTCCATTGGGTCTGGAGTTCGGTGGTGAAATGATGCCGGAAATCAAGTATGGAACTGGCAACGGGGAGACGAACAGGGGAATGGCCGACCTGATATGCCTGATATGCCCAGCAGAGCAGAATGGAGACGGTAGACGATGAAGTTAGTGGCGGATCTTGCAAAGAACAAGTGCATCATGGCTAGCGCGCAAAAAAAAATAGCGCGATCGTAATTTATGAAAATTTACTTTCCCGGTGTGCAACACAAACGTGTCAGTTGCACGCCACATGTATAATAAGTGACGTTAGGTCACGAAGTTACTTGTCAGAATGTGAGTTAGAGAGAGACGATGTTAGTTTGGAGTTGTGATTTGAGAATGCGGGTGGAGATGTTTTGAATGAGCTTTTAGTTGCTCAGATAATTTGATGTAGAAGCTCACTTGACGAGTCACAATTTTTAGAAATAAACTTTTTTTGTTTCATGAACAGGATAATTGATTTTCAGTAGATTTAAATTAATAATTTGAAAATCTTTAAATTATTTTCATATTGACTAAGTAACGCATAATATACTTAGAGAAACCTTATTTAACTTTATTTGGCAAGATTAATTGCCTGCGCCCAAAACTATCCAGTAAATTTTTTTTTGGATCAGTTACAAGGCCCAAACAACAAGGCCCAAACAACCAAATGTATGTTTACAAGTTTAACATACATTTGGAGCGTTTCACTGAGATCAAAGCTTGTAGTGAATCAGTGTAAACCCACAGTATTTCTCCTGTTTCTGCGGACAAGACAAGATAGATTGCGCTGACCTCTAGCATCAATGAGGCATGGTCGGCCCATGCCTTTCGATGGCTCAAAGTGTCACCTGTTTTGGACCATATCTGATTTGTTACTAACTACTACATAGCGTGAACAGCCTACCAGCTTTGCTGTTTTGGAGATGCCCTTACCAAGACATCTTGCCCTAACGATCTGGCTTTTGCTGAAATCAGATAAATCCTTTGCTTTTCCCATGTTGAGATGAAGTGAAATATTGCCTGCGAGAGCTCCGACCCAGCTATTATATATATATATCATTCGGGACCATCGCATGTGACACTGATTGGCTGCACGCACGCTTCTTTGCATAATGCAGATGCGGTTTCAGGGTATTGGCTGATTGGTGTATATATGCCATACAAATATTGCTATGTGCTCTAATATATAAATTACGCTCAGACAATGTTTGAAAACAGCATAAATACAATCTTGACGGCATGTTTTTTGCGATCGCTGTCAATTCTTTCCACGTCGAACTCCTCACTGGGCTCATCTATTATATATAAATATTGTTACAACAGATGAACGTGCTGCAATGAATATATGATAAATGAATCATGAACGCTTAGGTATGCTTCTCTGTGAGAATTACGTAACCAACGAATTGAAAAGAAGAACCTTACTGAAAAACAAGAAAAATAGAATTGTTATGCTGGAATTCTAGATATGTGAAAAATGACACAGTTAGTCTCAGTCTGTACACGATAAATGGTTAAATAGAAGAAGTATTTTATGTGGGTAAATGCGAAGGAGGTTAAATAGTTTATTAGTGTAAATCCTATTAGTGAATTAACAAGGAAAATAAGAATGGTTTACCTCTGAAGTGAAAGTTATACAAGGGACATTGATATTAAAAATGAAGAGGTAAACTTTAGTCGAATAGACAGAGCTAGTCTTAACTTTTCTGTATGAAGAGATTATTACTTGATGTACGATAGTATTTAGTTTGTTTATAAGAATTGGTAAGGTTATTCTCGATAGATTGCACATTTGTCTAAAACATGATTTTACTGTTTTTTCGAATGATATGAGATTTGCTTTGTGATTTCGGTGTGAATAGAAAAAAGATAATGGATTCTTCTGAAAGTTTATCTTTATATTGATATAGATTTTCATGCCGGTTGACTTAGTTTGTTTAAATAATTTCATCCATGCTTTTGTAATTATCATTGACACTCTCTTGCTCAGTGCTCATCCATTTAATTCGTAACAATATTTTTTATTATTTTGTTTAATTGTCCAATTTTGAAATTCAAATCTTCTGATTCCTTGCTTAAAATTGTTCCCGTTTGCTGATATTTTTTGTAAATTTTTTACATTTTCTCATAGAATCTCAGTCTTACTATAATACGAAAATAAACTGTATTACGAAAATATAACAGTGTATTCGGCATTTGGTTTTACAACGAAATGCTAATAACACACTTAAAAAATATTCGCAAGTGAACTTAGTCTTCATGTAATGTCACTAGACTCGTAATACAAAGGTCCTTGGTTCGAAACCAGATGTGGTTAGGTTTATGGTACACTCTTTGGAACTTCCATGCCTGACTCATAGAGCCGTTGCAATCGCTTCATTATAACAATAGAAGTTACCAATCTGCACCAAGCAGTATATCAAGCATCGTAACCACTAGACCATAACTATAGATAATCGATTTCTTCAGTAATGTGACCTTTAAGCATTCCTGTATATTCTGATGATTCACCACATGGAGGTAGGAAGATAACAGGAGGAACCCTAAGCACTTGAAAATGATGCTTCGGCGACTGCGCGGCAGCCATGTTGTTATATTAAAAAAAAAATTGATCAGTAGTATAGGTGAGTAACGAAGTGTTGCGCTATAAAAATTTAATTTTTTTCGACATTTGTATTATGGCAGCCTGTTCAGCTTACGGCTGCACGAATCGCCCTTCAAAAAAGATACCAGGAATTACCTTTCATCGGCAAGTTTGTCATTTTTATAAAAGTTTAAATAATTATATAATGATACAAGCAACTTCGTGTTGAAATTAGGCCGCTATGAAATCGGTTTTATTTCGAGTTACAAACCTCGATTCTTCAGCAGATTTTTTTTATTTTCTTCGGATTCTACTCAGTGATAAATGTGAAGATGTATTTCTTATATTGATTGATTGATTGATTTTACGTTACACTTATTTGAGAATTCCTTCTGCAGGCTTTCTCAGTTAAAAAATTTTGTTGGCTGTAATTGAATATAGTGTGCATTCTATTTAATGGATGATGAATTTACATACTTTTAAATAGAGGTGATTAAATTATCAAGGATATTCTTTTTTGCTTTTTATTTTATTTTAGGTGGAAGTATTAGATATTATTTTGTTTAAATGTTTCAGTGTTTATATTCCTCTCTCTTCATGATTTAATAAGTTCAGTGTAAGAAGGGAAAAGTAAATTACAATAAAATATTTCCATAAGGTGAGAAATATAATCATTCTTTTTTTTTTAATTTGGATATCATTTAAGGGTTTTGTTTAAATGCCCCCTTTTTTTCTTGGATTAGACTCTTATTTTTTTAAATTTCTTTTTAGATTAATTTAATGTATCTGGTGTAAATTGTCATAGGTGAGTGACAGCGATCATTAGTTAGGGTGAAAATTTTTCAAATTGTTTAAATAATTTTAGTTAAAAGAGGAGAGGAGAGTGTAATGCTTTTCTCCTTTTCGTTAATTCTTCTGATAGGGTTCTAATTGTCCCCTTTAAGATGAATACTGAATTTATTTAATTCTGTGTGGATTTCAAATAGAGCGAGTTTATTGCTTGTAGTTATTTTATTTTTACTTTGGTTGAGGGGTAGTTTAGGCGTACATGAAGATAGGTATGAGAGACTGAGGAGTCAGGCACTGAGATATCGGGTTCAAGCCACTGTCTGGAACGTTGCCTTTTTTTTTTTAAATGGGTATTATATTCCCTTCACCCTGTGGATATATATATTTTTTCTTTTTTTTTTATATTTTTTAATTTTTTTATTATTTTTGCTTAGTATAATTTTTAGTTGTTTTTTTTTCATATAGTTTTTTCAGATATTATTTTGAAATTTTCCTTTGTGGCTGAGGAAAGATGCATTTCAATCCATACGAGATTTTTTTTTTTGAGAGATTGTAATAATTGTGTATTTTGTATTGGTTGTTAACTCTGGTTGAGGGAGGAGAATGAGCATGAGATGGGGGAGAGATGTGAAGCTGAGTGTACAAACATAGAGCTGGTGGGTTCAAGCCACTATCTGGGGCGTTTTTTTTTTTGTATAAATATATATATATATTTTTTAGTTCTTTTTTTTTACTTCTTATACTATTGGCTTTATTTAGTTTCGTTAAGCAAATTTTTTTTATTTTTGTGGAATGAGAATTTTTTTAACGTAAAACAGCTATTTTCTTAATTTTACAAATGTAATTTTTTGCGGTTTAAATGCTGCTATTGCATATAACTTTTATGTTTTATCCATAAAATGTTTTCTACTGTTATCAGTGTAGTATAAATAAACTTTTAAAATCTTGCAATTGTTTGTTATTGTCGTATTCAACGAAATACATAAATAGTTCTGCTATATAGTAATTCTGTATGGAAATATTCATTGCATTAAAAAAAAGCAATATAAATTCCAAATAGCTTAAATGGGCTTTCTCTTAGTCGTAAAAAAATAATCTTTCCGTATATAACGTACAGTAAAACTGAGTATAGCACGTGAAAAGTAGGCTTGATTGCAGCGGCAGACGGTTTGTTTTGAATGCAGCAATATGGCTACCGCCCTGCTGCGTCAGCATCATTTTCCTTGCACAGGAAATGCGCGTTAGGGCGTCTCCTGTCATTCATACCTCCGTGATTCACCACTGGCGCCATCTATGGCGGGAATCGGGTAGCCAAGTTGCCACATATGATGGAAGTAATATTTATCACTCGCGATCACAGCGTTATATAAATAATTCAGTAATTAAATTCCACTCAGGACGAAACCAAATTTTTTCAGCCAATTATTTAAAATGTTTTTTGTCAACAGGACATTTCCTGTGACATTTTATTGCTGATGTATACATCATCTTGCACATAGTGAGAAATAAAAGGAGAATTTTAAATAAAACTAAATATACTGTATGGTCTCTGTGTGTATTTAAATAGCAGATTATACTAATCAGGCACAGATGTACAAAAAAATCGAGGAGGGAGGGGAAACAAGAAACACAATACAGGAATATTCATTATTGAAAAAAAAACATATATATATTAAATCGAAATAATGTAAATGCACTTAGAGATAGAGTTAATAGTAGAAGTAGTGAATATCATACTAGAAGCAGAAAATATCGTAGTAGAGGCAGTAAATATCATAGCAGAAGCAGTAAGTATCATAGTATAATCGAGCAATACGTGCGAAAATTAGGCTTGTTGTAGCAGAAGAAAGTTTGTTTTGGAAGCATCAACATGGCCACTCTGCTCCTGCAGCAGCATTACGGCCTTGTACAGGGAAAGCACATTAGAACGTCTCCTCTCATTCTTACCTCCGTGCCCAACTACACAATTATTGTTGCTGTCGGCAATTGTTAATAATGAATGAAAATTTTCTATCAGACTTATAGAAATTTTGAGTATTTTTATGTTCACACTAGTGAGAATCAGCATAGTGGGGAATGTAGTTTTACATTAGCAGGCAAACACCTTGAGCTGAAAAACACAAGAAACGTTTGAGACTAATGCTGATATATTCTTGGCAAAATATTTTTTTACCAATTTTTTTGGCAGAGTAATTCCTATAAATCATTGGCTGACTAAGACGTTGTCTGACTAATTCTAAGATGTGTCGCTTTTTAAAACTATATCATGCTTATTGCTTCATGTCTTTATCACTAACCACTAGAAGTGGCTAAAGTGTTCGCTCTGTGATAAGTTCTTCCATTATCGGCAGCAGCGATTTAGGATGTTAACGAATCGTTTGTAGACAAAATTCATTAAAATGGGAGATACTGAGTGAACTACAAGGAAATCGGCAGGAGTAAAAGTTCCAAGGAAGCAATTAACTACTAAAGCTGCACGAAAAAGTACCCCTTATACAGGAGATGTGAAGAAAACACATCGTTATAGACCTAGAACAGTAACTCTCAGAGAGACTGTCATTATCAGAAATCCACTGAACTCTTGATCCAAAAGTTGCATCTAATTAGGGAAATTTATCAGGATTTTAAGACCGAGCTACGTTTCCAGAACTCTGCTGTTATGGCATTACAACAGGCTAGTGAATCTATTTTTTGGCCTCTTCGAAGACACCAAATGGGGCCAAATGGGAGGGTTGTATCAGCTTCTACTGTGCGTAGACGTCATGAGGGAGGTCTGTATGCTAGAAGATCAGTAATTTCTATACCCCTCACATCATGTCACAGGAGAGAGTGGTTGAAGTGGGCACACACGCATGTTAACTGGACAGAAGAGCAATGGAGGTCCGTACTCTTCACAGATGAGTCGAGATATTGCTTTAAGAGTGATTCCGGACATTGTTTTATATGGAGAGAATGAGGTACCCACTATCATCCCAGTAACATCCATCAAAGAGACAGTTACGGCAGAGGTAATGTGTGTGTTTGGGGTGACATTTCCTTAGGTGGACGCACAGATCTGTACGTGTTAACGATATGGAACCTCAATGCTCAAGGTATAGATGTGACATCCTGGACCCTTATGTACGTCCTTATGCTGGAGTTTAATCTTCAATTGAATTCTGTCATTAAATTATTAAGGTTAACATATGATTTTTTTTATAAGAAAGATTAAAAAAATGATTGGATATAATCTTCCGAAATTAGAATAGTTTATTAGGCACCCTGCTTTTGTTGTAAGGTTGTTTAATACTGCTTCTAAAAATGCTGTATAAGTCTGGGAAAATCATTTTTATTAAAATCCATCATGTAATTTACCTTAGGAACTTTCTCAGCCAGCGTTCCATCGTATCTAAATTATCAAATACCATGTTATTTTTATTTTCATTCTTCATACTGAGGAAGAACATAAAGGTTTAAAACTTCATTGTATGTGGCTGTAATACCATATAATCCACTTGAATTTTTTAAAGGACTTGATTTGATAATTCTAGGTTGAGACCACGTTATTTCTATAGGTGCAGGGGCATAGGGAAGGATTATGGTTGTGTGTGTGGGGGGGGGGGGGGTAGAAATCGAACAATTTCCAACTCGAAAATCGAAATTGGCCAACTCAGAAAATAATGTCTCTGTCAGGTTTTGTACTTAGATTTTCGCTCCGTGTGTGTGTGGGGGGGGGGGGGAGGGATTGAGACAATTCTCACAACTCCTGCATTTTGCAATGTAATTCCAATTTTGCCAACTAGCCATAATTTCACAGAAATAATTCCAATATTTACATCTCTCCTGAATTGTAACAAGTCAGTACGAATTTTCCCAGCTGCCCTGGATTTGACGAACTCTCCTTAATTTCACAAAAACCAATCCCAATCTTTACATCTCTCCTAAATTTGTCAAATCACTTCAAATTTTTCAAACTCCCAAAGATTTTGCCAAGTTTTCTCGATTTGGCCAACTTTCTTTAATTTTACAAAACTAATCCCAATTTTTTCAACTAGCCTTTATTCTATCAAGTGGATTCCAATTTTGCCAACTACACTAGATTTGGCCAAGAGTTCTCGCTTTTGCCAACTCTCCTTAATCTCATAAAACCAATTCCAATTTAAACAACTCCCTTTCATTTGGCCAAGTGGTTTCCAATTTTTCCAACTCCTCTAGATTTTTCCAACTTGCCTTGATTTTGCCACTTCTCCTTAATTTTACTGAAACAATCTCAATTTTTACATCTCTCCTGAATTTGCCAAGTCACTTCAAAATCTTCAAACTCACCAAAATTTTGCCAAATCTTCTCGATTTCGTCCACTCACCTTAATTTCACAAACCAAATCCCAATTATCACAACTCGCCCTTACTTTACCAAGTGGATTCGAATTTGGCCAAATTTTCTTGATTTTTGTCAACTCGCCACAATTTTACAGAAAAACAATCCGAATTTTTACAAAGTCACTCTCAAATTTGCCAACTCCTTAAGATTTGTCAAATCTCCTAGATTTTGGAAGTTGCCTCGATTTTGCCAACACACCATAATTTTAAAGAAAAAAAGACTAAAATTTTTACATCTCACCTGAATGTTGCCAACTTACCACGATTTTGCAGAAAAAATTTTTTAAATCTCACCTCATTTTTCCAAAGTCACTCAGAATTATGCCAACTCTTCTAGATTTTGCAAACTCCCCCATTATTTTACAGAAAAAATCCCAATTTTTACATCTCACCTGAATTTTGCCAACTCCTCCTAGATTTTGTCAAGTTTCCACAATTTTGCCAACTCGCCATAAGTTTACAGAGCCCCCCCCCCCCCAATTTTTACATCTCACCTGCTTTTTGCAGTCACTCAGAATTTTGCCAACTCCCCATGATTTTGCCAAGTCATTTATAATTTTGTCAACTCTCCAAGATTTTTCCACGTCACTCCTAATTTTTGCCATTCCCTAAGATTTTGCCAACTCACTTGTATTTTACTAAATGGCTTCGAATTTTGCAAATTGCTCCAGATTTTGCCATCTCATTTTACCAAGTGCCTTAGATTTGACAAATTGCCTCGATTCTGACAACTACCCTAGATTTAGCTAACTCCCCTTAATTTTACAAAAAAAAGATTACAAATTTTCACAACTAACCTAGATTTTTCGAAATCGCTTCGAATTTTGCCAACTCCAAGTTACTTTGGGGGGGGGGGGGGGAGTCTCCTCCACCCATAGCTACACCCCTGTATAGGCTTATCATTTAAAACTAATTGTTTAAATTCTGCTTCTATAGATGGATTAAATTCGATGTAAAGAAGCCACAGTGGTAATGATTTACATTCACTTTATAATTTGGATTTATAACATCAGTATAAACATACAAAATCCTCATGTAGCCATGGGTTAGGGAGGTCCACCTAGACTGTATAATTTTAATCTCGAGACATGCCTGTTCTGAGCTACAACTCTAGGCTGATTCTAGCAAGGCACTGTTTGATATTGTCTGCCATCATATCCTAGGTCTCCCTCTATTTCTCCAACTCTTAGGCACACTGTTCATAATCCTGTTTGCCAATCTGCAGCTATGCATAAGGGTAGCATGGCCAAACCAATGCAGTCTCTCTCTGCACAATATGCTGCTAAAAGAATGTTGATGACTCCTTCTTCTAACCTCATCATTACTTATAAAGTCAAGCCACCTAATGTCCAAGATACTGCTTAAGCATTTAGAATCAAAGGCATCAAGTTTCTTGTTATCCTGCTTACAAATGGTCCATGTTTCACTACCAAACCATAACCTTAGAAAGAACCAAACTATTATACAGCCTAATTTTAGTCTTTAGCTGTACACGCCTATTTTTCCACTTTCCACAGATTCTTATAAGTCCCAGCGGCAATCCCTATTCTTCTATTTATCTCTTGCTGCACATCACCAGTATCTGTTACATAGCTCCCAAGATAATTAAACTGAGACACTTGCTCAAGAAGGCAGCCATTCAAGGCAACTGAAGCACCATCTGCCTGACCAATTTTCATTACTTTAGTTTTTTTTCTGTTTATCACCAAACTTACTCTATTACCAGTCTCATCAACAGCCCTAATGAATGAATTCATCTCATCAACATCATTAGCCAACAGAGCCAAATCATCTGCATAATCTAAATCAGAAATTTGAAAATCTCTAGACAGTTCAAGGCCAAAATCTTTCCCTTGCAAAAAATTTAGCATAACATAATCAATAACCAAACAAAAGAGAAAAGTAGACAAAATGTACCTTTGTGTAACTCCACTAGCAATGCTAAACAAATCGCTGGAAGACGTACCAACTCTCACACACGACTCAGTGTTACTATAGGGAGCTTTCATTACACTAACGTATCAGGTATTCCATATAATCTAACAATCAACTACAAATGATGTCGATCAACAGAGTCAAAAGCCTTTTTGAAATCTATAAACTAGTAACCATAGATTTCTGAAACTTAAACATTTCTCATGAATCTGCCTAAGTGAAAATATTTTATCAATATATCCCTTACCACGTCTGAATCCACATGTTCATCAATGCAGTTGTCCATTAACCAAATTCTTAATTCTATTAAGCACACTGAGAGGTCAAAAGTTATGAAGATAGCAGTTAAAGTAGAACTGGCGTGCTAAACTCGTAACTGATACTGTGGACGTCAACTGCAGAAAGGCGCTGCAGTAGCCTACAAAACCCAACATTCATTGCGGAGTAGTTGTTAATTCAGCATGGCAGTACATCATGAGTTGCTTGATTTTGAACGTGGCTTGATTGTTGGTGCCAGAAGGATGGGTCATGCAATATGGGAGATCATGCAGGAATTCGTTTTCCCAGGTCTATAGTGTCAAGAGTTTATCGTCAGTATTCTATTGATGGCATTTCCACACATGTAAACCAGCGAAAGGGACGGCCATGTGCAATTGATTAATGGAACTCGTGTCAGCTGTCAAGACCGAAGTACAGTGCATGAAATCACTGCCAATTTGAATGCAGGCCAAACACAAAACTTTTATGAAAGGATTATCCATCGCCATCTGCACTCCATCGGATTTGGTAGCTGAAGACCCACTCGTGTTTCATTGTTTATATGTCGTCAAAGAGCTCAACGACTGGAATGGGCCCAGCCATTGAAATTGGACAGTAGAACAGTGGTGTCGGGTAGCATGGTCTGATGAATCAAGTTGTTTCACACTGATGGGTGTGTTAGAGTGTGGCATAAGCCCTGTGAAGCCATGGACCCTTCCTGTTTGTAAGGTACTGTTCAGACTGGAGGCAGCTCTATGATGGCGTGGGGAGTGTTCAGAGGTCCACATTGGGCTCTCTCATTCGTTTGGAGCAATTGCTGACAGGTATGAGATACGTGGACATTCTCGCAGATATCCTGCACCCCTTCATGACTCTCAAGCACCTTGATGGTGAAGGAGTATTCCAACAAGATAATGCAACGTGTTACCAGTCTTTGATTGCTAGAAGATGGATCGAGGAACACTCCACAGACTACCCACCATGAATTAGCCCCCACAGTCCCTGATATGAACCCCTTGGAGCATCTGTGGGACACAATGGAAACAAACTTATGATCCATGAATCCATCACCATCCAATACACACAATTATAGTCTACACTGCAGGATGTGTGGGATGCCATCCCTGCAGAATGGTAACGACAACTCGTTGACTCCATGCATCATCTGTGGCTACACTGCTGAGGGGTTTGGGGAGGAACAACCCATTATTAGGCATGAATCCCATGACTTTTGGCTTCTCAGTGTATAATGATTCAAAAAACTTTACCTGGAACAAAAAATAAACTAATTCCCATATAATTATTGCAGTAACTGTGATAATCTTTTTCAAAAATTGGGACAATAATAGCTACAGTAAAATCCTTAGGAACAACAACTTTATCATAAAAAATATTAAAAATTTCAATCAGTCATGTGACAACACAAATGCTTCGAGCTCTAGGCATTTCAGTAGTGATTTCATCCATCCCTGGGTTTTATGCACTTTTAATTTAGAGATAGTTAAAGCGACTTCGGAATGTGGTATAGGGCCAATCATTAAAGCCAATAATGCATCTATCCTCATTACAATGGAAGTAGCTTCTCTGAAATGCACAGCCCATCTAGCCATCAGAGAATCCTCACCTTCAACCATGTTGCCATGTTTATCTCTCAATCCCTGTGATCAATTCCTTCCCACATAAAACATTAACAACCTGGTACAACGGCTTGCTGTTTAACTGCTTCCTCTGCTTTCTCAGCTTAGCTATCAAGCCAAAGATTCTTATCGGTTGTTAACTGATCCTTTACACCTTTATTAAACTCCGTGTAATGCCTTCTGTTAGAACAAGTATGGTGTTGCTTCATATTAATCCTGTAATTCCTTCATAAATAAATAAGTTCCATAGCCTTACCACTCAAGTAATTTTGTTTCCTCTTTCCTTTTACCCAAAAGAGTACTCTTGGCTTCAAGAAAAGCCTGTTTAAACTGATCCTTGTTTCTCAACAACAGCAGTAAGAAAACCATGTTTGTCATGACTAAGTAAACTATCATGACATGCTTTTGCTATATTTGGATCTTTCACACATTCAACGCTAAAGCTAATTTTCTTAGTTTAGACAACATTTCTTAATCTTAAGTTGCAAGACACTTTTAATTAGGTAATGATCAAACCACATTCCTAACTGAACTATCCCATTTGCTGTTCATTGAAATATAATCTATCATATTCCTGTGCAACCCATCAGGTGAAACTCATGTATATTTATAAACGGGACGTTTTTGTGTTTGTAGTATGTGTCAGTTGTTTGCAAACCATTAAGTTTACTTATCTGTAGGAGACATTCCGCATTGTCATGGGGAATGTCTCCTACAGATAAGCGTGTTGATCTACAGACAGTTAATCCTACAGATAAGCGTGTTTGCTGAGAAGCAAACACGCCAGTGAAAATGCTTTCCACCTTAAACTCCCTGAAAAGAGAAATTTAAAGTTATTTTTAAATATCTGACCTTTACGTGTTCATCTAGAAAAAATTGCAGCCTAGAATATCTAGATTATAACGCTGGAATTCCTGTGTGAGGACATCCAGAAAATAATCTCTATGTAACATCCTCACGTTAAAGGTTGAAGTCACCGATGCTGGTAGGAACTTCAGGCACTATCTTTTCAAGAGCCATATGGCCTGCCTGAGACACGTTATTCCAGGTTAGGATTGGCGATGCCCAACTAGCAAAGCGTGGGTTCAGGTACCTGCGATGGCTTCTGACCAGGATTATCCACCAGCTAATATAAGGTATACTGTGCCACTGTTCACTTAGGGCTGGCAACCCATAAGCAAAATAAAACACAGTGGAAGATTTTCCCTCAACAGAGGCCCACCAGTGCAGCAAGTCCAGGATCCATAATGAAGCTCAAATCCATAAACTAATCCAATTAGTAGGTATAAATGGTCAGCACCAAGACCCTGTGAAGTTGAGCACTCCACAGCAGGGTTGAAAAAAAGTGGCCATAGATGAGCAGACAGTAGGCCACACTGATCTGGTAGCCCTCCCCTTCCAAAAGAGAATCTCTCTTTTGAAAGGTACTAACGGCCTGCACCACGAGCAGACAGGGTCGGACATTAGGTGCTAGACGTGGCCAGTTCTGTGCATCACCAATGGGGATTGGTACACAGCTCTCCTTCCAGTTTATGACTAGCTAGTTTATACCCATCTGTATATAGCATATTAGTATGATCATTCCTCTGAAATTCAAATCTAGCTTCAAAATCCGCAATTTTGAAATCATTAAATTATTGAAAAATTCTGTTATTTTTGTTTCATCAGTAAGAGTTCCATCACAGGTTAGAGATTTTTTATCAGTAGATTGGGATGTGTCAATGTAATAAAACACATTCGTTGTTTCTAAAGTAGAATAATCAGGTGACAATTTATTTAAACCTAAGATCCCCGGATAAGGCAAGGATGTTTGGGTCTTTTTTTGCTCAAGTCCTGCCATTCTCATAGATCTTCTACTATGGCATATCTACTGACAGGCTCCTGTCAGATATCTGTGGGAAGCCGCTGCTTGAGGGGATATATTTTTTTATTAACACTTGAAACATAATAGAAGTGAAATCGATATTTGATTCAATTTCGGTTGTACCGATAATTACTTTATTTAGCCATCCCGTGGTCGAGTGGTTAGCGCGCTTGGCTACTGATCTATGGGATCTGGGTTCGAGCCCCGGGAAAGGCATGGATGTTCGTTGTTCTTTTTCTGCTGAGGTCCTGCCATCCTCTCAGATCTTCTACTGTGGCATATAAACTGACAGGCTCCTGTCAGACCTCTCTGGCAAGCAGCTGCTTGAGGGGGTATTTATTTATTTATTTTTATTTATTCTAAGCATACTTCCACCATTAACTCAAATTATATTTTCCTCTCCTATAGAACTACCATCAGCTTTATAACAATTTTAAGTTCTTGATGAAGAAATCCATTTGAATATAAAATATTTATCCTAAGCTATATCATATTTAAGTGGCCCAAAAATTCGAATTCTAAATTTATATATATATATATTATTCTGACTATTCTATTTAAAAAATAAACATTTAACTTGTGTGGTGAAATATTTATTATATAATTTCTAATTCTATTTTTATAAATACTAACACAAATTCAGAACTTCTACAAAATAAAACTTGCAGTACATTCTATTTGAGGCCCCTTATATCGTGAGGCCTAAGCTGTAGCTTGGCTTTTGCATAAGTCAGGCCTGACCCTACTCAATGTTTCTTAAACAATATTTTTCAAAATTTTTCTTTATCCCCTGTTGCATATTTTTTTGAATTTCTTTATTTCTACTACTACAACAACTGGTTCATTCTTTTTCTTTGAAAATATACTTTCTAGTTTTCTTTCTATAACTTGTTTAGATTTATCTTCTGTAGCCTATTTTGCTTACTTCCTACAACTTCAATAAAAAACCCTTTACCATATTGTTTCTTACTTCTATGATATAGTCCATGTTTATTTCATTTGGTATTATATTTTCTCTAAATAATTTTCTTCATCATATTTAAGAAGCAATATACATGTAACTTTTCATTTATTTAAAACAATTAATTCATCATATTGATAATTATTTTCATTCTAATTCTGTACTCCTCCTGATACAGCTATAGGCTATGGAACCAGACCGTGCAATTTAGTTCTCCAAGCATATCTATCCTTAGCTACATCTCGCCACTGTACATCAAATCTAACAAGGTCCTGTTTGGCACTGTCTGCGATCCCGCATCAAAAGTTGCTCATAACCCTATTCGCCAATCTATAATTATCCATATGGGGAATATGGCTAAACCAGCGGAGTCTCTCTTTGCCCAATATGCTGCTTAAAACAGTTTGCCAACTCCTTTGCCTAACCTCATCATTAGTTACAAAGTTAAACTACCTAGTGCCCAAGACAATGCATAAGCATTTAGAATCAAAAGCATCTACACTGCTCACAAAAATTAGGGAATATTTCAAAATGAATATGAAGCGATAAAAAAAGAAGCATTTGAATTGTTTTTATTAAACAACCACATCAGAAAAGCAAACGACAAGTCAAAGAAAGTTGTTCGATTATGCAAATGAGATGCAAACTCAATTGTGGTTATTGAGTAGCAAATGACATATTGGTGGGGTTGAACAGAAGCATGTCAAACTGGACGAGAGTGGCACACATTGACTGTTCAGTAGGGTGTATGATCACCCAAGACTGCCAAAACACACTGACAGCGATGGGGCATGGACAGGATCAGAATGTCCAGCAGTTCTTGAGGGATCCTCTGCCATTCTTGCTCCAGGGCAACTTCCAGCTCAAGAAGTGTTGTGGGAGGCACTGGACGGTTTGCCAGACGTCTTCCCAGTGCATCCCAAACATGTTCAATGGGATTCAGTTCTGAAGAACGTGAAGGCCAGTCCATGCGTTCGATTCTTGCCTCCTGAAGCATGTTGTTGAAAAGATGCACACAGTGGGGCCTTGCATTATTGGCCATGAAAAGAAAGTTGTTTCCAACTGCTCCAGCATAGAGTACCCCTATAGGGTGCCGGACCTCATCTCGATATCTGACAGCAGTCAGCAATCCGTTTCTGACGACGTGGAGGTCGGTACGACCACCAATGCTGATACCAGCCCACACCATGATTCCACCACCACCGAAGGAGTCCCTTTCTCTCATGAAACGTGGATTCTCCCGTGTTCCTCGTTCACCCCAGATCAAGACACGATGATTGTCAGGCTGCAGACTGAACCGTGACTCATCAGAGAAGAGGACAGTTGACCACTCATCACGGGTCCAATGACGATGATCATCAGTCCACCTTCTACAGGTTCTACGGTGTTCAGCAGATAACGGAATGCATACCATTGGTCGTGGGCATGCAGTCCAACACGATGAAGCCGATTTCGTATGGTCTGGGTGGTATCCGTCGTCTAGTGGCAGCAAGAAACTGTCACCGCAGCGCTGTTGCATTGCTGCGCCTGTTTCTTCTTGCCAATAAGGTCAAGTAGCAGTCATCTTTTGTTGTTGTGGCAGCTGGACGACCCTGCCCTCGTCTTCTTCGTACTGTGCCAGTACGAAAAAAAAAGATTCGACATTAGAATCGCTTGAATTAGAAAAAAAAAAGAAGCAGACTGTAGAATCGCTTTCAAGCGATTCTACAGTCTGCTAATCACGCTTTGGGATGTTCCAAGAGCTGTTGCCACTGTCGTCTGTGTTTGACCAGCTTCAAGACGTCCTATGGCTCTCCAGGCTTCACATTCGGGCAAATCGTGTTGCAGGGGATAGACCTTAATAGTGCAAATCCGCGCCTCATTTAAAAAAACATGAAAAGTCACATTTATTTTCTGCTCTCATTAAAAATTATTCATTTTTATTAAAAATTGAAAGAAATAATCACAGAGTGTAAACTTTTTTTTAATTCAGCTGAGGCAGGAAATCAAATCTCCTCCCAATAAATGACAGAATTTAATTTCATGCTATAAAGAAAACCAAATATTATAAGCTTGCACAATATATAATATGCTACTTAAATAATAATACACTTTGGCAAAATAAAAAATGCAAAGTAGACGTCTCATAAATTTAATGCCATATGCATAATATTTTTTACTGTAATAAAATGTACGAAAACATTCATTTAATTTCATGTTAATTCAGGCTTTAAATCACCTACTCTACATATGCAAATATTATTAGTTTCATATATTAAAAAATTCGTTAACTACATTCGACTTAGACAGAAAGGTATATTGAAAAGTGGACAACCCTTTATTTTTAAATCCCTTAGTTTAACAATTTCAATTTTTAATTTATCACAAAGAACACATCCCGTAATTTCGTAAAGTACTAACCTATTAAATGTCAAATTACTTCCTTTACAACATTTATTTTTGCATCCATACTCGGAGCATGAAGTAGGCATTTCACTGTTGACTTATTAGAAACACCTAACTTTCTCCTCATTATCGACTAGGCTTAACATCTGTACGTTTTCCATGGAGGTAGGAAGATAAGGAGACGCCCTAACGTGCTTTCCCTGTGCAAGGAAAATGATGCTTAGGCAGCAGGGCAGTAGCCATATTGTTGCATTCAAAACAAACCGTCTGCCGCTGCAATTCAATCAAGCCTACTTTTCACGTGTTATACTCAGTTTTACTGTGCGTTATATACGGGAAGATTATTTTTTTCGACTAAGAGAAAGCCCATTTAAGCTATTTGGAATTTATATTATTTTTTTCAGTGCAATGAATATTTCAATACAGAATTACTGCATAGCAGAACTATTTATGTATTTCGTTGAATACGACAATAACAAACAATTACCAGATTTTGAAAGTTTATTTATACTGCACTGAAAAGTGTAGAACACATTTTATGGATAAAACACTAAACATTATATGCAATAGCAGCATTTAAACTGCAAAAAAATAACATTTTTAAGATTCAGAAAATAGATGTCTTACGTTAAAAAAATTCTCATTCCACAAAAATAAAAAAATTTGCTTAACAAAACTAAATAAAGCCAATAGTATAAGAAGTAAAAAAAAAAACTAAAAAAAAATATATATGTATACAAAAAAAAAATGCCCCAGATGGTGGCTCGAACCCACCAGCTCTATGTTTGTACTCTCAGCTTCACATCTCTCCCCTATCTCATGCTCATTCTCCTCCCTCAACCAGAGTTAAAAATCAATACAAAATACACAATTATTACAATCTCTCAAAAAAAAAAAACTCGTAAGGATTGAAATACATCCTTCCTCAGCCACAAAGGAAAATTTCAAAATAATATCTGAAAAATCTATATGAAAAAAAAGCAACAAAAAATTATACTAAGCAAAAATAATAAAAAACTAAAAAAAATATAAGAAAAAGAAAAAAAATATCCACAGGGCGAAAGGAATATAATATCCATTTAAAAAAAAAGGCAACGTTCCAGACAGTGGCTTGAACCCGACATCTCAGTGCCTGACTCCTCAGTCTCTCATACCTTTCTTCACGTACGCCTAACCTACCACTCAACCAAAGTAAAAATAAAATAACTACAAGCAATAAACTCGCTCTATTTGAAATCCATACAGAATTAAATAAATTCAGTATTCATCTTAAAAGGGACAATTAGAACCCTATCAGAAGAATTAACGAAAAGGAGAAAAGCATTACACTCTCCTCTCCTCTTTTAACTAAAATTATTTAAACAATTTGAATTTTTCACCCTAACTAATGATCGCTGTCTCTCACCTATGACAATTTACACCAGATACATTAAATTAATCTAAAAAGAAATTCAAAAATATAAGACTCCAATCCAAGAAAAAAAGGGGCATTTAAACAAAACACTTAAATGCTATCCAAATTTAAAAAAAAAGAAAGATTATATTTCTCACCTTATGAAAATACTTTATTGTAATTTACTTTTCCCTTCTTACACTGAACTTATTAAATCATGAAAAGAGAGGAATTTAAACACTGAAACATTTAAACAAAATAATATCTAAAACAAAACCTAATATGTAATACCTAAAATAAAATAAAAAACAAAAAAGAAACTCCTTCATATTTTAATCACCTCTATTTAAAAGTATGTAAATTCATCATCCATTAAATAGAATACACACTAATATTCAATTACAGCCAAAAAAATTATTTAACTGAGAAAGCCTGCAGAAGGTTGTTTGGGTTGTTTTACCTCTGAGCGGCACTTTTTTGCACACCATGGGCTAAATGTCCAGGTCACATGGACCCCGAAGGCTCAGAGAAAGTTGGGGGAGGGGACCCACTGGAACAGCTGTTGAGAGACAGATGGTAGTCCCCTGTCAAGGCCATCCAGCGTGTTCTTTAACGTGCACAGGGTATGGCTCTCCCGCACACGGGGCCACGGCTTAACGTCCCATCCGACGGACGGCGGCCTTTCCAAGCCCATAGGTGTCCCCTACTGACCGTGGGCAGGGCGGGGAATTTTGCGAAGATAAATCTCAACGCTGACCCAGCTGGGACTCGAACCTGGGAACTACAGATTACGCCTGCAGAAGGAATTCTGAAGTAAGTGTAACGTAAAATCAATCAATCAATCAATCAATCAATATAAGAAGTACATCTTCACATTTATCACTGAGTACAATCCGAAGAAAATAAAAAAAATCTGGTGAAGAATCGAGGTTTGTAACTCGAAATAAAACCGATTTCATAGCGGCGTAATTTCAACACGAAGTTGCTTGTATCATTATATAATTATTTAAACTTTTATAAAAATGACAAACTTACCGATGAAAGGTAATTCCTGGTATCTTTTCTGAAGGGCGATTCGTGCAGCCGTAAGCTGAACAGGTTGCCGTAATACAAATGTCGAAAAAAAATTCAATTTTTATAGCGCAACACTTCGTTACTCACCTATATTACTGATCAATGTTTTGAATAGAACAACATGGCTGCCGTGCAGTCGCCGAAGCGTCATTTTCAAGTACTTAGGGCTCCTCCTCTTATCTTCCTACCTCCATGACGTTTTCATGGCGTCCGTTGCCAGTCCTGTCTCTAGTAATATTACCTCAATGGTTAAAATGCACATTATTCCTAAGTATTTTAACTGAACTAAGAAATCTTATAAAACGCTTGAACAAGTATATTTTTTTTAAACGAAGAAAATTGATGGCCGTTCGATCAAAATAACCCGCATTCTTCATTATGTATCAGAGCGCTGAAGTGATCGTTTTGATATGCTCTTTGGTGAACTCTTCGAACGATACGTGTTGTCACATATGTTCTAACATGTGACGTTTGGACTCGCCAATTGTAATAGAAGTCTTATGGCGTAGATATCCTTGTAAATTGTTGTAATAAACTTTGTAAAACGTAGTAAAACGTTGTAATTGGCTAAACAAGAATGCAAGTTATTAGTATCCTGATTATTCTTTCTTGTTTAGCCAATTATAATGTTTTAAATTGCTTTGCAATTTACAAGAATATCTACGCCAGGACATCTATTACAATTGGCGAGTCCAAACGTCACATATTAGTACGTATGTTATTTGTCACATCTGCAATTATAAAATATACTTCTAGTAATAAAAATTTTAATTAACCGATAGGTTAGATCATTTTAATACTGTAAATTATTAGTATCATGATTATTCTGTATTAAAATGCTCTAACCTATCGATTAATTCAAAATTTTATTACCCCTTGTCAACCCACAACCCCACTTCACCACTCTGAATATACCAATTGGTTATAAACAGCCCCCACAACCTCCTTACCCCTCAGTATAAGGAAAATAAATTTATGGTATCAAATATCCTTTAATTCACAAGGAATACAGTTTGCACTGGACCCCTTCGAGTCTACTTCACTGCATTCCACTTCATTATTATTGCTAATCTAACTGGCTAACAACCATCTCCTTACCCCCATATACCTCAATTCACATACCCATTAAATTAATGACACATTTTAAAATTTTTAAAGGCAGTTAATTAAAGGCCCCTCTCCCCTAAAAATTCCATTTCTACAGTTAACTCTCTCCAATGCAAGAGGATTTAAAGAGTATAAAAGTTCTATCTTAGCCACCCCACAGGGCACAAATTTCTACCCCTATAAAAGACCCCAGACCCCACCTCCCCAACACCAATTAAAAATTTATAACTATCTCAATCCATACCTTTAGCTATAGTACATCCCATTTCCTAGGTAGTTACGCTACATTGTGTAACACAACACAAGCGCTAAAATCTACTTAATTGACACCAACTCAGAGTATGTCCCACAAAAAGCATTATACATTTCTCCTTCCATCATGGAAGATATTTTAACTACTCCCCACCACTCTCTAACACTTTTTACGACGTAACAGCTTCCCTTTGCTTCTTTTTTTTTTTTCATTTTTCAACGAATCTAGGCGCCCTGCAAGCCATTAAGCCTAATCGCCGAAATGTGGGATAACCAGCACTTTACGATCCTAGTCCCGCCAGTCGTTGCTTACAGTGCCCAAAATTGAATTTTGCGATTGGACCAGATGATAAAGGGGCTGAGGCCCCTTTTACGAAGTGGTCCAGGAAAGGATGACGGATTGTTAAACGCCATTACCATCCCGTGCTGAATGCCACAGCATTTTATTACCGTTAAGTACTGGAGTTGACAGGCACCAATAACAGCTTTACCATACCCACAATGCATATTAGACTTGAATGTTCTTAAACGTAAAAACAAAATCTCAGTACTTTATTTATATTTGAGTAGAATCTAAAATTCTAAATATTACTCTTAAAAATTCTCGTCTTAACTGTACTGTGCAAAAGAAAGTTGTTATACTGAGAAAAATATTTTTAAACTGTTCGTTGCAATCGTGAGGCTAGCGGTTCCTATCGCTTCAAGATACCGCATGCAAAGCACACCTTTCTACGTTAAAAGTACAACGGACGCGATCATGCCTTGCCGCATTATATTTTAGCCACAGCGAACTGAATTTCTTACAGCGACACAGTATTCAGCAAGTTGTACATGAAATTGTATTAAATATCACGTGAGGTTAAATACGAGCAAATATAAACTATATAATTCTCTCCTTTTCATAACGTTAAACAAAGCAACACTGAAATTTACAACTGCCCTGAAACTTCTATAAACGATCAACTATGCTAAATAAATCAGACAAGTTAAAGGTTTATTCACTTTATACTTACCAAATTAAAATGGATGTACAAATCGGATTTATAAGGATGCCACCCCAATTAAACAATTTTTTATTATGTAAGCTAATTCTTAATATTTAAATTTCTGGAGGAAACTAACGAAACATTTTAGCTGCTTATAGAGTATCATGTTTTTCATGCCCATAATGTTTCGCGATATGATTTTTTATGTTTTTCCTATCTAGACCTACATGTGGCAGAGTAATTTGGCGTAAAACGGTACTATACCAATATCTTTTCACTGCGCATGTACGAAGTTATGATGCGACTCTTGTCCCCCTGTCGGTAGGGGACCATTTTGTACCACTTTTTAATGGCTAGGCTATTGACGATTGTCACATTATTACTTATAGGCACTATAGCACAAGGTTCTGAAGAAAAAAAAATTCCAAATATAGAAATCTTAATTTTTTTTGCAAAACTTTCTAATCAATGAATTAAATCTATGATATAAATTTTTCACCTGTTGATTCGACTTGAAAAAATTATGATTAAGTTTAAAAATATATCTATTTGAGTCAAATGCGCATTTTCAGTCACTGTAAACAGCAACAAATAGTCTATTCAGTTCCTGCCTTTATTGATCAGTTGCATCTCCCGCTCTTTTCTGCTATTTATAGCTCTACTAGAGTTGTAATCCTTTCTAAACTTTTAACGTATGGATATTAATTTTTTTACTACCATAAATTGCATCATCTGGAAACTACACACATCGGCTTTCAATCAATATTTTAGCAGACTTTCGATTATAAAGACATTTTTATTTACTTTAATGCTTCTAAAATTATTTTGTATTGGTTCTCAAATTTATAGCATTTAAAGTGTAATCGATGCACTGAATTTGAGAATGAGTCACTTTTTCATGAAGCTGCATAACTGCTATGGAAAAGTTTAATTGTAAAATTCCGGCAGTTACTGCGATTATAAATAACAATTAATTACAAATGATCAAAAGCAAAACTACTAGCGATCTATAATGGCGGCAATCAGAACAAGCATTAGGATTAGGCAGAGCATGATTTTTGAGTGGTAAGAATTTATTTATCAATATTTTTAATTGCATTAAAGTATATAAACAAATTAACCCATTAAATCCCAGATTATTTTTTTCTGAGATTTTAAAATTTTATTCTTAATTTCTAAAGTTTATACCATATTATGACAATAAATAGAACAATTGCATGAAAATGTATGTAGGTATGCAAATAAGGACTGTCCTCAAAATAGGACGCTGGGATCTAACAGTATCAATAGAATGTATTATATTGTACTTGAGTCCAAACAAATTACTTTTTGTGAAATGGTACAAAACACCCCATACACAGCGTAACATTACATTTTACACAATACGATCTTGGTTTTCCTTTGCACCCAACTTGTGCACATCTTCTTTGTGCGTCTGGTCGAGCAATGACGTAGCCTATCCCATTACCTAACACCTTCTTCTTCTTATACATCCTTCTTTCTAAGCTGGACCTATTTGTAAAGGGGGCCTCGGCCCCCTTATCATCAGGTCCATACGCATAAAGGGCAGTGGGTGCGGATGAAAACGGCAAAGACTGGCCAGCACAGTGAAGGCTGGCAATCGTACATATTGGCAATTGGGCTTTAGGCCGCAGGCCGCCCAGTGGTGGAGAGGCAGATGATGAAGGGTGAAGGAGAATAAATACCAAAATACCCGTTGCTTGTCATGTGAAGGGGGGAAGGGGGGTGGAGAGAGATAGAGGAAGAAGTAGTATATATATATTTTTTTTAATTTTCCGAGTGGCGAATGTTATATTATTTTATGAAGTTGTGGCCATAGTTGGTTGCCAGTATGGTAGATTTGAGTCAAAGGGGGATGAAATATTTGGTGGGGGAGCTGATACGGTGGGATAGGTAAAACTCCTGTGTCAGGAAGATGTAGAAGGAAATATTTATGGATGCTTATCTAACACCAGAGGTTAGCATTGGGTTGCCCTGCCATGCAGTGAAATGTTGCACAGGGGTGGATCTGGCTAAAGTCATAGATCAGTGACAGCCATATATATGGGAAGGAGTATGATAAAGATAATTTTTTTTTTTGGAGGAGAAGGGAGGAAAATGATATAGCTACGTTATATGAGTTGGAAATCAAATTTATGTGTTCAGTGTGTGGTGGTCAGTGTTTAATTTTATAGAGCCAGTAGGTCAGCCATGAGTTTGGGGTGTGTGGCAGGAGTGCAGTTTAAGGTTCCCATCAAAGGGTAGTGGGAGATGTGGTGAGAATCCATATGTATATTAGGTATGATAATGTGTATAGAGATGTTATGTTCTGGGAGAGATTCCATATAAGTTATTGGGTTAAAGAGAAATATAAAAGTTTCCAATATAGAAATAAAGTTTTCCTTTATGTGACTTTATTTTTGATAGTTAGATTGATTTTTTTTGATGATTTTATACTATATATTTATTTTTATTTAGTTTCTATGGAATAAGTTGTCCAAAATGCGTCTTTTGATAACCTATGGGGATCTTTTAGTGTCCCAAGGATCTTTTAAAAGTGAGGTAGAGGCCTTTGGAGAGGCAGAGAGGCTTTAGGGGAATCTCCCAGTGCTGTTGATATATTGGGCCAAGGCCCTATAGTGGCTTTTTATATTATTATGAGTAGGACCAAGAATTGTTTGGGCTGAGAAATAAGTGGTTCCCAGTGTGGTGAGTGTCTGGAAGAGGGTAATTCTATGTATTGTGTATTTGGTGCAGTGTAGAAGGTAGTGTGGAATGTCTTCTATCACATGGCATGTAGTGCAAAGAGCAGATGGTACCTTTTGTATCATGAAAAGGTCCTTGTTGAGATTTGTTCTGCCAGTGCGTAGTTGATGAATTGCTGTTTGGGCTCTTCTTGATAGGTAGTTGAGATGTAGTGTGTGTGGGATGGCAGCAATGGTGGCTCTGAATGTATTTTTAATTGTGGCCTGTTGGATCCAGTTTTGTGTCCATGTGGAGTGGCAGAATTTGTTGATTTCAATTAGGTGATGATTATATGTCTCAGGGGTGTGATAATTAGGTGTAGGGATATTGTGTCCTTGTTTAGCAAGATGGTCAGCAGTGTCATTATGGGTTATGTTACAATGAGAGGGTATCCAGTGGAATGTTAGTGTTTTGTGAGTGGCAATTATATTGTGTGAAATTCTGTGAATATGGAAAAGAGAGTAATTTTGTGATAGGTTGTATGTATGTTTGTTGATGCTGTGCAAGGTAGATTTTGAGTCAGTGATAATATGTATGCTGTGTGTATTTTGTGTGGAGGACCATTCCAAAGCCACCTAACATCTGGTACCACTCTCATGGTGGACAGGGAAGCCATTGGACGTCCAGGTTGTTTTCTTCCAGTGTCGTTTTAAGTATGTAACTGCAACGGCACGTCTGAAACTCAATATTCTAATGCACTGGACAATAAGTCCAGTGCATTATGCACATGTACTAGCCGATAGAGAAGCCAAGCATTTACAAGAGACATTTCTATCATTCGTGTAAATAAGACCCAGTACCATTTCTTTCCTCTGAACCTGTTGCATATTTTCCTACCAACCAGTCATGGTGGTCAACTCCTCCCATTATATGACTTGAGAACAGCAGGTTGTGGTACTTGTGTCTTCTGTTTTGCCTGCCTGCTGAACCAGTAGCCATTCCCAGAAGTTCAACTTTGTCAAAACTTGTTGCCGTTCCATCTAACGAACAAAATTTCACCATTCCGGTCAAACTGATAATCAAAATCCCCACGAGCTTTCTTTTTCAGTTCCTTGCTGCCCCTCAGTGGACAATCACCAACACGGTTCTCTCTGACTGTTCCAGTTGCGCGATAACCCAGGTTTCGAAGGTGAATCAGAAGATCATGACTTGTGAAGAAGTTGTCAAAGTAAACGCAGTGGTTCCTTTGCTCTTGAACACAATCCAGCATGTTTAGCACTACTCTTGATCCCAATAACAAATCATCCCTTTCTGTATCTGTAGAATCTTTTCCGCAATACAAATCAAATTTGAAAGAGTATCCGCTTGCTCCACAGAGAGACCACAATTTAAAGCCAAATCTAATCGGCTTACCGCGGAAAAACTGTTTCAAACTACTCCTGCCATAATATTTCACAATCATTTCATCTACAGACAAGTTTTCTTCAAAAATTCCAAATTTTTGAAAAGCTTCATTTATCATTTTCAAGAGAGGTCTAATTTTGAATCCACGATCATGTTTATTTTCACTTGCTAAGTCGTTATCTTGAAAGTGAATCAAACTCTTCAACTTCTGATATTTATTTCTAGACATGGCTTTTTGTACAATTGGTATGCCAACATCTTCATCCTCTGACCAATATAGTCGTTCTGCTGGAAATGTACGATATCCAACAAAGAGGAAAAATCCAACAAACACTTTTACTCCATCAGCCGTGAGAACAAAATCTTGCTGATTCTTTACACTTACTGCATACCTTGCAGTTTCTTTCACAATGAATTCATATATACTTTCATTTATCAGTTCTTCAAACATTTCTTTGGGAGACAGGGAAGAAAGCTGTTTCTTCAATTCCTCTCTCTTTATGTTGATACTATTCCCATTTGGCATTAGGAGGAAATTTTGTGTAGATTGGGTGAGCCTTCACCCAGTTACTCTTATCTTCAGAAAGACGTCTCTTTGTCTTATTTTTAAAAAGTTGAGAAGACGTACTTGGAAGCAAATTATCGTGCTTAGTTTCATTGCTTATTTCTGAAGCTACATAAAGTAACTCAACAGACCCTTGCTCATCGCAGACTTCAACAGTTCCAACAGCATCATCCGGTCCCTCTTAAAAATAGTCTACCTCAGGAGGACATACAGTGACATCAATAACAACCTATCATCTGACACGGTTTCGTAGAATGAATCACTATTTAGGATTTCATCTACTGTGAGGTAACAAACTCTTCTATAGGTCATGATGGCCTAAATAAAATAAAATAAGTAACTTGTAAACGAGGGCACCCATTAAAGAGCAAGGTTTGCAAAATTTACATTTTTAGGTTGATTTATTCACTCAGAATTATCTTCAAATGCTATAAAATTCCTGCCACAAGGTCAAATTACTGAAATTTTATCCAGGGAGTTCACACCCCTCTGGAAGCTGCGATCCCCATCAATCCCCCTTAGAAAACCCACATGGGCGCCCTAATTACTTTGTAACCGTAAGTTGCTATCACAACTATTAACACAATGAATGCTACCTTAGTTTGCAGAGAAATATTTTCGGCACTACTAACACACACACACAATATGTCTTGATTCTCCTAACACATTACTTCTCAGACTGCTAAATGCGACCGAGAAGAATATACAACTGTATTGTCAGAATGTCACGTTCAAACATGCATAAACATGAACAGACTTGCACATTGCTGAAATGAAAGCAGCAAGTCCCAGCGTCCTATTTTGAGGACACCAAAATTCACTACAATGTAAAATAAAGTAGATGATTCACATAGAGCTAACAATGCAGATAACTGAGAGAAGATTGTTAACTTTAAATAATGACAGAAAAAATTAACGCCACACTCTAAAAATATATTATATTATCACAAATATATTTGTCTGTATTAATTTAAAATGCGACTGTATATTCAATAAGTCACGTAATGCAGAATTTATTATTTTCAATTTTGCTTAAGCATAATATTGATTAAAAAAAGCCTCAATAATGGACATACAACTATCATCATCATAACAAAATAATTCATGATTGACTTATAACAATTGATGTATACTGTCCTCAAAATAGGACACTCGGAATTAATGGGTTAAGGTGAGGAAATTGCGATTTTTAACCAATATTTCTGCCGGAATTTTACTATTAAACTTTTCCATAGCAGTTATGCAGCTTCATAAACAAGTGACTCATTCTCAAATTTAGTGCATCGATTAAACTTTAAATGCTTTGAAACATTTTTTATTTATAGTTATCATTTTTCTGATATATTTTTCATTTCTTATTTAAATTATCTAGTTCTTAAAGAAAAATTATTTTTATGACACTGCTATACTAGACTTAGAGTTTATCGATTGTCAAAAGTCTAAGAATATCCATAAATGACTAAATAATTTAGAAAATATGAAATAAATGAAAGTTTTAAGCAATAGTCAAAATATTATGAACTGTTTATATTAAAATCAACGAGATGGAATATAATGCGCAACCGGTTTGGAAAGTTGAGGCAACTTGAACAACCTGCGGCCATGTAAAAGGTTCGCAGTAACGCAGGCAGCCGCGATTGTTTAGCATTGGCTTTATACGCATTGGTAATTTAATTTTCACTAAAAACAATACTCAACTAAATAATTATTCTCAGAATTATCTAGAAGTAAAGAAGCCTTTCAAAAATATTTAATATACGTTTTTTTCTTATTTTTTTATTCTAAAAAAAAATTGAAACAGCTGCTTGCCAGAGGTCAGACACATGCCTATCAGTTCAATATGTCAGAGATATTTTCATGTAATATTCGATAACTAACAGTTTAATTTCAAAATAAAATCTAATTTTCGAAAGAGAACGAAATTTTAACTTCTTTGTATCAGGTATCTTTTTTTTCCTCACATTTAACTACTTTTTAAGTCGTTTTTCACACGATCCAATCATTCCAGATATAGAATGATACCGAGTGTTTTAATCCATTTTAGTTTTATTTTGAACAAAATTTTAAAGCCATTCGATTTTAATTGATGAAACAGCTTTAGGTTTTCTTGCACACGTTTGGTAACTTATTTTCCTAATCTGTCACTATATATAATATACTAATAAAAGAAAACAACATTGTGTTTATTCATTCTTTAAATTTTGCAGAGTGTTATTAGATATCAACCTCAAAAGTATAACTTAAGAGAATTTCGCTCAGATTCGCCTATTATTTACTTAAGAGAACACATGATTGTAATGAATAGATGTCACAGACCCAAATTACCATCAGTGTAACTATTTTGGGCACAGGATCAATTCTAACTATTTATCAGTGTAACTATACTGTCCTTACACCACCCCTTCCCCCTCCCCAAAAAATATCCTGTCATCTTATACAAAATCTCAAAACTTGTCACCTTGCTTTAAAATCCAAAACAATTTGTATTTGTATAATTTTGTTCTATGCTCATATTTTATGTCTGACACTAAAAATTAGCAGAAAAAAAAACCTATAAAATTTTATTCCGTATCATTTAACCTTCCCTGTTCGGTGCGATATTTTAGCATTTGGGAAACCCTGCTGCAATATTGTTCTCAGGACCACGTCTTCTTCTTTAACACACACCCCTCCTCCAGGAAAAAAATTCTCGGTGCCTCCACGAAATTGAACCTACAAAAAAATAATAATTCTCGGATCCTTCCCCTCTGCCGAAACTAAATCATGAGTATGTTTAGGGTTATCTGATAGGTTTTAATATCTCTCATTTTTGCTTATTATTACAAAAAATAACTGTTTTTTTTTAAGCAAAAAAGGATGAAGTATACTGATATCACCTCATTTTTTCGACACCGTTTAACCGACACAGGCCGACGCTTTTGTTTTTAGTGATAAATAAAATATTTTTTTAGCGCGTTGGATAGGTATTGATGAAATATTATATTTGCAGAATATTTCAAAAGCTTAATACACCCTCTAATGGTGGGAAATGGCAAACGTTTCAACAAATATTTCAAACGATCTATTTGTGCCAGAAATTTGAAATTTTTGTGGTGCAGTGCAGGCCCGGATCTAGAAAAAAAAAATCGAGGGGAACCGCAAAAATCACAATTGAGTAGGAAAAATACAAACAAAAAAAGGGGGGGATAGAGACTGGATTTCCAATAAATTATAACATTTTTCCTTCTATTTTGCAGGGGTTATTTTTAATTCTTAAGAAATGCATGAAATATAAATAAGTTTAACAATTTTTTACCTCTGTTAACATTGTTAGCATTCTGAAAGGGGGTATGGTCCCCTTGCCCCCTCACATATCATGTCTCAGAGCCATGATGAGAGGAAGCTGTACGTGTCAAATTCGGTGATAATACCTTTTACCGTTTAGGAAAAATTCTTTTCTCTTTTACGCAGAAGGCCTTTTTCTTGTGGGGAATGGAATCCTCATTACTTACAGTAAAGATAAAAGGAAGCTCTATATAAATTTGATAATCATCTATGGCCACTTTTTTCTTTTTTTCAACCCTGCTGAGGAGTGGTCAGCTTCACAGGGTCCTGGTGCTGACCATTTATACCTACTAGACTGTACTTGTTTATGGATTTGAGCTTCATTATGGATCCTGGACTTGCTGCACTGGTGGGCCTCTGTTGAGGGATAGTCTGCCGCTGTGTTTTCTGTTTGCTTCTGGGTTGCCAGCTCTAAGTGAACAGAGGCATGGGATACCTTATATCAGCTGGTGGATAATCCTAATCAGAGGCCATCGCAGGTACCTGAACCTTACTTAGTTAGTTGGGCATCGTCAAACCTAAACTGGAGTAATGTGTCTCAGGTAGGCCATATGGCTCTTGAAAAAGTCCACTTGAAAAGGTGGTGCCTGAAGTCTGTAAATGGTAGCTAGGTAGTCACTGGAAGGAGAGCTATGCACCAATCCCCTGTGATGATGCATAGAACCGGCCAGGCCTAGCACCTAATGTCCGACCCCACCTTCTCGTGGTGCGGACCGTTAGTAACTTTCAAAAGAGATACTCTCTTGTGGAAGTGAACGGAAGGGGAGGGCTGCCAGATTAGTGTGGCCTACTGATCTGGACAACTATGGCTACTTTTCTTTTTTTTCTACCCTGCTGAGGAGTGGTCAACCACACAGGGTCCTGGTGCTGACCATATAAACCTACTGGACTGGACAGATATATGGCTCTGAGCTTGATTATGGATCCTGATTTTGCTGCACTGGTGGGCTTCAGTGGAAGGAAAATCTTCCGCTGTGTTTTCTGTTCGTTTGTGGGTTGACAGCCCCAAGTGAATAGATTCACAGGATATGTTTATCAGCTGGTGGATAATCCTGAGCAGAAGTCATCGCAGCCACCTGAACTCTTTGCTTCTATTGGCATCGTCAAATTCTACATTGGAGGAAGTCTTCCAGTGTAGATGGCTTCAGCCTCTAGTAGTGGGGGAACGGGTCTTTGCCCCATATCTGCGATTAGGGGGCTATTTGATATTGTCGGCATTCCCTCTCTCAATAAACATAGTTTCTTTAAACATCCCACTAACCATTTTCTCTCCATAGGTAGTTGGAATGTGAGGACTCAGCACAGAGCTTTTTCTCTTGATGTCCTCACACAAGAATTCTACCATTATAATTTAGATATTCTCGGCTTGCAAGAGACCAGATGGACAGATAAAGGTCAGATTCTGAAAAATAATCTTAAATTTCTCTTTTCAGGGAGGGACGACAATAAGCATCACCAAGGCGTGGGTCTGCTTCTCAGCAGACACGCTAGTGATGCTCTTCTAGGATATGAGTGCATTAATGAAAGGTTTCTTACAGCAAAATTTCAGACAAGCATTAAAGACTTGAATGTTATCTGCTGTTATGCCCCCACTGAGGATTCTGATGAGGATGAGAAGGATAGGTTTTACGAACAACTTCAGGATATTTTGAATTCTGTCAAGAAAGGAGATGTTACCCTTGTTCTTGGTGACTTCAATGCCAAAGTTGGAACTGACTCTGATCTTTGGGGAGGGGTGATAGGCCCTTTTGGTATTGGTAGCTGCAATGGCAATGGGCAACGTTTCCTACAGGTAAGTGAACTCAATGGATTCAGAATAACTAACACTTATTACAAACACCGCGACATACATAAGTACACATGGGTTTCACCTGATGGGCTGCATAAGAATATGATTGATTACTTATTAATTAACAGCAAATGGGCTAGTTCTGTTAGTAATACCAGGGCATATAGGGGAGCTGAAATTGGATCTGACCATTACCTTGTTAAAAGTGTGTTGCAACTTAAACTTAAAAAGTGTTGTGCTAGGGTTAAAAAATTTACTTTTAATACTGAAGCTCTGAAAGATCCAGTTATAGCCAAAGCTTACCATGATAGGTTACTTAGTCATTATGACAGTCATGGTTTGCTTACTACTGAAGTTGAGGAAGAGGAGGAAGAATGGGATCATTTTAAACAGGCTTTTTTGGACACTAACAGTACTCTTTTAGGAAAAAAGGAGCAGAAGAGGCAGAATTATCTGAGTGATAAGGCACTTGAGCTTATTTCGGAAAGAAAGAACTGCAGGAATGCCCTTAATCAATACCCTTCTAGTACTAATAGAAAGCATTACAGAGACCTTAATAAACTTGTAAAGGATCAGTTAACTGCTGATAAGAATCTTTGGCTTGATGGTTTGGCTGACAAAGCCGAGGAAGCAGTTAGACAGCACAACAGCAGAGAGCTGTACCAGATAGTTAATGTTTTGTGTGGTAGAAAACGGACAGGCATACAAGGATTAAAGGATAAACAAGGTAAGGTTATAGAAGGGGAGGATTCTGTCATGGCTAGGTGGGCTGAGCATTTCAGTGATGTTCTAAACAATGTAGTTAGTTCTACTCCCATTGTTTGCAATGATGATAGATGCATTGGTGGCTTTAATGTTGGCCCTATAACACAATCTGAAGTTATTTTGGCTGTTCTAAACTTAAACTTCATAAATCCCCAGGGGTAGATGAAATTACTACGGAAATGCTTAGAGCTGGGAATGTTTCGGTTACCACTTGGATGACTGAAATTCTGAATATCTTTTATGATAAAGGCATGGTTCCTAAGGATTTTACCAGAGCTATTGTTATCCCTATTTTCAAAAAAGGTGATCGCAGTTCTTGTGATAACTATAGGGGTATCAGCCTACTCTCTGTTCCAGGTAAAGTTCGTTCCATGATTGTGCTAAATAGAATTAAGAATCTGGTTGACAGTCAATTGCGTGATGAGCAATGTGGATTCAGAAGTGGTAGGGGATGTGTGGATCAGATATTTTCACTTAGGCAGATTCTTGAGAAATGTTTAGAGTTTCAGAAACCTTTGGTTGCTAGCTTTGTTGATTTCAAAAAGGCTTTCGACTCTGTTGATCGTCATAATTTGTGGTTGATTGTGAGATCATATGGTATACCAGACAAGTTAGTTAACATTATGAAAGCTCTCTATAATAACACCGAGTCGTGTGTGAGAGTTGGTAAGGCTTGTAGCAATTGGTTTAGCTTTACTTCTGGTGTTCGACAAGGGTGCACTTTGTCTCCTTTTCTCTTTAGCTTGGTTATTGATTATGTTATGCGAAATTCACTTCAAGGGAAAGATTTTGGCCTTAAATGGGCTGGAGATACGAAAATATCTGATTAAATTATGCTGATGATTTAGCCCTTTTGGCAAATGATGTTGATGAGATGAACTCTTTCATTCGAGCTGTTGATGAGACTGGTAATAGAGTAGGTTTGGTTATAAACAGAGAGAAAACTAAAGTGATGAAAATTGGTCAGACAGGCTGTAATTCAGTTAATCTGAATGGTTGCAGTCTTGAGCATGTGTCACAGTTTAATTATCTTGGGAGCTATGTAACAGATAATGGTGATGTGCGGCATGAGATTAACAGACGAATAGGGATTGCTGCCGGGATTTTTAAGAACCTATGGAGAGTGTGGAGAAATAGGCGTATACACCTAAAGACTAAAATTAGACTGTATAATAGTTTGGTTCTTTCTAGGGTTAGTTATGGTAGTGAAACTTGGACACTTTGTAAACAAGATAACAGGAGACTAGATGTTTTTGATTCCAGATGCTTACGCAGTATCTTGGGCATTAGGTGGTTCAACTTTGTAACTAATGATGAGATTAGGCAAAGGAGTTTGCAACCTCCTTTAAGCAGCATGTTATGCAGAGAGAGACTCAGTTGGTTTGGCCATGTTGCTCGTATGAATAATTATAGATTGGCGAATAGGGTTATGAACAGTGTGCCTAAGGGCCTCAGAAAGAAGGGGAGACCTAGGATGCGGTGGGCAGACAATGTCAAACAGGACCTTGTTAGAATTGGTGTGCAGTGGCCAGATGCAGTAGATGTAGCTCAGGATAGACTTGCTTGGAGAACTAAATTGCATGGTCTGGTTGGACCTCCGTAGCCCATGGCTGCTTGATGATGATGATGATGATGATGATGATGATGATGATGATGATGATGATGATGATGATGATGATGATGATGATGATGATGATGAAGTTCCTACCAGCATCGGTGACTTCAGCCTTTAGCGGAGGAGGAACAGGTCTTTGCCCCATGCCTGTGATCATGGGGCTGTTTGATATTGTTGGTCCTACCAATCTCAATAAACCTAATTTTTTTAAAAATCCTACTAATCATTTTCTCTCTGCAGGAACTTGGAATGTGAGGACATTACATAGGGATTATTCTCTTGATGTCCTCACGCAGGAATTCCAGCGCTATAACCTAGATATTCTAGGCTTGCAAGAGACCAGATGGACAGGTAAAGGTGAGATATTTAAAAATAACTTTAAATTTCTCTTGGAGATGCTTTCCATCCCAAGGGGAGGGAGGATGGAAAGCATCTCCAAGGTATAGGTTTGCTTCTCAGCAGACACGCCAGTGATGCTATTCTAGGATATGACTGCATTAATGAATGATTTCTTAAGGCAAAATATAAAATAAAAATTACAGACTTGAATACCATCTGTTGTTATGCCCAACAGAGAACTCTGATGAGAATGTGAAGGAAATGTTTTACAGCCAACTTCATGATATTTCGAATTCTGTGAGGAAAGAAGTTAGTTCTCTTGTGCTAGGTGACTTCGATGATAAAGTTGATACAGACTCTAATCTTTGGCAGGAGTTTCAGGTCCCTTTGGCATTGATAGTTCCAATGGCAATGGGGAACGTCTCCTGCAGGTAAATAAACTTAATGGTTTGCGAATAACGAACACATAATACAAACACGGGGACATTGATAAATACACATGGGTTTCACCTGATGGGGTGCACATTATTACGATAAAAATCCATTGTAATGCATGCATCCAATTGTAATGCAGCAACTGTAGCTCAAAAGAGACACGTTTGGAGAGGAAAATTACACAGTCTGGTTGGACCTGCGTAGCCCATGGCTGTATTAGGATTTTGTACGCATGTATGTACCAGGTGATCCAAAAGTAACAGAAAAAGAAAAAATGCAATAATTCGAAAAGTATAGACAGTAGCACGATGAGGTTTTTACAGAAATGCACAGAAAGACAAGGAATTTCCAGCGTGTTCGATTTTCATCCGATATAAATCAATAAGTGTGTATTAATTAAATCTATTTGCTTTAATTACTACACTGGAATAACCTCATTGAAATAAAAAACAAAAAACAGGAAAGTTCTGTCTCATTTAAATCATTTGTTAAGCATTTTTGAATAGCCTTCATCGTTGTTCACAGCCAATTCACAAGGCATCATGAGTATTCTTGCCTCCCTAAGCAGTCGGCAGACACCGCCGTCTGTGATCATGGCGGTCAATGCTACGGGAACCGGAGTCCTGTCTCTAGTATTACTACCTCAATGATTTAAACAGATCCGCCGGCCGCCGCTACTCAAACGGTACGAGACTGCGAACATTGATCAATCTGACTTTACTGTGAGGTACGTAAATTTCAGATGTAGTGAATACTGAAGTTAAACTTTCAGCTTTTAACATTTGTTACCGAAGTTAAACGTTCTGCCAAGGTGAGGCATGTTATCGTTACGAGATAAAGCACTTTTAGTTAAGCTGTATTATCAGAACTCTGAATGTGCAAGTGCGGCTTTGTGCACCTATCGTTCGATGCGTGGTATTAGAAGTGGAAAGGAACCGATGTCTTCTTCCTCACTGATAGCTATGATGAAAAGGTGTGAGGACACTAGCAGTTTGGAAGCATGTGCAAGAATCGGGAGACCCCAAAAAAAACTATTGCAGTTATGCACGAGGTCGAACACGAGTCCGAACACGAGGCCGACACACAATCGGCAGCTTCCGCACATGGGGAATGCAATGAGCATGAAATTTCTAGATGAACTGGCATTTCGTACGGGACTGTGTGGCGATCATTTACAAAGATCCTTACAAAATCCAACACGTACAGGAACTGAAACCAACCGATTTCGAGAGACGCCATGAATTTGCAAATTGGGCTTTTCAACAGATAGAAAACAATGCGGACTGGCTGTCAAACGTCCTCTGGACTGACGAGTGAACTTTTCGCTTAATGTGAAGTGTAAATTCACGCAACTACCACATCTGGGAGAGAGAGATCCCACATGCGATTGTGAAAATCCCTTTGCATCAGCCAAAGGTAACAGCATGGTATGGGTTCACTGCGTCATTCATTATAGGCCCCTTTTTCTTTGAGGAAGTCCATAGCGGTACATTTCAAACTGTTACTGTCACAGGCGAGCGTTATGCATCGCTTTTAAAAGACAGCATCATTCCCTCCTTGCAAGAGAGGCAAGCGCTCCATAGTGTAACATTCATACAGGATGGAGTGCCTCCGCACATCACAGGTCCTGTCCAGCATCTGCTGCGATCGACATTTGGCGATGACCGTGTCCTCAGTCGCTCTTTCCCGCACGAATGGCCATCAAGGTCTCCAGACCTTACACCTTGTGACTTTTGGTTATGGGGCTACTTGAAGTCACAGGTGTACAGAGGTTGGCCGATGTCATTGGCAATGTTGAAAGAAGCTATTCGCCATCATGTGACAGGAATTACAGCTGAAACCCTCTTCGATACTGTGCAGAGTGTCGTGCCATGTCTGACGGCCAATCTCATGAATGACGGCTGTCACATTGAATATTTGTAATCCTAGCTGCATTGCGAACTGTGCTGCGCCACCGTACAAACTACTGACAAAACGGAAGCGCCACCTCGGTGGCAAATGTAACTATTCTGGCAATTAAATTTTTCTTTATTTAAAAAAATCCCATGTTTTTCTGTGCATTTCTGTGAAAACCGCATCGCGCTACTGTCTATACTTTTTGAATTATTTCATTTTTACTTTTTCTGTTACTTTTGGATCACCCATTATATTAATGTTTAGGAGAAATTACTTGTATTTACGTGTGTGAATAGGGAGGAAAAGTTTTTGGGGAAAGATGGGAAAATTTAATACCCATGTGTACCTGTTAGGACTGGAAGTTGTACACCAAACTCAATAATCATAGCTTTTAGTTATTTTGCCATAGCTCCTAGGCTTAACTAAGTTTAAAATATTTAAGAGAAATCATTCGCCGTTTTTTCTAAAGAAAAAAAAAAAGAACTACCGGGAATTTATTATTTGAGGGCCACACTTTTTCATTACGTTAAGTTGCGGTTTCAGGAAGTTCTGCACTAAATTTGGTGGTTAAGCTCTTATCTTTTAGAAGCAGTTCCTATCATTTGGTTTTTTGGTGGGAGCATTTTTTGGGGAATGATTTTTTTTGTCCTGACACTTACATTTTCTAAGCTACCATTAGAGGAAGCTATATACTAAATTTGGCTGTTCTAACTCTTATTACCCTTTAGATAAAAGTGATAGTTCCTGTCACTTTTTAAGGGAGGGTGAGAAATTTTGTCAATCCTGAAGATAGAGAAACAGAAAAAACGAGAAAAAAGACATGCAAACCCTCTTAGATATAGAGTAGATTCTTTTCATGTCTAGTATTTAAAAATGGTTCAATGGCATTCAAAATCAGGGCCGGATCTGGTCTCCCCCCCCCCCTCCTTTAGAATGCTAGTAAGGGTAAACGAACCAAAAAATTATGAAAGCTATTTAAATTCAGTGGAGTGTTCAAGAAATGTTTTAAACGGAAGGGGAAATGTTATACTTCATTGAAAATCCAGTTTCTTCCCCCTCCCCCTCATTGTTTTCCCGATCCGGACATGTTCACAAGTATAAAACTGTGAAATATTGGTTATTGAAAAAAAAAAGACTTGTTTTTAGCTTAAAAAAGATAATAATGAATATGTTTAAAATTAGTAACAACCTCATGAAATAAAAAAAATATACAGATGTTTAAAGAAATGTATCATGGGTATGTCATACCAAGTATGACCATTCATGTTATAGAACAGAGCATGACAAAGGTTTAAAAGCGCTGCATGACATTGGCATCTGCAAGATATGAATATTATTTCAATAAGAGTAATCAGGGCAATTTTTTTTAATTTACACCAAACACTAGTTTCGAAAAAAATTAAAAAAGCATTTCTAGAAGAAATGTGCCGAAATTTATCTGCAAAATGCATATAGTGCTGTTGCTTTATAAAAATCAAATAAAGTTGGTAATATTTTTAATATATTCTATATTATAAATTATATTCGTTGATGGGAGGCAATCAACCACTTAAACTCCGGGATTAATATGGTTTCCTTTGGTTTCCACCAGATGGCGCTGGATGCGGACGCTATGTCACAAAACGAGTTTCCCCCTGGCTTCCGACTGGTGGCACTGTAACACAACGATTGCTCACTCTATCTCGTTGTTTAGAATACAATACAGATTGGCTTCTACCAGATGGCGCTGAATGCGGATGGGCACTAGAGGCCTTGTATAGGTAGAGGTGGGACATTTCAAAATTGGACGCCATGTTTCGTCATCGTTCGGATTGTTTATCATGCAATAGTTGAATGGTATTGCACGGTACTTATGGATTCCGGAAAGGGTAGGGTAATATTTGATAGAGATTTCAGTGTTCATGATTGGAAGCACTTTAGAAAACAGTTAAAAAAGGAAAAGTAAATTTTAGGGTTTTTTTTCTTTTTAAAAGATATAATTTCATTTGTTGTCTGTCCGTCAATAGACATCGAACTTTTCTTTTTATACAGATAAATAAAGAAATTCTTTTTCTGTTAGATAGGATTTACGATATATTACGATTTACATTTTTCGAATCTCCCAAAAGTTATAACTGCGCCCTCTAACGGTGGAAGAAGTTGACAATTACAAAATATCAAATGAATATTACAAACGATGTAGTTATGCTAAAAGTTTAATATTTTGGTGTAGAAATGTTGCATTTTGAAAATTTCCCAAAAGTTATAATTGCGCCCTCTAACGGCGGAAAAAAATCGAAAAATCTCAAAATTTGAAACGAATATTGCAAACGATGTAGTTATGCTAGAAATTTGAAATTTTGGTGGTGGAATGTAACAGTCTTAAAAATTCCATTGACAACAATGAGTTGACCCTATGCCCAAGGTAGGTAAGAAACGGAACGGTTTTATTTTAAGAGATAATTGGAAATCTCTTTTTAGTGGTTACTAATGAAATGTAAATTCGCATTTTCAAAGGTAGTTTTAATTTATATCATTAGAGATCACTAAACATCGAAACTGCAAAACTTTTAACGAATGTTTCAAGTGATCTGTTTATGGTAGAAATTTCGACGTGCAGAATTATGTTATGGTAGAAATTCTACTGATAGTAATGATCTGCCCACTGTTTTCAGAAGAGCGAGAGAAAACGTTTTTAAATTTAAGAACTAAAAGATATACTTTTTTATGTTTTATAATTACTAATAAAATGCTACTGCGTGCATTTTCCCATCATATATTAAAAAATATGTAAAAACCCCTCAAGCAGCTGCTTGTACAGAGGTCTGACAGGAGCCTGTCAGTTTATATGCCATAGTAGAAGGTCCATGAGGATGGTGGGACCGCAGGAGAAAAACAATACGAACATCCATAATTAAAACTTTTAAGAAGTGAAAAAGTAGGCGAAGGAAGAACTTAATTCTCTTTGAAACTGAGATTACTATATGCGCCAGAGGCGATATGCGTTCTAGTTATTTTACACTTTCAGTACCCTCTCACAATGGAAATTTGAACTACTGTATAATTGAGAAAATAAACTATTAATATTTTATTAGTACCTGTAATTTGCAAAAAAAGTTTTTCATTTATCTCTTAAAGCAGAAAATTTTCATTTTACCAACGGGACAAATCATTACTATTAGGGTAAACCATTTGATCATAACACTCTATGACCAAAAATTTAAGTTTCTAGCAAAAACAGATCCTTTTCAATATTTTTAAAGATTTGGTATTTTCCAGCTTTTTCCCGCGACTAGAGGTCGCCTTTCGAGTTTTTATTTACCGCCTTTAGCACTCTTCGAACACTGGAAATTCCAATTGATGGGTATTCTAAAAATGTAAATATTAATATTTTTGTGGAAAATTTTTTTAGCCGACATACAGGATTCGAACTCGCATCTCTACAGAAACATGCCAGAGTATTCTAACTTGTTTAACTAACGCCAGCTGTTTTCACAAAAAACATTTATTGATTTATAGGCGTTTAAACGTCTACAGGTAACGCCGAGTTTATCAAATATGGTTTACATCATTAATAACGCTAAATAACGTGATTTGTCTTCATTATTTACATCAATCTTACTCAGAGCACTAAAAAAGAAATAGTTGCCACCCGAGATCACAGATGTCAAATGGAGGCGCCCAAAATTCTCGGGAAGAGTGATAGTCTTTATTAGTGGAAAAAAGACAGATAGTATTAGTTCAACAGCTTAGAATACTCTAGCATGTTTCTGGAGAGATGCGGGTTCGAATCCCGTATATCGGCGGAATTTTTTCCTCAAAAACATTTATTGATTTATAGACGTTTAAACGTGTACAGGTAACACTGAGATTATCATATACTGTTAAAACAATTATTAATATTTTGTTAGTGCCTGTGAAACAAAAAATATATATATTTTCGTTTATCTCTCTAAAAAAAGTTTCATTTTCGCACCCCCTTTTGGCTAAGACGTCAAAGCCTTGTTGCCATTGTAAACCTTCTGACCAAAACACTCTACTAGCAAAATTTCAGATTTCTGGTGTAAATAGTTTGTGTGCAATATTCATTTAAAATTTTAGCATTTGCCGTCTTTTCGCACCGCTAGAGGACGGTATTAAAGTTACTAAAAATTTTCAAAATTGCGAATCGCAATATTTGTTCGACACCTATCCAGCCCAAAAAGAATTTTTCATTTAGCTCTAAAAGTAAAAAAAATTGATAAAAGTGAACTTTGTCTATAGATGGACAGACAGCTGGAAAGACAGATGGACAGACAACAGAGAGATGGACAGACAGACGAACAAGTACTGGCATAGGCAGACGACAAAGTGAAAACATTAACTCGTTTTTCAAACGAACCTTAAAAGAAATTATTTGTTGGTTTTCAGTTACCTCATTTCACTTTTCCAGTCGACTGCCGTCTTCTGTGGAATTTCTCGAAAAAAAAAATATTCATTGATTTAGTTCTTTGAGTGAAATTTTTACACCTAATTGCAGCGCAATGAGGCATTCATAAAATATGACAGCTTTTAAAGACAAAAAAAGTGATAGAAATATAAAAAAACTATAACAAATGAGAAGTTTTAACTTGATACATACACTAACTCATAGGCTCGGTACGACAAAACATGGCGTCCATAAACCACGTGACTCAGTCAACCAATAGCAGTGAATCACTGAGATGGAATTGTCTTATGTTATAAAATTAAATCATGCTGAAAATAGCACCTCTTCAGAGCTAGCAGCAAAACATATGGCATTAGGCTGGGCCACCCACCTCAACAAAGAACACATTAACATAATCACAGACTCAAGGCCTCATTACAACTCATTAACACACTAACAGTAGATCCATCACAGAACCATTCCCTTTTCCACATACAAAACATAGCACACATCATTATAGACAAGGGAGACACCCTAACATTTTACTGGATTCCCTCCCATTGCAACATCATGCATAATGAGACTGTTGACTCACTTGCTAAACAAGACCTCACACTCACAACCCCAAATTACCACACTGTCACTACATGCAAACATCACATAAGAGAATACACAAAAAATTTTTATCACACATGGACCCAGAATTGGGTACAACACACTACAGATAAAAACACATTCAGAGCCACAATAGCACCCTCTCCAAACACACTACATCTTAACTACCTATCCAGAAGGGCCCAAACAGCAATACACAGATTCCGAACTGGCAGAGCGAACATCAACAAAGACTTATTTATGATTAGAAAAATACATACTGCACTCTGCCCAAACTGCCAAGTGATAGAGGATATCCCCCACTACCTACTACACTGTCAAATCTACAACACACAAAGACACACCCTCTATCACAAACTTGCTACACTTGGAGTCACCACATTCACCTTACAGACCATCCTAAACCCCACCCATACAAAGGCAAAATCACATTTCAGGGCCCTGGCCCATTTCATACAAAGTACTGGCAAAATCCTTTAACCTTCCAACTTCCTGCAGACTCTCCATCTCAATATGTGAAATATGACTCTCCTTCCTGCAGACACCTCCTACTCAAAAGATCCATTGGACACCAAAAGATCCATATGCCAAAAAGATCCAAAGGGACAAAAAAGATCCAGTACAGGGACAAAAAAAAGCATTTTGGACACATTATGCACCACCTTATTTCCCTAGTGCAATTGTATTGATGTTTTCAAAAAAATACATATATATATATAAATTATACTCTGTAACAATTAACTACAACTCCTAAAGTACCCTTTTTCAAAAATCATTACTAGTGGTGGAAAACCATCTGCCTGACCGATTTTCATCACTTTAGTTTTCTCTCTGTTTATAACCAAACCTACTCTACTACCAGTCTCATCAACAGCTCGAATGAAAGAGTTCATCTCATCAACATCATTTGCCAAAAGAGCTAAATCATCAGCATATTCTAAATCAGAAATTTCAAGATCTGCCGACCATTTTAGGCCATCCTTAATTGTAAGAGATTCGGGGCGATTTTGAATATTAACCTTGCACCCTTCTTACCAACCTCCGGCCAACATGGGCCACACAGTGATCACACACGCTACAATTTTCCCTCCCAGAAGAATTTTACTCCAAACCTCTCCCCTCCCCATCCCCGTTGCCACAAAACTACGATGCAGCACTTCCTTGGCACGAAACTTCAACCACCTCCTTCACTTTCAGGCGGCCTGCGGCCAAAAGCCTATCGCCAACGTGTAGGGTCGCTAGCACTTCACTGTACTGCTCCCTACTTTTGACGCACACAAAAAAAACTTTTTCTCGTGGACCAGATGATAAAGGGGCCAAGGTCCCTTTTACAAAATGGTCCAGTTTTTAAAGAAGGATGTTAGACTCTAGATAGGGAGTCGGCGATCGACTGTAAACAGAGCAGGTTGTTTTGTTTTCTCTCCGATTTTGAAAAGTCTTTTTAAAGACTAGTTTTCGCTCATTTTTAACTATGATGAAGGAAATGCTAACTATGGATCCAGGAATCAACCCAGTGAAGACAAGAGACCCAAGATCGACTGCTAAAGCCACTGACAGGAGCAACCATCGTCAAGCTTCTGAAACATCAAACCAGGTCTGTATGATAACAGTGAAGGCGGCTGGTAATAGTGTTTGTGCTGGCAATCAGGCACATCGTTCATCTCAACTCCAAAAGGCAGGAAAATGCCTATCGGTCCCCAATCTAGCTAGTATAAATATCTTACCTTTAGCAACAGCCACCACAAGTCACACACAACTCACCCTTCCCACCCAGGTATCATCTAACCAAACACAAATGGACACACACGAAAATGCATCGGATAAAGACACAGAAGACTCCTGGACCATCGTAAATAACAGAAAAAGATCCAGGAAACAATCAACTTCCTCTGACAACGATATCATTTGCGACTTCACTATAACTCAAGACTATGTTCCAGTGCTCCTTTACTCCACTCCTACCACATTATTACAAAACATAAACATTAATCTAATCACCAAAACCGTAAATTCTACAATAGAAAATCCACTTGAAGCCAGATTTACTCACAGAGGAGAGTACCTGGTACATGTCAAAAATCAATGCCAGGCAAAAAACTCATGGCCCTAACACATATTCATAACGTAGAAATAATGTCAAAATACCCAGAGTCCTATAATAAGCCATATGGATCCATAGAAGGTGTGGATAAATACTTAAGCGATAAAAGTATCCTAGAAGCCTTAGCTGAATACGACGTCCACAAAATCAAACGAATCACTTACGCCCACCACATCATGGATGGCAGCACCATACGAAGAAATACAGACAAGGTCATTTTATACTTCAATTCCCTTCCCCTACCACCTACTGTGGAACTTGGACTCTCCACACACACAGTCACCCCCTACACCAACCCCCCCCCCCCTCCACAATGCATTAAATGCCAAAGACATGGCCACATTATAAAAATCTGTAGAAGCACAGCAAGATGCAAATACTGTGCCCAACCCCACATGTCATATGAATGCAAAAGGACCCATCCACTACTATGCTGCAACTGTGGAGGGCCCCATGTAGCCACCTTTGGCAAGTGTCCTGTCCAACTAAGAGCAATTAAAATAAAAACAGCAGCCACCACAAGCATCAGCAACACAATGACTGATAAAACTCCAATCACCACTATTACTACCACACCTCCTCCACAGTTGCCTACACCTAAACCTCTACTTCCACTTCCCGCTCCCACAGTCCTACCACAACAGAAAGCAAAACCACACCCTTCTCTTATTACCACCACACAAAACCCTGACTATACATTTGATCTCACCTCTCCCACCACATTCCCTGCCTTGCCCACAAGTAAACCAACAATCATCCCACATCAGACGAAGAAGCACCAGTTCAACTTACCTAGCAGCAAACACCCCCCACCCTCACCCAAATTCTCCACCATAAGGCTGCTAAATCTCAACCACCACCAACTACCCAACACAACCTCACCCACCAACTATTGCAATTAATTGTCCCTCTCATTGATGCCCTTCTACCACCACAAAACAGAACCCCCCAACTCAACTTAGTCATACAGGCCATAGTGTCACTTCTCCAGCAACTACATTAACTCTCTCCCTCCCACTCTTGAGGCAGTTCCCCCCTCTTCCCTCCTGACACCCCCACCCCATGCACTTACATCCAATGGAATTGCAGATCCCTCCCCAACAAAATCCTCGAATTAAAAACAATCACAAATCTACACATAATACCCATATTGGCTTTAAATGAGACCAGAATACCAGAAAATTTCAACTATAAACCATACATTATACACAGAGCCAATACTAAGAAAAATCATTCTAACTCAACCACCTTGATACACAAAAAATACCCCCACTGCCTAATTCCTAACCCAATCACCTACACCTACATGAGCATTGTAGGAGTGAACATTAAATTACATAACACAATTTTAAACCTCTACAATGTATACTTCTACCCTAATACACACATCAACATCAAAACATTAATAAAAGACTGTGATCACATATTTTCTCTATCTCCTGGCCCCAACATCATTGTAGGAGACTTCAATGCACACAATACCTTATGGGAAAGCAACTACACAAACAATAGAGGAAGCACAATTGAAACTTTCATTCTACACTACAAATTGGCCATACACAATGATGGTCACCCACCTTCACCAAACCCCCATATGAGTCAGTTCTTGACCTCACCCTTTCATCATCAGACATTTCCCCCATCATAAATTGGCAAGTACACCATTCTACATGGGCTAGTGACCATTATCCAATTCTCCTCACCCTTCAAGGAGTTAAACCCACGGCATACTCAACAAAAACACATATTAACTGGCACAACTTCTCCGCAAACTGTGAAACCAGTATCACCACACAAACACCAGACAATTTAACCTCATTCTACACATGTGTTAATCACAGCATCCAAAAAATAAATTTACCACCAAACACATGACTGGTTTCACCAAAAACCACCCTGAAATAACCAAACAACTACAAATAAGGAGAAAAACAGAGGACACAGCCATAAGACACCCCACTGTACTTGCCATCACTACATTTAACAAAGAAAATGCCATCCTTAGAAGAATTAGATTAAACACCAAAAGAAACGAATGGAGAAACTTTTGTAACAACATCAACCAAGAACTGACTCCACCCTCATTTGGTCAACAATAAGAACATTTAGGACCCAGGCTCAACCCTTAGCCCCTTGGCACACTATACTGTGGACCAATAACCTCTCAGCAAAGCAAGGGGCTAACCACATAGCATCACACCTCATCACTACCAACCATCTGGCAAATTCCCACATACACCAACAACATTGCCACCACATGAACCCGATACTAACACATGATACATCTTGCAAACTACCCGCCATCAACTTACCATTCACACAACATGAGTTAAACATTGCCATTCATCAGGCAAATAAAAAAAGCACACCTGGGCCTGATTCTATCACATATAGTACACTTAAAAATCTAGGCACACAGGCTTTACATACTCTACTTCACATATTCAATGAATGCTGGGAAAAACACACATTCCCCACACAATGGGAAGAAATTCACATCATTCCCATCCTCAAACCAAAGAAGCCAGCATCTCAAATCAGCTCATACAGACCCATAGCACTCACATCATGTGTCCTCAAAGTTCTAGAAAGAATTGTGCTCTCCAGACTCAAATACTATTTAGCAACCAAAAAAACACTCCCCTTATGCCAAACTGGCTTCAGAGAGCACATGTCCACCACAGACAATTTCTTTGACCTTGTCACTTCAGCAGAAATTGCTCTTCAAAACAAAGAAATCTTTTGCTGTGTCTTTCTAGACCTAACCTCTGCTTTTGATACTGCCTCACACACCAATATACTCTTCAAATTACACCAACTAGGAATCACAGGAAACATCTTGCATTTTATCAAAAATTTCCTCACACAGAGAAAGGTTAAAGTCAAACTGGGGACTACTCTCTCTGACCCCCACAATTTAACTAGGGGATTGCCACAGGGCAGTGTGGTATCACCCACACTTTTCAACATTCTTCTACATGATCTACCAACAGTATTTATCAAGGACATTAATTGCTCCATCTTTGCTGATGACATAGTGCTCTGGACCACTTACCCATAACACATAAACAACCCCCCCCCCCCCCGCCAACTCACTCAGCATAACTATAAACAATCACGCCATCCCCCTAGTTAAACACTACAAATACTTAGGGCTAACTATAGACCGACCAGCTTAACTGGAAACAACACATCACAAATACACAATCCATATGTAATGGAGCTCTCAACATTCTCAAATCAATCACAAGAGCTAGCTGGGGTGCAAGTGATAGATCTATGATCACCCTTATTAAACATTTATCAACAGCAGACTGGAGTATGGCCTGCTAGCTCTAAACACTACCTCACCCACATTTTTTAACAAACTTGAAACCATATAAACCAGAGCCATCAGACTTGCACTGGGTCTTAAAACTGGCTGCCCAAACTTGGCCACATGGGCAGAAGCCAACATGCCTCCCCTCGACAACATCAGACACAAACTCACCTGCAAACATTACATCAAATTAAAACATCTAAACCCCAACCACCCCACTATAAATAGAATTGAGTCTCCTACCAACACATCCCCCACTGCACAAATCATAAAGCAGCACCCACTATATTCAACATGGAGAAAAATCAAACCTTTCAACCCTAGATACACAATCCCCTATTGGACTACTGAAAAACCCTCCATAAATCTCACACTACCACACATCACCCAAAAATATAAACACCTCCCACAAGAACTAAAATTTGCAGCAGAACAACTCATCACAAACATTCCTACCACAGACCTCATTATATTTACAGATGGCTCCCACATCCCACACACAACAAATGGCTCTGCTGCCTTCCACTCTACCCAACCAATTTTCTCACATATAATCAAAATGAACCATGCAGAAAACAGTACTGTTACAGAGCTAGCTGCAATACATATGGCTTTGGAATGGTCCTCCACACAAAATACAGACAGCATACATATTATCACTGATTCAAAATCTGCCTTGCAGAGCATCAAGAAACATACATACAACCTATCACAAAATTGCTCTCTTTTCCATATTCACAGAATTTCACACAATATAACTGCCACTCACAAAACACTAACATTCCACTGGATATCCTCTCATTGTAACATAACCCATAATGACACTGCTGACCACCTTGCTAAACAAGGTCACAATATCCCTACACCTAATTATCACACCCCTGAGACATATAATCATCACCTAATTGAAATCAACAAATTCTTCCACTCCACATGGACACAAAACTGGATCCAACAGGCCACAATTAAAAATACATTCAGAGCCACCATTGCTGCCATCCCACACACACTACATCTCAACTACCTATCAAGAAGAGCCCAAACAGCAATTCATCAACTACGCACTGGCAGAACAAATCTCAACAAGGACCTTTTCATGATATAAAAGGTACCATCTGCTCTTTGCACTACATGCCAAGTGATAGAAGACACTCCACACTACCTTCTACACTGCACCAAATACGTAATACATAGAATTACCCTCTTCCAGACACTCACCACACTGGGAACCACTTATTTCCCAGCCCAAACAATTCTTGGTCCTATTCATAATAATATAAAAAGCCACTATAGGGCCTAACAGCACTGGGAGTTTCCCCTAAAGCCTCTCTGCCTCTCCAAAGGCCTCAACCTCACTTTTAAAAGATCCTTGGGACACTAAAAGATCCCCATAGGACATCAAAAGACGCATTTTGGACAACTTATTTGATAGAATCTAACTCAAAATAAAAATAAATATATATATATAGTATAAAATCATCAAAAAAAAATCAATCTAACTATCAAAAATAAAGTCACATAAAGGAAAACTTTATTTCTATATTGGAAACTTTTATATTTCTCTTTAACCCAATAACTTATATGGAATCTCTCCCAGAACATAACATCTCTATACACATTATCATACCTAATATACATATGGATTCTCACCACATCTCCCACTACCCTTTGATGGGAACCTTAAACTGCGCTCCTGCCACACACCCCAAGCTCATGGCTGACCTACTGGCTCTATAAAATTAAACACTGACCACCACACACTGAACACATAAATTTGATTTCCAACTCATATAACGTAGCTATATCATTTTCCTCCCTTCTCCTCCAAAAAAAAAATATCTTTATCATATTCCTTCCCATATATATGGCTGTCACTGATCTATGACTTTATCCAGATCCACCCCTGCGTAATATTTCACTGCATGGCAGGGCAACCCAATGCTAACCTCTGGAGTTAGATAAGCAACCATAAATATATCCTCCTACATCTTCCTGACACAGGAGTATTACCTATCCCACCGTCTCAGCTCCCCCCACCAAATATTTCATCCCCCTCCATGCTCTGCAACCCATCTTGGGATGACTTTAAAGAAGAGAAAAAAAAATTTCTCTTCGCCCCCCCCCCCCAAAGGGAGCACTCCCTAGCACCCCAATTCTCGTCTATTCCATGGACATGACCACCCTCTCCCACCCATTTACCTCCCCCCCATGAGTAGGGGTCAATTTTGATTGACTCAAATCTATCATACTGGCAACCAACCATGGCCACGACTTCAAAAAATAACACATAACATTCACCACTCGGAAAATTATAAAAAAAAAAATATATCTACACTACTTCTTCCTCCATCTCTCTCCACCCCCCTTCCCCCCTTCACATGACATGCAACTGGTATTTATTCTCCTTCACCCTTCAACATCAGTCTCTCTACCACTGGGCGGCCTGCGGCCTAAAGCCCAATTGCCAATATGTACGATTGCCAGCCTTCACTGTGCTGGCCAGTCTTTGCCGTTTTCATCCGCACCCACTGCCCTTTATGCCTATGGACCTGATGATAAGGGGGCCGAGGCCCCCTTTACAAATAGGTCCAGCTTAGAAAGAAGGATGTATAAGAAGAAGGCCCACCTCTAACTATACAGCGTGGACCAGATGATAAAGGGGCCAAGGTCCCTTTTACAAAATGGTCCAGTTTTTAAAGAAGGATGTTAGACTCTTACAGGACCTCTAGTGGGCACAAAACAAGTTTCCTTTTGCTTCCGACTGGTGGAGCTGTAACACAACGGTTGCTCACTCTATCCTGTCTCGTTGTTTAGAATATAATACAGATTGGCTTCCACCAGATGGCGCTGGATGCGGGTGGGCACTAGTTGTCCTATATAGTTAGAGGCTGGCCGTAGTTATTGTCGTACCATGAGGCGAAAGCTTATGAGTTAGTGTATGTACTAAGTTAAAACTTCTCAGTTCTTATAGTTTTATATATTTCTACCACTTTTTTTGTCTATAAAAGCTGTCATAAGATATAAAAGAATGCCTCACTGCGCTGCATTTGAGTGTAAAAATTTCACTCAAAGAAATAATGAATATTTTTTTCCCGACAAACTCAATCAGAAGACGGCAATCGGCTGCAAAAGTGAAATGAGGTAATTGAAAACCAACAAATAATTTCTTTTAAGGTTCGTTTGAAAAACGAGCTAAAGTTTTCCCTTTGTCGTCTGCCTATGCCAGTATATGTTCGTCTGTCTGTCCGTCTCTCTTTTATCTGTTGTCTGTCCATCTGTCTTTCCACCTGTCTGTCCGTCTATAGACAATCAATTTTTTTTACGTTTAGAGCTAAATGAAAAATTCTTTTTGGATTGGATAGGTGTCGAACAAATATTGTGATTAGCAATTTTGAAACTTTTCAATAGGTTTAATAGTGCCCTCTAGCGGTGGGAAAAGATGGAAAATGCTATAAAATTTCAAACGAATATTACAAGCAAACTATTTACCCTGGAAATCTGAAATTTTGGTAGTAGATGTTATGGTCAGAAGGTTTACAAGGTTTTGCCATCTTAGCCAAAGGGGGGGGGGGGAGGGGGCGCAAATAAAACTTTTTTTAAGAGACAAATGAAACAATGTATTTTTTTTTTGTTTTACAGACACTAACAAAATATTAGTGATTTAAACAATATTTGATAATTCAGCATTACCTGTAGACGTTTGAAAGTCTGTAATCAGTAAGTAGTTTTTTAGTGAAAAAAGCCGGCGTTAGTTCGACAGGTTAGAATGCTCTGGATGTTTCTGGAGAGTTGCACGTTCGAATACCGTATGTTGGCGAATTTTTTTTCCGTAAAAATATTAATAATTACGTTTTACGAATCTGCATCAGCTGCAATTTCCAGTGATAGAGATTGTTAAAGGCGGTAAATAAAAATTCGAAAAGCGACCTCTAGAGGCGGAAGAAGCTGGAAAATACCAAATCTTTAAATTATTGCAAACGATCTATTTTTGCTAGAAACTTAAGTTTTTGGTTATAGAGTGTAATGATCAAATGGTTTACCCTAATAGTAATAATTTGTCCCGTTGGTAAAATGCAACTTTTCTGCTTTAAGAGATAAATGAAAAACTTTTTTTGTACATTACAGGTACTAATAAAATATTAATTTACTCTTCTCAATTATACAGTAGTCCGAATTTCCACTGTCAGAGGGTACTGAAAGTGTGAAACAACTAGAAGAACGCATATCATCTCTGGCGCATATGGGAATCTCATTTTTAAAGAGAATGAAGTTCTTCATTTGTCTACTTTTTCACTCCTTAAAAGTCTTAATTATGGAAGTTCGTGTTGTTTTTCTGCTGAGGTCCCACCATCCTCATGGACCTTCTACTCTGGCGTATAAACTGACAGGTTCCTGTCAGACCTCTGTACAAGCAGTTGCTTGAGGGTTTTTTACATATTTTTTAATATATGATGGGGAAAATGCACGTAGTAGCATTTTATTAGTAATTATAAAACATAGAAAACGTATGTCTTTTAGTTCTTAAATTTAAAAATTTCAAAACCGTTCCGTTTTTTACCTACCTTGGGCTTAGGGTCAACTCATTGCTGTCAATGAAATTTTCAAGATTGTCACATTCCAGGACCAAAGTTTCAAATTTCTACCATAACTACATCGCTTGCAATATTCGTTTTAAATTTTTGGTATTTTTCGTTTTTTTCCCCCGTTAGAGGGCGCAGTTATAACTTTTGGAAAATTCGGAAAATGCAAATTGTAATATTTCATCAATACTTGACCATCCGAAAAAGAATTTTTATCTCTAAAAACATACACTTTTCTGTTAAAACAAAAAAAGTTGTATTCACTTCCCCCCTGGGTCTAGAGGGTCAAGTGATTGTTGCCAATGGTAACTTCGTAACCTTCACATTTCAACATCAAAATTTTAAACTTCTAACATAACTACATGTTTGGAATATTTGTTTGATATTTTGGAATTTTCAACTTTTTCCACCGTTAGAGGGCGCAGTTATAACTTTTGGGAGATTCGAAAAATTCAAATCGTAATATATCATTAATTCCTATCGAACCTCTACCTATATAGGTCCTCTACGCAAGAATATCGTTCCCAGCGCCCTCTACTGGTATTGGACACTTTTTCTGCCAGATTTTAATGGGCGAATGCCACACTATACTTATAGGCACTATAGTATGGGTATTAAAGCAATATGCCTAAGTAGTTAAACATTTGTTTTTTTTTTAAATTGTTTTTGTTCTCAGGATAAAATCCAATCAATCATGCTAGTTGAACCTTTAATAGTCTATAAAAATATTGTATTAGTAAAAAAAGAAAAATATATAAATTAAAAGATCGCATTATTTCCAGACTATTTTTTAAAGTAAATATTTTGTTTGATACTACAATTTAATGAAAATAGAAACTCCTTTAGTTATTAAGGCATGTAAACACAATACTAAGAAAATGTGCTTGCTAAATGATTGCCTATACTTTACATGCTGACAGTCAGGTAAACAGTGAGCATTAAACGAGCATACTTTAGCTTCAGACCGGGGGAGCTGTAACACAACGGTCGCTCAATCTATGTATTCTATCTCATTGAACATGACCAATTTCCGTTCAATAGTTACTTTTCAGGATGAGGTTCTTCTAAAGTTGTTTATTTCCTGAAACACTTTAAAATAAATCCTTCCATCACAGAGGGTTGGTTGTTTCAGAAACCCAACGCTAAAAGTCACGGCAGCAATCCTATTCGTCTGTTAACATCATGCCGCACATCACCAGCATCTGTTACATAGCTCCCAAGATAATTAAACTGTGACACCTGCTCAAGACTGCAACCATTCAGATTAACTGAATCACAGCCTGCCTGACCAATTTTCATCACTTTAGTTTTCTCTCTGTTTATAACCAAAACTACTACAAGTCTCATCAACAGCTCGAATGAAAGAGTTCATCTCATCATTTTCCAAAAGGGGCTAAATCATGATAATCTAAATCAGAAATTTTCGTATCTCCAGCGCATTTAAGGCCAAAATCTTTCCTTTGCAGTGAATTTCGCATAACATAATCAATTATCAAACTAAAGAGAAAAGGAGACAAAATGCAGCCTTGTCGAACACCAGAAGCAAATTGCTAAAAGCCTTTCCAACTCTCACACACAACTCAGTGTTATTATAGAGAGCTTTCATTATGTTAACTTGTCTGGTATATCATACGATCTCAGAATCAACCATAAATTATGACGATCAATAGAGTCGAAAGCCTTTTTGAAATCATCCAAAGGTTTCTGAAACTCTAAACATTTCTCAAGGATCTGCCTGAGTGAAAATATCTGATCTACACATCCCCTACCATTTCTGAATCCACATTTTGCTCATCACGCAATTGACTGTCAACCAGATTCTTAATTCTATTAAGCATAATCATGCAAAGAACTTTACTGGAACAGGAAGTAGGCTGATACTCCTATAGTTATCACAAGAACTGCAATCACCTTTTTTAAAAAATAGGGATAATAATAGCTCTGCTAAAATCCTTAGGAATCATACCTTTATCATAAAAGATATTCAAAATTTCAGTCATTCATGTAGTAACTGAAACATTCCCAGCTCTAAGCATTGCCATAGTAATTTAATCTACCCTTGGAGATTTATGTAGTTTAAGTTTAGAAACAGCCAAAATAACTTCAGATTGTGTTATAGGGCCAACATTAAACCCAGGTAAAGTTCTTTGCATGATTGTGCTTAATAGAATTAAGAATATTGTTGGCAGGCAATTGCGTGTGTTTTTAATTGGAAAAAATACTGGATTTTTAATTTTTTTTCTTTTATTAAACTACCAGGAGGATTAGATGCTGTAAAAGAATGAATAATTTCTGATTTAAATTGATTCATACACTGAAGTGCCTTTGAATTAGGGATAGAACCTAGTAATGTGTTGGACCCACTCTGACCCTGATAACGGCCACTACACGACGAGGCAAGGACTCAACAAGCTTGCATAAATGTTCCACAGGTATGGCGACCCATGCATCCTCCAGAGCTGTCCACAATTCTCTCAAGGTCGTCACCGATGGGACACTGGCCCAAACACTCTGCTCGATGGTATCCCAAAGATTTTTGATGGGATTTAAATCTGGGCTGCTAGGTGGCCAATTCATTATTTCAAAGTCAGCAGAATGCTCCTGCAACCATGCAGTAGACAACCTGAACCTGTGAGATGAACAGTTGTCTTGCTAGTAGATGCCATTTCCATTGGGATGCATGATGGCAATAAATGGTCAGCCACGAGTTCTACATATTGGAATGCATTGAATAGTCAGTACATGCACCAAAGGTCCCACAAACGTCCAACTGAAGACACCCCAGGCCATCACTGAGCCATCACCAGCTTGTACTGTTCTGACCTGACATGCAGGACCCATGGCTTCATGGGATTGGCACCATACCCTGTCTCCCACCAGCATGATGACCAGCGTTTTTTGGTATCAAATTATAGGATTTCCTTCTTTGAGAGTCTTTAATACTCTGATATATTTTTTCATCATATTGATTTCATAATCGAATTTACTTTTTTCTCTAATTTCTTTTTTCAGTAGTATTATTCATTTCCTTAACAATTGGACATTTTTTTATTTCCTATTTCTTTATTTTTATCATTAGCTCTATTTAATATTTCTTAACTTTCCCATCACTTTTATTACCAATTCCGAAGTAAGTACAATGCAGTGTAACATTTGAGATTTGATTCCATCTCTTGTCAGCAAACCAGGAAGTCCAATATTTTCCCCAGCATACATTTAGCTCCGTCAGTTACAATGGTGGTGCATTTTTCAAAACCACCATATTCTGTTAGTGGATTTAAGGTGGTTATAAATGTCATCTCCTTTACAAGTTCCATGTAATGAAGACAAATGATTCTCAGAACAATTAAAATTGTTATCTACTGTTCTAATAAATATTAGCATTTGACTGGTATCAGATACATCAGTAGACTCATCTAATGTCACAGAAAAATAAGAATAGTCCTGAATCACCTTTTCTAGTTAAGAATAGTCCTGAATCACCTTTTCTAGTTTGCGATTAACATGTTTGTCCATCTCTGCCATATGGCAACCTGTAGTTTGATGTGAAAGTGCAACACTTTCAAACTTCTTGAAATAACGAGTTGAAAAAATTGATTATCCTGACTGGGATTCAAAGCTAGGTCTTCCAGAAGTATGCCAGCAGTCTTAACCACTAGACCACCGAGGAACTGACCATTTCAAATTTTTTGGCTAATTCGTCTGCAAACCAAAGCTTTATCCATGTCAGTAGCATAATTTTTAATTGCATTTCCATCAAAGAATGGTTTCTCTGCCACAGCTAATCTTTTAGAAATGGAAAATAAGGTGATTACAAATGCCTCGAGTTTTTGTACATATTTAAATATATTCTTTTCCTTTGTAAATTGACTTTCAAATAGTTTACTAAAGCGATTCTGCATTCTCCTGTATAATTCAAATACTTTGTTATGTAAAGAAGTATAATGTCTCAAGATTATATTCACGATTTTAACTCTCAGTACTTCTTTTTTTAGCTAGACATTCTCATTTCTTTGGGGGCTAAAAGTTTTTATGTATTTTGAAGAATTTTAAAATAATTGTGGAATTTCATCAAACACAAACACTTATAAACCAACTTTGATTAACACATAGAAATAGGTACATAATGTACAAAAAGGAGGTTCTGCAGACGCACAACAGTTGGTGGTTGGTTGCGATTTTCCAGAGAAATGAACAATTTTCCAACAAAAATACATAATGTATTTTAGTATAGGTTTTAAGATTACATCTATGATTTTATAAGTTACTTGATTAATAACGTGTCTTAGTTATTATGGTTCCAACTCACGTATAATATACTATGCACTTCACATGTTTAGGATTTGATACTCTGTGCTATCTAAATGTAACAGCTTTATCGTGTTTTATTAAACCTTTATTCTAGTTAGCTGTGTTTAAATCATACATAATTCAATAAGTTAAAATTCTTAATAAATTCACATAATTTAGTAAAATAATTAATTATTAATGAAAACATAACCTTATATCTCTTCTTTTATTCGTAAAAAAGTTTGCCTTTTTTTTTAAATAATTGAAGCATAACAGCACATCATGTACAGCGTTCGAAACATGATCATGCCATATGTACAAAGTTGCAATCAGGAGATCAATAAAAGGGATATATAGCTGAAAGTGTGCACAATTATTTTGCAATGAATATTAATTACATTTATTAAAAAAGTAAGATTGTAGGTCTATAATCATATACCATTGGTTGATATGACAGGAACCACAGACTGTTCAACTAGAAATGATAAAATAGGTAAGAAAATTTAGTAATGAAATTTGTTTACTCATTTCTGGGCCGCAAAATTACATTCCACAGGTTGCTGTGGCTCTGGGGTCACCAGTTGGACTGCACTATCCTAGACTGTTCTGCCATGTTGGCCATATCAGGCAAGCGATGCTTTATATCCTTGTGAGCAGTACTTGTTATTCTCTTTATTGTACGGTTAATTTCAGAAATATATCTAGTATTAATCATTGATTGATGCTTAGAGATTATTTTATTGCTAATTATGAAAATAAACTTTTGTACGATAAAAAGTACGCATATAGTTGCTTCGAGTTGGGTTGTTTTACCTCTGAGCGGCACTTTTTTTGCACAAAATGGGCTAAATGGCCAGGTCACAAGGACCCAGAAGGTTCAGAGAAGTTTGGGGGAGGATACCCACTGGAACAGCAGTTGGGAGACAGATGGTAAGCCTCCCTTCAAGGCCATTTAGCGTATTCTTTAACGTGCACAGGGTATGGCTCTCCCACACACAGGGCCATGGCTTAACATCCGATCCAACGGACAGCAGCCTTTCCAAGCCCATCGATGTCCCCTACTGACCATGGGCAGGGCGAGGAATTTTGCAGAGATAAATCTTAACGCTGACCCAGCTTGGACTTGAACCTGGGAACTACATATTACAAGCCTGGCGCCCTACCGACTGAGCCACACCTCCCCTATAATTGACTTCGGTCCTGTTGCTGCGACGAGATTGGTTTCTGTCTGGCATACCATGGGAATGGTTCCTGTTGCTTTCTGAGTGCAAATAAAAAAAACACATCGACGAGTTATGAATTATATTTTGGGAAATTTGTAATGCACATAAAAAGTTCACAATTTTACTCTCTTATAATTTATTTATAATTATAGATCAATACTTTGCAAACATTGCAACTTCTTATGCTATGACCTCAGTTGAAATGAATATATAGTGTTAAATAAATTTTCCAAGTTCCCTTTTACAAATTATTTGTGCTCTTTTCAATTTACATTCATTGTGTATGTAAACATTTAAAAAAAATTGCTGATGTTAAAATTCTAAAAAGGAGAAAGATTTATGTAGATAATTTAGTTCTCAGCTTGTTATATCAAATGAAGATTTACAATAAAAAAATACCCACTCAAGCAGATGCTTGCCACAGAGGTCTGACAGGAGCCTGTCAGTTTATATGCCACAGTAGGTCTCTCTTTATTTCGTGGTGGGGGGGCCGGGTCTTGAAGGACCCACCCCCCATGGGGAAAGCACATATTCCGTCTCACGACACTATACGCGCTTGGCAAGAGAAGCCTGGAAGTAGAAGACGTTTATCTCAGAGGAGACCAGTAGGTACTTGGAGTATGGGTGATATTAAAGGGGGTGCAGAGTGCAGTCCGGGTTGAAAGTAGAAAATAAGGAAGAGAGCGAAAGCAGATCCAGTCTCAAAGTAGAGATTCCCGGAGCCAGCCCATGTCCCTCAGGTGTGCCCCGACTCGGGCACTCCCAATGGACACCGTGACCGCTCCGCCTGCTACTTCATTGATCACATGGGAGCTCCTGAGTTCGTTAGCGAACCCTTCCATAATCGGCACCTGATATAGTGCCCAACATCTGCATCTGGAGCCGTACAGCTGCAGTAACTGTGGATAGCGATCTTAAAGCGCTCCAGATATTTTGGGAAACTCCCATGTCCTGTCAGGACCTGTGTCAAGTAGTGGTCAAAGGACATCAGGGATAGACTGAACCTTTTCAAGAATGTCTGTTTGAAGACCATTCTCAGTCGTATCCCAGAGCCTCTGCCACTCGTCCATTGCTCTTTGACATAGTATAGACTTCAGGGTAGTTTTAGAAGTCTTGACTTCTAAAACTAGGTTGAGTATTATTACCTGCTGAGCGGACCAGATGGTCTGCTCGACAATTCCCTTCGTGTGCCTTGATCTAGGAGAAGGAAACTCTGGGCATGTTCTGATTGCCCAGGATGCACTTGATCTCGTTAACAGTTTGATGTCTGTTGTTTGCATCTTCAAGCGCTTGCCGAGCTACTTGGCTGTCCGTATACAGCAGAATGTCGCTAATGTGACCACCGTCATTGAGGGTCCATTTAAGGGCCTCTCTGATAGCGAGCAGCTCCGCTTGGAAGGCTGAGCCATTATTTGAAACCTTCCTTTTATAATCGTACACTTTGGCTCCTTGATTGTAGACAGTGTAGGCTAAGCCTACACCATCCTCGCCCTTGGAACCATTAGTGTATATCTCAATTCCTAATCCTGATGGCAACTCCTTGGACCATGACACACTTAGTCTTCTGGTGGGATGGATATCGCACTTAGCGGTATCTGTCTCATAATCCTCGGGGTCATACTGGACTCCCAAGGAATGTTGCTTTCTCCTTAGCTTGCAGGACTCTAAAAATGGTCGCTTCTTTACCGACCGTCAAAAATAGCGGAGGGATCCCTGCTAACACCAGGTGGGCATCTGTAGATGTGGTCCTATAAGCCCTGGTGATTTGCAGTAAAGCCGGTCGTTGGGCTGCAATTGGCTTTCTACACATGATGGAATGGTCTGTCGGGCACCCGAAAAATAAGTTAGGATCCTCTCCGTGCCCCTAAGATAAATTTCTTTGAGGACTTCACCTCCGAGTCCCCATGAGACGCGAGCCATTCGCCCCAGCTTGCACATAACATTTGTGCATTTAACCTTAAGGTCCTGTAAGTGTGGAATCCAGCTCATCCTTTCATCCAGAGTGATTCCCAAGTACTTTAGAGTCGTCATATGGCGAATATTGTTGTCATGTAATTTGTAAATCGGGTACCTCTTTTTGAGGTATGATGTTGTCTTTGCAAAGCTGAACCCAAGGTTATTGCACAGACTCCATCCCTCAAGTACTGACAATGCTGCATTGCCGGCAATCTCCAGCCTTGCTCTGGAGGATGCCGATATGACAAGCAGCATATCATCAGCGTAAGCCTGGAGCCAGACACCCTTTGGTAGGGTCAACTCCAGGGCAGTATCGGCGACCAAGTTCCAGAGGAATGGTTCACTGCACGAACCTTGTGGGCAGCCTCTTTCCAAGTTTCTTGAAGCTGTCCCGTGGCATGGGAATAGTTGACCACCCTCTCACTGAGGTAATTGGCCACTAGAACATAGATGTTCCTAGGACAAGAACAATCTTTTAGTCTACTAAGAATAGCAGGCCACCAGACTTTGTCGAAGACACCAGTCACATCCAAGGCAATGAGAGGTATGCATCTTGTGCATTTCATTTACCTTAATAATGTCCACCACTTGTTTGAAAGCAGCAGTGGTGGACTGGTCTGTCATGAACCCAAATTGCTTAACGTTCAGGAAGTTGTTCTTAAAGCAGTGGAAATACATCCTGTTTATCAGGAGCTTATCAAGAATTTTTCCCAACACTGGCAGCAGACAAATTGGTCTGTATGATCTTACGTCTGCTGGGTCCCTGCCTGCGTTACTAAATAGGACTAGGTCAGCCTATTTTCAGGTTTGTGGGAAAATACCGTCTCAAACAGGTGTTGAAGAGCTGGGTGAACAGATCTTTGTGTTCATTAAACACCTGTGACAATATCTCTATTGTCAGACCATCATATCTAGGGGCTTTACCCCGAGCCATATCCTTGATCACCTCTCCCACTTCCTCTTCCGTATCCGGTGGAAGCCTGCTATATTCCTGCAGGAGTTATGTTGGGCATCACCAGAGCTCCTGTCATCTGGCGGGAATAAATTCTCTAATAATACCTGGATTGTTTCGCCAAAGGAAGAGGTCTTTGACCCATCATCTTTGCAAACATATTCAATTTCCAGGGGTTTTGTCCTTCCCCATAGCCAGCTTGTACTGCAGAGTAAACGGGTTCTGTGCAGAGACTTCACTACAAAACTTCTGCCAAGAGGCCAACTGTGCTTGGCGTATAGCGAGCTTATAATCCGCTTGTTCCTTCCTGTACAGTTCTTCTCTGGAACTTCTGTCCCCATTGCGGCACCTTTTCCTAAGAGCTCTAACCCTTATTCTCTTAATACTGAGCTCAGGTGTCCACCAGGGCACGGATCTACTGCCTGTGCTGGATTGCCTCTTGAACCCAAAGGTTATCTCGCATCCAGAACTTAAACACTCAGTAAGATCTCTAAGGATGTTGTTCAGAGTAAGACAATCACCAATGTTCGTGATACGCTGGCTGATCTTTGCCAGACCCGGTGCAACAACGCGCGAGTTTACACCAGTCAGGGGTCTTACCCACCGCAAACCTTTTAATAGTGTGGGGGAGGTCATGTTCTAAATTATTTCTGGTTCTAAATTATTATTCAGGTCTAAATTATTTTAATTAGATCTTCAGGTTCTAAATTATTTTAATTTATAACTATCTCCTAGACGTTCTTATCTAGATATGCACAAATTCTATCTGTTCATTGGCAGAGAATTTCAAGTTAATATTTTTATAAAACTACCCAGAAGGATCATCCATAAATTCAGTTATTTGGGTAGGCTTGAAAGTGGTTAAAGAAAATGCAGAATAATTGTACTTCAATATTATAAGTTCAAGCTTTAAATTCTTCAGTTTCTCTAAAAACAGAAAATTTATTACCCTAAATAAATTAAACAATGATTTTGATGACATTTTTAATATTACAAGAAATAATATTCACTGAAATACTTTATTACTTTGTACAAAATTTCCACTTTGTAGCTGTTAAAATTAAATTTTTTAGTTAATGCTGTTTTAAACATATCAGAAAAAGATTATGTCACTTTTAACATTTTGAAATTGTAAATGTCTATATATTCAGTTCATAACATGACGCAATTTTACAACTTAAACTTCTGCCACTTAAATACACTACTGAAACTGTAAATGGAGAATAAACACTTCATGGAGATTTTAGTACAACTATAATTCATGAAAAAGTGGTGACATTTGATACTTGTAGCTGTCTGACATTCCAAGTGTTTCTGAATAATTTCATACATCAAAGAAAAAAAAATGTATTTACAGAATTCTAAATTCAGGTATTCTCATCTTTTCGCATAACGTTGCACATACTCTCTCACTTTTACTTTAAATCCTTCCTGTAAAGAAACAAAATATATTTTGATAACATGACTTCAGTATTAAACTATTATAAAATTAAGCTATATTAAACAACATATTATATATTCATCAGACCACACATATAGTCTGATGGGTGGCCAGCTGCCCCACAAAATTATAAAATGATCTAAAAATTGTTTTTAACACATTAATTATTGTATTACATGTATAAAGAATACTCCATATACACCATACATTTAATAATTAAGATCTGGTGTCACACCAGATTTTAATTTGTTTAACCCTTTCAGTACCATACCAGACCAAAATGCCCAAGAGTTTAAATGGACTCATCCAATTAATTCTATTCCTTCCTATTCACTACCTCTTGCCTGCAGTTTGGGCTGATATGGTTGAGAAAGCATTAAAAAAAATCAGATCTATAACCTATAATACCTTTATGCATCAATTTTCTAGCTGATAGAAATTTTGACCTCTGACCTTGAGGAACCCACCTGATCCAAAATTTTGTAACGTTTCTAAGATCTAAACTGGTTGGTGAAATTAAGGTAACAGTGTTTTTCATCAATATTTTAACATAAAGGTAAAAATATGCTATTATAGGCAACATTACATTCAAATTTCAAATATCTAATTGAAACTGAAATACGACCGAACAAATTCCTTGCAGCCTAAGTTGGGTTGTTTTACCTCTGAGCAGCATTTTTTTTTGTATACAATGGGCTAAATGGCCAGGTCACATGGACCCTGAAGGCTCAGAGAAGTTTCAGCGAGGGGACCCACTGAAACAGCTGTTGGGAGACACATGGCAGCCTCCCATCAAAGCCATCCAGTGTGTTCTTTAATGTGCACAGGGTATGACTCTCCTGCACACGGGGCCATGGCTTTACGTCCCATCTGATGGACGGTTGCCTTTCCAAGCCCTTCGGTGTCCCCTACTAACTGTGGGCAAGGCAGGGTTTTGCAGAGATAAATCTCAATGCTGACCCAGCTGGGGCTCGAACCTGGGAACTGCAGATTACGAGCCTGGTGCGCTACCGACTGAGCCACCCCGCCCCCTTGCAGCCTACAAAAACATAGATTGTTACCAGATCACTATATTTCAAAACTGCTGCTTACAAGGAGGATTAATCTCTGTTCCTATGAAGATTGCCAGCCATCATCTTTAGTGATTTGTTGCAATGGTAGGCAGAAGACTTGAAGCAAGACAGTTGCAGGTGGAGGTAGCAAGATAGCTCAATGTGTTGAGAAAAGTAGTGCCACTTTGGAAAGAGTTGCAGGGGAGAGAAACCATTACTAGAAGAGCTAGGATTACCCAAGAGTACTTTAACCTGAACTGTTATCTGGCTCTAACGGTAAGACAGAATAGTACGACTTCACGTCAAATGTCTCTTGAGGTTTCTTTGCCCATAGGTGAAAGGATTTTCAGCAGAAGTGTCACGAAGCTTAATGTGAATGGGCTCTATTCCAAGAGGTCAGTGGTTTGTGTCCTTCTAACCTTCAACCGCTGAAAAACTTCTCAAAACTGGTGCCACTAACATGTCACTTAGAATCCTGAACAATGAGCTAATGTTCTGTTGTCTGATTAGTCTCCATTTAGTTACATCCAGAATGTAGACATTTAACCTGGAGAGAATGCAATACCATCCTTCCAACATCAGAAAAAGGGATACTTATGGAAGAGGTGGTGTGCTAGTTAGGGTGGCATAACCATCTATGGTCATACTCCTCTTCATGCGTTCCATGGATGTTCCGTAACTGCTAAGGAACAGAGATCTTTGAATCCTGTGTTCTACTTTTTATGGGTGTTGTTGGAGTTAATTTCTTGTTTATGGATGACAATGCCTGACTGCATAGAGTAACCTGATGCAGAAGTGATTTGAAGTTGAAAAAATTTAATTAATGACCTAGTCAGCAAGGTCACCAGATCTAAAATCCATCAAACATGGATGGGATGCCTTAGGGAGATGCACTGTAAACCGTCAGCCACCTACTCTGTCACTGCACAATATAAAGTTAGCTCTTTTTTGATTCGCAACACATATGGGTAGCTTCTAGGATTCTAACCGGAAGCAGAGGCTCCAGAATCCACTGCACAGCCCCACGACAATAGGCTGCCCAATGGCAAGGTGGCCAAAGGGGACCCCGCCAATCATGAGCTGAGGAGAGAAGACGGGGACCCCCGAGCAACTACCAGGATCCTCCTTTCCTGGGACACTGGTCTCTGTGCATGGCAACATGAAGGCAAGCGTTCAGGACCCTGTGAAGGTAACCGAGCCAGCGGAACCTTCACAGAGTGATCCCCTCACAGCGTATCCAGAATGCCATTACTGTACTGATGCTTCTGAATCTCTGAGTGCAAGTAATCATATACATGGTTGTGCCAAGACAGGGACAAGTGGGGCATCTCTTGAGGCACAAATAAAACACTGGGTGCAATTTAAAATTATACTGGTTTCCATAAGTTAAGGAAAATCCCTATGTTAAGTCAATGGGAACATCAAAGCTCTATAACTTCTAAAAGAAGTATTTTTGTTTTGAAAAATATGATTGCAGATAAAGATATCAATCAAATAAATCAGTATCTCGATTTTCAACAATATTTGTTCAGTATTTAATAAGTTATGGAAGTTTAAATATTTAGTGATAACACTGCCAGCCACAAAAATCAACTTCAGAAGTTAAATGAAAATTAGTAATAAGTATTGTATCAAAGTGTTTAATAAAATAAGTTTGTATTTTAGAACTTTGTGTAAAAAATTCTTTCACTATTCTTCAGTTTTGTATAAGTTTTTTAAGACTGGCATTGCTGTTGTTAAATATTCAAACTTCCATAACTCGTTAAATAAATAAAAATAATAAATAAATACCCCCTCAAGCAGCTGCTTGTCACAGAGGTCTGACAGGAGCCTGTCAGTTTATATGCCATAGTAGAAGACCTGAGAGGATGGCAGGACCTCAGCAGAAAACAACACGAACATCCATGCCTCACCCGGGGCTCGAACCCAGGTCCCGTAGATCAGTAGCCAAGCGCGCTAACCACTCGGCCACGGGACGGTACTGAACGAATATTGTTGAAAATCAAGATATTGATTTATTTGATTGAGATCTTTATCTACAATCACATTTTTGAAAACAAAAAAACTTATTTTAGAAGTTATAGAACTTTGATGTTAGCTTCCCATTGACTTAACATACGGATTTTCCTTAATTTATGGAAACCAGTGTATTACATGGTCAGTTTCCATCGCTATATTCAAAAACTAACTATTCGACAGGGTACAAAAGAACTCTTGACCTGAGTACAACCATCTCTCTCTCTCCTCTAACTGAGGAGGCAAAATTGCCTAGGCACAGTCCTGCTTATATATTTTTTGAAACAAATATTACTGAAATATCAGTATTATATAGGGTCGGATTAAGGTCCTTGTACGCTTTTGGGCAGATGGATTTTTATTAATGTCTCAATTTTAATGGGCAGATGGGTCTAGACCAATGCTGGAAAACGTTATTATAATGTAACGAAATAACGAAATGAAAATTGTTAATGGAAAAAATAATTTCGTTATTTTCACAGTTTCTGTGTTTTGATATTTTTCAGATTTTTTTTTCATTAAGATATAGATGAAGATGACAGATGTACAATTTACATTTATGATCAACGAACAAAGCCCTTCACTGGCACATTCCAAAGGAATTTGGAAAGCATCTGTCTTAGCCACCTTCACTGCAATTGGCACTCAGAGAAAGTGCTTTGTGATAGCCAGATAAGAGCTGCAGTGGAAAAGAGTGAGTCTCCATTCACACAGGAGGTAAACAGGGCAATTACAATAGGGCAAAAATGCCAGGTATATTACAATTCCCTGTGATTGGCTTAAACATTTAGAAAAGGAACTATGTAGATGGAATAATTTGGGTATAGGATAGAAAATTGGAGGAAGAGGCTATTGATTTATTGTCAATAGTCGAAATTTTCAGTTTCATTCATCCCACCAAAAGTGTGAAGAAATAAAAGGAACTAAAGCAAAAAAAATAGCAAAATTGTGAACCAAACTGGCCTCGCAAAGGATAACTGCAAAAGAATAAAAGGTGTGAGCAAACTCACAAACTTGGGTTGTACTCAGATGTAGGCAAGGTACTCGCAGTATGGCATAATTAGCCCTAGCAGCCCAGCCCACCAGCCAATTGGTCTTGGTGGTGGTGGTGGTGGTGGTGGGGGGGGGGGTCACATACCAGGGGCTCCTGTTTACTGGAAGCAGAGGCCAAAGCAGTGGATAGTGGCAGCCCTGGAATTCACTGCTCAGTCCTTAACGAACAGTCTCCCTAATGGCAAGAAAGTCAAAGGGGGTCCTGCCAGTCATGAGCTGAGAAGATGAGGACTCCCGAGCAACTACCAGAATCCTTTCTTAGGACACAGGTCTCTGCATATGGCAAACACATGGGGCAAGTGTTCAGGACCCTGCGAAGGGCCTGAACTAGCGGAACCTTCACAGGGTGGTTCCTCTCACCACATACTGGAGATCGTGCTGAGGAGCGATTTCTGGCAAAAGATGTTGTGAGTATGGGAAATGTGGTGTAGCAGAATGGATTTGGAATCTTTTGGCAGCCTTTTTTTTTCTGATGGCTTCCTGAAGCTTCTTGAGTGTCAAAACATAGCGAGAGCTGCTCAATCTTGCACCATGCTCTAGGAAATCCACAACAATGACACCTTTGTCATCCCAGAAGATTGTGACCATAACCTTCTGGTTGAAAACTTCTTAGGCCTAGGTGAGGTGCTGTACCACCACTATTCAACTTATTCTTAATCTCTGCATCATACAGATGAGTCCACACCTCATCTCTTGTCATAACATTTGAAAAAAGGTATCTTTTTGGGTTTCAAACATTGACAAGAGCTCAATGCACACCTTTATCCTCTAGGTTTTCAAATCAGATGTCCGTTGATAAGGAATCCATTGGCACACATTTTCTGAGACTCTAATTCTCTGATGATTGTGGATGGGGGTGGCTCAGTTTGCAGCACATCAGGCTCATAATCTATAGATCCCATGTTTGAGTTCCACCTGTGCCAGCATTAAGGTTTACCTCTGCTAAACCCCACTTTTCCCTCAGTCAGAAAGGGAATATTGATGGGCTTGGAAAAGAAGCTGTCTATCAGATGGGTTGTTAAAGGTTAGATTGGTTCACCTCTGAGCAGCACTTTTTTTGCACACAATTGGCTAAATGACTAGGTCACAAGGATACTAAGGGCTCAGAGAAGGTTGGGATGAGGGGACCCACTGGACAGCTGTTGGGAGATAGATGGTAGCCTCCCATTAAGGCTATCCAGGGTGTTCTTTAATGTGCACAGGGTACGACTCTCCCACACGGGGCAATGGCTTAATGTCCCATCTGATGGATGGGAGTTTTTCTAAGCCCATTGGCATCCCTTACTGACTGAAGGCAGGGCAGGGAGTTTTGCAGAGATAAATCTCAATGGATATAATCTCAAAATCCCAGCTGGGACTCAAATCTGAGAGCTGCTGATTATGATCCTGGCAGGTTACTGACTGAGCTACCCCATCCCTGGGATGTTAAGCTGTGACCCCATTACAGGAGAGCTATACCTTGTGCAAGTTAAAGAGCACGGTGAATGGCCCTGATGAGAAGCTTCCACTTGATTCCTAAGAGCTGTCCAGTGGGTCTCTTTCCCTCAAACTTCTCTGAGCTCTAGTGACCTGGTCATTTAGTCCATTGTGTAAAAAAAAAACTGCTGCTCAGATGTAAAACAACCCAACAATTCTGATGACTCTTTCCATAGCATTGTGACCACAAGTCAACCATTCTTTGTCAATTGTCAATAGTGGCTGCAGTCGACTGCCTCCCACTTTGTGGTTTGTCCTCAATGGTTGCTTTTCCTTTAATAAGCTTCTTTGCTCACCTTCACACATTACCAACATTGATTGTCTGTTTACCATACAACTTGATTGGGCAAGCATGAATATCAAAAGTGGCGCATCCTCCTTCATCAAACACTTGATGACAGCTCTTTGTTTTAGTTTCATATCCATGGTTCATCAGTACTCATTTGTGGAAAAGATGATAGGAAAGATATAACAAGGTGCAATTTACATATCTTACAAAACACATAAACACACAGCTTATGTTATGTGCATTACATCCCTATAGGCATTACCATTGGTAAGACCCTCATAGATGAATACAAAAAAAATATATATGTGTATCAGTGAGTGGTTGATCTCGATCAAAGGACTGTAGGTATCTGAACACTTAATGCTTCTAGGAGAATTGTTGATCCTAAGCTGGAGTTTTTAGGTTACATTTTTTAGTATTGGAAAAAACTTATTAATGTCTAATGTTCCTATCAGCAATGGTGGATTAAGCCCATAGAGTAGGGTAAATGGGTCTTAATCCAAATTTGAAATAAGGATCAGTTTGATATCTTTGAATCCTACTTACTTGTGCTCAGTGAATATGGTTGGTTTTCAGTAATGAAAATCAGCTTGCTAATACTAAACAAAAATTAAAACATTTAAAATTGTAAGCAACTAACAGAGAAGAGACATATTCTTAATCAAAATTTTGATGGTAATCCGTTAGGTTGATTTGTGAAATTCAATGAAATATGAATTATTAAATTAAATGTATTCACTTCAAATATGAGACTGCAAAATTTTTGAGATCAAACATAAAAATTCACATTTCTGTGTTTGATCTCAAACCTTTTTATCTGTGTATATAATTACATAGAGCAAACGACTCTGCTAAACACAACCATATTAAAGCATTGTTGCTTACCAAGGACATCATTTTATGGATCTGTATCTTAAAAATTATGAACAGTTACTATTTAATGCTGCTTCTAATACATCTAGCATAAAATCACAACAGTCTGAAAAGTAAAATTTTGCATTTCGTACCTACCTTGTCTTTTTGGTAGTGTTCTGCAGCATCATTATTTAGAGGATCATCAAAGTTTAGCAAGTCCTTGCAAAGTAAAAAAAACAACAAATAAGAAATTTGAACTTCTAATACCACAAGAGGATGCAAGGGAAGAAGAATTAAATGTGAAAAGTAATTCTTAGAAGATGCTATAGAAAATTTAGCATGGCTAATCTTATGGCAATTTGAAGTGACAAGGAAAGAACATAAACATCCTTTTGGATTTCTGCACCCTTCTTTAGTATTTGTAGAAGTTCCATTTTTGCCATGAGCTTTAATTAACAACAGCCATATTGAATTTTCAATACTAGGTGCTATAAAAGTAGTAATTCATATTAAGTATAGTACTAACTTAATTATCTGCAATTCCATATATTTCAGTGTTAATGTCTGTAAACATTAATTTTTAAATCTCAACATGATGGGTTTGTAGAGCAGAATTTGCTCTGGTGGGCTGGTTAATTTTGAAGTGCTTTCAGCAGAAAAAATGAATAACTTTGAAATCTTATATTGATATAACTAATACACAAAGAGGTCAGTGATGAAACAAAATAAATAGCATTTAACAGTTTATTTTTAGAAAATATTTGAGTAAACAGCAAGCATATTAATTTCAACAGTGCTTATTTAAAATAAAATGGTAATTAGAAGAATGCATATCACCTCTGGCACATATGGGAATCTCGTTTACAAAGAGAATGAACTTTACCTACTCTTTCACGCCTTGAAAGTTTTTATTTGAGCTAACGGATGATGGGGAAAATGCAAATAGTTATTTTATTAGTAAAAATAACTTAAAATTCTCTGTTATTGAGCAATAAAATTTTAAAGTTTATTCTTCAAACTATATGCATGTTGAAAGTTTTTCAATGCAATCATCTGCAGCTTCATCTTACTCTAACTTAGTGCACTGTCAGGATTTCAAACCCACAAAATTAGGCTCACCTCCAAAAGTTGGCTGTGAATTCTGTTCATTGTTAACTTGGTGTATCAAAAACATACTACTCCATTCATAAGGTAGGTGACAGTAGTGCTCCAAGAGATTTTGGATATTTGCAGCAGGTTAAAACCCAACCCATTGCAGCCACAAATCCAGCCTCTAAACCTTACATAGCCAGAGCTAAGGACCACCACACAAAATTCAGGACTGATTAGTCCAGTATGTGGGAAATTACAGGGCCCAATATTTCTGCTACTGATGATGTCACCACAGACATGAATGATTACAAATATGTCTACTACTCAGTCATTATATTGAGGCCCAAGTGCTACCAGGCAATTCTCCTAGTAATAACATATAAACAGATTAACCTGAAACAGAATAAGTATACAGTTCCATATATTTTTTCTTGTACAGTACTGCTGAAAGTTTCCTTGGAGTCACTGTATTGTGTGCTTTCACTGAAAGTATTGATATTTACTACTAACCAGTTATACAGGTTTGTTTTAAAGGAATTAAAAAAAAATCAAGAAAAAAGTTTAATAGTAAAAGTTCATAAAAACTCTCCATGAAACTTTACATTTCAGGAACCCTAAAAGGAAAGAAGGAAACAATCGAACACTCAGAAGGGCCAAAAAAGTCGCAGGATTAGCCTGCAACAGCAGTGTAATACTTTCTTTCCTCATTTTTTGAAATTTTATTGGACATGTAAATCATCAAGTTTAGACTGTAAACTTTCAGGATTGATTAAAGTTTAAAATGGCCATTTTCTACAGGGGAAAAAACAAACTCTTCAAGAATTTTACCTGGGAACTGTAGTTACCATTGGATATGACAGTGCATTTGGCTCTGGGAATTACACTTTCAGCACTTGATGAGGGTGCTGCCTGGTATTCACACAATAAAATATCTTTGTAAAATGACTCACATGATTAAATATCTCTATAAAATGACATTTCAGAGCAGCAATGTGTTTCAAGAAATTTATCAAAATATAAACAAGGGATGAAGGAATTATATGCAAAAAATGTAGACATTTAAAACAGCCATATTGTATGGAAAAGCAACTTTTTCCAGCATTTTAAACATCTGCACTTTTATTGGATAACATTGAAGTAACTGATCTGCTTGGTTCACACCTCCCATTTGAGCGTTATAGTCAACGCCACACTTGGGCTTCAAAATAATCTGACTACCTCCACCTTCATACCTCTTTTTTAATTTGCAGCACCTCTGACATTTCAGCATTATGGATGGAAGTTAAAGAGCATGATGCCATTTTTTTTATCCTGACACTTCATAACCAAAAGAGAACTTTTTTGAATGAAATTACATCTTCCTTTCCCAAATTTTCTCCTAAATTATATTTAGGTAGGCCACTCCTCATTATATTGCCTGTGGAATGATTTTTTTTTTTGACATATAGTTCTTTGTACAAGACTGGATAGATGTGTTGTTTTACCTCCGAGTGGCACTTTTTGAACACAATTGGCTAAATGGCTAGGTCACACAAGGACTCTGAGAGTTCAGAAAAGGTTGGGGGAGGGCACCCACTGAAACAGCTATTGGTATTTTTTTTTCCAGGACAACCAATGAAGGGATGCCTTTTTGGTATATATTAGTTTTCTTCAAGCTTAGCCCATTGAGCAGATAGTTGCTTAGCTTTGGAAGTGGTAGACTCTTCTCCTGAATCACTGCAACTTTCAATTTGATCTTCAAATTCAATTCAAATTGATCTTCGCCTCCATCTGAATTAAAAAAAAAGTCATTTATCCTGCAGCATCAGGAAAATCTTCAAATTCATCAGAGACCAACAAGGGTTTATAGATTAAAAAAAAAAAATTAGAAATAAGATATTTAAATTTTTTTAAAAATTGAAGTTTCGTATGTTGTATAAAAGACAAACCTGGACGTCTTGGGTCTCTCATTTCGGATTCTGTCAATGTCTACGATTGCCAGAGACCTTGGGTTGGGTTGTTTTACCTCTGAGAGGCACTTTTTTGCACACCATGGGCTAAATGGCCAGGTCACAAGGACCCCGAAGGCTCAGAGAAGGTTGGGGAAGGGGACCCACTGGAACAGCTGTTGGAAGACCGATGGTAGCCTCCCATCAAGGCCATACAGCGCGTTCTTTAATGTGCACAGGGTATGGCTCTCATGCACACGGGGCCATGCCTTAACGTCCCATCCGACAGACGGCAGTCTTTCCAAGCCCATCAGTGTCCCCTACTGACCATGGGCAGGGCGGGGAATTTTGCAGAGATAAGTCTCAACGCTGACCCAGCTGGGACTCGAACCTGTGAACTGCAGATTACGAAGCCACCCCTGCCCCACCAGAGACCTTGAAGGGTAAAGAATTTTTTAATAAAATATACACAACATACTTTTTTACATTACATTAATTATTCTAATATCCAATACAAATTCCTCTCAGTTTTCAAAGCATTTATTTCAACTAAGAATCTTGTGTCCTGCACTTTCTTGAATGACTTCAGTGTCCACAGAATGGTTTGTATCCTACTCATGCTATTTTTACATTTTTGGATTCGTGGCTTTATTACACAAAAGAAACAAATTAATTGAAGTATTCTTTTCTTAAAATTTATCAGTGGTAACAATTATTTTCAAAATTACTAATGTTAATCTATGGGAGACATTGATTTTTACCCATTAATGCTCTCTATGGAAATTTTGAGTAAATCCAACCAGTTACACCAGTTTTTAATTCATCCCAATGGATTTACATGCAGCCTATAATCTTTCCCTGAGGAGATGGAATGTTTATGCAATGTTTACTACTTCTAGCTAGTCAGGGAGCTGAGAGCATAAGTGGAAAGACACTCTTCTTTATATAATAAGATTTACTTGCATATTTTTTGCATTTACTTTAGCTGCACATGAAGCAGTTCAAGCTACAAATCCATAAATATTAAAAGATAGGAGAATAGGAAGGTATCATTGTGTCCAGTGATGAACAGAAAATTTTTTAAGAACCAGTTTACAGAATACAAATGTGCTGCAATCAGTTTTTGCAAAGTGCAAAAACATGTATTAACAGATTACAGAAATTGGGAATACTTATATATTCAATTTATTTTATACATTAACATTTTAGTTAGAAACAAACTTTTTAAAGAAATCAAGAACATTTTATTCAATATATTTCAATAACCTCATTTGTTTTTCAGAGTATGAGTTTTCTTGATGTCTTTGACCATGTATATCTGCAACTGAATGTTTTTTTTAACCAGCTTTTAGCATAATACTCTGCATTCCATTGATCTACAAGTTTTCCACACATATTAACTCTTCCAGTGTCCCCATCATCTATATACGTTCAGAGAATCTGAATTGAGAGGCCAAGAACGAGTTATGCTAGATCGTTTTTCCGAGTTATGCTAGATCGTAGGCCTGCTTAAATGTTGTTGCGGATATTTTATTTAACATCCAATAGGTTATAATTCATCTTAATTATTTCTTGTTTTTTTAGTAAAACAACTTTTTGACTTGTACTATTTTGCTGCTAATGAATGTCTTGGATATGGAAGCAAAATAGATTTCCTTGCTACTGAAATCAGCCTTGATGTGGGAGGGCAATATCGGGAAGGCGTCCACTTTACTAAACTCATGTAAAAAGTCCCCCCTTCTACTGCTCTCTAGAAAAAATATATATATTTTTTAAACTATCAGTTTTTATGTTTATATTGAACGATTTTAAAGGAACCCCTGTACCTTGGCTGTGCCACACAATATACGCTGTTTTTTTTTCTTTCTTTGGTGCACAAACCTTTCTGCACTTAGCCAAGATCGCAAAACTTCATTACCTAAAGAAAAAAAAATTCATATTGTTTAGCAAAAAAAGCAGCCAATGAAGTTATTTTTCTATTTCATAACCAGTTTAGAAAATCCTGTGAATGTGAGAAGGCCAAGTCACATTGCATAATACTGACCATGTTAATAATATACGATACTGAAAAGAATCATTAAAAGAAATAAAAATCGTATTTCAGATTGAATATTATATTATTCAGAAGGAAATTTCCTTTCAATAAATATATATAATTTACTTATTTTTATTCATCAGGTTTTCCAAAATGAAGCCTTAATTTTATAGTGAAATCTTTTTTTTCACCATATCATATTGAAAAAGACTTATTAAAATCGACATGCTTGCAAATTTGTTTATATTTATTTTCATAAAATTCGCAATTAAATTCAGTTTAATTTGTATATAATATGACTTATTTCCATTGATTGGTTAGTTTTTAAAAAAATTTCTAGAGCTGACTTGTTTATGTGACTCAGCACAATTGGCTAAAAGCCTGGAATTTTCTCAAAGTGTGGTACTCAGAAAAAAATTACAAAATGAGAGAAATATTTACTTAAAACCAAAACAATTTTTTGTTATTCAGAAATATAGTCATTCTATTCATGTGCATTGTAATCATTTCCATCTATTAGTTTTTTTTTTTGAAATTTTTATTTGCATTGCCAAATGCATTTTTTTTTAGTACATGACTCTAAAAAAGTCCTGTTAAAATAAAACATTGTCCTTTTTGTTAAATACTTTATTTTCAGAAAATCCATAATTAAATGCTGATTAATTTGGCATACAACATGACTAATTCCTTTCATTACTTATTTGGCAAAAAATTCTAAAGTTAAAGTTCTTTTTGGCTGGGCATAGGGAGAAAATAGCTTGGCCTCTGGATGGAAATCTGTTTTTCAGGCTGGACACTGGAAAGGTTAATTGTTAGCAAATTTGATAAATGGGGAATGATAAGTCTAGACTTTCTTTCATTGCAAATTACATTCATAACTAATTACATTCCATGCTTACTGACTGCAACTGGGTTTATGATTTTTTTTTTTGCTTTTATTATTGTTGATAGCAATTTTTGATTCTACATTCATATCAACAAAATCTCTAAAATCATTTATATCAACTTCATATTTTACAATTTTTCAAACGCTTTCTATTTATTTGCTTGCATACACATGCTTTTTATGTTTGCATACACATTGCACAATTCATTGTTCTAATATTGATAAGATTATTTGAATACTATCTAATATGCATAAAATAATGAGTAAAAAAAAGTAAATAAATACCCCCTCAAGCAGCTGCTTGCCACAGAGGTCTGACAGGAACCTGTCAGTTTATATGTCAAAGTAGAAGGTCTGTGAGGATGGCAGGACCTCAGCAGGAAAACAACACACACAACCATGCCTTACCCGGGGCTCGAACCCAGGTCCCTTAGATCAGTAGCCACGCGCGCTAACCACTTGGCCATGGGACGGCAATAATGAGTAATGGATAAAAAATATGAACTTTATAAAAACATACTGTCAAATTCCAAAAGAAAAATTAACAAATGGCTCATGCAAACTGGCTTTAGCTCCTCACTGATTGTGCCCATAAATAAGAATACAAACCATGAAACTTCCATGCCCCAATTTTCATCAAGAATTATTCATTAATCAAGTTCATATTCAGTTGCAAAATTTTTTACATAATTCTTTTCCCCAAGCTTTTGGTACAAATTCTAATAAAGTGAGAGAATTATGCTAGTTAATATACTACACCAAAAATCTCTATAACAATTCAACATGATTAAAATACTTACAGTGAATAATGAGTCAAGACCCCAAACTACATCTGTGAGTGTTCTTGTTGGTGCCCAACCTAACCAGAACAAAATCAATAAAATAATTAGAGCTTATTTCATTTAAATTCTCAAGATTATTAGAAATAAAAATAATTAACACTTTAGCTATTCTCTTTATTTCTGCAAAAAAACATAATAAATAACATAATATTAACAAATCATTCATGTTATGCAATTTATTCTTGATATATCATTACTTGATGTACACACTAAAAAAGCTTGTTGGGAGGGGATGCAAAATGTTTCAAACACAAATATTAGGCAATACCCTAAAGAATTTTATTTTTCTGCCTAAAGTGATATAATAACTATGTAGCAGTTTTATTATCTAATCAACCAGTATGAAACTTTTGTATTAAAGCAAAGAGCTCCAACATATTGATTTGTAATTTTTTTTTATTTTAACCACCTTTATTTCCATCTGCTGTGTGTATCTGCAAATATCCAATGAACTTGTACACTGCATGACCAAATTATTATGAATGTTCGCCTTGTGTGTGAAGTACTATGAAATATGCTAATGCATGACAAATTCTTACTGACATTATTATTCTACATCACTATGGAGTTCTATCAAAGACAATATAGGTATGGTGGAAAGCAAAGTGCGATGTAGGCAAAAAGGCTAACCTAAAAAAGGGCTCATCATTGGAGTGTGATGGGAAGGTTGGGTTGTTTTACCTCTGAGCGGCACTTTTTTTAACACAATGGGCTAAATGGCCAGGTCACAAGGACCCCAAAGGCTCAGAGAATGTTGGGGGAGGGAACCCACTGGAACAGCTGTTGGGAGACAGATGGTAGCCTCCCATCAAGGCCATCCAGCGTGTTCTTTAATGTGCACAGGGTATGGCTCTCCTGCACACGGCTTAACGTCCCATCCGATGGACAGCAGCCTTTCCAAGCCCATCGGTGTCCCCTACTGACCGTGGGCAGGGAATGTTATGGGAAGGAACATACATAATGGAGGTGATGGAACTCAGTGGAAAATCATGGGGCACAATATCCGAAGCATGTATGGAAATGAATGAAAAATGGCAATGGTCTTAAAAAAGTCTACCAATTATGGCAAAATGTAGGATGAAAAAGGCTCAGACAGACAAGGACAGATGTTTGTTGGCATGAATTGCATGGTAAAACAGATCAGCTACTGTTCATCAGATGAGAGGATGACTGGTAGTATTTCAAAACTCAGTTCAATGAAAACTATGGGTGGAGAATTAAAAACTTTGAAATCTGGTAACTGTATCATGACATACTGGTGGAAATTGAAAAAAGAACACCCAAAAAGAATTCCTTTAGGAATGTCATATTATAGTATGTTAATAGTTAAGGGCAGCAGAAACGGTGATACAAGATTGAAAGTCATTGTGTGAAATAATGACATCAATGAGGATGACAACATGCAAATGGTAAGCAGCATGTATTCAAGGTCTAGGGTGTGAAGAAAGAAGTTATTCATCTTGTATTGTGTTGATCAGTGCTCTTTGAAAGCTACCATGCCCGGATGACGTAGGCGTGCAACATTTGTTCAGTTATTGGAGTTTGAGAGAGGTCAATAGTGGTTCTTTGAGAAGCAGGTTGGTCTTTTCGTCAAATTGCACACCGCATTGGAGGAGAGGTATTGGCAGTGGCACACTTGCAGACAGTTCCAGCAACACAGAGTTATGGATGCACAAGAGGATTGGCATACATAAGAATATTGATTTTTATTTTGCTACTAGAAATTACGTCATCTGGGAATTACACACAATGGCTTTCAATCAAATTTTAGCACACTTTCGATTTTAAAGATGTTTATTTACTTTAATGCTTCTAAAATTATTTATTATTGCTTCTCAAATGGGTACTGTGATTATTTATTATTGCTTCTCAAATGGGTACTGTGATATTAAACAATAATTAATGAGAAATGATTGAAAGTGAATAAAAGTGAAACTGCTAGCGATCTATAATGGCAGCAATCAAAACAAGCATTAAGATTACTCAGAGAGTGAGCTTTAAATGGTAGGACTTTATCAATATTTTTAATTACATTTAAAGCATATAAACAAATTAAGGTCAGGAAATTGTTATTTTTAACCAAAATTTCTGCTGGGATTTTAGAATTAAACTTTTCCGTAGCAGTTATGCAGCTTCATAACAAAGAGACTCATTCTCAAATTCAGTGCACTGATTAAACTTTAAATGCTTTTTAAAAAAATTTTTTAAATTCTTTTCGTAGTTCTTTATCACTTTTCCGATATATTTTTCACTTATTATTTAAATTATTTAGTTTTTAAAGCAAAATTATTTTTTATGACACTTTTTTACTTAGGCTTAAAGTTTGCAGATCATCAAAAGTCTAAGAATATGTATTATATGCATAAATGATTAAATAATTTGATAAAACAAAATAAAAGATTTAAGCAATAACTGAAATACCCTTTATATTAGAATAATAAATATAGAAAAAATTGGAAAAAAATATATATTTATGAAATTTTACTAAAGATAAAGTTGAAAAAATAGAGTAAAACTTTGCAATGTTTAAACAAAAAAATGCTTAAAAAATTTAACCTACCATTTTTTCTTCGAATTTATGATATTTTATTAAGTACAATTAACCCTAATTTTAATAGGACTTTTTTAGAGTCATGTAGTAAAAAAATGCATCTGGCAATGCAAATAAAAATCTATTTAAAAAGAAACCTGATAGACAGAAATGATTACAATGCACATGAAAAAAATTTTCTTTTTGGTTTTAAGTAAATATTTCTCTCATTTTGTAATTTTTTTCTCAGTACCATACTTTGAGAAAATTCCAGGCTTTTAGCCAATTGTGCTGAGTCACATAAACAAGTCAACTTTAGAAATTTTTTTAAAACTAACCAATCAATGGAAATAAGTCATATTATATACAAATTAAACCGAATTTAATTGCGAATTTTATGAAAATAAATATAAACAAATTTGAGGGCATATCGATTTTAATAAGTCTTTTTCAGTGTGATATGGTGAAAAAAAAGATTTCACTATAAAATTAAGGCTTCATTTTGGAAAACCTGATGAATAAAAATAAGTAAATTATATATATTTATTGAAAGGAAATTTCCTCCTGAATAATATAATATTCAACCTGAAATACGATTTTTATTTCTTTTAATGATTCTTTTCAGTATCGTATATTTTAAACATGGTCAGTGTTATACAACGTGACTTGGACTTCTCAAATTCACGGGATGTTCTGAACTGGTTGTGAAATAGAAAAAAAATAACTTTCTTGGTTGGTTTTTTTGCTAAACAATATGAATTATTTTCTTTTGGGTGTTGAAGTTTGGTGATCTTGGCTAAGTGTAAAAAGGTTTGTGCAACAAAACAAAAAAAAAAACAAAAAACAGTGTTATATATCGTCTGTGTTGCATAGCCAAGGTACTTGGGGGGGGGGGGGGCTTTAAAATCATTCAATACAAACATAAAAACTCGTAATTAAAAAAAAAATTACATTTTTTTCTAGAGGGGGGGTGAAACTTTCTACATGAGTTTAGCAGAGGGGATGCCTTCCCGAAATTGCCCTCCCACATGACAGCTGATTTCTGTAGCAAAGAAATCTATTTTGCTTCCGTATCAAAGACATTCAATTTTCAGAAAACGGTACAAGCTCAAAGTTTTTTTACTAAAAAAACAAGAAATAGAAAAATTACATATAATAGAAAAATTACACATAACCTAATGGGATGTTAAATGAAATATTCACAACAACTTTTAAGCTAGCCTCCAATCTAGCATAACTCGGAAAGATCGATAAATCGCTAACTAATAAAAGTAAATCTACATAAATGAATTTGCTTCCACATCCAAGACCTCATTTATTTTCAGAAAATGATACTAGATCCAAGTTTTACTGGAAAAGTAATAAATAACAAAATAAAAATTAACATATAGCCTAATGTGATGTTAAAATATCCACAGCAACAAGCTGTAGGCTGGCCATACGATGTAGCATAACTATGTAAAAAACAATGCTTAATGATTGGCCTAAAGATAATTAATTTCCAAAAATAAATATACTGAAATGAAAACTAAGGTTTAAATACAAAAAAAGTAAATACTAACTTTACAAAGGGTATCCAATATGCTGGACCAAAACTATAAAAAAACACTTATAGCACACAGAATGGAGATAGCATGTATCAGGCATTTGTATCTTGTTTGCCTCAGTGAAGCATAACTAATTAAATGCAGCTGCATCCAGAATTTCTAAGAAGGATGTGTTTACTTCCAGTTTTGAAAGAGCAGGAAAGATGCATAGAATACTGGGAAAAATTATAAAAAATAACTTGGGAATACTGAAACAGGTTTATGACAAAAAAAAGAGTATGAAATAGAAATAAAAATGGCAGTATGTATTTTGTAATTACTTCCAAAATCTATCGTTTTTAAAAAGAGCAGTTTTTTTGGTTTGTTAATTTTTAAGAGATTTTCGAAAATTTAAGGAAAAATTTGTTGATAATAGTTCATATCAAACTTGTGTGCTTAAATCAGAAGGTTGCTTCAGCAAATAGGGTTGGGTTGGGTTGTTTTACCTCTGAATGGCACTTTTCTGCACACAATGGGCTAAATGGCCAGGTCACATGGACCCCAAAGGCTCAGAGAAGGTTGGGGGAGGGGACCCACTGGAACAGCTGTTGGGAGACAGATGGTAGCCTCCCATCAAGGCCATCCAGCGTGTTCTTTAACGTGCACAGGATATGGCTCTCCCGCACACGGGGCCACGGCTTAACGTCCCATCTGACGGACAGCGGCCTTTCCAAGCGCCATCGGTGTCCCCTACTGACCGTGGGCAGGGCGAGGAATTTTGCGGAGATAAATCTCAACGCTGACCCAGCTGGGACTTGAACCTGGGAACTACAGATTACGAGCCTGGCGCGCTACCGACTGAGCCATCCCCGCCCCGCTTCAGCAAATAGGAACATTAACAAGCAAATCAGTAATACTGTTTAGTGCTTCTAAGAAATGGCAATCAGATGGCTTTATAAAATTATTTATATTGTAGTTTAATAAAATATGCATCAAATTAAAAAACAAAACATTATTTTTGAAGCCTGAATTATATATTTTTATAAGATATATATATAAATTACAACGGCAATTTTTATTTAAAAAAAAAACTTTTTTTGTTGTAGTAAAAATGGATACATACATCGTTGGCCTCTCAGATTCTCCGAACGTATACATATGACGTGGACACTGGAAGGGTTAAATGTTCTTTCTTTTGGTATTTAACATGACATATTTCTGTTCATTAGTTACTTCAGGATGAGGTTCTAGAGTTGTTTATTTTATTTTCTGAAAACACTTTAAAATAAATCCGGCCAACACAGTGAGTTCAGTTTCAGAAACCCGACACTGCAAGGGTAAAGCATGAGAAGTTGTAATGTGCTTACTGTGGTAGTAAAGAGACATGGTTTTGAGTCTAGATAATGATGAATATTTTATTTCTGACATATTTCTGATGAGGTTTTTCCCATAGATCAATAATGTATATATGATATGTATATAGGAAAACACTTAGCGGCAAAAATCAACCCTTGGCTCATCTCAACACCTTTATCAGCATAGGCAAGCATTTAATCAGTTCATTCTTTGCCTGTATATGAATTACACGACGCAAAGCACAATGGCGTAAACACTAAAAGCACCTTATTGTCTGAAACATATTAATTATTCTCAATGTATATAACATGAAAATTATCTCTATAATCAGCTTCATCTTAATATGCAGAATATGTATTACAATTCTCTAAAATTACATCAAGAAAAATGTCATGAATAACAGCATAATGACAATGAAAATTTATTGAACATCAATAAAAGGCTGAATTCATTCTGTATCAGTACTGTAATAGTCATTTCAAAGATTTTCAATCTTTTCCTATGCAAAAATTAAATGTTTTCCAAGTGTACAAAAAGGTTAATACAAATGAACTGTTCAACAGTGGTGAACTTTTATACTTCAAATAAAATCTATTGCACAGCATAAATGTATTCTAAAAGATACTACAAGGTATAAAATAATAGATTGTAGGTAAATTGAAAAATTCAACTATGTTATTCATAGTCGCAACTGTCTCAAGAGACACCAGATACAGTTGATGGGCAAAAGTTTGGGATGCCTAGATGACCTGGGCAGAATGTCCAATGCTTGTGAGTAGGTATTGTAGAGGCTGTCAGATGGTAGCAGCTGCATGCCCTATCATGCAATAACATGGCCCCAAACACACAACAGAGGAATTGGGATTAGCAGCTAGATGATGCTATCATACCAGCAGGCATACACCAGCAATATACTTTTTTTTATATAATTGTCACTTATTACAAATAAAAGGCAAAATTTACCAGCAATGGAAAAAATCTTCCAGGTCACACACATCATTGATGGGCAAAGGATGAGGATGACCTAGACAGGAAAGGCAGAAATGCTTCTTGTTTGTAATCTGTCAGATAGTGATAGCCATGGGGACATAAGCTATCATGTTAGAACTTGTGGTCCCAAACACATGACAAAGGTATGGGATCAGTGGCAGCTGGAAATTGCTACCCACATACCAGTAAGAATAACTAAACACCAGCAATATCTTTACATTCATTACAAGATAAAAGCCAATATTTCTAAAGTGACAGTAGTTAAAACATCTTGCTTAACTACTTGTTAGTCTCTCTTGTCAGTTCAATACTTTCAATGGAGAGACATTTTTCGCCTTAAGCATTGTATGGATGAGAAATGCATGCACATTTACTATGCCTATAGTTATTCCTCATGCAGCTAGAGATGCTGAGATTGGCAAAGCAGTTGCTTGAAAACCAATTTAACAGTTGAAGTGTCCTGCCTAAACAGCTATCTTAATGTACAGGGTGATTCAAAACTCTTGGGCCAAACTTTAAGGGGTGATAGAACACACCTAAACAAGCACTTTTCATCATATAATGCATGGTCAGAACTCAAGAGGTGAAGTGCTAAGGGTTAGCAGTTACTGTGTCAGGAAATGAAGAAACACAAGAATTTAAACAATTGCAGAAATTACAGAACAGAAAGTACAGAATTTTACTGAACAAATTATAGAAATTGCTCAAAAGAGCAACCGCCAACATTAATGCAGGCCTCACACCTTCGAAGTAGTGATTGGCGTACATGGGGGAAAACACCGGGCATTTCTCGTACAGCAGCAGTGGCAATAGAAATCCTGGCAACCAGGTCCTCATTGTAATCGATGGGCTATCATAGATGAGGCTTTTCATATGGCCCCATAGGAAAAAGTCCAGACATGAGAGATCGGGCGATCGTGCGTCCAAGAGATGGGACCACCCCGACCAATCCATCGTCCTGGTAATGTTGCATCTAAGGCGTTCCGCACATCCACACTGAAATGGAGTGGTGCTCCATCGAAAAAATGAATGAGTGGTGCTCCATCGTGTTGGAACCACATATGTGTTTGAATGTTTGCTGAAACTGAAACAGGGTTCAGTAATTCTGGAAAGACTTCTTGTAAAAATATGAGGTACGTTCTCCCTTTCAGTCGGGTTGACAGAAGGTATGGGCCAATCAAATGGTGATGGAGGATTCCAGCCTGAACATTTATGGAGAAATGCCACTGGTATGAATGTGCACGTATGGCGTGCGGATTACTGGTGGCCCATACATGTGAATTGTGGGTATTAAAACTGCCCTCACGTGTAAAGGTGCATTCGTCAGTGAATAAGATATGTGTGTCAAAGTCCGATTGTGCTGCAGTCTGCTGCAGGAACCACTGTGCAAAATCCACACGAGGCTGATAATCTGCAGGTGTCGAGACATGCACACTCTGTGCATGGTACGGGTGTAATCGTTCATCTTGTAGAACTCGACACACCGTCGATTGCGGCACACTTACGGCATGGGAAATTGGTCGCCTGCTACATTCGGGACAATCTCCAACCTACGTAGAATTTCCTCTGTAACACATGGCATCCTCACACTCCTTGCACGCCCTGTATCCTGCAAGCCGCTGACAAAGGAACCCGTTTCGCACAAATACCGGTGCAATCACTGAAAGGTTTTACGATCAGGCATGCATCTGATCGGAAAGTGCTCCTGTTAGTCTTTGGGCTTCCCTTGCATTCCCGTCCGCAGCTCTGTACATGAAATGCATGTCCGCCTTCTGATTCGCGAAACAATCCATCTGTTCTGCAATCCATGGTAGAAATGACGAGTGCAAAAACCAGCACTTATAAGTGTTCACTGGAAACCACCCTCTAGCACTTCACCGCTTGAGTTCCGACCATGCATTGCATGACAAAAAGTGCTTGTTTAGGTGTTTCTATCACCCCTTAAAGTTTGGCCCAAGAGTTTTGAATCACCCTGTATAGGTTTCTGTCTTGCTGATAGATTTCCTGTATGGCATACTGTTATAACAGACTCCTCTTAGACCTCCATGGGAATGGGCTCTCTGAGAAGTAATTAGATTTTATCTTACAATTATCTTTCATTTTAATTCTTACACTTCTGATATATTCCACAATTAGCTCTTTAGTGTGCAAATACAATTATATTTTTGGCTAATTTAGACATCAGTTATTTTTACTCACCAAGACCATCAATTGAATTTTGTCGTAGAAGGCTCAAACAAATATCACCATCTTCACTTATATTAGGATGCCACAAACGAGTAAGACATTTTACTTTGGGAGGCTAATAAAATAATAAAAAGAAAATACTAAATACAAAAGAAAAATATATCATTGAACTCACTATCAAGATATTCAATATCTATAAGCATACTGTTTAAATGCAAATTTACTGATATCTTTAAAAATGTAAAACCTATTGTAGATCATGAATTAATCTCACAATCCACTGAATTGTTGGGTAGTTTTACCTCTGAGCAGCACTATTTTGCACACAATGGACTAAATGGCCATGTTACCAGGACCCTGAAGGCTCAGAGAAGGTTCAGGGGAGGGGACCCACTGGACAGTTGTTACGAGATTGGATGGCCTTGACAGGTGGCAATCATCTGTGTATTCTTTAACTTGCAAGGGTATGGCTCTCACACAAACAGGGTTGCAGTTAACATCCCATACGATGGACGACCTTTCGAAGCCCATCGGTGTCCCCTTACTGAGGGCAGAGAGGGGTTTTATGGAGATAAATCTCAATATTATCCCAGGTGGGACTCAAACCTGTGAACTGCAAATTACAAGCCTGGCATGCTATTGAGTCACCCCCTTGTAGATATTGAATATCTTGATATTTAGTAATCAAAATTAATAAGCACTAAACAAACTTTTTTTTTTTTTCATGGATTCTCTTTTCATTAATTTATCAGCATTTAGTGTTTATGCTACTTAAAAACTTGCCTCTATGAATTATTTTATTCTAAAAAAAAATTGAGATTTTAATTTTGTCTTCAAATAACCATAATGTTTTAAAGTTATTAATAGCCTTTAAAATGAAGAATTAAAAAATGATTTAGTGGTCCAAACTTATCTTTAATGTAGAACAGTACTAAAAATTCACCCACATTTTTTCGATTTTTTTTTTGTTGTTATTGTGACATGCACAATGGCAGTTTAATTTCATGGGGTTACCAATGCATGACTTAAGAATGCTATTGCATGTTTCCAGAGATCTAGAATTTAACAGCAGTTGTTACACAATTCAACTACAAACATTCCATTAAAGTAACACACTAATGCTTCACATAAATTATTTTTGAAACTGATCTATAACTACTCATGATACTTAAATAACAGTAAGTATATAAAATAAATGTTTAGTATGAAGTCTATGTTTCTGGCAACCCTTGTATTGGGCAAGTAATTAAACATATACATATTAATAAATACATAGGGCAGGCAGGTGTGCCAAGCCACAGTAATGTCATTGAATTTAAGGACAGTAATTGCATCTTACAACTTTAATTCAAAACATTAACAAAAAAAAGTTATTACAATATTATAACTTATTATAGTGTGATATACTAAACATATATAGTTCAGCACCTTTAGATAAAGAAAAATGACGGTCCTGGTAGCATAAAGGTACATAAAAAAAAATACCCCCTAAAGCAGCTGCTTGCCACAGAGGTCTAACAGCAGCCTGTCAGTTTATATGCCATAGTAGAAGGTCTGAGAGGATGGCAGGACCTCAGCAGAAAAACAACACGGATATCCATGCCTTACCCGGGGCTCGAACCCAGGTCCCTTAGATCAGTAGCCAAGCGTGCTAACCATTCAGCCATGGAACGGCTAAAGGTACATTAGTATGCAATATTATTATGGGATTTGTAATAATGATGAGAGAGTAAAATCATTTAGTGGACATATTTGAAACTGAGTTTTAGAAATGGGGCAGTAATACTCGTCATTTGATTTTGTGTTTATTTTACAACTCCACTTCTATTGGGCCATTGTTTTGAAACTTACATCAAATGAAGAATAAATAGAGAATAATAAGAATTTACATTCTAAACAATTCAAAATAAACCTTTGCATAAAGATACAAAAACGTTTCTATTCATTGTATGCTGAGCAGTGTTTTTGCTATAACACAAACAGGAAAGAGGAAAACAAGAGAAAACAAAGAAAAGAGGAAAACAAATAACTCTGTCTGTAAATGGTAGATAGGTAGTCACTGGAAGGAGAGCTATGCACCAATCCCCTGTTATGATGCATAAAACTGGCCAGGCCTAGCACCTAATGTCTGACCCCACCTTCTCGTGGTGCAGACCGTTAGTACCTTTCATAAGAGATACTCTCTTGTGGAAGAGAACGGAAGGAGAGGGCTGCCAGATTAGTGTCGCCTACTGATCTGGACAATCAGGCTACTTTTCTATTTTCTACCCTGCCAAGGAGTGGTCAACCACACAGGGTCCTGGTGCTGACCATATAAACCTGCTGGACTGATATAAGGCTCTGAGCTTGATTATGGATCCTGAATTTGGTGCACTGGTGGGCTTCTGTGGAGGGAAAATCTTAACCAATGTTTCTGTTTGTTTGTGGGTTGACAACCCTAAGTGAATAGATTCACAGGATATGTTTATCAGCTGGTGGATAATCCTGAGCAGAGGTCATCGCAGGCACCTGAACTCTTTCTCCTATTGGCATCGTCAAATTCTACATTGGAGGAAGTCTTCCAGTGTAGATGGCTTCAGCCTTTAGTGGTGGAGGGAAAGGGTCTTTGTCCCACGTCTGCAATTAGGCAGTTGTTTGATATTGATGGCACTCCTTCTCTCAATAAACATAGTTTCTTTAAACATCCCACTAACCATTTTCTCTCCATAGGTAGTTGGAATGTGAGGACTCTGCACAGAGCTTTTTCTCTTGATGTCCTCACACAAGAATTCCACAGTTAAAATTTAGATATTTTCAGCTTGCAAGAGAGCAGATGGACAGATAAAGGTCAGATTCTTAAAAATAATCTTAAAATTTTCTTTTCAGGGAGGGAAGACAATAAACATCACCAAGGTGTGGGTCTGCTTCTCAGCAGACATACTAGTGATGCTCTTTTAGGATAAGAGTGCATTAATGAAAGGTTACTTACAGCAAAATTTCAGACAAGCGTTAAAGACTTGAATGTTATCTGCTGTTATGCCCCCCCCACTGAGGATGCCAATGAGAATGAGAAAGATAGGTTTTATGGACAACTTCAGGATATTTTGAATTCTGTCAAGAAAGGACTGTTCTGGGTGACTTCAATGCCAAAGTTGGTACTGACTCTCACCTTGGGGAGGGGTGATAGGCCCTTTTGGTATTGGTAGCTGCAATGGCAATTGGCAATGTCTCCTACAGGTAAGTAAACTCAATGGTTTCAGAATACCCAATACTTATTACAAACACCACGACATACATAAGTACACATGGGTTTCACCTGATGGGCTGCATAAGAATATAATTGATTATATATTAATTAACAGCAAATGGGCTAGTTCTATTAGGAATACCAGGTCATATAGGGGAGCTGAAATTGGATCTGACCATTACCTTGTTAAAAGTGTCTTGCAACTTAAACTTAAACTTAAAAACTGTTGTGCTAATGTTAAAAAATTTATCTTTAATTCTGAAGTTCTGAAAGACCCAGTTATAGCTAAAGCTTAGCATGATAGGTTAGTCATTATGACAGTCATGATTTGCTTACTACTGAAGTTCAGGAAGAATGGTACCATTTTAACAGTTTTTTTTTTGGAAACTAACAGTACTCTTTTAGGAAAAAAGGAGCAGAGGAGGAAGAATTATTTGAGTGATAAGGCACTTCAGAAAGTTATTTGAGTGATAAGGCACAGCTCATTTCAGAAAGAGGGAACTGCAGGAATGTCTTTAAACAATACCCTACTAGTCCTAATAGAAAGCATTACAGAGAGCTTAATAAACATGTAAAGATCTTTGGCTTGATGTCTTGGCTGACAAAGACGAGGAAGCAGTCAGACAGCACAACAGCATAGAGCTATATCAGATAATGTTTTGTGTGGTAGAAAACGGACAGGTATAGAGGGATTGAAGGATAAACAGGTGAGGATTCTGTCATGGCTAGGTGGGCTGAGCATTTCAGTGATATTCTAAACAATGTGGTTAGTTCCACTCCCATTGTTTGCAATGTGATACATGGTATATACTGCTGGCTTTAATGTTGGCCCTATAACACAATCTGAAGTTATTTTAGCTTTTTCTACACTTAAACTACATAAATCACCAGTGGTAGATGAAATTACTATGGAAATGCTTAGAGCTGGAAATGTTTTGGTTACCACAATCGATGACTGAAATTTTTAATATCTTTTATGATAAAGATATGGTACTTCAAGATTTTACCAGAGCTATTATTATCCCTACTTTCAAAAAAGATGATCACAGTTCTTGTGATAACTATAGGGGTACCAGCCTACTCTCTGTTCCAGGTAAAGTTCTTTGCATGATTGTGCTTAATAGAATTAAGAATCTGGTTGACAGGCAATTGCATGTGAGCAATGTGGATTCAGAAGTGGTAGGGGATGTGTAGATCAGATATTTTCATTTAGGCAGATTCTTGAGAAATGTTTAGAGTTTCAGAAACCTTTGGTTGCTAGCTTTGTTGATTTCAAAAAGGCTTTCGACTCTGTTGATCGACATAATTTGTGGTTGATTGTTTGATCATATGGTATACCAGACAAGTTAGTTAACATAATGAAAACTCTCTATAATAACACTGAGTCGTGTGTGAGAGTTCGTAAGTCTTGTAGCAACTGGTTTGCATTACTTCTGGTGTTCGACAAGGGTGCATTTTGTCTCCTTTTCTCTTTAGTTTGGTTATTGATTATGTTATGCGAAATTCACTTCAAGGGAAAGATTTTGACCTTAAATGGGCTGGATATAAAAAAAATTTCTGACTTAGATTATGCTGATAATTTAGCCCTTTTGGCAAATGATGTTGATGAGACTGGTAGTAGAGTAGGTTTGGTTATAAACAGAGAGAAAACTAAAGTAATGAAAATTGGTCAGGCAGGCTGTGATTCAGTTAATCTGAATGGTTGCAGTCTTGAGCAGGTGTCACAGTTTAATTATCTTGGGAGCTATGTAACAGATACTGGTGATGTGCGGCATGAAATTAACAGACAAATAGGGATTGTTACCGGGACTTTTAAGAATCTATGGAGAGTGTGGAGAAATAGACGTATACACCTAAAGGCTAAAATTAGACTGTATAACAGTTTGGTTCTTTCTAGGGTTAGTTATGGTAGTGAAACTTGGACGCTCTGTAAACAAGGTAACAGGAAACTAGATGTTTTTGAATCTAAATGCTTACACAGTATCTTGGGTATTAGGTGGTTCAACTTTGTAATTAATAATGAGGTTAGGCAAAGTAGTTGGCAGCCTCCTTTAAGCAGCATATTGTGCAGAGACTCCACTGGTTTGGCCATGTTGCCTGTACGGATAATTATAGATTGGCGAATAGGGTTATGAACAGTGTGCCTAAAGGCCTTAGAAAGAGGGGGAGACCTAGGATGTGGTGGGCAGGCAATGTCAAACAGGACCTTATTAGAATTGGTGTGTAGTGGTCAGATGCAGCAGATGTAGCTCAGGACAGACTTGCTTGGAGAACTAAATTGCATGGTCTGGTTGGACCTCCGTAGCCCATGGCTGCTTGAAGATGACGATGATGAATGAAGATGACTAAATATATGTTTATTACAAGCTTTTGTGCTCTACATGTCACAAGTTATAATCATTAACCAACGAGGGGGGAGAATTTGCATATTGTCATGGGTCAGCGACAATTATTTTTTATTGTTAAAAAACATATCATGTGTTATAACTGTTTAAACACTAATCTGTATATGAAAATGTAAAAAATCTTTTTGGAAGTACTGAAATTATGAACAAGTATTGGTGAGCCAAGGAAGGCATCTGAGGTATCTTCTTATATGGTAAATACCATAATGTAAACAATTATAGAGAAGCAGCTGAGAAATTGTGCTAAAATCTAGGACCAGTCATGTTAGTCAAATTCATGTAGTTAGGGACTGGGTGTATTTTGATCCACAAATTTCAAAAGCTTCTTTGTCAAAATAAAGCATTCATAACTATGTTAATCTAAGACTTCATATTCTATTTAATCTAATTCTGCAAAAAAACTAAAGAAAAGGTAAAAATGGAAGTCATTACACCAGAAAATAATTATCTGCGACATCTGAGATGAAATATAATCTCTTCTAACATGCTTTTTTCCAAATTTTTACCTTTAATATTTCACAAATGACAATAAATACAAACAGAAAGTTTTTTCAATTTTATGCTTCCACTTAAAAAATCTAGGTTAAGAAAATCATTTTAAAGTAAAAAACAAAAGCAACTAATACTTAAGATACCAGTTTTGCAATAATGGCTAATTTAAAATATTTTAGGCAGAGATAATCTTTCTTTAAATCCTTTAACACTGAAATGGACAATAAATGGTAGTAAAGACAAAGAAATAACACATTCGGGTGGCTTGATTTTATAACTCAGTCGGTCTGGGTGTTAAAAGCTCAAGAATATATAAATTATGTTTATATTAAGTATGTTGTAAAAATCTGACATTGATTCATTTATTGCAGCTGTGGTTGGCTGGTCTGAAAATGATAACTGCACATACTGGAAGCAGGGCAATCTGACACATCAATTTATTTGTTGCAGCTGTGGCTGGCTAGTCTGAAAATGGCAACTACACATACTGGAAGCAGGGCTGTGTACCAATCATCTGTGGTGATACACAGAACTGGCCAAGCCTAGCAGCTCAAGTTCGATTCTGTCTTCTTATGGTGCAGACTGTTAGTACCTTTCAAAAGAGATGTTCTCTTGTGGGAGTGGAACTGGAGAGCTGCCAGATCAATGTGTCCTATTAATCTGGACTACTATGGCAACTCTTTATTTTTTTACTACTCTGTTGAATAGTGGTCACCCACTAGTTAAACTACCCAAGCTTTCAATCTGATTATGGATCTTGAACTTGCTGCACTGGTGGGCTTCTGTTGAGGGAAAATCTACTGCCGTGTTTTACGTTTGTTTGTGGGTTGACAACCCCGAGTAAACAGGTGCACAAGATATCTTATATCAATTAGTGGATAATCCTAAACAGAGACAATCACAGGTACTTGAACCCTTGCTTCTATGGGCATCACCAAACTTATACTGGGAGAAGTCCTACCAGCTTGAGTAGTTTAAGCCTATAATGGTGGGGGGAGGGGGGGGACAACAGGTCTTTGCCCCATGTCTATGATTACTAAAAAAAAACACCCCCCTCAACAGCTACTTGCCACAGAGGTCTGACAGGTGCCTATCAGTTTATATGCCGTAGGTCTGTAAGGATGGCAGGACCTCAGCAGAATAACAACACAAACGTCCACGCCTTATCCGGGGCTCGAACCCAGGTCCCTTATATCAGTAGCCAACAGCACAAACCACTAGACTGTTTAGATATTGTTGGCATTAGTTCTCTCAATAAATGTAGTGTTGACAGTCATGCACAATGACAATTATAATTTGGAAGAATGAAAATTTGGGGTATTTACGAGTGCTTATTCAAACTAATAAATTCCAGTATTTTATGGAATTTAAATAAATAAATCAATTATTAATCAATACATATTGATTACCAATTATTAGCAGTTAAATTTTCACAATATAAAAAAAATCAAAAAGTTTCAGCACATTGTGATGTTCTATTAGGTACAGGTTGGGTTGTTTTTACCTCTGAGTGGCACTGCTTTGCACACAATGGGCTAAATGGCAAGGTCACAAGAACCCCAAAGGTTGGGGAAGGGGACCCATTGGAACAGATGTTGGAAAACAGATGGTAGCCTCCTGTCAAGACCATCCAGCATGTTCTTTAACGTACACAGGGTATGGTTCTCCTGCATACAAGGCTATGGCTTAATGTTCCATCTGACGGTTAACAGTCTTTTCAAGCCCATCGGTGTCCCCTATGGTTAGGGTGGTGACTTTTGCAGAGATAAATCTCAATGCTGACCAGCTAGACCTCAAACGACTAGGAACTGCAGATTACAAGCCTGGTGCGCTACTGACTGAGCCATCCCTGTTCCTTAGATACAGGTGAAACCAAACAAAACGTTAATACAAGAAATCAAAGGGTTAAAAAAAATAAAAAAAAAAAAGGTGTGTGGGAAGGGGGTACTTGAGCAATGGATAATGAAATGTGAAACAGAAACTACCTACACAGGAAGGGGAACAGGACTGCCCAATGCATCCTGTAATGCATTTCTGAGTCATCCCCCTCTTCACGTCACCTCAGGGACACACTGGGTCTGTATTTCGACTTTGGTGACCCCATACATCCAACATGTGCTTCCACTGATCAAGTGCATCGCATTTTCAATACATCCCACTGCTACAGATAGTGCTTGCTTGACGATGTGCTGAAGCAGATGACAAGAAATGCGTAGCAATGCTTAGTATCTAATACACTATGTTGAAAAAAGTGTTCGAACACTTCCATGTTACATGAATGAAAAGCCACTTCCAAAGCTCCTTAACATTGAAAATAAACCTTTTACGCAAAAACCGTTATTGGCGATAAATTGTAGAGGTACTCAAATCTCTCTAAATATATTTCCCACAATATTCGTTTAATATTTTAAGAATGAATGGAAGCTGAAGTATTTATCTTCAACTTCTGTCACTTGTGTTTTATCTATTGAAGTATTTTTTCACAACTCTTATAACAATTTGTTCACTAACATAAATTAAATATCTGAAGTTTGTATGATGATTTTTTAAGATTTCATCAATTTGGGGATGTGAAAGTGTCGTCTGCTGTTAAATGGTCCTGCTTCAACGACTCTTTAAACATTGACTGAAGATTGTTGAAAATTGACACTGTCACATTGTCTACAAATTGATGAAATCTTAAAAAATTGTCATAAACTTCAGATATTTATGTTAGTGAACAAATTGTTACAAGAGTTGTGTTTTATCTATGGAAGTATTTTTTCACAAGTATCAAAAGTTGAAGATAAATGCTTCAGCTTCCATTCATATTAAATGAATATTGCGGGAAATATATTTAGAGATTTGAGTGACATCTACAAATTATTGCCAATAACATGGCAAATTATTTATGTAAAAGGTTTATTTTCAATATTAAGGAACTTTAAAAGTGGCTTTCCATTCAATAAACATGGAAGTGTCCAGACTTTTTTTTTTCAACATAGTGTACACATTATAGTGCAATAAATCATCTGGATGCACATACATCATAATTATTCTATAGTTAATGTATGGTGGTTTCCATAAATTAAGGAGTAATCTGAAAAGCCACTGAATTTGCTGCATGTGAATCAGAAGATAAGTGTATATAAACATTGTGCATAAGAATAACAGTTGATAAATGTAATAACACTCTTAATTCCCAAATTATATATATATATGATTTGGGTTGTTTTACCTCTGAACGGCACTTTTTTCCACACACCATGAGCTAAATGGCCAGGTCACATGGACCCCGAAGGCTCGGAGAAGGTTGTGGGAGGGGACCCACTGGAACAGCTGTTGGGAGACAGATGGTAGCCTCCCGTCAAGGCCATATAGTGTGTTCTTTAACGTGCACAGGGTATGGCTCTCCCACACATGGGGTCACAGCTTAATGTCCCATCTGATGGACAGCGGTCTTTCCAAGCCCAGAGGTGCCCCTATTGACTGTGGGCAGGGTTGGGAATTTTGCGGAGATAAATCTCAACACTGACCCAGCTGGGACTAGAACCTAGGAACTACAGATTATGAGCCTGGCATGCTAATGACTGAGCCCCCCCCCCCCCCTGCCTATATATATATATGAAAACAGATATATGGTAAAAATGTAAAGGTCAAGTGAGATAGCCCAAGTGGTTTGATATGGAGTGTGGTAACCTTTTACAACTATGCAGGCCTCACAGCGATATCTCATGCTGTTAATAAAGGGGTCCAGCAATGCTCTGGGTAGTAATCTCCATTGCTCTTCCAAAGAACAATGAAGCTTCATGAAGCTTGCAGGAGCAAAATTCAATGAAACAACCCATCTTCCAATAGCATTCCATGCATGTTCTATCAGATTTAGGTTAGCAGCTGCTTGAAGGTGTATTTATTTGTAGAATAACTGTTAATAGTACCATTTTCCAAATTTAAAAATCTATATAATAAAAGGTATCTGTCTGTTTGTCTGTGGAGGCCATAACTCATCGGGAAATCAATGTACAAGCTCCAAATTTTCAGAGAATGTCTCTGGTTGTGGTCCGGATTGCAACGCCAAATTTCAAGTTGAAAGTCCAAAATGGGGGCTTGCTAGAAGCAAATATATTTACCATGCTATTCCTACGGGAAACGAGAATCGCTGTCAAATTTATTGTTGCCATTTATTTGTTCCCTAACTGTGAGAGTAAAGAGTTAAAATAGCATTTAACGCTTCTGCTGCAAATCTGATGCCGTTGCCAAATTCCCCACATTTTCAAAAACATTATTTAGGCGTTCCATTGCAGCTAGGGACCTGATTTTCTAATCAAAAATGGGGTCGGGCACGGGAAACCCGCCTGCGAAATTTGGGACCTTGCAGTGAAGTATGTCGGGAATTACAGAATGCCAAAATCTGACGAAATAAATATCTCGATCGTTTGCCATGGGCTCTGAGAGCACGCGCCTAGTTATTAATAAACAGAAGGTTTCAATTACAGTTAAATGTTCACATGTTTTTATTTTAAACAATCAGCTTTACTAAAAAATTGGACTAGAGATAAAAACCCAATTAGTAAAATCCCTTGTAAAAAGTAATATATTTACAAAAAAATTAATTTTGCATTTCTAAATCTGACTATTTACTTTTTATTTTTTTTCCTATTACATATTTTTTACATTCATTTTAGAAGCATCATGGGTCCTTTAATTCAGTTTAATTACATGCATAAAAATATTATTATTAAAAAACAGGCGTATACACCTAAAGACTAAAATTAGACTGTATAATTGTTTGGTTCTTTCTAGGGTTAGTTATGGTAGTGAAACTTGGAAGCTTTGTAAACAAGAAACTTGATGCTTTTGATTCTAGATGCTTATGCTGTATCTTGGGCATTTGGTGGTTCAACTATGTGAGTGATGATGAGGTTAGGCAAAGGAATTGGCAACCTCCTTTAAGCAGCATATTGTGCAGAGAGAAACTCCATTGATTTGGTCATGTTGCCCATATCAATAATTATAGATTAGCGAATAGAGATGAACAGTGTGCCTAAAGGCCTCAGAAAGAGGGGGGAGACCTAGGATGCAGTGGGCAGACAATGTCAAACAGGAACTTGTTAGAATTGGTATGCAGTGGCCAGATGTAGCTCAGGACAGATATGCTTGGAGAACTAAGTTGCATGGTCTGGTCAGACCTCTGTAGCCCAGGCTGCTTGAAGATGATGCATAATAATTATATGAATAAATGCCTCTATGTCTACCTAACTGCTTAAACTGTTGAAATCAATGTAGATTGTCTTGAGAGGAATTTTTTTTCCCTAATTATCCAAACCTTACTTTTGTGGATTTATATTTTCAAAACGATCGATTTAATTGTAAAACTGGGACTAACTCTTTTACTACCATCCCGGCCCAACTGTAGGTAGGAGGTAGTGAAGAGGAAGGAATAGGTCAGATGAATCCATTTGAAATCTTGGGAGTGTTGGGCCGGTATGGTAGTGAAAATGCTAATCAAACAAAACTGTACACTGCAACTTTTGGAAATATTATCTAAAGCTGAATGTGCTAACAATGCCAACTTTTGGAATATCAAAATTCATCTTACACTTTTTTCTTTTTGTTGCTTTAATGACATCATATGTTCATATCCCATATGATTCAAGAAAATGTTTCCTCTAAATTTAAATATTATAATAATGCTATAAGGCAAACTACACACCTATTTTTTAAAAAAAAATAAAATATGTAAAAATTAAACTTTTTACCAAGTAAATAAATATAGTGATTTTTTGCTCCTTACCACCATATTATACTCCTCTGGTACTTCAATAAGAAACTGAAACTTTCCTCCTTGCCAATAACCTTCTGCTGGTAAGACACTTAATTCAAATTTATGGAGTTCATTTGGGTTCTCAAACTTGATTTTGCATGTTGGTCGAAGATTCATCTCCATGTCTTGTACTTCTGTCAGTATAAAATATGCAACACATTTAGCTTATACTGTAGTATTTTGAAATCAAGCAAAAGTAAAAAAAGCATATAATTTTATATTTTGGAACTGTATTTTAACAAATATTTAATTTCTCAAGTACTGCATATCCCACATTTTGTGTAATGAACCCCATAGTTGGTAAATAATCCAAGCTTCTTAGAAAAACATTCATTATACATATGCATTTATGCAAAAAATTAAATACATTACCTTTTAGTATAGGGGTTCTCAATGTGGAGTATGTGGTAAAATTTTTGAGAGTATGCCATGAGAGCTCAAAAGTCACTAGATATATTATATATGTACGTTTTATTTTATTCCCATTGTTATACTATAACTATAGTTTTATCTATCTACACAAGGGGTATGCCAGTTACATATACATTTCCAGAGGATACGTGAAGCATAAAAGGTTGAGAACCACTGTTTTAGTAGATTCATGATTTCAGAGGAATGAACAAAGAAAGCACAATTTGCTTTCTTTCACATTTTTGTCATCGAAAAAGCACAATATAGAACAATTTTCAAAGTGTGTCATTCTTATCTAAGCTGACTAGTTGCCTGAATTCCTTCTATGATTCTGACTGTCAATAGAGCAATAGAACCTTTTCTCAACAGAAGATACCAGTTCTTTCCCATGTGGAAATCTTACATCTGGCATGTCGTCACCTGAACACTGTTGTAGCTTTATATTCATATACATGTATATGTAATATAATATGAATATATGTATATGAATATTCTGTATCTTATCTCTAGCATGTCCAGTCACCATGAACATTGTTGAAGTTTTATATTCACAGAAGAAAGCTTGTGCAGTGGAACATGATGCTGTGTTCAAAAGTAGATGCGTTCTGCTTTGTAACAGAGAGCAGTGCAATATGGATACTAAGTTCACCGGACAAAAAATTAGTCATCTCCTACAGTAAGAGGGTTATGTCTGTTCGACAGCAACAGAGGGTGCACCAGTAATAAACGTGTTCTACAAACAGCTGTGCCATGCGCTACAGGGTTCGCACAGTGACAAGTGGTTGTGTGCCGTGCGTGTTAGTCGTTCCGTGAAACATGGGTTGTGCCACAGATGTAAATGAGCGGCAAAAAGGTTTTATTTCATTTGGCCAAGCCAAAGGGCTTAGTGTACAAGACGTTGCTGCCTTTGCAGGTGTGTCAAAATGCACTGTCCAAAGGGTCTTCCAGCAGTGGTGTACATCACAGTCCACTGCTAATCGTTACCAGAACTGCAGCAGAAAGACTGTGCTCACCAATAGGGACCATGCAGTGTGTCACACGCTGCCAGGGCAAATGCCGCAGTGTGTCACACGCTGCCAGGCCTTTGCAATGAGGCAGGAATTGCTCCAGTCAGTCAATGCAGGCCTCCAACAAGCTGTTTTCGAACAAACACTTGAAGGGAACTGCATGCCATGGATATCTGGAGCAGAGTACTGTGGAAGAAACCCATGTTAACAGCTCTGCACAAGGCTACACGGCTACAGTAGGCACGGTACCACAAAGACTGGACTGTCGACTCTTGGAAGCATGTAATCTGGTCAGATGAGCCACGGTTTTTACTTGTACTCAAATGATACGAGGTGACGGGTACATCGTAAGCTGCACGAAGCCGTCCATGAAGACTATGTGCAAGATTCTGTTCAAGTGGAGGAAGCTCTGCGATGTTCTGGGGGTGTTTCATGTACAAGGAAATGGGTCCTTTGCAGTGACATCACACTTGAACCAGAAGGGCTATATGGAGCTACTGGATGACCACATGTTGCCTTTTGTGCAGCATCTCCACAGTGAACACCAGAAGGATACCCCAGTCTTGCAAGACAACAATTGTCGCGTGCACAGGGCTTGAAGTGTGTCAGATTGGCACGATGAGCATTCTGAAGCCTTTGAACATCTTGACTGGCCCACCAAATCCCCGGATTTGAATCCCATAGAAAACTTGTGGGACTATTTGGGGCATGAGTGAAGTGCTGTCCCAGCTATCTGGCCAATATGCAGCATTTACTGCTCGAAGAGTGTATTAATACTGATATGCATTACATCAGCACGTTGGTGGCAGCCATACCAGACAGAATTTTGGCTGTTCTTTGGTCGCACGGGGGCATTATGCACATTAGGTGACATTCAGCAGGGGTGACTAATTTTTTGTCCGGTGAGCTTATTTCTCAATATGAAGGCAAATGGCAATTGACTGTGAATGCTTGGGATTCCGATTACAATTTGTGAGCTATTGTTTGTAATTTACAAGCCATGGTTAAAATACATTTGCATAAACAGAGACCTATGTTTAATGAGGTCCATCATCATCATCATCATCATCACCATCATCATCATCATCATCCTCAAGCAGCCATGGGCTATGGAGGTCCAACCAGACTGTGCAATTTAGTTCTCCAAGCAAGTCTATCCTGAGCTACATCTACGGCATCTGGCCACTGCACACCAATTCTAGCAAGGTCCTGTTTGACATTGTCTGTCCACCGCATCCTAGGTCTCCCCTTCTTTCTGAGGCCTTTAGGCACACTGTTCATAACCCTATTCGCCAATCTATAATTATTCATACGGGCAACATGGCCAAACCAACGGAGTCTCTCTCTGAACAATATGCTGCTTAAAGGAGGTTGCAAACTCCTTTGCCTAAAATCATCATTAGTTACAAAGTTGAACCACCTAATGCCCAAGATACTGCGTAAGCATCTGGAATCAAAAGCATCTAGTTTCCAGTTATCTTGTTTACAAAGTGTCCAAGTTTCACTACCATACCTAACCCTAGAAAGAACCAAACTGTTATACAGTCTAATTTTAGTCTTTAGGTGTATACGCCTATTTCTCCACACTCTCCCTAGATTCTTAAAAGTCCCAGCAGCAATCCCTATTCGTCTGTTAATCTCATGCCACACATCACCATTATCTGTTACATAGCTCCCAAGATAATTAAACTGTGACACCTGCTCAAGACTGCAACCATTCAGATTAACTGAATCACAGCCTGCCTGACCAATTTTCATCACTTTAGTTTTCTCTCTGTTTATAACCAAACCTACTCTACTACCAGTCTCATCAATAGCTCGAATGAAACAGTTCATCTCATCAACATCGTTTGCCAAAAGGGCTAAATCATCAGCATAATCTAAATCAGAAATTTTCGTATCTCCAGCCCATTTAAGGCCAAAATCTTTCCCTCGAAGTGAATTTCGCATAACATAATCAACAACCAAACTAAAGAGAAAAGGAGACAAAATGCACCCTTGTCGAACACCAGAAGCAATGCTAAACCAATTGCTACAAGACTTACCAACTCTCACACATGAATCAGTGTTATTATAGAGAGCTTTCATTATGTTAACTAACTTGTCTGGTATACCATATGATCTCACAATCAACCACAAATTATGACGATCAACAGAGTCGAAAGCCTTTTTGAAATCAACAAAGCTAGCAACCAAAGGTTTCTGAAACTCTAAACATTTCTCAAGAATCTGTCTAAGTGAAAATATCTGATCTACACATCCCCTACCACTTCTGAATCCACATTGCTCATCACGCAATTGCCTGTCAACCAGATTCTTAATTCTATTAAGCACAATCATGGAAAGAACTTTACCTGGAACAGAGAGTAGGTTGATACCCCTATAGTTATCACAAGAACTGCGATCACCTTTTTTGAAAATAGGGATAATAATAGCTCTGGTAAAATCTTTAGGAACCACGCCTTTATCATAAAAGTTATTCAAAATTTCAGTCATCCAAGTGATAACCAAAACATTCCCAGCTCTGAGCATTTCTGTAGTAATTTCATCTACCCCTGGGGATTTATGAAGTTTCAGTTTAGAGATAGCCAAACTAACTTCAGATTGTGTTATAGGGCCAACATTAAAGCTGCCAATGCATCTATCTTCATTACAAACAATGGGAGTAGAACTAACCACATTGTTTAGAACATCACTGAAATGCTCAGCCCACCTAGCCATGAGAGAATCCTCACCTTCTATAACCTTACCTTGTTTATCCTTCAATCCCTGTATGCCTGTCCGTTTTCTACCACATAAAACATTAACTATCTGGTACAGCTCTCTGCTGTTGTGCTGCCTAACTGCTTCCTCAGCTTTGTCAGCCAAGCTATCAAGCCAAAGATTTTTATCAGTAGCTAACTGATCCTTTACACGTTTATTAAGCTCTCTGTAATCTTTTCTATTAGGACTAGTAGGGTACTGATTAAGGACATTCCTGCAATTCCTTCTTTCTGAAATAAGCTCAATTGCCTTGTCACTTAAATAATTCTGCCTCCTCTGCTCCTTTTTTCCTAAAAGAGTACTGTTAGTTTCCAAAAAAGCCTGTTTAAAATGGCCCCATTCTTCCTCAACTTCAGTATTAAGCAAACCATGACCGTCATAATGACTAAGTAACCTATCATGGTAAGCTTTAGCTATAACTGGGTCTTTCAGAGCTTCAGTATTAAAGGTAAATTTTTTAACTCTAGCACAACACTTTTTAAGTTTAAGTTGCAAGACACTTTTAACAAGGTAATGGTCAGATCCAAATTTCAGCTCCCCTATATGCCCTGGTATTTCTAACAGAACTAGCCCATTTGCTGTTAATTAATATATAATCAATCATATTCCTATGCAGCCCATCAGGTGAAACCCATGTGTATTTATGTATGTCGCGGTGTTTGTAATATGTGTTAGTTATTCTGAAACCATTGAGTTTACTTACCTGTAGGAGACGTTGCCCATTGCCATTGCAGCTACCAATACCAAAAGGACCTATTACTCCTCCCCAAAGGTCAGAGTCGGTACCAACTTTGGCATTGAAGTCACCAAGAACAAGGGTAATATCTCCTTTCTTGACAGAATTCAAAATGTCCTGAAGTTGTCCGTAAAACCTATCCTTCTCATCCTCATCAGCATCCTCAGTGGGGGCATAACAGCAGATAACATTCAAATTTTTAATGCTTGTCTGAAATTTTGCTGTAAGAAACCTTTCATTAATGCACTCATATCCTAGAAGAGCATCACTAGCATGTCTGCTGAGCAGCAGACCCACGCCTTGGTGATGCTTTCCATCCTCCCTCCCTGTAAAGAGAAATTTAAAGTTATTTTTAAGTATCTCACCTTTACCTGTCCATCTGGTCTCTTGCAAGCCTAGAATATCTAGGTTATAGCGCTGGAATTCCTGCATGAGGACATAAAGAGAATAATCTCTATGTAATGTCCTCACGTTCCACGTTCCTGCAGAAAGAAAATGATTAGTAGGATTTTTAAAGAAATTAGGTTTATTGAGATTGGTAGGGCCAACAATATCAAACAGCCCCCTGATCGCAGGCATGGGGCAAAGACCCGTTCCTCCTCCGCTAAAGGCTGAAGTCACCGATGCTGGTAGGAACTTCAGGCACCACCTTTTCAAGTGGACTTTTTCAAGAGCCACATGGCCTGCCTGAGACACATTACTCCAGTTTAGGCTTGACGATGCCCAACTAGCAAAGTAAGGTTCAGGTACCTGCGATGGCCTCTGATTAGGATTATCCACCAGCTGATATAAGGTATCCCATGCCTCTGTTCACTTAGAGCTGGCAACCCAGAAGCAAACAGAAAACACAGCGGCAGACTCTCCCTCAACAGAGGCCCACCAGTGCAGCAAGTCCAGGATCCATAATCAATCTCAAATCCATAAACAAGTCCAGTCTAGTAGGTATAAATGGTCAGCACCAGGACCCTGTGAAGTTGACCACTCCTCAGCAGGGTTGAAAAAAAAGTGGCCGTAGATGACCAGATCAGCAGGCCATACTGAACTGGCAGCCCTCCCCTTCCGTTCCCTTCCAAAAGAGAATATCTCTTTTGAAAGGTACTAACGGCCTGCACCACGAGAAGGCGGGGTCGGACATTAGGTGCTAGACCTGGCCGGTTCTGTGAATCATCACTAGGGATTGGTACACAGCTCTCCTTCCAGTTTACGCCTAGCTACCATTTACAGGTTACACATGGAATTGTTTTGTGAGCGCACGTTTTCCACATAAACAAGTTGTTGAAAGAAGTCATGTGCAACATTACCATCATTACAACACTGTGGAAATAGTGAATTCAACAAACTGATTTCAGACTGTATCTGGAGTGCTTTGCAAATACATCAGTGTTTAAATCATCTGTGGAATGACAACAACCCTTCAAAATGACATCTTGGGAAAAAAAATCACAGAAAATGCTTATCAACACACATAACCAGCTGAAGACAGCAGGATTTTTTCTACAAATGGTAATATTTTACAACTTAATTATTATTTACTTGGGAACTTTTACTGTGTTAAAACTACCTTAAGTTAAGTTATGCCATGTGCAACAACTTATACCTAGGCTATATGCTATAGTTTCAGTGTATCATGAGATAGCAGCTTTTGAGCTCACATCCTATTAAACAGTATAATCATGCATTAAATTATTTTAATCAAATTGCTGTGTAATTACAATTAACAGTTGTAGTAAATTCTGCTGAAGCAGGTGTGAGTGTGTTGGGGGGCTTATGTAGTATATCACTTCTGAAATCTGTATATTCTTGTACAATTTCAGGTACAGTAATAAAAGGTGTAAAATTAGGTAAAGTAAATATCAATAAAATCCCTCAACCATGTGAAAAATATTTTTATCTTGAAGTAATAATTTCCACATGGGTGGATCGGAAATTTTATCGAAATTACAAATTCTATACCTACTTATATATAAGGTGAATGGAAAGTTATTCCATAATTTTAAATATGCTATTGAAGCTGCTATATAACAATTTAATTAAATATTGTCTTATAGACAATTTCAAAGTATTTAACACATCAGTTTTTGCTTTTCATTTTGTTCCAGTATGCAATGGCTAATCAAATGAATCAAGAGGTAGAGCAAAAAAAGCAGCTAAATATCTACACTGGCACTCAAAAGCAACAAATGCAAAAATCGACATATCTTGTGTGATAATTAACAATAACAAAAATCGGATTTTTTTACACACACACAAAAAAAAGTTCAAACCTGCATACAAAATTTGTATTAAACACAGTCATGCATGGGAAACAGGTCAGTAATGCACACGTCAGTTCAAGTTAAAGTTTTGATGTATGACATCTGAGATAGCCAACGGTTACAAAGTGACCAGAAGAAATCTTTCAGGTAGATTAAAAAGTCTACGAATGAACTCAGACTATCTAAATATCAAAGCTACTGATCTTGTATCTAGGCAAACAACTCTTGTAGCAATTTGTTCACTAACATAAATTAAATATTTAAAGTTTGTATGATGATTTTTTAAGATTTCATCAATTTGGAGGCAATGTGACAGTGTCATCTGCTGTTAAATGGTCCCAATTGATGAAATCTTAAAAAAACGTCATACAAACTTCAGATATTTATGTCAGTGAACAAATTGTTACAAGAGTTATGTTTTATCTATTGAAGTATTTTTTCACAAATGTCAAAAGTTGAAGATAAATGCTTTAACTTCCATTCATTTTTAAAATATTAAACAAATTTTGCAGGAAATATATTTAGAGAGATTTGAGTAACCTCTACAATTTATCGCCAATAACAGTTTTTGTGCAAAAGGTTTATTTTCAATGTTACGGAGCTTTGAAAGTGGCTTTCCATTCACATAACATGGAAGTGTCCAGACACTTTTTCAACATAGTGTATACTTTACTGGTATTTTACAGGCCTCATATTTAAACAAAAGGGAATTTTTCAGATGAATTAGAAAGCAAATTGCAAACATTCAATAGAAGTTTTATTATTATGATGGGAAATTTGAATTTTAACATTAGATCGAGAGATAATTTAAAGCACGATATTTGCAACTGATGCAAGAAACAGATTTTTATATGGATCATGATCTCATTACTGGAGAGAAATTACAAACTTGCTTGGATCACATGTTTACATGTATTCCAAATCCAGATATTTTAAACAAGTACATTATCCAAATTCACATTACCGACATATTTGTAGGTCTAAATCTTCAAACTCTTTTAAGTCAAAATTTAAAAAGTGACAAAAACGTTAAAAAAATTAATATTGAACGATTGATAGAATTAGCAAAGGAGAAGAATTGGAGTGATATCTTAAACAATGATGATGTAAATGTGCAATCTGAATCTTTTACAAGAAAACTGAAGCAAAGTATTAGACTCGAGTAAAGTTGAGAGTTTAAGAGATGATAAAAAGAGATATAAACCTTGGATTACTATAGGGCTGATACAATCGACGATACAAAGGATGAAATATATTATACAGCTTATGCAGAAAACAACCTTTTGATACAGCCTTAAAAGAAAAGTTAAAAAAATACCGAAATGTCTGCCAAATTTAATCAGACAAGCAAAATGCAATGATTATTCAGATAAAATTTCAAAAAGTTATGGAAATATGAAAAAACAAAACAATGGGAGATAATAAATGAACTGTCAGGCAATAGTAAAAGTAAGATTTTTCCAACTGAAATACTATATAATGATACGATGTATCACTTTGAAGAAAATTCTTTAGAGTTTAAAAATAAATTTCATGATTATTTCACTGCATAATTAGGGATTTAATTAGTCAGATACCTAAAATAGGAACTGATAGTCATTTAAAGATAAATACAATTGTGCACTATGCCCATATATTAAATAAATTTTATCTAAGTTAATAAACAATTCATTTCAAAAAGGATGTTTTCCAAAAAGCTTGTAAGTTGCAACAATCATAATTAAATTGTTTAATATATAACACAATAAACTTCATTTGATTGGTTTTTTTTTTTTAGGAAAATTCCAAATTTGACTTGTTGATATGACTCAGCACAGTTGGAAAAAATCCTGGACTTTTTCCAAAGTATGGTACCAAGAAAAAAATTACAAATTAGGGGTAATTTTCTTGCTTCAATATTAATTTTTTTTTACCATTCAGAAATAAATAGCCTTTCTATTCATGTGCATTATAATCATTTCTGTCTATTAGTTTCCCTTAAACCTTCCAGTGTCCACGTCGCCTGTATACGTTCGGAGAATCTGAATTGAGAGGCCAAGGATATATGTATGTTTTTAATATGTAAAAAAAATAGATTTAAGAAAAAATTAAAATTGCCATTGTAATTTATATATATATCTTATAAAAATATATAATTCAGACTTCAAAAATAATGTTTTGCTTTTTAATTTGATGCATATTTTATTAAACTACAATATAAATAATTTTATAAAGCCATCTGATTGCCATTTCTTAGAAGCACTAAACGGTATTATCGATTTGCTTCTTAATGTTCCTATTTGCTGAAGCAACCTTCTGATTTAAGCTCACAAGTTTGATTTGAACTATTATCAGCAAATATTTCGTTAAATTTTCGAAAATCTAAAAAAAACTGCTCTTTTTAAAAACAATAGATTTTGGAAGTAATTACAAAATACATACAATTTTTTTTCCCGTTTCACACTCTTTTCTGTCATAAACCTATTTCAGTATTCCCAAGTTATTTTTATCATTTTTTCCCAGCATCCTTCAAATCGAAACTGAAAGTAAACACATCCTTCTTAGAAATTCTGGAATGCTTCACTGAGGCAAACAAGATGCAGATGCCTGACACATGCTTCTATAGTAAATGAGAAGAACAAACTTCGTGTACTGATGTATATTTTCCTTATTAATTCAATAAAAAAAATCGAATTTGAAAAATTTAATGAGTTTGAAATTTTTTTTTGAAAAACTGGAAATTTTAAAATGTGAAAAACGGTGATATGGCCCTATAGATAAGAAATAAAACTGACATATGTTAACATTATATTCCATAAAAACATACGAAATTTGGAGTATGTCCATTTCTTCAATAATGAGAAAAAAATATTGAATTTGTACTAATGTTATCGCTAATGATGCACTTCAGGGACCGCACTGAAGCTCTTGTGCATGCACACTAGAGGAGACACATGGGGAGAGGCTACCGACAAGCTTGCTGCTTGCACTCAAGTGCGACTTTGTGACTTCAACCCATCCAACTAGCATTCAGCTGCTACTTACAGCTATAATGCTGCTATTGACAAAAGTTCATATCCTTTTTAACAGACAAGTGAAAGAAAAAACCCAATATTTAGAGAGAACAAATTTAGCAATACAAATGCTGAGTGATACATATAGATTGCGATCGGTAAAAACTGGAACTTGTTATCAAATGTCCAGACTTCAGTTCATATTACTCAAAACGGTAAATTATGCTTTATTATAGATCAACTCTTCTGTAATAATTAAGGAAAAGAATTATTCCAAGAAAACTAATGGTGTAATCATGATTACCTCCATTTTTTAATATTTGAGGAAAAATATTTCTTTGCTGATAATATCTTAAGAACAGTGCAGTGCCAAGGCAGAAGCAGTCGCCCAGGGCACCAATGGCATAGGGTCAGACAATTTAATCCAATAATAGAAACTGTAATTGTTTTCATTTACTAGATTTCATAAAATTAATTAAGTTGCATAGTACACATACTTGGCACTTCTAAAATATTAAAATATAAAATCAATTCTCTTGATCACTAAATCGGTAACTTAGTCCTTTTCAGTTTAAATGATTATATATTCTGATTATTTATGACTAGATTCTTTATTATAAACATATTTTACAACAACATTTATTTCATCAGTGTGAATATGATTTTGTTAAAATGAACTAAATTCAAACTTGCATATGTGCCATTTTTTCTACTCATTAAATTCGAAGGAGCATATTTTTTCTTCCCCAAGGCACCAAAAGATCTTCTTTGCTTATTTGGACTACACTAGCCATTAACCTTTCCAGTGTCCATGCTGAAAACCAGGTTTCCATCCAGGGGACAAGCTATTTTCTCTCTATGCTCAGCCAAAAAAAACTTTAACTTTAGAACTATTTTGCCAATAACTAATGAAAGGAATTATGGCATCAGCATTTAATTCTGTATTTTCTGAAAATCAAGTATTTAACAAAAAAAGACGATATGTTTCATTTCAATAGGACTTTTTTAGAGTCATGTAGTAAAAAAATGCATCTGGCAACACAAATAAAACTTTGTTTAAAAAAAAAACTAATAGACATAAATGATTACAATGCACATGAATAGAATGACTATATATTTTTGAATAACAAAAAAAATTACTTTTTTGGTTTTTAAGTAAATATTTTTTTCGTTTTGTAATTTTTTTCTGGGTACCATACTTTGAGAAAATTACAGGCTTTTAGCCAATTGTGTTGAGTCAGATAAACAAGTCAACTTTAGAATTAAAAAAAAATAACCAATCAATGGAAATAGGTCATGTTATATGCCAAATTAAACAATTTAATTACGAATTTTATGAAAATAAATAATATAGACAAATTTGCAAGCATATTGATTTTAATAAGCCTTTTTCAATGTGATATGGTGAAAAAAAAAGATCGCACTATACAATTAAAGCATCATTTTGGAAAACCTGTTGAATAAAAATAGTTAAATTATATATTTATTGAAAGGAAATTTCCTCCCGAATAATATAATATTCAACCTGAAATATGATTTTCCTTTCTTTTAAATGATTCTTTTCAGTATCGTATATTATTAATGTGGCCAGTGTTATACAATGTGACTTGGCCTTCTCACATTCACAGGATTTTCTGAACTGGTTATGAAATAGAAAAAAAACTTCCTTAGCTGCTGTTTTTTTTTACTAAACATGAATTTTTTTTTTATTTGGGTGTTGAAGTTTGGCGATCTTGGCTAAGTGCAGAAATGTTTGTGCACCAAGGACCAGCTCTTCTCAAAATTGCCCTCCTGAATGATGGCCGATTTCCACAGTAAGGAAGTCTATTTTGCTTCCATATCCAAGACATTCAATTTCAGAAAACGGTACAAGCTCAAAGTTTTTTTTATTAAAAAAAAAACAAGAAATAATAAAAGAAAAATTACATATAACCTAATGGGATGTTAAATAAAATATCCACAACAACTTTTAAGCCAGCCTCCGATCTAGCATAACTCAGAAAGATCGATAAATCAGCCAATTGAAGATCACTAACTAATGGAAGTAAATATACAGAAATGAATTTGCTTTCATATCCAATACTTCATTTATTTTCAGAAAATGATACTATATCAAATTATTAGTGGAAAAGTAATAAATAATAAAATAAAAATTAACATATAGCCTAATGCGATGTTAAAATATTCACAGCAACAAGTTGTAGGCCGGCCATAAGATATAACATAGCTATGAAAAAATCAATACTTATCGATCGGCCAAAAGATCACTAATTTCTGAAAATAAATCTACTGAAATTAAAACTAAGGTTTAAATATAAAAAAAAATATTAACTTTAGAAAGAGTATCCAATATGCTGCACCAAAACTGTAAAAAAAGGCATCAATGGCTGTAATGTCAGGCATCTGCATCTTGTTTGCCTCAGTGAAGCATAATTAATTAAATGCAGGTACATCCAGAATTTCTAAGAAGAATGTATTTACTTTCAGTTTCAATTTGAAGGATGCTGGGAGAAATGATAAAAATAACTTGGGAATACTGAAATAGGTTTATGACAGAAAAGAATGTAAAACGTAAAAAATAAATTGCGGTACGTATTTTGTAATTACTTCCAAAATCTATTGCTTTTAAAAATAGCTTTTTCTTTTTTGTTAATTTTTAGAAGATTTTCGAAAATTTAAGGAAAAATTTGTTGATAATAGCTCAAACCAAACTTGTGAGCTTAAATCAGAAGGTTGCTTCAGCATTCATTCATTATTCATTAATTATCAAAGAAATTACCAAATTCCAAATTTTGTTCAGCATTTCTATGGAATATAATGTACCACATGTCAGTTTCAATTTTTTTTTTATCAATAGGCCCATGTCACTTTTTCCACCTTTTAAAATTTTCAGTTTTTATAATTTTTTTTCAAAACTGAATTAAATTTTTCAAATTCGTTTTTCTAACTGAGTTAATAAGCCAAATCTACTTTAGTACACCAAGTTTGGTAACCATTTACCATAGAAGCAAAGGAAAAAAAAGAAAAACCTTTAGTCACAATTACATTTGTATATTTTCCCCTTAGATTAAATGATTATAGATCCTTATAAAAAATTTTTTTGACTCAAAACATTTTGGACAATTAGACATCTTATGTACACTTACATTTATGCCAAAGATTTTTGAAATCTGGGATGGGTGGTGAATTTTTTCCAAAATTTTGGTTGATTTGACATGAAATGACCTTGCTGATTAATTTGGCATATAAAATGCCACAATTCCTTTCATTAGTTATTTGGCAAAAAAGTTCTAAAGTTAGATTTTTTTTGACTGATCATAGTAAAAAAAATAGCTGGGCCTGTAGATGTAAATCGGATTTTCAGGCTAAACCCTGGAAGGGTTAAAGATCTGTGAAGCAGAGGGAGAAATGCTATACTGCATAAGTAATCCAGTCTTTTTGCTGCCCCCCACCCCCATATTTTCTCAGCTCAATTGGGTTTCTTTTGTTGTCCACCTTTGATTTTTTTCTAGATCCTGGCGATTAGACATAGCAGTATTTTATTAGTACTTACATAACATAAAAAGAATTTCTCTTTTATTCTTTAAAATAAAAAAATTAAAAAGTTGCATTTACTCACACCCCTTTGAGAAAAGGGGACAGATTGTGACACTCTACCATCAAAATTTATCGAGAATGTAAAATTACATGAGTAATATAAAATATTTTATTTTCAGAAAATCCAAAAGATGCTGATTTATTTGGCATATAACATGCCAAAATTTCTTTCCTTAGTTATTTTCCAAAGAAAAAAAGTTCTGAAGTTAAATTTTTTTTTTGGCTGATCATAATGAAAAAATAGGTTGGCCTCTGTATGTAAACCAGTTTTTCAGGCTGGACACTGGAAGGGTTAAATTAAGATATTGCTTTTCCATATCACTCAAATACATCATATTTTATATTTTCTCTTGGTGAAGGGGATGCCAGTGGACCCTTTTCCTGGATTTGCCACTGATCATATCACTTTTGAAGGGTTAAAGATCTGTGAAGCAGAGGGAGAAATGCTACAAGCTGTCATTTGGCATATAACTTAGTACAATAAGTTTCTATATTGGATGACACACTGGAACTATCAACTATACACTTCTTTTCTAAAGGAAAGCCCTAAAGAGTGGCAAAATTTAATAGCTTGATTATTAGAGCTTTATGGTTCATTGACAATTAAGGCCAAAACACACTAAACAAAAGACAAAATAAACGATAAAAGACATGAAAAACCACAAAAATGAGTGTATTAAAAAACATGTAAAACAATAATACAAAGAGAAATACTAAATAGAATGAACTCAGGTGTAAAAAACCCAGGTTAAAAAAATGGAAAGGAAACAAGAATGTAAAATTAGTCTATTAAACTATCCAGTATATCATAAAAATGCATAAAACAGATGGTAAAAGTGAAATATCTGATAAAAGATGTTCAGGTATGAGGCTAGGACATAAAATTGTGAAAGCTAAAAAACATGGTATTCAAAGTTAAAATATGGGAAAGAAATTTAAATATGTTTGACAGTTAAAATGATGTCGCAAAACTCGCATTAGGCTGATTGTTTGCCTGTAGAAGAAATGAATGTGTAATACACGAATGACCTAAGAGGAGTCCCCTTCTCCTTGTGATTCCTGAGAAAACAAGATTGCCATGGTTTGACAATAGGTTTGATCTTGAGAAGTTTGTTTGCAATCTGTTCTGACCAAGATATCTGCTACTGTGTCCAGAGCCCAGTGGAAAAACACTGCTGGAAGGCTACCTACAGAACCAGCAGTGGAGAGTCAGACAGGGGCAACATCTGTCAAGTCATTGCCCCTGATCTTGAAGTGACCAGGCACACAACAGAAGATGATGGTGGTTGTGGTTGCCATTAGTAACTCCATCATCTGGATCTTGGGACAGAACAGGGTGAGGCCGATGTTTCACCGAGCTGAAAGCTTGTATTGAGGTGAGAGAGAGTGGGTGTAAAGCACACACCAATGATGTCTAACCACCACTGGTCCAAGGCTCATAGTGCACATCTTTGCAGTGAAGATGGAACACTGCAGTGGGATCTAGTCTGCAATGATTACATTACAGCAGACCATGGTTGATTCCAATGATGTGCTGGACTTCAAAAGCCACCTGTGAAGACAGGCAAGTGGACCAGGTGCTCAGCACGATGGCTAGCAAAAAGTTGCTGATACACAGTCATATGTAAAGGCTTTCCCCATCCTGCAAAAGAAAAATCACAGGAAGAGAAAACAGCGAGCCACAGTGGAAGTGACTCGATTGTCAACTGTGCAATGACATCACACTATTCTCTCCAAAATCTTTTAACATGCAGACCAAAAGGATGAATGGCAGGTGGGTGATTAGTGCAAAGCACTTTTCACTTTGGACTGATAAATACAGTCCCAAGTGGGATGGGCCTAGCAGGGATCACAATTTAGATGCATATTATAGGGGCAGCTGCTGATGGCAAAGAGAGAGTTGGTTTGTCAGTCTCAATGCACATACTCTAGACAGATGAGGTGTAAAAGCCCCTGTGCAAACACAAAGCACCTGATGATGATGGAGAGGGTCTGGAACCTTTACCACCAAATCCCAGGGAAATCATACACCTGGGATATGCAGTCCAGTTTTGACTGGACAAGTGCAAGGTACAGGCAGAGCAAAAACATTGATCCATGTCCCATATTCAATGGACTCTGATAGGATTTCCTTCTCAGCAACTTTGAGAAGTCCTCACTCAGAGATCACACCCTGAGAGGAATTCAGCAAGTAATTTGTGGGGTAACTGTGACAGCCACCACCACCAATCACAGTAACCTTATGAAGCAGTTCTGATTGTTTAGAACAAGCAAGTCACCAGATCATAGGCACTTGATGGATTTCAGGATTTCAGTGAACCCACAAGACCTTCCAAATCTTTATTAAAGAAAAATGAGGACATGTCCCAAATTACCTGACCACCCAAAAACCCCCCGATAGGGGACCACCTTGTCGTGGTGGGGGGGGCCTAGGGCCCAGCAACCCGGCTGAAGGCTGTGCCGACCGGGTTGGCGTCCCGGTTGGACATGGCTAAGGCCAACCGAGGATGAAGATGCTGCTGGCCGGCTTGATTGCCGGTCAGATGGTGACGGCGTCGGAGACCTCACCTCTCAGGAGACCTGTGTGGTCTGTTCGACGGCTCTGCCGAAAGGTCTGAGCCCGCCTTGTAGGCACGAGCTGTCCAAAAAGTCTGGGTCTTACTAAGAGTCTCCACCCCGGGTGACGATCGAGCTTGGATCTATATATCCTTGCACATTTGCAAACCGGGGAATAGATTAAAGTAAGGTTTCTTCCGGTGGTCAGCTTTCCTTCTATAGGACTGCTGCCATGTGAGGCTGGGGTTGAGGTGCGCCTATAGGGCGTATTCCTTGCCCCCGGCTCTAGATGGTCATGGCTTTTCATAACCAGGTAGTGCTGTACAAGCGGAACCGGGAATTGCCGTGGTTGCATAAGATCGCAACAAAAGAGATTCATTGACCACCCAAAAATGGATTATCAGGAATTGTAGGGACAAAGACATATACAATGATGACAATGAAGAAGATGGAGGCTCATGTCAAGCACTCTTGGTGACATTGATCATATCAACTGAATTAACTGAACTCATGAATTTTAATTTGTGGTACAGTGTTCATGGTCCCCACCCTCCACAGAATCCAACAAGGGGATGCCCAGTCAGGTGAAGGGCTGCACGGGCCCTATACCAACATAAACTGAGCTAGGCCCTCACAAATAAAGGAAAATGAAAAGAGAACTGTGAGGAATTGAACTGTCCTCACAAAATGAAATAAATGAATAAATAAAAGAAATGTGTGGTCTCACAAAATAAAGTTAACTGCAAAAGAATAAAAATGTGTGGGGAAACTCAAAACTGTACCCAGATGAGAGCAAGCACTCACTGTACTGCATAATTGGTTATAGCAGGTCCAGTCCACCAGCCAATTGGTCCTATGGAGGTTATCCCAGGAGCTCTAGTTTACCTGAAGCAGGGGCCAGAGTAGTGTGTAGCAGCAGCCCTCAAAATCACTGCCCCTGTGACAAACAGGTTCCCCAATGGCAAGACAGGCTGAAGGGGACCCAGCTAGGCAGCTTCCAAAGGTTCCTGGAAAGGAGAATCCTGGTAGTTGCATCACAAACACATGGGTGAACGTTCAGGACCCAAAGAAGGTATCTGAACCAGGGGAACCTTCACAGGGTTGTTCCCTCACCATGGATAGGAGTTTGCACCGAGAAGCAAAATTTAATAGTATGGCACTTCTCTTCATTTGATACATAAGTAGTTATTACAATTGGCCATTATACCTGGATGATATAGTGAAACAATTATTTTGGGAAATCCACAAATTGGTAAATGAACAAATCACAAGGGTTGGTTGATTGTTTATTTGGGGATTAATGGCATAATGGCAACTAAGGCCATATTGCAAAAAATGCATGATATACAGTAAAAAAGCAAACAGATAAAAATCACAGAACCCACAACCAAAGTTAAAAGCAAATATAATAAAATGTAAAGGTCAAAACCAACAAATAGGAAGAATATAAAAACAATAAATATGTGCAAAGTAATAAATATAAAGATACAAAAGGTAAAACCAGCCCAGGTGTAAAAGACCCAGGTTGTACAGTGCATAACTGATAAAGCCAGAAAACTACAATCTATTAAAATAACCAGTATAATGTAAAAATGCAAAGAGAGTAGGTAAAAAAGGATTCATCAGATATAAAAATGTCTGAGTGTAAGGGGCTCGGATATAAAATCATGAAAGTTAAAATAAAATTGGCATTCAAGCTTAAAAGCTGGACACAAGATTAAAATATGCTTAATGGTTAAAATGGTGTCACAAAACTTGCTCTTAGGTTCGTTGTCCGCCCAAAAAAGAAATGAATGTGTAATATATGAATGACAGTGGAGCTGAGCAAATACAACCTCCTCCTTGCAATTCCTGTGAACACATGACTGCCACGGTTTGACAAAGGGCTTGATCCCGAAAAGTTCGTTTCCGACATATTTGGACCAAGATTTCTGCCACTGTGCCTGGAACTCGATGGAAAAAACACTGCTGGAAGTCCATGTACGGAACCAGTAGTTGAGAGTCAGACAGAGGTGTGGCTGACTTGGCAGCATCATCTGCCAGTCATTGCCCCTGATGCCAACGTGACGGGCACCCAACAGAAGATTATTTGAGATCAAAGCCAAGGTAGCAGACCATGGCTGATCCCATTTGATGTGCCAGATTTTGAGCCATCTGTGAAGACAAGCAAGAAGTCTAGGTGCCCAGCATGATGGCTGACAAAGAGTTGCTGATACACACAATGGGTGTAAAGACCTTCCCTGTCCTGCGAAGAACGCAAAAAGGGGAAACAGTGAGCCTCAATGGTAGTGGCTCAGCTGTCGACTGTGAGATGCTTGTCAGGAATCTTCCTGTCAGCTGTCGACTGTGAGATGATGTCAATTCTGAGAAAGGCTGCAACAGAGTGATGCCAACATGAACTCAAAAAGTACAAGAAGATAAAAAAAAAGTTTGTGATGAAGATTGGCATGCAACCTCTCAAGCTGAAGCTATGGAGGTCACAAAGAATGCTGAATCTCCACACTGTGTTGTACACTTTTTCAATGTCAAAGAAAATTGATACCAGGTGTTCTCAGTGTAAAAACGAATTCCTGATCACCGATTTGTAGCAGATCAGGTTGCCTGTGAAAGCCACACTGGGTGTTGGAAAGGACATGGTGTTCCAAATACCAGGCCAGCCTGGTATTTACCATTCTTTCCAACACCTTGCACACACAGCTGGTCAATGCTATAAGATAATTTTAAGGAATCTTGGGATCCTTGCCTGGCTTGGGACGGCCAAAACGAAGGTCTCCCAGGTGATCACCAGGTGAGCCTTCGATGAAAATATGTTGAATAATCGGAGCAGTTGATCCTTACTTGATGATGAGAGATGTTGGAGCATGACAAAATGGGCATTGTCAGGCTTGATGGCAGATGCACCAGACATGTGCAAAGAAAAGCAAAGCTCCTCCACTATGAATGGCCTGTTGTAAGGCTTGAGGCCATTCAAATGGAAAGACAGCAGAGTGTTCTGCCCTGCTCTTCAGTGCCAGAAACTCGGGGGAGGATGAAGAGCAAGAAGAGATTGAGGAGAATGACTCCCCTAGAGTGTTGCAAATTGCTTGGGGATCAGCAATTGTTTGTTCGCTGTGCTCCAGGATCAGTAATCAGTGGGACATGTAGTTCCAATCTATCTTCCGGACTTTATCTCACACGACCTTAGAACTGGTTGTGCAGATGATAGATGAAGTGTATTTGATCCAAGATTCCTTCTGGCTCTGGTGCCAGATAAATGGGCTGTTGCCCTGGCGTGCTTGAATGCTTCAATGTTAGGGGATGTTAGATATCTCCGAAATATCCCTCAAGCCTTGTTCTGAGCCTTACGAACTACAATGTAGTTGGGATTTAACCACAGTTTTGGGAACTGTGGAAACCAAGTCGAGATCTGAGAAATAGTCGAGGCAGCTGTTTGGGTGATACAGTCAGTGTTCATTGAGCTCAGAAAGGAGCTAGAAGCTACTCCAGCCAGCCTGATCAAGCCTGCACTTTGAGCCACACAAAGGACTACAAGCCACCCCCTCCCCCACATGGGAGATGATACACATCACGGGGAAGTGATCGCTTCCATAACGGTTGTCCTTGACCTCCCATGTAAAGAGTGGAAGAATCGAGGAAGAGCAGATGGTCAGATCAATTGCAGTTAATGTGCGAATTGGGAAGTGGAAGATGTTCTGACACCAGTGTTCAAGAGGGAGAGTGATGAATCCAGGAGCCACTACTCTAGGACCCTGCCTCTCCTGTTGGTGTCAGAACTGCCTCAGAGTAGACTGTGTCCATTGAAGTCCCCCATGATAAGGATGGGCTCCTGCAAGACAAGGTCACAAAGTCTTTCTGGAAGATGATGCTTCTGGGTGGTAGGTAGATGGAGAAGATAGTCAATGAAAATCCCACAAAGAGGCAGATAGCAACTGCCTCTAAGGTGATGGTGAGGGGTATGACCTGAAATGGAGAATGGTTGCTCACAGGGATGGCAACCCCCACCCCACACACAACCTAGACCATTTTCATTCCTGTCCTGGCAAATGAGAGAGAAGTGCCAGATAATGGGATTGTTGGCCATCTGCAGGTATGTCTCCTGCAGGTACACACAGATTGATTTGTATACCCTCAGGAAGACATCCTTTATCAATACTTCTATGGAAATGTCATCAATATTTCTCTAGAATCCATGACAATTCCATTGTAATAGTGTTGCCATCTCAGATCTTAGATGATTGGGTGGATGACTTACGATTTATGTTAACCATCGCCAGCGACAGTGTCAGAAAAACAGAGCATTCAGTATCCATGTCCTCAGAGTCATCTGAGGGTGTATTAAGAGTCATCTATATGAAACCACCAAAAGAAGGGGAGAAAATTTTCTTCTTGGAGCCTGGCATTGGTCCTTTTGGTTTAGAAGGACAGGTTGTTTGTGGTCGGGAAGGTGCCACAGCAGGAATGGAAACCACAGTCGATGTTCATATTGACACAGACTTCAGTTTTGCCAGCATAAAGAGATACTTTGCAGTATGCAAGATTCAGATGTTAGTATGCTAAAATCTGTCTGCACTGCCATGGAAGCCATCGCAATGATAGGCTGTCTGATCATCGCACTGGCATAGAACTTGAAGGGGGTGGGAGGGTAGTGAACTTTCTTGCCTCAGGATGTGATATTATTTAGCATTTTGAGGAGTTGTGCCACTTTGGACAGTTGCAGGAGTACACCAGATATCTGCCACTGCAGTTCAAGCAGCTTGCCTTTTCTAATGTGCAGTCAGGATCGAGATGATCCTGGCTGCCATGAGCACAGGTGGCTCTACCTCTGGCATTGAAATCAATGCAGTGTTTGGGATATACTGTCGTACCTCGCAGTGAAGGTAATCTGCCTTGATGGAAACTGGCAGGTGTGGCATATTGAAGGTAACAATGAGTACCTGGATAGGTATGAACTTTCCATCATGGTGTTGCAAAACCCAGTGGACTGCTGTCACTCCCTGGAATGACAACTGAGAGAGGATTTCCTCCTCAGAAACATTGAGGCCCCACTCGGAGATCACTCCCCCTGGGAGGAATTCAGTGTCTTGTGGGGTGTGACGTTGACTGCCACCCCAGCAACAGCTATAACATTCAAGAGCAGCTTGGAACATTTCAAGCAAGCAGTTTCCACCTGCAAGACCCCAGATCTTAGGCACCTGACTGATTTTGGTGCTCCTGCGAGATCTTTTCTGATAAAAAAAGGGAGACGTATCCCCAATCACCTGATCACCCGTAGAGTAAATGATCATGAATCTTGGGGATGGAGAAACACACAAAGAAGAAGACATTGAAGATGGGGGTTCATGACGAGCCCTCTTGGTGGCAATGGCTGATGAATTTCATTTAAAGGAACTCATGTTTGTTTTTTGTGGTTCAGTGCCTTTGTACCAACCCACCACAGAGTCCAACAAGTGGATGCCCAATCAGGCACCAGGGCACCATACCCACACAGTGAGTGAGCCAAGCCCTCACAACTAAATAAGAACAAAAAGGAAAAGAGAAATGTGAGAAACTCACTCAAATCCTCACAAAATAAAACAAGTGAAAAAATAAAAAAGGGTGAGAACCAAACTGGCCTCATAAAAGAAAGAAAACTACAAAATTAGTAAATGTATGGGGAACCTTGCAAACTATTGCCTGGACGTGCACAAGGCACTCACATACTGCACAGTTGGCCCCAGCAGGTCCAACCCACCAGCCAATTGATCCTGAGGGGACTACTCTGGGACCTCCTGCTTACCTGAAACAGAAGTCAAAGCAGTGTGTAGCAGCAGCCCAGAATAGGCTGCCCAGCCCCATGACAAACAGGCTCCCCAAAGGCAAGATGGGTCAAAGGTAACCCCACTAATCATGAGCTGAGGAGAGTAGACAGGGACCTCCCAAGCAACTACCAGGATCCTCCATTCCAGGGACATGTTGACAAGCATTCTGGACCCTGGAAGGTACCCAAACCAGCAGAACTTTCACACGGTGGTCCCTCACCATGGACAAGAGCTTGCACTGAGGGAATGACAAGTGAAAACCAATAAGAAGATATATAAAAAATACTTACCTTTAACAAGAAGTCTATCTCTAACAGAAACACGACATGCAAGAGTTATGCCATCTTCTTTTACTGCTGTGCTCCTCCTTTCTTCAGCTTCTTTCTTAATTTTTTTTGATAAAGTGATCATGATGAATATCTTCTTGCATGTTCCCGTGCAAATTATTATACAGATGCTATAAATGGAACAGTATCTTTAAAATAGATATTTCAACAAACTTTAAGTTGTTGAAATATTAAATTTAATAAATGAGTTATCAGGTTAATTATTTTACTTTCTTATTGTTACTTTTATAATTCTTCAGCATTTCCAATATCAGTAACTCTTTTCATAGCACAAAATAATTTTTAATAGAATTTTGGTTGGCATAGTAGGTTCGTTAGTAGTAAAATAGGAAAAAAGTTTTGGAAAAATCAATATAAGCACAAATTGTAAAATCCACAATTGATATACTGTACACACAAATTAATCTACTGTAAATACAAATTAAAGTTAAATAACACACTGAGATCTGAATAATAACTATGTATAAATTCTGAAGAACTGTATACAATATAATAATCCTAAGATTACTAAAACCATTTTAACAGTTTATGGCACTTTACAACAAATTGTACATCCTATAATTTCAAACAATATTACACACAATAAAGAGGAAAACCAACATTTGCTTCATTTATTTATATGCCCTTTAGTGCTTTATTTTCATTAGACTCCAAAAAACTTTGCTAATAATCTGTTTAAAATGACAGACAAAAAATAAAAGATCACTAAGTAAATATGTTGGAAAAACACAGTGTGCTGAATTAAAGGTAAATTAAGTTAATTCTATAAACACTGTAGGTATTGGACTCTCAAGTGTTTAGTGACAAACATTCGGCTCATTGACACTAATGTGGTAATTAATAGTCATAAATTGATGCTGTGAAATTTAGGTTAAAGAGTCATCTGCATTTTCTTCGTTCTTCAGAGGTGCTTCATTGGTTGTACAAGGAGGACAATTCCAGGGTGTGTGCGTTCTTGGTGGCTGATATTTTCACAGGTCCAGTATTACTGCTTCTCACTTGGGGATAGTTCTTAAGTGCCGTGGTGTTGCATTTTGCTGCCTCTGTGATATGAGCCACTGGTTCTCATTCTAAACTTCACACTCCTATTAGTACACTGTCCTGGCAGTGGGATGAGAAAAAGATGTGATGCACTCACTCGGTGGGTGCACATGTGGACTGCACAGAGTCACCAAGGTCAAGCGCGGAACAGGCATGCCCTGAGGTGCCATGAAAGGAGGATGAATTGTAAGTGCTCTACGAGCTGCACTAGGCCTGTGCGTTCGAGGATTTATAAGAGCAGTCCGGAATTTCAATATAATATGGCAGAACATTGTAGATACATTGCATAAGTTTCATAATATAAATTACTGAGTATCGTGTGAACTTTATCTGTTGAAAGTGAATCTTATCTATCAAAACCAGTATTTATTGATAGTAACCTCATGTGGAAGTTGCATGCAAAAAGTTTCAATATTAGACCTTCAAGAACATAATTTATTTGAAGTTTTTGAGTTTGTCCAAGTTAAAAGTAATATACAATTCTTGGATTGGGTTGTTTTACCTCTGAGCGGCACTTTTTTGCACATTTTGGGCTAAATGGGCAGGTCACAAGGACCCCGAAGGCTCAGAGAAGGTTGGGGGAGGGGACCCACTGGAGCAGCTGTTGGGAGACAGATGATAGTCTCCCGTCAAAGCCATTCAGCCTGTTTTTTAGCATGCACAGGGTATGGCTCTCCCGCACACGCGGCCACGGCTTAATGACCCATCCAATGGACAGCAGCCTTTCCAATTGATGAGCCCATCGGTGTCCCCTATTGACTGTGGGTAGGGCGGGGAATTTTGCGGAGAAAAATCTCAATGCTGACCCAGCTGGGACTCAAACCTGGTAACTGCAGTTGGGTTATTTTACCTCTGAGCGGCACTTTTTTGCACACCATGGGCTAAATGGCCAGGTCACATGGACCCCAAAGGCTCAGAGAAGGTTGGGGGAGGGGACCCACTGGAACAGCTGTTGGGAGACAGATGGTAGCCTCCCGTCAAGGCCATCCAGCGTGTTCTTTAATGTGCACAGGGTATGGCTCTCCCGCACACGGGACCACGGCTTAATGTCCCATCCGACGGGCGGCAGCCTTTCCAAGCCCATCGGTGTCCCCTACTAACCATGGGCAGGAAGGGGAATTTTGCGGAGATAAATCTCAACGCTGACCAAGCTGGGGCTCGAACCAGGGAACTACAGATTACGAGCCTGGCGCGCTACCGACTGAGCCACCCCCGCCCCAATTCTTGGAAATATCATATTTGGAACAAGTACTATTTCATTCGTGTGCATTCTGAATCGAGTTTGTGACCCATTTGAAATATTCAAATTATGCGTTGAGGTGCATATTTAAAAAACGAAAGTTTGATGGTTTTGGAATTATTACAGTTCATTACAAATTTTAAAAATTCGAAATTATTTAGTAGCCTTTTGTTAACATGTATTGTCAATGATTGGGATGATTCAAGTGTAAAAGTGTGCAATAAAATTCCACAGTGGTATTTTTAAATATGGTTTCTCCTAGAAAAATGGTTTGTAAGCATTATGTAGGCCAGGCTCCCAAAGTAATCAACTGTTTACCTAATACCATAAAAAATGAATGAAATCTTATCATTTTAAAATTAATTATGAAATGGATACTCGGGTAAAATGCAGAAAATCAATTATAGTGATTATGCCTCGCTTGATTACAGCATTTAAATATACATTTGAGTCATAATGTTTTTATATGTTTAATAATTTTTTGGTTTTAATTTTTTAATGCTAAGGGTTTGTTTATGTTCATGAGAAATAAGTTAACATTGTTCCTATAAACTATTTCATGCTTTCAAATCTAATATCTCATAGATGAGCTTTGGCTCACATGTAGTTTTGTATTTTACACATTCAAAATTGGTTAGTTATGTTGGAAAAGAAAAACATTTATTACTTTGTGTTGTTATAAGCTTGAAAGTACATGTTTGTAATGTAACAGAAGTGTGAAACAAATCTGAATTGAGTTGACAATTAAATTGGTAAACCAAATTTGAATTTGAGAGTATTATATTTCTCACAGATATTTTGCTACACTATCTTGGGTGGTATGGCTGTTTTGTTTCCCTGTCATGTGTGACACCCCTCCCTTTCCCCAGTTGTGACGATCTTCCATTCGTTTCTGGTGTCATTGCTGAGTGCGAGCCCTGGTCTAAACATCAGCAGGGTCTAAGTTTGCCTGATGTGCAGAATGTAGTTAAATAAAGAGTTTATGCATTCCTTATAGCAATGGTTTCCAAGCTGAAGTGGGTGATATTATGTCTGTATGATTCCTATTGATGTAGATGAGGAGGGTCTTTCATTATTTTCAGCTGGTATCTGGTTGATGGAGAGCTTATCATTTTGGCCATATCAAACTGTGGAGGAGTTTCTTCAGTTATAGCTGTTTGTATGAGGGCTGTGAGTTGCAGTTTATTTCAGAAGTCCTGTTGGTATTCCTCCAAGCAAACCTTCCGCAGCTTCAAAATTCGCCTGGAGGAGCACCACTTTTATACTTGAATCATCCCATTGTTGACAATACATGTTAACAAAGGGCTACTAAATAATTTCGAACTTGCAAAATTTATAATGAACTATAATAATTCCAAATACTATCAAACTTTCGTTTTTTGAGCATGAACCTTAATGCATAATTTGCAGATTTCGAATGGGTCATAAACTCGATTTAGAATGGGCACCCATGAAATAGTACTTGCTCCAAATAAGATGTTTCCAAAAATTGTATATTACATTTAACTTGGGCAAATTCAAAAGCTTAAAATAAAGTATGTTCTTGAAAGCCTAATATTCAAGCTTTTTACTATGCTTTTTATATGCAATTGCCACATGAGGTTACTATCTATAAATACTGGTTTTGACAGATAGGATTTACTTTCAACAGATAAAGTTCACCCGATTCTCAGTAATTTATATTCTGGAACTTACGCAATGTATCTACGATGTTCTACCATATTATACTGAAATTCCAGATTGTTCTTATAAATCCTCGAATGCACAGGCCTAGTGCAGCTCATAGAGCACTTCTGACTCACCCCCTTTCACGGCACCTCAGGGCATGCCTGTTCCGTGCTTGACCTAGGCAACCCCATGTAGCCCAAATGTGCACCCACCAATCGAGTGCATTGTGTCTTTATCTTATCATGCTGCCAGGACAGTGCCTGCCTGACAACATGCTGAAGCAGACAGCACAAAACATGCCACAATGCCTGGTCACCAACATCTCGTATAGGCAACTGGCTTAGTGCACTAATAGGAGCGTGAAGTTTAGAATGATAACCAGTGACTCTCACCACAGAGGCAGCAAAGTGAAATACCACCAAGCTTAAGAACTATTCCCAAGTGAGAATTAACAATGAGCTACCGATAACAGACACAACCCAGAATTGTCCTCCTTGAACAACCAATGAAGCTACCTCTGAAGAATGAAAAAAATGCGGGTATGATTATTTAACCTAAACTTCACCACACCGATCTACAATTATCAATTACCACATTAGTATCAATGAGCTGATTATTTGTTGCGATAACATATGACTAGTCCAGCCCTACAATGTTTATAGAGTTAACTTAATCTATCTTTAATAGAAAATCACAAAAAAAAATCCAAAAACGAAAAAAGAACAACTAAATTACACTTTATGCTACCAACTTCTCTGTTTGCTCCAATCAATCACAACAAACGATACCATTTAATATAATACCATTGATTAGATATTTCCTAAAATAATCTAGCCAACATTAACTTTTGTTCTCCCTCCCCCCAAAGAAACCAGTACTCAAATATAAACTTTTACAATTAAATTTCATATTTTAAACATAGCATAATTGCTCACTTCATTTACTTTTTTTCACAAGCCATATTTTCACATCATTTTTACACACACAAACCAATCAATGCCTATCATTACTTTGTATGACAAAAAATTGTGCCTCTAACAAACATTCAACATAGTGCAACATCAGAGTTGTTTAAGTATACAATGTCAACTGCAAACTTCACTTTCATACATAATTGTTGTTGGCTTCTCTGAAAACATCATTCCTTTAAGAGTCAAATCATACATTCATTCACTAAATAATGCTTTCAAACTAGCTTGCTCATCTAATAGTTATCTTAAGTCAACTCAATCTCACAGGCTTCCAGCTTCCTCATGTTTAAAACTTATGCTGGCAATTTGTGAAAATGCAGTTCTACTGAGCCTGTGAATATATAGCAGAAAATATATTATTGGGCAATTAAAAGGGGAAGTTCCCATATACAAATGACAGAGATAACCTAGATGCTCTAATGGGCTTGCTCTGGTTTCTCATACAGCAAGCAAACGCATACACAAGGACCTGCCTGCTGGTTTAGTAGTCAGGGTTGGGTTGTTTTACCTCTGAGAGGCAATTTTTTGCACACCATGGGCTAAATGGCCAGGTCACATGGACCCCGAAGGCTCAGAGAAGGTTGGGGGAGGGGGCCCACTGGAACAGCTGTTGGGAGACAGACAGTAGCCTTCCGTCAAGGCCATCCAGTGTGTTCTTTAACGTTCACAGGGTATGGCTCTCCCACACATGGGGCCACGGCTTAACGTCCCATCCGACGGACGGCGGCCTTTCCAAGCCCATCGGTGTCCCCTACTGACCGTGGGCAGGGCGGGGAATTTTGCGGAGATAAAGCTCAATGCTGACCCAGCTGGGACTCGAACCTGGGAACTACAGATTACGAGCCTGGCGCGCTACCGACTGAGCCACCCCTGCCCCTTAGTAGTCAGGTATACTAACCATTAGACCAGTTATGAGCTATTACGTATGATTATAACAAAAGTAATTTAAATTTTTAAGAACTATAACATTTCAGCTGTACTTTCATATATATATTACAAATAGATATTTTAGAGCTCCTAAATAATGCTATTCTTTTCAATGTATCCCTCAACTTCATGCATTAGAAAGTAACAAACCTTTGCAACCCTTCAAACTGCCATTAGCACACAGCCCAGATCACTGGTTCCAGGTTTTTAAATTCTCAGGGGGGGGGGCTCACATAGAATAATGGGATACCATACATATTTAGTCTGTTAGATACATAATAGAAAATTTTCAGAGGGTCCTTAGGCCCCTTGAATACACAAGGAAAGAGGACTTCCTTGGCACAGGAATCAATCTTTCTGTGGGAGGGCAATTTAGGCATAGGATTTCCCCTCCCCCCAACCAGCAAATTTTCATCTTTTAAAAAAATGAGTTTTTTTAAGCTTATATTCAACAGTTTTAATAGATTATTAAACAGTATTCTCAGTAACTTGGCTGTGCCACACTGGTGATACGTTTATTTCTTTTTACTTTGGTGCACTAACTTTTTGGCACTTAGCAAAGATCCCCAAAATTCAACAACCAAAGAAAACATTCATAATGTTTAGTAAAAAAAAAGCAGTCAAGAAAGTATTCCTCCATTTCACCATTGTATAATGCTGGCCCATGTTTTAAAATTTAGACAAATGAATTCATAGTTCATCACTTGATTTACTTAAGTTGTTTATTTAAGCTGTTTTAAGTAACAAGATGAAGTAGATGAAAAATTGCCTTGAGCTGGGTGGGATCTGAACCCATGACCTCCTGATGACATGTCTAGTTGCTCTGACTACTGAGCTACTGGCCCTGATGAATCTCTCCTCTACTGCTGATGTTATACTATACACCATCTGGTAATTCACTGTCTTTTGAGTGCATTTGGTAACTCAATTCTTCAGAGCCTTCCCAGGCATTGTACATGACAAGCCATGCTACAAGAGTCTACTGGCTGATACTGTTTTTTTTGTGGGCAAATCGGAATCTGCAACACTTCTGGTATGATCAATAGTACCTTGTATTTAGACAAATGAATTCACAGTTCATCATTGATTTACTGAGTATTTAAAGACTACTAAACTGTTTTAAATAACAGAATGAAGATGGGTGCGTATGAAAAATTGTCTTGAGCCAGGTGGGATCTGAATCCACAACTTCCTGATGACATGTCAGGCTGTCAGGTTTTGCATAATCCTATTTACTTCTTCACTATATTACTGTGAAAAAGTCTTATTAAAAGTAATATGCTTTTAAATTTGTTTAAATTTTTATTTTTATAAAATTTGGAGTTAAATTCTGTTTAACTTGGTATATAACACAACCTATTTTTGTTGATTGGTGGTTATTTTTAAAAAAATTCTAAAGTTGATTTATCTGACTCAGCACAATAGACAGAAAAGCCTGGACTTTTCTCAAAGTATGGTAATGAAAAAAAATACATAACAGGAGAAATATTTGAGATAACAAGAACTGTTTCTATTTTTCTCTCTCTCCAGTACCTGTATATTTCAAGTATTCCTTTTGCTTTAGACGCATACCTCATTATTACTTCTTTTTTTTTTTGGGGGGGGGGGGGGAGGAGTAATATAACTTGTCAGAACAAAAGTACACTTTTTTGATTTTTTTTTCTCATCTCTCCTTTGAGGACTGAGACCCTTTTCTTCCCACTGACCCCTCTCCCCACTCCTAAAATTTTTTCTCATTCTGATCCAGCCTTTACTGCCATGTCATGTGCTTCCTTTGAGGGTCAAGGGTTTATTTGAAACAAGAAAATTAATTTTCTTGTTATTCAGAAATAAATTGCTTTTCTATTCATGTGCATTATATTTATTTTTCCATTATTTAAAAATAAATTTTTATTTGCATCACCAGATACTTTTTTTACTACATGATTCTAAAAAAAAGTCCTATTAAAACTAGTCATCATTTCTGTCAAATATTTCATTTTGAGAAAATCAAGATTTAAATGCTGATTAATTTGGCATATGACAATTCCTTTTATTAGTCATTTGTCAAAAAAATTCTAAAGTTAATTTTTTTTTTTCTGAGCATTGGGAGAAAACAGTTTAGTCTCTGGATGTAAACCAGTTTTTCAGGCTGGGCACAGTTAGAGTTTAGTAGTAGTAGAGTAGTGGAGAGTGCCAGTAAGTAGGAGAGCAGGTTCAGTTCTGTGTGCGAGCTTGAGGCTGTATCCGTATTAACTTCTTTCACTAGGATATATTTGTGTCATCATTTCTTGACCTGAATTATGGTTAGTTTGATTTGAATAAATGGTTTATTTTATTTATATTGATTTGATTGAATTTTTTCTTCTTGAGCAGGGTTAAAAATTAACTTATAATTTAGTGGACTTTCACATAAATTTGCCACTGTTTACGCTAAAAAATAAACGTTGAACCCTAGTGGTTGGGAAGTAGATTTATTGCCTGGCACCCAAATTCCTAAGCTATCTGGCATTTGATTATTGGGAGCATTAGCAATGCATGCTTTCAATCAAAGTCAGACACTGAGGGATTTGGGTTGTTTTACCTCTGAGTGGCACTTTTTTTTGCTCACAGTAGACTAAATGCGAGGTCACAAGGACTCTGAAGGCTCAGAGAAAGTTGGGGGAGCTGTGGGGAGACAGATGGTAGCCTCCTATGAAGGGCATCCAGTGTGTTCTTTAACATTCACAAGGTATGGCTCTAGTGCATGTTGGGCCATGGTTTTATGACCCATTTGATGAATGGCAGCCTTTCCAAGCAAAATGGTTTCACGTCCTGGCCTCAGTCCCCTTGTGACTGCAGATTAGGAGCCTAGTGCCAGACACTGTGGGAATCTCTCTTTTTATTGGAGGTATTTGATGATTTCTATAAAAATACAACCATATGTTTCATACTTGGATTAACATACTTAATATATTAAATGTTATACACTTTTTGTATATGTATATATTTTTATTTATCACTTTTGTATCACTTATTTTATTTATCACTTTTTGTATATGTATATCTTTTCAACTTAAAGCATTAGTTGTTTTTTTAAATTAACATTTCTTTTAGACATTAATTTTTCCAGTATTTTACAGTTTTCAAATGCAAAGTTTTAACATTTCCTTAACCATTGTCAACCGTCAAGTCAAATGTCTCAGGACCAGTTAATATCAGATCTCATAGCTGCAGTGGCTGCAGATGAAGTTTGAGGTGTCAAATAGCGAGAGTCTGACAAGCCAGAGGATTTCCTTCAATTTGAACAGGAGGAGATCCGATTTCTGAAAAATTGGTGAATCAATATTTGACTTCCTCAACTGGAGATACGACAGGTGCTATTAAGAACCTTTTTGTCAGGTACAACACTACCATTCCTTCTCTTGCACACGTTGAGAGGTTATTTAGCATTGGTGACCATGTTCTCAATAAGCGGAGGGGCTGAATTACAGATACCAATTTTGAGCTGCTGTTGAAATTTAACAGCAGCTCAAAATTTTTAACAGTTACTTACGAACAGAATAGGAAAGTTAAAAAAATCAGTATATTTCTGAATAAGTGACTGGCTGCAAATAGTGATGAAGATTTCGTTTTGCTTTGGAACATTTAGTACGAGCAGCTAATGGATATTACTTCATACAATATTGGACAAGTAATGTCATTATTCTTTGCTGCACTTTTGATTAGTTTCATTTAATGTGTTCATGAAATCTTGTGACATATACTTTGGATTCAGCTGATCCAAAAAATCGAGATTTTTCCTGGAAAGATTTTGGTGATTTTGATAGTGAATCAGACAAATTTTTAAGCTTCCAATATTCATAAGTGGGGTATCAATTCCAGTAGAATATATTATTAGTGATGGAAATTTTTTCCCCTTCTAGAATTATTTATATCACTCCTCAAATATGTACTGCAATTAGAAATATAATTTGAAACTTTACCAAAAACGAAATTATTACGTGATCTCAAATGGCAGTTACCTTAGGTTGGATTGTTTTACCTCTGAGTAGCACTCTTTTGCATACAATGGGCTAAATGGGGAAGGAGATTCAATGAGCAGTTGTCAAGTGACAAATAGAAGCCTCCTATCAAGGCCATCCAGCATGTTTAACATGCACAGAGTATGGCTCTCCTGCACATGGACCCAAGGATGCATATCTGGAGTCCAAGCATGACTCTTATTGCACCATATGCACTCAGTGGTATGCAATATATAATGCTAAGGCATTTGCTTCGACTGTTAGGAACTTGGAAATTATGGTAGTTTTAATTTAAGTAAATGATTAAAATACTGTTATTCAACCTTCTTTTAGATAATAAACAATAAAACATGCAAGTATACAAATTTTTGGTTGGGTCTGGATGAATGGATATGGCTGTCATTAGAAGTGTTAACATCCCAGAACATTCATACCATTACAGATGGTAATTCATTATTTTCACTGTTCATAAGGAGTTCCTTTTTCACGACCATTGGAGTTCAGCAAAAATGATATGGCTTCTTTTCGACCCTGATTATGGGTACATATAGTCCACCAAGGAACTAAAAGAAAAACATAGCACACATAGAAAATAAACTTCAAGAGTACTTATTTTGTGAGCAGTCTCCTTGGCCATTCTCCATCATTCAATGGTAACCTGTGTCTTCTGGTGGCTATTCATTTCCACAAGTTGGGGGAAGATGTAGCTGTTGGAAAGTAAATGGACTAGTTTGGTTAGGAATACCAGTTCATATCTGGGAGCCTATATTGCATCTGGCCATTACTTGGTCAAAAGTGTTTTACAACCGATGCTTAAAATATGCTGTGCTAAGAAGGTTAAGATAATTAATTACCTTTAACACTGAAGTCTTTGAAAGATCCAGAGATACCCAAAGCATATCGTGATTGGCTACTTAGTCATTATGACAGTTAAGGTTTGCATACTACTAAAGGTGACAAAGAATGGGATCAGTTTAAAAAGATTTTTCTTAATCCTAATAATACTGTTTTGGTTAAAAAGGAACATAGGAGAATGTTGAGTGATAAGGTTATGGAGGTTATTTCTGAAGGAGGTATTGCTGGAATAATTTGAATCTACACACTACTAGTCCTAATACACAACATTACAAAAAGCTTAATAAACATGTAAATGATCAATTAACAGCTGATAAGAATCTTTGGCTTCATACCTTGGTTGGCAAAATTGAAGCAGCAGCTAAACAGCAGTGAGTTGTTCCAGATAATTAATGTTTTGTGTGGGTAGAAACAGACAGGTACACAGGAATTGAAGTATAAAAATGGTAATATTGTTGAAGGTGAGGATTCTATCAGGTGGCTAGGTGGGCTGAGCCTTTCATTGATGTTCTATACAACATAGTTCTAACCCCATTGTTTCTAATGAGGACAGATGAATTACTGATTTTAATGCTGGCCATATATACAATCTCCAAATAAAAACTGCATAAATTCCTAGAGGTATATGAAATTACTACTGAAATACTTACAGCTGGGAATGTTCATATTACATAGCTGACTAAAATTTTTAATATCTTTTATGATAGAAGCATTGTTACTAAGGATTTTACTAGAGCTATTATCTTGAATTTTAAAAATGGTGATTGAAGTTCTTGTGATAACCATAGGAGTATCAACCTACTTTCTGTTCCAGGAAAAGTTCTTTGCATTGTTGTGCTTAATAGAATTAAGAATTTGGTTTCATCTACAACTGCATGATGAGCAGTGTGGATTCAGAAGTGGTAGGGAATGTATAGATCAAATAAAACTTTTAATATGCAAATAATTTGAAGAATAAACTTAAAAAAAAGTTATAGCTCAATGATGGAGAACTTTAAGTTACTTTAATTTCTGAGCAATAATGTCTTTTTAATTGATTGTAGATGAAATAATTTCACTTAGGCAGATTGTTGAGAAATGTTTAGAGTTTCAGAAACTAGGTTACTAGCTTTATAGATTTCAAAAATGCTTTTGACTATGTTCATCAACATAGTGGTTGATTGTTAGATCATATGAAATACCTCACAAGTGAGTTTGCATGATGAAAGCTCTCTATAATAACACTAAATCACATGTGAGAGTTGGTAAAGCTTGTAGCAACTGGTTTAGCATTGCTAGTAGAGTTAGAAAAGGGTGCATTTTATCTCCTTTTCTTTTTAGTTTGGCTATTGATCGTTTTGCAGAATTCTTTGCAAAGACAAGATTTTGGCCCTAAATGGTCTAGAGGTTTCAAAATTTCTGATTTAGATTATGCAGATGATTTGGCATTGTTTGGCTAATGATGTTGATAAGACTGGTAATAGAGTAGGTTTGGTGATAAACAGAGATAACATTAAAGTAATTAAAATTGATCAGTAGATGGTTGCTTCAGTTGCTTTGAATAGTTATACTGTTGATCAAGTGTCTTGGTTTAATTATCTTGGGAGCTATCTAACAAATGCTGGTAATGTGCAGTATGAGATAAAGAGAAGAATTTGAATTGCTGCTGGGACCTTTAAGAATCTTTGAAGAATGTGTTCAGAGAAAATATTTGGTCTATACTTCCCTATCACTTTTGAGTCCACACTGCTATTATGCAATTGTCAATCAACTAAATTTTTAATTCTATTAAGCACAAGTTTACCTGGAACTGAAAGTAAGCTGTTACCCCTATGGTTATCACAAGAACTAGAATCACCATTTTAAAATTAGGGATGATAATAGCTCTGGTAAAGAACAATGTCTTTATCATAAAAGATAATTCAATATTTCTGTCAGCCATGTGATAACAAAAACACTCCCAGCGCTAAGCATTTCAACAGTAATTTCATGTACCCCTGGGGTTTTATGCAGTTTTTATTTAGAGATATGACAGCAGTGATGTGACAACAGAAATAGCAACAGTGTGGTTCATGGCATAATATGTTTTTTCAGTGATAATTTTAATTTGTTTAAAAAGGAAAACAATTGAATTTACATTTTTTAACTGAAGCTGTGTGTGAAGAGAACTCCTGAGAGCTCAAGAAATGAAAAATGCAAGAGTTCTTCAGTTGATACTTTGAGGATACTCATTTAACTGTTACAAAGTGCCTAGCAAAAATAGCACCATTGTTGAATTTGGTAAATCTAAATATCTGAAATGATTTATGATACTTGTTCTTCCCACATATTTGACGAAAAAGAAGTTTTGGAGTGTTCCAAGGGTTTTTTAAGACATTTTATCACCATGCATATATTGGAATGATTGAATCAAAGCTTCCACAAATTATCCAAGGAGGAAAAGAAACAATGGAAATGCATTAACAATTCAAATCAAAGTCTTGATGGCAAACTGTGACAAAAGCAGGACATGTGAATTCGAGAGCTGGAGAAGCAGGTAAGGTAAAAAATTTAGTTTTTGTTGAGGAAGATCAAGTAGTAATTAGCTTAAAAGAAGCTGTAAGTATAATGAAATTAGATTACAGAGAAACAATTGAAGAAATTCAAAGAGAAATAAGTGATAGCAACCATAGTCTGACAGAAGATAGGACTTAAAATCACTTAAATACAACACATTGCAAAATTATAAATTTCAAGACTCGGTTGCTAATTTTGCAAGAAAATAGATCTCTTATAAAGGAAAATGACGCTTTAAAATTACAGATAAAGGATATTTGAACTGAGTTGGATGAATTAGAAATAAGATCAAAATCTTGCAATATTGAATTGGCAGACATACCTAAAGACCAAACGAAATATTTCACATGTTGTAACTAAAGTAGTTGAAATACTACAGATAGGAAATACAGATGACATCATTGTGGCTTACAGAGTACCGACAATCAATAAAAGCAAGATCAAAGCAATAATAGTAAAGTAATAAATATTTTGCGAAAAAAATGTTGACGACATACGAGCGAAATCCCATATCGGCAAAATCCCCCCCCCCCCCAGCAAAATATTTATTGATTTATCAACGTCAAAAGAGCAGCAGGTAACGCTGTGATTCTACCTATGTTTAAATCATTAATTTAATAACGCTAAATAGCATGATGAGACTATTATTTATTTCCATTTCACTCTGTGCAATATAAAGGTAATAGTTGCCATCTGAGATCATAGATAGCGCCAATGGTTGGCTCGAAAATCTTGGTGACAGAGTTTAGTCTTAAAATTTGCGAAAAAGGATGAGTTGGCATTAGTTCAACTGGGAGAATACTCTGGCATGTTTCTGAAGAGATGCAAGGTTCATATCCCGTGTGTCGGTGAAAAATTTTTCCGCAAAATATTTATCGATTTACCAACGCCAAAACAGCAGCAGATAACGCTGTGATTATCATCTATAATAGTAAAGTTCAAAGATAGCTCAATTAGCGACAAGTGGATAAAAAAAATGCTAAGGACATGAAAATATTGAAAGCAAACATAATTAACAGTAAATTTCAGGATACTAGATTATTTGTTAATGAACATCTGATCGAGCACAAAGCAATTATTCTTCAGGGTGAAACAGTTTAGGTTAGAAAATAACTAAATATGCATGGGTAAAAAATGGGAAAGTCTACCTCAGAAAAACAGATATAAGTAAGATTACTAGAATTAGAAATGAAGATTTAGATAAACTCAAGAGTCAAGATGGCAAACAAAGGATTTGTATAAGAACAGACTGAGGAAAATACAGTGCTTATCAGAGAACTATGAAATTTCAAGGAACATAATAAAAATTACCATAAAGACTTGAACATAATACATTTGAATATAAGAAGTCTTAGAGAACATTTTGATGAACTATAGGTACTACTTAAGTGTTTTGGTAATACCTTGGATTTAATTCTTTTATCCGAAATATGGAGAAATGTGGAGGAAATAAATCTTTACAATATCGAAGTCTATTGTACTACAAATGTAGGGAATTCAATAGACCAGGTGGAGTCCTAATTTATAAAAATAAATAAAAATAAATACCCCCTCAAGCAGCTGCTTGCCACAGAGGTCTGACAGGAGCCAGGCAAATAATAAATTAAATAATGCATTATTCAGTTTAATATATATACAGCAAAAAGCATTTACTTTCATGAATATAGATACAATTTATGCATTCTATTATTATATAGATCTTATAACTTTTCAGTTGATCAATTTAATGTGGATGTAAGGATTCGGTGTTCACCTGATGCCAACAGACAATCTAGCACCACGAATTCTTGGCTAAACCTTACTGGACAAAGAGTTTCAGAAGGGTGTAGCAGCAAGGTCAAGTGAATTGGCCAATTCTAGTGCATGCTCCCTCATCCCTCCAGCAGGTCACATGAACTGACTGAGCAGCAAGAGAAAGTTAAGGACTCTGCTGCTGCATCTCAGAGAGGAAAGTCAAGCATAGACTGTTGGTTGTGCACCATAGTTGGTGTTAAGCATAGACTGTTGGTGGTGTCATCCTTCATTGGACTCTAGGTCCAGGAGCCCCACATTTGGTTGGCTGGCTCATAGTGTGAATAGTTAAGACCAAAGTATGGTCGAAGATAGTCATTTGTAGATATGAAGTGTACATATGTATGTAAATAAATTTATTGTAAATAGTAATCTTGTGGTGCAGTAATTTCTGGCTACCAGGGACTTTACCTACCTTTTAGAGCACCCAATTTAATTCTCCTACCCACATAGCCCATAACATCCTCATGGGAAAAAAGAGTAAATGGCATGTGGTATCATAGTCGTGGGATCTAAGGAGTGGGTACAGGTGGCTTCCCATAAAGTGATTTTTTTTATTGTTGCGTCTTTAAAAATCCAAATAATCATTTTCTCTCTGCAAGAACGTGGAATGTGAGGATATTACATAGATATTATTCTCTTGATGTCCTCATGCAGGAATTCAAGCGCTATAACCTAGATATTCTAGGCTTGAAAGATACCAGATAGACAGGTAAAGGTGAGATACTTAAAAATAACTTTAAATTTCTCTTTACAGGAAGGGAGGATGGAAAGCATCACCAAGGCATGGGTCTGCTGCTCAGCAGACATGCTAGTGATGCTCTTCTTGGATATGAGTGCACTAATGAAAGGTTTCTTACAGCAAAATTTCAGACCAGCATTAGACTTGAAAGTTATCTGCTGCCCCCCCCCCCCCCACACACACACACACACACACACACTGAGGATGCCAATGAGGATGAGAAGGATAAGTTTTACGGACAACTTCAGGAGATATTTTGAATTCTGTCAAGAAAGGAGATATTACCCTTGTTCTAGGTGACTTCAATGCCAAAGTTGGTACTGACTCTGACCTTTGGGGAGGGGTTATAGGCCCTTTTGGTATTGGTAGCTGCAATGGCAATGGGCAACGTCTCCTACAGGTAAAGGGGCGGGGGTGGCTCAGTCGGTAGCGCGCCAGGCTCGTAATCTGTAGTTCCCAGGTTCGAGTCCCAGCTGGGTCAGCGTTGAGATTTATCTCCGTAAAATTCCCTGCCCTGCCCACGGTCAGTAGGGGACACCGATGGGCTTGGAAAGGCCGCCGTCCGTCGGATGGGACGTTAAGCCGTGGCCCCGTGTGCGGGAGAGCCATACCCTGTGCACGTTAAAGAACACGCTGGATGGCCTTGACGGGAGGCTACCATCTGTCTCCCAACAGCTGTTCCAGTGGGTCCCCTCCCCCAACCTTCTCTGAGCCTTCGGGGTCCATGTGACCTGGCCATTTAGCCCATGGTGTGCAAAAAAGTGCCGCTCAGAGGTAAAACAACCCAACCCAAAATCCTACAGGTAAGCAAACTCAATGGTTTCAGAATAACTAACACATATTAAACACACTGCAATATACATAAATACACATGGGTTTCACCTGATGGGCTGCATAGGAATACGATTGATTATATTAATTAACAGCAAATGGGCTAGTTCTGTTAGAAATACCAGGGCACATAAATAAAAATAAAATAAATACCCCCTCAAGCAGCTGCTTGCCACAGAGGTCTGACAGGAGCCTGTCAGTTTATATGCCACAGTAGGAGATCTGAGAGGATGGTAGGACCTCAGCAGAAAAACGACACACACATCCATGCCTAATACCGGGGCTCGAACCCAGGTCCCTTAGATCAGTAGCCAAGCGTGCTAACCACTCGGCCACGGGATGGCTCAGGGCACATAGGGGAGCTGAAATGGATCTGACCATTACCTTGTTAAAAGTGTCTTGCAACTTAAACTTAAAAAGTGTTGCTAAATTTAAAAAAATTACCTTTAATTCTGAAGCTCTGAAAGACCCAGTTATAGCTAAAGCTTACATTTATAGGTTACTTAATCATTATGACAGTCATGGTTTGCTTAATACTGAAGTGGAGGAAGAATGGGACTGTTTAAAACAGGCTTTTTTGGAAACTAACAGTACTCTTTTAGGAAAAAAGGAGCAGAGGAGGCAGAATTATTTAAGTGATAAGGCACTTGAGCTTATTACAGAAAGAAGGAACTGCAGGAATGTCCTTAATCAGTACCCTTCTAGTCCTAATAGAAAGGATTACAGAGAGCTTAATAAACGCGTAAAGGATCAGTTAGCTGCTGATAAGAATCCTTGGCTTGATGGCTTGGCTGACAAACCTGAGGAAGCATTAGGCAGCACAACAGCAGAGAGCTGTACCAGATAGTTAATGTTTTATGTGGTAGAAAATGGACAGGCATATAAGGATTGCAGGATAAACAAGGTAAGGTTATAGAAGGGGAGGATTCTGTCATGGCTAGATGGGCTGAGAATTTCAGTGATGTTCTAAACAATGTGGTTAGTTCTACTCCCATTGTTTGTAATGATGATAGATGCATTGGCGGCTTTAATGTTGGCCCTATAACACAATCTGAAGTTATTTTGGCTATTTCTAAACTTAAACTTCGTAAATCCCCAGGGGTAGATGAAATTACTACAGAAATGCTCAGAGCTGGGAATGTTTTGGTTACCACTTGGATGACTGAAATTTTGAATAACTTTTATGATAAAGGCATGGTTCCTAAAGATTTTACCACAGCTATTATTATCCCTATTTTCAAAAAAGGTGATCGCAGTTCTTGTGATAACTTTAGGGGTATCAGCCTACTCTCTGTTCCAGGGAAAGTTCTTTCCATGATTGTGCTTAATAGAATTAAGAATCTGGTTGACAGGCAATTGCGTGATGAGCAATGTGGATTCAGAAGTGGTAGGGGATGTGTAGATCAGATATTTTCACTTAGGCAGATTCTTGAGAAATGTTTACAGTTTCAGAAACCTTTGGTTGCTAGCTTTGTTGATTTCAAAAAGGCTTTCGATTCTGATGATCATAATTTGTGGTTGATTGTGCAATCATATGGTATACCAGACAAGTTAGTTAACATAATGAAAGCGCTCTATAATAACACTGAGTCATGTGTGAGAGTTGGTAAGGCTTGTAGCAATTGATTTAGCATTACTTCTGGTGTTCGACAAGGATGCATTTTGTCTCTTTTTCTCTTTAGTTTGGTTATTGATTATGTTATGCGAAATTCACTTCAAGGGAAAGATTTTGGCCTTAAATGGGCTGGAGATACAAAAATTTCTGATTTAGATTATGCTGATGATTTAGCCCTTTTGGCAAATGATGTTGATGAGATGAACTCTTTCATTCAAGCTGTTCATGAGACTGGTAGTAGAGTAGGTTTGGTTATAAACAGAGAGAAAACTAACGTGATGAAAATTGGTCAGGCAGGTTGTGATTCAGTTCATCTGAATGGTTGCAGTCTTGAGCAGGTGTCACAGTTTAATTATCTTGAGAGCTATGCAAGAGATAATGGTGATGTGCAGTACGAGATTAACAGATGAACAGGGATTGCTGCCGGGACTTTTAAGAATCTATGGAGATTGTTTAGAAATAGGCATATACACCTAAAGACTGAAATTAGACTGTATAATAGTTTGGTGTTCTAGGGGTTAGTTATGGTAGTGAAACTTGGACACTTTGTAAATAAGATAACAGGAAACGATGCTTTTGATTCTAGGTGCTTATGCAGCATCTTGTGCATTAGGTAGTTCAACTTTGTAACTAATGATGAGGTTGGGCAAAGGAGTCTGCAACCTCCTTTAAGCAGCATATTGTGCAGAGAGAGACTCCGTTAATTTGGCCATGTTGCCCATATGGATAATTATAGATTGGCGAATAGGGTTATGAACAGTGTGCCTAGAGGCCTCAGAAGGAGGGAGAGACCTAGGATGCAGTGGGCAGACAATGTCAAACAGGACCTTGTTAGAATTGGTGTGCAGTGGCCGGATGCAGCAGATATAGCTAAGGACAGCTATGCTTGGAGAATTAAACTGCATGGTCTGGTTGGACCTCCGTAGCCCATGGCTGCTTGAGGATGATGATGTATGCTGCAAGAGACTGTCATCTGTGGAGTCATTCTTGAAGAACTTCGGTATTGGTAAGAACTAGCCTGTAAGTCGGTCAATGTATCGAGTGTTTTTTCCATGCTATGCCATATAACACATGGGGCAACACAAAAAGGATTTGAAATGCACTCACAAATACAATGCAACATCAGACAGTTCATGGAGGAATTTGGGAACAAAATGTTTGGGGAGACAGAAAAAGCATAGGTTCTGCAGCTTTAGAGACGGCTGAGCGTTCTGATGCGCATGCACAAGAACTTGGATCAAATGATTAAGCCATGCTCAGACTTGAATTTGAAGAACACAGAGAGAATGCCGATAAAGAATTCCATAGGGAGTAGGCACAATGGGACTTTGAGCTGGAGAAGCTTAGAATCGAGAAAAAGACCAAAATGGCGAGTCTGGTAATGGAAATGACTCGACTTGGGTCAGTTACAGGAAATGTGGCATTGGACATCCCTTCTGTGACCAATATTGGGTCCACCCGCTGAAACACTAAATGAAATGCCTCTATTCTTCAAGTGCATGGAAAGTACCTTTACTAATTTAGGTGTACCAGAAACATGCAAGTGAAGGTCATCCTTCTGATTTTTAAGGAGAGGTTGCACAATCTCATGACCTCATTGCCTGAGGAAGACACAGACAACTTCTATAAATTAAAAGAATACATCTTGGATCATTGCAAAGTGTCTGCTGTAGAGTTTAAACAGCATCTCGATGGAACAAACAAATTATCTAATGAGACTTGGCACACTTTTTACGGATGAGTGAGTTGTTTTACCTCTGAGCGGCACTTTTTTTGCACACTATGAGCTAAATGGTCAGGCCACAATGACCCTGAGGGCTCAAAGAAGGTTGGGGGAGGGGACACACTGAAACATATATTGAGAGAAAGATGGTAGCCTCCCATCAAGGTCATCCAGCATGCTCTTTAACATGCATAGGATATAGCTATTCCGCACACAGGGCGATGGCTTAACATCCCAGTCAATGAACAGCAGTCTTTCCAAACCCACCGGTGTTTCCTACTGACCATTGGCAGGGAGTTTTCTGGAGACAAATTTCAATGTTGCCCCAGCTGAGACTTGAATCTGGGAACTACAGATTACGAGCCTGGTGCACTACCGACTGAGCCACTCTCACCACATCAACCCGTAAGAAAACAGAAAATACAGTAACAGATTTTCCCTTAACAGAGGCCCACAAGTGCAGCCAGTCCATGATTCTCAATGAAGCTCAAAGCCATAAACCATTGCACTCCAGAAGGTATAAATGGTCAGCACCAGGAGTCTGTTAAGTTGACGCCTCCTCAGGAAAAAAAAAAGGTATATATATAATATTACATTAATTACAAAAAAATTACATTAGATATAATTAATAAAGTCCTAAAAAAGTTAAATCCATTAGTATCAAAATATTTATTTCATTTACAGTATTTAATTACTATTAAGCTGTTTAAGTAATCAGATGAAGATGGGTGTAAACATAGTCTTTGAGCCGGATGGAATCTGAACCCACAACCTCCTGATGGCATATTAGGTGCTCTGACCAGTGAGCTAACAGCTGCTGATATTATGCTATACACCATCAGGTCAATCATTAAGTGAGTTTGAGGACTAATTCTTCAGAGTCATCCCAAGCTTGTGCACATAAGAAGCCATGCTTCAAGAGCTTTTTCCACTGATTTTTTTGTGAGTGAATCTGTGCCACTTTTGGTATGATCACTAATGCATTGTATTTAATATAAAAATATTAATAAAAAAATTATTACATTAGATATTTTGCTAATCTGTTGGTTTTTAAAATTGTGTACTTTGGTTGGGTTAAATCCTATTTTATGTATGGTTTGTTGTCATGGGTAGTTTACACATCATATCTACAATCATTGCAAATGCTTCAAATCACATAATTCATAATGAAATTAAGAAAATATGATAGCTCCACTTATATATATATAAAAGTATTTGCAAATTTAAGGGGTAAGAAAATTGTATATTTTTCTAGTCCATCAAATATGTTTAAAAACACAGGATTGCTAGATTATTAGGAAATTGAAAAAAAACCTAGATTTTCAAATTGTTTGGTGATGAATGATAGCCCTTCTAGCTAAGTATACAGGGTGTCTCAAAAATATAGGTACAACCTTTTAGGGGAAGTAGATAACATTTAAAGGAATGAGAATTGCATAGGAACCCATAACCGGAAACGTCACCGTAAGTCAATAGGCGGCGCTGTTCATCAGTGCGCTAGAGGGGAAATTTCGGATTTCCTCATTCGAGCAGTAGTCGGCTTACAAAGAGCAGGCAAAGGTATTCGAACACGGAACTGGCATACATGCACTTAGTGTATGGAATAGCTGAGGGCAACGGAAGAGCTGCTCAATGAATGTATCAAGAACGCTTTCCACAGACACGTACCGGGCCACCGTACATGTCTCTGTGTGGGAAGTCTCTATCGTGTCTCATGGTGGAAACTTCGAGCATCTGCTGTAACATTATGAAATATATCATCTACTATGCCATTTGTAATAATTATGTCCAATAAATATTTTCCCATTAATCACTGTCTTGTGTCCTTTCAGATCGTGTACCTCTGCTACCATTTTCCCATGACGTTTCCGGTTATGGGTTCCTATGCAATTCTCATTCCTTTAGATGTTATCTACCTCCCCTAAAAGTTTGTACTTATATTTTTGAGACACCCTGTAAATAATGTGGCTTATTCTGCCACATTATATACACTTGGGTAGAAGTTTTTTTAATGCTATTCAACAGGATCTAATCAAAGTTTTGGGATAAACAGTTTGACAAGGGACTTAAAATACGGTTGCTAAATCTGGATAACAAACTCATTGATAAAATGTTTTTATATTTAACAATATAAAATCATTTTATCACGTATTAAAAAAAAGTCAATCATGTATCAATGTAAAAAAAAAAAAGCATAGAATTAAAAACTTTAAAATTAATTACATTTGTATAACTCAACCTTGTACATGTTATTTATGTACAAGGTTGAGTTATACAAATGTAACTAATTTTAGAAATTTTTAATTTTATCTCGTCTTTTTACTCTGCTAATTTAAATGATCTAATAGCACATTTCTTCTAAATTTCCCCACATGCGAAGTCACTCTTGTAGAATTTTCTTTTTTATTCTTGTTTACATTATACTTTTATTACCTGAAAGAATTTTGAAAAGCATTGTATTTTACTTTTATATTTACTGCCTTACATAATCAAGTTCATCATTGAAAAACTGAAGGTTTCCTTTCATTTTTACGCTAATATTTCTTTTAATTTTTGTTGCTGTAATATTTTGAGTTTAAAGTATAATGTAACAATCCCCTCAAACTGAAGTATTATTGATGATTAATGAAATAAAATATTATCTTGCATAGTTAGAATTTACCAATCAAAAAAAAGCCAAGCATATGAATTATACATCGAAGAGCCAAAGCATTATGATCACCAGCCTAATATGATGTTGGTCTTCCATGTGTCACTACAACAGCTCTTACACGGTGAGGCATGGATGCTACAAGATTTCTAAAGGTGTCTTGTGGTATCTGGTACCAACATGTTACCAGCAAATCCTTTAACTCTTGTAAGTTATGTGGTTAAGCGCTGCAGATCAGATATGCTGTTCCAACACAAACCACAGATTCTAGATTGGATTGATGTCTGGTGAATTTGGAGTCCAGGGCAATACCTGGAAGTCTTCCTCATGTTCCACAAACCATTCTCGAACAATCCGGCAGTGTTGCATGGCACATTATCCTGCTGAAAGAAGGCACTATTAGAACGATCACCATTGCCATGAAAGGATGTACCTGGTCTGCAATGATGTTTAGTCAGGTTGTAGATGTCATAGTTTCCTGCACATGAATGACTGGACCCAGGATTTCCCAGCAGAACATTGCCCAAAGCATTGCACTTCCTCCACTGGCTTGTTTTCCTCCCATGGTGCATCCTGGTTCCACTTCCCCAGGTAAATGACGCACACGTACCCGGCTGTCCACATGGTGCAACAGGAAACAAGATTCATTGGACCAGACAATCTTGTTCCAATCAATGAAGTCCAGTTTTTGATGCTCACATGCCCATTTGTAGGCGCTTTCGATGGTGAACCGAGGTTAGCATGGGCACTTGGAGCAGCTATGCAACCCCATTTTCAGCAGGGTTCAATGTACTGTGTTTTGTGACACATCAATCCTGTCACCAGAATTCAAATACAGTGATTGCACTGCCACAGTATCCCTTCTGTTGGCTCATACCATACAGGAGAGCCTTTGCTCACCTCTAGCATCGATGAGCCATGGTCGGCCCATACCTTGCCGACAATTCGTGGCTTTTCCCTCCTTGGACCACTTTTCGAAGGTACTAACCACAGCTGACCATGAGCACGCCACAAGACTTGCCGTCTCGGAAATGCTCTAACCCAGTCATCTGGCCATTACAATTTGGCCTTTGTTAAACTCACTAAGTCCACTGCCTTTCCCATCTGAAGAAACAAGAATAACACTGATTAAAAGAGCTCAGTATCAGGTGTTATTTATACCATTTCATGACCTCCACATGTGCCATCGTTTACCTGCAGTTGCATAAAGACATGCTGGTCAAAATGTTTTGGCTCTTCGATGTATGTTGTTTATGTAAATGACAAATTTTTTTTAGAAGAAACTAAATAATGAAGGATTTAAGAAACAATAGAAACATTATTAATTATTTATATTAAAATAATCAAATATTTTGGAAAACATAGCAAAACTTTCTTTTCATACTTCAGTAAAGTTAAAATGGAAAAAAAAAAATACAGTAAACCTCTGCAATTTTGAGAAATAAAAAGCTTTTAAATTTTACCCTTTTCTTTGAATTTTTGCCATTAACCACTATTAAAAGCTTTTTTTTGGTATATAACAAGACCTATTTCTATTGACTGGTTATTTAGCAAAAACAAAATTTTTCACTCAGCAGTTAGGACCTTTTGATTTTAAAGGGAAGATATTCCCCTACACAAAGGATAACTAAAAGCTCTATTGGGCTTGTCCATGACCATCTAGACAAGGTCTCGACAACTTTGAATCACATGATTGGTGATTTCACACATGGAGGGAGGTTTGAGGAAGTGAAGGAGAAAGCTTCATTCTTGCAGTTGTTCATTGAGACCACTGTATTAGGTTGGCCTGTTACAAGTACTAAAAATTTTGCGTATTTCAGATACTTAGGATACTTTCAAAAATTTAACTGATTTACCAAAGACTACTTCATGGCAGATATCTGTCATTACTTAATTATATCACATGAAAATATTTTTTAAGCATATATAGTTTAGTTTGCTATCTCTTAACCTCTTCAGAGCATGCTGAATGCATTGCTGTGTTCTAGACCTACATTATTGTCAAGTTCGGCACCTCCTTAACCCCTTCTACTCATGTATATTGATATTTTTATAGTTTGATATCATTAACACAAAGTAAATGAAGGGATCTCCCACAATTCCTTGACTAGACACACAGGCGCCAATCTTGACGATGCTGATAATTGGCTTTCTATTATCGGCAAGGATCAATGCCGCTAAATATTAGGGTGGAGAAGGGTCAGCATGATGAGTGGGGCTGTCTGTGACAATGAGAGAGGATTTAAACTATAAGTCATTGAAATGTTAAGCTAATGGGTTTGAACCCAAGGGGCCTGTGAGAGGCTGAAGTAAAAAGAAGGAAGACAAAGAAGAATGGTGAGAACTCCAAAACTAAGATGTCATGAGTGAAGTCATTGGTGTTTGAGTGCAGCAACAAGGTTTTTGAGTCGATATCGAGGGACTCTACTGGAAATAAAGGGGGGAGATCCATGCATAATCGTATGGTTTATGCATCCTCTACGCTAGTAGAATATAAGTAAATAGTCACCCAGATTGCCAGACAGCCCAGAATTCATACTGTACTGTTGCTGTTCAATAAACTGTTAAGTTTATTCCGCCTCTGCTCGATTATTGATAGCTATAAGAGCAAACAACCACCTGGCGATAAAGAATATTACAACTATCTCATCACTACAACCTATATTATTGCTGATGAAATTCATTGCCAATTAACTCTGTTATGAACAAACAGCTTCTGTATTCGAATCATTTCAGTTTTAAAATAAATTATAATTTCAATTATCAAAATCTTTGGCTGAGTTCATAGAATACATATATATAAGTACGCTATCTGATTTCTTGAAAAAAAAATTTTTTTCTTAAAAAAAAATTGGCAAGACTAAAATTGGGAGAAAATTCAAAAAAATAAAATGATACCAATCATGATGTGAATGAATCTGACATTTGTCAGATTCATAAAAATAATCTTAAATTTCTTTTTTCAGGGAGGAACGATAATAAGCATCACCAAGGAGTGGGTCTGCTTCTTAGCAGACACGCTAGTGATGCTCTTCTAGGATATGAGTGCATTAATGAAAGGTTTCTTACAGCAAATTTTCAGACGAGCATTAAAGACTTGAATGTTATCTGCTGTTATGTTCCACTGAGGATGCCAATGAGGATGAGAAGGATAGGTTTTACAGACAACTTCAGGATATTTCGAATTCTGTCAAGAAAAGAGATATTACCCTTGTTCTAGGTGACTTCAATGCCAAAGTTGATACTGACTCTGACCTTTGGGGAGGGGTGATAGGCCCTACTGGTAGCTGCAACGGCAATGGGTAACGGCTCCTACAGGTAAGTAAACTCAATGGTTTCAGAATAACTAACACTTATTACAAACACCGCAACATACATAAGTACACATGGGCTTCACCTGATGGGCTACATAAGAATATGATTGATTATATATTAACAGCAAATGGGCTAGTTCTGCTGGGAATACCAGGTCATATAGGGGAGCTGAAATTGAATTTGACCATTACCTAGTTTAAAGTGTCTTGCAACTTAAACTTAAAAAGTGTTGTGCTAAATTTAAAAAATTTACCTTTAATACTGAAGCTCTGAAGGACCATTCAAGCTAAAGCTTACCATGATAGGTTACTTAGTCATTATGACAGTCATGGTTTGCTTACTACTGAAGTTGAGGAAGAATGGGACCATTTTAAACAGGCTTTCTTGGAAACCAACGTACTCTTTTAGGGAAAAAGGAGTCGAGGAGGCAGAATTATTTGAGTGATAAGGCAATTGAGCTTATTTCAGAAAGAAGGAACTGCAGGTATGTCCTTAATCAATACCCTACTAGTCCTAAAGAAAGCATTACAGAGAGCTTAATAAATGTGTAAAGGATCAGTTAGCTGCTGATAAGAATCTTTGGCTTGATGGCTTGGTTGACAAAGCTGAGGAGACAGACAGTACAACAGCAGAGAGAGCTGTACCAGAGAGTTAATGTTTTGTGTGGTAGAATACACAGGGGTATACAAGGATTGAATGATAAGGTTATAGAAGGTGAGGATTCTGTCATGGCTAGGTAGACTGAGCATTTCAGTAATGTTCTAAAACAATGTGGTTAGTTCTACTCCCATTGTTTGTAATGATGATTGGTGCCTTTAATGTTGGCCCTATAACACAATCTGAAGTTATTTTGGCTATTTCTAACTTAAACTTCATAAATTCCCAGGAGTAGATGAAATTACCACAGAAATGCTTAGAGCTGGGAATGTTTCAGTTAACACTAGGATGACTGAAATTTTGAATATCTTTTATGATAAAGGCACAGTTCCTAAGGATTTTACCAGAGCAATTATTGTACCTATTTTCAAAAAAAGGTGATCGCTGTTCTTGTGATAACTGTAGGGGTATCAGCTACTCTCTTTTCAAGGTAAAATTCTTTGCATGATTGTGCTTAATAGAATTAAGAATCTGGTTGACAGGCAATTATGTTTAGAGTTTCAGAAACCTTTGGTTGCTACCTTTGTTGATTTCAAAAAGGCTTTCGACTCTGTCGATCATCATAATTTGTGGTTGATTGTGAGATCATGTTATAACAGACAAGTAGGTTAACATAATGAAAGCTCTCTATAATAACACTGAGTTGTGTAAGAATCTATGGAGAGTGTGGTGAAATAGGTGTATACACCTAAAGATTAAAATTAAACTGTATAATAGTTTGGTTCTTTCTAGGGTGAGTTATGGTAGTGAAACTTAGATGCTTTGTAAACAAGATAGCAGGAAACTAGATGCTTTTGATTCCAGATGCTTACGCAGTACCTTGGGTATTAGGTGGTTCAACTTTGTAACTAATGATGAGGTTAGGCAAAGGAGTTTGCAACCTCCTCTAAGCAGCATATTGTGCAGAGAGACTGTTGGTTTGGCCATGTTGCCCGCATGAATAATTATAGATTGGTGAATAGGGTTATGAACAGTGTGCCTAAAGGCCTCAGAAAGAGGGGGAGACCTAGGATGGGGTGGGCATACAATGTCAAACAGGACCTTGTTAGAATTTTTGTGCAGTGGCCAGATGCAGCAGATGTAGCTCAGTACAGATATGCTTAGAGAACTAAATTGCACAGTCTGGTTGGACTTCCGTAGCCCATGGCTGCTTGAGGATGATGATGATGAATCATGATATTTCTTATGAATACACAATAACGTAAACAGTAGATTAGAGCTCCGGCAATATTTTTCAATTGGTAAGAGAAATCAGTTTTTCTCATCATCACAAGTTTTCATTTAATTTAAATTGGTAAACATAAAAAATGAAAAAGCTTTCATTTAATATGAAACTTGTTGAGATCGATTCCCATGGAATACCTCTCTTCCTTTTCAGATGGAAAAGGTGGGGGTATAGCTTGAGGCACAAATTAAGTTGCAAGCACAGAAAGATAATCTCTAAATGCCCATTGTTGCACAAAATCAATGCTAGCACTCCTACTGAGCAATGGCTCAACCACAGCAATTCCAAGAGTTTTTGCCATACTCTTAACCCCTTCCATGTCTGTCTGTTGAATAATAGACAAATTCGAAATGAGAGGTCAAGGATGTCAACAAGCATTTTTTTGTACAACACATAAAACTTCGATATTTTTTTTAAAAAAATTGCTATTTGAAAATTTTCTTAAATACATCTTTTAAAAATATTCAATTCAAGTTTGTAAAATAATAGTTTCTTTTTTCATTTGATGCATATTTTATTAAATTATAATATAAATAATTCAGTAAAGCCATCTTATTACCATTTCCTAGAAGCGCTAAACAGTATTGTCGATTTGTTTGTTAACCTTCCTCTTTGCTGAGGCAACCTTCTGATTTAAGCTCACAAGTTTGATTAGAACTATTATCAACAAATTTTTCCTTAAAATTTTGAAAAAATCTAAAACTCTAACAAAAAAAATTGCTATTTAAAAATGGGAGATTTTGGAAGTAATTAAGAAGTACATACCGCCATTTGTTTTCTGTTTCACACTCATTTTCTGCCTTAAACCTATTTCAGTATTCCCAGAATTATTTTTATCATTCACATCATTTACCCCAGCATTCTATGTGCCTTTCCCACTCTTAAAATCAAAACAGGAAGCAACATGAGCCAGCAAGCAGAGTTGGAGTTGTTGTTGCAAAGTACATCACAGCAGCTGGAGCAAGTTGAGTGCAGCCAAAGAATATTTAACGAGAAGAAGGGACAGCGAGCAAAACCTTAAAGGGCCACACTCTGCAGCCAACTTCACTTGAGGGTTCAAAGATCAAGGCAACAAAGCAGACATTCAGGGGAATGAAACCTTGATTTGCACATGCATGCAACATATCATCATAGACTTCTAGCAGCTGCATAACCTTCACATATTTCTTGCATTTTAGCATTGGCAAAGATACACATTACTATTCTTGAGCATTGAATTATTCCTTTGTTCACTCTCAATGAATATTATAAAAAATTATGAGACCTAAAGAATAAAGAAGTATTACAATAGTTATATATTGCTGAAGTTAGGCAGCATCTTTATATCTTTGTTTGTCATTACTAAGTAAAACCTCAAGAGTATGCAAAGACGATGATGTAATGTTATGAATGATTAGTTCTGATTCACGATGTTACGCAGTTCAATATCAGCCAAAGGAGAGCGCTTTATTTTTTGCTGTGTAAAAAACCTAGAAGCAAACGTAATAAATTTTTAGTACTGTTCTGCCTGCAAAAAATTTAAAGCGTTTGTGGCTGGGGAGGGTTCTTTTTATGTAATTCATTTACTGATATGGAAATTCATATCTCAAACTAATTAGCACAAATTAATATTAATTGAACTTAAGACAAAGAGATTTACTTACTTATGAATAAATATCTTAATATTTCGTCCCTTGACTGGGGGTGCAATCTGGAATATTAGGATATTTATTCATAAGAAATTGAATATCTTTGTCTTAGATCAGTAACAATATCTGTTGAACTTGTCTGTTTGAGGCAGTCATGAATGTAATTACTACTAATTAGTGTTTCAAACTTAATTCTGCATACAAATAAAAATTATTTTTAATAGTGTCGTTAATAACATTAACATAAATTGTGAGGCTCATGTTAGACTTTGCTTGAGGGACTTTTTTTATTTATTATTTATAGTACTTTTCACTATGTGGCAAGTTCACAGTGAATGCAAAAATGAAGAATTCTGTTCTTTTTGCATAATTTTTTTTCACTGCATTTATAAACACTTTTTTAATTTTTCTTTCTGAAATGCGTGTGACAAATATGTTTAATATTCTTTCATTTCTGTTTCAATTAATAGCATTCTTGGGAAGAGGCACACTTTCCCACTAAATCCAATGATGTACATATCAATAAAATAAATTATTAGAAATATGTCATATGATTAGAGTGGTGTTTTAAATTGGTGTTACCAGAACATGTCCAAAATATTACGGGGTATGTCCCACTAAAAACTAAGTTTTCTCTATTAATTTAGATATTTCCATAAATATTGCTGAAAAGAGGCATTTTTTATTAACAAATATTTTTGAAAAGGGGCGATTTATTTATTTTGTATTGAGTTAAGAAAATAAAGTTATATATACATAAAGATATGTGTATTTGATTGGGTGTTCCGCTAACTTTTGTCACATTGTAAAGAGTTCTGCCACCTAGAAATGTTTGAAATGTAATGGACTAGAGGTATAGGAACTGAAGTACATCTAAACCAAATGTGAACAAAAGATTTTGTAATACAACTATAAGTAAATTCAGAAATTTATAAATAATATTTTTATTTGCAAGAAATTAAACATTTTCTCAGCATATTAAAAAGTAAATTGAAAATGATGTGACAGCAGTAAATTATGAGGGTGCCATCAATTATGAGGGTGCACTGATTGTACATCTTACATTAGTTCTATGGAGCCTCCCCTTCTTGTCCCTGATACCTTCTTTGGTGCAGTGACCTAGTTATTGCTCACATGTGCAGTAAAGTGACTATAATGGATGTTTACATAGATATAGGATAATGAAACTATGCATAAAGTCAGTACTAAACTTCATTTTCATTTCTGTATATTTATTTTTATTTCCATAAATTATTGATTTTTTCCATCGGTTGATCTATTGATCTTTTGGAGTTATGCTACATCGAATGGACAATTTTACAAGTTATTGGAGTTATTATTTAGCATTGCATTAGGTTATATGTTAATATTTTTTATTATTTTTTCTTTTCTTGTAAAAAAACTTTGATCTTGTATCATTTCCTGAAAATAAATGAGGTATTGGATATGGAAGCAAAAAAGGACTTCCTTAACACGTCAAGTTGTTTACATGGATGATTTACGTCAAATACTTTCTTCTCAACAAACTAGATTATGAACTCCCTGTGTAAAATTAGCATTTTATTTCTTTTCTTAAATCTTAGTTTTCATTTCCATATATTATCGATTTTTTTTCAAAGTTATTCTACATTGGACGGCTGGCTCACAACTTGTTGCTGCAGATAGTTCATTTAACATCACATTAGGCTATGTTATTATTTCTTTGTTTTCCAGTAAAAAAACTTTGATTTGTATCATTTTCTGAAATGGAACAAGGTCTTGGATATGGAAGCAAAAAGCACTTCCTTGGCATGGATATCAGTCCTCATGTGGAAGGGCAATTTTAGGAATGTGGAATCATGTGGAAGGGCAATTTTTACCCCCACCCACTAAAATCACTGATGTTTGTTTTACTCCCCTCTCTCTTTAGCAAAATTAATTTTTTTTTTAAATTCTGAGTTTTTATTTCACATTCAATGATTTTCAACCAAAGGAAAAATTTGTAATGCTTGGTAAAAAAAACTGCTTCTCTATTTCTTAAACTGAGCAGAAAATCCATTGCCAGCAATCAAAGTAACCTTGTATAATACTAGCCAATGTTTTAAAATATACCACACTGTAAAAGAAGTAAAAAATAATGTTTCATACAAATATTATATTATTCAGGAAGAAATTTACTTTTGATGAATATATAATTTAATTATTTTTATTCATCAGGTTTTTCAAAACTAAGCCTTAATTGCACAGTCAATCTATTTTTTTTTTACTTATCACTGTAAAAAAGTCTTACTAAAATTACTATGCTTTAAAAATTGCTTAAATTTATTTTCATAAAATTCGCAGTAAATTCTGTTTAATTTGGTATATACATGATATATTTCAGTTGATTAGTTATTTTTCTTTAAATTCCAAATTTGATTTGTTTATTTGACTCAGCAAAGTGAGAAAAAATCCTAGGCTTTTCTCAAAGTACAACACAGAGAAAAAAAAATATAGAAAGGGAGTATGTTTCTTGCTTCAAGCAAATTTTTTTTGTTATTCAGAAATAAATAGCCTTTCTATTGATATGCATTATAATCATTTCTATTAGTTTTTTTTTTAAATAAATATTTATTTGCATTGCTAGATGCATTTTTTAACATGACTAAAAAAGTCCTATTAAAATAAAACTTGTCTTTTTTGTAAAATATTTTATTTAAAAAAAATCCAGAATTAAATGCTGATTAAAATTTGGCATATAACATGCCATAAGTCCTTTTATTAGTTATTTGGCAAAAAAAAGTTCTAAAGTTACTTTATTTTATTTTTAAAAAATTTGGAAATCTTGAAATCGAATCTCTTTGCATTCTTATCCTTCTACTCAATTTTTTTTTTTTGGTTGATCATAGTGAAAAAAAACAGCTGGACCTCTGGATGTAAATCAGCTTTTCAGGCTGGACTCTGAAAGGGTTAATGATGCCACCCATCCAGCTCTTTAATTTTGTGTGCTCACTCCCATGAACTTTTTTTTCCCTGCACAAACTGTTTGCAAGATAAGTTACAACTAATAAATTACCACTTTGAAGTTGATTCAAATTTTTAGAAGAAAAATTGTCTTGAGCCGGGTGGGATACAAACCCACAAAATTAGCAGATACTAAATAAGTAGTTTCTTTCATTATTTATAAGTAACATCCCAACAACAAAGTTAATTTCCAGTTGGATGACATGAACAGAAATCAACAAGGATGCATTTATAACAATTGAAAAACATAACAATTGAAAATCTAAAGCCATATCTATATAATATTAGACTGAAATTAGGTAAATTGAGATACACGTTTATCAATATTAATACACTGCTGGCCATTAAAAGTGCAAAACCAGGAAAGAGAAGAGATATCAAAGCTATATTTAGTGAATACATAGCTTATGTTACAAGTATTAAATAATTACAAATACAACTCGGTTCGACTTGTGGAATACAAAGAAATCAGTATCTTGTGTAGCCATCATGAGCAGCAATAACCACTGCTACACAGTCCGGCATTGAGAGGATGAGATGATTGGATGTGTGTTTCAGAAATGTCAGTTCATGCAGTTTCAATATGTAGCCAAAGTTCATCTGCTGTAGCAGCTGCTGGTGTGCTAGTCGTAGTGAGATCATGGACTAGACATGTTCAATTAGGAACAGATCTGGTGAACACGCAGGTCAAGGCAGAAGTGTCACATGGTGGCTATCCAGGAATTGTTGGCTGATGCATGTGGTCGGGTATGTCCTGTTGGTAAATGGCATGACCGCAGGCTCCAACACCTCAGTGATGTAACACTGGCTGTTCAAAGTACCAGTAATGCGTAGGAGGCACATGCGTGAGTGTAGTCCAATGGCACCCCATACCATAACCCCAGGGGCCGGACCTGTATGGTGCTGCATCATGCATGTCTCACTGAGCCTGTCGCCACGGTACTGCCATATATGGATTTTTCCATCATGATGCTGCATACTGAAGCTGGATTCATCTGAAAAGACAATGCGATGCCATTCGCACATCCATGCATGACATTCTTGGCATCATTGCAGTCACATACGCCTGTGTTGTAGATTCAATGGTAGCTGAAGCAATGGCCACCTAGCAAAGATGCCCCGATGCTGCAGATATTGAACCGTACGTGCGGACACTAATTGATGTGTAATACACCCCAACTGTTGAGCTAAGGTGTTTGATGTGGATGTACAATCATTCAAAGCCATGCACGAGATGTCTGTCCTCTCGTTCATTTGTGTGACAGGGTTGTTGACACTTCTCACATCGGTAAGTTAGTTCCTCTTCTACCCACTGCCATATTCTCATCACTGTGGCAGTAATCTGTCCAACATAAGCACTGATGTCTTGGTACAATAATTCGCTTTTCTGTAATCCCACAATTATCCCTCAAAGTCAGAAATCTGGTCGTATAGATGCGGTGTTCTTCGATGGGGCACACTTGATCCTTTAGTGCACAAGAACTGTGAGCAAACACAATTCCAGTGCTTTACACCGGCTCTTTGTAGTCTCCTCTTATACCACTTCCAGGGGTGTCACACATAATGTGCATATGTGTTGTGTTTTGAATTATTTACATGTTCTCCCATGGGCTACCCATCTTACATATTTCAGGACAATCTGATGAGTTTTCCCTAGTGTTGCACTTTTAATGGCCAGCAGTGTACTTTGTTTAATAAATTTAAAAGTTTATTTCCCATGAAACATTCTTGAACCCTTTTTCAGATAGCTGTCAAGGTAATTTGATTACATTTTCTAACCGTTTATTTACTTGCTATTGCTTACCTGGAGTGCAGAATATCCTACTTGAGTCAAATTGTAAGTATGAAACTACTACGACCCAATACTTTATGAAAATTCACTTGCAGTTCCCTTCATTGATGTTTCTTCGACATCAGATTAAAACTTGACTTATAATGAGCTTCCCTTGTCTGTGTACACAACTGTAGCCATTTCTGTCTTCTTTGAGAGTTGATAGTTTTGTCTTTTTGCTTTTGAAATTCATGTTTCTGATTATTAGTAGTAAGTGCTATTAAAGTTGGAGTGCATCATCTAACAATCAAAGAATGTGAATTAAATCTATGTTTCATGACCATTGCTTTGCTGATGCCAAGATATCACAGAAATCTGCACTTCTTTTTAGGACAGACAAGTACATTTATAGATAGTGATGAGGTCTTATAGGTAAAGAGTTGTCTGTTTATATCAGGTCTCAAGTTAAGTGAAATGAAGTGTGAAGCAGTAATAAAGCATCACAAAAAAATGTCCAGTACACAAGAAACATTCAAAATAATTTTCTGAAAAAATTTGGTTTCATCCTGAGTGGGATTTGAACCCATGTCTCCCCGAAGCATGCCAGGACATGGGTTTTAATCACACTCAGGATGAAACCAAAAATTTTCAGCAAATTATTTCAAGTATGATGTATTCCGACAAAATTCTACATCACAATGATGAATATGATCATCAGGCATATATATATATAAATGATCAAATCAGTTCAAGAAAGAAGAAAGGCAATGTAAAGAATGGACCGACAAGTCCTCCTCAATGAGTTTCTTTTCCAATTGTTGCTTAGTACTCTCAAACACAAAAGTCAATGAAAAGCAAAATGTGATACATAAAAATGTATCAATCCACAACTCATTAGGGAGTTTCTAGGACAAGCGTTTTAATTGCAAATGTACTGATATAAAAGAAATTGTGCTTCATCTTTTACTTTACAATATTCTGAAATTAAAAACAGCATTTTCAGTTGCTCATTTCCATAAACTCTACATAATCCTATTCTACATTAGAAAAGGTACTTATTTCTTTCACAAAACTATTTGCTATGGTGGAATATTATATCTGCGAGTTGTTCTTGATAAAACTCATGTAGTATGGCACTTTTTCACTGATTGTTGCCCTCTTTGATCTTTGTATTTTGCTGCACCATTCTTTACGTGAAACAGAGTATAGTTAATCTGTGAACTTGATGCGCCTATGACACTCCCCACATCACACCATTATGTTGAATGGCCAGCTGTGTTTGATATATTTTGCCTTATTGCAAATGACTTTAGTACAGTTATATATAGTAATAAAGTTTCTGTATGTAAATAATAATTGTTAAGTGAATTTAATGTGATATTTGTTTTGAGTACCTGTTACTATCATTGAACATCTGTAAATATAAAAATTTTACATACATTCATTCAACCTTTCTGATTTGTTATTTATAACAATATTTTAAAACTCTGAGTTGTACAAAACTTTGTGATTATCACTTGCCACTTCAAATGTTAAATTTTATCACAGGTTTCATGCCCCAAAAAAGCAACATTTTCCAAAGTTTTTTTGCACTAAATAATAAATGCTTATTTTTCATTACTCGAACTATTAAACAAAATAGGCTTTAAAAAAGAATAATTTCCTAACCAAGATTATAACCATTATAACATTTATACTCCATTTCTAATGTTATTCTGACACAATAGTGTTTAGAGTTCTCACATTGCATGCTTAATTTTTAAATGTGGCATGGCATAAAATACGTCTTATGGTGGATTAGTATCAAATTTTTATAAGTTTACAAATGATTCCTTGAAGAATCCGCGTATCAAAGAAACATATCAATTCCTCAAGGAAACTGCCCACAACTTAGCTTGTGAAAACTTACTCAAATTGCCAGCATATGCATTGACAAAAAATTCATTTCCAATCATATAAGTTCCAGTAGTATAGAGTCAAAAAACAATACATATATAGGTCAAGAGGATTGAAGTTGGCTTGCTGTATCTCTGAGCAGCAGTTTTTTGCACACTATAGGCTAATTGGCCAGGCCACAAGGATCCTGAGGGCTCCGAGTTTGGGGGAGGGGACCCACTGGGCAGCTGTTAGAAGATAGGTGGTAGCCTCCCATCAAGACCATCCAGCGTGTTCTTTAACCTGCATGGGGTATAGCTCTCACACACACACAAGGCTGCGGCTTAAGAGTCCCATCTGATAGACAGTGGCCTTTCCAAGCTCATCGGTATCCCCTACTGACTGAGGACAGGATTCTTATCTGGGAACAGCAGATTCAAGTTATTTAATTCTCTATTAACACTGTTAAATGTTTTTAACCACTTCAACGCATGGACTATGCTATCAAGTATCAACAATTACAAGGCCTGAAACACTGCGACTGAGTCCCCCCTCCCCCCTCCCCCCAAGGATTGAAGAATTGCATATCTGAATTCATTCGTGGAATACTATTAATGGAAAGCAAAGGGGAGCCAGAGGTGGTCTATCAACATCTTTTTCATACCATTGGCAAGCTGATGTGTAAACTTCTTCACCAGATGACTTGTCAAGCTCTGAATTGGATGAATGCTGTCCTCAGATCTTCCAACATTTCAAAAATAATTTTCTGCAGAAGCATCACTATCAGTTTCATCTACAAAAGGAAACCACTCCTGCAGTATGATTTTTCATGTTGCCATTACATATGCATTTCAATAGATAACAAAAAGAACATAATGAGAAAACCGGTCATTGCCAATGAAAGCATTTCATGGATGTTATAACTCATACATACTGCTGAAGGGTTAAATTATTCAGACCTGTTAAATCAGATTGAAAAAAATAAATACATATGTAAATGTCTCCATTCATATTAAATTTGCCATGTGTGTAAAAACATGGCAAATTTAATATGAATGGATACATTCACTTATGTATTTATTTTTTTCAATCTGATTTAACAGGTCTGAATAATTGTATATGAATTCTTAAAAGCATGTTTTAATATTAAATCCAGGTTCTTTTACCATGAGAGTTCTATTTTAACATCTTACAATGCAGTAATCATACTTTTGGATTTGTTTTGGGTAGTTTTAGATTTAAGTAGTTTTTCTGTTACACAGTGATTGGTTTGTTGTTTAAGGGTTTAATGGTGCACTAGCAACTAAGGGCTGCAAAATCAAATAAAAAGCCTTGTCAAGGTTCAAGGTGCTGTAAGAACATGGTGAAATTAGTTTCCAATGAGAAGCTCCCTACACCAGCCAACTACAGGAGAGTGAGATAGCAGAAGCAGAAAATACTACATCTCTGTTATATAACATAGGTCAGTAGAAAAATATGACAGGGAAAAAAGCAGAGAAAAAGTCAAAGATATTAGACTTTGCAGAAAAGGCGGATGTTCTGAAAGAAAGCAGCAAGTAGTCGCGTGCACATTCGCAGCAGTTTCTTGTTCTGATGAGTCACCTGAATCCCAAAGACTGAAATAGTACTGGTGAAAGAGAGGCAGACATGTTGTGATGATGATCATTGGGCTTGTGCTTCAGGTGCACGGTGCTTGCAAGCAAGCAAAAATTTTATGTAAAACATTTTACGTAACTTGTTTTCTAAAAATATACATTTACCTTTAGGAATATTCAAAGTATTCACAAGAGTTTAAAAACTCACATATGGATTTATACAATTTAGTAAAAAAAAAATTTAGAAAAGGCAACAATTTCAATAAATTTTTTTTATAGATATTATAATTTTCTTAGTCATTTATTAACAAAACACATTCCATTGTCAAAATAAAGCTACAATGAAAGAAAGTCAAAAGAAAAAGAGTACAGCTGCCAAAATAATGACCATTCATATTTTCCTTTAAAAAAGCATTTCAATAACTTAATTTTCAGTGATCTAGTTTCTCAATTTTGAGATTTTTTTTTCATGCTAATGAATTCAAAAATTTAAAGTATATATCTGTTGGGAACAGAAAAAAAACAACGAAAAAGATTCAAATACACTTTTTTTTAATTTCTAGATTTCTACACTAAATTTGTATGATTTTTCTCATCGTAAAAGAATGAGAAATGGTTTAGCAAAAGTAGTGCACCAGGCATGTAATCGGATATTTCCAGGTACAATTTCTTACTGCAATTTTCTGTGCTAACCCCCCCCCCCTCTACTTTGGTGAGAAAGGAGATACCAACACAATGGATGGCTTTGATCTGTCCGCTTCCAGCTGTCCAGTGGGTTTCATTCCCCAACCTACTTTGAGACCTTGGGGTCCTTATGACATTGCCATTTAGACCACTGTGTGTATGCAAAAGTTCCTCTCAGAGGTTAAACAACCCAACCCTTCTACCCACTACTATGCTTTTGGGATCCTTGTAACCTGGCTATTTAGTGAATTGGGTGAAAAAAAGCCACTGAGGTGAAAAAATCCCAACCCATCATAATACTTCAATTTGAAAATATACAGTCCATTCTTTGCATGCTATTAGGCTCACCTATTTATTTCTCGGTTCATCTGATGGTGCATCAAAGGATTATTGAAATGATGTCATCACTACATCGGTCAGGCAGTAATGGCAGCTAATAACTGTAAATTCAAAATGCCAGAAAGGTTATTTGTTGCACTGAATAAAATTTTGTACAATTCATTTATTGTAGTTTAAAATAACATATTTCAAGCAAACTTTGTTTAAAAAAAACTTTTATTTTAGGTTATTTCCAACTAAATCTTTATAGCTAATGCATTACCATGGAGATGAAGTATGGCAAAATCTACACAATGTCACAAAATTATCTGATATACATCATGGATTAATATTAGTTGAGTGGGTTGATGACATTGCTTGAGAAGATTTGAAACATTTGCTGCTCAAATTTGAAGATAATTAGATAGATATATTATGAGGATAATGGTTACACAAGTATTCAGAGGCAAAGGAAGAGAGACAAGGTTTTGAATCTATTAATCTGTGATTCTGCATCTGAAAAAATTATTGTTGCATGTATAAATTCTGGTAAAAGTTTAGCATATTTTGCCTTATTGAGTCAGTTTATTTCCTTCCAATGAAGCTTTTCACTTATGCTACAATTTATTGTTTTTTCTGGCTCTTCTCAATAGTAGACACCTTTCTAAAATCACCCAAAATTTTATGTTTAATTAAACATAAAATTTTGGTGATTTTAGAAAGGTGTCTACTATTGAGAAGAGCCAGAAAAAACAATAAATTGTAGAATAAGTGAAAAGCTTCATTAATATAGTTTTACTTTATTTCAGCAATTTACTTTGAAACACATCTATCTGCCATGTATTAAACCTTTTGGTGCTATGACCGCAAAAATGCAGTTCACTAATGTCATTAGTACAAAAAAATAGATTTCTTTTAAAATACAAAATTTTGAGCTAATTTTTATATTTATGCGTATTAAAAATAGATATTTCTGAGCTCCTAAATAAAGCTAACCTTTTCAACTTATTCCTCAACTTGATGCAGAAGAAAATCAAAAAAACCTTTGCTCTTCCAACTGCCATTAGTAAGGTCCAGATTACAGCTTTACCACTGATGGTGTTTATTTTTACCCACTTCCCCACTAGAGGTCAGAATTCAGCGAGTTAATTGAGCTGTTTATTAAAAATATGCCAATCTCTGATTTCAATGAAACAAAAACAAATGCCAAAGAAACATTTGTTTTTTAATGGTGGATTTCAGGGATTTCGCACGAAAATACAACCTTAATATGTTTTACTTTCATTATGGTATATTTTGCAATTTAAAACTATTTTAATGTTTCTAAATTATTTTTCATCATCATGTGATCAGCAAATGTGATAGAAGCATGTAGGCAAGTAACATCCTTGGTTTTGGTTTGAAACTTTTAGTGCTTATGTTTGGCTGTATTGATCAGTACTTTGTAAACACAATGTAAATAACTAAGTCTTTTTCATTGTTTTTTATTTTTTTCTGATATCTTATGAAATATAATGTTTAACCCTTCAAGGGTCCATATCGATTACAAATAGAATCTGAAATGAGAGACCGAAGATGGCTATATACGTTTTTAGTACAACACAAACTTCAATTAAAAAAAATGGAAATGGAAGTTTGAAATTTTTTGCGTATGTCTTATAAAAATACATAATCCAAATTTGAAAAATAACTTTTCATTTAATGAATATTTTATTAAATGAAAAAAATATAGTGGAAAAAGTATTCCAGGGAAAAAATAGCTTGGACTCTGGACGTAAACCAATTTTTCACACTGGACACCTGGAAGGGTTAAAAGATATATGTGTTCACTCAAATACTCCAATGGATATTTCAGAATTTTTTGAACAGGAATATTGTCAGATTTTCATAATATATTGCATCAACTCTGATAATGATTCAGATCAGTTTTTGTGTTTCTGGTTCAGAAGATGGATAGGGATTCCCCCACTTCTAGAATTATTTATATTGCCCCTCAAATATATAATGCAATTAAAAAGAATTATTTAAAATTTGACCAAAAATGATTTCAATAGGTATACATGCCTTAAATTTCAGTAACCTTATGAGGTATCTGATTAAGACATAATGAATAAAATTCCCCTCAAGCAGCTGCTTGCCACAGAGGTCTAACAGAAACCTGTCAGTTTAATATGCCATAGTAGGTCTGTATTTTAAATAAAATTGATGCAATTTCATAACTAAAATTCAGAATTTGTTGTTTTTAAATTACATTTTTGCTATTATTGTTAAGTTTAAATTTTCTGTAGCAGTATCTAATGCAAACAGACCTAGAATTGTTCAATCTGAATTTCAAGTGGTATAAATAAACTTTATTTGCCTTGAAATATTTTAATTTTTCCACTGTTCTTTATTCCATTTCAGCTATATATTTTTCAGCTGTCATTTAAATTATTTTTTAAAGCAAAACAAATTTCTGTAACACTACTATCTAAAAGTTGACATCAATGGTCTTAACAATATTAGCTCTGACATGTTTCTGTAGACATGAATCCCGCATGTCGGTGAAACTTTTTCCCCCAAAAGCATTTACTACTACGTTAGTTTGAATTTGCAGATTATCAAAAAATCCAATCACATGCTTTTGCTTGCATGCATGTATGAATAAATGTGTACCTACATAACACACACACACATACACATACAAAATCCTCAGGCTAAGTAAGTTCTACCAGACTGTAATTTTGTCTTACAGACCTTGTCCTGAGCTACAGCTATTGCATTCTAGCAAGGTCCTGTTCGATATTATCTGCCCATTGCATCCTAGGTCTCCTCCTTCTCCTGAGGCCTTTCGGCACACTGTTCCATAACCCTATTCACCAATCTGCAGTTACATAAACATGACCAAACCAACACAGTCTCTTAACCCAATATGCTGCTCAAAAGAAGTTGCTGACTCCTTCTTCTACCTTCATCATTACTCAAAGTCAAACCATCTAATGCCCAACATACTGCATAAACATCTAAAATCAAAGGCATTAAGTTTCCTGTTACCCTGTTTACAAAGAGTTGATGTTTTGCTACAATAGCTAAACTTCAAAAGAACCAAACTATTTTTAAAAAATACTCCAAGAAGCTGCTTGCCACAGAGGTCTGACAGAAGCCTGTCAGTTTTATATGCCATAATAGAAGACCTGTGAGAAATGAGAGACCTCAGCAGAAAGAAAATACAAACATCGATGCCTTATCGGGGGCTCGAACCCAGGTCCCTTCAATCAGTAGCCAAGTGTGCTAACCACTTGGCCATGACAGTCTAATTTTAGTCTTTGAGTGTATATGTATATTTTTCCACACTCCCCATAGATTCTTAAAAGTCCCAGCAGAAATCCCTATTCTTCTCTTTACCTCATGCTATACATGGCCACTATCTGTTAAACAGCTCCCAAGATAACTCGCATATAACTGACACTCTGCTCAAGGGTGCAACCATTCAGAATAACTGAAGCACAACCACTGACCAATTCTGATCACTTAAGTTTTCTCTTTGTTTATCACCAAACCAACTCTATTACCAGTGACATCAACACCCCTAATGAAAGAATTAATCTCATCAACATCATTAGTCAACTTGTTCAAATAATTCATAATCTAATGCAGATATTTTGAAATCTCTAGACCATTTGAGGCCAAAATCTTACCCTTACAAAGAATTCCACTTACAAAGAAATACACATAACGTAATCAACAACCCCCCCCAAAAAAATAGAAAAGGAAACAAAATGCAAATCTTTTAGCTAAATATTTCATTTTCAGAAAGTCCAGAATTAAATGCTGATTAATTATGCATATAACATGCCATAATTCCTTTCATTAGTTATTTGGCAAAAACATTCTGATATTCTTTATTTTTTTGACTCAGCACATTTAAAAAAAAAAAACTGGGCCACTAGGTATAATTCAGTTTTTGTGGTAAAGGTTAACTCCATTCTCCTAAAAAATCTTTATAGTTCAGATGATATACACGAAAAACCAGAAGGTTAACCCTTTGTACTCCAAATGTGTTGTTAACTAGTATTAGTATGTTGCTGTAGTGGTGCCTATGGAGTTCAAAAGGTTAAGTTTTGCACAAAAAGAAACTATATAGCATATAACTCCCCTAGAGCCTTGGTGTCAGGTATTGAAGGATAAAGTTGACAATTTTATTAAACTGAGTCACTTGCTTTGGATGCAACTACTCAAAACAATTGAAGCACATCCTGCTTGACCAATTTTCATCACTCAGTTTTCTCTGTTTATTTTCATACCTACTCTATTACCAGTCTTATCAATAGCTCTAACGAAATCTTATCAACATCATTTGCCAAAAGGACCAAATCGTCAGCGTAATCTAAACCACAAATATTCAAATCTCTACACGATTTAATGCTGAAATTTTCCCTTTGCAGTGAATTTCTAATAACATAATCAATAGCCAAACCAAAGAGGAAAAGTGACAAAACACACCCTTATAGAATTCTGGTATCAATGCTAAACCAGTTGGTACAAAAGCATTACCAACTCTCACACGACTCAGGGTTATTTATAGAGATTATTATTTCATTATGTTAACTTATCAGTTATGCCTTATAATCTCATGATCAACCAGAAATTATGACAATCAACAGAATCAAAGACCATTTTGAAATCTATGAAGCTAGTAACTACAGTTTCTCAAACTCTAAGCATTTTTCAAAAATTTGTCTAAGTGAAAATATTTCCACACAGCTGTCCACTGACCAATTTCTTAACTCTATCAAGCACTATGTGGAAAGAAAGTATGATAATAACCTAATAGTTATCATAAAAGCTGTGATTACATTTCTTAAAAATAGAAATAATAATGGCTGTGGTAAAATTCTTCAGAACAAAACTTTTATCGTAAAAAAATTTCAGTCAGCAATGTGACAATAGAAACATTTCCAGCTCTAAAGCACTTCAGTAGTAATTTCATCCATTCTTGGAAATTTATGAAGTTTTAATTTAGAGATAGCCATAGAAACTTCAGATTGTGATATAGGGCCAACATTAAAGACATTTTTTTCGGTTAAAAATATTTTTATTTTCAACTTAATTGAACAGGCACCTACTCTTAACTTTAATAATTAATGAATAAATTACAATGGTAACCAACAATGAATAAAGTAAACGTTATTGTTTTCACAGGAAGTCAGTTTGTAGGATGTTATGCTACATGAAAATGTGGATATTCGTTGTCTTGATTTTGTATACTAGTCACATTCTTCTCTGCCTAAAGATGTAGACTGTCATTTCGTGAAACGTTAACTAGTTTGTCATTTTCACATATTAAACATCCCACAAACTGACATACCTAAGCCAACTTATGAATATTCCTTATTATTTCTCCTTCTCTAGCACTATCACTGTATAATTTGTCATGATATAAATGAATATAAGCATGAGGACAATTCTGATTATAAAATGCCTAAGAACTTCTATTTTTTACATTTATTTCATCATCATCATCCTCAAGCAGCCATGGGCTACGGAGGTCCAACCAGACCACGCAGTTTAATTCTCCAAATATATCTGTCCTGAGCTACATCTTCTGCATCCGGCCACTGCACACCAATTCTAACAAGGTCCTGTTTGACATTGTCTGCCCACCATATCCTAGATCTCCCCCTCTTTCTGAGGCCTCTAGGCACACTGTTCATAACCCTATTCGCCAATCTATAATTATCCATACGGGCAACATGGCGAAACCAGCAGAGTCTCTCTCTGCACAATATGCTGCTTAAAGGAGGTTGCAGACTCCTTTGCCTAACCTCATCTTTAGTTACAAAGTTAAACCACCTAATACCCAAGATACTACGTAAGCATCTGGAATCAAAAGCATCAAGTTTCCTGTTATCTTGTTTACAAAGTGCCCAAGGTTCACTACCATAACTAACCCTAGAAAGAACCAAACTATTATAGAGTCTAATTTTAGTCTTTAGGTGTATATGCCTATTTCTCTACAATCTCCATAGATTCTTAAAAGTTCCGGCAGCAATCCCTATTCATCTGTTAATCTCATGCTGCACATCACCATTATCTCTTACATAGCTCCCAAGATAATTAAACTGTGACACCTGCTCAAGACTACAACCATTCAGATTAACTGAATCACAACCTGCCTGACCAATTTTCATCACTTTAGTTTTCTCTCTGTTTATAACCAAGCCTACTCTACTACCAGTCTTCTCGAATGAAAGAGTTCATCTCATCAACATCATTTGCCAAAAGAGCTAAATCATCAGCATAATCTAAATCAGAAATTTTCGTATCTCCAGCCCATTTAAGGCCAAAATCTTTCCCTTGAAGTGAATTTCACATAACATAATCAACAACCAAGCTAAAGAGAAAAGGAGAGAAAATGCACCCTGGTCAAACACCAGAAGTAATGCTAAACCAATTGCTACAAGACTTACCAACTCTCATACACTACTCAGTGTTATTATAGAGTTTTCATTATGTTAATTAACTTGTCTGGTATAACATGATCTCACAATCGACCACAAATTATGATGATCAACAGAGTTGAAAGCCTTTTTGAAATCAACAAAGCTGGCAACCAAAGGTTTCTGAAACTCTAAACAATTCTCAATAATCTGCCTAAGTGAAAATATCTGATCTACACATCCCCTACCACTTCTGAATCCACATTGCTCATCACACAATTGCCTGTCAACCAGATTCTTAATTCTATTAAGCACAATCATGGAAAGAACTTTACCTGGAACAGAGAGTAGGCTGATACCCCTATAGTTATCACAAGAACTGCGATCACCTTTTTTGAAAATAGGGATAACAATAGCTCTGGTAAAATCCTTAGGAACCATGCCTTTATCATAAAAGATATTCAGAATTTCAGTCATTCAAGTGGTAACCGAAACATTCCCAGCTCTGAGCATTTCTGTAGTAATTTTTTCTACCTCTGGGGATTTATGAAGTTTAAGTTTAGAAATTGCCAAAATAACTTCAGATTGTGTATGGAGCCAACATTAAAGCCCCCAATACATTTATCATCACTACAAACAATGGGAGTAGAACTAACCACATTGTTTAGAACATCACTGAAATGCTTAGCCCACCTATCCACTACAGAATCCTCCCCTTCTATAACCTTACCTTATTTATCCTGCAATCCTTATATGCCTGTCCGTTTTCTACCACATAAAACATTAACTATCTGGTACAGCTCTCTGCTGTTGTGCTGCCTAAGAAGGGTACTGATTAAGGACATTCCTGCAGTTACTTCTTTCTGAAATAAGCTCAATTGCCTTATCACTTAAATAATTATGCCTCCTCTGCTCCTTTTTTCCTAAAAGAGTACTGTTAGTTTCCAAAAAAGCCTGTTTAAAATGGCCCCATTCTTCCTCAATTTCAGTATTAAGCAAACCATGACTGTCATAATGACTAAGTAACCTATTATGGTAAGCTTTAGCTATAACTGGGTCTTTCAGAGCTTCAGTATTAAAGGTAAATTTTTTATATTTAGCAAACACTTTTTAAGTTGCAAGACACTTTTAACAAGGTAATGGTCAGATCCAATTTCAGCTCCCCTATATGCCCTGGTATTTCTGACAGAACTAGCCCATTTACTATTAATTAATATATAATCTATCATATTCCTATGCAGCCCATCAGGTGAAACCCATGTGAATTTATGCATGTCGCGGTGTTTGAAATATGTGTTAGTTATTCTGAAACCATTTAGTTTACTTACCTGTAGGAGACGTCCATTGCCATTGCAGCTACCAATACCAAAAGGGCCTATTACTCTCCCCAAAGGTCAGAGTCGGTACCAACTTTGGCATTGAAGTCACCAAGAACAAGGGTAATATCTCCTTTCTTGACAGAATTCAAAATATCCTGAAGTTGTCCGTAAAACCTATCCTTCTCATCCTCATCAGAATCCTAAGTGGGGGCATAACAGCAGATAACATTCAAGTCTTTAATGCTTGTCTGAAATTTTGCTGTAAGAAACCTTTCATTAACCCATTTCTTCCCAGTGTTGCGTACACGCAATACAAAGTGTTGCGTGTACGCAACACTTGGGAAGAAATGGGTTAATGCACTCATATCCTAGAAGAGCATCACTAGCATGTCTGCTGAGCAGCAGACCCACGCCTTGGTGATGCTTTCCACCCTCCCTTCCTGTAAAGAGAAATTTAAAGTTATTTTTAAGTATCTCACCTTTACCTGTCCATCTGGTCTCTTGCAAGCCTAGAATATCTAGGTTATAGCATTTCTGCATGAGGACATCAATAGAATAATCTCTATGTAATGTCCTCACATTCCATGTTCCTGCAGAGAGAAAATGATTAGTAGGATTTTTAAAGAAATTAGGTTTATTGAGATTGGTAGGGCCAACAATATCAAACAGCCCCCTGATCGCAGGCATGGGGCAAAGACCTGTTCCTCCTCCGCTAAAGGCTGAAGTCAAAAATGCTGGTAGAAACTTCAGGCACCACCTTCTCAAGTGGACTTTTTCAAGAGCCATATGGCCTGCCTGAGACACATTACTCCAGTTTAGGCTTGACAATGCCCAACTAGCTAAGTAAGGTTCAGGTACCTGCGATGGCCTCTGATTAGGATTATCCACCAGCTGATACAATGTGTCCCATGCCTCTGTTCACTTAGGGCTGGCAACCCAGAAGCAAACAGAAAACACAGCGGCAGACTCTCCCTCAACAGAGGCCCACCAGTGCAGCAAGTCCAGGATCAATAATCAAGCTCAAATCCTTAAACAAGTCCAGTCTAGGTAGGTATAAATGGTCAGCACCAGGACCCTGTGCAGTTGACCACTCCTCAGCAGGTTTGAAAAAAAAAGAAAAGTGGCCATAGATGACCAGATCGGTAAGCGATACTGAACTGACAGTCCTCTCCTTCCGTTCCCTTCCAAAAGAGAATATCTCTTTTGAAAGGTACTAACAGCCTGCACCACAGGAAGGGGGGGTCGGACATTAAGGTGCTAGACCTGGCCGGTTCTGTGCATCATCACTAGGGATTGGTACACAGCTCTCCTTCCAGTTTACGCCTAGCTACAGTAAAACAAGGCTTGTTATGAGCTCTTAAAATGAAAAATTAAAAAAAAGGTTGAAAAAGTGCTTATATGAAAGAAATTGAAAGCATATTTAATTACCTGTTTAATAAAAAATTATGAATTTAATAATCAATACAATCTGATGAAGAAATCTCACAATATTTGTCATTGGCTCAAGGCAGTTCTACCGCAAATATTCAATCTGAATTAATCCTTGAATCTCTCAAACATAGCTCTCAAATTTAATCCAAACCATAGACTCTTTAATTAAAGCATTCAATCTCATTATTTCAATGTCTTATCTCAATCACATCAATTTGTGTCATTGTCAAAGAATATTGCATTATGGAGTGAAACAATAACTACAGCTATGCAAGCTTTTAACATTAAAAATTGACCATTCAGTTTTCAGAACTCTTGAAAATTGAATTCAAGTAAGAGTCAAAGACAATAAACAGATCCCTTAATCAAAAGGCATTCATAAGAATTTATAAACATGGAGAGAAATTTCGATGAGAATGGTTGGTGTATACCAGAACTATCAAGTCATATTGCTATACACAAATTATTTTCCCAGGAAAATACGTGACTCAAGGAATGGGTGCTAGAAAATATTTTTTAACAAACCATTGGAACTTGAGAGCTTATTGGACCGTATATCATCTATACACTTTTATTGTTAGAATCTAAAGTCTTGGTCACAATGGGGGTGAGGGTGGCTCATTCGATAGCACACTAGGCTTGTAATCTGCAGTTCCCAGGTGCAAGTCCCACATGGGGGTGGTGGGCCAACTTTGATATTTACCTCTGCAAAACTCCCCAGCCCTGCCCTCGATTAGTAGGGGACAAATCAATGGGCTTGGAAAGGCCACTATCTGTCAGATGGGACATATAGCTGTGGTCCCATGTGCAAGAAAGCCGTATCATGTGCACTTTAAAAAACACGCTGGATGGCCTTAATGGGTTGGGTTATTTTACCTCTGAGCGGCACTTTTTTGCACACCATGGGCTAAATGGCCAGGTCACATGGACCCCGAAGGCTCAGAGAAGGAGGGGACCCACTGGAACAGCTGTTTGGAGACAGATGGTAGCCTCCCGTCAAGGTCATCCAGCGTGTTCTTTAACATGCACAGGGTATGTCTCTCCCGCACATGGGGCCATGGCTTAACGTCCCATCCGACGGACGGCGGCCTTTCCAAGCCCATCAGTGTCCCCTACTGACCGTGGGCAAGGCCTTGATGGGAGGTTACCATCTGTCTCCTAACAGATGTCCAGTGGGTACCCTCCCCAATCTTCTCTGAGCCCTCAGGGTCCTTGTGACCTGGCAATTTAGCCCATTATGTGAAAAAAGTGCACTCAGAGGTAAAAGAACCCAACCCTTGATCACAATGACACAGGTAGCTCATATCATAGCACTCAACAGCAAACATCTTTACTGAAAGGGAGGAAGTACTGAAACAAGTACTGAAACACTAAATAAGAATGCTAATTTAGGGAAAAGGATTCATTATTCATTTTCTATTTGCAACAAATTTATTACTCTACTGGTGAAATTAAAAATAATATTGTAAAAGAATTGAAAACTACAAAATTTTTCTCAGTACACAGATAGATTAATGTAACCACGACTGAAGTAATTCAAGAGCTTTGTAAAAAGAAAACTGTATTCTTTAAATAAATTTTTATAATCACACCTAATGAATTTTATTGAATTTCCATTAAAAATATTTTTATCTGTTCAACTCGCCCCGCCCCTCAAGATTAAATCCTAAGTGCACCACTGTCGTGAAAAGGAATTATTTCACTATTTTTTTCTGAAGATGCTTCTGTGGTGTATTCTAACATTAGTACACTAATGAACTACTACGGAGTTGCCATAAATAATGGGCTGCGGGCTATTTATCGACAGTTCAAAGCAAAGCTCAAATTTTTTTTTTTCATAATAGAAATAGGTATGCATTTATTTCTCTGGTATCAGACTCAGAAGTGCAGTTAAAATTAACCTATCAAACATTTTTCTACCTGAACCTTTCAACTTCTCTTTGGAAAACATTCAGTACAAAGATAGCAGTTGGATTGTGTACGTGTGATTTCAAAATTATGGGTCTATTGGTAAATGAAGTTTGATTACACAAAAATGCCTTGTTTTTTGTGTGAGTAAAACAGCTGAGCAAAAGGGGAACACTGGTAAAGAAGAGTGTAACCTCAGAATATTATGAGACACCAGACCAGGTTGAAGAATATAAATTACCATTTTAGCATCTGAAGAAGGTACTGCTACTGCCTCTACAAATAAAACCTAGCCTAATGAAACAGTATATAAAATCCCTGAATAAGAAATGCAATTTCTTCAAATACACCTGCATGAAGTTTACATACATTACACAGGAGAAAATTATAGAAATAATTTTTGTAGGCCAACTGATGTTGGACAAGAAATTTGAAGAAACTATGAATCAAAACGAATAAAAAAGCTTGGACTGACTTCCGAAGTGCTGATGAGAATTTTCTGGGAAAGAGCAAATACCAAAATTACAAACAAATGTAGGAGATATGCTGCAGCACTTCAGAAAACTGGGCTGCTATACGAGTATGAAGTTACACTTTTTACATTCTCATTTGTAATATTTTCCTGAAAATTTAGGAAGTGTTAGCAAAGAACAAAGAAAAAGATTCCACCATGAAATTAAACAAATGGAAATGGGGTAGCAAGGATGGTAAAATGTGAGCAGGTCAGGGCCGGACTTATGCATAAGCTAATTAAGCTACAGCTTAGGGTCTTGCAATAAAGAAGGGGGGGGGGGGATCTCAAATATGCCATTTAAAGTTTTACTGTGCACACTAAACAGTTTTTTAATATTTAAATTAATCTAGTGGTTAGCATGCTTGGTTACTCATCTAAAGGACCTGGGTTCGAGCCCCGGGTAAGGCATGGTTGTGTGTATTGTTTCTCTGCTGAGGGCCTGCCATCCTCACAGACCTACTATGACATATAAACTGACAGGCTCCTGTCAGACCTCTGTGGCAAGCAGCTGCTTGAGGGGGTATTTATTTATTTATATATTGTGCAAATCCTGTTCATCTTAGCTACAGATATATTTGTATGACATTTTAACCCCTTTATTTTCATGTTTTTTTTTTATCTTTCCTTCAATCACAATAGTATACATATATAAATATTTCAGCTTTCAGTTTTTAGGGCCTCCTAAACTTGCCAGAGTTTAGGACATCAGAACATCAAAGTCAGCTCTGATGAAGATGGATTACTGTTGGTTGCTAATGAGAAACTTCCAAGGAAGCAACAGCTGAAGAAGGTAAAAAAGCATTTCTTCCTGCATAAATGTTATTAATTCATTCATTTTATTCTTTTTTTTATGCAGAGTGAAGAAGTTTGGTAGATATTTTGCATGCATTTTTAAAATATGCAAAAAAAGTCTAAATATGCATAAAAGGAGCCTAATTGGCAGTTTTAATATTTTATTCAAATATTTGATGTGGCAGAACAAAACTAACACAATTTTTAAATGCTTATTAAAATGTACAGAATCAGCTATATCATCAAAACACCAGAAAACTTTTGTAAAAAACTGTCTTGGCTACTGATCTAAGGGACATGGGTTCGAGCCCGGGGTAAGGCATGGATGTTCGTGTTGTTTTCTGCTGAGGTCCTGCCATCCTCTCAGATCTACTGTGGCATATAAATTGACAGGCTCCTGTCAGACCTCTGTGGCAAACAGCTGCTTGAGGGGGTATTTTTTTTTAATTTATTACTTACCCATAAAAGTTGGTCTGGCTATTACAGTTTAGGTTACTAAGTCCTGTGCAGAAATTCACTGCATTATTGTATATATGAAGTCGAAGCATGCTATTACACATTAGGTCAATATTCCAGGATTGCAATTTGGGTTACTAGGCTAAGCCTACCCAGGTGCTTCACTGCAGTGCGAAAGAGTGATGCAGCGAATCCTGTTAACTCTGTTAAAAGATGTAGCCCTGACAACCTATTCTGCTCACAGTAAACTAAATTGAAAATAACCGGAAAAAACTCAAAAATGAGATAATCTCATCAGAGGCAACCATTTTAAACAGAGCTATTACGATAATCAAGAAACAGTTCTGTCATCCCACATTTCCTACTTAACATAATAACACAGAACATGCATTAACCAAATATCATAAATTATCTACAACATTCAATAATTATCTGTGGCAATAAAATGCAAACTGCATGAAAAAAATACAATATTTAATCCCACTTCCTTGAAAATGGATTCTTAACTTCTATTCACCTTAGATTTAAAAAAAATCGATCAGAAGTAATGCAAAACGTACTGACAACTTAATAAATCATTCAGCATGACGATGAAAACACATTACGTTGCTACCATAAATGTACGTTATGCACTTGCGTTACTTTAGACACCATACGTACATTCCGCTACGACTCACGTCGCCATCTAGTGAGCTGAGGGCCATAAATTAGATATACGATAATATATTCCTATAATGAGCAAAATTTATCACGTGCGATACCATCCACATTTTGAACAGCAGATTCGATTGTGAAAGATAAAAGATTATGAAACGCAATCTGTTACTAATTTTAAACTACACATGCAGTAGCTCTATTTGAAATGTTTCAATAAACATATGCGAAATAACCAATTTATAGAAAAACAAAATCTTTCATTTTACTATAAGCAACAAATTCGTGAATTGGAATGCAAATTTTACATATGGTTTTGTAACAAGAATTCAAGGTTTGAAAAAAAAATTGCAGTTACAAGAAACAAATTATAAATAAAGTGATTTTATATCACTAACTTATTTTTTTCTGCATAATTATTACTGAAATATACATACCACTGACTAGTTCATTAATGATTACACTACACCATCTCTCATAGCACATTGAAACTATAAAATTCACCACAGTTGCCACACCAAACAGTGAAATAAATTCTTTGTACATAACCATGTCAAAAATTAGGACTATAAGCCTGTCATTTCAATTCTCTCGACGAATTCCTATTCAATAAAATCCGCAAGAGGGTGTCCAAACACTATATGAAACAATGATATAAAACCACATGAAACAAACAATGCAGTCTGTGGAAGTTTCCATCGAGTGCTTTCTACTTTCCAATTTGAAACAACAGTCTTTTCAATACTTTAGATTTTTCAAGCATAATATTTCAAATTTTGTCGTTTCCGAACACAGCAATATGTTGCGTAGCGAAGTGTCGTTAAAGAATGAGAACATTTGATATTAAAAAGAGTAAATCTTTATCGCATATCGTCGAACGGAGAGGGAAGTTACATTTTCTTTATTTTAAAACGTTGGCCAGTACACAATCAGGTTGAAAGATAATGTTATTTGCAATGTCTACTGCTATGATGTCATCATCATCAGCATCATCCTCAAGTAACCATAAGCTATGGAGATCCAACCAAACTGCACAAATTAGTTCTCCAAGCATATCTCTCCTGAGCTATAGCTGCTGCATCTCACCACTGCACACCAATTCTAACAAGGTCCTGTTTGACATTGTTTGCCCACCGCATCCTCGGTCTCCCCCTCTTTCTGAGGCCTTTAGTCACACTGTTCATAACCCTATTCGCCAATCTATAATTATTCATACGAGCACCATGGCCAAACCAACAGAGTCTCTCTTTGCACAATATACTGCTCAGAGGAGGTTGCCAACTATATTTCTAACCTCTTCAGTACTTACAGAGTTGAACTACCTAATACCCAAGATACTGAGTAAGCAACTAGAATCAAAAGCCTCAAGTTTCCTGTTATCTTGTTTAAAAGTGTCCAAGTTTCAATACCATAACTAACCCTAGAAAGAGCCAAACTATTATACAGTCTAATTTTAATCTTTAGATGTATACGCCTATTTCTCAACACTCTCCATAGATTCCTAAAAGTCCCAGAGGCAATCCCTATTTGCCCGTTAACCTCACGCCGCACATCGCCAATATCTGTTACTTAACTCCCAAGAAAATTAAACTGGGACACAAGCTCAAGGGAGCAACCATTCAGAGCGTCTGAAGCACTAACTGCCTAACCAATTTTCTTCACTTTAGTTTTACAACTGTTTATCACCAAACCAACTCTATTATCAGTCTTATCAACAGCCCTAATGAAAGAATTCTTCTCATCAACATCATTAGCCAACAAGGCCAAACCATCTGCATAATCTAAATCAGAAATTTTAAAATCTCTAGATCATTTAAAGCCAAAATCTTTCCCTTGCAAAGAATTTTGCGTAACATAATCAATAACCAAACTAAAAGGGGGCAAAATGCACCCTTGTCGAACACCAAGAAGCAATGCTAAACCAATTGCTTCAAGCCTTACCAACTCACACACACACGACTGAGTGTTATTATAGAGATCTTTCATTATGTAAACTAACTTGTCTGGTATTCCATACGATCTCACAAGCAACCACAAATTATGACGATCAACAGAGTCAAAAGCCTTTCTAAAATCGACAAGATTTCTGAAACTCTAAACATTTCTCAAGAATCTGCCTGAGTGAAATATATAATCTGCACATCCACTACCACTTCTGAATCCACATTTATCATCACGCAATTGACTGTCAACCAGATTCTTAATTTTATTAGGCAAAATAATGCAAAGAACTTTACCTGGAATAGAAAGTAAGTTGTTATCCCTATATCTATCACAAGAACTGCCATCACCTTTTTTAAAAACAGGGATAATAATAACTCTGGTAAAATCCTTGGGAAACATTTTTTTATCATAAAAGGTATTCAAAATTTCAGTGATTCATGTGATAACTGAAACATTTCCAGTTCTAAGCATTTCAGTTGGGTTGGGTTGTTTTACCTCTGAGCGGCACGTTTTTGCACACCATGGACTAAATGGCCAGGTCACAAGGACCCCGAAGGCTCAGAGAAGGTTGGGGGAGGGGACCCACTGGAAGAGCTGTTGAGAGACCGATGGTAGCCTCCCGTCAAGGCCATCCAGCACGTTCTTTAACGTGCACAGTGTATGGCTCTCCCACACAAGGGACCACGGCTTAACGTCCTATCCGATGGATGGCGGCCTTTCCAAGCCCATCAGTGTACCCTACGGACTGAGGGCAGTACAGATAATTTTGTGGTGCTGACCCAGCTGGGACTCGAACCTGAGAACTACAGATTATGAGCCTGGTGCACTACCGACTGAGCCACACCCGCCCCAAGCATTTCAGTAATAATTTCATCAACCCCTGGGGATTTCTGTAGTTTAAGTTTAGAAACAGACAAAATAACTTCAGACTGTGTTATAGGGTCAAGATAACCAACTTACTTGGCCTAAGCCAGTAATGCATCTATCATCATTACAAACAACGGGAGTAGAATTAATCACATTGTTTAGAACATCACTGAAATGCTCAGCCTACCTATCCGTGAAAGAATCTTCACCTCCTATAACTTTAACGTGCTTCACCTTCAATCCCTGTATACCTGTCCATTTTCTACCAAACAAAATATTAATTATCTGGTATAGCTCTCTGCTCTCTGCAAAATATTAATTATCTGGTATAGCTCTCTGTTGTGCTGTCTAACTGCTTCCTCGGCTTTCTCATCCAAGCCATCAAGCCACAGATTCTTATCAGCAGCTAACTGATCCTTTGCATGTTTATTAATCTCTCTGTAATGCTTTCTATTAGGACTAGTAGGGTATTGATTAAGGACATTCCTGAAGTTCTTTCTAAAATAAGCTCAAGTGCCTTATCACTGAAATAATTCTGTCTCCTCTGTTATTTTTCCTAAAAAATTACTGTTAGTTTCCAAAAAAGCCTGTTTAAAACGGTCCCATTCTTCCTTAACTTCAGTAGTAAGCAAACCATGACTGTCATAATGACTAAGTAACCTATCATTGTAAGCTTTAGCTGTTACTGAGTCTTTCAGAGCTTCAGAATTAAAGGAAAAATTTTTAACCTTAGCACAACACATTTTAAGTTTAATTTGCATTACACTTTTATCAAGGTAATGGTCAAATCCAATTTCGGCTCCCCTATATGGCCTGGTATTCCTAACAGATCTACGCATTTGCCGTTAACTAATATATTGTTAGATAGATGAACGTGCTACAATGAACTTATGATATCATGTATCGTTTCGAATCTAGTGTGTGCTTCAGTGTATGAATTACAGCAACAACGACTTGGAACCCTGATTTCTAAAAAGATATTCAGTTGTGAGTTCAATGAATTAAAAACAAGAAAAGAATTGATTTGATATTGTGCGCGATTTTACAATTACTATTGTGTGTGTATCTTGAAGGACATGTTTCTAGTCAGTGTCAAATAGTGAATTGAATGTATTCAAGAATACATGACATAAGTTATGTTCTTCCTTACAAACTTGTATTACTACATAATAAAAGTCAGAGATGGTATGAATAAGATATAAGGTCGTAATATCATTTGAAGAAAATACTTGGTATTCATGTAAACATAGTAAAGTAGGTTTTACTCATAATTGATTTATGTAACTTGTTGTTGCTAAATAGAGATTTGTTTGATAATGAGCTTGATACTCAATTAAGATAGTTCGACTCTTAAGGCTTGTTAATTTGAATGTCGTGCTAATGATATTGGAATGTTCCGTTCTATTGACATTTGTCAATAGAAGATAGTGAATAATTAGTCAGAGGCATATTTAGTTCAATATTTAAATTCCCATTTCCTTGTATAAATAATTATTAAATACTAATATATATTGTGTTGAACTCATGCTCAGTGGTCATCTGTTTAAATTCGTATCAATATAATTTAACATATTCTTATGCAGCCCATCTGGTGAAACCCATATGTACTTATGTATGTCGTGGTGTTTGTAAAACGTGTTAGTTATTCTCAAACCATTAAGTTTACTTAACTGTAGGAGATGTTGCTCATTGCTATTGCAGCTACCAAAACCAAAACGGCCTATAGCCTTCCCAAAGGTCAAAGTCAGTACCAACTTTGGCATTGAAATCACCTAGAACAAGGGTAATATCGCCATTCTTTACAGAATTCAAAATATCCTGAAGTTGTCCATAAAACCTATTCTCTCATCCTAATCGGCATCCTCAGTGGGGGCATAACAGCAGATAACATTCAAGTCTTTAATGCTTGTCTGAAATTTTGCTGTAAGAAACTTTTCATTAATGCACTCTTATCCTAGAAGCACATCACTAGTGTATCTGCTGAGAAGCAGACCCACGCCTTGGTGATGTTTATTGTCTTCCCTCCCTGAAAAGAGAAATTTAAGATTATTTTTAAGATTCTGACCTTTATCTGTCCATCTGGTCTCTTGCAAGCCGAGAATATCAAAATAATAATGGTGAAATTCTTGTGTGAGGACATCAAGAGAAAAAGCTCTGTGCAGAGTCCTCACATTCCAACTACCTATGGAGAGAAAATGATTAGTGGGATTTTTAAAGAAACTATGTTTATTAAGAGAGGGAATGCCGACAATATCAAACAGTCCCCTAATCACAGACATGGGACAAAGAACACCACTAAAGGCTGAAGCCGTTTACACTGGGAGACTTCCTTCAATGTAGAATTTGATGATGCCAGTAGAAACAAAGAATTCAGGTGCCTGCGATGACCTCTGCTCAGGATTATCCACCAGCTGATAAAACATATCCTATTAATCTATACATTTAGGGTTGTCAACCCACAAACAAACAGAAACATAACTGAAGATTTTCCCTCCACAGAAGCCCACCAGTGCAGCAAAATCAGGATCCATAATGAAGCGCAGAGCTTTAATTCAGTCCAGTAAGTTTATATGGTCAGCACCAGACCTTGTATGGTTGACCATGGTTCTACAGGGTAGAAAAAAGGAAAAGTACCCACATTAATCTGGCAGCCCTCCCCTTCCGTTCCCTTTCTACAGGAGAGTATCACTTTCGAATGGTACCAACGGCCTGCACCAAGAGATGGCGTGGTCAGACATTAAGTGCTAGGCCTGGTTTACACATATGCTAGAGTCCCTTCATATCACACGTATGCTAGATATCCTCATAATTGGATGATATTGTTTGTTGTCTTTCGGTTTGTTTGGCATGTAAGGCTGAATGTATTTCATGAATACGTATGGATTCCAGAAAAGGGTAGGGAAATATTTGATACAGATTTCAGTGCCCATGATTGGATGCACTTAAGAAAATGGATAAAAACGAAATATAAATTATATGTTTTTTTGGTTTTAAAAGAAAAGATAATAATTTCGCTTTGTCGTCTGTCTGTAACCATCGATCTCTGTTTGTTTATACAGATAATAATTATACATAATACGTATATGATAAACAATATTATCATCATCATCAACCAGCCATGAACTATGGCCCAGAGGTAAGAATGAGAAGAGACGCCATAATGCGCTTTCCCTGTCCAAGGTCGTGATGACGCAGCAGGAAGCGAGTGGCCACGTTGATGCTTCCAAAAACCTTCTACTGCCATAATCAAGCCAACTTTTCGCATGTTTTGCTCGCTTCTACTATGATATTTGCTGCTTCTAGTAAGATAATTACTATTTCTACTATTAATTCTATCTCTAAGAAAAGTGCATTTACATTATTTCGATTTAATATATATAAATTTTTCGGCAATGAATATACCTGTATCGAATAGCTGGAGCAGAGTATTTTATACCTTTTCCGTTACGTAACTATTATTTGGATTACTACAAACGTATCATACAAAGAGGTATATTTGAATGACTGGAAGAATAATAAAAGAAATGATTACATATTTTTTGAAATATTGCTATATGTGTTGGGGCCAGATCTAGAGGCGGGAAAGGGGTAAAGGCCTATGCCACCACTACCCCTTTGACAATGCTACTAAGGATAAAGGAGCTAAAAAATTGTAAACTTGTGCATATTTCATGAATTTTTCAATAAATTTTAAAGACAGAGCAAAGAGGGAAATATTATATTACAATGGAACCAAGTCTCTTGCTCCCCCCCTTGACATTTTCCCCACTCTTTGTGCCGCCCCCCCCCCTCCATTTTTTTTATTATGGACCTGGTAATATATAATAGCCAAATTATAAAATAACAAATCACAAATACAACATGCTGACTCTCTCTTAAATAAAAATAAATAAATACCCCCTGAAGCAGCTGCTTGCCACACAGGTCTGACAGGAGCCTGTCAGTTTATATGCCACAGTAGAAGATCTGAGAGGATGGCAGGACCTCAGCAGAAAACAACACGAACATCCATGCCTTACCCGGGGCTCGAACCCAGGTCCCGTAGATCAGTAGCCGAGCACGCTAACCACTCGGCCACGGGAATTTTATTAAATTTTTATCTTATTCTAAAAAAATAAATAAAATAAAATAAACGCATTTAATGAGATTAAAACCAATGATCTAGAAATTACAACAATAGCAATATAACTTTCTAAGAAATTTTATATAATTTAATCTTTGATGAGGAGAGAATACAAAACGTATCTGCATTTCAGGCAACAAAATGTGTCTGAACACATTTTGTTGCCTGAAATGCGAATTGATCTCTGAGCCTTCCTCCTATTAAAGGGGAAACAAACTGAAGAAATATATTAATCAACTATAACACTCATGGTTTAAAACAATTTTGATCTTGCTGAAATTTCAATTTATATGTTCCAACTGTGCCAACGTTGGGATTTATGTATGCTAAAACCACAGAGGTATGGCGAAAACCTCACACAACCGTTGTGAGAAACGGATTTCTTTTTTCTTTTCAAAAAAGGATGCTATCCATGGTATGTGATATTGAGCCATGATACCATATGCAAGAGTATTATTGTGGTGTTGTACTTCTGAGTGGCACATTTTTGCACACAATGGATTAAATAGCCAGGTCACAATGACCTCAATGGCTCAGAGAAGGTTGGGGAAGGGACCCACTAAACAGCTGTTAGGAGACCGATGGCATCTTCTTGTCAAGGTCATTCAGTGTATTCTTTAATGCACACAGTCTTATTAATAATAACTGGTGAAAAAAATGGAAGACTGAACCTGATTTTCTTTACCTGGGAGCATTACTTAATGTCCCATCTTATGGACAGCAGCCTCTCTAGGTCTATTGGTATCATCTTTCTGGCAGAGGGCAGGTTTGGGATTATCAGATATAAATCTGAGTGCTGGGATATTTGGGACTCATACTACAGAAATTTTTTTTACGATGAATGAATTTTTCTTCACATTTTATATTCACCTGAGAAGGCCACCCATTTATAGCATATATGGATAATTCAAAATATAAAGATAAAAAATCAAAATTTTTAATGGGCACATTTTTTTTTTCAAATTTTAATAAAATTTACAAAGGAATTAAATATAATTTTTTTTAAGAGATAATTTAACCATAAGATAAAATAAACACATTAATAATTTTGTGGTAAAAATAAAGGAGAGTAAAATCTATATACGAATTACTTGCGGAACGAATCGAAACTGATTAGCGCATTTTTTAAAATACGCTACAATTAGGTTTTTATTAATAATAACTGGTGAAAAAAATGGAAGACTGAACCTGATTTTCTTTTAAGTTTTTTTTTTTTTGGTGGGAAATTTGAGCCCGTTTCATTTTATCAGTAAAATTTCCTCAATGTAGTCGAAGGACTGCCATCCATCAAATGAGATGTTAAACCATGGCCCTGTGTGGGCAAAGAGCCACACCCTGTGCATGCTAAACAAAATGCTGGATAACCTTGATGGAAAGTATCGACCTATCTCCTATAACAGATGGCCTTGTGGTCTAACCCAGTGTGTCACCTAAGCAAATCTCTCTGAGCCCTTGGGATCCTTGTAACATAGCCATTTACCCCATTGTGTGTAAAAACAGTGGTAATCAATTGTAAAAAAAAATCGAAATCCTCTGAATTTGTATAAGAATGCAGTCTGAAACTCCAGAGTGAAATGAAAATATCTTTAATGCATTATTAAAATTTCCAGATTAAAACAAATAAGAATATCTCCCTTCATCAAGACCCTGAACAAAATTTCGATTATCAAACAAAATAATCTTCATTTTCAGAAATCAAGCATCTCCTTAATTTTAAAGTGAAAAAGAATATTAATATCATAAAATCATGTTCATATTTAATCACTGGATTCATTAATGCATTAAACCTGATAAAAATGGAGAAATCTGCTTAAATTAAGAAAGGTTTCTAAACGGAATTAAAACTCAGATTTCATAACTGCATAACTATAACAGAAAATGTTTCCATTTTATATTATTTGTTTTTTTTTTTTGATTAATTTGATAAAATTAGTAATGAAATATATTTTCCTGTATCTGCTTTGAAGGACGATTCATTCAACTGACTGCTGAACAGGGAGTTATAATATAAAATTATCAAATCTTCAAGTTTTACAGAGCAAATATCGTTCTGTTACTACAGTTAGAGCTAATGTTTTGAATAGAACAACATGGCTGCCGTGCAGTCGCTCCAGCATCAACTTTAAATTCTTAGGGCGCCTCCTCTTCTTTCTTACCTCCATGGGCTACGCAGAGAGATCCCCGGAGATCCAACCCAAGGAGTATAGAAGAAAGGGAGGCGTTCTTAGAACTAATTCGTGAAGCATTTTGCGCATGGTCGACGGCCATTTCTTTTTGTGCTCGTCACCAGATTCTCACTAACAAGTTTGTACGGAATTGGTGCAGTAAGAAAATTTTATTTTCTAACAATAGTTAATCGTGTGTCTAACAAATCCATCTGAAGATCGCCGAGAAAGAGATACAAGGAATATCATGCAATGCGTGAACAAAGGTTCAATCTGTTTCATTTATTTAAATTAATAATCAATCATTTATACAAGTTTACTCATAACTGTGAATTTGTTTCGGAAATTTGAAAACAATTTTCAGTGTTGATAAGCTTAACTTTTCTCTATGAAAAGTAAAGAATCACGTAGTTACATTTGTTCGCGTTTCATCCAACATGATGTTTCATTAAACGAAGCTTAGACAATTCTAAGTGTGAATTATCGATGTCCATGTCACCATAAGAAATTAAGCCTGCCAAACGACACGTTGGATCTGGTTTCGGACAATCTTCAGACACAATAAGCAGTGCTTCGAGTGTGTCACAGTGAAGTGATGTGTACCGCAAGGGTATCGTTCGCCCAAACTCAGGACTGCGTCAAGCAGTTTTAAAACTTTTTTCTTCTTCATTAAGCGGAAGTGAAAGCCATATACTTGCAATGGTAAATATTTTGGTCACAACTGCACAGAAATGAAAGATTGCTCGATCTAAAGAAATTGTAGTGGATTTCAGAAACTTAAAAATAATTTTCTGGCTGAGTCAAAAATACAAAAAAGAGAAAACATTTTTAGATATACGTTTTTTTTTCACTTGCACTACTCTCAACCGAACTCACACATTCCAGTGAGATGAGTGTCCAGTGGTTATCGAGAAGGTCACTTGGAGTGGAAGCTTCGTTTGCAAGATTCTGGCAATTGGTAGTGCGAGCGATTGCATTCAGTTTCAAAACTAGATACAGAACGATTTCCTTACTTTTTATCCATCATGTTTTTTGTCATCATCCTTGATTATCCGCCAAATTGTTGTTTTTATTCAAAACCAAATAACATGAACCTTTACTCTTTGCGAGTCTCGTGGATTGATTGGTGACGATGATTTAGTAGAAGTTATATCCATCGTCTGCAGTAACGTTAAAAAATTTGCATTGGTTTGCAAGCAGCACACTATCAGTATAATACTAAGTAGTGATATATCTGGTTTCCTCTCGACAACGAATAAATATTATTTTCGAATTCAGGATCAATCAGTCATCAGAAATAGGCCATGATGTGATTTTTTTTTCTTTTAGTGTGAGGCTCATTTAGAAAATAATACGAATTTAGATAAATATAACTTTCTGGGAAAATATTTAGTCCAAATCACATAAATTTTACATGTAATGTGCAATCCTAGAGATTGTCGTCCCCAAAAGCTACAAGAAGTATGCTAGTAAGAGAGCCACAGTATATTCTTGATTCTATTAAAAAATTAAAAAAATAACTAAATATATTAAAAAATGTTTCAAGGGCTAATAAGTAAGTAGAAAGAACATATCGCAGACTTTAGTTACTGCGATGTTCAACCAGAAACATCTGCCTAAAACTCTCAGTAAGCTTCGAACGTATTGAAGAAACTGCCAAAGTCAAAAAAGAAACAGAAAGCAAAAGGAATTTGCTATTTGAAAACGACAAATGTTATTGGAATGGAAATAATGTATTTGGAAATAATGTATTGGAAATAATGTAATGGAAATAATGTATTGGAATGGATAATAAGATATCCTTATGGCTTTTTATTTCTTGTTCAATTGATATATATTGTTTTTTTTTCCCAGAAAAATGTTTCCCAAACTAATAGAATAGGGAGTGAAGCAAACAGTCACCATAACTGCGCTGTAGGATAAATTTTTTTAGTACTGAAGAATATATGATATAATTTCAGATAATTGCTATTTATGCAGTAGTTTTTAGAAGATTTTATAACTGTTATGCAAGAAAACAACTTCAGGGACATAAAAACCTCTCTCTCTATATACAGGGTGATTCAAAACGTATCGTTCAAATTTTGTGGGGAGGTAGGGAATACGTCAGGAAACCGATTTCACATAGGAAAGTATGTCCGCTAACGTCATCTACATGAACAAAATGGACAAGTAAAGTGAACACAAGGAAACAGTACAGTTAAGTGGTAACGAATGGGACTTTTATTCCAACAAGGTAAAGTACAGGTTCACAGTAGGTGCTCAAAATTGCGACCATTTACACGGACACAGAATTCACAGTGCTGTTGCATTGACCGCCGAACATTTTCAAAAACGCCTGGCATATCACGGAAATGCCTGCGGCGGCCACTATTCATGCAACAAGGTCCATTTCACTGTCGACGGGGGTCTCGTACACATGGTATTTCATGGCCCCCCACAAAAAGAAATCCATGGGCGATAAATCAGGTTACCTGGGTGGCCAAGCGATCGGTCCACCTCTACCGATCCATCGAGCTCCGAATGTTCGGTTCAGGTAATCACGCGCAACAATTGTGCTATGGGCTGGAGCCCCGTCATGTTGATACCACATACCTCGGCGGATATGCGCAGGAACAGCGCCCAGAAAAGTCGGTAACACTGTCTCGAGAAATATTAGGTATTTCCGGCCGTCCAATCGGGGCGGTAGCAAGTAAGGTCCCAACAAACAGTCACCAATGATTCCAGCCCACACATTTACGGCAAAACGATGTTGCGCAGCATGACTTCTCGTACCATGCGGGTTGTCGTAAGCCCACACATGTGAATTGTGTGTATTGAACACAGCTTCATGACTGAATGAAGCTTCATCTGCAAAAAGGACAGAAGCTGGAAAACTGGGGTCCATGGCACCTTTCTGCATGAACCATTGTGCAAATTCCACACGCTTCGGATAATCGTCAGGATGCAGTAACTGCACCCTTTGCAGATGGTAAGGATGCACACGTTCCTCGTGCAGTATCCGCCACACTGCTGACTGAGAGACCCCAAGCTGCTGAGCAATAGCTCGTGTGCTGGTATTCGGATTATTTTCGATGGACTGTAGGACTTGTTCTGCGACGTTGACGGTCCGCGTCAGTCGTCTTCTCCCCGTATCCTGCATGTTGCTGCGCAGTGAACCACATTCGCGCAGATTGCGATGCACACGTGCAAACATTTGATGCTGCAGTATTCTTCTGTTGGGGTATCGGTCTTCGTAAACTTGCCCAGCTCGGCGGCCGCTTTCGCCAGCTGCCCCATATGCGAGATGCATATCCGCTAGCTCTTGATGTGTAAAATGATTCATCTTATCACTAGTAAGTCAGCTCATACACTGATGACAGCGGGAGCGGTCGGGCGAGCTGTACACTGGTTGGGTACACACAGCGCCCTCTACATACGCATGCGTACATTTGCGGACATACTTTCCTATGTGAAATCGGTTTCCTGACATATTCCCTACATCCCCACGAAATTTGAACGATAAGTTTTGAATCACCCTGTATATATATTAGGTTTTAAAGAAATTAATTTCGATGAAGTATTTTGAAGCATTTTATAAAATATTACCAACAGCAATAAATTGTATTACTTACTTACAAAATTTAAATTAGTGAATCTGAATAGCGACATGTAAATCTGAAACATCATTGGATGCTATTTTATTATACATGGAGATTATTTTAAAAAAAATTAACCGCCCCACACTTTCTTTCCCCTAAAAAAGTGGAAATATGAAAAGGATTGTTATGCTATGTCTTCGGAACGTGAGGACCTACAATTACGAGTTAGATGTCAAATGAAAGCTCGTATGAGGACTGTCATAGACTATATCGAATTTTGCCTCCCACCGTAAAGAAAGACAGATTTTCGCCGGATGGGGCGGAATTTTGCGAGTTATATATCAAATTAATGCTTGTGACGTCCTCAGTATCATGAGTTACCTTAAACACGACTCCAAAATCTTGATAACAAAATGTGGTCGATGTGCATGAGTCATATCAAATGAAAGTTTTTGAAAATAGATGTTTTTAATGACAAACAAAAAAAATTAAAAAAATTAAAAAAATTAAATAAATAACTAAAAAAATACCTATTTTCGGGAATGCGCCCTGAAAAGTAGAAAATTAAACTAATATATATATATCGATAGTGCAATTAGTTGCTGTGTTCGTATTCACTTCAAAGGAAGATAGGGCGCTGATTTACCTGCACAACAAGGTTGGCGGCCCTCTATCTTCCTTTGAAAGTGAATACGAACTCAATGAATGATTGCACCATCGATATGTTTCAGTTTCATTTTCTGCATTTTAGGGCACACATGGTAAGGATGTAAAAGGTAAGTATACAAATCATGAAATCATTCAATTCATATTAGCTCCAAAAAAGATTGGATGGCAGCAAAATCCATTCAACTGGTATGGGAAATAAATTTACATGACCTACCTTCTCTTGAAGTTTATATCGAGTAACTGATTTCATCATTGGTACTATGCTTCATTTTCGCTTTAGAGGACAGAGGTTAACTCAGTTGGTAGACCAAAAGGCTCGTAATACCCTGCAGTCCCCCTGTTGCAGTCCATCTTTATTGTATTTATTATTCTGACTGAAGGGAACATTAAAAAAATAAATACTAAATTGATATGATGAAAATGTTATACCAGCATTCATATTCAGTAATGACTGTGTAAAGCTGAGATGAGTGTTTGCATAATAAATTAATTTAAATTAAAAAACCTGTGACACATTAAACTACAAACTTAATTTTTGATCCCCCTCATAAACGTGAGGCTCTTAGTTGTAGCTTAGTTAGCTTATGTGTAAGTCCAGCCCTGACTGAAATTCAGTTTTTCTATGTAATAAGAAAAGAGGAAAATTCATTATTTTTTTCCTTTGAGTTTTACAATTATTATAACAGAATGTAAAAAAATAAACACACGAAAAAAACACTTTGATTTTTGAGAAATTCTGAGGAAGAGGGAATCATTAATAATGATGGTTTTAGTCATTTTATTTCGAAAAACACAGATCTCTGAATTAGAACTAAATTTATGCTGTGGAATTCGACTGCAAATGTTTTATGCAGTAAATTATATTTTGCTGCATTGGAAAAAAATTGGGAAGATGAGCGCTCGATATGGATTTCTAAATGTGCTTTTCAATAGCTAAAGAAGTTTGCTCACTATTTAATTTCATTGAATTTAAAATTATTTTAATATTACAAATTAAAAATTGAAACACTGTTTTTATAAGCAGCTACCCTAAGTTAGCATTGGCAACTATTGAATAAATTTCCTTTTAAAAATTAATTATTGTAACCCCACTGAATTAATTAGCGAACACGATTCCTCACGTATCGTTTCAATTGCTAGGATTAGTATATCATAGTGGGAACTGTTTGATCAGGCATTTGCAAACGCACATAAGCAAGGTAGTTTAGGTAGTACAATATTCAAAATAAATGTACTCTAATTCTCCTAGCAATAAAGTATGACAGGAAAATATTCTGCAGACAAGAAATACTTGAAAGAATTAGCTGAAAAAAAAATTGGTTTCACTCGATAGATTCTGGGACACATGGTTGCAATCGCACTCAGGGCAACCAATGTTTTTTCAGTTAAATATTTCAAATGTACTCTAAATTTCTGAACATGCAGAAGTTCTGAGAAAATCAGAGACTAAAATTCGAAGTAATCGGTTTAGATTCTGGCAAGCTTTTATAAAAAAAGGTTCTTCAATCAGCTGCTTGCCACATCGGTCTGACAAGAGCCTGTGAATATAACTCTATCACAGATGGTGTGGAAGGCGAGACCTCACCAGAGAGACAACACAAGAAACGAAATATCGTTTCCTCCCCCATGGGTCAAAGCCAGGTCCTTTTCATTAGTAGTCAAGTAAGCTAACCCCTTGGCAATTGCAATTAAATCTTTTTATCCCAGTACAAAACTCATACATATATATTTATATTTTAAATTATTAAACCAGATGAAATATTTCGATATGGTCTAATTTCTTTTGATTTTTTTGGAAGAATGACTTATAACTGAAACTGTAATATATATAAAAATATAAATAAAACTAAACTACAGATATATACGTAAAGAATTATTCATTTGAAAAAAATTATATTTACAGGTTTTCTATGGATACGTAAAGAAGTTTCACCTTTATTACTATATCAAAAGAATTATGCAATGAAACTAAAATCGTCCAAGAGTAAATTCATCATGAAAACTATTTCAGCTGTGAAAAGCAAAAGGAATCTATAGCTCAAGAAGAAACTTAGGGTATTTAGCATCTTGTTGAGGAGTTCTCCTCCTATTGAGGCTATTTTTAGAAATCAGTTCTGGACCCCTATAATAGCTGTTTAGCACAAACAATACGAAAGCCTCCTGATGTTCTCCCTCCTGTGCTTAATCTCACCCCCACTACTCCGTATGAAACAGCCGATACTCAACGCATCTGTTGAGCGAGAGTCAGTGTAGAATTGCTTTTCGCTTAATCTTAATACATTGTTTCTCCAATATATTGGGTATACAGCAAATACCACGTGAAAGTATTTATGCATTTAATGATAAATTTGTTTCACAGAATACTAATTCTGTGTTAAAATCTAAGGTTCTTCTGCAGTTTAAATCGCTTACCTCACTAGATGGTGCCAAAGTGTAAATGAAAGTGATTATTATTTCATTACTATATGATTATGATATTTATGTATTATTATATTATTATTCATATTATTACATTTGAACGCATTACTGCCTTGCGTTAAAAAGGTTACGGTGCTTGAACGACGTAAACTGCAGGTCTCCCAGATATTATTCATTCAGAAGTACAAGTTAAAGATATGAGTGAATTGATGAAGTATCTTTTTACCAGAATATGTTATAATGATCATTCCATCAACTACACTTTCGAAATACTCCTATATTTATTCCTGATGATATTAGACAGCCTTTGCATATTGAACCTACTTAGAGCAGTGGAACTTTAGTATTAACCTAGTGGGCATGTCATGATGTATATATAGAAAAATATGACAAGCTAAGTATCTGTGCATTTAGGAACCTCTGTTACAGTTTAAAAAAATAAATTAAATTATATAGCAGATTATTTCACGATTCTCACAAGTTTTAAATAGAATTGATCTCACTTTTATTAAAAATATTGCTTATGAAATTATTCTGTTATTATTCGCCAACAGCAAAATTTCATTTCAGTGAAAAGAATCGATTTGTAGTAGAAATCGTTGTGATACTTTTACAAATATAAATTGAAATAAATTTATATCTAATATTAATATTATATGAAATACAGTGTTATGGCAGAGAAATTTTGATAACAATTGTGTTATTATTTTTTCAACAATTTCCGTTAGCCAGAAATATTGTAAATGAAACTTTTAAGAGAATTTAAAACACTCTTTATTTGGTAGCTATATATCCACTTTATAAATATTCAAATGAAGTTTTAAAAAGGCAGACTATCTAGCATTTGCTCTGTTGTACTTAACACTAATCATGCTTGTTGTTATATAATTATATCTGTTGACTTTAGCAGTAATCATAGTAACTTAGTATTACTATGCCTTTTATAATTTTGTACTTATCGAAGGAGAGTTTTTTTTATAATTATATGACGTTATCAACATTAAAATTTACCAAAGTGTTTTACTTGTTCCACTTTTCAGTACATCAATGGATTTAAAGTATATATATATATATACTGTATCAGTCCCCAAAAATACTTTGTAATAGCATTCAGTACGTTACAATATCTAACTAACTAGATCTTGCCCAGATTTAGTTAGTTTAACAAAATGATTTTATTCAGTTATTTAAACATACATGGCTGAATAAAATCATTTTGTTTAACTTTTACCGTATTGTTCATGAATTCAACTGTATCCTATGTGTAATTTTTTTTTGCAATATCATACAATCTTATATTAACATAAAGGTGTGCAATTTTTCAAATTATCTGTGTAGTATGCAAATCTTTAAACTGAAAATCTGAATTTACTGAATAAGAAATCCAAGAGATTGGAATTTTGTGTTGTTTTCTGATTGAGAAAATTTTTTAACAACAGCGCTCACAATATCAGATATTTTTTTCACTTTATTTTTTCCTAATTGAAAGGAAATGGCCAGATATCTCTTCAGTTTATCGTACTATTTGAAATACTGCATTTGAAACCAAAATTAGTCCTCCTTCAGATGCAAAATTTGTAAATGCCCTGTGATTAACAACAAACACATAAGAGTGATGTAATAATGAGGGAATATTGTTATCAATGCTAGACTTTCCATGCAAAATAACACTGAATTAATATTTCTTATTATGTAACATGATATATAAAATAAAATGTTATCTTGCATATATGACAAAGAACCTGTATTAATAATGGAAATGCAATCATCTGATAAGTTACCATAGTCAGATGTAGTTTCCTTTAATGGCCTTTTGTTTGATCTAAATTCAAAAATGGAGCGCTGTGGAATGCTGTCAACTTTGAAACAATTACTGTTTGTGCTAGGTATTACATTGTTTCTAAACAACAGTTTTCTGAGTGCACATTTGAACTGTTAAAAATTGGGATTATTATTTCATCCCCCATGTGATCTAATACAAGAAAATAATAGCTCAAAGTGATCTTGAGACATTTTATGTGTTAAAAAGTATTTTAGAGGAATGCTATTTGCACACAAAAGCCTCAAAGCTAATTTTTGAGTACTTTCTGCACACACTATGAAACGAAGTGCAAACGTTTTACGTGCATGTTCTAAAATTTGTATTTCACCTATGGATAGTTGCTTCCTTGAACCTTTTCCCCAATAATCTACGTTTGATACTCTTAATGGCTTCTTAATGCCAGCAACATAGGGTGTCCTACTGTTTAGCATATCTACTCAGAAATTTTAAAATCTCTAGACCTTTTAAGGCCAAAATCTTTCCCTTGCAAAGAATTTCGCATAACATAATCAACAACCAACAAAAGAGAAAAGAAGATAAAATGCACCTTTGGCTAACTCCACTAGCAATGTTAAACCAATCGCTGCAAGCCTTACCAATTCTCACACACGACTCAATGTTATTATAGAGAGCTCGTAATCTGTAGTTCCCAGGTTCGAGTCCCAGCTGGGTCAGCGTTGAGATTTATCTCCGCAAAATTCCCCGCTCTGCCCACGGTCATTAGGGGACACCGATGGGCTTGGAAAGGCCGCCGTCCGTCGGATGGGACGTTAAGCCGTGGTTCCTTGTGCGGGAGAGCCATAACCTGTGCACGTTAAAGAACACGCTGGATGGTCTTGACGGGAGGCTACCATCTGTCTCCCAACAGCTGTTCCAGTGGGTCCCCTCCCCCAACTTTCTCTGAGCCTTCAGGGTCCTTGTGACCTGGCCATTTAGCCCATGGTGTGCAAAAAAGTGCCGCTCAGAGGTAAAACAACCCAACCCATTACACTAACTTATCAAGTATTCCATATGATCTAACAATCAACCACAAATCATGTCGATCAACAGAGTCAAAAGCCTTTTTGAAATCTATAAAGCTAGTAACCAAAGGTTTCTCAAACTCGAACCATTTCTTAAGAATCTCCTGATGTGAAAATATCTGATCTAAACGTCCCCTACCACTTCTGAATCTACATATCTCATCACGCAATTACCCGTTAATCAGATTCATAATTCTGTTAAGTATAATCAAGCAAAGAACTTTACCTGGAACAGAAAGTAAACTAATTCCCCTATAATTATCACAAGAACAGTGATCACCTTTTTAAAAAATCGGAACAATAATAACTCTAGTAAAATTCTTAGGAACAACACCTTTATCATAAAATATATTCAAAATTTTAGTTAGCCACGTGAGAACACAAATGTTCCCAGCTCTAAGCGATTGGGATTTTTGCAGTTTCAATTTAGAGATAGCCAAAGTGAGTTGAGAATCACAGACTGTGCTTCAGAATGTGATATAGCGCCATCATTAAAGCCAGTAATGTATCTATCCTCATTACAAACAATGGGTGTAGAAATAGTTACATTATTTAAAACTTCTGTGAAATGCTCAGCCGATCTATCTATCACAGAATCCTCACCTAGAACCAAATTACTAAGCAGATTTTATTTTTGCACATTATTAAATAACTTATAATATTGGTTGTGTATCATACAAATGCGTCAATGACCGGACTTCATGCATTGAAACGCACTCTTAGAAAGTCTCTGTGTATACTTTTATAGGTAGAGATCGGCCATCACAAAATTCGACACCATGTTTTGTCGTCACTCGGATAATTTAACATGCATTGCTGAATGGTATTGCACAGTACTTATGGATTCCGAAATAGGGTAGGGTAATATTTGATACAGATTTCAGTGTTCATGATTGAAAGCACTTTAAAAAACGGCTAAAAAAATGAAAAGTAAATTTTAGGACTTTAAAAAAAATATATAATTACGCTTTGTTGTCTATATGTCTGCAGATATCTAACTTTTTTGTTTATACAGATAAAAAAAACTCCTTTTGTGTTAAATAGGTATTAATGATATGTTACGATTTTCATTTTTCGAATCTGAAAAAAGTTATAACTGCGCCCTCTAACGGTGGAAAAAGTTTAAAAATCCAAAATATCAAACGAATATTCCAAACGATGTATTTATATTAGAAGTTTGAAATTTTGGTGTTGAAATGTGAAGGTTACGAGGTTACCATTGGCAGCAATCACTTGACCCTTTAGAATTGGGGGGGGGGGAAGTGCAACTTTTTGTTTTAACAGAATAATGTGTTTTTAGAGATATATTAAAAATTCCTTTTGGGTTCGAAAGGTATTGATAAAATATTACAATTTGCATTTTGCGAATTTCCCAAAAGCTATTACTGCGCCCTCCAGCGGTGAAAAAATTTCAAAAAATCCAAAAATTTAAAATGAATATTGCACACGCTGTAGTTATCCTGGAAATTTGAAATTTCGGTTGTGGAATGTGACAGTATTTAAAATTCCATTGAAAAAAGTGAGTTGATCCTGAGCCATAGGTAGGTAAGAAACGGAATGGTTTTGTTTTCAGAGGTAATTCGAAATATCTTTTTTAGTTGGTTACAAATGAAATATATTTCACATTTTAAGAAGTAGCTTTAATTTATATCATTAGAAATTATTTAATAACGAAACTGAAAAACTTTTAACGAATGTTTCAAGTGATCTGTTTATGGTAGAAATTTCGGCGTGTAGAGTTCTGTAATGGTAGAAATTCCAATGGCAGCAATGATCTGCCCACTATTATCAGAGAAGCGAGGGAAAAGCAATTTTTTAAATTTAAGAACTAAAAGACAAACACTTTTTTATGTTTTATAATTACTAATAAAATACTACTATGTGCATTTCCATCATACATTAAAAAATAAATAAATAACCTCTCAAGCAGCTGCTTGTACAGAAGTCTGACAGGAGCCCATCAGTTTATATGCCATAGTAGAAGATCCATGAGAATGGCTGGACCTCAGCAGAGAAACAACACGAACATCCATAATTAAAACTTTTAAAGGATGAAAAAGTAGGGAGAGGAAGAATTTCATTCTCTTTGAAAATGAGATTTCCATATGCGCCAGAGGCGATATGCGTTCTTTTAGTTATTTTACACTTTCAATACCCTCTGACAGTACCGTCATAGCTTGCGTCGTTCGTCATAGTATGCAAATGTCTTTCGCAGCATGCGCCGGCTACTGTCTTTTAAACCGTGACCTGCGAGTCACAGAGGGGAGTTAGTGCAGAAGCACTAAGCACAGGCGAGTGCACGAGCACAAGGTGCGTAGCACCAAGCACAGTGCGTTTAGCACAGGAGATGGAGTTATGTTTTATTCATTGATGTCTTGGTGAGTTGAATTATTTTGGAAATAAATCTGTTTTGTTATAAACCTTTTGAGTCTGTACAGTTTTTTCTCTTGAGCAACGCGAATTAAGGATTTTTTTTATATTTCATATTTCTTGACAATCATTTTGATTCTTACTCACAAACGCTCGCTGGTATTTGAACCCTAAATCAACTTATTATCAACTTATTCTACTTTTGGCAATTTGTTAATTATTGCCTGGCGCCCGTCTAAGTTATCCGGAGCATAAAACTTCAAGTATTTTGCATTTGTTTGGAGCGTTACAATGGTAGCAGAGGTATAGGCGCTCAAAAAAGTATCCGAACGCTATGGTTGATTACAGGATTCTGAAAAAAACAGCTGACAACGATTATTTTACAAATTAGTAATCTGACAACCTTCGTGTCACGTGACACGAAGGTTGCTAGATCACTAATTTCTAAATAATCGTTGCCAGATATTTTTTATGAATTCTGTAATCAACCATAGCGTTCGAATACTTTTTTGAGCGACTATACAAGATCTGAAAGGACACAAGACAGTGATTAATGGGAAAATATTTATTGGACATAATTATTACAAATGGCGTACTAGATGATACATTTCATAATGTTACAGCAGATGCTTGAAGTGTTCACCATGAGACTCAATCGATGTGTGACACCGATTGAGCATTGATTGCCGAACACTGTCGAACACACGTGGAGTTTCTTTGACATTAGCAGCAGCACAGACGAGCCTTGCCACGAGATCCATGTCTGACTCCACAGGCGATTCATACATGGTAGCTTTGAGGGTCCCCCACAGAAAGATATCAACACCCGTTAATCAGGTGAGCGTGGGGGCCAGGCAACTGGTCCAGCACGTCCAATCCATTGTTGCCCAAAAAACATGTTCAAATGTGCAAAAACACACCTTCCATAATTGGGAGGCGCCCCATCAGGTTGAAACCACATGTTACGTCTCACATTTGCTGGAACATGGGCAAATAAACCTAGTAGAACCTGTTCCAGAACGATCAGATACTTTGCGGGAGTCATGCGGGATGGTAAATGGTATGGCCTGACTAAGCAGTCGCCAACCAAACCTGCCCACACATTTACTGCGAAAAGATGTTGTGCTACATGGGTGCGCACACCGAGGGGGTTCTCGTGAGCCCACAAATGCGCATTGTGCTGATTGAATACGCCATCCCGAGTGAAACTGGCCTCATCAGTAAACAAAACATAAGCTGGGAAATTCACATCTTGGCCACTTTCTTGGAGATACCACTGCGCAAACGCACACGTGCAGGATGATATGCTGGGAGAAGTAACTGAACCCTTTGGAGATGAAAGGTCGACTAAGCACACACCGACTACAGCTTGACTCGCCGTGCAAAACAAGCTGTACCCTGCAACGAGACACTCCTAAGGCAGAGGCAATGGCACGTGTGTTGGTACTAGGATTACTCTCCACGGCAACCAACACACTTTCTTCCATGATGAGGGTATGCATCGATCGTGGCCTGCCCTCACTTCTGCTACCTCTTAATGACCCATAATCGCACAAATTTTGATGCCCACGCACAAACAAATGGTGGCCCGGTACACGTCTGTGTAGGAAGTGTTCTTGATACATTTGTTGAGCGGCTCATCCATTGCTCCCAGTTATTCCACACATTAAGTGCCAGCTCCCTGTTTGAATACTTTTGCATGCTCTTTTTAAGCTGACTACCGCTCGAATGAGGAAATCCGAAATTTCCCCTCTAACACACTGATGAAATGGCACGTGAAATGAAACGCCTATTGACTTACGGTGATGTTTCCAGTTATGGGTTCCTATGCAATTTTCATTCCTTTAGATGTTATCTACTTCCCCTAAATGTTTGTACCTATATTTTTGAGACACCCTGTATATATATTGTTTCGTTTATCTCCTAAAATAAAAAGTTTCATTTTTGCACACCCCCTCTTTTGGTAAGAAGGCAAAGCTTTGTTGCCATTGTAAACCTTCTGGCCATAACACTCTACTACCAAAATTTCAGATTTACAGTGCTAATAGTTTGTAATATTCGTTTGAAATTTTAGCATTTTCCATCTTTTCCTATCGCTAGAGGGCGCTATTAAGGCTATTGAAATTTTTCCAATTGGCGAATCGCAATATTTGTTCGACACCTATCCAACCCAAAAAGAATATTTTATTTAGCTCTAAAAGTAAAAAAAAATTGATTGTCTGTAAACGGACAGACAGGTGGAAAGAGAGATAGGCAGACGACATTTAACAGAGATACGGACAAACAGACGAACAAATATTGGCATTGGCAGACGACAAAGTGAAAACATTAGCTCGTTTTTCAAACGAACCTTAAAAGAAATTATTTGTTGGTTTTCAGTTAGCTCATTTCACTTTTGCAGCTGATTGCCGTCTTCTGATGGAGTTTCTCGGAAAAAAACGTTCTTTAATTTATTTCTTTAAGTGAAATTTTTACACCCAAATGCAGCGCAGTGAGGCATTCATAAAATATGACAGCTTTATAGACAAAAAAAGTCGTAGAAATATATAAAACTATAACAGCTGAGAAATTTTAACTTGGTATGTACACTAATTCATAGATTTTCGTCTCATGGTACGACAAAACATTGTTCCCATAAACCACATGACTCGATCAACCAATGGCATTGAATCACTGAGATGGCCAGCCTCTACCTATACAGGACCTCTATGTATACTTAGTGGTCCTATGTAGCAAGATGGTGCCAAACGGCGTTCATGGGCACCATGTCTGTGCTCTGCGAGTGCGTCAGTTAGGTTAGCTGACTGATTATCTAGCTTCATCAACACACACATGAGGACGGAGCAACTATGTAATAAGATTTTATTACTTAAAAATCATGATAATGCTTCCTGTTCTCAGTATTTTATACTAATATTTATTGATTGTTAAGTTAATAAGAATTACTTAAGATAATAAAAACTAAAGCAATAACTGTTCTTTCATACATTCAGTCCCAGATATTAAATTTTTACTTAAAAAGACAAAAAGCTTAACATTCCTGAAAAGATATGGCAATATTTTTAATTTGGGCTCTGATTTATGCTTTTACAAAATTAATATTCAAATTCTATTCAAAAATAATAGTTGAACATTTGTAGCATAAGCAAGCTTTATAAAAATATTTTTACATATTCTGAAATCTGTCAAAATTATGCTATATATATATATAAAGATCTAAAACACTCTAAATCATTTTTTTCTCTATTACACTATAATGAAATAAATAAATACCCCTTAGGCAGCTGTTTGTCACAGTGGTCTGACAGGAGCCTCTCAGTTTAATATGCCATATTAGGAGATCAGTGAGGATGGTGCGACCTCAGAAGAAATACAACATAAATATCCATGTCTTACCTAGGGCTCGAACCTAGGTCCCTTTGATCAGTAGCCTAGAACGCTAATCATTCGGACACTATGTTGTTTATAAATATATCACTAACTAGAAGAAAAATTCCACCTACCAGTTTTGGTAATTAATTTACTTTTGAAATTATCAATCTCATTTACATCACTTTTGCTTGACTTTTCGTTTGGTTTCTGCCTTTTTAAAAGCCGCTTCATTTCTACTATCCAAATTCTCATAGGAAACACGATAAAACGATAATTAGTTTCTGCTTAATATTATGACAATTTGGAAAATGAAATTGTGAGCCAATTTTTTTAATATTTTTGAAACAATACTTTTTGATGTTGGGAATTTTTTTTAACTTTGTACATCTGTTGAAGTTTACGAAAAAATTTTTCACACATTGGGAAAAGGTTATAATTTTCTGCACTAGCCTTAACCAAAGAATTTTCTTTATAGCTTCTCAGTTAGTTTAGTGAAGCATACTCAGTAGTTAAGATCGTTTTACTTTGCAATGGATTACAACATTCAGAACAAACTTTTTCACTTGAAAGAACTCTTGATATTATATAATCTGCAATGTGATATAATACGTTCTTTTCTGACAATGATAGATTTTAATGAGTATTCCAATTTTTTGGTAGCGCTATTATATAATTTTTTGTGTGACATTTCAGGCTTTTTAGCGTGATTTGCAAATTTGGAAGGGTTTAAGAATTCAACTAAAAACTCTCTGTCACCTTCATCGTAGTTCACATTTGATGCATATTTTAAACATTGGGCAATGCAAATTAACTTTCAGTTGTATTTAAGTTGCAACGCTGAGGGCACTGGATGAATTGCACAAACACTTGAAAAGAGTTTTTCAAGGCAGTGTTGGGAAAAGCGAGACGTTAAGAGGAAAATGTAATTTTCTTTCTCTAAAAACAATTCCTGTAAATCAAGGACTGTCTGCATAGCAAGAACGACATCACTTTGGCATGGCTTCCAATGCCGTTATGGGGCGGGGGTGCCTCAGTCGGTAGTGTGCCAAGCTCATAATCTGTAGTTCCTACATTCGAATCCCAGCTGGGTCAGCGTTGAGACTTATCTCTGCAAAACTCCCCATCCTGCCCACGGTCAGTAGGGGACACCGATGGCCTTGGAATTGCTGCCGTCCGTCGGATGTGGACATTAAGCTGTGGCCCCCTACTGCATCACAATTTTAATTCTGAACTAAATATTTCAAAGCTTAACTTGTTTCGAAATTTAATACATTCTTTGCTTTTGAGATCTTCATTTTATCAAAATGATTTGGTTTCATATCTTCAAAACTTAACTTTTAACAAACTTGTAGTTGGCTGTTCTTGATGTTTGGAGATTTGTTCAATGTGACTATTTACAATAATATCTGTTGGAAAGTTATATTGCACTTGAATTTCAGGGTGATTTTTATTTGCTTATTGGAAATCAATGCTGATCTAATATTTTTAAACAAATGTGGGACATCGGGCATGAAAAAAAGCTGATGATTGGAATCATATGGATGAGCAGCACTGTTTATTACTTTGCTGTATCTTCCTGCCATGATCCCACATATCTTCCACATCGCCTGATTCGATGAGCCCATATCACTAACAACTACTCTTACTTTTAAACCTATTGACTCAACTTTGCAGAGGGGACACCGATGGGCTTTGAAAGACCGCTGTCTGATTGGATGTTAAGGCTCTCCCCATGTGCGGGAGAGCCATACCCTGTGCACGTTAAAGAACACATTGGATGGCCTTGACGGGAGACTACCGTCAGTCTCCCAACAGCTGTTCCAGTGGGTCCCCTACTCAACTTTATCTGAGCCTTCAGGGTCCTTGTGACCTGGCCATTTAGCCCATGGTATGGAAAAAAGTGCCGCTCAGAGGTAAAACAATCCAACTTTGCAGACTGTATCATATACTAAATTTTTTAATGAAATGCCATCAATAGATTCCTCAGTAAAATGATATGCTACAATCTGTTTCCATCGGCAGCCAATACCATCTAACATAACAACTAATGCATTTCAGGCAGAATCAGACTTCAAAGGAAGTGTAATATTTCTAATAAGAACTTTCGATGCATTGTCAAATTCACTTCCCCAAGATATAGCGATTTCATCGATTTATAGAACGCAATCTTTTTGTCACTCATTGCCTCTACTGTAATTTTTAATAAATCCAAACCTAGAGTTAAAATTCCTGGGATAAAATGTAGTCCTTGAACAATTTTTTAATTTATAAATATGCTGCATAATACGGAATTTTAACAAGCTTAATACCTTATGTTTATCAGAGAAAACAAATGAGGAATATAATAAGCAATTTACGTTATAACACAGATATCTAATTCACAGAGTTAACCGACAATCGACGCACAGAAATGGCGTCCATGAGACACGTGACAGCGACAACCAATAGAAATCGACATCGCCATTTGCCAACCTCTCCCTATATAGGTCCTTGGACACTACTTCCAAAGCACTGGCAAATTCTTATGAACATCCAACTTCTATACACTGTCTCCCACTACCTTCCTTTCTTGTACTAAAAAGATCCTTTGGACAACTAAAAAGATCCAGATGCCAAAAAGATCCATAAGGACAAAAAGATCTAAATAAGGACAAAAAAGATACATTTTGGACACGCATTTGCACGAACACTTCAAATGTACAACTACAGTTCAATTTTTAAAGGAAGTTTTAAACTGTGTCAATTCATGTTTGACTATTCACATTCACGCTTATTGAGAGTTACATATCTGCTTCAACCCCCTATCCACACCCTAACAAATTAACTTTTCACACCTCTACATAAACTTCAGCAAAATAACTCTACCCTGATAAATTTACACTCCCTTCATGCCAAATTGCTCATTGGATTGAATTTTAGTCCCATTTTCACCAAACTAACTGTATTTTCTGTTTTGATTTCATACCACATGATTTTGGCATTACACCCCACCCCCACCCCTATTTCTGCTCTTTTTAGGAACCCCTTATTTCAGCTACCTAGAAAAGAAAATAATAAAAAAACTTTTTTTTACATTTTTAGGTATTCATACCTACCAAACTAAGCCTATCTGAAATCTCTGCCCCATTGCCTACTTTCCTGTCAAGCCTCCCACTAACTCATTAGTAGTAGCATAAATGACAATTCTGGCACAGTAAAAGGGGCTCGAGAATTCTATGAAAATCCATGGGAAAAGTTATGGGGGATGAGGTGAAAAGTATGTTTCTTGTGGGTTTTTTTTGTGAAAATATGTGTGAAAATTAGAAAAAACAGGGGTGATTTTTAGCATGTGAAAAACTAATTTAAGGTTTTTTTGGGGAAGATGAGGTTTAAACTAATTTGTGAATTAGTTTAAATGAATTAGGTTGAAATGAGGTGTGTGTATATGAGATAAAAATGATGTGTTTTGTTGAGTTATCGTACACTTACTGGATTATTCGGTTGTAAAAGTCATGTAAATCGGTGTTTCTTGTGGTTTTTTCTGAAAATATGTGTGAAAATCAGAAAAAAAACGGGTATTTCATGTGAAAAAAATAATTTAAATTTTTTGGCCAGACAAGATTTAAACTAATTTGTTTAACTAATTTTCAGAAAAAATGAGGTGGGTGTGAAAGAGATAAAAAACGATGTGGTTTGTTGAGTTCTCATACACTTTACTGGATTATTTGATTGTAAAATGGCAGGTAAATCGGAGAATTCGACAAAGTCAGACAGTTTTGCGAAATTTGTTTGAAACATGACAAAATCAACAGGTAAAATGACGTTTTCGGGGGTTCTGATGAAAAGATAGACTTTGAATATCTGTGAATGTATGAAGAGAGGGTACTAGATGAAAAAAAATAATATATTTTGGAAGTGAAAAGTGATTTAGGTTAATTTTTTAAACAATTAGAAAAAATTTGAAGTGAAAAGTGATGTAGGTTAGAATGATTTTGAGAATGTGTGAAGTTTGTAAAGAGAGAAGAGTTTTATGTTATCGTGCTAAACGGAAATCAGTCTCCTCAAAAGAACAATGGGCTTGAGATTTAATTTCATTGAACTAAATCTCTTATTCACTGAACTTCAGAATTTAAGTGAAGCTGAAAAAATACTGGTTCGGAAAGTTGTTGGGTTCGATGGATTGCCCTACTTTCTCTCCCCTCCCCTCTCTTCCTCTCTCTCTGTCCCCTCCTTCCCTCTGCTCTCTCCTCCTCTCTCTGTCCCCTCCTCCCCTCTGCCCTCTCTCTCTGTCCCCTCCTCCCCTCTGCTCTCTTTTCCTCTCTCTCTGTTCCCTCCTTCCCTCTGCTCTCTCTTCCTCTCTCTCTGTCCCCTCCTCCCGTCTGCTCTCTCTTCCTCTCTAACTGTCCCCTCCTCCATTCTGCTCTCTCCTCCTCTCTTCCTCTCTCTCTCAACCAATGTCAGTGAATCACCGAGATGGTCAGCCTCTAACTATACAGGACCTCTAATTACGACTAGGCACTGATTGCTCTGCTTCTACCAATTCGAACACCTTCCACTTTCAGGCGGCCTGCGGCCAAAAGCCTGGTGTCCAACTTGTAGGGTTGCTGGTATGTCACTGTGCTGGTTCCTACTCTCTGCCAAATGCAGCATCCACAGCATAATTTAACTCATGGACCAGATGATAAAGAGGCTAAGGCACTTTTTATAAAGTGGTCCAGTTGAAAGAAGATGAAGGATGCTAGACTGTCCCTATATAGGACCACAAGGTTCAAGGTTCAAGGTGCTGTAAATATGGTGAAATTAGCCTCAAGAGAAGGGGCTCCCTACACCAGTCACAACAGAATAGTGAGAAAGTGGATGCAGAAGAGAGAGAGAAAAAAAATGCTCTATTCAGGACAATGTAAAATGTAGGACATTAGACCTTGCAGAGGAGGCCAATGTTCTGAAAAAAGTCAGTGGCCATACAGAAGCGCTCTTGCTGCAGCTTCGCTTTGTTGTTGTTGCCAAGAAGAGTGGTAATGGTGAAGTCAGTGGTTCCAATAGCATGAAGCTCCCAGAACAAAGCTTCTCATTCAGCATTGTAGCGGGAGCAGTTGAGCAGAATCTGTGATACAGTCTCAGGTGTGCTGCAAGTGGTACAGTCTGGGCTATAAACTCTGCCAAGAGTGTGAAGTGTAGAGTTGCTGTAGATGACACCAACTCGGAGACGATGAAGGAGGGTCTCCTCAGATCTGCGGAGATTACCGAGGTTAGGAGAAGTGAGAGAAAGTTGAACCAGGTACCTGAATGAGTAACAGCTGCTGTCCTTCTGCCACTGAGCAAGACGAAACTGGCTCATCAGATGTGAGATAGAGCTCTTGCAGTCGCTGAGAGAGAGAGTGTAATTAGATACACACCTCTGACTCTCCAGCGCTTCCTTCGCGGTGTGATAAGCGAACTCATTGCTAGGTATTCCTACATGGGAAGGGATCCACTGGAAATGGAATGCGATTCCGGCAGAAGTGACCATGGTGCAAGTCTCCATGATCTTCTGGATGAGGAAGGGGTTGCAGTTCTTGCTGTCTCGCTTCTGGAGAGCTTCCAAGGCTGACTTGCTGTCACAGAGGATGACAAAGTTGCCACTCTTGAGGATGAGAATGAAAAATACAGCCTCAAGAATGGCAAGAAGCTCTGCACAGTTGGAGGAGGTTAGATGCAGGAGATGGAAACCTCTCGTAATGGCAAAGGCAGAGGCAGCATGTTGCATCTCCCGGTCCACTGATCTATCAGTGCAGCACTGTGCATACTATTATGTATACTAGGCGGCCACTGTTATCTGGTGCCAATGCACGAACTAGTGGGAACCGTTTTTTCGCATTTTGAGGCTGAATCGACACGTATTGTCCTAGAGAAGGCAGTGGTCTACATGGACAAACAACAAAGCGATATTATCATCTTTTTTTTAAAAAAAAAGCCCTAAAAATTGACTCTTCCTTTTTAACGGTTTTCTAATGTGCTTCCAATCGTGAGCATTGAAATCTGCATCAAATATTACCCTACTCTTTTCCGTAGTTGCAGAAATCCCTACTCTTTTCCATAGTTTTTTTTATGTTAAAACAACAGCCAAACAGCAAAACTTTTAACATTTGTTGAAAGTTTTGCTGTTTCGATATTTAGTGAATTGTAATGATATAAATTAAAACTACCTTTAAATATGCGAGTTATATTTTATTAGTACCAATTAAAAAGGAGATTTCCAATTATCTCTTCAAACCGTTCTGTGTCCTACTTACCTTGGGCGCAAGGGTCAACGCATTGTTGTCAATGGAATCTTCAAGAATGTCATATTCCACGACTTTCAAATTTCAAATACTTTCAACTTTCTGACAAACAAACTCAAATTTCTGACATAGCTACATCGTTTGCAATATTCATTTTAAATTTCGGGATTTTTCGATAATTTCCACCGTTACAGGGTGCAATTATAGCTTTTGGGAGTTTCGGAAAATGCAAATTTTAATATTTCATCAATACCTATCCAACCGAAAAAGAATGCTTAATTTATCTCTAAAAACGTACAATTTTCTGTTAATACAAAAACATTGCATCCCCCCCCCCCCGTGGGTGTAAAGGTTCATGGAGGTAGGAAGATAAGGAGACGCCTTAACGCGCTTTCCCTGTCCAAGGATAATGATGCTTAGGCAGCGGGGGCGGTAGCCATATTATTGCATTCAAAACAAACCGTCTGCCGCTGCTATCAAGCCTACTTTTCACGTGTTATACTCAGTTTTACTGTGCGTTATATACGGGAAGATTATTTTTTTACGACTAAGAGAAAGCCCATTTAAGCTATTTGGAATTTATATTGTTTTTTTCAGTGCAATGAATATTTCAATACAGAATTACTGTGTAGCAGAAATATTTATGTATTTCGTTGAATACTACAATAACAAACAATTACCAGATTTTGAAAGTTTATTTATACTGCGCTGAAAACAGTAGAACACATTTTATGGATAAAACACTAAACATTATATGCAATAGCAGCATTTAAACTGCAAAAAAATCACATTTGTAAGATTCAGAAAATAGATGTTTTACGTTAAAAAAATTCTCATTCCACAAAAATAAAAAAAAATTGCTTAACAAAACTAAATAAAGCCAATAGTATAAGAAGTAAAAAATAGAACTAAAAAATATATATATTTTACATAAAAACGCCCCAGTTGGTGGCTCGAACCCACCAGCTCTGTTTGTACCTTCAGCTTCACATTTCTCCCCCATCTCATGCTCATTCTCCTCCCTGAACCAGAGTTAAAAATCAATACAAAATACACAATTTTTACAATCTCTCAAAAAAAAAATCTCATAAGGATTGAAATACATCCTTCCTCAGCCACAAAAGAAAATTTCAAAATAATATCTGAAAAAACTATATGAAAAAAAAGCAACTAAAAATTATACTAAGCAAAAATAATAAAAAAATTAAAAAAATATAAGAAAAAGAAAAAATATATATATCCACAGGGTGAAGGGAATATATATCCATTTAAAAAAAAAAAGGCAACGTTCCAGACAGTGGCTTGAACCCGACATCTCAGTGTCTGACTGCTCAGTCTTTCATACCTATCTTCATGTACGCCTAACCTACCCCTCAACCAAAGTAAAAATAAAATAACTACAAGCAATAAACTCGCTCTATTTGAAATCCATACAGAATTAAATAAATTCAGTATTCACCTTAAAAGGGACAATTAGAACCCTATCAGAAGAATTAACGAAAAGGAGAAAAGCATTACACTCTCCTCTCCTCTTTTAACTAAAATTATTTGAACAATTTGTAAAATTTTCACCCTAACTAATGATCGCTGTCACTCACCTATGACAATTTACACCATATACATTAAATTAATCTAAAAAGAAATTCAAAAATATAAGACTCCAATCCAAGAAAAAAAGGGGGCATTTAAATAAAACCCTTAAATGATATCAAAATTAAAAAAAAAGAATGATTATATTTCTCACCTTATGGAAATATTTTATTGTAATTTACTTTTCCCTTCTTACACTGAACTTATTAAATCATGAAGAGAGAGGAATTTAAACACTGAAACATTTAAACAAAATAATATCTAATACTTCCACCTAAAATAAAATAAAGAGCAAAAAAGAAACTCTTTGATATTTTAATCACCTCTATTTAAAAGTATGTAAATTCATCATCCATTAAATAGAATACACACTATATTCAATTACAGCCAACAAAATTTTTTAACTGAGAAAGCATGCAGAAGGAATTCTCAAATAAGTGTAACGTAAAATTAATCAATCAATATAAGAAGTACATCTTCACATTTATCACTGAGTACAATCCGAAGAAATGAAAAAAAATCTGGTGAAGAATCGAGGTTTGTAACTCGAAATAAAACCGATTTCATAGCAGGGTAATTTCAACACGAAGTTGCTTGTATCATTATGTAATTATTTAAACTTTTATAAAAATGACAAACTTACGGATGAAAGGTAATTCCTGGTATCTTTTTTGAAGGGCGATTCGTGCAGCCGTAAGCTGAACAGGCTGCCATAATACAAATGTCGAAAAAAATTAAATTTTTATAGCGCAACACTTCGTTACTCACCTATACTACTGATCAATGTTTTGAATAGAACAACATGGCTGCCGCACAGTCGCCGAAGCATCATTTTCAAGTGTTTAGGGTTCCTCCCTCCTATCTTCGTACCTCCATGTAAAGGTTCAAGTGATTGTTGCCAATGGTAATTTCGTAACGTTTGCATTTCAACACCAAATTTTCAAATTTCTAGCATAACTACATCGTTTGGTTATGTTCGTTTCATATTTTGGAATTTTCTACTTTTTCCACCGTTAGAGGGAGTAATTATAACTTTTAAGAGATTCGAAAAATGCAAATCGCAATATTTCATTAATACCTATCCAACACAAAAAGAATTTTCTATTTTTCTGCATGAACAAAAAAGTTTATCGTCAACAGACGAATAAATAACAATTATTTCTTTAAAAAAAGAGCCCTAAAATTTACCTTTCCTGCTAAACGTTTTATAAAGTGCTTCGAATCGTGAGCACTGAAATCTGTATCAAATATTAACCTACCCTTTTCCCGAATCCATAAGTATCCGTGCAATACCATTCAGCTTTGCCGTGACGGCTTTGCACGCCAAACAGTCTGAGCGAGGACAAAAGATGGCGTCCAATTTTGAGATGGTCATCCTCTAGCGGAACCTAAATAAATAAAACCTTTTTGATTGATAATTATGTTTCTGAATTTGGCAACGCTAAACTTTTGTAGTATGAAATGGTGTATATAGTTGTGAAAAAAGTTGTTTGGTCGTGTTTTGACAATATGACACATTTATAATGGCACATTTTGCTTAGCTTTAGTATATGTAAAATAAATGAAGCATGGCTGCTGATGACTACTATGTGTTTTGTCAAAATGATTTACCATCGAGTTCATTTCCTATTTTTGAAGATATTAGACGTATGGGAAAACTTTGCGATGTAACGCTGAAAGTAAGAAAACTTTTAGTTGCATAACTATTTTTTGCTTATTACGAGCAAGAGATTTAAGTTATTTATTTTTTTGTTGAATCAGCATATGCATACATACAAATTAATGTTAGATACACCCTTTGCACATAGTTTGCTCTTTTTGAAGTATATATTTTATAGTATTCGCAGTGAAATTTCTTATTGATACTTGAAAGTTATTAACCCTTGATACTCGTCATGGAGAACCCTTGTTATGGATTTTATTTCGCTTTTTATTGTAGCTATTCTATGATTCGATTAATGCTGCCATCTGGTACTATAAACTATGAAGAACTCAATGCCAGAGTATGGATCAACAGGCTTTACTTTGAATGAAAAACGGTATCAGTTTGCATAGGGTTACCAGATTTTCTTATGGCAATGTAAGACATAATAAAAATAAATAAATAAATACCCCCTCAAGCAGCTGCTTGCCACAGAGGTCTGACAGGAGCCTGTTAGTTTATATGCCAAAGTAGAAGATCTGAGAGGATGGCAGGACCTCAGCAGAAAAACAACACATACAACCATGCCTTATCTGGGGCTTGAACCCAGTTCCCTTAGATCAGTAGCCAAGCGCACTAACCACTCAGCCATGGGACGGACAAAGATGATAAAAATGTAGGACAAAAGTAGGGATATTTTGATTGAATAAGACAATGTTTTATATATTAAGGATACGTTTTTCAAAGTACATAAGTTATAGTTTACAAAAATCAGATATCAATTACAACAATAAAAATAATAATAAAAGAATTAAACATATAATCACAATAAATCAAAATATACAGAATTTACAATTACAATAAAAATATAGAGAATTTTTAAAAGGTTGTTTTCTTCTTTTTTCACTTCTATTATATTTATTAGATTTCGTAATAAAATTCAGATCTGTCATTGTCAAAATATATTCAGAAATTGTCCACAACTAAGATTTTTAAAACTGTTATGTTATAGTATTTCTTTAATTAAATCTACATTGTCTATTTCTTTCCTTCACCCACTGTGTATTTATGAATCAAAATATTCACTTAACATTAGCATTATGTCCAACTTAAAAAAAATTGCAAATTTTAAAAATATTTAAAATGATTTAACATTTTGACATTCTATCATATGATCATTGAACTGATCTATGCTGCCCATTGGTGAAGTGTTACAGCAAAAGTCTTTGTAAAATATTTCCTATTTAGAGAACCATAAAAGCTACTTTCAACTATAATTAAGATAAAATAAGGAGAGAATTTTTTTACATGAAATGCAGTTAAAGTTAAATCTGTGATAATTTACACAATTAGAAATACTGTTTTGTTTTTCATAAGTAGTAATTGCTTGGTAACCCTTTTGAATTTTTGATCCATGAGAATTTCCTAAAATATTTTTGTAAAAATTCCACTCAATAATCAAACTTCCACCCATACTCCCCCAGATGCCCTTAAAAAGAGGACATGTCCCGGAAAAAAACTACGAAGAAAACTATGGTAACACTAAGTTCAGGTGCGTCCTGTCTATGATCAGTTAACTTTTGTATACTTGCTGAGAGATGCCCAGCTGTAAAGTATGCTCAGCACTACTTTATATTTACTTCTATGTATTAATCTGAGTTGGCTTAGGCAGTTGTACACCACACTCGATGCTTCTACATATTAACAGTGAATCATATAAGTAACTTTAAAAGACTCCAAAATATGTAACAAAATTAATAGATTACTATAATACACTAATAATTACCATACTACACATAAGTACTAAAAATAACTCAATTCATCCCGAACTACTAAACCGATATTATGCATACTCGTTACTACTGCCATGTTCAGTCCTACATGAAAAAACTTCCAACAATCTTTCCCCCAAGCATACTCCTCCCCCACATTAGAATCCTTTGAAAAATACATACATTAGAATCCTCTGAGTAAGAATTTTCATCATGGGATGTACATCACTGCAGATGTACCAGCCTTCAAGCATTGGTAACTAGTTTTGTTTACTAATTGGTCTATTATACTTTAATGTGTTATCTAAAATTATATGTATGACTAGGTAGTAATCTTAGTGATTAGTTAATATATCATAACTAATGATAAATTTAACTGTATGTTATAACAACTATTGCTCTTCTCATAACTTGGGATATGATAGCTTTTAAACAGGATTAAATGTAACAGCACTTATCGTGACTTATTAATTTGTTTTTCGGAAATGGTGAATATCTGCGACATAAATGTAACATCAAAATTTGAAGAAATTAATATTTCCCTGCAGCAGCATCAGAGCTATGATAGCTCAGGCATTGAAATTGCAGAAGTGACACTTTCTTAAAATGAAATTTCCCAGGACTGTATTTCAAATTAAGTATTATGATTCATATGTAATAATCTAAAATATATTTTAGGTATTGTGTGTGTATCAGCCATTTTGGTTTTCCTAAATCATTTACAGCTTCCTCTTATAACTTAAAGCAATATTAATGTTTGCCACCTGATTATTTATCATACGTCTGGAAAAAAAATCCCTTAAAAAAAAATGGGGAAATACGTGAACAACTGCAGATTGTAAAGAGGAACATCTTGAATGAACATTTTTGATAGGGAGGAGTATCCTGGACTCTTTCAAATTATGCTCTCTGCTTTCTTCCTCCAGAAAAGGGGGAAGAGAAATTACTTTGGGATCGACTATAACGAGCACTTTTCTTACCATTTAATTGGATCAGCCTGTAATTTAAACACTGTGCGATTGTTCCTACAGTTGTTTAGACAGTTTGCAGCTGAACATCTTCCAATAATAATTGTTTTTTATATACTAATGATTCAAAAAACTGCTGGGCACATGGTGGCTGCATTGACTATAAATAACACTAAGTCACGTGACCAGTTGGAACAAAAATGGCAGATAGGTCAGCTCCCCTTTTAGGTTGGGTTGTTTTACCTCTGAGCGGCACTTTTTTGCACACCATGGGCTAAATGGCCAGGTCACATGGACCCCAAAGGCTCAGAGAAGGTTGGGGGAGGGGACCCACTGGAACAGCTGTTGGGAGACAGATGGTAGCCTCCCGTCAAGGCCATCCAGCGTGTTCTTTAACGTGCACAGGGTATGGCTCTCCAGCACACGGGACCACGGCTTAATGTCCCATCTGACGGACGGCGGCCTTTCCAAGCCCATCGGTGTCCCCTACTGACTGTGGGCAGGGCGTGGAATTTTGCGGAGATAAATCTCGTCGCTGACCCAGCTGGGACTCGAACCTGGGAACTACAGATTACGAGCCTGGCGCGCTACCGACTGAGAAACCCCACCCCCTACAGAAATGAATTTTCTTCCATATCCAAGACCATTTATTTTCAGAAAATGATTCCAGATCAAAGTTTTTCTGGGAAAGTAATAAATAAATAAAAAAAAAAAATAAATACCCCCTCAAGCCGCTGCTTGCCACAGAGGTCTGACAGGAGCCTGTCAGTTTATATGCCACAGTAGGAGATCTGAGAGGATGGCAGGACCTCAGCAGAAAAAACACATACATCCATACCTTACCCGGGGCTCGAACCCAGGTCCCGTAGATCAGTAGCCAAGCGCGCTAACCACTCGGCCACGGGACGGCAGTAATAAATAATAAAATAAAAATTAACATATAGTCTAATGCAATGTTAAAATATTGATAGCAAACAAGTTGTACGCCGGCCATCCAATGTAGCATAACTATGAAGAATCAATACATATTGATCGACTAAAAAATCGCTGATCTATGAAAATAAATCTACTGAAATTAAAACTAAAGTTTAAAAATATGAAAACTAAATACTAACTTTACAAAGGGTATCTAATATGCTGCACCAAAACTGTAACAACATGGGAATCACTTATAGCACACGGAATGGAGATAGCTTGTGTCAATCATCTGTCTCTTGTTTGCCTCAGTGAGCTATAACATAATTAAATGTAGCTGCACCCACAATTTCTAAGAAGGATGCTATTACTTCCAGTTTCGATTTTAAGAGTGGGAAAGATGCATAGAATGCTGGGAAAAATAATAAAAACAACTTTGGGAATACTGAAATTGGTTATGACAGAAAAGAGTGTGAAATGAAAAAAAAAACATGGTGGTATGTACTTTGTAATTATTCCCAAAATCTACCATATTTAAAAATAGCAGTTTTTTTTTGTTAATTTTTAGGAGATTTTCAAAAATTTAAGGAAAATTTTATTGATAATAGTTCAAATCAAACTTGTGAGCTTAAATCAGAAGGTTGCTTCAGCAAATAGGAATGTTAACAAGCAAATTGGCAATACCGTTTAGTGCTTCTAAGAAATGACAATCAGATGGCTTTATCAAATTATTTATATTATAGTTTAACAAAATATGCATCAAATCAAAAAACAAAATATTATTTTCCAAGCCTGAATTATATATTTTTTATAAAATATATATATATATAAAAAATTACAGCGGCAATTTTTATTTTTAAAAAATCAATTTTTTTTGTTGTACTAAAAACGTATACGTACGTCCTTGGCTTCTCAATTCAGATTTTGCAAGTGTATACAGATGATGTGCTCACTGGAAGGGTTAAAGATGTTCTCTAAGTTTATATAATTCCTCTGGATTGGAAAAAATATTGTCTTTTGCTGTTCATCGTCATCCTTATCCTCAAGCTGCCATGGGCTATGGAGGTCAAATCAGACCATGCAATTTAGTTCTCCAAGTATATATGTCCTGAGCTACATCTGTTGCATCTGGCCACTGTACACCAATTCTAACAAGGTCCTGTTTGATATTGTCTGACCACTGCATCCTAGGTCTCCCCTCTTTCTGAGGCCTTTAGGCACACTGTTATATTCACCAATCTATAATTATCCATACAGGCAACATGGCCTAACCAACGGAGTCTCTCTCTGCACAATATGCTGCATAAAGGAGGTTGCCGACTCCTTTGCCTAACCTCATCATTAGTTACAAAGTTGAACCACCTAATGCCCAAGATACTGCATAAGCATCTAAAATCAAAAGCATCTAGTTTCCTGTTATCTTGTTTACAAAGCATCGAAGTTTCACTACCATAACTAACCCTAGAAAAAACAAACTATTATACAATCTAATTTTAGTCTTTAGGTGTATACGCCTATTTCTCCACACTCTCCATAGATTCTTAAAAGTCCCGGCAGCAATCCCTATTCATCTGTTAATCTCATGCCACACATCACCAGCATCTGTTACTTATCTCCCAAGATAATTAAACTGTGACACCTGCTCAAGACTGCAACCGTTCAGATTAACTGAATCACAGCCTGCCTGACCAATTTTCATCACTTTAGTTTTCTCTCTGTTTATTACCAAACAACTCTACTACAAGTAGAGTACTCTCTGTTTATTACCAACTTACTCTACTACAAGTACTCTCTGTACAAGTACTCTACTACAAGTACTCTCTGTACAAGTACTCTACTACAAGTACTCTCTGTTTATTACCAACTTACTCTACTACAAGTCTCATCAACAGCTCTAATGAAAGAGTTCATCTCATCAACATCATTTGCCAAAAGAGCTAAATCATCAGCATAATCTAAATCAGAAATATTAGTATCTCCAGCCCATTTAAGGCCAAAATTGAAGCCATTTAAGGCCCTTGAAGTGAATTTCATATAACATAATCAATAACCGAAAAAAAGAGAAAAGAAGACAAAATGTACCCTTGTCGAACACCAGAAGTGATGCTAAACCAGTTGCTACAAGCCTTACCAACTCTCACACATGACTCAGTGTTATTATAGAAAGCTTTCATTATGTTAACTAACTTGTCTGGTATAAGATCTCACAATCAACCACAAATTATGACGATCAACAGAGTCGAAAGCCTTTTTGAAATCAACAAAGCTAGCAACCAAAGGTTTCTGAAACTCTAAACATTTCTCAAGAATCTGCCTAAGTGAAAATATCTGATCTACACATCCCCTACCACTTCTGAATCCACATTGCTCATCACACAATTGCCTATCAACTAGATTCTTAATTCTATTAAGCACAATCATGCAAAGAACCTTCCCTGGAACAGAGAGTAGACTGATACCCCTAAAGTTATCACAAGAACTGCGATCACCTTTTTTGAAAATAGGGATAACAATAGCTCTGGTACAATCCTTAGGAACCATTCCTTTATCATAAAAGATATTCAAAATTTCAGTCATCCAAGTGGTAACAGAAACATTCCCAGCTGCAAGCATTTCCGTAGTAATTTCATCTACCCCTGGGGATTTGTGAAGTTTAAGTTTAGGAACAGCCAAAATAACTTAAGATTGTGTTATAGGGCCAACATTAAAGCCACCAATGCATCTATCATCATTATAAACAATGGGAGTAGAACTAACCACATTGTTTAGAACATCACTGAAATGCTCAGCCCACCTAGTCATGACAGAATCCTCACCTTCTATAACCTTACCTTGTTTATCCTTCAATCCTTGTATGCCTGTCCGTTTTCTACCACAGAAAACATTAACTATTTGGTTCAGCTCTCTACTGTTGTGCTCTCTAACTCCTTCCCCGGCTTTGTCAGCCAAGCCATCAAGCCAATGATTCTTATCAGCAGCTAACTGATCCTATACACATTTATTAAGCTCTCTGTAATCCTTTCTATTAGGACTAGTAGGGTATTGATTGAGGACATTCCTGCAGTTCTTTCTTTCTGAAATAAGCTCAAGTGCCTAATTACTCAAATAATTCTGCTTCCTCTGACCCTTTATTCCTAAAAGAATGCTGTTAGTTTCCAAAAAAAAAAAAGCCTGTTTAAAATGTGCCCATTCTTCCTCAACTTAGTAGTAAGCAAACCATGGCTGTCATAATGACTAAGTAAACTGTCATGGTGAGCTTTAGCTATAACTGGGTCTTTCAGAGCTTCAGTATTAATGGTAAATTTTTAAACCTTAGCAGAACACTTCTTAAGTTTAAGGTGCAAGATACTTTTAACAAGGTAGTGGTCAGATTGAATTTCAGCTCCCTATATGCCCTGGTATTCCTAACAGAACTAGGAATGGGCTAGTTCTGTTAGGATACCAGGGCATATAGGCTAATAATAATTGCTGTTAATTAATATATAATCAATCATATTCTTATGCAGCCCATTAGGTGAAACCCATGTGTACTTATGTATGTCGCGGTGTTTGTAATAAGTGTTAGTTATTCTAAAACCATTGAGTCTACTTACCTGTAGGAGACATTGCCCATTGCAGCTACCAATACCAAAAGGGCCTATCACCCCTCCCTAAAGGTCAGTACCAGTATCAGTTTTGGCATTGAAGCCACCTAAAACAAGGATAATATCTCCTTTCTTGACAGAATTCAAACTATCCTGAAGTTGTTCGTAAATCTATCCTTCTCATCCTCATCCTCAGTGAGGGCATAACAGCAGATAACATTCAAGTCTTTAATGCTTGTCTGAAATTTTGCTGAAAGAAACCTTTCATTAATGCACTCATATCCTAGAAGAGCATCACTAGAATGTCTGCTGAGAAGCAAACCTACGTGTGATGCTTATCTTCCCTTCCTGAAATGAGAAATTTAAAATTATTTTTAAGAATCTGACCTTAATCTGTCCATCTGGTCTCTTGCAAGCCGATAATATCCAAATTATAATAGTAGAACTTCTGTGTGAGGGCATCAAGAGAATAAGCTCTGTGCAGAGTCCTCACATTCCAACTACCTATAGAGAGAATAAGCTCTATGCAGAGTCCTCACATTCCAACTACCTATAGAGAGAAAATGGTTAGTGGGATGTTTAAAGAAACTATGTTTATTAAGAGAGGGAATAGTGACAATATCAAACAGCCCCCTAATCGCAGACATGGGACAAAGAACACCACTAAAGGCTGAAGCCATCTACACTGGGAGACTTCCTCCAGTGTAGAATTTGATGATGCCAGTAGAAACAAAGAGTTCAGGTGCCTGCGATGACCTCTGCTCAGGATTATCCACCAGCTGATAAACATATCCTGTGAATCTATTCACTTAGGGCTGTAGATCCACAAACAAACAGAAAACAGCGGAAGATTTTTCCACCACAGAAGCCCACCAGTGCAGCAAATTCAGGATCCATAATCAAGCTCAGAGCTTTAATTCAGTCCAGTGGGTTTATATGGTCAGCAGCAGGACCCTGTGTGGTTGACCACTCCTCAGCAGGGTAGAAAAATAAAGTAGCCGTAGTTGTCCAGATCAGTAGGCCACACTAATCTGGAAGCCCTCCCCTTCCGTTCACTTCCACAATAGAGTATCTCTTTTGAAAGGTACTAATGGCCTGCACCACGAGAAGGCAGGGTTGGACATTAGATGCTAGGCCTGGCCTATTCTAAGCATTATCACAGGAGATTGGTGCATAGCTCTCCTTCCAGTGACTACCTAGCTACCATTTGCAGACTTTTTCTGCTATAATATTAAAATACCATCAATGTAACATAGTTATAGTATCGATTTTAGTTTACATTTTGCCAGAGATGTTTCTTCCACATGATATTTATAATATACATAATGCATCTACATGATAATTCCTAACAGTGATATTGTGAAATAAATCTTTTTTATTTTATTACTCACTGTGTTCATTCGTAGTGACCATTAGTAACTTAATAAAAAAAATACCACGTGAAGCAGCTGCTTGCTGCAGAAATCTGCAGGAGCCTATCGGTTTATACATCATACTTAACAGGACACAATTGTAATGACAGGATCATAGACCTAGTGATCATTAGTGTAACTATTTGGAGATATCAGATATATTTCAATATCACCCATTTTTGCTTATTTTTTACAAAAATAACTGCATTTTTTAAGTAAAATAGAGGGAAAATATTTGCATCTGATGAGTCAAGTGCAATAAAAATTTATAAGAACCTCACTTATCCAGCACTTGTTTAACTTACATCTAGTGTCAACCTTTTTGACTTTTAGAGATAAATTAAAAATAAATTAATTATTTAGAAAGGGACACTGATGCTGCATTTTTTTTTAAGAAGTTCATGAAAATGAACCCATTTTCTCCATAACTACCGAATCAAAATTCTATCTACACCACTGCTTCATGTGGAAATATTTTTCCAAAAGTTTTATAAAACATCCTGAAACCAAAAACACCTAAAATTGTAAACAATGAACTGCCAACCTGCACTCGAAAAAATGCCCCAGGGGTTCAATACTAAAACACAAAAATGCCCAAAATCAAATGCAATGTACCATCAATCTGCACTCGACAAAAGCCCCAAGGATTAAATAGCCCAGTGGACAAAAACAAACACTGTAAAGCCCAAAATCATAAACAATAAACTGCCATTCCACACTCGAAAAAGCCCAAGGGGTTAATAATACACACACACAAAATCTTGATACAGCCATGGGCTGTGGAGGTCCTACCAGACTGTAATTTTCCTCTCCAGACATGTCTCTTCTCAGCTACAGCGAACTGCATTTGGCCACTGTAGGCCAATTATAGCAAGGTCCTGTTTGACATTGTCTGCCCATCGCATCCTAGGTCTCTCCCTTTTCCTGAAGTCTTTAGGCACTTTGTTCATAATCTCCTCTGCCAATATGCAGCTGTGTATACAGGCAATAAGGCCAAACCAATGCAGTCTCTGCACAAAATGTTGTGCAAAAGAGGTTAATGACTCTTTCTTTTAACCTCATCATTACTTACAAAGTCAAATCACCTAATGCCCAAGATACTATGCAAGCATCTAGAATTAAAGGCATCAATTTCTTGTTATCCTGCTTACAAAGAGTCCATGTTTCGCTACCATAACTAACCTTAGAAAGAACCAAACAATTATGCAGCCTAATTTTAGTCTTTAAGTGTATACATCTATTTTTCCACACATTCCATAGATTCTTGAAAGTCCCAGCAGTAATCCCTATTCTTCTATTTGTTTCATGCTGCACATTACCAGTATCTGTTACATAGCTCCCTAAATAATTAAACTGACATACTTGCTGAGTGCAGCCATTCAAAGCAACTGAAGCACTGTGCAGCCATTTAAAAGAACTGACCAATTTTCAACACTTTAGTTTTTTCTCTGTTTATCACCAAATCTACCCTATTGCCACTGTCATCAACAGCCGTAATGAATGAATTCATCTCATCAACAAATCTCAAGAATCAACTAAATCATCTGCATAATTTAAATCAGAAATTTTGAAATCTCTAGACTATTTATGTCTAAAATCTCTTCCTTGCAAAGAATTTCGCATAACATAATAACCAAACTAAAGAGAAAAGGGGAGAAAATGCACCCTTGTCTAACTTGACTAGCAATGCTAAAATAATCGCTATAAGTCTTACCAACTCTTATACACGATTCAGTGTAATTATAGAGAGCTTTCATTACACTAATTATCATTACTTTTTCATTACACTTACTATCATTACTCTTTCATTACACTTACTATCAGTACTCTAACCAGAGCTGCCATCTACTCTGATTTTTGGTTTAAAATCCAATTTTTAAGGGTTTTTTTTTTCAGTTTTACACTTTAGGAAAATCTTCCTCTAAATTGTGCAGTATTTTTGCCCTTTTCCCAAATGGAGAATGCTAATGAAATGATATTGTTTCTGATTTAGCTCTTTTACTGTAATAAAGGTGCAGTGTAATGCTCCAAAAGATGGTTAAACTTCTTCTTTTGGGACCTTTTGACTGATCCAAATTAAACTAAACTTCCGGAAGGCGTCGGGTGTCAGGCAATATTAACTTGTCAAATAAAATTAAATGAGGTTTTGCTAAGTATATGGGTGTTACTTATTGAGTAAGAAATCAAAAGATTGTCAAATTATTAAAATTAAATCTTAATAAAAAATCAATTATCATTGCTCAAGAGAAAAAATAGCAAAGTCAAAATATTTCATATAGCAAAGTTTATTTCCAAAAAAATTAAAAGACTCACTATATAAACTGACGAATGCAAAAGTGTGAGCAACTAAAAGCTTCATCTCCAATAACAGCTAATAAAAAAACAAAAAATAAACTGACTTCCTTCCTCTTACTGAAATTTATTCATTACTATCTCATTCTGACTATCTACTGACTTTGTGACCTAACATCACTTAGTATACATGTGGTGTATGTTGCATGCTGGGAAAAACATTTGCATAAACTTTTGCTCATGCTAGCTATGATGCAAGAGAGGGCATGTCCTTACGCATGCATTGGTGGCTGTCAATCAAAAGTTGGATTTATGCATGTGCAACTCCTTTAGTGGATCAGAAGAGGGAAAAGTGATAAGTGCAACTGTAATATAAATCCTCAAAACAATAAATATAACGTAAATAAAGTAAAACTGGTTAAGGAAAAGTGAACGGGTGGACCATCACAACTGCCCCTCCCAAAGAGAATCAAAATTTAACGTAACAGATTTTGATGAACAATTTTGAATAAAAGGACACTTCTTATGTCATTTACTAATCACTGAACATAAATAATGAGTATGCATATGCAAATTGGACAAGACGATCTATTCTCACATCAACACAGTCTTCTATCCAGCCAAAGGTACTTCCTCCCATTCCTCCTGACATAGTGTAAATGCATACCAATGGCTGTTGCAGTTAGCTGTATACTAGTGTTAATCAGTCTAACTAGTATCACATTCTGATACAATTCCAAAAGTTGCATACTATAATCTTTACGAAGCTTGTTAATCTAACTCCCGTCTTGCTTAAATTCTGAAAAGGTTTAAAAAAAATTACAGCAATTCTGCTCTTTCACAGAATATAAATACAGATGCATGAATGAGCTAGGTACATAACTTCCGCTTATTCTCCAAAAAATAATAAAATACACAAAATCTAATCTTTTGTGCCTGCCATACTTAAAAAAAATGGGTATTGGTACTCCGTTAAGCCTCCTAACTACAATCAAATACGTGAAGCTAATAATTTCATTTTACAAACAAGGGGAAATGTAATCATCCGCTAAAACTTCACTTAAACATAGTATATCGTGGGCTAGCTGAAATAAAAATAGCATTAATTACTCCCCTCATCAAACTTTACTTCTCTCTCCCAAAGAAGTTTTGTTAGTGACCATCTGAGTCAAACTAGGACTTAGATACAAAAACTTCAAGACATCGTAGTCAACTCATATATATGCAAGCAAATCCCAATGTCATCTCAATAATTGCACATCATTGACGTATCAATATCACTAATAACACCGAACAGATTTAAATACATATACATCATATCTAAGACTAAAGAAAAGCTGTATTAATAATTTATCATATACGATGCTAAACATTTCATCCAATACAAATCCATCTACGTTTTACATAAAAAAAACCTTAAAATATAATTTATTTAATCACTGTATACTAAATTCTCTTTCATTATCATCATTCACATCCATAAACATTTTATCATTCTCAAATTTCTGAATTCTAACTTACAACACTCAATTCAGCTTTCAGTCAGCTGAAACAAAAAAATCTACAATTCAGAATTACACTTGAAATCACATTAATACAATATATAACTCTTTATGGTTCAACTAGAACTTCAGATGAATCAAAATACATAAAAAAATTGTAATCACTTTGCATTATATACTCAAACTATAAACTTTGAATAATAAATTCACTTCAAAAGAAATCCAAAACTCCAAAGTTTCAACACTAAATTAAACATTTCAAAATTTCAAGTATAAACAACAAAAAAATCTTCAATAGTCTCCATCTTCATCTATTCCAGAGAAAAGAAATAAGACATCATGATTAATTAGTGCCACAGTGGAATAATAATAATAATGAATTTTCACTGTTGGCATTCTGTTGTGATAAATCATCCAGTCATGTCCCAGTGACTTCATTCCTATATCAATTGATAAGCTAGGTATAGGTGCTTCTGAAGATCTCATTGGTGATGCCATCTACTGCATGTTGAGAGCTACATTGCTGGTTGTCGCTCTGCAAGCTATTGTTGGCTCATTGACATCTTGCTATGTGCTTGGCTTTGAAAAGTGTAGCTTTGTGCTTTCCACGCTTATCACTGCCTCCTTCTAAATGACATTTCTACAGTAGAGAATTTCTTAAGTTGTTAGATTATTCATCATTATTATTTACACTCAAAACAATTTCTGGGATGCTTGGCTTATCATCTAGAAATTCTTCATTAGCATTAATTCATTTAAAACTTCTACTTCAAAACTTTTCTCATCAACTTATTAGGCACTATTTTCCTTTAAAACTTCTGTTTCTCTACTATACCACTTTTCTCACTATTAACATGCTTTGCATCATCAACTTGTTTCTCTGAATTCACATTAATTAAACTTATAGGACATTTTGCAGTTTGTTCCTGAACATTTTACTTTGGACTACAAGATAAATCAGAAGGACCGGACCACTGGACCGTGGCTGTAATTTCAATTCCCAACTTTCATTAATATCATCTAAAACTTTCTTATGTGGACATGAAAGATCAACTTCTGTATTGTTGTGATCTATCACTTCAGTTTTTTTCTGACAAAGCTTCACAAAGGGTAATTCTATAATATTATGTGTACTGACAGTGGCAAGACTTAACTCATGAGAGGACTTGAAGAATTTTGACCTCTTATTTCAAATATCCAAATTTAAGTTTTTCAAATTGCCATTTTTTCTGTAGCAATATTGCTCCATTTTCCCTAGTCAGCCACAAAAATTACATATGAAAGTTTCTATATTTGTAACCAAAGTTTTTGGTTTAGTTTCATCGTTTGAAACTTGATGTGGAACATAATTTCTGCTTCGTTCATTCTGCATCAATGTAGGCGCATTCAGTGCAAATTGTCAGGATCATATAACTTCTGGTGGTGCGGGAGTCATTTTGTGAGACTCAACTTGATATCGCTGTTTTATTGAAGTTTTGCATCCATAGTTAATTTAATGCTGTTTTTACAGATTCTCTTCTTGTGATGTATTGCCGAGCCAATTTGACTGAAGTTGAAACTGAAGTTACATGTCTACGTTCTAAAAATTCTCTTAAGGGTAAAACTAACTGAGACATAATGTAGTTTATTATGTCAATTTCGGTGGTATTAGCACCGTACAGCTGGTATAACTCTGCTATACCCCAGATGAATATTTCGATATCGTTTCCTTCCCCTTGTCTTCGTAAAAAAGATTCTGTAGCTAGATGTGTAAAAACATCGTATGTTGGATAGATTTCCATGAGTTCATTTTTAAAGTCTTCCCAAAATTCTATTCCATGACGACATCCTATGTTATTACACCATTGCTTAGCACATCCAATTAAAGAAGATACTGAGCAAACCACTTTTTTCCTACTGGGCACTTCATGTAAATGGAAATGCTCTTCCATGGACTTGACAAATGTCCAAAATGATGGATGTTTTGAACCATTAACCTTATCTCAGGTAAAGGCTAATTAACATAAGGACTATAGTTAATAAATGGATTAGCAACTTGTCATTGAGGCAGTTGATAATACTTTGTTATCACTTGTTTCTGATGGAATGAAAAAAAGGAACTTTATGTTCAAAGTTTATAATATGTTCGTGAGCTGATGGTAGCATTGTCAGCAAATTTTGTTGTCGTTCCCCTTTTCTCCTGAGGATCTTCAGCAGATTCTTTAACATTTCTGCTTCTTTCATCACATCCTGCAACCTATTGTTTACTTTTTCTAAGTTGGGAGTCATAATGGCAGAAACAGCCATATTACTAGCAGACATGTTTAGTGATCTGCCAAATGTTGAATTTATGAAATTTTGAAACTTTTTTTATCCTAAGCAGTTCTCAAAGGTACTGCTATGCAATAGTACAATACTAAAGCTATACTTGCAATAAACTTGTTTATCAAAAAAGTTTATCTATCGTGTGTCCGAACACTTTAATCTTTACATAAATGCAATATAGATCTTAACTATCAGCAATAACTGTGCTGAAACTTCAGTAACTTTGACTAATACAAAAGTTAAGCTTCTTGCTCAACAAAAATTTCAGCTTAAGTTGTCATTAAATCTATGATTAATATAACTAATGAGCTCAAAATTTTGTTAACTTTGACAATCATGTTAAAGAACATACAATTTATACATCTATATACAGTCCCTGTGTTCGGTGCATCACTTTCTTTATTGGCTCTGTAATGCTCCAAAAGATTATTATACTTCTTTGGACATTTTGACTGATCCAAATAAAACTAGATCTCTGGATAGCATATAGGGCAACAGGCAATATTAACTTGCCAAATAAAGTTAAATGAGGGTTCACTAAGTATATGGACATTACTTATTGAGTAAGAAATCAAAAGATTGTCAAATTATTAAAGTTAAATCTTAATAAAAAAAATCCATTATCATTGCTCAAGAGAAAAAATAGCAAAGTCAAAATATTTCATATAACAAAGTTTATTTCCAAAATAATTCAAGACCTACCATTTAAACTGATGAATGCACAACTATTTCATTCTGACTATTTACTGAATCCATGACCTAATGTCACTTAGCATACATGCGGGAATGCTGCTGACATGTGTGTTGCACGCTGGAAAAAACATTGGCATAAGCTTACGCTCTTGTGCTAGCTATGATGCAAGCAAGGGTGTGTGTTCTTATGCATGCATTAGCTGCTGTCAATCAAAAGTTGGAGTTGCACATGTGCAACTCCTTTAGCTGATCGAAAGAGGGAAAAATGATAAGTCCAACTGAAATATAAATCCCCAAAATAATAAAAATAACATAAAGTAAAACTGGGTAAAAAAAAGTAAAAGTGAATGGGTGGATCATCATAGCAGCTGAGTTCTCACTCCCTAAAAAGTTCTTGTTTGTGGGCTCAGTTGCAGAAAATGGCGACAATATCAAACAGCCCCCTATTCGCAGACATGGGGCAAAGACATGTTCCCCCACCACTAAAGGCTGAAGTCATCTACACTGGAAGACTTCCTCCAATGTAGAATTTGACGATGCCCATAGAACAGTGTCTCGCAAACTGTGTGCCGCGAGAGATTTTCAAATTGACACTAGATATTCCAAAGATTTCATTTTGACTTGACTTGTGTTATCGACGTGCTTTAATATTGACGTGTTATCGACGTGCTTTAATAAAAATCTTTCAGATTTTATCAACTGGGATCTTGTAAGTATTTATCAAGCTTTTTCCAAATTTTGGTATTAATTTTTGATTATTTCAAGCCGTAGAATGGACAAATATTTAAAACAAACACCGAGTTATGAATTAAAGAACGAAAGCAAATCTTCAAGTAAAACCAGGCTGATGACTTCAAAGCGGCAATATAATGACGATTATAAAGAGTTTGCTTTTATTCTTTTTTAGGTGTGCCGCGGAAAAAAAATTTAGATTCAGTGTGCCGCAGAGTAAAAAAGTTTGCGAGACACTGCCATAGAAGAAAGAGTTTGGGTGCCTGCAATGACCTCTGCAAAGATTATCCACCAATTGATAAAACATATCCTGTGAATCTATTCACTTGGGGCTGTCAACTCACAAAATTAGAATAACCACACAGGCAAACCACATATACTGTGAATCTATTCATTTGGGGCTGTCAACCCACAAACAAACAGAAAACAGCAGAAGATTTTCCCTCCACAGAAGCCCACCAATGCAGCAAATTCAGGAGCCTTATTCGAGTCCAGTCGATTTATATGGTCAGCGCCAGGACATTGTGTGGTTGACTATTCCTCAGCAGGGTAGGAAAAAAAAAAGAAAAGTAGCCATAGTTGTCCAGATCAGTAGTCCACACTAATCTGGCAGCCCTCCCCTTCCGTTCTCTTCCACAAGAGAGTATCTCTTTTGAAAGGTACTAACAGCCTGCACTATGATAAGGTGGGGTTGGGCTTTTATAAAGAAGATGAATTTATTTAAAAAAAAAAATGAAGCTTATTTCTCAACATTCAAATAAAATCAGATAAATTGAAATCTTTAAATCTCTATGACAAGATTTTAAGCACTTAAACAGTACTATGCTATCAAATATCAAAAGTTATTAAGAGAAATTTACATACTGTACCACAGAGGATGGGTAGTAAGAGGAACTTCCAGGATGCTTGCGAGTGACAAGTTTAATCTTCAATTTTCTTGGTGGCATGTAATGTCTTCAGTAGAGTTTGAGAAGGCAATGAGGGATGCTGATAATTTATTTGCTTAATGTTTAGTGAAGGAAATAACCAATAATACTTTTGGTAGCTAGGGTGCTTAAAAACTTAGTTCCACAACATGTGTTTCGCACCCTTTGGGCGCATCGTCAGGTGGGAAGTGAGCAGCTTTAGATATTGCTTAAGAGGCAGTTGGTTGTTGAGTGTGGGGGGAGGGGTGGGGTGTCATAAATTGCATTATCAGTGGCTCAGCTCCGATGTTTGGAGTGACCAGTGGATGTCTGTAATGTGATCTGCTTGTGAAGGAAGTTGGAAAGAGGATGTGGGTTATGGGAACTCTCCAAGATTTGCTAGTTTGTTTATGAAATTATAGAACAGTGATTCCCAACTGGTGTCCCTTCTAAGGCCCAGATGTGTCACGAAAATATATGAAAAACAATACTGCATAATAATTGCACTTTTGATGTTGTTGTAAAAAATATTAAATTTTATTCAATTAATATAAATTACAAATGCATATTAAACATTCATTTTAATATGCATTTGTGTAGAAATAATTGAAATTTCAGTTGTAATAAAAGAAAAAGAACTGACATTTTACTATAGGTGTCCGTTGGTTTGGCCATGTTGCCCGTATGGATAATTATATATTGGCAAATAGGGTTATGAACAGTGTGCCTTAAAGGCCTCAGAAAGAGGGGGAGACCTAGGATGTGGTGGGCAGACAATGTCAAACAGGACCTTGTTAGAATTGGTGTTTAGTGGCCAGATGCAGCAGTGTAGCTCAGGACAGATATGCTTGGAGAACTGAATTGCACAGTCTGGTTGGACCTCATGCTTAAGGAATGTTCTGACTGCTTGAGGATGATGATGATGTGTCATGGCAAGGTCATGGTAAGTGGGCTATTTCAGAAGCATGTCACATTAATTAAATTATTTCAGAAGTGTGACACCAAGATTAAATGGTTGGGAAACACTGTTTTAGAAGCATGGTTTTATTTCTCTGAAGTTTCTTAAAGAAGAGGCATGAAACTAATTATAAGTAATAATTATTTAACATCTTTAGAAACCTGTTCTGCATTAATTAGGACAATGGTGAATTTGCATTATTAGAATATAAACAACCCAAGAGCATAAATGGATTTATGTTATAATATTTGAGATATAAAAAAAAGTACATCAAATTTATCATATATGTTTAAGTATAAAACATCAAGAATATATTATTCTGTTAATGGTAGCTAGGCATAAACTGGAAGGAGAGCTGTGTACCAATCCCCAGTGATGATGCACAGAACTGGCCAGGTCTAGCACCTAATGTCCAATCCTGCCTTCTCGTGGTGCTGGCCGTTAGTACCTTTCAAAAGAGATATTCTCTTTTGGAAGGGAATGGAAGGGAAGGGCTGCCAGCTCAGTGTAGCCTACTGATCTGGTCATCTATGGCTATTTTTCTATTTTTTCAACCCTGTTGAGGAGTGGTCAACCACACAGGGTCCTGGTGCTGACCGTATAAACCCACTGGACTGAATTAAGGCTCTGAGCTTGATTATGGATCCTGAATTTGCTGCACTGGCACACTGTTCTGAACAATGATGTGAATTATCACAGTAATAAAGCAGGTTATCAAATTACTGAGCAGTAAATTGAAATAATATGAAAACAATGGAAGCAAACAGCAAGAAATAGTTAGTAGTTTTCGATGCAGTGAATCAGAAGACAAAAATAGATGATGTATAGTGAATTATAGTGTGAACCAGTGAAAAGAACCATATTAATAAATTAATTCAGACAATGTCTCATTAAAAAAAAATCATGCCCTGTGCATGGCAAATAACATGAACCTCCTTATGCTGCATGAAAAGTATATTTTGCCAATATCAAGCTAACTTGGATAATTGATTTTATGCTGCAGCTGTGAGGAAGTATGTAATTGTTGTCAGATCAAGCAAATCTAGTTTCAAATTCCAGTCTATACAAAGAAGAAAAAAAAATTAAAATTGTGTTTTATGTTTTTTTAACTTTTTGGTATAAATATTATTTAAACAATTTAGTAACTGAAGTAGAGGTTTTAGAGAAATTGTAACTTTAGTTAAGGAAAGTGATGCCTTTGACTCTAGATGCTTACATAGTTATCTAAGGCTTTAGTTTGTTTGACTACATAAGTTATGATATGGTTGGACAGTGGTACCCTAACTTTTTTGAATGTGACCCAAAATTCAAGTTCCTATTCACCTTGAGAACCAAATCATAATGGTACTTACAAACTAACAGCTGAGCATTACATGACGCATCAGAAAACTTGTGGCCAAAGTTTGCTGTTCAACCCAGGGTTTGGGAACTACTGGCTTAAATGTAGGCATTAGCAATGACTTTAGAGCAGCTTTTGTGCAGAGAGAGATTACATGGTTTGGCCATGTTGTCCACATTAAATTGCAGATTAGTGAGTCAAGTTATTAACATTGTACCTAAAGGCCTCAGAAAAAGGGGTTAACTTGGATGCACTTAGCAGATCATGTCAAATGGGACTCGGTTAAAATCTGCAGCTGTGGCCAAATGTTGTAGCTCAGGATAGATGTGTTTGGAGAATTTATAAAAAAAATACCCCCTCAAGTAGTTGCTTGCCACAGAGGTCTGACAGGAGCCTGTCATTTTATATGCCAGTGTAGAAGGTCTGTGAGGTTGACGTGATCTCAGCAGAAAAACAACACAAACACCATACCTTACCTGGGGCTCAAACCCAGGTCTCTTAGATCAGTACTCTAGTGTGCTAACCACTCATCCATGGGATGGCTTTTGGAGGAATAAATTACACAATTTAGTTGGACCTACATAATTCACAGTCATCATCCTCAAGCAGCCATGGGCTACAGAGGTCCAACCAGACCACACAGTTTAATTCTCCAAGCATATCTGTCCTGAGCTACATCTGCTGCATCCAGCCACTGCACACCAATTCTAACAAGGTCCTGTTTGACATGTCTGCCCACCGCATCCTAGGTCTCCCCCTCCTTCTGAGGCCTCTAGGCACACTGTTCATAACCCTATTCGCCAATCTATAATTATCCATACGGGCAACATGGCCAAACCAGCAGAGTCTCTCTCTGCACAATATGCTGCTTAAAGGAGGTTGTTGACTCCTTTGCCTAACCTCATCATTAGTTACAAAGTTAAACCACCTAATACCTAAGATACTGCGTAAGCATCTAGAATCAAAACCATCTAGTTTCCTGTTATCTTGTTTACACAGCGTCCAAGTTTCACTACCATAACTAACCGTAGAAAGAACCAAACTATTATACAGTCTAATTTTAGTCTTTAGGTGTATTTGCCTATTTCTCCACAATCTCCATAGATTCTTAAAAATCCCGACAGCAATACCTATTTGTCTGTTAATCTCATGCCGCACATCACCAGTATCAGTTTGCTTGAGCATTATGTATGTATTTAATAGAAGTAAAGAAAATTCAGATTAGCATTTATAATGACTCAGTGAAGGTCGCAGAAAAAAAGTTGAAATTTTGAGATCGCATTTTTTTTTAGTATGTATTGATTTGGCATGGAATAACCCTAAAGGCTTCAGTGAGTCATGTAATTTTCAGTATTGTAATAAATAAATGCTATATAGGTAAGTGTAAAAGCAATGATTCTTTGTCACATAATGATAGTTAACAGACTTTTTATTTGGTGTGGGAAGTGTTAAAAGATAACTTTCATTTTAAAAGACATGTTTAATTGGTATTTTTTTTAATTTACAGGTTGATAATCGGTGTTTTGCAGCTCATCGCATAATTTTGGCTGCTACAGTTCCATATTTTCAGGCCATGTTTACACATGATATGATGGAAAGCAAGCAGAAAGAAATAACCATTAAGGAAATTGACCCTGAGTAAGTTTACATTTTGACTTTTGAAAAATAATTTTTTAAATGCTTTACTAGTGATATTATTCTTGATTGATAATAATGGCGATCTGGTTCGTGAGGACCCACAGACTTTCTAGCTGTTGATGCATTTTAAAAAATGCAATAAAATGCCAGATACATTACAGACATTTTTCTGTGGTCTATAACTACCAGAAACCAAAAATAAATTGCTAATCATTTATGTTTGAAAATTTATCCATTTGCTTTTCAGTAAAAATCATTGTAATGGGTTCGAAGAACCCACAGGTCACAATAAGTGCTAACCTTATAATATATAATGCGACACTGTGTGGTAACATCTATCTTCAGGGGGTTATCAGACCCATTTTATTCCAGGGTGAATAATGAAGGAAGGGTGGTGCCACTCCATGAGGAAGCATTTCTTGACAGTCATTGGCTAGGTATTTTGACAGCACACCAGAAGATGAAGGTAAACAAAGCTTATAAAGAAGCATAGGGTAATATAGATTTCTGTTGGCAGAAAAAGTATAAAATTACAATTTCAGTTTTTAACTCTCTGAGGTGTATCTAGCTATCAGGGAAATATTTATTGTTATAAATATTTCACGGATAATATAGATACACATAATCAGGTAATATAGATAATATAGATAATATGCATAGTTTTAATATAGATACACACTACAGAATGCTGGAACATCTCAAATAATCATTTTTGAAAAAATGTGACTGAAGACAATTTAAAGATCTGAAAAAATTTTTAACTTAGATTTTTAACAATATTTGTTCTCTATTTAGAGTTAAGGAAACTGGAATACTTAGCAGCAATAATTTCAATTTTAAGTAATTGCTCTCAAAAATTAATAAAAAGAAGTTAAAACTAAAGCAATAACTGTTATGCTAAACTTTACAAATTTTGTCTAAGAGTGCTTTCAGCAGCTCATGTGAAAATTAGATTATTTTTCGTTGATTCTGAATGATATTTTGCAGAAGAGCTAACTTGCTAAGCATTTCAGCTTCCATATATAATGGAAATTCCATAAATAAATCCTTGTATAATGGACATGGACATAGCATATTATGGAAATCAAGATTTAAATAGATTTGATTATGTTCCTAAAATTATTTTCAGTTATATATTTTCATAAAAATATTATTTAAGGAGTTAATAAATCTTATATCTGCACTATTCTTAATGTAATGTGGAACTGTACCTAATAAAATAGCCCTTTGAATATAAAAAAAATAGCTCATTCTCTCAACTACTAGCCTCCTCCTCCTCCTCCTCCTCCTCCTCCTCCTCCTCCTCCTCCTCCTCCTCCTCCTCCTCCTCCTCCTCCTCCTCCTCCTCCTCCTCCTCCTCCTCCTCCTCCTCCTCCTCCTCCTCCTCCTCCTCCTCCTCCTCCTCCTCCTCCTCCTCCTCCTCCTCCTCCTCCTCCTCCTCCTCCTCCTCCTCCTCCTCCTCCTCCTCCTCCTCCTCCTCCTCCTCCTCCTCCTCCTCCTCCTCCTCCTCCTCCTCCTCCTCCTCCTCCTCCTCCTCCTCCTCCTCCTCCTCCTCCTCCTCCTCCTCCTCCTCCTCCTCCTCCTCCTCCTCCTCCTCCTCCTCCTCCTCCTCCTCCTCCTCCTCCTCCTCCTCCTCCTCCTCCTCCTCCTCCTCCTCCTCCTCCTCCTCCTCCTCCTCTCCTCCTCCTCCTCCTCCTCCTCCTCCTCCTCCTCCTCCTCCTCCTCCTCCTCCTCCTCCTCCTCCTCCTCCTCCCCTCCTCCACCTCCTCCACCACCACCACCACCACCACCACCACCAGCCATGGGCTACGGAGGAGAATTGGTGTTCACCAATCTATAATTATCCATACGGGCAACATGGCGCAAGTTGGCGTAAGTTATGTACCCAAGATACTACATAAGCATCTAGAATCAAAAGCATCTAGTTTCCTGTTACCTTGTTCCCTTCCAAAAGAGAATATCTCTTTTGAAAGGTACTAACGGGCTGCACCATGAGAAGGTGGGGTTGGACATTAGGTGCTAGACCTGGCCAGTTCTGTGCATCATCACTAAGATTGGTACACAGCTCTCCTTCCAGTTTATGCCTAGCTACCATTTACAGGCTTACTCCATCTCTACATAACAACAAAAACTAACTAACATCTGACTTCAAAAACTCCTCTCTACTAACTCCGTGACATAACGTCACTTACTATACACGCGCCGTGCAACTGACACGTGAGTGTTATGTACTGGGAAAAACATTTGCATGAACTTATGCTCATGCTAGCTATGATGCAAGAGGGGGTGTGTCCTTACGTATGCATTAGCGACTGTTAATCAAAAGTTGGAGTTGCACATGCACAACTCCTTTAATGATCTTCGGTGAAGAAAATGATGTCCAATTGAAAATTATAGCTCCAAAATAATAAATATAATGTAAATAAAATAAAAGTGGTTAAGGAAAAGTGAATAACAGATTAACAACCTAACAGATTTTAATGAGCAATTTTGAATAAAAGGACACTTCCTACGTCATTTACATATTGCTGAACATAAAGTAATAAGTATGTATATGCAAATTTAATAAAACAATCTACTCTCATATTGACACAATTTTCCATCACAACCAAAGGTACCTCCTCCCATTCCTCCTAACAATATGTAAAATCTGCCTAGTGTAAATATGTACCAAAGGCTGTGGCAGTAAACTGCATACTAGTATTATCGGTCTAACTAGTATCACATTCTGATACAAATTGCATACTCTAACCTTTACAGAAAGCTTGTTAATATCACTCCTAATCTGCTTATCTTCTATAAAGGTTAAAGAGAAAAAAATGAAAAAAATACATGGAAATATTTCACAGAATATAAATACAGGTGCATCAAGCAGGGGTACATAACATCCACTTATTCTCCTAACAACAATCAAATAGGCAAAATCTAATCTTCTTTCATGCCTGCCATACATAAAAAAATAGATATTGGTACTCCATTTAATTCTAACTACAATCAAATGTACGAAGCTAATAATTTCATTTTGCAAACAAGTGGGAGTGTAATCATCCGTTAAAATGTCACCTAACCACAATAAATCGCGAGCTAGCTGAAATAAAAATAGCATTAATTACCTCCCCTCATCGAGCTTTACTTCCCCTCCCAAAGGAGTTTTGCTAGTGACAGTCTCAGTCAAACTAGGCCTTGTCATTGGGAACAGCTCTAAAAGGGTACAAAAACTTCAAGACATCATGGTCAACTCATATATATTTACAAGCAAATGCTGCCAATGTCATCCCAATAATTACGCATCATTGATGCATCAATATCACTAATGACACTGAACAGATTTAAGCACATATACATCATATCAAAGAGTAAAGAAAAGCTGTATCAATAATTTATCATATATGATGCTAATATTTCATCCAATACAATTCTATCCATATTTTACATAAAAACACTTCAAATATGAATTATATACTTCAAAATGCAATTTATATAATCACTATGTACTAAATTCTCTTTCATTCTCATCATTCAGATCCATAAATATTTTATAATTACAAATTTCTAAATTTTAACTTACAACACTCAATTCAGTTGTCAGTCAGCTGAAATGAAAAAATCTACAACAAATTCATAATTTAGACTTGGAATCACATTAATGCAGTATATAACTCTTTGTGGTTCAACTAGACCTTCAGATGAATAAGAATACATAAAAAAATTCTAATCACTTCCCATTGTAAACTCAAACTATAAACTTTGAAAATAAATTCACTTTTCAAAAAAATATATCTGAAACTCTTAAAGTTTCAACATGAAATTAAAACATTTCAAAATCTCTATGTATGAACAATAATAAATAATCTTCAATCATTTCCATCTTTATCTATTCCAGAGAAAAGAAATAAAACATCATAAATAATTAGTGCCACAGTGGAAGAATAATAATATACTCAAATTTTTATTATTGGCACTCCTTTGAAATAAATCATCATCCAGTTGTTTTCCCAGAGATTTCATTCCTGTATCGAATGATAAGCTAGGTGTATCTGCTTCTGAAGATGTTTCTTATGATGTCATCTACTCTATGTTGATTGCAACTTTGCCAGTTGTCGCTCTGCAGGCTCTCCATATCTCATTGACATCTCACTATGCTCTTGATGTCAATGGAACAGCGGAATCTGACTTTACTATCGTTTTTCCTGTTGTATGCAATAGGTTATAATCCATTATTTTCTTCTCTTGTCTGGTCGGTAGTGGTTCATCATCTTCAGAGACATCAATTTCCTGGTTTTGTTGTGGAGCATCCAGATCATTTGAGACTTCTGATCTGGAAAATTCTATAGAACTTTTATACTGTTTAATGTTTACTATATTGTAATATCTTATTGAGGCATTAGTGGTTATGCTGGCTAGGTCATACATTAAGTTCAAAAGCTTTTCTTTTATAATATTTGGTCCAGCATACAAGCATACAATGGAGCAAATTTCTTGATAAATCCTCTTTCTCTATCACTTTTATGGTGCTTTTAATTAAGACCTTATCACCTATTTTAAATTTCATATGCCATCATCATTTGTTATAATCTTCTTGTTGCTTCTTTTTTACTTGTAGGAAATTATCTTGTGTGTTTGAAATGGCTTGAATATGCTTTTCCATTCTAAATTCAGTGGTTTGTGGAGATGCAGGTTGACCAATAAGTCTGTCCCAGGGCAATGTTGGCCCTTTTCCTATAAATATCCTTGAAAGTGGAGGCGGGGGTGGCTCAGTCAGTAGCGTGCCAGGCTCGTAATCTGTAGTTCCCAGGTTCAAGTCCCAGTTGTTTCAGTGTTGAGATTTATCTCCACAAAATTCCCTGCCCTGCTCACGGTCAGTAAGGGACACCGATGAGCTTGGAAAGGCCGCCATGTGTTGGATGGGACGTTAAGCTGTGGCCCCGTGTGCGGGAGAGCCATACCCTGTGCACGTTAAAGAACATGCTGGATGGCTTTGACGGGAGGCTACCATCTGTCTCCCAACAGCTGTTCCAGTGGGTCCCCTCCCCCAACCTTCTCTGAGCCTTCGGGTCCTTGTGACCTGGCCATTTAGTACATGGTGTGCAAAAAAGTGCCCCTCAGGGGTAAAACAACCCAACCTAAAAGGGGAGCTGACCTATCTGCCATTTTTGTTCCAACTGGTCACGTGACTTAGTGTTATTTATAGTCAATGCAGCCACCATGTGCCCAGCAGTTTTTTGAATCATTAGTATATAAAAAACAATTATTATTGGAAGATATTCAGCTGCAAACTGTCTAAACAACTGTAGGAACAATTGCACAGTGTTTAAATTACATTTAAAATTTAAAATAATTTAAAAATTCTCTGTCATTGAGTAATAAAATTTCAGACTTTATCCTTCAAACTATTTGGATGTTCAAAGTTCTTAGGAGAAAAAACTCTCAGAAGCTTTTCGGAGCAAAGACAGCGCTCCGTCTTCAGTGAAGTGATGTTATGTACTGACGCTGGGTCCGTTTAGACAAAGAGCTTCTTTCCACATGTCGTGTAGGGTGATTCCAGTGTCTCGGTTGCAGGTGGGGACGGACGAGGTCATTATTTCAATAGCCTCGCGGACTATGGTTCCGTAGAAAGTGGATGCGCGCGCAAGAAGTGTGGCGTGCTCCCAGTCTATTATTGCCGTGTGTTGCACTGCTAGCTCAGAGGCGGCCGTCGTTAGCTTCTTTTGGCTGACCAAATTAAATGGTAAGAAAAGTGGGTTGAATGAATTCGACTGAGAATGGGCATTAAGTTTACAGCATTCTATAATATATACTTCTGACTATTGCTCCGTTATTTTAATGTTAATTTATGTGATATATCGATTAGTAATATGTAGATGAATGACGGCTACATTTAAATTAGTAGTCATTCATTGTTTATGATTAAGTTTAGTTTTGTTATATCATAAAACATGCATGTGGCAAACTTCGATTGTGATGGCCATAACCCTCCTCTTTCCATGTGGGCCTACTGAGATTGGCAACTACCATAGTTGCTAAACACCGATCGTTCGCTGGGAATGGGGAGGCCAATTTTGGATTCGCTTGCAAGGTGGCAAATGGTCGTTGTAGTTCGGGTCCTCCCTTGAAAGCGTACGAGTGTCTTAAAATATTATCAAGATTAACTTAATCACTAATAAGTAATAACTATTCACTGCAGCTTTCTTTAAGGCAATAAAGTGATGGAATAAGCATTTTATAAAATAATATGGTTTGAAAAAAACATGTCGAACTTATTTTATCTCGCCTGAAAATTATAAAAATTGGCACTTTGTATAGAAGTCAGCAATTTATGAACAGTGGCCTTTAATAATCAATGAATTACAGATTTTGATAATCATATAATATATTGTTTGTGAAATGTTTTCCTTCTATATGAAAGTTTTTCCCATCACCACATTCTGCTACATGTGTAGTTAACTGTATAGCTAAGTATAAATTAATCCAAAATTGGCCTGCTTGTTCCCAGCGAACGATCAGCATTTAGCGACTACATTAGTTGCCGATCTCAATATGCCCCCACAGAAAGTGGAGGGTTACGGCTGTCACGATCAAAGTTTGCTGCATGCATATTTTACGATATTAACAAAACTAAACTTAATTGCAAATGATGAATGACTACTAACTTAAATGTAGCCATCATTTATCTACATATTGCTAATCACTATATCACATAAATTAACATTAAAATACCGAAACTATAGTCAGAAATATATATTATAGAACGCTGTAAGCCTAATGCATGTTCTCAGTTGAATTCTTTCAACCCACTTTTTTTTCCATTTAATTGGATCAGCCTGGAATTTAAACACTGTGCAATTGTTCATATAGTTGTTTAGACAGTTTGCAGCTGAATATCTTCCAATAATAATCCATTTTTATATGCTAATGATTCGAAAAACTGCGGCGCACGTGGTGGCTGCATTGACTATAACAGTAAGTCACATGATCAGTTGGAACAAAAATGGCGGATAGGTCAGCTCCCCCTTTTAGGAGTCTTAGGACACAGGAGAGGAACTAGCAGGTGTTCTAATTTCTTGCTTACATGTGCAAGAAGAGGGAGGGTCGATTGCATGTAGTTGCTTACATGGATGATTTAAGTTCAATACTTCCTCCCCACATAATATTGGATATACTCTCTTTGTAAAATTAGTATTTTATTTCCTTTTTTATAATTAAACCTTAGTTTTTCACACTTTGTGACGTTCCAAAGTAATGCAAAATACTTTTAAGTTTGAACCCTTTTTCTGATCCAATTAGTTTTATGCTCTGGATAGCTGAGACAGGCGCCAGGCAATAATTAACAAATTGCCAAAAAATAGTTAAATTAGGGTTCAAAATACCAGTTAGCGTTAATGAGTAAGAATCCAAAAATGATTGTCAAAACGTAAATATTAAATATAATAAAAACTTAATTCACGTTGCTCAAGAGAAAAATTTAGTAAAGACTCAAAAGGTTTAAATAACAAACAAATTTATTTCCAAAAATCACTCACCAAAACTTCAATGAAGAAGATACATCAATACACATTGCACTAACTGTGCTCCTCCATCCTTACTATGTGCTGTCTAACTGTGACTGTCACCGGTTTTAACAAGAGCTGAATGTGTCATGTTGCAGGCCGGGAAAAACATTTACATAAAATGACGAGCGACGCAAGCTATGACGCAAGAGGGGACATGTCCTTGTGCACACGCTTTAGCGGGTGACAGTCAGAAGATCGGAGTTGCGCATGCGCAAATCCTAACTCTTGGAAACGAGCCCTGTGATGCCAAAAAGGAAAAAATCCCCTAAATGATAAATATAACGTAAATTAAGCAAAAGTGAACGATGGGGCATCACAACTCCCCCTTCCAAAGAGAGTCAGAAGATTTGACCTAACAGATTTTGACGAGCAAATTTTGAATAAAGGACACATCTTACGTCATTTACACATGGCTGAACATAAATAAGTAAAAGTATGCTAACGCAAATTTTGATAAGACGATCTATTCTCACTTTGACACAATTTTCCAGCACAATCAAAGGTACCTCCTCCCAATCCTCCTAACAAAAATGTGTATCAGCTATCCTATTGTAAATACATACCAGTGGCTATGACACAGTTAACTGTATACTAGCGTAATCGGTCTACCTAGTATCACATTCTGATACAAACTCGAAATTGACATAACTTGAACTGTACAGAAAAAAACAGGTTAATGCACTCCTATCTTTCTTAACTTCTAGAAAGGTTAAAGACATGAAAAAAAGTTTACATAAGTTGCTAGTGGGGTGATAACTTCCGCTTTTCCCCTAACCACAATAAAAAAATACGCGAAAGCTAAATCTTCTCCTAAGTCACATAAAAAAAAGGGTATTCGAACACTGTTATCTCCTCCTAATTACATCAAATACACAAAGCTAAGAAAATTCAAATTTTACAAACAAGCAGGATTGTAATCATCCGCTAATTCTTCTCCTATACACAGCAATCACGAGCTAGCTGAAATAAAACAAACATTAGATACCTCCCCCTTCAGAGCTAACGTCCCCCTCCCAAAGGAGTTATGCTGGTAACAACTCGGTCACCAGACTATGCCATTTGTGGACAGCTCCAAAAAGGTACACAAAAAAAAAAATTCTGCCGTCGTCATCATGGTCAGCTTATATATATACCAATAAATACTGCCAATGTCATCCCAAAAATTACGCATCATTGACACATAAATATCACTGATGACACTGAACAGATTTAAACACATATACATAAATCGTATCTAAGAATAAAGAAAAAAAAAATGTGTAAATAATTTATAATATACAATGATAGCATTTCAGCCAATCACTTTTTACATGAATCTCATTTTTTATATATACATAAATTCATCATACATAAATTCACTTGGGAATGCTCGTTATTTTACAATACAAAATTCTTAAAAATGAAAAAATATTAAATCACTGATTCTCTTTCACTCTCCTCATTCATATCCATTAACATTTTATAATTTCTAAACTTCCCAATATCGACTTACAAATTTTCAGCTATCAGTCAGCTGAAACGAAAAAATCTACAAAAATACCCTTTTAAATCACGTTAATACAACACTTAGAACTTCGATGAACAAGAATACAAAAAAATTCTATTTACACAAGTATAAACTCGAACTACAGTAATTTCACTTTCCGAAAATAAATATCGAAACTCCAAAGTTTCAACAAGAAATTAAACATTGCTAACTATATAAATCACAAATAAGCTTCTTCTTCATCTTCATCTATTCCAGAGAAAAGAGAACATTTATAAATCAATAAGTGCCAAGTTGGAAGAATAATAATATACTTAAATTTCATTGTTGGCACTCCGTGGCGATAATTCATCCAGTCCGGTTCCGATCTTTCCGTCGTCATTGGCTTGCTTCACATAAAATCGTTGCTGAAGATCTCGCTTGTGACATCATCTTTGCTATGTTGACTGCTTCGCTGTCGGTTGTCGCTCTGCAAGATCTGGTTGTTGTGTTGGTATCTCGTCGCTACATGTGGATTTTTGAAGAACTTGGTCTCGTACTTTCTAGGCTTATTGGTGTCTGCCTCCAAATGGCGCTTCAACAGTTGAGGACTTCCAGACTTGTCAGGAATACTTGCGGTCAGCACAATTTCTTGGTTGCTTTTTTCTTCTTTAAAATTAGTTTTCCTTAAATCATACTCAAAAATATTTTCATCACTATTAATTTTCGTTTAAACTTCTACTTCAGAAACCTTTTCATCAACTAAAACGGCTTTCTCATAAAGTTGTTCTACTTCACAAACTTCGTTATTTAAAATTGCATTATTTGCATTAATGGGACATTTTGTAGGTGCTTCTTGAATATTCTGCTTTGGACTACAAGGTAACTCAAAAAGTCCACGGGACCGCAGCTGCACTGTCAATTGACAATTGTCATAATTATCATCTAAAACTTGTTTCTTTGAAAATGGAAGATCGGCTTCTGTATCGTTACGATCTATTAGTTTAGTTTCTTCGTGATAAGCATTAACAAAAGGTAAAGCCATAGTGGCAAGGCATAACTCATGAGAGGGCTTTTCTTGAGGAACTTTGGCCTCTCGCTTCAAAGATCCTAATTCAAGTTTCCCGAATTTTTATTCCTTCGATAACAATATTGTTCCATGTGTCCTAGTTGACCACAAAAATTACATCTGAAAGTTTCTCTATTTTGTTTAAAAAAAGTTTTAGGTCTAGTATCATCGTTCGTAGCTTGACGTGGAACAAATTCTCTGCTTCGTTCATTCTGCCTCGTTCTAGGCGCATTCGGCGCAAATTGTCGGGACCGTGTAACTTCCGGTCATGCGGGAGTCATTCTACGAGACTCAACCTGATAGTGCTGCTTTGGCGGGGATTGCATCCATTGTTGGTTAAGTGCATTTGCTGCAGATTCTGTTCTTGCAGTATATTGCCGAGCCAATTTGACTAAATCTGCAATTGAATTCACATTTCGTACTTCCAGGAATTCTCTAATGGACAAAAGCAATTGAGACAATATGCAATTTACAATATCAATTTCAGCGGCATCAGCATCGTACAGCTGGTATAACTCTACTGTACCCCAGATAAATTTTTCTATGTCATCTCTTTCCCTTTGTCTTCATGAAAACAATTCTGTAGCTAGTTCTGTAAAATCATTACAAGCTGGATATATGTCCATGATTTTATTTTTAAATTCTTCCCAAAATTCAATGCCATGACGACATCCTATGTTATTCCACCATTGCTTAGCACATCCAATTAGACAAGATACTGCTAAAACAACTTTTTTATCGCTTGGCACTTCATGTAAACGGAAGTGCTCCTCCATGGACTTGACAAATGTCCACGATGACGGACGTTTTGAACCGTCGAACCTTATCTCAGGTAAAGGCCAATTAACATAAGGACTATAGTTAATAGATGGGTTGGCAAATCATCTTTGTGGCAGTTGATAATACTCTGTTCTATCACTTACTTCTTACGGAACAGAAAATGGAACTTTATGTTCAAAGTTTCTATGTTGGTGAACTGACGTAGCATTGTCAGCAAATTTAGGGGTTGTTGTCGTTCCCCTTTTCTCCTGATGATCATCAAGCAGATTCATTAGCACTTCTGCTTCCTTCATTACATCTTGCAACCTACCCTTTACTCTTTCTAAGTCGGGAGTCATTATGGCAGAATCGGCCATATTGTTAGCAGACATGTTTAGCGGTCTGCCAAAATTTTGAATTTTGGAAATTTTGAAAACCTTTTTTTAATCTTGAGCAGCGCTCAAAGGTACTGCTATACAACAATACTAAAGCTACAACTAAGCTTGCAAAAATATAAATTTGCTTATCAAAAAAAAGTTTTTCTATCGTGCCTATGTATGTGTGTGCCTGGACACTTCTAATCCTTACATACAATAAATATCTTAATTATCAGCAATAACTGCGCTAAAACTTCAGTACCTTTGACTAATATACAAAAAAGTTAAGCTTCTTGCTCAGCAAAAATTTTCAGCTTAAGCTGCCGTTAAATCTATAAATAGTACATACAACTAATGAGCTCAAAAATTACTATCTTTGACAATCACGTTAAATAACATACAAAATTTATACACAAATATATAGTCCCTATTCTTGGACCATTATCTTTTACTACTGGCGAGTCCCTGTTCGTTGCACCACTTCTTTTAATGACATCTGTAATGCTCCAAAGTAATGCAAAATACTTTTAAGTTTGGACCCTTTTTCTGATCCAATTAGTTTTATGCTCCGGATAGCTGAGACAGGCGCCAGGCAATAATTAACAAATTGCCAAAAAAATAGAATAAGTTAAATTAGGGTTCAAAATACCAGCGAGCGTTAATGAGTAAGAATCCAAAAATGATTGTCAAAACGTAAATATTAAATATAATAAAAACTTAATTCACATTGATCAAGAGAAAAAATTAGTAAAGACTCAAAAGGTTTAAATAACAAACAAATTTATTTCCAAAAATCACTCACCAAAACTTCAATGAAGAAGATACATCAATACACATTGCACTAACTGTGCTCCTCCATCCTTATTATGTGCTGTCTAACTGTGACTAGCATGTCACCGGTTTTAACAAGAGCCGAACGTGTCATGTTGCATGCCGGGAAAGACATTTACATAAAATGACGAGCGATGCAAGAGGGGGCATGTCCTTGTGCACACGCTTTAGCGGGTGACAGTTGGAAGATCGGAGTTGCGCATGCGCAAATCCTAACTCTTGGAAACGAGCATTGTGATGCCAAAAAGGAAAAAATCCCCAAAGTGATAAATATAACGTAAATTAAGCAAAACTGGTTAAGGTAAAGCAAAAGTGAACGATGGGGCATCACAACTTCTGTATATTCACTATATTTCCATAAATTATTGATTTTTCAATCAAACAATTATTATCGAGTTTTTGGAATTATGCTACATCGGATGGTGACCTACACCTTGTTGCTCTGGATATTTTAAACATTGCATTAGGTTTTGTGTTAATTTTTCTTTTACCATTTCATTGTTTTTCAATGTCATTTTTACTAAAAAAAAAACTTTGATCATATATTGTTTCCTGAAAATGAATAAGGTTTTGTATACAAAAGCAAAAAGGACTTGCCATGGAAATCAGCCCAACCAATTCTGGCTTGACTGATCACAATGTTCCTAACTTTATCCATATAAAAATTAAAATTATCTTTTTTATTTTAAATTAAAATTAATTTAAATTAAAATAGGATTTTAAATTAAATTCTGCTGTGGGAGGGCATTTCTAGTAAGCTTTTTTCTACCCCCCCCCCCTCCTATCCCACCTGAATTTAAATTTAAAAAAATTATTTTAAGTTTATTTTCAATGATTTTAAAAAACAGTCCCCCTCTCCCCAAATATATTGGCCTTGCTACTCTGATGATATAAAAGTTTGTTTTTTTTTACCCTTGGTGTACAAACTTTTTCTGCACTTAGCCAAGATCGACAGGTTTCAGTATCCAAAGAAAACATTCATAATGTTTAGTAAAAGAGGCAGCTAAGAAATGGCTTTTCCACTTCATATTTCATAAAAGGACAAAAATTCCCATTAATATAAGCAATCCAAGTCACCTTGTATACTGTTGGCCCATGTTTTAAAATATACCATGCTGAAAAGAATCATTAAAAGAAATAAAAATCATGTTTCAAGTAAATATTATATTATTCAGGAGGAAATTTATTTTCAATTTATATATAATTTAATTATTTTTATTCATCAGGTTTTTCAAAATTAAGCCTTAAATTGCATAGTCCAATCTTTTTTTTCTCTATATCTCTAAAAAAAAAGTCATTAAAACTAATATCTTTGTAAATTTGTTTAAATTTTTTATTTCCACAAAAATCATAATTAAATTTCATTTAATTTGGTATAGAATGTGACCTATTTTGTATGATTGGTTATTTTTTTTTTTAAATTCCAAAGTTGCTTGTTGATATGACTTGGCACAGTTGGCAAAAGGCCTATACTTTTCTCAAAGTATGGTACTGAGAAAAAAAATTACATAATGGGAGAAATATTTACTTGAAACAAAAAATTAATATTTTTGTTATTCAGAAATAAATTGCCTTTCTATTCATGTGCATCATAATCATTTCTATTAGTTTTTTTTTTTAAATAAATTTTTTTATATTGCCAGGTTCATTTTTTACTACATGACTAAAAATGCCCTAAAAAATAAATATTCCCTCAAGCAGCCTTTTGCCACACGAAGACCCTGTTTGCAAACAATGTATTTGGGTAGAAATTTGATACCTTAATGGTGGAGGGTTAGAGATCAAGGGGTTTGCTTCAGCAGCAGCAATTTATCTCTTTACCCACAGGGGTGGGAGTGGTAAAGGCAACTTTTTTTTTGAGTTGAATAGATATTAATGCAATATGAAGATTTATAGTTTTCAAATCTCCAAAGAGCTTTAATTTACATCATTAGAGGGCACTAAATGTAGAAAATGTAAAACCTGAACTAATATTGCAAACAATGTATTTATGCTAGAAATTAGAAATTTTGATGATAGAATAAAATATGTTGACTCAGATAGTCACTAACAGAAGTGTAATTCAGTTTCATATTATTAATTATTCATTGGAATTATACTGGTCACTTTATGTTTAAAATATTGGTACTTTTAAAAATTTCAATAATATTTTAATATACCAATCACCCATTAGAATGAATTATTACTGTTAAAGAGTGCAAAATTCAGAAAATGAAAAAAAATTCATTTTTAAAAAAAATGAGCATCATTTACTTCCTAGAGACAATATCTTAGTTTTTTTCTGCAAGGGAACAGTTTGAGGTAAAATGTCCTGGCATCTTTTACCATTGTAATGTATTGTTGCATTGTAGATTTTTATATGGGTAAAGTTAGGAATATTGTGATTCAACCTCATCTTGAATACTCTTATTCCTGTTTTCATTTCAGTAAATTCTTCAATTTGATGAAATTCATGTTACATATTTTGGACTACCTCTAAAGCAGAAAGAGTTTTAGCGATTTTCTTGATGAAGACTGTAGACAGGCGCCTTCTTGACCTGTCTGGGTTGGGTTGTTTTTCTACTGAATGTGTGTGAGATGTGTGCAGAAGGATCATATCACTATCTTGTCAGGATGTTGATCTACCTAGGTGGCCAATGTACATAAACTCAGGTGTCTTCTCATATATGCATTTTATTTACACTTTATATTATATATATACAGACAGTGACTGCCCACCTGGTACAGTCACTCGCTAAACATATATCAAGTTACAAGAAGCCTCAGCGGTCCCACCGCTAGATGAAAAGGCTTAATCGAGCCACAGACAATCTGCCTGACATGCGAAATGCTTCATTGTCAGTACGCAAGTCTTCTCCCCACTGCCTGCAGTTCAAATGAACCGTCAGATGAGGTCACATGATCTTTCTTTGGGGGATGTTAGGGTGTCTCGGCTAATGGGAGATGCAGACGATTCCCACTGCCATGTCGACTCTTGTGCTCACGTAAGGAGGCCTCAGGCTTTAACTAAGCACACATGTCACCATTCTTCACCTGACTCCACAAACCGGATATGCTGCTGGTGCTCTGTCAGTGCACAGAAAGGCTATGCTGCCAAAATGGCTATTCTGGATCTCGCTCTTTCTGTCCTAGCTGCTGTCCCCCCTTATTTAGGAAATTTGAGGCAGATGCCCGCTACCTCATTTTCTAATCTAGTCACTCAGGGACTCGAACCCATCCTTCATGGTCTCACTGTTCATCGAACTGTAGAGTCCATATAAGTGTTTGCACTATGAAAGTTTATAGTGGAAAACACTAATTATCTCACAAAGTTACAGATGATCACAAATGCCCTTTTTTTAACACTGGCCCAGAAAAATCAACAATTTGCTTCAATATGGTTGCGACACAGTTTGTAAATTATCCACACATAACACAGTTGACACAGCAATGACACAAAGTTTGTGACAAAGTCCACACTTGAATGCCACCCCATCACTGATTGTAAACACTGAGCCATGAGATCTTCACTGCATGCTAGGGTGAGTTTGTTGCCTTGGGAGGTTGCGGTTCAACCCAAGCCCATTGAGTCGTCGATGCCACACTGTCACCCTGCACTATGTACTCCCCTAACCTGTGTCTTTTCCATTACACTGCCTCAATGATTATTACCAACCTGGAAAGAGCAGAAGCATTCCCTTGTGTATAATCTCTTCTGTTTGGGTGGCCAGTTATGTCTGCATCAGGGGCAATGACTTGGCAGATACTGCTACCAAGTGGACCATGCCTCTGTCTGGTTCTCCATTGCTAGTTCCATATTTGGATTTCTGGCATTGTTTTACCATCAAGCTCTGGGCACAGTGGCAAAGATCTTGGTCAGAACAGCTTACAAACAAGCTCTTTGAGATCAAACCTATTATCCAACCACAACAGTATGTTTCGTTGACTCTTTCAAAAAAAGCTTAATGCCTGTTTTCTTGTACATATCCTATTACACTGCCATGTTGTCAACTAACAGTATCCCACTCATCATCACAATCAATACTCATTAAATATTGTTACCTAAGTCATAATTTTTTTTTCTGGTTCCTTGTCATTTTGGAACTTGTTTTTTACTTAAAAAATTCTATAGAAATTATATTCCTCATTCATTTATCCTTCATCATCATTATCCTCAAGCAGCCATGGGCTACGGAGGTCCAACCAGACCACGCAGTTTAATTATCCAACACATATCTGTCCTGAGCTACATCCGGCCACTGCACACCAATTCTAACAAGGTCCTGTCTGACATTGTCTGCCCACTGCATCCTAGGTCTCCCCCTCCTTCTGAGGCCTCTAGGCACACTGTTCATAACCCTATTCGCCAATCTATAATTATCCATACGGGCAACATGGCCAAACCAGCGGAGTCTCTCTCTGCACAATATGCTGCTTAAAGGAGGTTGCTGACTCCTTTGCCTAACCTCATCATTAGTTACAAAGTTAAACCACCTAATACCCAAGACACTGCGTAAGCATCTAGAATCAAAAGCATCTAGTTTCCTGTTATCTTGTTTACACAGCGTCCAAGTTTCACTACCATAACTAACCCTAGAAAGAACCAAACTATTATACAGTCTAATTTTAGTCTTTAGGTGTATACGCCTATTTCTCCACAATCTTCATAGATTCTTAAAAGTCCTGGCAGCAATACCTATTCGTCTGTGAATTTCATGCCGTACATCACCAGTATCAGTTACATAGCTCCCAAGGTAATTAAACTGTGACACCTGCTCAAGACTGCAACCATTCAGATTAACTGAATCACAACCTGCCTGACCAGTTTTCATCACTTTAGTTTTCTCTCTGTTTATAACCAAACCTACTCTACTACCAGTCTCATCAACAGCTCGAATGAAAGAGTTCATCTCATCAACATCATTTGCCAAAAGGACTAAATCATCGCATAATCTAAATCAGAAATTTTCGTATCTCCAGCCCATTTAAGGCCAAAATCTTTCCCTTGAAGTGAATTTCGCATAACATAATCAACAACCAAACTAAAGATAAAAGGAGACAAAATGCACCCTTGTCGAACACCAGACGTAATGCTAAACCAATTGCTATAAGACTTACCAACTCTCACATACGACTCAGTGTTATTATAGAGAGTTTTTATTATGTTAACTAACTTGTCTGGTATAACATGATCTCACAATCAACCACAAATTATGACGATCAACAGAGTCGAAAGCCTTTTTGAAATCAACAAAGCTAGCAACCAAAGGTTTCTGAAACTCTAAACATTTCTCAAGAATCTGTCTAAGTGAAAATATCTGATCTACACATCCCCTACCACTTCTGAATCCACATTACTCATCACGCAATTGCCTGTCAACCAGATTCTTAATTCTATTAAGCACAATCATGGAAAGAACTTTACCTGGAACACAAGAACTGTGATCACCTTTTTTGAAAATAGGGATAATAATAGCTCTGGTAAAATCTTTAGGAACCATGCCTTTATCATAAAAGTTATTCAAAATTCAATCATCCAAGTGGTAACCGAAACATTCCCAGCTCTGAGCATTTCTGTAGTAATTTCATCTACCCCTGGGGATTTATGAAGTTTAAGTTTAGAGATGGCCAAAAATAACTTCAGGTTGTGTTATAGGGCCAACATTAAAGCTGCCAATGCATCTATCATCATTACAAACAATGGGAGTAGAACTAACCACATTATTTAGAACATCACTGAAGTGCTCAGCCCACCTAGTCATGACAGAATCCTCACCTTCTGTAACCTTACCTTGTTTATCCTTCAATCCTTGTATGCCTGTCCATTTTCTACCACATAAAACATTAACTATCTGGTACAGACTCTCTGCTGTTGTGCTGCCTAACTGCTTCCTCAGCTTTGTCAGCCAAGCCATCAAGCCAAAGATTCTTATTAGTAGCTAACTGATCCTTTTCACGTTTATTAAGCTCTCTGTAATCCTTTCTATTAGGACTAGTAGGGTACTGATTAAGGACATTCCTGCAGTTCCTTCTTTCTCAAGTGCCTTATCACTTAAATAATTCGCTCTCCTCTGCTCCTTTTTTCCTAAAAGAGTATTGTTAGTTTCCAAAAAAGCCTTTTGTAAATGGCCCCATTCTTCCTCAACTTCAGTATTAAGCAAACCATGACTGCCATAATGACTAAGTAAGCTATCATGGTAAGCTTTAGCTATAACTGGGTCTTTCAGAGCTTCAGTATTAAAGGTAAATTTTTTAACCCTAGCACAACACTTTTTAAGTTTAAGTTGCAAGACACTTTTAACAAGGTAATGGTCAGATCCAATTTCAGCTCCCCTATATGCCCTGGTATTTCTAACTAGCCCATTTGCTGTTAATTAATATGTAATCAATCATATTCTTATGCAGCCCATCAGGTGAAACCCATGTGTATTTATGTATGTCACGGTGTTTGTAATATGTGTTAGTAATTCTGAAACCATTGAGTTTACTTACCTGTAAGAGACGTTGGCCATTGCAGCTACCAATATCAAAAGGGCCTATCACCCTTCCCCAAAGATCAGAGTCAGTACCAACTTTGGCATTGAAGTCACCTAGAACAAGGGTAATATCTCCTTTCTTGACAGAATTCAAAATATCCTGAAGTTGTTCGTAAAACCTATCCTTCTCATCAGCATCCTCAGTGAGGGCATAACAGCAGATAACATTCAAGTCTTTAATGCTTGTCTGAAATTTTGCTGTAAGAAGCCTTTCGTTAATGCACTCATATCCTAGAAGAGCATCACTAGCATGTCTGCTGAGCAGCAAACCCATGCCTTGGTTATGCTTTCCATCCTCCCTCCCTGTAAAGAGAAATTTAAAGTTATTTTTAAGTATCTCACCTTTACCTGTCCATCTGGTCTCTTGCAAGCCTAGAATATCTAGGTTATAGCGCTGGAATTCCTGCATGAGGACATCAAGAGAATAATCTCTATGTAATGTCCTCACGTTCCTGCAGAGAGAAAATGATTAGTAGGATTTTTAAAGAAATTAGGTTTATTGAGATTGGTAGGGCCAACAATATCAAACAGCCCCCTGATCGCAGGCATGGGGCAAAGACCTGTTCCTTCTCCGCTAAAGTCACCGATTCTGGTAGGAACTTCAGGCACCACATTTTCAAGTGAACTTTTTCAAGAGCCACATGGCCTGCCTGAGACACATTACTCCAGTTTAGACTTGACGATGCCCAACTAGCTAAGTAAGGTTCAGGTACCTGCGATGGCCTCTGATTAGAATTATCCACCAGCTGATATAAGGTATCCCATGCCTCTGTTCACTTAGAGCTGGCAATCCAGAAGCAAACAGAAAACACAGCAGCAGACTCTCCCTCAACAGAGGCCCAGCAGTGCAGCAAGTCCAGGATCAATAATCAAGCTCAAATCCATAAACAAGTCCAGTCTAGTAGGTATAAATGGTCAGCACCAGGACCCTGTGAAGTTGACCACTCCTCAGCAGGGTTGAAAAAAAGAAAAAAATGGCCATAGATGACCAGATCAGTAGGCCATACTGAAATTGATTTCAGTATGGCCTACTCGTCTACTGCAATTAGATGGAATTATTATCTAGGAATTTACCTTTTTTTTTTCTTGCGCTGATATCCGATGGGTCGATGAGTCTATTGTCCTGTGGTGGTTAGTACAGTCCAGATACGAGTTCATATTTTCTTGATTTTTGTTTTGTTATTCTTTGCGGGAATGCTGGTGTTAGGTTGACATCGATTTGGTGCACACATTAAATTTATTTTTAGATTTCCACCAAGGTAAATTCCTAGATAATAATTCCATCTAATTGACACAGTTTTTCTGACAATTACAGTAATATAGAGAAAATTTTATAATTTTAAATCGGCACTGTGACTTAAACCATTAATTTTTAAAATTACATATAACTATGTTATATTGATATAGGCTCTGGTAATGTAAATATTCAAGTAAATAAATCTATCTTAGGCTATAATTAGATATGTATGGTCTTGAATTGGTATAATAATTTTAGCTATTGAGGATTGAATGCATTCATTTTTCTAATATTTGTTAAGTTGGTTGTATCATGTATCATTATGGCATAATTTAAGACAGACTTACAGATTGCTTTATAAAACATAATATGTGTTGGTATTTATAATATATCATAATATATTAAATTTCAAAGCACAAAGCCTTAATGTGTCGCAGATTTTCTCAGTATGAACATTCCATCGGAGGGTACTGTCAAGATGTAATCTTAGATATTGTACGTATTCTGTCAATTTTGATGCATCTGCAGTTTCTAGCTCAGAAATTATTCCTTTTTTTTGTGCAGTTTAATTTGTGTGTTTTAATAATTAAGTTATTGTTTATTTTGAAACCAGGTGAATGAAAAGTCATCCATTTGGTTGCATTGCTATTTAGATAAATGATGGTTAAACTCTAATAAAATTTAATAATATAATCTTTTTGTATATGTTTAACTGCATCTTCCTCTGATTCGTTTATATTAACTAAAACTATATCATCAGCATATAAAAACATTGTACTATTTAGTTCCAATTTTGTTAAGTCATTTATGTAAATCAAAAATAAAAGCCGGCCTAAAATAGATCCTTGAGGAACACCGAATTTAACTTGACACTTTTTGCTGTAGGTGTTAATTTTAGTAACTGTAAATCTATTTGATAAGTAGCTTTGAAATCAGTGTAATGCAGTGCCTCTAATTCCATAGTTTTCTAATTTCTGTAAAAGAATGTCATGATCCAAAGTGTTAAAAGGCTTTTTGTAAGTCTAGAAACACTGCAACTGTCTTGTGACCTCTATTTAGTGCTATGTAGGCTAAATCAGTAAATTTCGTTATTGATCACGGCACTTTTCTCCCTTTATGAATCCATATTGATTTTTAATGTTTACTAAGAAATTTGTATATAGTATTGTAAACATTTTTGTCCAATATTTTATGCACAAGATAAAATAGCAATGGGCTTTTAATTAGTTATAATTGACTTTATTGCTCCTTTGAATATTGGTAGTAGAATTGCCATTTTTATCTCAGTTGGTATTGCACCAGTTGAAATACTTTTGTTAACTATATCTTTTATGACATCCGCTAATACCTTGATACTGTTTTTAATGTGTTTGATTTGTATATTATCATGTCCAGGGTGTTATCATTAAAGTTTTGACCATATTCGCAACATCTGTCCTATTTGTAGGAGGTATATAAATTGAGTTTTATCTCCTTTGAAAACGAGATAATAGTTTCACTTTGCCATTGTCTGTCTGTTTGTAGACATCGAACTTTTTTGTTTACAGAGATAAATTAAAAGTTCTTTCTGTGTTGGATAGGTATTGATGAAATATTACAATATGCACTTTCCAAATCTCTCTAAAGCTATAATTATACTGTCTAGCAGTGGAAAAATTTGAAAGTTCCAAAATTTTGAACAAATATTGCAAACAATGAATGTATGCTAGAAATTTGAAATTTTGCTGTTGGAATGTGAAGGTCACGAAGTTTTCATTTCCAACAATAAGTTGACTTCTTAGACTTAGAGCGGTTGGGAAAACATACCTTTTTAATTTTAGCATATAACTGTTTGTTTTTAGAGATAAATGAAAAATTCTCTTTAGGGTCAGATAGGTATTGATAAAATATTGTGATTCACAGTTTTGGAATCTTTCGAACACTATAATTGCACCCTCTAATGGTGAAAAAGATTGAAAATTTAAAACGAATATTGCAGCAATGTATTAATGATAGAAATGTGAAATTTTGGTGGTGGAGTGTGAAGTCATGAAGTTTCGATTGCAAACAATGAAAATTACAATTAGAAAACTCTTTTTTTTTTAGTAACAAATTAGTTATTAGTTTGATTGGTACTAATGAAATATAATTTGCATTTTTCAAATACTTAGTACTTTTAATATATATATATCCTAAGAGATCATTAAATATGAAGTGGCAGAGCTGTTATCGAGTTTTACAAATAATACGCATAGAATAGAAATTTGAAAAATTAGTGGTAGTTTTTAATCGATATTCCACTGACAGCAATAATCAACCCACTTTTCTGAGAGATATGTTGTAAAATTACTAATAAAATACTATTTGTATTTTTTCCATCATCCCCTAGCTCAAATTAAAACTTTTAAGGAATGAAACAGTGGGTAAAGGAAAACGTTCATTCTCTTTGAAAACAAGATTCTCATATGTACCAGAGGTGATATGCATTCTTCTAGTTTGTAATGTTATTGCTTGTTTCAAAATCAGGTTCTTTGTTGATTTCTCTTATTTTCAAAATTAACAAGCAGTATTCATTGTTAAATATATTTGTGATTTCTATAGGTGTTAAGCTTTTAGACATATTCTTAATGATAGTTTAGTCAATAGATCTTGTTTTTTACTCTAGTGCTTGATGGATTAATTCCCATGTTTGTCTCATATCATTTCTTTTTAACATTAATTGGTCTTTATAAAAGTCTTGTTTCTGATTTTTCACAGTAAGTTGCATAGTTTTTTATACTCATTTTTATACCTCTCACTTTTGTGTTATTTTTATAATTAATCCAAGCCTTCTCTACGCTCTATTAAATTGATAATATCCATTGTGATTCACTGTTTGGTAACATCATGGTTATTTAGATGTTCTAAATTTTTATCAGTTTTTTTTTTTGGTAAAATTTCATTGTATTTATTTTTAAAGGAATTGTAACAATTGGTATTTTTGTTTGTGTTTGATGAGTTTTTGTTATATTTAGACCAGTCTGTTAAGATTATTTCCCTTTCAATATTTTTATGCTCATAATACCAGTTAATTTCAGTTGTTTTGATATCAGTAGTGACTTTTCTATATAGTTTTCGATCTTTTAACCCAAATATAGCTGCAATGAGATAATGAACAGCTATCTTACTCAGTGAAATCATAATTTTAGACATAATTTTTCCATCTAATTTTACCTTTATATGTTCGATACTTGTGAGGCATAAATTATTACTTACTACTTCTTTTCTAGTTATGTCACTAAGAGATCATATCCCATCTCAGCTAAAAGATTTATAAACATTTCAACACCATGTTTTTTAACATCAGTACATCAAGATTAAAATCTCCTACCAAAATTTGATTATGTGTTTTAACAGTATGTTTTAAAAATCAGGGAAATTAGGAAATGGTTTATTTCTGTTCTTGGTGACCTGTATAGGACTAATATGTTGTAAAATTTCACCTTTTATGACTCTCAGATATAGCTTTTCTACAGGGAGAATTCAACTGATATTGTGTTTCTGTAGTAAATGATTATTTACATTTCCCTTTCTTAAAAGTATCATCAGAAATTTGTTCAAAGTTGTTTAATTTGTAGATTTTTTTTTTCAGCATTAGTAAGATTAGTTTCAGTTAAAATTATTATTCCGGGTATTGTATGAATTCTGTAATATTAACATTAAAGACATCCCAGTGTTTTCTTAAGCTCTGTATGTTAACATGTATTAATAAACCCAGATGTTACTGTTTTTAAATTTTTTTGTTTGTAATGAAAACCATTTTTCTGCTTCAATGATATTGTTTACATGTACATTTCCTTTAGAATCTAAATCTAAGTAATTCAGTTCACTAATTATAACAGATAAAAAGAAATTATAATATATCAAAATCAGTTAACATATTTACATGAATTACTTTTGATCCTTCATCTTTCCTCAGCATGATCTTATCATTTGTACACCATACATATTTGTAGTTTTTGGTCTTGGCCAGTGCCCTTATTTTCCAGAAAATTTCTCTGTTGATCACTGTTAGGTTTTCATTCACGTAAATAGGAGATTCTGCATCATCTATGTCAGTGTTCATAGTTGTGAATTTGTTCTTTTATTTGGCCATCCACTCATCTTACTGGACCCTTGATTTGAATTGGGCTATGATAACTGAGATGATAAATAATGAGATAAACTCGACTGTTCAACATCCACTAATAAATCAGCACTTTGACATCGATTCTAATTTTAGAGGAAAAATTGTCTTGAGCTGGGTGGGATACGAATCCACGACCTCCTGATAACATGTCAAGGTGCTCTGGACCACTGAGCACCTTGACATGTTATCCGTCATCAAGACCGTCATCAAGGACCGTCGATCAAGATCTCTAATTAATGCTATGAACATTCCTTTTATGTCACATACAGGTGCTATTCAGGCAATTTTTAGCCACAAGTGGCTTTCTATTTGCCATATAGATGGAAAGCATGTCTTTCAAGTATGCTAATGATGATAAATAATGAGATAAACTTGACTGTTCAACATCCACTAATAAATCAGCACTTTGACATCGATTCTAATTTTAGAGGAAAAATTGTCTTGAGCCGGGTGGGATACGAACCCACGACCTCCTGATGTTGAACAGTCGATAGCATCTCATTATTTATCATCATTAGCATACTTGTAAGACATGCATTCCATCTATATGGCAAATAGAAAGCTGCTTGTGGCTAAAAATTGCCTGAATAGCACCCATATGTGACATAAAAGGAATGTTCACAGCATTAATTAGAGGAGATCTTGATCAGCGGCCGGTAGCTCAATGGACCAAAGCACCTGACATGTAATTAGGAGGTCGTGGTTTCATATCCCACCCGACTCAAGACAATTTTTCCTCTAAAATTAGAATGGACATCAAAGTGCTGATTTATTAGTGGATGATGACTGAGATTTTTGTCTTATTTCTTGATGGCAATCTGTGTATGGCTTCAAGGCTTTGCTCACTAAACCGTTCAGTTTTTCAAGGTTCGCGATATTTTTGTTGTTAATTCCTTTAAGTGTTTCCATCTTCTTGGTTTTGTACAGAAATGCCATACAATTTGATATTTCGATTTCTTCCATACTGATCCAGATCGTTTATGTGTTGCTTCATTTGCATTACTTCCTTAGCTAAGCTCTGTATGCAAATTCTGAGTAGCTGTAAGTCTTTTTGTCAGTTCTGTTTGTGTGTTCTCCTGGTCTTCCAGTTTGTTTAAAAATAAATCGTATTTTTTTGAAAAAATTCAACAGATTTTCTTAAATCCTTTACTTTGTTTTTTAATTCTCAGATTTCAGTCAACAAAGTTCCAAATTTATTTTGCATAGAAGCGTTGTGTTCGTTTTTCTCAAGTTGCGAATTGTCTCCAATTCCAATGTCTAAAATCGCTTTTGGGTTTGTTTTGTGTTTAACTTACATTCACAACATAACCATGCACTCTTCTTTTCTAAGGACAATGTTTTATTATTTTTATCTGTTGTGCACGAGCAAACAATATGCAGTTTGCCTTTGCAGCACACAACACAGAAAGTACTATACACAAATGAAATTTTTTTTTGAAAAGAGAAATTAAAAATATTATTTTTAATACATGACCTTTACCTGTCCATCTGGTCTCTTGCATGCCAAGAATATCTAGGTTTAACACTGGAATTCTCGTGTGAGGAAGTCAAGAGAATAATCTCTACGCAATATCCTCACATTCCATGTACCTGTGGAAAGAAATGATTAATGGGATTTTTAAAGAAACTTGGTTTACAGATTAATTTTTATTCACTTAAAAATGTTATCACTCATTTACTTGTATCATTAGAGTTTAGCAATTTGTTCATTGTATCTCATTTAAAGAAAAAAAATTCATCATGTAAATTTAATGCATTGGACCAAAACCTTGAAATACCAGCCACCAACAAACTGAAAACTTCAATTTATAATAATAATAAATATGAATATTTTAAGAAAATAATTGATTATTTTTGGCTGAGATAACATTTAAAATTAATTTACTAGATTGGTTATTAGAATTTGATAAGATTAGTGGGATTTTATATAATTTTAAAATATTTTATTTCTTATATTAATATATATACACTATATGATCAGGGGGGGGGGGCACAGTAGGTAGCACGCCAGGTGCGTAATCTGTAGTTCCCAGATTCAAGCCCCAGCTGGGTTAGCATTGAGATTTATCTCTGCAAAATTCCCCGCCCTGCCCATGGTCAGTGGGGACACCGATGGGCTTGGAAAGGCCGCTGTCCGTTGGATGGGATGTTAAGCTGTGTCCCCATGTCCGGGAGAGTCATACCCTGTGTACGTTAAAGAACACGCTGGATGGCCTTGACGGGAGGCTACCATCTGTCTCCCAACAGCTGTTCCAGTGGGTCCCCGCCCCCAACCTCTGAGCCTTTGGGGTCCATGTGACCTGGCCATTTAGCCCACGGTGTGCAGAAAAGTGCTGCTCGGAGGTAAAACAACCCAATCTATGTGATCAAAAGTATCTGGACATTCACTCATCTGCAATCTCCCTGTAATAGGAAAGGAATTAATATCATGTTGGTCAACCCTTTGCTGCTATCACAGCTTCCACTCTGCAGGAAAAGCTTTCCACTAGATTTTGGTACATTGCTGTGAGAATTGCCTGCCATTCTGTCACAAGAGCATTAGTGAGGTCGGTCACTGATGTGCAGCTTGGCCTGGCTTGCAGTCAGCATTCCAAGTCATCCCAAAGGTTCCATGGGGTTGAGATCAGGGCTCTGTGCAGGCCAGTCAAGTTCTTCCACACCCATCTCATCAAACCATTCCTGCATGATCCTCGCTTTGTGGATGGGGCATTGTTATGTTGGTACAGGAAAGGGTCTTCACCAAACTGTTGCCATAAAGTTGGGAGCACAGAATTGCAGAAAATATCATTTAGGCCACGTTGTTCAGAGTCCCATTCACTGGAGCTAGGAGGCCTAGCCCAAACCATGAAAAACAGCCCCAGAGCATGATGCCTCCTCTACCAAATTTAACAGTTTGCACAACACAGTCAAGCAGGTAGTGTTCACCTGGTATCCTCCACACCCAGACTCGTCCATCAGACTACCAGAGAGTGAAGTGCAATTCATCACTCCGGAGAATGTGGTTCCACTTCTCTAGAATCATCTGGCATCGTGCTTTACACCACTCTAACTGATGTTTTGCATTGATTTGGAACTTGGTAGTGAGTGTGGTGAATGAGGACAGATGATTTTGTCTCACTATCTGCTTCAGCACTTGGTGGCCCCATTCTGTCATTTTATGTGGCCTACCAGGTCATGATTGTGCTGTTGTTGCTCCTAGGCATTTCCACTTCACAATAATATCATTTTCAGTTGATCAGGGCAGTGTGAATTACTTTATTTATGTTATGTTTATCATTTTGGGGATTTTTTTAGTTGGCTATTATTTTTCCTCATTCTGATCCGCTAAAGGAATTGTGCATGCACAACTCCGACTTTTGATTGACAGCCACTAATGCACACGTTTAGGACATGTCCCCTCTTGTGTCATAGCTAGCATGAGTGTCAGAATGTGTCTCAGGCAGGCCATATGTCTCTTGGAAAAGTCCACTTGAAAAGGTGGTGCCTGAAGTTCCTGCTAGCATTGGTGACTTCAGCCTTTAGCGGAGGAGGAACAGGTCTTTGCCCCATGCCTGCGATCAGGGGCTGTTTGATATTGTTGGCCCTACCAATCTCAATAAACCTAATTTCTTTAAAAATCCTACTAATCATTTTCTCTCTGCAGAAACGTGGAACGTGAGGACATTACATAGAGATTATTCTCTTGATGTCCTCATGCAGGAATTCCAGCGCTATAACCTAGATATTCTAGGCTTGCAAGAGACCAGATGGACAGGTAAAGGTGAGATACTTAAAAATAACTTTAAATTTCTCTTTACAGGGAGGGAGGATGGAAAGCATAACCAAGGCATGGGTTTGCTGCTCAGCAGACATGCTAGTGATGCTCTTCTAGGATATGAGTGCATTAACGAAAGGCTTCTTACAGCAAAATTTCAGACAAGCATTAAAGACTTGAATGTTATCTGCTGTTATGCCCCCACTGAGGATGCTGATGAGGATGAGAAGGATAGGTTTTACGAACAACTTCAGGATATTTTGAATTCTGTCAAGAAAGGAGATATTACCCTTGTTCTAGGTGACTTCAATGCCAAAGTTGGTACTGACTCTGATCTTTGGGGAGGGGTGATAGGCCCTTTTGATATTGGTAGCTGCAATGGCAATGGGCAACGTCTCCTACAGGTAAGTAAACTCAATGGTTTCAGAATTACTAACACATATTACAAACACCGTGACATACATAAATACACATGGGTTTTACCTGATGGGCTGCATAAGAATATGATTGATTACATATTAATTAACAGCAAATGGGCTAGTTAGAAATACCAGGGCATATAGGGGAGCTGAAATTGGATCTGACCATTACCTTGTTAAAAGTGTCTTGCAACTTAAACTTAAAAAGTGTTGTGCTAGGGTTAAAAAATTTACCTTTAATACTGAAGCTCTGAAAGACCCAGTTATAGCTAAAGCTTACCATGATAGGTTACTTAGTCATTATAACAGTCATGGTTTGCTTAATACTGAAGTTGAGGAAGAATGGGATCATTTTAAACAGGCTTTTTTGGACACTAACAGTACTCTTTTAGGAAAAAAGGAGCAGAAGAGGCAGAATCATCTGAGTGATAAGGCACTTGAGCTTATTTCAGAAAGAAAGAACTGCAGGAATGTCCTTAATCAACACCCTACTAGTCCTAATAGAAAGCATTACAGAGAGCTTAATAAACGTGTAAACGATCAGTTAGCTGCTGATAAGAATCTTTGGCTTGATGGTTTGGCTGACAACGCCGAGGAAGCAGTTAGACAGCACAACAGCAGAGAACTGTACCAGATAGTTAATGTTTTGTATGGTAGAAAACGGACAGGCATACAAGGATTGAAGGATAAACAAGGTAAGGTTATAGAAGGTGAGTTTTCTGTCATGACTAGGTGGGCTGAGCATTTTAGTGATGTTCTAAACAATGTGGTTAGTTCTACTCCCATTGTTGTAATAATGATAGATGCATTGGCAGCTTTAATGTTGGCCCTATAACACAATCTGAAGTTATTTTGGCTATTTCTAAACTTAAACTTCATAAATCCCCAGGTGTAGATGAAATTACTACAGAAATGCTCAGAGCTGGGAATGTTTCAGTTACCACTTGGATGACTGAAATTTTGAATAACTTTTATGATAAAGGCATGGTTCCTAAAGATTTTACCAGAGCTATTATTATCCCTATTTTCAAAAAAGGTGATCGCAGTTCTTGTGATAACTATAGGGGTATCAGCCTACTCTCTGTTCCTGGTAAAGTTCTTTCCATGATTGTGCTTAATAGAATTAAGAATCTGGTTGACAGGCAATTGCGTGATGAGCAATGTGGATTCAGAAATGGTGGGGGATGTGTAGATCAGATATTTTCACTTAGGCAGATTCTTGAGAAATGTTTAGAGTTTCAGAAACCTTTGGTTGCTAGCTTTGTTGATTTCAAAAAGGCTTTCGACTCTGTTGATCGTTATAATTTGTGGTTGATTGTGAGATCATATGGTATACCTGACAGTTAGTTAACATAATGAAAGCTCTCTATAATAATACTGAGTCATGTGTGAGAGTTGGTAAGTCTTGTAGCAATTGGTTTAGCATTAGGTCTGGTGTTCGACAAGGGTGCATTTTGTCTCCTTTTCCTTTAGTTTGGTTGTTGATTATGTTACGCGAAATTCACTTCGAGGGAAACATTTTGGCCTTAAATGGGCTGGAGATACAAAAATTTCTGATTTAGATTATGCTGATGATTTAGCCCTTTTGGCAAATGATGTTGATGAGATGAATTCTTTCATTCGAGCTGTTGATGAGACTGGTAGTAGAGTAGGTTTGGTTATAAACAGAGAGAAAACTAAAGTGATGAAAATTGGTCAGGCAGGCTGTGATTCAGTTAATCTGAATGGTTGCAGTCTTGAGCAGGTGTCACAGTTTAATTACCTTGGGAGCTATGTAACAGATACTGGTGATGTGCGGCATGAGATTAACAGACGAATAGGTATTGCTGCCGGGACTTTTAAGAATCTATGGAGATTGTGGAGAAATAGGCGTATACATCTAAAGACTAAAATTAGACTGTATAATAGTTTGGTTCTTTCTAGGGTTAGTTATGGTAGTGAAACTTGGACTGCTGTGTAAACAAGATAACAGGAAACTAGATGCTTTTGATTCTAGATGCTTATGCAGTATCTTGGGTATTAGGTGGTTTAACTTTGTTACTAATGATGAGGTTAGGCAAAGGAGTCTGCAATCTCCTTTAGCAGCATATTGTGCTTAAGATCTTATGATCGTGCCACGTTGAAAGTCACTGAGTTTTGCCATTATGGCCCATTCTCCTATTCATGTGTGTATAAGGTTTGCGAGGCCACATATGTCCTCTTATATCTCTTTTTTTTTTGCGCCTTGGCTATGGCATGTATGGGCAAATCCACTATTCAGAATGGGTGTCCAGATAATTTTGATCAGATACTGAATATATACTATTTAATACTTTTTTGCCCGTTAATGGAATTGCATTCATGTAACGCATTTGGCTACTAAGATATGATTTAAATTTGAAAAAGTAGTATCAAATATTTAATGAAAATGATTTGAATTTAATTCAATATGATTATATGTAGAACAAGTTAAATGTGCATAATTATAAATAAAAATAATAAATACCCCCTCAAGCAGCTGCTTTACACAGGTTTGACAGAAGCCTGTTAGTTTATATATGCCATAGTAGAAGATCTGTAAGGATCGTGGTACCTCAGCAGAAAAACAACACATACATCCATGTCTTACCCAGGTCCCTTAGATCAGTAGCCAAGTGTGCTACATGAATGCAGTTCAATTAATCAGCAAAAAAAAAAGTATTAAATTTCACTTGTTGGTGATTTGCGAAAGTGTGTATGTTTCTGTACTTTTTGGTAGATTAGTAAAAGTAAATAAATTAAAATTAGAATCAATTCCAAAAAAAAAAATATTAGGTGGACACATTAGGAGGAAACATTTACATTTTGAACATTTAGGAGGAAATTTTGCTTTACATTGTATAGCTAATGCAATTTGTTTTCTTTCTTTTTCAGTGCCTTAGAATCACTCATTAACTTTGCGTACAGTGGAAAAGTTAAAATTAATACTGCTAATGTGCAATCCTTACTGGTTGGTGCATCATTTTTACAACTGAGTAAAGTTCGTGATGCTTGTTGTGAATTTTTGAAGAAAAGGTAAGGTAAAAATTATTAAGAAATGTGTTTGCATATATAAACATTATCACTGTTTTACAATAATTACTCCAAAATTTTATATGCATCTGGTGAAAAATTCTAATTGCAATACTAAGCAATGATCACAGATACAAAGTGAACACAAGATTACATGCTTTTTATGAAACTAATTGGCTAATAGTAAAATAAAATTCTTTATTAACATTTTACATTTTTACATTTAGACTGCTTCCTCCTTTTAGAAAAGAGGAAGAACTGGCTTAACTAATATACACACCAGGCTCATAACTTGATGTTCCCAATTTTGAGTTTCTACTGTGCCTGTGCTGACACTCAACTCCTACTATTCCAACAGTAAGAAAGAGGAAACTGATGGGCATGGAAAGGCTGCCATCCATTGAATCAAATGTTACTCCACAATCCATGTATAGAATAGCCATACCCTGCGCACATTATAGAACACACTCAGCTCAGTGATATGACAAGAGGCTTCCACCTGGTGCCTAACAGCTGTCCAGTTGATCCCCTTTCCCTGCCCAACTCTGAGCCCTAGTGACTTGCCATTTAGTCTAATGTGTGCACAAAGATGCCATTCGGAGGTTAAAAAAAAAACATAAAGAAAAATTGAAAAGTTATCTAAATATTTCAGAGTTTTGCCAATTTTTTCAGAAGAAATAGTAATGCATATTTAAACATTATCATTGTTTTACAATAACTACTCCAAAATTTTGTATGCATCTGGTGAAAAATTCTAACTGCAGTGCTAAGCAATGATCACAGTGCCAATCTGAAGTGTAATTTTATATAAGAAAAATTAAGAAATAAATTTAACTCTTTTTGGATGATCCATTAGAGTTTTTTTTTTAATCTTTATGATTTAAATTATAGCAGCTATCAGAGAGTATCAAAAAAAAATGTTTTTGGCATGTTCAGAAAACCAAAACTGTTTGCATCAAAAGCAACAACAGGCAATTGGTGTACATTTGAGCTGTTCATAACTTTATTGGAAATCCATTTAGGAAACCCAGATATATTATTTTACATATTTATATATTGAGTATTATTGAAAATCATATTTAAATAATAACATTTTGTCATTAGTAATAATATTAGAAGAAAATTCTTATAGTCCCTTGTTCCCTGGTAGAATTTCAGAAAGAAGCTGTTTTGTTTCTGAGTGTCACTTTTGTGCATACCATGTGCTCACAGTTGGATAGGTGATCCACTGGACAGCTGTTATGAGATAGCTGGAAGCCTCCCATCAAGGCCATCCATTGTGTTTTGTAATGTGCACAGAATGTATCTCTTGCACATAGAGTCATGGCTCTAGATCTCAAGCCAGCAGCACTTTCTGACAGATGGCAGGTTGGAAGTTCAGCCAAAATAAATCTCAATGCTAGTACAGTTGGGACTTGAAACTGGAAACTGCATATTATGAGCTAGACACAGTACCAACCGAGCCAACCCCCTGCCCCTTCCAGAAAGGAATTTTGTTAAACACAAATATAATAACATTTTATGCAGAAGAAAATGAGGAAATCCATGCACAAAGATTTTTGCATAATTGTTTATGTTAGAGAAATATCCTGTCTGATACTATCAAATTGGAGTTTCTACTATAATAGTAGTGGCAGAGCTCTGTATTTCTTCATTTGATAAACTATATTGACTACACCATTACTTGATGATCACATTTTGAAAGCATTATTACTATGACTGCTTTGTAAAAGCATTCCATGGCAATTATTTTGAAACAAACTGAATTTGAAAGTTAATTGTCAAATTTTGAGTAGTTTATTGCATGTGGTCAGTGAGGATAGACAAGTAGCCATTGGCCTTCAGGGACCCATCCAATGGTACCAGTGATACAGGTCATACCAGGAAAACATCCCCCAGACATGCCATCGCCAGCCTGTACTTGACCGACAAGTATATCTGGGTGTTGGTTCTCATGTGTCTGATGCTGTATCCACCATTGCCTGTCACTTCTACGGAGTAGAAACCTCAATTCGTCGGAGAAGGCAACCTTTTTCCACTCTTCCACTGTCCAATGACAGTCTCGTGAACTGCAGGCATCATTGCCGATGGACCTTGGTTAACATGGGCACCTTTACGCAATGTCAACTCTGGAAACCCATGCGTAACAGGGTTCCCTCTGCTGTTATCGGGGACATGTACCTGGGTCCCCCAGCGTTCATTTGAGTGTTCAATTGCTGCACTGTTGTGCGCCGATTGCCCTTTACTAGTCGACAGAGGTGACGTTCTCCTCTGGGGTTGATGGCTTTTGGAGCTCCACAGTTATGACGTCTGGAGGTACTCGGTGTGCCAGCAGTCCGTTCTTGGTATACCCTTACTGCAGCACCTCACGAACAGCCCACAAAGTCTGCTGTTTCCGAGATGCTTCCACCCTTAGCGCGGTAGCCGATGATCATTCTTTTTGAACATTCGTCAAATCAATACCGCTGCCCATTGTGCTTATGTTACGCATTGTGGCTCATCTGGCCGGCCGCTTATATCTCTGTGTGGTCAACCTTGTCATGTGCGCTCTGACGGCTCCTTGGCTGGTACACAGTGATTCTGTGGGTGTCATATTATTCTGATACGACTGTGTATATACACAACATTAACTATTTGAAAAATTTTATATTTTCTACTTTGTGATTATGAGTTTTTTACTACATCAAAATACCTATAATTTTTTGATTCTCATTTTCAAAGATTAAGTAGCTTGCTAGATTTTTTTGGGGCAGCATAGAAATTTGACTGATTCAAAATAAGTTGGCACAAATCAGTAGAAGTGTGCACTAAAGTTCTCAATGCATTCTTTTTTTAGAGGGTAAGAAATATAATCATTCTGGCAGAACTTTTTACTTTGTTCATTACATATTTTCAGAGAGGTTGTCTTAGTTGATGTGGTAGTGATTTGTATGAAATCTTAATCCAAATGGCTTGTTGTTACCAATTAGATATGTAGTTTATAGTGGCCACAGTATTCTGAAAATATTCCTGATTCCTTGAACTTCAGATATGATTTTGAGTTTTGTTTACTAGAATATGTTCTTAAAAAGTGGCATTTTTTGGGGATAGCAAGAAAATTTATCATCAAACTCTTTTTTTCCCCTTCCATTGTAAACAGAGATTCATACTTCAGTTACACTATAATACTTGTGCTACTGTCTGTGATAATGCTTCAAAAGTTTCAGTTCTAAAACCATTATACAGTGTGGCCCCAATATCCAATGGTAATTCGTTCTACAAAACCCATTGCATATTGAAAATATTGTAAGCTGAAACCCATGATACATCATTTATTTGCTGTAATTCCATGTAAACCCTTGACAGGCAACCCCAACAACATATAAAATAGTTATTTCTTACATGTTATACTTGATTTTTACATTAAAAATGAGTGTTTAATAAAGATTATTTTATAAATAGTTATAAAGCATCTTTAAAAGAAAAACAGTACTTTAATATTCACTTTAGAATTGGAAGTGCAGGGCTGATGAAATTGATGGTGGCATAGTGGTGGTGGGGGTTTATGATAATATAAAGTAATCACACTTAAAGCAATTATAATTTACAAAAATGCACTCTACACTGTACAACTGCATCAAACAGAAGAGAAGGAAAGAATAACAATGTCCATTATTTATTTCAAAACAAAGGCAGCAATACAAAAGCAGGGATATTGTGCTGAGCAATAGCAAAGACACTGATTGGTTGAAAATGTACAAGTGATGTTTTGTGCCATCAGTTCCTGCAAATATCAGTGATCCTTAAAATGAAAGCTCTTGGGGAAGGTAAATCATTTCCCAAGAATATCAGATGCCGATGCTAACAGTAGTCGAGGCCCTGCTATTGAATTTAAGGAACAATTATTCACAAGGACAGTATTTTAAAATTTTCTTTCAGAAAAATTCTTGTGTTGGGTTTGTAGTAAATTTGCTATTTATGTCCAAAAGGGATTAATAAGTTTTTGTAATAACTTTTCAACATTGTTATTTAAACGACTATCTGAAATTATGTGAATATGGGGTGTTTTTTATTGCAGAAACTCGAAAAATTTTGCAATATCAATATGTATTTCATTGAGTTCTTCACATTCATTCTAGTTAACAATATGATAGAAATTCAGTGAGACTATATTACAGAAAGTAATTGGACACTTCCGTGTTATGTGAATGGAAAGTGCATAATTTCATTACGCACTGATTTTAATAATACATTGTAATTTCTAAAAAGTGAAACTAAAACTGCTATTGTGTACTCTGTGGAATCAGTCCAGGTTTAAATCAAGATGAGAAAATGCAGCTGTGATGTTGCTCAATGTGTGGGCTGCATGACCTACTTAGACAGGTGTGCATATTGCTATCTGGCACTAGTTTTTTTTGTCTATAAGCATTGGAGGAAGATTGTTTTCTTGGTCAGCTTGTAAATTTTCTTACTTTTTTTTTATTTGCAAAGATTTATATTATAGATCATTATCCATCTTTTTTTTGCAGTTATGTTGCATAAATGTACCAATTTTTGCCAACAAGGAAGTTTTATAACTTGTTGTTGAAGATAATTTTTTAACACCACTTTAGGTTATATCAATTCAAAAAAAAAAATTTATATCTTGGTTTTGTTTTTAGTATAAAATTTTTATTGTTTCCTGAGAATGAATCAGGTCTTGGATATGGAAGCAAAAGGGATTTCCTTGACATGGGAATCAGGCCTCCTACCACTGGGAGATGAATAGCTTTAAATTTATATTGAGCGATTTCAAAGGCATTTCGTTCCCCCTCCCCCCATCCCTCATCTCAATTAGCCCCTATTTCATAAATGGGGCAGAAAATCGCAAGAATGCGAATAGTCCAAGTTCCTGCTGGAAAAGATTTTAAAAAGAGATAAATATTATGCTTCAAGTAATTAATGTATTATTCAAGAAGAAATTTTCTTTGATTAATGTATAATTTAGCTGTTTTTATTCTTCAGGTTATCAAAATTAAGCCTTAAACTATGATACAAATTGTCAATAAACATCGTGAAATAAAGCATCAAAATATCAAAGTCGCATTAAAGTTTAAAATAATTCCTATAAAAAAATCTGCCACATCTCAAAAATGATGTTTACAGTAAAAGTGCACAATTTTATTAATGTTTCTCATTGAATTTTCAACAGGCATCTTCTCTGCATATTGCAAAAAAGAATTAAATAAATAATAATAATAAACTAGTATGATTTAATTAAAAACGTATTAACCATTACACTGTCAGGTTTCTGAAACTGGACTCACTGTTGGTGACCAGGTTTATTTTAAGTGTTTCAGAAATTAAAATAAACAGCTTTAGAACTTTATCCTCAAGTAACTACTGAATGGAAATATATACCAAAAAAAAGTGCATTTAATTGTGCTTAATGAAATGGCAAAAATTCCAAGGAAAAAAATGGTACATTAAACTTTTTAAGCATTTTTTTTTAAACATTGCAAAATTAAATCTGAGTCTTTTGACAATCAGGAAACTCTAAGCATAAGAAAAGCAGTGTCATAAAAAATCGTTTTACTTTAAAAAGAAGATAATTTAAATAAAAACTGAAAAATATATCAGGAAAGTGATAAAGAACTGTGAAAAAAATTCAGTAAAGTGTTTAAAGCATTAAAGTTTAACTGAAGCACTGAATTCAAGAATGAGTCACTTTATTATGAAGCTGCATAACTGCTACGAAAAAGTTTAATTCTGAAATTCCAGCAACTGTAGCTCAGGCTACTGGGAATTACAACCGATCGATATTCTGTGTATGGGACAGCAAAATGAAAGCATAAACTAAATCTTTGCTACTTGATTCTAATTTATGGTGACTGAACATTTAAGTATGTTCACTGCAGATTGAAATAGATTTATTTTTAAACTTTATCACAATTTTTTCAAGCAGAATTAATAGGTAAAAAATATGTATCGTGGATTTAAATGTTATTTTCGATATTTGATTAGAAACAGTTGAAAAAAATTCAGATTTCTGTTCAGAATTTTTTTTTTTACAACCTTGTACTATGGGAAAGAAACTTGCATCTTCCATCACTAGAATTCGAAAAATGAAAACAATTATTAGGGCTCTGACACAAAAAAGGTTAATGAATGGAAAAATGTAATCATGGGTAGGAGTCACTTATTGTGACCATTGCAATGGTAAATAAATTATTATTCATTAATCTCCCAAGCATAGGGAATATGAATGCATATTATAATAATCTTCAAACAATAGTTTATAGCAGAGCTACTAAAGTAGTTGCCTACAGGTAAGAAATCATATATTCTTACACTGCAGACAGTTTCTCATTAGACATGTTTTTTTGTTATTATACATGCAATGATCCCTCAATATAAAATAAGTTCTGGAAAATCACCATGTAAATCAAATTCATGCAAATTAAAAAACCACTTAAAAATTTTTGAAAAGCACAATAATAGAAGTGTTTTCAAAAATGAACTATAAAAAACAAATGGGTGAAATATTAAATGTGGACAATTTTATTATTAACTCTGGTTTTTGCATTCAATCCATAAATTCATTTGGCTTTATTTACTGATAATACAATTAATTCAACATTAATGGCAAAATGGCAGTTTCATACAGTAGTTCAATGTAATAAATCTGATAATAAATAAATATCCCCTCAAGCAGCTGCTTGCCACCGAGGTCTGACAGGAGCCTGTCAGTTTAATATTCCATAGAGAAGATCTATGAGGAAGGACAGACCTCAGCAGACAAACAACAACAAACATCCATGTATTATCCTGGTCTCAAATTCAGATCCTTTGATTAGTAGCCAAGCATGCTAACCTTTAGGCTAAATTTAAAAGAGAATAAAATTAATTTTCCATCAGTTATACTTAATTTTGAAAAAGCCACACTCAAAGCTATATAATATGAACATTTGTAAGTTTCTCACGAGACAGATTTTTTTGTTATTATACATATAACGATCCCTAGATTTAAAATAAGTTCTGGAAAATCACCATATAAATCAAATTCATGCAAATTGAGACCAACAACTTATGGGGGGAAAAGGAGAATAAGTTAAAATCTGCTTCCAAATTTTACAGTATTTTTGCCGTTTTCCCAATTAATGAAAGGGAAGAATTGTTTCTGATTTAGCTCCTTTATACTGTACTAAAGGTACTCTCCTTTGAACTTCACATATTTTTGCCATCATTGTACCCATGCATTAAAAGTGTCTTTGAAGCCAATTTTTGAAAGCGTGCAAAGTGTTGTCATTGTGGCTCTGCAAGCTTCATCATCAGATGCGAAATGTTTCCCTTTCAAAGCTTTCTTCAGTCGAGGAAAGAGGAAAAAATCGTAGGGTATAAAGTCCGGGAAATATGGAGAATGTGGCAGAACCTCAGCACCTATGGCAGTGATCACTGGCTGCACAATATTAGCTGTATGGGGCCTGGCATTGTCGTGATGGACATTTTTCACGAATGTCATGCCAAAGTTTGGTTCTGAGAACCTTCGAGTAGGATTCCTTTTCCATGGTTGTTCCACCATGAAAGTGAGTAACAAGAACACCTTTGATGTAAAAAAAAAAACGAGCCATTTGTTTCCCTGCTGAACGAGAAACCCGAATTTTCTTCGAATGAACTGGAAGAAGGGAACCGTTTTAAAAAGACTTTTCTTGAAACTAATATTATTCTTTTAGGAAAAAAGAAGCAGAGGAGGCAGAATTATTTGAATGATAAGGCACTTGAGTTTATTTCAGAAAGAAAGAACTGCAGGAATGTCCTTAATCAATACTCTATTAATCCTAATAGAATGCATTACAGAGAGCTTAATAAATGGGTAAAGGATCAATTAGCTACTTATGAGAATCTTTGGCTTGATGGCTTGGCTGACAAAGCTGAGAAAGCAGTTAGACATTGAATATATATACATAGTGTAATATACAACACAACAGCAGAGAGCTGTACCAAATAGTTAATGTTTTGTGTGGTAGAAACAGACAGGTATACAGGGATTGAATAATAAACAAGGCAAGGTTATAGAAGGTGAGGATTCTATCATGGCTAGGTGGGCTGAGCATTTCAGTGATGTTCTAAACAATGTGGTTAATTCTACTCCCATTGTATGCATTGGTGGCTTTAATGTTGGCCCTATAACACAATATGAAGTTATTTTGGCTATTTCTAAACTTAAACTTCATAAATCCCCAGGGGGAAGATGAAATTACTACGGAAATGCTTAGAGCTGGGAATGTTTCGGTTACCACTTGGGTGACTGAAATTTTGAATATCCTTTATGATAAAGGCATGGTTCCTAAGGATTTTACCAGAGCTATTATTATCCCTATTTTCAAAAAAAAGTGCATTTCTTGTGATAACTATAGGGGTATCAGCCTACTCTCTGTTCCAGGTAAAGTTCTTTCCATGATTGTGCTTAATTGTACCCATGCATTAAATTGCGTAATAGAATTAAGAATCTGGTTGACAGTCTATTGCATGATGAGTAATGTTGATTCAGAAGTAATAGAGGATGTGTAGATCAGATAGTTTCACTCGGGCAGATTCTTGAGAAATGTTTAGAGTTTCGGAAACTTTTAGTTGCTAGCTTTGTTGATTTCGAAAAGGTTTTCGACTCTGTTGATCATCATAATTTGTGGTTGATTGTGAAATCATATGGCTTACCAGACAAGTTGGCTAACATAATAAAAACTCTCTATAATAACACTGAGTCATGTGTGAGAGTTGGTACATCTTTCAGCGATTGATTTAGCATTGCTAGTGGAGTTAGACAAGGTTGCATTTTGTGTCCTTTTATGTTTTGCTTGGTTATTGATTATGTTATGCGAAATTCTTTGCAAGGCAAATATTTTGGCTCTAAATGGTATAGAGATTTCAAAATTTCGATTTAGATTATGCAGATGATTTGGCCTTGTTGTCTAATGATGTTGATGAGATGAATTCTTTCATTAGTCGCTGTTGATGAGATGAGTAATAGAGGAGGTGATAAGCAGAGATAAAACTAAAGTGATGAAAATTTGTCAGGCAGTTGGTGCTTCAGTCGCTCTGAATAGTTGCACCCCCTTGAGCAAGTGTCTCACTTTAATTATCTTGGGAGTTATGTAACATATTGGTGAAGTTGCAGCATGAGATTAACAGGCGACTGGGGGTTGCCTTTGGGACTTTTAGGAATCTATGGATAGTGTGGAGAAATAGGCGTATATATGTAAAGACTAAAATTACTGTATAATAGTTTGGTTCTTTCTAGGGTTAGTTATGGTAGTGAAACTTGGGAGCTTTGTAAACAAGGTAACAGGAAACTTGATGCTTTTGATTCTAGATGCTTAGGCAGTATCTAGGATATTAAGGTGATTCAACTTTGTAAGTAATGAAGAAATTAGGTAAAGGAGTCTGGAACCTCCTCTGAGCATTATATTGTGCAGAGAGAGATTCTGTTGGTTTGGCCATGTTGCCCATGTGGATAACTATAGATTAGCAAATAAGGTCATGAACAGTGTGCCTAAAGGTCTCAGAAAGAGGGGGAGACCTAGGATGTGGTGGGCAGACAATGTCAAACAGGATCTTGTTAGAATTGATGTGCAGTGGAGATATGCAGCAGATATAGCTCAGGATAGATATGCTTGGAGAACTAAATTGCACGGTCTTGTTGGACCTCCATAGCCCATGGCTGCTTGAAGATGATGATGAGTTATGCTATGTCGCTGACTATGACAACACTGACTTTGATCTTTTTATTGTTTCCTGAAAATGAATGTCTTGGATATGGTAGAAAAAAAGACTTCCTTGGCATGAAAATCATTTTTCCTTTGTGAGAGTAATTTTGGCAAGGGTTTTGAATTCCCCCTGGCAGATTATTATTTTTTTTCAGTTATAAGTTTTTTGGACAGTTTTAAATAAAAGAGTTTTCTCCCTCCCCCTCCAATGTCCATGAGGATATTGTGATGATCCACCCATTCACTTTTGCTTTTCCTTAACCAGTTTTGCTTTATTTACATTATATTTATCAGTTTGGGGATTTTTAATTTGTTTTTGGTGGATTGTCCCGATCTTCCTCCGAGCTGCAGGAGTTGCGCATGTGCAACTTTTGATTGTCAACCGCTAAACCGACCTTTTGATTGTCAACCGCTAAAGTGCATGTTCAGGGACACGCCCTCTCTTGTATGCTTGTCAGTTTATGTAAATGTCTTTCCCAGCGTACAACATGACACGTGGGGACTTTTGTATGTCGCACGATATAACAGTGACGTTAGGTCACAGAGTAGTTAGTAGCAGAGAATTGTTAATAGAAGTTAGAGAGTTGTTAGCAGAATTAGTAAGAAAGTAGCAGAGAGTTAGAGTGATGAGTTAGTAGTGAGTAGAAGTTAGTTGGAGTTGGTGTAGTAAGATAAGTGATGAGTTGAGATGTAGTTGATATTTTCATTTGATGGTGGTGAGTTGAAATTTTGGAAATAAACTTTGTTTTAGAAACTTTTGAATGTTTGCTATTTTTTCTCTTAAGCAATGTGAATTATTTTTTGATTGTATTTAATATTTAAACTTGACAATCGTTTTTGAATTCTTACTCGATAAGTAATGCTTGACAATTCTTTACTGAACCCTATTTCAACTTTATTTGGCAAGTTATTATTTGCCTGGTATCCGAAAGAGCTATCCGGAGTTTGAGTAAATTGGATCAGATAAAAGGCCCAAAACTTAAAAAATTATTAATCTTTGGAGCGTTACAATATTATTTGGTACACTAAATTTTCAGCACTTTTCAAGGTCCCCAAAATTCAACACCCAAAGGAAAATTGCGTAATGATTAGTAAAAAAAATGCTAAGAACGTGTTCCTTCATTTCATAATAAGGACATATAATCCCATGAATGTGAGCAGTCCAAGTCACATTGTATAATACTGGTCCATGTTTTAAATATACCATACTGAAAAGAATTATAAAAGGAAATAAAAATTGTATTTCAAGTAAATATATAATTCAGGAAGAAATTTCCTTTCGATTAATATATAGGTAACTGTTTTTATTCATAAGGTTTTCCAAGATTTAGCCTTAATTGCACTGTCCTATATATTTTTTCACTATATCACAGTGAAAAAGTCCTATTAAAATTAGTATATGTAAATTTGTTAAAAAATTTTATTTTCATAATATTTAAAATTAAGTTATGTTTAATTTGGTATACAACATAATCTATTTCTGTTGATTGTTTTCTTTTAAATTCTAATGTTGACTTGGTTATATGACTCAGCACAGTTGGCAAAAAGTCGGGACTTTTTACAAAGTTAAGTAGAAATCTATTTTTCAATTATTTAGAAATAGTCTTTCTATTCACATGCATTATAATTCTTTCTTTATGTTAGTTTTTTAAATAAATTTTTATTTGCATTGCCAGATACATTTGTTTACTACATAACTCTAAGAAGCCCCCATTAAAATTTAATTAGTCATCTTTTTTAAATATTTTATTTTCATAATAAAATCCAGAATTAAATGCTGATTAATTTGGCATATAATATACCACAATTCCTTTCATTAGTTATTTGGCAAAAAGTTTTAAAATTTTTTTCTTCAGCTGAGCATTGTGAAAAAAATGCTGGGCCTCTGAATGTAAAATAGTTTTTCAGGCTGAACTCTGGAAGGGTTAATTACTCATCAAGTGTATTTTAAACAGCAGTTATCACTAAACACAAACCATTGTTCCACACTAGAAAAAACCACCAAAACTATGTAATCTTGATAAAGACATTATTTGAACAACAATGAATATTGCTAAATAGTAAATTTCTGTTCCCCACTTAATAGAAACGTTAGAATAAATTTATCTCATTCCAAGCAACAGTTTTAAGAAAGGCTTAGCACTAAACAGCAAATCTGTATTTCGCATTTAAGAAAACCCCTGCCAAGTTCAACACTTCCTCCCCCCATCCATTTGTGTATGTATATACACAGTCATATCAGAATAATATGACCACCCATGGAATCACAGTGTACCTGTCCAGATGATCACAGAGTGCATATGACAAGGTCGACTACATGGAGATATAAGCAGTCGGCCAGGACAGATGATCCATAGTGCGTAATGTGAGCACAATGGGCAGAGGTATTGATTTGATGGATGTTCGAAAAGGAATGATCATTGACTACCACGCCAAGGGTGTAAGCATCTCGGAAACAGCAGATTTCATGGGCTATTCATGAGGTGCTGTAGTAAAGGTGTACCAAGAATGGACCGCTGGCACACCGAGTACCTAACTGTGGTACTCGGTGTCATAACTGTGGAGCCCAAAGGCCATCGACTCCAGAGGAGAATGTCGCCTCCATCGACTGGTAAAGGGCAATCGATACTCAACAGTGCAGCAATTGATCACTGAAATGAACGCTAGGGCACCCAGGTACATGTCCCCGATAATAGTAGAATGAACCCTGTTAGGCATGGGTCTCTGGAGTCAATGCTGCATATAGATGCCCATGTTAACCAAGGTCCATCGGCAACGACGTTTGCAGTTTGCACAGGACTACCGTCATTGGACAGTGGAAGAGTGGAAAAGAGTTGCCTTCTGTGACAAATTGAGGTTTCTTCTCCACAGAAGTGACGGGCAGTGGTGAATACGGTGTCAGATACACGAAACACCCGGATATTCTTGTTAGTCAAGTACAGGCCAGCAGTGATAGTGTGATGTCTGGGGGATGTTTTCCTGGTATGACCTGGTACCGCTGGATGGGTTCCTGAATGCCAGTGACTACTTGTCCATCCTCACTGACCACATGCATCCCTTCGTAATGGATGTTACCCTGGTGGTGATGGTGTCTAATAACAGGAGGTGCTAAGGTGGTGTGTGACTGGTTCCAGGAACATGACAGCGATGTCTCCGTTCTCCCTTGGTCAGCAAAATCGCGCGACTTCAATCCCATAGAGCACTTGTGGGACCATTTGGATTGACAGGTTTGCCATGCAGACCCACAACCATGTCATCTCTGGAACCTTGGTGCTCTGCTGGGGTCCAAATGGGCATGTGTACCTCTGGCAACCTTCCAGGGCCTCATTGCATCCATGCCATCTCACCACTGTCATCCGGGCCAAGAGTGGTTATTCCCATTATTAGGCGGGAGTGGCTCAGTCGGTAGCGTGCCAAGCTCGTAATCTGCAGTTCCAGCTGGGTCAGCATTGAGATTTATCTCTGAAAAATGCCCTGCCCACGGTCAGTAAGGACACTGATGGTCTTGGAAAGGCTGCTGTCTGTCGGATGGGATGTTAAACCGTGGCCCCATGTGCGGGAGAGCCATACCCTGTGCACGTTAAAGAACATGCTGGATGGCCTTGATGGGAGGCTACCATCTGTCTCCCAACAGCTGTTCCAGTGGGTCCCCTCCCCCAACCTTCTCTGAGCATTCGGAGTCCTTGTGACCTGGCCATTTAGCCCATGGTGTGCAAAAGGTGCCCTCAGAGGTAAAACAACCCAACCCAACTGATGCAATCAGGGAGGATTATACTGCAGGTTGATGCAAAGTATTAGCTACTATGTTTGAACCCAGGGGACTAGAGAGTGGATGTTGACATAGGAGAGAAAGGATATAGGGTTGAAGGACGAGAAGTCTGAAGTAGTGAGGTCATTGGTTAAGTCATTCATGATTTGAGTGCAGGGGTTAAGTCTGTTTTGAGTCTGGATAATGTGGGAGTCACGTTGGATTTCTCCCTTGGAAACTGAGGGGTGAGATCTGAGCATATTCATATGGTTTATGCATCGTGTACAACTAGTAAAGTATAGAGTAGTTGCCTAGATTGCCAAACAGCCCAATATTCAAAACTGTATTGTTATTCACAATAAATTGTTAAGTTTTATTCTACCTCTGCTCTAGTGATTAATAACCACAAACATAAACCATCCGATAATATATGAGATGGAAGAAGAACCAATAAGAACTTTATGTTCGAGTGCAGTGAGTGGGCAAGACATGAACCTACCTACGTATTACTTCAGAACTTGCCACATGAGGGCAGCACCATTCCATGGTAAGCTAACCTAAGCTAACAGTAGGTATATAGCTATCTGTTCGAAGTCGTATCATAAAGAAGCAGACAGATGGCTAATCAAATACAATAAACTAGAATCTTTCTTAGAGATATAATGGAATAATGATTTAAACTCTTTATAACAAAAAAGTTTAAAAAATTGTGTTAAAATTTAAAATTATTATCCATTAAGATCCGAAATTTTTGAGCAGTAATTCTTTAAAAGACAAAATTTTTTTCCCAAGGCAATTCTTTACCTAATTCAATAAATTTAATTACTATTGCAATAGAGCATATTGTTAAGAGAGATGCATAAGAATGGATTAAAGTAAGATCATTTTGATAATAATACCCCCTTCCCGTGGCTGAGTGGTTAGTGCGCTTCACCATGGCCGAGTGGTTAGTGCGCTTCCCATGGCCGAGTGGTTAGTGCTGGGTTCGAGTCCCGGGTAAGGCATGGATGCTTGTGTTGGTTTTCTGCTGAGGTCCTGCCATCCTCATAGACCTTCTATGGCATATAAACTGACAGGCTTCTGTCAGACCTTTGTGGCAAGAAGCTGCTTGAGGGGGTATTTATTATTTATTTGTTTTAATTAAGCATGAAGCAGAAAATTTACTAAAAACATTTATGATTAAAATCAATAGTGTTTAAATGCAATAGGCACAAAGTTTATGCTGCTGCATAGAATTGTCATTTTATACGTTAGCTTTTTAATTCAGTGTTACTTTTCCTGACCTATAGGGGTATATATATATATCACCTCAATCAATGATTTTACATAATAAATAAATGAATAAATACCCCCTCAAGCAGCTGCTTGCCACAGAGGTCTGACAGGAGCCTGTCAGTTTATATGCCATAGTAGAAGGTCTGAGAGGATGGCAGGACCTCAGCAGAAAAAACGACACACACATCCATGCCTTACCCGGGGCTCGAACCCAGGTCCCTTAGATCAGTAGCCAAGCGCGCTAACCACTCGGCCATGGGACGGCGATTTTACATAAAGTAGTTCAAATTTCCTTGTTTTTCAATTTAGAAGGATAAAGGGACTCCATTTAGAATATAGCTCTAAGGCTCCTATTTAGAACTTTATTCCAGGGCACCTATTTAGAATCTGGCCAGGCTCCCAATTGCTTAATCTGCCCTGGTTCATATGTGTATTTGTGCAGTTCAAAATGCTGGCAAGCTGTTATAAACTTCAGACAAAAAGAAAGGTGGTGTGAGATTGTTGCTTTTTTTTTTATCAGTTATTTATGTTTCTTTTCTGATAACATCAGATATGAAATTTTTGATGTTATCAGAAATTCAGCTGCCAAATTCAAGTTTTGTAGCTGAAATATTTGCAATTTAAGCATTTTTCTTGAGAAAGGTTTAGAATTAGCCTTTTCAGTTTTATGGCTTCTTCAGTACATTTATTGCAATAACTTGTTAAAAATGGTTTTAAAAATTTAATATTATTTTGCAAAAATTTTTGCATGGTTTTGATCGTTAATAGAACAATAAAATAATTTATTTTTGCATAATCTTGGCAAAAATGTAGTTGGTAACAGGGTTAATAGTTTTCTCTTCAAGCTCAAATTTGGCAGCTCTTTTTAACAGCTAAAACACATAAATTCAAGTATTGGATATTTCAAATCACCATGATCAAGATTTCGAATAGCATCAGTTGATGGTGACTGGGTATTTAATTTGATGGTGACAGTATTTAATAGCTCAGAGTAGCTATAGCATTATCTTTCCATGTTTGCCAATAGGAATCTAACTGTAAAGCTCTATAAATTTTAAAATATGCATTTAATGCAAAACTGTGACTGAAGATAAAGTTTGTAAACAGGTGTCTCCTATGTAGTGTTGGGGCGGGGGTGGCTCAGTTGGTAGCGCGCCAGGCTCGTAATCTGTAGTTCCCAGGTTCGAGTCCCAGCTGGGTCTGCGTTGAGATTTATCTCCGCAAAATTCCCTGCCCTGCCCACGGTCAGTAGGGGACACCGATGGGCTTGGAAAGGCCGCCGTCCGTCGGATGGGATGTCAAGCCGTGGCCCCGTGTGCGGGAGAGCCATACCCTGTGCACGTTAAAGAACACGCTGGATGGCCTTGACGTGAGGCTACCATCTGTCTCCCAACAGCTGTTCCAGTGGGTCCCCTCCCTCAACCTTCTCTGAGCCTTCGGGGTCCATGTGACCTGGCCATTTAGCCCATGGTGTGCAAAAAAGTGCCGCTCAGAGGTAAAACAACCCAAATCCTATGTAGTGTTGAAACCCAGTTTTTAAAATTTCCCCAAAAATTGAAAATCAGAAAAAAAATCGGTTTTTTAGATTGATTTTTTTTTTATTTGGCTATAGTAATGTTAGCGCGCTTGGCTACTGATTTAAGGGACCTGGGTTCGAGCCCCGGGTAAGGCATGGCTGTTTGTGTCGTTTTTCTGCTGAAGGCCTGCCATCCTCTCAGACCTTCTACTATGGCATATATAAACTGACAGGCTCCTGTCAGACCTCTGTGGCAAGCAGCTGCTTTAGGGGGTATTTATTTATACAGTAATGTTGAATTTTTTATAAAAGCTTTGTGTAGAAAGAGAGAGGGAGAAAGAAAAAAAAGGAGGAAATGAACACATTTCAAGGTCATTCAAACAATGAATGAACACACATACACATGAAATTTTATTCCGTTCCAATTTTATATACCATATATAGCTTATATATAGAGAGAGAACATAGTGAACAAGCATCATTTTATGATAGTGAACAAGCATCATTTTATGAAATAGATTGCAATGGTAATAGTTTTATATTTTAAATATTAATTATAAATAACTGTGGCTTTGAAAATTACAATGCAGTAATTAAAACATGATAAAGAAATTGAAGCTTTGAATACATTACCTACTAAGTTGATTTGTGAGAAACTGGCAACTGCTCTTCAGTATAACTTTTGCCTATCTGACAACTCGGTCTTTAGTTTGTTTCATCATGTAGACTCGTGTAGAGTCAGTCGACTAATGGAACATATTTTGGAATGTTCAGTATCGATTACAAATATTACAACTGGGACTTTTTTTAATTTAATAATCAAAACCCCCTTATAAATTTGTGGAATATGTCGAATATATCTAAAATATGTGATTATTTTGTACATAAGACAAAAGAAACTGCTGAATGCAAGAAAAGCAACAAGACTTTCAAGTGTTGTGGAGGGTCAACGTCAACTTTGAATTTGCACGTTAAAAATGTTCATGGTATTAGCATCAATGAAAGTAATTTTTCTGCATTCAAGGAGCAAAAGACTTTGGGAGAATATATGCAAAGAAAATCTGTTGAAGAAGAAATTTCCAGACTTGCTAGAGCTGATGGATTAAGATGTCATTGCATTGCTAATAGTAAATTTATTCAAAAGAGTTTACAAAAAACTAAATATGACAAACCTTACCCAACGTACCATACTGGTGTAAGAAAGTTGCTGCTTGGTTTTTATGAGAAAAAAAAAAGGAGTTTATTGGCCTTTTCAAGGAACAAGGGAATAAAGGTATCTGTTTCTCATTGACTTTAGATGAGTACACTTCTCACAAAATGTACGTTACATGAATATAAATGTTTATAAGAGAGAGAATCAGCATTGGTCTCTTGGCATGATTAAAATATCTAACTCTCTAAACTACACCAGAATTGTAGAGATAGTTAGATTTTAATACCCATGTTGTAGAGATAGATAGATTTTAATACCCATGTTGTCAGATGTACAACTGATGGAGCAGCCGTAATGGTTAAATTTGGTAAGGAAATAACTTCAGTTCACCAACAGTGTATTGTGCATTGCATTCATTTAGCAGTCTCAGATATTTTGTATTCCAAAGCTATAGAGATTGTCAATGAAGAAGTAACTGATGTTGACATTGAATATGATGATGAAGACTTAAATGAAGATGAGTATGATGTTAATCAAGGCCTATAGTTGGATCCCATGTTTGAGATAAATATTGACACAAATGAGGCACTGGGATTTAGTGCAGATTATTTGAGAGTAATTAAGAAAGTCAAAAATCTGCCGAATGTTTCACAAATCTTCTTTGAATAATGACAGGCTTCAAGATTTCGTAAAGGAGGAATTCAATGGAGAAGAAAAGAAGCTCATCTTAAACTGCAAGACACGATCTGCAAAATTTCCCTCCCCGCCCCACCCACGATCAGTAGGGAACTACGATGGGCTTGGAAAGGCCGCCGTCTGTCGTATGGGACGTTAAGCCATGGCCCCCTGTGCGGGAGAGCCATACCCTGTGCACGTTAAAGAATATGCTGAATGGCCTTGACAGGAGGCTACCATACAGCTGTACCTACATCCCAACAGCTGTTCCAGTGGGTCACGTCCCCAACCTTCTCTGAGCCTTCGGGGTCCATGTGACCTGGCCATTTAGCCCATGCATGGTGTGCAAAAAAGTGCTACTCAGAGGTAAAACAACCCAACACAAGACACGATGGAATAGTCTCCTTTCTCTGATTGAACATTTTCTAAAGCTGAGGAACTGCATTCCTAAGGCGCTACGAGTACTAGCTTCAATGGAAAATGTCTTTGAGGAGGAATGGAATTTGTTAGATAACCTCACTGAAACTCTTCGTCCACTTGGATTTAAACGTTGTATGATCTGAAGAAGCAACTTTACTTAAAGCTGACATGCTTATGAAAATTTGCCTTAAGAAACTAGATAATAAGGAAAATCCTATTGTTGCCAATCTTAAAGAATGCCTTATCAAACGTTATTCATCAAGATGACAAAAGGAAGTTATTTCATTGTTGAGATATTTAACCAATCTAGAGGATTTTAAAAATGAATCGTCTGATTTATTCCCTTTATTATCCAGGCAAACAGTAAAGAAAATCGCAGAGCATACATCTCTTAGGCTTTTTCCTAGTGAATGTCAAATCATCAAGGTAGATGATAACGCAGAGTCAGAAGTGCAAGGTGCAGCTAACTTTGCTAAAACTAATGAAGATGACGACTTAATGCTTGAGTATTTGAGTGAAATGAATAACTTAGAAATGCTGATTCCAGAGATTTTAATGTCAAAGATGAATTTAAATACTTTGAAGCCACATTAAAAAATAGTAAAAATTTAGAGCTTTTACATAATGCATTACTTACTTGTTGAATCAGAAAGAGACTTTCAGCTGCAAGATTTTTTTTACATAAGTTTCGTTCAAGAATGACAAATAATACCCTTAATGCCCTTTGTTTCTTAAGATGTCACTTTCAACAAAGCGATAAAATCTAATTTAATTTTATATCTTTTCTTACAAGAAGAGTCTATTTTTTGTTTTTTCTGTAAATTTTTTTATCAAGAATTTTTATTTCAATGTTTTTTCCATAATACACATAAATTTTAATTTTATTCTTTATAATTTTTTTATAAAAAATTCAATTTTTGTTTTCTAAGTATAATTTTTTTATTTATTGTTTTTTTCAATTCTAAATTGTTGGAATGATGTATTATTTTGGCTAAAATAAAATATGTCAATTGTCAAAGTTGTCATTTTTCTTTTCATATGCATGCATACGATGCTGCATTTTTTTGACCAAAATATAGGTGATAAGCTGTGCTTGTTAAGAGTTAAAGTCAGTTCTTTTCGTTTTGGCTCTTGAAAATTACTATACCTTTTGGTCAAAACTGGTTAAAACCGTTTTTTAAAAAAACGGATCAGTTAAAACCCAGCTTTTAAATTTTTGATTTTTCTTCAACCATACTCCTATGGCCTGTCAGGGCTAGGTTATTTTCAAGCTGCCTGTGTGTGCAGAAGAGTACTTGTCTCTACTTTGTCAGGATGTTGCTGCTATCTAGATGGTCGATAAACACAAACTCAGATTTTATATGTATGCACTTTAGGCATTTAATGAAAAATAGTGATTTAAGATATATTAAAGATTATACTCAAATTTAATTAAATCTCGGTTTATAGTAGATATTCATTCAGTCTTTAAAGAGTTATGAAAGCTGGAATATTTAACAATAAATTATCTTGTTTTATAAAGTCATTTATAATTATCTAACATTGAAATAATTATTATGCAAACTTTTTAATGTATATTTTATCAAATGATTTGAAACAATACTTTAAGTTTTAATTAATATCTGAGATAATTTTCTCATGACCCATTATTGTTGTGAAACATCCTAATTTCCATAATTCCTTAAATACTAGATGATTATTAATGTATTGCTGTTGAAAATCAAGATTTAAATAGATAAAATTATGATCTTTAATTTATTTTCAGTAATCTTTTTCCATTAAATGAATATTTTAGAAGGTGCAGAGCTTCGAAGTTAGATTTCCATTCAAAGAACACAGAAATTCTCAACACAATTAAAAGGACCTTCTTGCATCTGAAATTAATTAAAAATAACCTAAAATTTTCTGTCATTGAGCAATAAAATTTTAAAGTTTATCATTCAAACTACGCCGTCCCATGACCGAGTGGTTAGCGCGTTTGGCTACTGATCTAAGGGACCTGGGTTCGAGCCCCGGGTAAGGCATGGATGTATGTGTCGTTTTTCTGCTGAGGTCCTGCCATCCTCTCAGACCTTCTACTATGGCATATAAACTGACAGGCTCCTGTCAGACCTCTGTGGCAAGCAGCTGCTTGAGGGGGTATCATCGTCGTCGTCGTCGCCGCCGCCGCCGCCATCGTCGTCCTTCAAACTATTTTCATGTTAAATGTTTTTAGAAGAAAACTCAGAAACTTTTCGGAGCAAGGACAGTGCTCCATCTTCAGTGAAGTGATACTAGGCAGGTTGGAACAGCGAGGTGGGGCTTTGCCCGTCCCCACCTGCAACCATGACACTGGAATCGCCCTTCATGACACGTGGAAAGAAGCTCTAAACAGCCCTAACGTCACCACATAGTATCACTTCACTGAAGATGGAGCACTATCCTTGCTCTGAAAAGCTCGAGTTTTCTCCTAAAAACTTTTACTTGCAAATAGTTTGAAAGATAAACTTCAAAATTTTGTTGCTCAGCAACAGAGAATTTTAAGTTATTTTTAAGAAATTCTCTAATATTTTGCTAAGCAGTGTAACTTAATTCCATATATTGTAAAGATATTCATCGTTTTGAGCTAATGGGAATAACTTTCCCTTGCTTACAATTCCTGCAATTCCAAAATATTACTTATTCAAAGGTGATCTCAGAATGTTTTTTCCCAATTACTCATGTCAATGTTATGCTGCCTACATATTGTTGCAGCCACCTTCTCACATATTCAGTTTTGGAGGGATTCAATAGAAACTGAGTTTTGTTTCATAAGTTTCGAAGCTGCAAAACATCACACAAAACTGAATCATTATTCAGACTTCTAATTAAAAAACGGTAGAAAGTAGACATAACAGTAATCACATATAAACAAATATGTATCAGAATCCAATTTTGACACTAGCAGTAAAGAGTATGATAACCTATATTGCTATGAAGCAAATAGCAAGCGAAACAGTGGATCACCAGTTCCACAGCTGATGAAAATGTAACTAGTGCTGCTGTTGCTTCATGTCTTGAAATTGGCATGCATTCCCAATGCATAGGCACTGGTTGTACACTGCATCACAGCCAACACTACTCACAAAATCCCTTAGTAACCAATAAGTCCTATCTTAATAAATCTGTTGGTTTAACCAGTAAAAAAAAACTTATTTGCATCATAAATTGCAAAGTAGAGGGCTAAGACAAAAGTTGTTATAAAATAGTGATGCTTAAAGGGTAGAAAAGTTTTTTTTTAACTTTGTTTTAGATGATAAAGATCATATTTTATAAAGATGTACTAATTTGTATTATTTGGCTATATAAGAGTAATGTTTAAAATTCGAGCATTTGTTGCTGTAAATCATAAAAGAAAATAGTCACAACTATTTTTGTCTGTAGTTTTTCAGGGCATTAATGAATTGTATATACTTCTTTTAGATTGCATCCTAATAATGTTCTTGGCATAAGAGCATTTGCTGATACTCTTGGGTGTTCAATGCTTGTGGAAGCTGCTAATCGATTTGTTCAGAAGCATTTTATTGAAGTTGCCCATTCTGAAGAGTTTTTATCCTTGCCGTTTACAGATGTAAAGGAAATAATTGGCAGGGATGAACTTCATGTGACTAGTGAAGAACAGGTATTTGATAATTTTTTAATATTTGTTCAAAATGTTAAACTCAGTTGAAATTAAGCTATGTAATAAAAACTTTATTACAATTTTTTGTGAAAAGCAATAAAAATTTCATGTGGTAAAATTATAAAAGTTCATCTAAAAATATTCATGTGATTTCATATAGTAGTGAAGGAATTCCCAAAAGTAAAAATACATAACGAGCATTAATTCATTAACTCTTTGGCTTACATATATATTTCTCAGGTGGGTGAGGAAGTAGTTGGATGAGCAGCATTAGTCAGTTCTTTGAATATTTTCCTTTCTGTTGATGTCATGGGGTGTCAGATACTGCTTCGCAAATGAAGATAAGCCATTACAAAGTACTTGCAGGGGTTGTTTTTATAAATCAGTTGAAGTTATCAGTTGCAACATCATTATCCTAAATATCACCAACAAGACTATGGACAGCACAGTGGGTCCATTTTGCAAGATTAACCCCCCCCCCCACCTAAAAAAAATCTCAAAATTGTATAGTGTGTGAAGCAAGAAAAAAATTGTGAGAAATGCTTTGTTGCCTTCCACTATCCTGAATGCTTCAAGGTATTCAACATCTAAAAAAGTTTTTAAATCCATAAGCAAACCTTCATCATTTAAACATATCTGAAGTAAAAATTCAACAGTTTAAATCTGATTGAATAAAGTTGCATTATAAAACTAGGTGAAATTGCATTATACTTATTAAAAGCAATTCTACTTTATAAAAGAAAAATTTATGCATTTTAAAAATTAAAATTTAAAAATAGGATGGTACTTTTGCATTAACATCTGTTAACCCTTCCACTGTCCATGTCATATGTATATGTTCACAGAATTCACAATTATAGGTTGAGGACATATGTATACTCTTTTAGTACAACAAAAATTTTTTTTTTTAATTTGTTTTAAATTTTTTATATGTATATTATAAAAATACATAATTCAGGCTTGAAAAATAATATTTTCTTTTTCATTTGATGCCTATTTCATTAAACTACAATATAAATTATTTGTTAAAGCCATTTTGTGATGGTCCACCCATTCACTTTTACCTTACCTTAACCAGTTTTGCTTAATTTACATTATGTTTATCAGTTTGGGGATTTTTATTTCTTTTTTAGTGGACTGTTCTGACCTCCTTCCAAGCTGCAGGAGTTGCACATGCGCAATTCTGACCTTTTGACTGTTAACCGCTAAAGCGTGTGTGTTCAAGGACTTTTTTTACACTTTTTTTACAGTGCACAATATAACAGTGACATGTGGTCACAGAGTTAGTAGTTGAAGTATGTGAGAAGAAGTTAGCAGTGTAGCAATTCAGCAGAGAGTTGGAGTAATAGAGATGGAGAGATGTAGTAGGTTGAAATTGTTAGTAGCAGTGAGTAGTTAGAAGTTGTAGTCGACATTTTCATGTGATGTTGGTGAGTTTAAAATTTTGGAAATAAATTTTGTTTGTTACAGAAACTTTTGAATCTTTGCTATTTTTTTCTTTTGAGCAACTTTAGTTGATAATTTTTGATTTTATTTAAAATTTAAACTTGACAATCATTTTTTGAATTATTACTCGCTAAGTAATGCCTGCTGGTATATATATTCAAACCCTATTTCAACTTAATTGGCAAGTTATTATTTCCTGGTGTCAGAGCTATCCAGAGTTTAAATAAATATTGGATCAGATAAAAGATCCAAAACTTTAAAAATTATTTAAATCTTAGGCCCATTACAATTTGATTGCCATTTCTTAGAATTACTATACAGTGTTGTTGACTTGTTTGTTAACGTCATGCTTTGTTGTAGGAATCTTCTAATTTAATCTCGTAAGTTTGATTTGAACTATTATCAAAACATTTTTTCCTTAAAGTTTCAAAAATTTCCTGAAAATTAACAAAAAGCTGCTCTTTTTTAAAAATGGATTTTGGAAGGATTTGGATTTAAAAAAAGATTTTTGGAAGTAATTCAGAAGTATGTACTGCCATTTTTTTCCACATTTTACACTCTTTTCTGCCATAAACCTATTTTAATTTTCCCAGAATTATTTTTATCATTCATATCATTTATCCCAGCATTCTATGAGTCTTTTCCACTCTTAAAATCATAAGTAAAAACAGAACCTTTCTTAGGCTTCAAGATGCTGTAGCTGCATCTAGGTCACACCTCACTGAACACAGTACTGGAGTCAGCCAAGGACACAGTCGGCTGGCGATCTCAGTTCTGTGTATTGTAAGTTGTTCCATAATAGATTGTTTACAGTTGGATACCCTTTGTAAAGTTAGTATTTACTTTTTTATATTTAAACCTTAGTTTTCAATTCAGTAGATACATTTTATTTTCGTAAATTATTGATCTTTGGGTCTGTTGATCTATTGATCGATTTTTTGAATGACTGGCTTACAACTTGTTGCTCTGGATATGTTATTTAACATTGAATTAGGTTATATATTAATTTTTCTTTTATTATTTCTTTTTTTTTAGTATAAACCAACTTTGATCTTGTATCATTTCCTGAAATTCCTGAAAATGAATGAGGTCTTGGATACAGAAGCAAAAAAGAACTTCCTGATATATGAAAGGATTGATGGATGTCAGTCCTTCTGTGAGAGGGCAGTTCTGGCATAGGTCCTCCTCCCCCTGCTACATTCACTTAGGATATTTTACCCCCCCCCCCCAGCAAAGTTTCATATAAAAAAACTCAAATTATGAGTTTTTATTTAACAGTTCTAAAAGATTTACTCCCCCCCTCCCCCCAAGTACATTGGCTGTGACATTCTGATGATAGACATTTATATTTTTTGCTTTCATGCACTTTTTAGCACTTAGCCAAGATCCCAAAAATTCACCCCCCACTCACCCCACCCCTTGAAAAAAAATCAATGTTTAGTAAAAATAAAAAGCAGCCTAGAAACAGAGAAACAGGACAGAAAAATCCCATTAATGTGAGCAATCCAAATCACCTTATATAATGCTGACCTGTGCTTTGAAATCTACCACACTGAATAGAACTATTAAACAAAATAAAAATAATGTTTTAGGTAAATATAATATTATTTGAGAAGAAATTTGCTTTCAATTAATATATAATTTAGCTGCTTTTATTTGTCAGGTTTCCAAAATTAAGCTTTAATTGCATAGTCTGATCTATTTTTCACTGTATCACTGTAAAAAAGTCTTGTTAAAAATTAATATGCTTTAAATTTGCATAAATTTTTTATTTTCATAAAATTTGTAATTAAATTCTGTTTAATTTGGTTTATAACATGACTTATTTCAGTTGATTAGTTATATTAAAAAAAAATTCCAAAGTTGACTTGTTGATATGACTTATCACAGTTGGCAAAATGCCTGAACTTTTCTCAAAGTATGGTACCAAGAAAATCACGAAACAGGAATAATTTTTTTGCTTCAAGTAAATGGTTTTTTTTTTGTTATTCAAAAATAATGACCATTTTATATTCCCTCCACAGAAGCCCACTAGTTGATCCATAATCAAGCTCAGAGTTCAGGTTGATTTATATGGTCAGCACCAGAACCCTGTGTGGTTGACCACTCCTCTGCAAGATGGGAAAGAAAGAAAAATAGGCATAGTTGTCCAGATCAGTAGGCCGCACTGATCTGGCAGCCCTTCCCTTCCATTGCATTGTAAAAGAGAATATCTCTTTCGAAAGGCACTAATGGCCTACACCACAAGAAGGCAGGGTCAACATCAGTTGCTAAGCCTGGGCGGTTCTATGCGTCATCACAGGGGATTGGTGCATAGATCTCCTTCCAACGACTACCTTGCTGCCATTTACAGACCTTCTGTGTATTAGTTTTTTAAAATAATAGACAGATTTCAATTGATCGTTTGATTGACTGATTTCGATCAATTGATCAATTTTGTAAATCATCATCATCCTCCAGCAACCATGACCTGTGAAAGTCCAACCACACAATGCAATTTAGTTCTCCAAGCATATCTGTCCTGAGCTACATCTGGTCATTGCACACCAATTCTAACAAGGCCCTGTTTGACATTGTCTGCCCACTACATCCTAGTATCCACCTCTTTCTGAGGCCTTTATGCACACTGTTCATAGCCCTATATACTAATGTATAATTATCCATACAGGCAATATGGCCAAACCAATTGAGTCTCTCTCTACACAATATGCTGTTCAAAGGAGGTTGCCAACTCCTTTGCCTAACCTCAAAATTACTTACAAAGGTGAATCACCTAATGTCCAAGATATAGCATAAGCATTTAGAATCTAAGGCATCAAGTTTCCTGCCATCTTGTTTGAAAAGGGTCCAAGTTTTGCTACCATAACTAACTGTAGAAAGAACCAAACTATCATACAGTCTAATTTTATTCTTTAGGTGTATACGCCTATTTCTCCACACTCTCCATTGATTCTTAAAAGTCCCAGCAGCAATCCCTATTCATCTGTTAATCTCATGCTGCACATCACCAGTATCTGTTACATAGCTCCCAAGATAATAAAACTTTGACACCTGCTCAAGACTTCAGCCATTCATATTAAACTGAATCACAGCCTGCCTGACCAATTTTCATCACTTTAGATTTCTCTCTGTTTATAACCAAACCTACTCTACTATCAGTCTCATCAACAGCTCTAATGAAAGAGTTCATCTTATCAACATCATTTGCCAAATGGGCTAAATCATCAGCATAATCTAAATCAGAAATTTTCAGATCTCTAGACCATTTAAGCCCAAAATCTTTCCCTTACAATGAATTTCACATAACTTAATCAATAACCAAACTAGAGAGAAAAGGAGACAGAATACACCTTTGTTCAACACCAGAAGCAATGCTAAACCAATTGCTACAAGCCTTACCAGCTCTCACACACAACTCAGTGTTATTATAGAGAGCTTTCATTGTGTTAACTAACTTGCCTGGGATGCCATATGATCTCACAATCAACCACAAATTATGACGATCAACAGAGTCGAAAGCCCTTTTGAAATCAAACAAAGCTAGTAAACACAGGTTTCTGAAACTCTAAACATTTCTCAAGAATTTGCCTGAATGAAAATATTCTGATCTATACATCCCCAACCACTTTGGAATCCACATTGCTTATCACGCAATTGCTTGTCAACCAGATTCTTAATTCTATTAAGTACAATCATGCAAAAAACTTTATCTGGAACAGATAGTAGGCTGATATCCCTATAGTTATCACAAGAACTGTGATCACCTTTTTTGAAAATAGGGATAATAAAAGCTCTGGTAAAATCTTTAGGAACAATGCCTTTTTTATGAAAGATATTCGAAATTTCAGTCATCCATGTGGTAACTGAAACATTCCCAGCTCTAAGCATTTCACTAGTAATTTCATCTATCCCTGGGGATTTATGTGGTTTAAATTTAGAAATAGCCAAAATAACTTCAGACTGCATCATAGGACCAACATTAAAGCCAGTAATGCATCTATCATCATTGCAAACAATGGGAGTAGAACTAACCACATTGTGTTGAATGTCACTGAAATGCTCAACCCACCTAGCCGTGACAGAATCCTCACCTTCTACAACCTTACTTTGTTTATTCTTCAGTCCCTGTATATCTATCCATTTTCTACCACACAAAATATTAACTATCTGGTGCAGCTCACTGCTGTTGTTCTGTCTAATTCCTTCCTCAGCTTTGTCAGCCAAGCCATCAAACCAAAGATTCTTATCAGCTGCTAACTGATCCTTTACACTTTCTTGAGCTCTGTGTAAATGCTTTGTATTTGGACTAGTACGGTATTGATTAAGGACATCCTTGCAGTTCTTGCTTTCTGAAATAAGCAAGTGCCTTATCTTGCAAATAATTTTGCCTCCTCTGCTTCTTTTTTCCTAAAAGTGTACTATTAGTTTCAAGAAAAAGGTTGTTTAAAATGGTCCCATTCTTCCTCAACTTCAGCAGTAATCAAACCATGACTGTCATAATGACTAAGTAACCTATTGTGGCAAGCTTTACCTATAACTGGGTCTTTCAGAGCTTCAGTATTAAAGATAATTTTTTTAAATTTAGCACAACACTTTTTAAGTTTAATTTGCAAGACACTTTTAACAAGGTAATGGTCAGATCCAATTTCAGCTCCCCTATATGACTTGGTGTTCCTAAGAGAACTGGCCCATTTGTTGTTAATTAATATATAATCAATTATATTCTTATGCATCAATCTGGTGAAACCCATGTCATGGTGTTTATAATAAGTGTTAGTTATTCTCAAACCATTAAGTGTACTTACCTGTAGGAGATATTGCCCATTGTAACTACAAATACCAAAAGGGCCTAACTCCTCTTTCCAAAGGTCAGAGTCAGTACCATCTTTGGCATTGAAGTCACCCAGAAGATTCCTTTCTTGCCAGAATTCAAAATATCCTGAAGTTGTCCTTAAAACCTATCCTTCTCATCCTCAGTGGGGGGGGGGGGGGGCATAACTGCAGATAACATTCAAGTCTTTAATGCTTGTCTGAAATTTTGCTGTAAGAAACTTTTCATTAATGCACTCATATCCTAGAAGAGCATCACTGACATGTCTGCTGAGAAGTAAGTTTATGCCTTGGAGATGCCTTTTATCTTCCTTTCCTGAAAAGAGAAATTTAAATTTATTTTTAAAAATCTGACCTTAATCTATCCATCTGGTCTCTTGCAAGCCAAGAATATCTAAATTATAATGGTGGAATTATGTGAGGACATCAAGAGAATAACCTCTGTGCAGGGTCCTCACATTCAAACTATCTATGGAGAGAAAATGGTTAATGGTATTTTTAAAGAAGCTATATTGAGAGAGGAAATGCCAACAATATCAGACAGCCCCCTAATTGCAGGCATGAGGCAAAGACCCGTTCTCCCACTACTAGAGGCTGAAGCCATCTACACTGGAAGACTTCCACCAATATAGAAATTGACAGTGTCCATAAAAGCATGCGTTCAGGTGCCTGCAATGACCTGCTTAGGATTATCCACTAGTTGATAAAACTTATTATGTGAATCTATTCACTTGTGGCTGTCGACCCACACACAAATGGAAAACACAGTGGAAGATTTTCCTTCCACAGAAATCCACCAATGCAGCAAATTCAGGATCCATAATCAAGCTCAGAGCCTTCTTCTAGTCCGGTTGGTGTGTATGGTCAGCACCAGGATCCTGTATGGTTCACCACTCCTCAGCAGGGTAGAAAAAAAAAAGTAGCCATAGTTGTCCCGATCAGTAGGCCACAGTGATCTGGCAGCCCTTCTCTTCTGTTTACTTCCACAAGACAGTATCTCGTTTGAAAAGTACTAATGGCTTGCACCATGAGAAGTGAGGTTGAAATACATAATTCTGGCTTGAAAAATAACACTTTCTTTTTTCCTTTGATGCTTAACTTATTAAACTGGGAAATAAGGAATTTGTTAAAGCCATCTGATCATGATTACTTAGACCCAATATTCGGGATTACTGATTTATTTATTAACATTACTCTATGCTGAAGCAACTTCCTGATTTAAGTGCACGAGTTTGATTTGAACTACATATTATCAACAAAATTTTCCTTGACACTTTGAAATTCTCCTAAAAATTAACCAAAAACTGCTATGTTTAAAATCTGAAGATTTTGGAAGTAATTACCAACTATGTTCTTCTGTTTCCCCCTTCACCTGGGGTGAGGGTGGCTCAGTTGGTAGTGTGCCAGGCTTGTAATCTGCAGTTCCCAAGTTTCCAACTTTCTGTTGTAATCTGCAGTCCCCAAGTTTCCAACTTTCTGTTGTAATCTGCAGTCCCCAACTTTCTCTGAGCCTTCGGTGTCCTTTGGACCTGACCATTTAGCCCATTGTGTGCAAAAAAGTGCTGCTCAGAGGTAAAACAATCAAACTCTGTTCCCCCCCCCCCCATTTTACACTCTTTTCTGCCTTAAACCTTACACTGCCACGACCTTGAAAATATGGGTTCATGAAGCCTGCATATACCTTGATTGTTAGTACCAAAGTAATGTTGGCATCGATAGGAGAAAAGATAAGTCAAGGATATACTCACACAGGAACAGCTAGTTGGGCAACCATTGAAAAAGTTCAGGAGCCACTGAAAACACTGGTTTACAAGGTTTTTATAATGTGAACAATTGTAGCTGGCTTTAATTATTTTTCAGGTGCTGATTTCAGATCTGGCCTTAAAAAATGGCTAGCACGTTACATTTTTATGTTATTGGTCATTTTGACTCCTATTAAGATCTTCCTATTCCAACACCTCCAGGCAAATGGGAGGATATTAGATATTTTACCTTTTGTGACTGGCAACACTGATTGCCAAGTGGGAGAAAACATGTAACAGTAACCTAACTTCAGACCACCATTCTTGTTGTCTTCATTGCAGGAGGAACATATGCTGTATGTTGAAGAGTTAATTTTGCCGTTTAAATGGCACAAAGGCAGTGTCGCGGATGTGTTAATGTGCCAGATGAGTTTTGTTATGTATGTGGAAATTATATTTTAAAATCCCAGGGTAGTTCTTTAACAAAGATTGTGAAGAAATCCTATAAAATATTTGAATTCAGCACCCCAAAATTAGTTAAAAGCATCCTATTTGACCAGTGTTATAAAAAAAAGCTTTAATTTGTTGTCTAATGAAAATAAATGCTTGCAGCAAAATGCAGAAACAGATCCTTATAGTGATGATGCAGCAGTGATTGGAGAAATAAAGGACTGCATAAATGAAATCATTGTAACCATTTCTAATGCAGATGACAAACTCTAAATTTCGTAAAATGTAGGATTTATGCATCGAACCTATGTTTTACCAAACAGTATTAGTAAAAGCCAGAAAAATCTGCTATCTCAATTTTGGCTTTTATCATTCACTATTGGTAAAACTTCACATTCCATAAGTAGATGGTAAAAGTAAGAAAAAAAAAGGTTTTTTGTACAATTGAAAAAGAGTTTAAAATGTATAGAGTACAAAAATATGTAGGCTAAATACAGAGAAAGGTATAAATTTAGTAACTCACTTTTGTAATTGAATCTCTTCCATTTTCAGTTTTATAAATTACATTTTTTCAAACATGCATTTATGAACATGATCCAAGTTGCATTTTAAAAATCAAAACTCAAAAGAATAGATAATGCAAAAAATATAAAAATTGAGAAATTGAAATTTCCGAAATTTACTTTTCAAAGTTTTTTTTAATGCTGTTTCAAAACTTGTTGCAACTAGGTGAGCTATTATGATATTTAGAATTGCACAGCATGCCATAGGATTTAGACAAGCATTTTTTTTTTTGTTAAGGTAGAATTCATCCTCTTGTTTATCTATAATCACTGCTAACAAACATTTAGGATCAGTTTTTAAAAGTGGCGGCAACATAATATGGTCATTCACATTTGGACTGAAGGCAGTTTCAAAGGTTGGAGGTGCTTTGAACATGTTGCGATATTCAGGGCAGATCAAAACTTCTCACTATTTACTACCTGTTTGTGGTAAAGGTTACATTTACCAAACTCCATTGGTAAAATCCTGAAATAAAATGATGAAGCCTGCATATACCTTGATTTTGCAAATAGTTGGATTTTTTGGACTTTTACCAACATTGTTTGGTAAAACCTGGGTTTTACCAAAATTCGGGCTGTTATGGTAACACACATATAACATATATATATATGTAAGCGTTTCAGAGCTCCTACATAATGCCAGTTTTTTTCAATTTATTCCTCAACTTGATATATTAAAAAATAAAAACTTGAAACTGCCATTAGCACAGTGCAGGAGACAGGATTGCCATGGGCTAAAACCTTGATTCCTACCACTTCCCCACTAGCAGACAGAGAGCTCCAATGAGTTGTTTCTTAAACATCTGACCATCTGTGTTCTCAATAAAACGAGTTCAATTGTCAAGGGAGCATTTTATTAATAGAGGATTTCACTGATTTCCATGAAAACACATCTTATAATTTTAATGTCTCTTAATTTATTTTTTCTATTATCAGATATCTTTTACAAAAGGAATAAATGAAAATAAATAAATAGCTTCTCAAGCAGCTGCTTGCCATAGAGGTCAGACAGGATCCTGTCAGTTTATATGCCATAGTAGAAGGTCTGTGAGGATGGCAGGACCTCAGCAGAAAAACAACACAAACATCCATGCCTTATCCGGAGCTCGAACCCAGGTCCCTTAGATCAATATGCAAGTGTGCTAACTACTTGACTACTGGAATACGGAGAGAAAAATTGATATTTCTTTGATCATGTGATCATCAACATCATAGGAGCATGATATCAATCAGCAAACATCTGGTTTCAATTTGAAATTTTAGTGCGCACTTGTTTGGCTGTATAGATTGATGTTTATTGCTGCATTTAGAAATTACTGAAGTGTTTTTACATTTTGTTTTGCTGATGAAATATAGTTTTTTTAAGGATAAATAAGTAATACTACAATAAGTAAATACTGCAATGGATATTTTAGTAATGTTGAAAAAGAAAATTATGAGTTTTTTTCTAAATTATTTCATTGACTCTGAGAGTGATTTAGATCAATTCTTTAAGATTCTGAAGGGGGATATTAATTCCACTACTTCTAGAATTATTTATATTGCTATTCAAATATATACTGCAATTAGAAAGAATAACTACTTGGAAGTTTGACCAAAAATTTAATCATATGGCATACATGATTTAAAATGGTAGCTACTTTAGGAGGCATCTGATTAGGACATCATAACGAAAGATTTAATTTTTAAATGATAGGATGAAGTTTAGTATATTTTTGATTTAAACTTAAGTAATTTGATAACTAGTATTCAGAATTGGTGATTTTTTAAGTCAAGTTTTTGCTGTTTTCATAAAATTGAATCTTTTTATCATAGTCAATATATAATGCAAATTGATCTGAAAGGGTTTGATCTCAATTTCAGTGGTTAAAATAAACTATATTTGCTCTGAAATATTTTTATTTAATTTCTTCATAGCTCTTTGTCTTTTTTAGTTATTTATTTTTCAGTTCTTATTTAAATAATCTTGTTTGTAAAACAAAATAAAGTTTTGTAGCATTGATACCTTAGTCTTAGAGTTTGCAGATTAGAAAAAAACGCCATTGTATGTAGTTTGCATAAATGACCAAATAATTTTGAAAAAAATAACTGATTAATTAAAGATTTAAGTAATGATAGAAATATGAATTATATAAAGTAATAAAATACTTCAGAAAATATGGCAAGATTAATTACAAAAGATGCATAAAACCTAAATAAAATTCAATGTTACAAAATTCACTGTATTAAATAATTAGACATGTTCTCAGATTGCACTTTCACTAAAGTGGCATGCATGTGTTATCAAATATACACTTTGCACATTGCAAAATGGTTGAGCTTTTTCTGTGGAAATTTTCCCTTCTTTGATGGATTTTAAGGCTACTAATTAATATCGGATGTTAATTTATCAACTACAAAGTTCTCACCATGAAGTTTCTCTGTTATGAGTTATTTGCTTTTTGTAATGGCTGGTACACTCGAGAGTTCTTGGCACATTGTGTTATCTCAGACATTCAGTGCAATGTACATGTGCAATATCAGCATGGAGGACATGTATGTCTTCATTTGCAGGTGCCATATTGTTGGTGTGCAGTCCTTGCACCTAACCCTAGAGAAACCTGTATGTTTTTTTTTACTGTTGTTGGATAGCTGTTGAAGGATGTAATTTGCTGATATTTCGTAATTGCAAGTAGACACAATTTTTGATTCTCAACATTATTTTGCAACATTTATTAAAGATGTCAGAATTTGTAGCCTTCTAAGAACATTATCAACATAAAAAATTTAACTTATTAAAAATTAGAATTTAATATAGAAAAGCAATGCATATCTAATTATTTAATACAGTTAATTTTGTGATATTAAATTTTAACTTTTATTTACTGTACTTTCAACTAAATTTTTTGTAAGATTCAATAAAGTTTTCAACCCAGCAATAATTTACATGATTATTCTGTAATTTAATTGCTATTGTGCAGCAATATTCGCTACAGTTTGTCTATATGTTGCATTAAGCAACATTTTTACAGCATTTGTTTAAAAATTATCAAGAATTTTACAAAAAAAATACATTAAAAATAATTACAATAAAAAATTACAATTACAAAATACAGCATAATTGTGTTAAAACTTATCATTAAGAATTTTACAATTTACACTCTTATGTCTTAAACCATAGAGGTTGTAGCATGTTAAGTAAATTAAGAAAATTTATCTTATCAGTGGTGTTTGTCACCACTTGTACCTTCTTAACTTATACTAGTCTTCGTAACTTATATTAATCTATGGTTTAAGACATAAGAGTATAAATTGTAAAATTCTTAATAAGTTTTAACACGATTATGCTGTAATGTTTTTTATTGTAATTATTTTTAATTGTAATTTTTTTTGTAAAATTTTTAATGATAATTTTTAACACGATTATGCTGTAAAACTGTAAATATAAGTATTACTACATAGTTATTATAGTAGTTGATATTGCATTATCTTTTGCCACTTCGGCATTCACTTTTAACTCATGTGAGCTTATAAAACACCCAAGTTCTCCAAAGTTCAAGACATCCAGAGTGATGGATTGTTTTTTTTTAGTTTAGAATTGTAGACCACAGGTAATGGAGATGGTGACCATTATTATTTGTGCAACATGGAGTCACAGATGACATGTCTATTTGTTGCCAATGGCACTGATAGCTTGATATAATCATTCCTCCTTTTTGGGGGGCCAATGCAACATTACAATGTTCACATCCTTCTTTCTTGGCTGGCACATACTCTGAAGTATTTGATGGTGACGTCAGGTTACCAGTAATATTTTTTATGCTTTAATATGACTATTCCCATGTTTCACATTCTTTACAATTCTTTTTAATTCATAGCATGCTCAACTAGCATATATTAAGCCTTTAACGTTTCAGCATTCAATTAAAATTTATCTGATAAATGAACTAATAAACATTCAAACATAACTAAATGATAAAATCAAACTAGACTAAAAGCTACATGTATGTCGTTGTGAGTGATGTATTTATAGATCTCTTCCTCTAGCAGTGTTAGTTGCTGTTACGGTAATATTCTTTGAGCAGAAGATTCCATGCAGTTGGTAGGGGTATTATGCCTGTATGGTATAAACTCTTTTTTTCCCTATTAATATACTAATCCTATTACTTTCCCTATTAATATACTTACAATTCCATGATTGTGCTTAATAAAAATCCTTAGGAACCATGATAATCTGAGCATTTTAGTGATGTTCTAAACAATGTGGTTAGTTTTACTCCCATTGTTTGCAATGATGATAGATGCATTGGTGGCTTTAATGTTGGCCCTATAACACAATCTGAAGTTATTTTGGCTATTTCTAAACTTAAACTTTATAAATCCCCAGGGGTAGATGAAATTACCACGGAAATGTTTAGAGCTGGGAATGTTTTGGTTACCACATGAATAACTGAAATTTTGAATACATTTTGAATACAGAGAGCTTAATAAACATGTAAAGGATCAGTTAGCTGCTGATAAGAATCTTTTCCTTGTTTTCTGTAGAGTTCGGTTGATATTTTGTGGGGGTTAGTAATATTGCTGATATTTCTTCTTTTTTTAATTTGTTTTCTATTATTGTGTTATTAATAGAAATGGCTACATGTTTTGCATCGCACATGCAATGCGAAACGTAGCCATTTGATTTTATCATTTAGTCTTGTTTGAATGTTTTATTACTTTATTTATTAGACAAATTTTTATCGAACATTGAAATGTTAAAGACTTAATATACGCTAACTGAACATGCTATGAATTAAAAAGAATTGTAAAGAATGTGCAACAAGTGAATAGTCATTTTAAGGCATAAAAATAGGACTAGTAACCTGACATCACCATCAAATACTCCAGAGTATGTGCCAGTCAAGAAAGAAGGGTGTGAACTATTGTAGTTCACATCAGCCCCATAAAAGGGTGGAATGATTGCATCAAGTTGCCAGTGCCATCAGCAGCAAATAGAAATCTGTCATCTGTGACTCCATGTTGCACAAATAATAATGGACACAATCTCCATTACCTGTGATCTACAATTCTAAACAGTACATGTAAATGGTAGATAGGTAGTGACTGGAAGGAGAGCTATGCACTAATCCCCTATGATGATGCATAGAACTGGTCAAGCCTGGCACCTAATGTCTGACCCTGCCTTCTTGTGGTGCAGACCGTTAGTACCTTTCGAAAGAGATACTCTCTTGTGGAAGTGAACGGAAGGGGAGGGCTGCCAGATTAGTGTGGCCTACTGATCTGAAGAACTCTGGCTACTTTTCTTTTTTTTTTCTACCCTGCTGAGGAGTGGTCAACCACACAAGGTCCTGGTGCTGACCATATAAACCTGCTGGACAGATATAAGGCTCTGAGGTTGATATGGATCCTGATATTGGTGCACTGGTGGGTTTCTGTGAAAGGAAAATCTTTCACTATGTTTTCTGTTTGTTTGTGGGTTGACAGCTCCAAGTGAATAGATTCACAGGATATGTTTAGCAGCTGGTGGATAATCCTGAGCAGAGGATATCGCAGGCACCTGAACTCTTTGCTTCTACTGGCATCGTCAAATTCTACATTGGAGGAAGTCTTCTAGTGTAGATGGCTTCAGCCTTTAGTGGTGGGGGAATGGGTCTTTGCCACATGTCTGCGATAGGGGGCTGTTTGATATTGTCGCTATTCCCTCTCTTAATAAACATTGTTTCTTTAAACATCCCACTAACCATATTCTCTCCATAGGTAGTTGGAATGTGAGGACTCTGCACAGAGCTTTTTCTCTTGATGTCCTCACACAAGAATTCCACCGTTATAATTTAGATATTCTCGGCTTGCAAGAGACCAGATGGACAGATAAAGGTCAGATTCTTAAAAATAATGTTAAATTTCTCTTTTCAAGGAGGAACATAGTAAACATCACCAAGGTGTGGGTCTGCTTCTCAGCAGACACGCTAGTGATGCTCTTCTAGGCTATGAGTGCATTAATGAAGGGTTTCTTACAGCAAAATTTCAGACAAGCATTAAAGACTTGAATGTTATCTGCTGTTATGCCCCCCCCCCCCCCTCCCACTGAGGATGCCAATGAGGATGAAAAGGATAGGTTTTATTGACAACTTCAGGATATTTTAAATTCTGTCAAGAAAGGTGATATTACCCTTGTTCTTGGTGACTTCAATGCCAGAGTTGATAATGACTCTGACCTTTGGGGAGGGGGTGATAGGCCCTTTTGGTATTGGTAGCTGCAATGGGCAACCTCTCCTACAGGTAAGTAAACTCAATGGTTTCAGAATAACTAACACTTATTACAAACATCGCGACATACATAAGTACACATGGGTTTCACCTGATGGGCTTCATAAGAATATGATTGATTACATATTAATTAATAGCAAATGGGCTAGTTCTGTTAGAAATACCAGGTCATATAGGGGAGCTGAAATTCGATCTGACCATTACCTTGTTAAAAGTGTCTTGCAACTTAAACCTAAAAAGTGTTGTGCTAAAGTTAAAAAATTTACCTTTAATACTGAAGCTCTGAAAGACCCAGTTATAAGCTAAAGCTTACCATGATAGGTTACTTAGCCATTATGACAGTCATGGTTTGCTTACTACTGAAGTTGAGGAAGAATGGGATCATTTTAAACAGACATTTTTGGAAACTAACACTACTCTTTTAGGAAAAAAGGATCAGAGGAGGCAGAATTATTTGAGTGATAAGGCACTTGAACTTATTTCAGAAAGGAGGAACTGCAGGAATGTCCTTAATCAGTACCCTACTAGTCCTAATAGAAAGGATTACAGAGAGCTTAATAAACATGTAAAGGATCAGTTAGCTGCTGATAAGAATCTTTTCTTGATGGCTTGACTGACAAAGCCTAGGAAGCAGTTAGACAGCACAACAGCAGAGAGCTATACCAGATAGTTAATGTTTTGTGTGGTAGAAAACGGACAGGTACACAAGGTTTGAAGGATAAACAAGGTAAGGTTATAGAAGGGGAGGATTCTGTCATGGCTAGGTGGGCTGAGCATTTCAGTGATGTTCTAAACAATGTGGTTAGTTTTACTCCCATTGTTTGCAATGATGATAGATGCATTGGTGGCTTTAATGTTGGCCCTGTAACACAATCTGAAGTTATTTTAGCTATTTCTAAACTTAAACTTTATAAATCCCCAGGGGTAGATGAAATTACTACGGAAATGTTTAGAGCTGGGAATGTTTCGGTTACCACTTGGGTGACTGAGATTTTGAATATCTTTTATGATAAAGGTGTTCCTAAGGATTTTACCAGAGCTATTATTATAAGGTGATTGCATTTCTTGTGATAACTATAGGGGTATCAGACTACTCTCTGTTCCAGGTAGAGTTCTTTGCATGATTGTGCTTAATATAATTAAGAATCTGGTTGACAGTCAATTGCGTGATGAGCAATGTGGATTAAGAAGTGGTAGGGGATGTGTGGATCAGATATTTTCACTTAGGCAGATTCTTGAGAAATGTTTAGAGTTTCAGAAACCTTTGGTTGCTAGCTTTGTTGATTTCAAAAAGGCTTTCGACTCTGTTGATCGTCATAATTTGTGGTTGATTGTGAGATCATATGGTATACCTGACAAGTTAGTTAACATAATGAAAGCTCTCTATAATAACACTGAGTTGTGTGTGAGAGTTGGTAAGGCTTGTAGCAATTGGTTTAGCATTACTTCTGGTGTTCGACAAGGGTGCATTTTGTCTCCTTTTCTCTTTAGTTTGGTTATTGATTATGTTATGTGAAATTCACTGCAAGGGAAAGATTTTGGCCTTAAATGGTCTAGAGATCTGAAAATTTCTGTTTAGATTATGCAGATGATGTTGATGAGATGAACTCTTTCATTTGGTTTGTTGATGAGAATGGTAGTAGAGTAGGTTTGGTTATAAACAGAGAGAAAACTAAAGTGAGGAAAATTGGTCAGGCAGTTGGTGCTTCAGTCGCTCTGAATGGTTGTGCCCTTGAACAAGTGTCTCAGTTTAACTTGGGAGATATGTAATAGATACTGCTGATGTGCGGCAAGAGATAAATAGTGATTGCCATTGGGACTTTTAAGAATCTATGGAGAGTGTGGAGAAATAGGCATATACACCTAAAGGCTAAAATTACACTGTATAATAGTTTGCCTCTTTCTAGGGTTAGTTATGGTAGTGAAGCTTGGACACTTTGTAAATGAGATAACAGGAAACTAGATGCTTATGTAGTATCTTGAGCATTAGGTGGTTCAACTTTGTAACTAATGATGAGGTTAGGCAAAGGAGTTGGCAACCTTCTTTGAGAGAAACTCCGCTGGTTTATCCATGTTGCTCGTATGGATAATTATAGATTGACGAATAGGGTTATGAACAGTGTGCCTAAAGGCCTCAGAAAGAGGGGGAGACCTAGAATGTGGTGGGCAGACAACTGCATCCTAGGTCTCCCCCTCTTTCTGACATCAAACAGGACCTTATTAGAATTGGTGTGCAGTGGCCAGATGCAGCAGATGTAGCTCAGGACAGACTTACTTGGAGAACTAAATTGTACAGTCTGGTTGGACCTCCGTAGCCCATGGCTGCTTGAGGATGATGATGACCATCATCTATCACTCTGGAAGTCGAACTTTGGAGTACTTGGGTATGTTTTAAGCTCACATGAGTTAAAAGTGAATGCTGAAGTGGCAAAAGATAATGTAATATCAACTACTGTAATAATTATGTAGTAATATTTATATTTAATGTTATTATAAGTTAAGAAGGTACAAGTGGTGACTAATACCACTGATATGATAAATTTTCTTAATTTACTTAACATGCTACAGCCTCTATGGTTTAAGAGATACGAGTGTAAAATGTAAAATTATTAATGATAAGTTTTATACTGTTGCTTAACACAATGCATAGATAAACTAGAGAATATAGCTGCTCAGTAGCAATTAAATAGATAGATAATTTTTGTTTCGGATAACGTTTTACAGTACACAAAAACTTTTGAGGTCTCACAAGAGTAAGCTCGTTCGTGAGCATAATCATGTTAAACTGATTTTTTGTAAGAGTTAAAATTGTGCAATTTTCTTTAAAAATGCTTATAAAATTTTACTCGTCTATCTTTTTTTTTTTTAATTTTCTTAACTCCAATTGAATGTTCTTTCTTTTGGTATATAACATGACCTATTTTTGTTGATCAGTTATTTTTCTTTGAATTTCAAAGTTGACTTGTTTATTTGAGTGGTCACAGCTGGTGAAAAGCCTGGACTTTCTCAAAGTACAGTACTGCAAAAGAAAAAAAAAATGACAAAGAGAGTAATTTTCTTCACTTAGGAAAAAATCTATTTTTCTGTTTTTCAGAAATAATTAGCCTTTCTGTTTATATGCAGTATAGTTACTTACCGCTCTTGGCTACTGATCTACGGGACCTGGGTTCAAGCCCCGGGTAAGGCATGGATGTTCGTGTTGTTTTTCTGCTGAGGTCCTGCCATCCTCTCAGATCTTCTACTGTGGCATATAAACTGACAGGCTCCTGTCAGACCTCTGTGGCAAGCAGCTGCTTGAAGGGGTATTTATTTTATTTTTATTATAGTTACTTTTGTCTATTGTTTTTTTTTTAGAAATTTTTATTTGCATTGTCAGATGCATTTTTCTACTATATGTCTCTACACTGAAAAAACAATTTATTATATGCACCTATTTAATAACGTGTGTCCACCTTTCATCCTCAGTCAGGGATTCTACCAGAGGTTGGAAACAGTTCTGGTGATATTGCAGCCCTATGATTCTAGGACAGCAATACATGAAGCATCAAGAGTTGGCAATGGTGGGTTTTGGGCTTGAATGTGTTGTTCCATTTCATCCCACCGATGCTCAATAGAGTTCAAATCTGCAGAGTGAGAGGGCAGTTTAAGGGTTGTGAACTCATTGGGATGTTCATCCAGTCCTTTGCCATACTAGGGGTGATGAGATGGACTTTGTCTTGTTGAAAGATGGCATCCTGCTGTGGGAAATGTATGCCATGAATGGATGTAGGTGGTTGGTGAGTACATCAGCATAGCCTTGTGCAATGATGGTGGTCTCAATAGGTACAAGGTACCCCAAACATACCCCGTAACATTGCACTTCCTCCACCAATCTGTAACACCCAGACTTGAGAGTTGGGGTCCATGACCTAGTGTGGTCTACACCACTCACTCAGCCTCCCATCGGTGTGTTGTAGTTAGAACTTCATTCATTGATCAAGCTACCCATTTCCAGTCTTCTATGGGCCATTGGCGATGTTCCTTTACCCACTACTGCCTCATAACCTTGTGACATGCTATTAACTAGAGTATTTGATATGGGCATCTGCTGCCATAGCCAAGTCATGCCATCATACATTGAATGATTTTTGTACAAACCTTTGTAACTGTTCCATCATTGAATGTCGATGCCATCATCTGCATCGTGGACATCCATTCTAATGTTCCAATATGGGAGAGGTGGCATTCACCTCGAACATCAATGGCCTGGTTAGGGCCACATATTTCCCGATGGCTGCAGGTTTTGCCACTTTTGATTAGTCCTGGTACACGAGCAACGTTCACACATGGAAATCCCAGACATTCTGCAGTTGAAAATAAGGAGCACCCTATCTTCCTCACACTGACTATCTGCTCATAATTGAACTCATTAAAGTTGTTATGTTTACCATCATAACAGTTGCAGATACATTATACATCAGGTAGATATCTCACCTGTTTATAGCCCTCAAGGGATTTTGGCTGGCCACATTATTGTGGCAGAGTAGGAGCAGGTTTTAAGATGGGTGTCATATATATAATAAATTGTGCTTTCAGTTTATAAAAGCTGTATTAACCCTTAATTGGTTTGAAATTGTTGGGTTTATGAAATTGAACCTCACTGTGGTGGCTGGATTTATTTTAAAGTGTTTTCAGAAAATAAAATGAACAGTTTTAGAATCTCATCCTGAAGTAACTAATGAATGGAAATATGTCATATTACATACCAAAAGAAACAGCATTTAAATGTGCTTAATAAAACTGCAAAAAATTTGTGGAAAAAGTGGTAAGGTAAATTTTTTAAGCATTTTTTAAAACAGCAAAATTTCACTGTGTTTTTTCCATTTTATCTTTAGTAAAGTAATAAAATATATATTTTCCGTTTTTTTTTCTATATTATTTTATTCTAATATAAACATTTCATAATATTTCTATTAATGCTTAAATCTTTCATTTATTTAATTTTTTCTAAATATTTTTAGTCGTTTATGTGTATAACGCATAATGCATGTTCTTAGACTTTTGACTAGCAGCCAAACTCTAAGCTAAGAAAAGCAGTGTCATAAAAAATCATTTTGCTTTAAAAACAGAATGGTTTAAATAAAATTTTAAAAATATATCAGAAAAGTGATAAAGAACTATGAAAAAAATTCAGCAAAATGTTTCAAAGCATTTAAAGTTTTACTGGAGCAGTTTTACTGAATTTGAGAATGAGTCGCTTTATTACAAAGCTGATAACTGCTACGGAAAAGTTTAATTCTAAAATTCCTGCAGAAATTTTGGTTAAAAATCGCAATTTGCTGACCTTAATTAGTTTATTTTGGTCGAGTTGGGTTGTTTTACCTCTGAGTCGCATTTTTTGCACATCATCATCATCATCCTCAAGCAGCCAAGGGCTACGGAGGTCCAACCAGACCATGCAATTTAGTTCTCCAAGCAAGTCTATCCTGAGCTACATCTACTGCATCTGGCCACTGCACACCAATTCTAACAAGGTCCTGTTTAACATTGTCTGCCCACCGCATCTTAGGTCTCCCCTTCTTTCTGAGGCCTTTAGGCACACTGCTCATAACCCTATTCACCAATCTATAATTATTCATACAGGCAACATGGCCAAACCAACGAAGTCTCTCTCTGTACAATACGCTGCTTAAAGGAGGTTGCAAACTCCTTTGCCTAACCTCATCATTAGTTACAAAGTTGAACCATCTAATGCCCAAGATACTGCGTAAGCATCTGGAATCAAAAGCATCCAGTTTCCTGTTATTTTGTTTACAAAGTGTCCAAGTTTCACTACCATAACTAACCCTAGAAAGAACCAAACTATTATACACAATGGGTTAAATGACCAGGTCACAAGGACCCAAAGTCTCAGAAAAGGTTGTGGGAGGGGAGCCATTGGAACAACTGTTGGGAGACAAGTGGTAGCCTCTTGTCAAGGCCATCTAGCTTGTTCTTTACGTGCACAGTGTGGCTCTCCTGCACACAGGGTCATTGCTCTCTTGCAGACAGGGTTACAGCTTAACATCCTTTCCAATGGATGGTGACCTTTCCAAGCCCATCGATGTCCTCTACTGACTGTGGGCAAAGTGGGGAGTTTTGTGGAGGTAAATCGAATGTTGACCCAGCTGGGACTCAAACCTGGAAACTGCAGATTACGAGCATGGCATGTTACTGACAGCCATTTCCACCCCTTATTTGGTAAAAATGCAATTAATAAAGTCTTACCTTTTAAAAATCATGCTTTTTAGTAATCATAATGTTCTTACGACTGCCACCATTTATAGATCACTAGCTGTTTCATTTTCGATGTTATGAAATTAATTATTGTTTATAATCGCAGTATCCATTTGAGAAGCAATAAAAAATAATTTTAGGAGCATTAGAGTAAAAAAAAAGTTTACAATCAAAAGTCTGCTAAAATACTGATCGAAAGCTGATGTTTATAGTTCCCAGATGACACAATTTCCATAGTAATAAAAGCAATATCTTTACATTAAAATTTAGAAAGTATTACAATTCTGCTAGAGTTATAAATCGCACAACTACCAGGAATCACAACTGGTTTTTAATCTTTGTACAGTACTGCAGAATAAAGTTATAAACGAAATCATTGTTTTGCTTGATGCTATTTAGGTGACTGAACATGTGTATATGTTCACTGCATACTCAAATAGATTTATTTTTAAACTTTATCAAAATATTTTCAAGTGGAATCAACAGCTAAAAATATATATAGATTTAAATGTATTTTCCTTATTTGATTAGAAGAAGTTGAAAAAAAATCAGATTCATATTTGAATTTTTTTTCACAATCTTATAGTACGGAAATGAAATTTACTTCTCATGTCACAAGAATTTGAAACATTAAATGATTATTAGGGCTCCGACACAGAGTGGATTGAAATGAAACTAGTCATCTTTTTCATTATATATTTTATTTTCATAAAATGCAGCAGGAAATGTTGATTAACCCATTTCTTCCCAGTGTTGCGTGTACGCAACACTTGGGAAGAAATGGGTTAATTAGGCATACAATATGCCATATTCCTTTCATTAACTATTGTGCAAAAATGTTTTAAAATTCCCTTTTTTTTTGGCTTATAATACATTTAAAAAAAAGGCTGACCACAGGGTACAATTCAATTTTTCAGGCCTGGCCAGGATTAAACCTATTTCAGTATTCCTAGAATTATTTTTATTGTTTATTCCAGCATTCTAATCGTCATTCCTGCCACTGAAATCGAAACTATAGTTAGCAAGAAGTAGTAATGATAAACTTATATCACCATGTTCTCGAATTATTGATGAAATGTTCACTATCACTCCATTGTGTTGAAAACCTGATGTGGGTCACTCCTACTTATGTTGTTATCACCACAGTTAGGGGGTCTTCTTCCCTGTCTATGGCACAGATGACCTGTATATGTTGCAGTTTTTGGGGCTGTATTCTCCTGAGCTCGTTTGTTATCTTTTGTTCCTGGCACAACGCCACAGTAGTTCATTTTTTTGATCAATTAACAACAGTCATCTTATACACCACAGATGCAAAAAAAGTGGACAAACGTTTTCTTCTATATACACCTCCAACTTGTTTTGCTGAGTTCCTGCCACATTTGATTAATTGAATAAGGTTTTGGATGTTTTAGTGGCAATGATTTCTTCATGATATGTTGTAACCATGACATACTGGGGAGGCTGCCTATGTACTTCTTCCTTTCTATATGAGGTTGTTGTGCTGCCTGCATTTGGGAATGTTGTTGTGAGTGATGTTTAGCTTGGTATTCTAGTTTTTTTATCGTTACTGCTGTTGCTATAGGATAGCTGGCTGTTGATGCTGCTTCATATATGGTTTGTTGCTCTTTGTGCTGCAAGTGGAGAGTGGATTTTTTGCATAATTACATACTTGTAATTATGCAAAAGATGCTCCTTTAATGCTTGTCTTTTTGCTATGCAGTTGGTGAGCTGAGTCATGTAGTATAAATATTAGTGGTGCGATGGCTTTCCTATATACTTGTGTTGTGAAGTGAATAATATTGTTACAGATATTTAGTTGTATTTTTATTTGACAACAGTATGTGAATTCATAATGAATAGACAATAAATGAACTGATTTAATAACTGAGGCAATAAATTTACATGAATAACATGAAAATTTAAGTATCAGTAATATGAAATACTAATATGCTAATCAACTATATTAAATGATCCTGACATTCACTAAAAACTAAGTGATAAACTATTATAACTTTTGAAAATCGAAATATAAATACAACTTTCACTAGTCACCTTACCATTGGTTATACATCACTTATGAAAAAAAGGATGCCTTCTACACTGATTAAGATGCACTTTTGTTTTGCTACCAAACGAAACTACTTTTACCACCATATATCGACAATTTGAAATCATATCCATGCACACATCAAGGAAAACCTTTCTTTTGCATACTATTACAACTCTCTACTATTCTTCTCCTTTGAAATCATCATGTTCCAATACATTCATGACATAATTCACACTCTGCTGTATCTTGCGTGTCTTGTAGTACCACAATATTGTTTTCATTTTTGCATATGCATAGTCCACTTCAATATATCCAGGAAAGGTAGCCATTTGTCATGCTCACGCTTAGAGGTAAAGTTTATGGTGGGGAAAATATTGCTCATTTCAGTATGCAATTTATTGGGGCTAATCTTCATAGTATCATAAATGACAAGCATGTCACCAATATAGTATTAGTACAGCTCATTTTTGGTATAATGTTTTAGCATGCACCACCTGCTCAATATGTTGAAGTAAGATTTGGCCAAATACCAGATAGAAGGTGAGCCCTTGGGACTCTGAAGTTCTGCTTGTATATTTTTGTCTTGGCACATTACATTCATGGCAGGACTGCCATGAATGTAATGTTTTTCTCTCACCTTCTAGATATGTGAAACATATTTCAACATATATCAAAAGTAAACAAAAGATGGGTTGAGGTCTGGAGATTGAGGGGGAAGGGGGCATTCAAGTGTGGTAAACTCACTTGACTGGAGCATAAAAAAATCAAGATTGCATTTCTTTAAAGAAAAAACGAGATTAATTTTTGGTACACCTGAGTTATTCTTCATTGTTTAATATTTTATTTCAATTTTTCCATGAGGGACATTCTGTTAAGACATTCCACCATCTATAATTGTTAAAATATGCAAGATTATTCCCTGATTTAAGAACTGCCTATGTGACTGATTTGCAGCATAACAACAAATGCTATAATAATCCCAACTGACTAAATCCTTCAACTATTTCAACTAATTCAATCAATTTGATTCTCAAAATTGATTTATGCCAGTACATTGTTTCATTTCTTGTTAATATGCAAAGGGGAAGAAACAATTGTACTTTTCGTGTTTATTTTCAAAGAGCAAAACAAATTTACAGTCACATGGAAAAAAGAAAAATTAGCTCGTTGACAATGCAAATCATTAGATAATTTTTGATTTAAACATTTTTTTCTCATAAGTATGATAACCACTTTTTAAATTTAATATGTTCTTTAATATATTTACAGTTTAAAATATATCTAATAAATATAAAAATCACTTGTTTTTAGTTTCAAAGAAATTAGAGTCTTAGATACATTGTCCTATCAAAATATTAAGAGATAGTTTTTTTGCCCATAATGAGCCAAATGGCTGAGTCAGAGGAGCTTCAAGGAGATGGTAGTATTCTGCACTCGGCACGATTTAACATCCCATCCAATGGACGATGGCCCTTCCTACACCCATTAGTATCCTTTCTCATCAAGGGTAAGATGAGAGCCGAGATAATTCTTAATGCCAGGCTCTATTTAGCAGACATATATAGTCCCCTCCCTCCCTCCAAAAAATATAATAGAGAATTCCAATATAATGTTTAAATAATCATTATGGCAAACTTCTAAAATGTATATTCATTCTATTAAATGGTTTAAAATATTACTTAAGTTTTAATTAAAATCTCAGGTAAAATCTTATGATGCATTATTAGTGTGAAATATTCTAGCTTCCATAACTCTTTAAATATAGCAAAAACATTGGTAAAAACCAATATTTAAATGGCATTAATTATGATCTTCATTTTATCATCTGCCACATTTTTTCCTTAAATGCATATTTTAAAAGTTATAGAACTTTGAAATTAGAATCCCATTAAATTATTATTTCATGAGTTCCATGTCTACAGGACATATCATGTGATTCTTTACTACTGATTTAGAATCCCATTGATGTGAAATTCTCAAATATTTGGTACAGCACTGTATATAAAAAGTTCATTAAAATAAGTGGAAAACAAGCACGCAATTTATATAGTTGTTTCTAGCAAAATATTTGATACTAAACAATAATCATATTTTAGGGACAGTGGTTTTCAAACTGTAGGTCAACTAAAAGATTAAAGAATTATGAATTCAATCCCTTTTGTCACCGGCATGGTTTAAAAATGTTGATTGGATGAATATTGTAATATACTGAATGGACAAATTATATATACACCTACCTAATAACCCGTTGCTCCACCTTTTGCCTTCACAACAGCAGCCAGACATCTTCGTAAGGATTCAATGAGGTATTGAAAACACAGAAATGGTATTGCTGCCCATGAAATGAGGATCATCTGTAGTAGAGCATTCACAGTTGCCAGTGGGGGTTGGTGGGCTTGAACAGATCTTCCCAATTTGCCCCACAAATTCTCAATGGGTTGAGGTCTGGAGATTGTGGAGGGGGGGGGGGGGGTGGCATTAAAGTGTGGTAAACCCACTTGAATACTCCTGGAATCAATTGATCACCACTTGGGAAGTATGCAGTATGGCATTGTTCTGTTGAAAAATTGAATCATGGTGCGGAAAGAGAATCGTTATGAATGGGTGTAGATGGTCAGCAAGGATGTTCACATACCATGGCGGGTGGAGGGGGTCTCAACAGGTACGAGGGACTCCCAAGAAAGCCCATGTAAGTGCACCCCAAATTGTTAACACCACCTCCACCTGCCTGTATGATTCCAACTTGGCAACTGAATCCATCGCTTCAGTGGTTTATACCACACATGCACCCTCCCATTGGTATGATAGAGTTGAAACCGTGATTCGTCAGACTAGATGAAGTGTTTTCAGTCCTCTGCAGTCTAATCTTTCAGTTCCTTGCAGTCAATAAGGGGACACAATGTGGGCATTGACTGCCATAACCTATTTTTCTCCATGGTACAATGGATAATCTTTGTGCATAAGCTTGTTGATGCATCCTCATTCAATTCTGATGTTATCTGCTCCACAGTAGCCGTGCAATTCCTTGTAATGATGCAGGATAGTTTGTACACCTTGAGAGTCAATTGCATGTTTACGTTCAGATTTCTCCCACTGGTGGAAATTTTTGTCGTATTTTACATAGTCTTGGTATACACATGTGATGTCTGACGTGGAAATCTCAACAGTTCAGCAGTTGTGAGTGATTGAATAACCAGCCTTTCTTGCACCTACTATTTGGCCACGGTCAAACTCACTTACGTCACTGCTTTTACCAATTACTTTTCCGTGACTGGTTTCCAATGCATAGAGACCTGCTCTATTTATAGGCATTGCCAGTTTCAACATCCCATGTGACTGAATGAGATACTTCTGCTTTGCATATTGTTTTTGGAATGTATATAATAACACTAGTTTACAAGGTTTTTTATAACATGAACAATTGTAGCTGCCTTTAACTATTTTTCAGGTGCTGAGTTCAGATCTGGCCTTAAAAATGTCACGTTTTTATGTTATTGGTCATTTTGACTCCTATTAACCCTGTCCACGTCATCTGTATACGCTCAGAGAATCTGAATTGAGAGGCCAAGGACGTATGTATCCTTTTTTAGTACAGCAACAACAACAAAAAAATAGATTAAAAAAAAATAAAAATTGCCTTTGTAATTTTGTTATATATATTTTATAAAAATATATATTCAGGCTTCAAAAATAAAATTTTGTTTTTTAATTTAATGCATATTTTATTAAACTACAATATAAATGATTTTATACAGCCTTCTGATTGCATTTCTTAGAAGCACTAAACAGTATTGCTGATTTGCTTGTTAACGTTTCTATTTGCTGAAGCAACCTTCTGATTTAAGCTCACAAGAGTGATTTGAACTGTTATCAACAAATTTTTCCTTAAATTTTCGAAAAACTCCTGAAAATTAACAAAAAAAAATTTTTTTTGCTGTTTTTAAAAACAATAAATTTTGGAAGTAATTACAAAATACACACCACCATTTTCATTTTTTCGTTTCACACTCTTTTCTGTCATAAACCTGTTTCAGTATTTCCAAGTTATTTTTATCATTTTTCCCAGCATTCTACACATCTTTCCCGCACTTAAATTCGAAACTGGAAGTAAACACATATTTTGTAGAAATTCTGGTTGCAGCTGCATTTAATTAGTTAGGCTTCACTGAGGCAAACAAGAAGTAGATGGCTGACACAGGTTATGTCCATTCCGTTGCACTATGTAGTGTTTTGGACCTGCATATTGGATACCCTTTGTAAAGTTAGTATTTACTAATTATATTTAAATCTCAGATTTCATTTCAGTAGATTTATTTCTGCAAATTTCTGATCTTTTGGCCGACCGTATTATTTTAATATCACATTAGGCTATATGTTAATTTTTATTTCACTATTTATTACTTTTCCAGTAAACTTTGATCTGGTATCATTTTCTGAAAATAAATGAGGTCTTGGATATGGAAGCAAATTCATTTCTGTAGATTTATTTCTGTTAGTGATCTTTTAGTCAGCTGATTTATCGATCTTTTGCATTTTGTTAGATTGGAGGCTGGCTTAAAAGTTGTTGTGGATATTTTATTTAACATCCCATTAAGTTATATATAATTTTTCTTTTATTATTTCTTATTTTCTTAGCAAAACAAACTTTGAGCTTGTACCGTTTTCTGAAAATGACGGAAATGAAACGGAAACAAAATAGACTTCCTTGCTATGGAAATCAGTCGTCATGTTGGAGGGCAATTTTGGGAAAGGTGTCCCCTCCACTAAATTCACAGTGAAAGTTTCACGCCCCCCCCCCCCAATCTAGAAAAATATTTTCTTTTTCTAATAAGGTTAAACACAGCTAAAATTCTATAATAATTTTATATCATGATAATGCTGTGGTACAAAAGTTAAAAACATTCTTCCAGGGAGTAGTTTTCAAGCCTAGGGAAGTGCTGTACATTACCAATTTATATACCAATAGATTCTTCACATCCAATGAAATATAAAAAAGCAAGTATTATCCCCCATTATGTTAGAGCCTTACAGATATTGCTCTCAACGAAAAACACTACAAGAAGAACTACAGTACATTCGGAAAACTGTGGAAGTGGTGGGGTACCCAGGTGATTTACTGCAAAAATGGGAAAAAGCTGCGAAATACACAGTAAATAGGGATACCCAGCCAAATCTGCAGCAAATACAAAATAAAAATCAATATGCTATTAGTTTTCCTTATATGAAAACTATAACAAAATCACTTGAAAACTCTTTAAGCAAACATAATATTATATTGCCCAGTACTATTACCCACTCTATTAAAAATTTAGTTTTAAATGATAGAGATCCGAAACCCCCCATGGGGGAAGTATATGAAGTCGAAATCCCTGATCCTGATAACTTACTGGGGGGCAAAAATAAATACATAGGAAAAACATATAGACTATATGAGACACGGATGCATGAACATTTCACAGATATAAGTAAAAAGAACCTTACAACAGCGTTATCAAAAACAATAGTTGAAAACAATATTAAAATTGACAAAATTAACTTTAAACCTGGAATAGCCCCAAAAACAAAATTTCAATTACAATATGCTGAGACTTTGCGTATTCATAAACAACGTGACAAGAACTGCAATACCGAGATTCCACCCCTCCCGTCGGCGTGGCATCTCCTGCTGCAGCTTTCGTCATGAATTGCGCATGCAACACTGAGCACGCAGTGGGCTGGGCCAGACTGAAGGCAGCTACTTAAACACTCACCTGTTACCATCTCTCTTGGGAGCGGGGGTGGCTCAGTCGGTAGCGCGCCAGGCTCTTAATCTGTAGTTCCCAGGTTCGAGTCCCAGCTGGGTCAGTGTTGAGATTTATCTCTGCAAAATTCCCCGCCCTGCCCACGGTCAGTAGGGGACACCGATGGGCTTGGAAAGGCCACCGTCCGTCGGATGGGACGTTAAGCCGTGGCCCCGTGTGCGGGAGAGCCATAACCTGTGCACGTTAAAGAACACACTGGATGGCCCTGATGGGAGGCTACCATCTGTCTCCCAACAGCTGTTCCAGTGGGTCCCCTCCCCCAACCTTCTCTGAGCTTTCAGGGTCCTTGTGACCTGGCCATTTAGCCCATGGTGTGCAAAAAAGTGCTGCTCAGAGGTAAAACAACCCAACCCATCTCTCTTGCCTGAGGATGCCACGTGTTATGAGTTCGTGGTGAAACGCGTAGCCTATGAACCAGGGAGGTTCTTGTTTTTAAATGTTTTAAAGTTCTTAACGTTGTGAAAGCAATGGCTTTTGACCTACGTTAAACAATGGGTCATTAAGACATTAGCTGACTTCCAGTAGTTGAGTTACTAAAATCATTTTCAAGCAGGGAAAAAAGTGCTCATCACTGTATGTGAACTGTTCATTTATTACCTTATGGAAGATACCATTCCTTGATGTTTTCAATGTGCAATTACGTGGCAAAATGCGTGGCAGTAAATAACATCTTGTACTGAAGAGATTGAACTGATAAAATCACGAACAACTGGCATCATAAACCACATTTCAAGCATTAATGTTAAATGAAGCTTCAGACCTGGATGTGGAAACTAAAGACATTCGTCAGTTCATAACCTCTATGCATACATTGTAAAACTATAAGAAGAACATCTAATTTTTAGGACTGGTAGCATTTATATCACCATCTGCATCATGACATCGTCGCTGAAAATACAATTGTACCAGCAAAATTGGTAAATATGTTCATTTTATATGTAACTCTAGTTGGTCTCTGATTGGAAGAGTTTGAGTCAATATGTAAAATTGGGGTAATTATAAGGTGTTATTTAAGTATATTCCATAGTTATTAATGGTAATATACAGCACTTCCCTAGGCTTGAAAACTACTCCCTGGAAGAATGTTTTTAACTTTTTTACCACAGCATTATCGTGATATAAAATTATTATATTTTCTTTTTCAAATTATGAGTTTTTATGTTTATATTGGATGATCTTAAAGTTAAATTTTAAAGTATTACCCCCCCCCCCCCCCCCCCCCTTCAGTACTTTGGCAGTACCACACAGATGATATAATGCTGTTTTTTTTTTTTGCTTTGGTGCACAAACCTTTCTGCACTTAGTCAAGATCGCCAAACTTCAACACCCGAAGAAAAAATTCATAATGTTTAGCAAAAAAAGCAGCCAAGGAAGTTTTTTTTCTATTTCATAACCAGTTCAGAAAATCCCATGAATGTGAGAAGTCCAAGTCACTTTGTATAACACTGGCCATGTTTAAAACATATAATACTGAAAAGAATCATCAGAAGAAATAAATATCATATTTCAGGTTGAATATTATATTATTTGGGAGGAAATTTCCTTTCGATAAATATATAATTTAACTATTTTTATTCATCAGGTTTTCCAAAATAAAGCCTTAATTGTATAGTGCAATCTTTTTTTTCTCCATATCACATTGAAAAAAGCTTATTAAAATCAATATACTTGCAATGTTTGTTTATATAATTTATTTGTTTATATTATTTATTTTTATAAAATTCATAATTAAATTCTGTTTAATTTGGTATATAACATGACCTATTTCCATTGATTGTTTTTTTTTTAATTCTAAAGTTTACATGTTTATTTGACTCAGCACAATTGGCTAAAAGCCTGGAATTTTCTCAAAGTATGATACTGAGAAAAAAATTACAAAACAAAAGAAATATTTACTGAAAACCAAAAATTTTTTTTTTGTTATTCAGAAATATATAGCCATTTTATCCATGTGCATTGCAAATCATTTCTGTGTATTAGTTTCTTTTTAAATAAATTTTTGTGTTGCCAGATGCATTTTTTTACTACATATTCCAAAAAAGTTCTGTTAAAATAAAACTTACCATCTTTTTTGTTGAATACTTTATTTTCAGAAAATCCAAGATTAAAAGCTGATTAATTTGGCATACAATATGCCATAATTCCTTTCATTACTTGTTTGCAAAAAAGTTCTAAAGTTAAATTTTTTTTGGCTGAGCATAGGGAGAAAATAGTGTGACCTCTGGATGGAACCTGGTTTTCAGGCTGAATACTGGAAGGGTTAAGATCTTCCTACACCAACACCTCCAGGAAACCTAGAGGATACTAGATATTTTACTTTTTGTGGCTGGCAACACTGATTGTTAAGTGGGAGAAAACATGTAACAGTAATCTAACTTCAGACTGTCATTCTTGTTGGTTTCATTGTAGGAGGAACATGTGCTTTGTGTTGAAGAGTGAATTTTGGCATTTTTAACTGGCACAAAAGCAGCATCATGGGTGTGTTAATGTGCAGATGAATTTTGTTATGTGTGTGGAAATTATATTTTAAAATCTCAGGGTCGTTCTTTGATAAAGATTGTGAAGAAAGCCTATAACTTGTATTTTGGATGAATGTTAGATCAGGACAAAATAATGTGCTGCACATGTGTGCTGCATTTCATGCTTTGTTGACCTGAGTGAATGGTTGGAAGGTAAGATAAAATCCATGCTCTTTGCAGTTCCAATGGTTTGGCATGAGCCAACTAGTCACTTGCATGATTGCTATTTTTGTTTAACTGAAGTGTCAGGCTTTTCAAAAAAGAACAAAGGCAGAATACAATATCCAAATGTGCCTTCAGCCATAATGCCAATTCCTCATGGAGAAGATCTTATACCAACACCTTCAACCAACTGGGAGGAGATGGATTCACATTCATCAGAGGAAGACTTTGAGGCACATACAGATCCTAATCCTACATACACCACTGAAAAGTTAGGTGAGCCTCATCTGATTCAGCAAAATGAACTAAATGATCTTGTTCGAGACCTAGGACTTTCCAAACAACAAGCTGAGATTTTAGGTTCAAGACTTCAAGAGTGGAATCTACTGGACAAGGGTACCAGAGTTTCTCTGTTCAGAAAGAGAAATTTTGCTTTATCTGCTTATTACGAGATGCAAGATGGTTTGTGTTTCTGCAGAGATAGTTCAGGTTGATGAAAAAAATTGGAACAACTCATGACCCTAAGGAATGGTGTCTATTTATAGATTCATCAAAATTCAGCTTAAAAGCTGTCCTTTTGCATAAGGGAAACTAAAAACCTTCCATTTCAGTGACACATGCTATGGGAATGAAGGAAACTTATGAAAGTATAGAAAAAATACCCACTGCTATAAAATATGGTCAGTTTAAGTGGACAATATGTGGTGACCTAAAAGTCATATCTGTCTTGCTCGGGCTTCAAGGAGGCTTCACAAAATTTTGCTATTTTCAGTATTTGTGGGACAGTAGGGCCAGAAAGGAACACTACATTACAAAATGCTGGCCCAAAAGTAATGTATTTATTCCTGGAAAGAGTTATGTAAGGTATAAGCCTCTAATTGACCCATCTGACGTTTTGCTTCCACCACTACACATCAAACTGGGGCTTGTAAAAGCTATGGACAAAACTGGTAAAGGGTTTTTGCACTTGAAAGGAAAATTTCCAAAATTAAGTGATGCCAAACTCAAAGAAGAGATCTTTGTTGGTCCTCAGATCAGGAAGCTGCTGAATGATACTGTCTTCGAAGAAAAATTGAATATTAAAGAGTACACTGCATGGAAATCCTTCATGTCTGTGGTCCAGGGTTTTCTGGGGAATCACCAAAAAGAAAACTACCATCAGATCATTCAAGATCTTCTCAAAAACTATGAAAATCTTGGCTGCTGAATGTTTTTGAAGATCTATTTCTTGCAAGTGCATCTCAACTTCTTTCCCAAGAATTTAGGAGTTGTCAGTGATGAGCAAGGGGAAAGATTCCACTAGAATATCCGAACCATGGAGGAGAGATACCAAGGCAGGTGGGACTCAGCAATGATGGGTGACTACTGCTGGTTCTCGTCAATTTTATATTCCTAAACCTTAAACATAATCTCGGCACCTGCAATTCTAACTACAAAATTATAATAAATTCTAACACTGTCTGGACTTCATTCAAGACTTCCTATCTATTTTTTCTATCTGCCATTTTCCTACTTTATTTCTCTCTATTTCCATCCCCCCCCCTTTTTTTCTCCTCCCCTCTCTTTACTTATTATCTTATGAATTCATTCTGTCTTATTTCTATTTCAATTGAAGACTAGAATTCTATTCTCATTCAAGACTCCCTATCCATTTTTTCTACCCCCATTTTTCCCACTTCATTTCTTTCGATTACCAACTCCTCCCTCCCTTTTTTTCTCCCCTCCCTATACTCATCTTATGATTTTTATTCTGTCTTATTTGCATTTCAATTCAAGGCTTGATTTTCTATTCTCATTCAAGACTTCCTATCTAAATTTTCTACCCCCCCCCATTTTTCCCCACTTTATTTCTCTCTATTATCATCCCCTCCCCCCTTTCTTTTTCTCCCTTCACTTTTTATCTTATGATTTTATTCTGTCTCATTTGTATTCCAATTCAAGACTTGAATTTCTATTCTCATTCAGGACTTCCTATATATTTTTTCTATCCCTCATTTTTCCCACTTTCTCTCTATTACCATCCCCTCAGCCTTTTTTTTTTCTCTTCTCTCCCCTTCCTTTACTATCTTATGATTTTGTTCTGTCTCATTTCTATTTTCTGCACCTATTTTTCCCCCACTTCTCTTTTCTCTCTCTTCATCTCTCTCTTTCCTTATTATTCTAAATTTTTTTTTATTACAGGTTAGGGGAGGCTCAGTTGGCAAGCGCGCCAGTCTCGTAATCTGCAATTCTCAGGTTCGGGTTCCAAGTGCAGATTTTTCTCTGCTAAACTCCCTGCCCACACTGAATAGGGATCACTGTTAGGCTTGAAAAGACCACTGTCCGTCAGATGGGATGTTGAGCCGTGTCCCATGTGTGGGCGACACACACCCATGCATGTTAACGAACACACTTGATGGGAGGCCGACATTCTTTTCCCAACAGCTGTCCAGTGAGTCATCTCACCAGCCAACCACAAGAGCTTCAAATTTGGACATCTGTCCCAAATAAGTAATATTTAAGTAGCGAATATCATATTTTTAAAAATTAAAGAGTTCGAATTTATCCCTTAAAAATGGTAGATTTTTGGCACAATTCATATACAGATTTGCAGTATAAAATTAGACCATAATGCTACCTAACCATATTGGCAATAAATCCTTGGCATGGTTCAAAATTCGAAAGTTCCAATATTACAGATATGAATTAACTGTTAGGTTTAGATAATATTATAGTAATGTAGATGATAGGTACTTTCATTGCTGCTTCGCAGCCTTAATGTAAATTTCCTGTTAGTCCTCAACCAGCACACGAAGGTGGCTTTTGGTGCCATCCTTAAGACATAGTACTGTCCTGTATAGTGGAGCATTAGATGGCATCATTCAATCATATTCAAGCTGATTCTTTCAGAAGGAAGATACTTCAGTACATAAAAGACAAAAATTAACTTCTTGCAAGTATAAAAGATCCTTAACCATATTTTCTTATTTTGTATTTCAATATTATTTCATTTGTTACTTTATATTCAGTGGTCTATAACTATGATGTTTCTATTTTTTTTCACTGTAATAATGTGTAATTGATGAGTTTTAAGTTGCATTTTAATAAAATAGTGACATTTATTTTCATTTCCCAGATATGTGTATTCACTGAAATTTGAAATGCATCAATCTGTAATTAAAAATAAAAACTGTATGTGCTGCAGAATTTTAACACCATATATATTCAGCATCCCAAGGGGGTGGGGGTCAGTCAGTAGTGCGCCAGGCTTGTAATCTGCAGTTCCCAGGTTCGAGTCCCAGCTGGGTCAGCGTTGAGATTTATCTCCGCAAAACTCCCTGCCCTGCCCTGCCCACGGTCAGTAGGGGACACCGATGGGCTTGGAAAGGCCGCCGTCCGTCGGATGGGATGTTAGTCGTGACCCTGTGTATGGGCGAGCCATACCCTGTGCACGTTAAAGAACACACTGGATGGCCTTGACGGGAGGCTACCATCTGTCTCCCAACAGCTGTTCCAGTGGGTCCCCTCCCCCAACTTTCTCTGAGTCTTCGGGGTCCTTGTAACCTGGCCATTTAGCCCATTGTGTGCAAAAAAGTGCCACTCAGAGGTAAAACAACCCAACAACAACCCAGCATCCCAAAATTAGTTAAAAGCATACAATTAAAAGACCTTCTTGCTCAAAAGTTAATTTAAAATAATTTAAAAATTCTCTGTCTTTGAGCAATAAAATTTCAGAGTTTATCCTTCAAACTATTTGGATGTTGAATGTTCTTAGGATAAAAACTCTCAGAAGCTTTTCGATCGTCAGTACGTAACATCACTTCACTGAAGACGGAGCGCTGTCTTTGCTCCGAAAAGCTTCTGAGAGTTTTTATCCTAAGAACATTCAACATCCAAATAGTTTGAAGGATAAACTCTGAAATTTTATTGCTCAATGACAGAGAATTTTTAAATTATTTTAAATAGTTAAAAGCATCCTATTTGACCAATGTTATAAAAAATAACTTCTAATAGTAAGTGATAAATTAGCAAATAAATTATAAAGAAGAAATAAGTTTTACAAAGGACTCTCGGATGTTCTTGGCATGGCAGGCTGTCGAGATTGCTTCGGCCAATAGCAGGAGAAGCAAAAAGAATGGAAGTGATGAGGTTCAAAGAGAATCAACACAACATAAAGAATAGTTGACTGACCATTACATTATCGAAAAAGGCAGTTAATGAAGTCTACATCCTAGCTTTCAATAAAGGAAGCATCCTAACTGTGCCACACAAAACTTTCACATTAGCAGTAGCTGAGCAAATTGTCATCCAAAAAGTATCAACAGGTGCTACAATGACAATTTGACTGACTTGCCACACCCATGGACACTATTGTTGTCTGAGACCTGTCTAAAGTAAATGTCAGCTCATGATATCTATTTTCTTTATATTTATATATTAGAATTTGTATGTGACTGCATCCTCTCTCTATAGAAATTCTGATCCTGCCCTAATTATGACTAAATGCACTAACCTTCACTCCCACTTCAATAGTCTGCTTCTGTATGTTGCACACCAATACATAAACAAATAAAGTAGTGGGTAGCACAGCCTCAAACCTTTTTGTTGTCTTGGTGATCACAGATTAAGATTGATTTGAAACAGTCTGTAAAATTTCTTAATATGAAATTAAAGTTTGTCTTTCATGTGTCTGTGGTGTATAAGATTGACTGTTGTAATTGATCATAATACTTAACTGCCTTGGAGTTGTGCCAGAAACCATCAATAACAACCAGCACAGGAGACAATGGCCCAACAATAGCAACAACCACAAGCCATCTGTGTCAGTGACTGAAAGTGACCCCTAATTGTTCTGGCAACAAAGTGATTAGGAGTGTCCAGCAGGTTTTCAACACAATGAGAGGATAGTGAACCTTAGATTAATGTAACTACAAAGTACCTTAAACCAGAGCTTGTTGTTCAAGCTTACCTGCAGTGTAAACTAATTCACAGCAAAGGAGGACACAGGTGCCACTAATTGCTGACATGTGCAAGTCAGGAAGCTGCATGGTGGATTATTTTAATGTTGCCTTCACACATTGTATGTAATCTCCATTCATCCAATTAGTATTTTAATTATACTTTTATAATTAAACCTTTGTTTCCATTTCTGTAGGTTTATTATTTCTGTAAATTAGCGATTTTTTTTAAGTTATTCTACATTGCTCGCTGGGTTACAACTCTTTGCTGCAGATATTTTAACTTCACATTAGGTTTATTTTAAGTTTCCTTTTATTTTTTCTTCATGTTCCAGTCAAAAAACTTTGATCTTTTATTGTTTCCGAAAAATAATGAGGTCTTGGATACATCCTCCTCCTCCTCCTCAAGCAGCCATGGGCCATGAAGTTCCAACCAGATTGTGCAATTTAGTTCTCCAAACATGTCTGTCCTGAGCTACATCTGCTGCACCTGGCCACTGCAGCCCAATTCTAACAAGATCCTGTTTGACATTGTCTGCCCACCACATCCTAGGTCTCCTCCTCTTTCTACAGCTTAAGGCACACTGTTCTTAACCCTATTCTCTAATCTATAGTTATACATACGGGCATCATAACTAAACCAACGTAATTTCTCTCTGACAAGTCTCTGAGGTTGTTGACTCCTTTCCCTAACCTCATCATTACTTACAAAGTCAAACCACCTAATGCCCAATATACTGCATAAGCATCTAGAGTCAAAAAGCATAAAGTTTCCTGTTATCTTGTATGCAAAGGTTCTACATTTCAATGGATTTACTGGACTGCTGAATGATATGTGGAAAAAGCCTGACTAATTTAACTAAATACCATAGCCAGGTTAAACTTTCTTTGGCCTCACAATGCTTTTATCACTCAAATGTAGGCACTGGAGCAACAATATGACAACTAAATCTATACCAATACTCAGATAAAAATTGTTCTCAAACTAGCCCAGTTGTAACAACTAGAGGAAAAAAAAAAATATCTTATGCTGTTGTTGATTTTTCCTTGAACATCTTTAGCTGTGCAGAGAGATGTCCTATAGGAATTTCTCGCTTAGCAAACTAGGTTTAGCTGTATAGATTTGTCTGCTCTGCTAATCCGACTGTATTTTTTATCATTGATGAAAATTTAAAAAAATTCAAATGCAGTTTTCACTATTGATTTTTTTTTTTACTTGGGTTACTGGTAAATTTGTGCATTATTGGCAGAGCTAAGTGTTCTGTATATGTCATCTCAGCATGCATCTTATAGAGATTGGAAGTGGGAGGTTGAAAAAACAGTTTCTTTCTCTAAACTGCTTGAGCTTTCACTTGAGGAGCAAGCAACTGCATATTTCACAACAATCATCATCATCATCGTCAAGCATATATGGGCTACGGAGGTTCAACCAGACTGCAATTTAGTTCTCCAAGTAAGTCTGTCCTGAGCTACATCTGGCCACTGCACACTAATTCTAATAGCAGAAAATGTTTGACATTGTCTGCCCACCGCATCCTAGGTCTCCCCCTCTTTCTGAGGCCTTTAGGCACACTGTTCATAACCCTATTCACCAATCTATAATTATCCATACGAGCAACATGGCCAAACCAGTGGAGTTTCTCTCTGCACAATATGCTGCTTAAAGAAGGTTGCCAACTCCTTTGCCTAACCTCATCATTAGTTACAAAGTTGAACCACCTAATGCCCAAGATACTACGTAAGCATCTAGAATCAAAAGCATCTAGTTTCCTGTTATCTTGTTTACAAAGTGTCCAAGTTTCACTACCAAAACTAACCCTAGAAAGAACCAAACTGTTATACAGTCTAATTTTAGCCTTTAGGTGTATATGTCTATTTCTCCACACTCTCCATAGATTCTTAAAAGTCCCAGCAGCAATCCCTATTTGTCTGTTAATCTCATGCCGCACATCACAAGTATCTGTTACATATCTCCCAAGATAATTAAACTGTGACACCTGCCCAAGACTGCAACCATTCAGATTAACAGAATCACAGCCTGCCTGACCAATTTTCATCACTTTAGTTTTCTCTATATTTATAACCAAACCTACTCTACTACCAGTTTCATCAACAGCCCAAATGAACGAATTCATCTCATCAACATCATTTGCCAAAAGGGCTAAATCGTCAGCATAATCTAAATCAGAAATTTTCGTATCTCCAGCCCATTTAAGGCCAAAATCTTTCCCTTGCAGTGAATTTCACATAACATAATCAATAACCAAACTAAAGAGAAAAGGAGACAAAATGCACCCTTGTCGAACACCAGAAGTAATGCTAAATCAATCACTGAAAGACGTACCAACTCTCACACACGACTCAGTGTTTTTAAAGAGAGTTTTCATTATGTTAGCCAACTTGTCTGGTAAGCCATATGATCTCACAATCAACCACAAATTATGATGATCGACATAGTCGAAAGCCTTTTTGAAATCAACAAAGCTAGCAACTAAAGGTTTCTGAAACTCTAAACATTTCTCAAGAATCTGCTTGAGTGAAAATATCTGATCAACACATCGTCTATTACTTCTGAATCAACATTACTCATCATGCAATTGACTGTCAACCAGATTCTTAATTATATTAAGCACAATCATGCAAAGAACTTTATCTGGAACAGAGAGTAGCCTGATACCCCTATAGTTATCATAAGAAATGCAATCACCTTATGATAATAGCTCTGGTAAAATCCTTAGGAACACCTTTATCGTAAAAGATATTCAAAATTTCAGTCACCCAAGTGGTAACCGAAACATTCCCAGCTCAAAGCATTTCCATAGTAATTTCATCTTCCCCTGGGATTTATGAAGTTTAAGTTTAGAAATAGCCAAAATAACTTCAGATTGTGTTATAGGGCCAACATTAAAGCCACCAATGCATCTATCATCATTGCAAACAATGGGAGTAGAATAACCACATTGTTTAGAACATCACTGAAATGCTTAGCCCACCTAGCCATGACAGAATCCTCCCCTTCTATAACCTTACCTTGTTAATCATTCAATCCCTGTATACCTGTCTGTTTTCTACCACACAAAACATTAACTATCTGGTATAACTCTCTGCTGTTGTGCTGTCTAACTGCTTCCTCTGCTTTATCAGCCAAAACATCAAGCCAAAGATTCTTATCAGCAGCTAACTGATCCTTTACATGTTTATTAAGCTCTCTGTAATGCTTTTCATTAGGATTAGAAGGGTATTGGTTAAGGACATTCCTGCATTTCTTTCTGAAATAAGCTCAAGTGCCTTATCACTCAAATAACTCTGCCTCCTCTGCTTCTTTTTTCCTAAAAGTGTGCTGTTAGTTTCCAAAAAAGTCTGTTTAGAAGGTGTTTAAAATGGTCCATTCTTCCTCAACTTCAGTAGTAAGCAAACTATGACTGTCATAATGACTAAGTACCTATCATGGTAAGCTTTAGCTATAACTGGGTCTTTCAGAGCTTCTGTATTAAAGGTAAATTTTTTAACCCTAGCACAACACTTTTTAAGTTGCAAGACAATTTTAACAAGGTATGGCCGAGTGGTTAGCACGCTTGGCTACTGATCTACGGGACCTGGGTTCGAGCCCCGGGTAAGGCATGGATGTGTGTGTCGTTTTTCTGCTGAGGTCTTGCCATCCTCTCAGATCTCCTACTGTGGCATATAAACTGACAGGCTCCTGTCAGACCTCTGTGGCAAGCAGCTGCTTGAGGGGGTATTTATTTTTATTATAATGGTCAGATCCAATTTCAACTCCCCTATATGCCCTGGTATTCCTAACAGAATTAACCCATTTGCTGTTAATTAAAATATAATCAATCATATTCTTATGCAGCCCATCAGGTGAAACTCATTTGTACTTATGTATGTTGCAGTGTTTGTAATAAGTGTTAATTATTCTGAAACCATTGAGTTTACTTACCTGTAGGAAGTTTTGCCCATTGCCATTGCAGCTACCAATAACAAAAGAGCATATCACTCCTCCCCAAAGGCCAGAGTCAGTACCAACTTTGGCATTAAAGTCACCTAGAACTAGGGTAATATCTCCTTTCTTGACAGGATTCAAAATATCCTCAATTTGTCTGTAAAACCTATCCTTCTCATCCTCATTGGCATCCTCAGTGGGGGCGTAACAGTAGATAACATCAAGGCATAATATCAGGGCATGTTGTTGGCAGGGGTGGTTCAGTCAGTAGTGCACCAGGCTTGCAACGCTTGTCTTTAATGCTTGTCTGAAATTTTGCTGTAAGTAATCTTTTATTAATGTACTCATATCCTATAAGAGTGGGGGTAGGGTGGCTCAGTCGGTAGCATGCCAGTCTCGTAATCTGTAGTTCCCAGGTTTGTTCCCTGGGTCAATGTTGAGATTTATCTCCTCAAAATTCCCCACCCTGCCCATGGTCAGTAGGAGACACCGATGGGCTTTGAAAGGCCGCCGTCTGTCGCATGGGACGTTAAGCTGTGGCCCCATGTGCGGGAGAGCCATACCCTGTGCACGATAAAGAACACGCTGGATGGCCTTGACGATGGCATCTGTCTCCCAACAGCTATTCCAGTGGGTCTCCTCCCCCAACCTTATCTGAGCCTTCGTGGTCCATATGACCTGGTCATTTAGCCCATGGTGTGCAAAAAAGTTCCGCTCAGTGGTAAAACAATCCAACCCAAATCCTAGAAGAGCATCACTAGCATGTCTGCTGAGAAGCAGACCCACACTTTGGTGATGTTTATTGTCTTCCCTTCCTGAAATGAGAAATTTAAAATTATTTTTAAGAATCTGACCTTAATCTGTCCATCTGGTCTCTTGCAAGCCGATAATATCCAAATTATAATGGTAGAAATTCTGTGTGAGGACATCAAGAGAATAAGCTCTGTGCAGAGTCCTCACAATCCAACTACCTATAGAGAGAAAATGGTTAGTGGGATGTTTAAAGAAACTATGTTTATTAAGAGAGGGAATAGTGACAATATCAAACAACCCCCTAATCGCAGACATGGGACAAAGAACACCACTAAAGGCTGAAGCCGTCTACACTGGGAGACTTCCTCCAATGTAGAATTTGATGATGCCAGTAGAAACAAAGAGTTCAGGTGCCTGCGATGACCTCTGCTCAGGATTATCCACCAGCTGATAAACATATCCTGTGAATCTATTCACTTAGGGCTGTCAATCCACAAATAAACAGAAAACAGCGGAAGATTTTTCCACCACAGAAGCCCACCAGTGCAGCAAATTCAGGATCCATAATCAAGCTCAGAGCTTTAATTCAGTCCAGTGGGTTTATATGGTCAGCAGCAGGACTCTGTGTGGTTGACCACTCCTCAGCAGGGTAGAAAAAAAAAAGCCCAATGGAAAGTATCCAATGACAATGCAGTAGCATTTTACAAATGAAAATGCTTATCAGATGCAGAGTGACTGCTACATCTGCCACACATGTGCCTGATTATAGTTGACATCTGCATTGTCTAATTGAAAATGAAAGCTCTGGGAACTAAGCACATTGATGGTTTTGGTGTTCATTTTAAGGGATTATGCAGATAATGCTGGGACAAATGTTGAAAATAACCTAGAAATACTGAAATTGGTTAAAGCAGAAAAAAAAAGAGAGTGAAGCATAATCCTCCAGTTTTTAAAAGTTTTTAGTTGATTTTTTTAGGTGAATTTTGAACTTTAAGTAATATGTGTTTATAATATTCCAAAATTAACACATTGTGGACCAGAGACGTGAATCGATGTCTTTGGTTTTTAAAGTGTTGAGGACCAGAAATGTCAATTCACATTTTTCTAGCTGTGTCGCACCTCATTGTTATCAGACAAAAAAATATATATATGATTCATGCAGCAGAGAATAAATTTAACAAAATAATAAATACTTTGCTCTTCTGGGAGGTATGTTTTACTGATGTCAAATAAATAGTTTTTGCTTTTTAGTAGACCATAATGAACTTTCATGAACCCTTCATTCAAACATGCAGCACCAATGTGAATAATCAATTGCAGAATTATATGCTGATGTGCTATTAGATACTACAAGTGACGATGAATGTGAAGATAAAAATGACAGTAATGATAGTAGTGATAGTGATTTTTTGCCTGAATAATATCATTGTTCAGGCAAAACAGGTAAGAGTAAACAGGACAGAGTAAATGTGAAAAAAATAATGGAGTAAATAGAGTAGATGTGAAAATACTATGTGATATTTAAAAAAATATAGATATTTATATTCTATAATCTATATAGATATTTATATTCTAAAATATAGATATCTATGTATGTTATAAGAAAAGAACTGTGTGTCCCTTGTTGAGTGACTCAGATCATAGCATTAGTGGCAAAGAACTGGAGAAAACCCATTTTGACAACTGCAGAGGCTATTGGATGAAAGAAGGCAAAATTCCAGACCTAGAGATGTTCTAGGGAAATTCAAGCGTAAAAAAATAATTCCTTCCAATTCTTCCGGTGTTTCAGAAGTCACAATTTTTTTCTTTTCTTTTGGTGACTATTTCTTCCAAATTGCTGTGCCAAGAAACTAATTTGTACTATCAATCAAAATGAACACAAGTGGAGAAATATCTCTAAAAAAAACAAAATGGTTAGATGTAGGGATAAAGGAAATTAAGCGATTTTTTTTTTTTGCCTTACCATTCTTATGTCACATGTGAAAAAAAGATCATATAAAAGATTATTTCCCATTTACAGAAAACTGATGAGCAAGAACAGATTTACTCAAATTTGGCAATCTCTGCATTTCAATAATAATGAAAAAGTAATGGATTCTACAAATAGACTTTTCAAGATTAAACCAATATTGGACTATTTTGTTGAAAATTTTCAAATAATATATAAATCCAATCTAGAATTATCATTGGATGGGACAACAATTCCCTGAGAGAAAGGCTAGAGATTGGAACATATAATCCGGGGAAAATAGTGAATTATGGTCTGCTTGTTAGAGTAGATGTGAAAGTACTATTGGATATGTAAAAAATATAGATATTTATTCAGGACAAGGAAAATGTTAGAGGAAGCAATTTTTTCTGTCATGGAACCATATCTTGAACAGTGGTATCATGCTTATCAAGATAAGTGTTATAATAGTGTGAAAATTGCTGAGAGCCTACTGAAAAGAAAGGTGAGAGTGTGCAGCAGGGGACTTCCATCGGAACTAAAAGTGGAGGAACTCAAATTGAACTGATTTGAAGCAACTTTCAGAAGAAATGGTAAAGTTCTCCTTCAATCTTGGAAGGATACTCAATTGGTATGTATGATTTCAACCATATGTGATGCCAGTACAATTGATATAAGACTTCAAAATGATACCATAAAGAAAAAACCAGTTTGCATTGATAAGTACAATAAATTTATGAGAAGCATTGACAGAACTGACCAGTATTTCTCTTACTATACTACAAAAAATAGGAATAAATATTTATATTTCATATATATCCCATAGTACCCATGTATATATGTATCCCATAGTACTTTCACATATTCCATACTACAAAAAATTCTTTGTAGTATGGAATCTTACTATTCCATACTACAAAAAACATCGAAATAGTCAAAGAAGGTGGCTTTCTGGATAATCAGTTGTGCCTTGTTCAATTCAAAGTTTTTCTGAAGCTAAATCCAAAAAGTAAATTGAAATATAAACAATTCCTGCTGGAACTGGCAAAAGATTGGACAAGCAAAAATATAGAGTGTGCATATTGTGTCTATTTAATGGCACTCAGAGAACTGGGACAAATTATTTTATGGTATCATCCTAAAATATGCAGGAAATGGAAAGGTAAGTATGATTTTTCAAGTTTGAATTACCTACTTTATGAGATATAGGCTAAAAAGAATTTCAAATGGGAATTTCTAATTTTTTTTTTTAAATTGAAGTTTTATTTGTTATGCTAGCATTGCTGACATACATATGCTCTCAATTTGCTGAAATTTTGAAATGTTCTATAACACCAATGCACCAGGAAAATTTAAATGGTAGGAAATGTGTAAACTTATTTTTAACATTTAGAGTTATGATTATTTCATTTTTGCCAGTTTTGGATGATTTTTCAGGTTGTTAAATATTTTAGCTCCCATACCTCTTTAAGATAGATTCGATTGAGATCTTTAGCTTATCTCACATTTCCACTTAAATAGCATATTTGAGAAGTTACTGAGCTCTCTCACTCCCTATTGACGTAACATTGGTTTGTTCCTAATAAAGTGACCACTCAGTGTATTATTCACTAGGTTTGTTGTTGAAGGAAATGCATATTTTGAGTGTTGGCCTTGTTGGTAATGATATTTCTTAGTCTTTAAAATTTTTATTCTTAAAAGATAAAATTGTAATGCTAAAGTGAGAATTTTATTAAATTTTATTAAAAAAAATAAATTCTAAGCCCCCCCCCCCTCCCACAATAAAAAACTATAGGAAATAGTATATTTCACAGAACTTTGTGTCATCTTCTGGTTTGTGAATTGTGGTTTTTTCCTTCTGTATTATCAGGGCATGTTGGGGGCAAGGGGGGGGGGGGGGGTCAGTCAGTAGTGCACCATGCTTGTAATCTAGGCTCATAGTTACCAGGTTCAAGTCCCAGCTGGGCCAGCATTGAGATTTATCTCCCAAACTCACCATCATGACCTTAGTAAGTAGGGGATGGTATTAGCAGTTAACATGACATGAAAACAGAAGAGAAAAAAAAATACAATTCATGAACTAACAATGGTACAAAAGTTGTGTTGAAGATGTTAATTGAATGTTATATATTTTAACAATTTTACAATTCATAAAAATTCTATCCTTAACATAAAACTTTACCTATTAAGAGGAAAAGGTTCAAAATGAAAAATCACTTTCCATTACTATTGTAATGAATCCTCAAGTTAATTTCATTCAACCTCAAGCAGAGTGAATAAATATTTCATTAAATCAATTTGATTGATCTAAGAATTTAAGCTTAATATTTTCGAGAAATTAAACTTGATAAAAATACAGGGTTAGGATTCAAAACTCTTGGGCCAAACTTTAAGGGGTGATGGAACACACCTAAACAAGCACTTTTTGTCATACAATGCATGGTTGAAACTCAAGCGGTGAAGTGCTAGGGGTTAGCAGTTACTGTGTCAGGAAATGAAGAAACACAAGAATGACAGAAGAGGTTTGAAACAATTGCAGAAATTACAGAACAGAAAGTCTAGAATTTTATTGAACAAATTACAGAAACTACTCAAAAGAGCAACCACCAACATTAATGCAAGCTTCGCACATTCGACGTAGTGATCGGTGTGCATGGGCGAAAACACCAGGCATTTCTCATACAGCAGCAGCGGCAATAGAAATCCTGGCAACTAGGTTCTCATTGGAATCGATGGGGCTATCATAGATGAGGCTTTTCATATGGCCCCATAGGAAAAAATCCAGGCATGAGAGATCAGGCGATCGTGGCGGCCAAGCGATGGGACCACCCCGACCAATCCATCCTGGAAATGTGGCATCCAAGGCGTTCTGCACATCCATGCTGAAATGGGATGGTGCTCCTTCATGTTGGAACCCATACGTGTTTGAATGTTTGCTGAAACAGGGTTCAGTAATCCTGGCAAGACTTCTTGTAAAAATACCAGGTACGTTCTCCCTTTCAGTCGGGCTGGCAGAAGGTATGGGCCAATCAAATGGTCATGGAGGATTCCAGCCCGAACATTTATGGTGAATTGCTGCTGGTACGAATGTGGACATATGGCGTGCGGATTACTGGTGGCCTACATATGTGAATTGTGGGTATTAAAAATGCCCTCAAGTGTAAAGGTGCATTTGTCAGGAATAAGACATATGCATCAAAGTCCTGTTGTGCTGCAGTCTGCTGCAGGAACCACTGTGCAAAATCCACATGAGGCCGATAATCTGCAGGTGTCAAGCATGCACCCTCTGTGTATGGTAGGGGTGTAATCATTTGTCTCATAGAACTCGCCACACCGTCGATTGCGGCACACTTACAGCATGCGAAATTGCTCGCGTGCTACATTCAGGACAATCTCCAACCCCATGTAGAATTTCCTCTGTAATTCATGGCGTCCTCACACTCCTTGCATGCCCTGTATCCCGCAAGCCACTGACAAAGGAGCCTGTTTCACACAGATACTGGTGCAATCACTGAAAGGTTTTACGATCAGGCATGTGTCTGGTCGAAAAGCGCTCCCTGTACAGTCTTTGGGCTTCCCTCGCATTCCTGTCAGCAGCTCCATACGTGAAATGCATGTCTGCCTTCTCCTGATTCGTGAAACAATCCATCTGTTCTGCAATCCATGGTAGAAATGACTATGAGTGCGAAAACCAGCGCTTATAAGTGTTCACTGGAAAGCACCCTCTAGCACTTCACCGCTTGAGTTCCAACCATGCATTGTATGACGAAAAGTGCTTGTTTAGGTTGTTCTATCACCCCTTAAAGTTTGACCCAAGAGTTTTGAATCACCCTTTATATGTATGGTAGATGTCTTTTTTCAGTTATTATATGCAGAACAAATTTTTGTTTTCACATATTTACTGTGCTCTAAATCAGCTTTTTTAATTCCACACTTTCTAGCATTCTTTTGTCAATCTAAATTTAAAAAAAAAAATTTTCCCAATTAAATTAAAATAATTTCATAACTTTTTTGATGATTTTTAAATAAATTCTTTTATTTCCATTTACTTTAATAATTTTTAAGCCTTTTAAGAAGCACATATTGATTCCTTGAGTAATATTATAGTGTTTACTTTTCTATTCCACTAATAGGTATTTGAAGCTGTGATGACATGGGTGAAAAAATATGCAACCCAACGTAGTGAAACATTACCAGAGTTGTTGACCAATGTTCGCATGCCTTTACTTACTCCTCATTATCTTACTGACCGTGTTGCCACCGAAGAGCTGATACGAACATCTCATCGCTGTAGAGATCTTTTAGATGAAGCAAAAGATTACCATTTAATGCCCGAAAGAAGGCTTTTGCTGCAGAGCTTCAGAACTAGGCCACGATGTTGTCCAGATATTGTGGGATGCATATATGCTGTTGGTGGTTTAACAAAAGCAGGTATATTGTAATTGTTTCATTTAAATAAACCTTTTGGTACATTTACAGCGAAAATTTATTGCCTAACAAAATATTTCAGCATATATTTTGAATTAAATGCTGTTTAATTTGGGATATAATATGACCTTTTTCTGTTGATTGGTTATTTGGTAAAAAAATTTGGAAGTGAACTTTTTCATTTGATTGAAAACAGTTGATAAAAAGTCTACATTTTTCAAAGTATATCACTGAGGAAAGATTAGAGAAAGAAATGATTTTTCTATTTGATGTGAAAATTTATTTTACTTTTATTCAGACAGAAATTTTTTTTTCTCTTCATAAGTATTATAATTATTTTGGTCCATTAGTATTTTTTTAACTAATGCATCCAAGATAAATTTTTTTTCATTGCTAGATTCTTTTTTTTTGGCCACATTTCCGTAAAGAAAACATATATAACTAAATACTATTTCATTTTCGTTAAATATTTAATTTTCATAAAATCAAGAATTTTGAATCCTGTTAGTTTGATATATAATGTGATCTATTTCTATTTATTAGCAATTTGGCAAAAAAAGTTCTGAAGTTTTTTTTTTTGGATATGCACAGCAGCAAAAATTGCTTGGTTTATGGTTTCATTCCAGTTATGGTAGCAATGGTTTATGGTTTCATTCCAGTTTTTCAGGCTGTGCACTGGAATGGTTAATCTTCTAATGCAGAAAATGGGTTTTATTATTTTTCAAACATTTGATAATTTTCACATTGAATGCTATTTAAATGTTTGATAATTTTAGCACTGCTCAGCTTTCCCCATGAAGCAATGGTGTATGTAGGATTTTGATTTGGTAGTTATGGAGAAAATGGGTTCATTTTCACGAACTTCATAAAAAAAATGCAGCATCAGTGTCCCTTTCTAAATAATTTATTTATTTTTAATTTATCTCTAAAAGTCAAAAAGCTTGATATTAGATGTAGGTTAAACGATAATATCGAGTAGGTGCTCGATAAGTGAGGTTCTTATAAATTTTTATTGCACTTGACTCATCAGATATAAATATTTTCCCTCTTTTTTACTTAAAAAAATGCAGTTATTTTTGTAAAAAATAAGCAAAAATGGGTGATATTGAAATATATCTGATATCTCCAAATAGTTACACTAATGATCACTAGGTCTATGATCCTGTCACTACAATTGTGTCCTGTTAAGTATGATGTATAAACCGATAGGCTCCTGTCAGATTTCTGCGGCAAGCAGCTGCTTCACGTGGTATTTTTTTATTAAGTTACTAATGGTCACTACGAATGAACACAGTGAGTAATAAAATAAAAAAGATTTATTTCACAATATCACTGTTAGGAATTATCATGTAGATGCATTATGTATATTATAAATATCATGTGGAAGAAGCATCCTTGGCAAAATGTAAACTAAAATCAATACTATAACTATGTTACATTGATGGTATTTTAATATTATAGCAGGAAAAGTCTGTAAATGGTAGCTAGGTAGTCACTGGAAGGAGAGCTATGCACCAATCCCCTGTGATAATGCTTAGAATCGGCCAGGCCTAGCACCTAATGCCCAACCCTGCCTTCTCATGGTGCAGGCCATTAGTACCTTTTCAAAAGAGATACTCTATTGTGGAAGTGAACGGAAGGGGAGGGCTTCCAGATTAGTGTGGCCTACTGATCTGGACAACTATGGCTACTTTATTTTTCTACCCTGCTGAGGAGTGGTCAACCACACAGGGTCCTGCTGCTGACCATATAAACCCACTGGACTGAATTAAAGCTCTGAGCTTGATTATGGATCCTGAATTTGCTGCACTGGTGGGCTTCTGTGGTGGAAAAATCTTCTGCTGTTTTCTGTTTGTTTGTGGATTGACAGCCCTAAGTGAATAGATTCACAGGATATGTTTATCAGCTGGTGGATAATCCTGAGCAGAGGTCATCGCAGGCACCTGAACTCTTTGTTTCTACTGGCATCATCAAATTCTACATTGGAGGAAGTCTCCCAGTGTAGACGGCTTCAGCCTTTAGTGGTGTTCTTTGTCCCATGTCTGCGATTAGGGGGTTGTTTGATATTGTCACTATTCCCTCTCTTAATAAACATAGTTTCTTTAAACATCCCACTAACCATTTTCTCTCTATAGGTAGTTGGAATGTGAGGACTCTGTACAGAGCTTATTCTCTTGATGTCCTCACACAGAAGTTCTACCATTATAATTTGGATATTATCGGCTTGCAAGAGACCAAATGGACAGATTAAGGTCAGATTCTTAAAAATAATTTTAAATTTCTCATTTCAGGAAGGGAAGACAATAAACATCACCAAAGTGTGGGTCTGCTTCTCAGCAGACATGCTAGTGATGCTCTTCTAGGATATGAGTGTACTAATGAAAGGTTTCATACAGCTAAATTTCAGACAATCATTAATCCTTCCAGGGTCCAGCCTGAAAAACTGTCCAGAGGTCCAGTTATTTTTTTGCTCTAATCAGACAAAAAAATTAACTTTAGAACTTTTTTGCCAAGTAACTAATGAAAGGAATTATGGCATGTTATATGCCAAATTAATCAGAATTTAATTCTAGATTTTCTGAAAATAAAATATTTCATGACTAGTTTTATTTTAATGGGAATTTTTTTAGAGTCAAGTAGAAAAAAAATGCATCTTGCATCAAAAATAAAAATTTATTTAAAAAAAAAACTTATAGACAGAAATGATTTTAATGCACATGAATAGGAAAGTTATTTATTTCTAAATAACAAAAAAAAAATTAACTTTCCCTGTTTCAAGTAAATATTTCTCTCATTTTGTAATTTTTTCCTTGGTACCGTATTTTGAGAAAAGTCCAGACTTTTAGCCAATTGTGTTTTGCTGAGTCAGATAAACAAGTCAGCTTTTAGAATTTTTTACAAAAATAACCAATTATCAGAAATAGGTCATGTTATATACCAAATTAAACAAAATTTAACTCCAAATCCTATAAAAATAAATTTAAATAAATTTACAAACGTATAATTTTAATAAGACGTTTTTACATTGATATAGTGAAAAAATAGATTGGACTATTCAATTATGGCTTAACGTTCGAAAACATGATGAATAGAACAATTAAATTATATATTAATTGAGAGTAAATTTCTTCCCAAGTAATATTTAATACTTGAACTATAATATTTATTTCTTTTAATGATTCTTTGCAGTGTAGTATATTTCAAACGTGGCCTAGCATTATACAAGGTGATTTGGATTGCTTACACTAATGAGATTTTTTCTGCCCTGTTTATGAAATGAAAAAACACTTTCTTGCTACCTTTTTTTACTAAACATTATGAATTTTTTTTTTCTTTGGATGTTGAAGTTTGGTAATCTTGCCTGAGAGCAGAAATGTTTGTGTACCAAGGGTAAAGAAGTCTATGTCGTCAAAATAGCACAGCAAATATATTGAGAGTTGGGGGGGGGGGAGTAAATCTTTTATAAACTGTTGGATACAGACTTAAAAACCTTATAATTAAAAAATTATAAAATGCTGCAAATAATGAAATGCCTTGCCAAAATTGCTCTCCCACAGGAGGACTAATTTCCATCCCAAGGATTTTTTTATCATTTGTAAAAAAATATCCGATAATAAATAAAAATAATTTAGAAATGCTAAAATAGGTTTTAATCACAAAATGTACTAAAATGATGCAAAAACGTATAGTGTTCTATTTTCATGCAAATCATTGAAAACCTCCAATAAACTATTCCCTTGGCATCTGACTTCATTTTATTGAGAAACAGATGATGGGATGCTTACAAAATAACTCAACTCGCTGGGGCTTTGAGCCAACTAGTGGAGGACTGTTCCAAAAGTAGAATAGCAGGTATGGCAAAATCATCATCTGTGGGTGTGCTAATAGCAGTTTGAGAAAGAGAAAGGGCTTTTTATTTTCTGAGACATCAAATTGGAGAATAAATTGAAGAAATTATCATATTTTAGGAGCTCTAAAATGTGTGTTATATAAAGTTAGTTCATTAATATTTAAATATTTTTTAAATATTTTTATTGTGTTAAAGACTGATTTTATGGTTCATGGCCATATGTGCAAGCTTCGTGAACCTGATTTTTATAAGTCGTGGCAGTGTAAGGGTTAAACACAATTATGCAAAAACTTCATCTAGAACAGAAAGCAGGCTGATACCCCTATAGTTCTTATAAGAATTGCTATCACCTTTTTTAAAAATCAGGATAATAATAGCTGTGGTAAAATTCTTGGGAACAATATCTTTATCATAAAAGATACTTGAAATTTCAGTCAGTCATGTGATAACAGAAACATTCCCCATTCTAAGCATTTCAGTAGTAATTTCATCTATTCTTGGAGATTTCTGTAGTTTAGATTTAGAAATAGCCAAATATCCTTCAGACTGTGATATAGGCCCTACATTAAGGTCAGTAATGCATCTATCATCATTACAAACAATGGGAGTATAGCTAACTTTATTGTTTAAAACATCACTGAAATGTTCAGTCCATCTAGCCTTGACAGAATCATCACCTTTAATGATCTTACCATCATCCTCTACTAACATTTTCTCTACTGATTCTTACTGACTTCCTACTAACTCCGTGACCTAATGTCACTTAGTATACATGCAGCATGCAACTGACACATGTTGCACACTGGGAAAAACATTTGCACAAACTTACGATCATGCTAGCTATGATGCAAGAGGGAACATGTCCTCAATGCACACATTAGCTGTTGTCAATCAGTTGTTGGAGATGCGCATGTGCAACCCTTTTAGCGACTTGGGTGAGGGAAATGTGATAAATCCAACTGAAGATAATCCCAAAATGATAATTATAATGTAAATAACGTAAAACTGGTTAAGAAAAGTAAAAGTGAATGGGTGGACCATCAGAACTCCCCCTCCCAAAGGGAGTCAAAATTTGACCTAACAGATTTTGATGAGAAATTTTGAATAAAAGGACACTTCCTACATCATTTACATATCGCTGAACATAAATAAAGTAATGAGTATGCATGCACAAATTTGATAAGATGATCTACTCTCACATTGATGCAATCTTCCAGTACAACAAAAGGTACCTCTTCCCATTCCTCCCAACAATGTGTATAAGCTTCCAAGTAAAATGCATACCAATGGCTGTGGCAGTTAACTGCATACTAGCATCATTGGTATAATTAGTATCACATTCTGATACAATTCGCAAAGTTGCATACTGTAACCTGTACAGAAAGTTTGTTACTATCACTCTGAATTCTGCTCTTTCACAGAATATAATTACAGGTGCATCAAGTGGGGTATATAACATCTGTTTATTCCCATAACAACCATCAAATACTCTAAATCTAATCTTCTTTCATGCCTGCAATACATAAAAAAAAAACAGGTATTGGTAGTCTGTTAAATTCTCCTAACTACAATCAAATGCGCGAAGCTAATAATTTCATTTTACAAACAAGTGGGAGTGTAACCATCTGCTAAAACTTCACCTAAACACAATAAATCACAAGGTAGGTGAAATAAAAATAGCATTAATTACCTCCCCTCATCGTCTCAGTCAAACTAATCTTTGTTGTTGGGGACATCTCTAAAAGGGTACAAAAACTTCAAGACATCATGGTCAGCTCATATATATGCAAACAAATGCTGCCAATATCATCCAGATAATTACGCATCATTGACACCTCAATATCACTGATGACAATGAACAGATTTAAACACATATTAATCAATCTAAGACTAAAGAAAAGCTGTATCAATAATTTATCATATACTATGCTAACATTTCATCCAATATAATTCCATCCAAGTTTTACAATAAGAATCAATTTAAATACAAATATGTACTTCGAATAACAAAATATACTTCAAAATACAATTTATATACTTCAAAATGCAATTTACATAATCACTGTATACTAATGTGTCTGTAAATGGTAGCTGGGTAGTCACTGGAAGGAGAGATAGAACCAGCCAGGCCTAACACCTAATATCCGATCCTGCCATCTTGTGGTGCAGGCAGTTAGTACCTTACAAAAGAGATATTCTCTTGTGGAAGTGAACGGGAGGGGAGGGCTCCCAGATTAGTGTGGCCTACTGATCTTGGACAACTATGGCTACTTTATTTTTCTACCCTGCTGAGGAATGGTCAACCACACAGGGTCTGGATGCTGATCATATATACCAACCTGAATGGAATTATGGCTCTGATATTAGATATTAGATCCTGAATTTGCTGCACTGGTTGGCTTCTGCGGAGGGAGAATCTTCCATTGTGTTTTCTGTTTGTTTGTAGATTGACAGCCCCAAGTGAATAGATTCACAGGATAATGTTTATCAGCTGGTGGATAATCCTGAGCAGAGGTCATCGCAGGCACCAGAACTCTTTGCTTCTACTGGCATTGTCAAATTCCACGTTGGAGGAAGTCTTTCAGTGTAGATGGCTTCAGCCTTTAGTGATGGGGGAACTGGTCTTTGCCCCATGTCTGTGATTAGGGGGCTGTTTGATATTGTCGGCATTCCCTCTCTCAATAAAGATAGTTTCTTGAAACATCCCACTAACCATTTTCTCTCCATAGGTAGTTGGAATGTGAGAACTCTGCACAGAGCCTTTTCTCTTGATGTCCTCACACAAGAATTCCACCTTTATAATTTAGATATTCTCGGCTTGCAAGAGACCAGATGGACAGATAAAGGTCAGATTCTTAAAAATAATTTTAAATTTCTCTTTTAAGGGAGGGAAGACAATAAACATAACCAAGGCGTGGGTCTGCTTCTCAGCAGACATGCTAGTGATGCTCTTCTAGGATATGAGTGCATTAATGAAAGGTTTTTTACAGCAAATTTCAGACAAGCGTTAAAGACTTGAATGTTATCAGCTGTTATGCCCCCACTGAGGATGCCGATGAGGATGAGAAGGATATGTTTTACGGACAACTTCAGTGTATTTTGAATTCTGTCAAGAAAGGAGATATTACCCTTGTTCTAGGTGACTTCAGTACCAAAGTTGGTACTGACTCTGACATTTGGGGAGGGGTGATAGGCCCTTTTGGTATTGGTAGCTGCAATGGCAATGTCTCCTTCAGGTAAGTAAACTCAATGGTTTCAGAATAACTAACACTTATTACAAACACTGCAACATACATAAGTACACATGGGTTTCACCTGATGGGCTGCATAAGAATATGATTGATTATATATTAATTAATAGCAAATGGGCTAGTTCTGTTAGGAATACCAGGTCATATAGGGGAGCTGAAATTGGATGTGACTTGAAATTGGATCTGACCTTGTTAAAAGTGTCCATCTATTACTTTGGAACTTTTAAAGAATTAAAAGCTTCTGTAAGTAAAAAATAATACCACACTAAAAAAAAGTTCTAACTAAGAAAAGCAATTAATCAGAATGGTTGATTGCTCAAGAGCAGTTAGCGTTAAAACAGCAAATTCGTGAATTATTAAATATTTTTTAAATCTTTTGGTGTGTATTGAAATCAATTATATGTTAGTTTAAAGAAAAAATCTTGCTTAAAATGGCCCCATTCTTCCTCAACTTCAGTAGTAATCAAGACTGCTATAGTGACTAAGTAACCTATTATGGTAAGCTTTGTCTATAACTGAGTCTTTCAGAGTTTCAGTGTTAAAGGTAACTTTTTTAACCTTAGCACAACTCTTTTTAAGTTGCAAGACACTTTTAACAAGCTAATGGTCAGATCCAATTTCAGCTCCCCTATGTGACCTGGTATTCCTAACCAAACTTGCACATTTTTCTGTTAATTAATATATAATCAATCATATTCCTATGCAATCCATCAGGTAATCATGTTTATTTATAAATGTCATGGTGTTTGTATTACATGTTAGTTATTCTCAAACTGTTAAGTCATAAGGTTCTTTAATTAACTAAGGCTAAGAAATGGCAATCAGGTGGCTTTAACAAATTATTTATATTGTAGTTTAATAAAATATGCAACAAATGAAAATATTATTTTTTAAGCTTGAATTATATATTTTTATAAGATATATATAAGAAAATTTTAAAACATTAATTTTTATTTTAAAAATGTTTTTTTTTTCTGTTTTATTAAAAAATAGATGCATAGATCTTTGGCATCTCATTTTGGATTCTGTCAATGTATACATGTGACCTGGAAGGGTTAAGAAATAATAATTTGCCTGTAAATGTTATATATCAATGAGTATATTCTCTTCAAGCAACTATTCCAATGGATATTACTGACTTTTTTATTTTGTTGTGTATGCACGTCCCGTGGTCGACTGGTTAGCACGCTTGGCTACTGATCTAAGGGACCTGGGTTCGAGCCCCGGATTAGGCATGGATGTGTGTGACATTTTTCTGCTGAGGTTCTGCCATCCTCTCAGATCTCCTACTATGGCATATAAACTGACAGGCTCCTGTCAGACCTCTGTGGCAAGCAGCTGCTTGAGGAGGTATTTTTTTTTTTTTATTTTATTCACTTAAAGATTTTTATTGTATTAGCTGCACTTAAAGATTTTTATTTTAAATCAATAAATATTTTGTGGACAAAATTTTCGCCGACATATGGAATTTGAACCCGCATCTCTCCAGAAACATGTCAGAGTATTCTTCCAGTTGAACTAATGCCAGCTCTGTCTTTTTTCTGCTAATTTAAGACTAACTCCATCACTGAGATTTTCGGGCCAACCATTAGTGCCATCTATGATCTTGGGTGGCAACTATTACCTTTATATTTCACAGAGTAAGATGGAAATAAATAATAGTCTTATCACGCTATTTAGCATTATTAATGATTTAAACATAGATGATAATCACAGCGTAAGCTGCTGCTCTTTTGATGTTGATATTGATTTATCAATGCCAAAAGAGCAGCAGGTAATGCTGTGATTATCATCTATGATTTTTGTTATATTAGCTATAACCCACCAATAGCTGGGCATGAAAGGAATTTTTCCTCTAGCAATTTTCTCTATTGATAATTTCTTCCTTCACAAATTATAGCAAAGAATGCCACTGTAATATATCGTCTACTATTGTGATCTGGCCATTACCAAATCATCCACATTCACAAAGCCTGAGTTGTAAACTTTTTCCAATCACAGGCAACGACTCTTATTTTTAACCTAACATGGAGCCATATTCGGGGACTTGGGACCCATCAATCAAGTATGTGAGGAACCACAGGGTACCAAAATCTGTTGAAACAGAAATAAAACTTTTAATAGTTTACATAGTAATGAAACTACTGGCATTGAGAGCATGCACTAATGTCAGCACACTATAAGAAAAACACAGTTTCTTTTGGTGTTCACTGTATGTTCGTTCACCATCTGTTTCCACAGTGTGGCTGTTACTTATTATGATTATTCTTATGCAAACTATTTTATCAACTCTACATATGATACCATCATATTAAAAGTGACTCTTTGTTTTTAGAGCTACCATACCGAGATCTTACATATTTTTATTATATATTTATTGACTAGGAGATTCCTTGAGTACTGTGGAGTTGTATGACCCTAAGATAGGAAGATGGCAAATGGCAGAAGCGATGACAATGTTAAGGAGTCGTGTAGGAGTGGCAGTAATGCATAACAAATTATATGCCATTGGTGGGTACAATGGGAGTGAAAGACTAAGTACAGTTGAAGTTTTTGATCCAGAAACTCGTAGCTGGACAACAGCTGCTTCAATGAATTGTAAGAGAAGGTATGTAATATTAAGTTTTTAGCTGAAAAAATTATTTTAAGCATTTTCAGATCAGTGTAGTGTTAAAATTATGACAGAGCATTAAAACTTGTGAATAGACTTTAAGAACAAAATAATGTTAATTATTTTTCTGTTTATAGATTGTTTTTATTTACTTCTAATCATATCTATACACCATAGAAAAAATTATTTTACTGTAACTCAGCAATTTAGGGGTATATATATATAGAGAGAGAGCGTGTTTATAAGGAACATTAGGTACTTGTCTAGTAGTGCCAGTATTCAAATGCTACATTTTGTTAATTTAAATAACAAGGAAGCTATGTCCTTTTCAATTTTTAAAAGGAATAAAAAGCTACTTCCAAATATCCATGGTTTAACCCTTCCAGTATCCAGCCTGAAAAGCAGGTTTCCATTCAGAGGCCAAGAGATTTCCTCCCTAATGCTCAGCCCCCCCCCCCCCCCAAAAAAAAAAAAAAAAAACTTGAACTGTAGAATTTTTTTGCGAAACAACTAATGAAAGGAATTATGGCATGTTGTATGCCAAATTAATCAACATTTAATTCTGTATTTTCTTAAAATAAAGTATTTAATGAAAAAGATGATAAATTTTATTTTAATAGGACTTTTTTAGTCACATAGTAAAAAAAATGCATCTGGCAATGCAAATAAAAATTTATTAAAAAAAAACTAATAGACAGAATTGATTACAATGCACATATAGAATGACTATGTATTTCTGAATAACAACAAAAAATTTTTGGTTTATAGTTCTCTCTTTTATTCTTCTATAAGTTAAAAATTTTTCATATTTTACTTGCAAATTAGTTCATGTTAGTCTTGATATATGACATCCAAGATAGCCAACTGTTAGATAATGGCTGGCAGAAATCTTTTGCATGAAGAAATGAGGTAGTGAGCAAATCAGGAGGCTGGGCAATGTCATTCTGAGGTAGCTAGATGGCTAAATGTGAATCATAGCATTGTAAGCTGCCTTTGGAATTAATTTCAAAAAGCCAAACCATTACTAGAAGACATGTTCCTTTCCAACAATCATTACCTGATCCTAAATGTAATGCATCATAGAACTCGTACAGCATGCTAGCTTGCTTTATACTTTGCTGCATTTATGGGACAAGTTTTATCCCAGCAAACTGTGTCCAGGAGGCTTCATGCACATCATCTTTATGCAAGACAACCAGTTGTGTATTTGTGTGTCCCTTTGATGTTCAGCCAGCACAGAGCCTGATTGAATTGGTCTTCGATTTGTTCACCGATGAATCATGATTTAGCCTACAAACTGATTCCTGACAACTATTTTTTGTTTTGTTTTTGAACATTATTTTTTAAACATATTGGTCTGCAGACAGCCTGGAATCAGATATTATCCTATTAACATCCAGGAAAGAGACAGTTTTAAGAATGGTAGTGTGGGCAGGCATCACTCACAATGGATGCATAGACCTTCATGTCTTTCCAGGAGGGACTGTAACAGCTGTAAGGTATTGCAATGAGATACTCAAATCTTGTGTTAGCCCTCACAGAGCTTGCTTGGTGGACCAATACCTTGAAAGTGAAACCATAAGCCATATGGACTGGCCTTCCCGAACACCTGACCTAAATCCAATGGAACATGTTTGGGACACTCTAGGATGGAGGGACGGCTCAGTCAGTAGCATGCCAGGCTTGTAATCTGCAGTTCCCAGGTTCAAGTCCTGCCTGGGCCAGCCATTGGTATTTATCTCTGCAACCCCCTCTCCATGCCCTTGATCAGTAGGGGACACTGATGGGCTTGGAAAAACCACCATTTGTTGGATGGGACATTAAGCCATGGTCCCCGTATGCAGAAGAGCCATACCTGGTGTACATTAAAGAACACGCTGGATGGCCTTGACAGGAGGCTACCATCTGTCTCCCAACAATTGCCCATGGATTCCCCCCCCCCCATCCTTTTCTGAGCCCTTGGGGTTCTTGTGATCTGGCCATTTAGTCCATTGTGTGCAAAAAAGTGCTGCTCAAAGGTAAAACAACCTCTAAGACAATGTATCGCCAGTAACAATTCACCTCCTAGGGTCCTCTAGGAGCTCTGATCTGCACTCATGCATGAATTGCAATTACCATATTAAAGGTATGTTATCATTGAACTTTTGCATCCCATTTGAGGTATCAAATTTCTAATTTGAATATCTCATTAAATATTCATGAGAATTCACTTGTTTTACGTGTATTAGTGGGATATGTGATCGTGGACTTCACCTGTATGTTTTATTCAATTCCAACAATGGATTTATTTGTAATTCATGTTTTTATGTTTGTTGCTAAACTTTTGAGCACCAGTGAATTTTAAAAAATTGTTATGCTTTTGAGGTCAATTCTTACAATTAATAACACTGCTGTTAATTATTTCAGAAATCTTCAAGTACTAAAAAAATATTGCCCAAAAATGATATTTGTGGATTTTTTTTTTTTAAGATTATTATTTGCTGTGACATTTTGCTTCAAAAGACATATTTTTATAGTTGTGGAGGACATTCAAAAAGCACTCGTTCCTCCAAAGTTAATGAGCTATGACTTGTTTGAAAGCTTATCTAAACTTAACATTAAGTGTTAAAAAGAAAGGCCATATCATCATTTTCTCTCTTTTCTAATAGTGTATAAAGTTCAGTCTGTAAAAATCTATGTGTTATTCCTATGAAGCCTACTGAAGACATAAAGATTTTAGATTTTCACAAGGATGCAGCTTGGGAACAGTGCAAAGAAATATTCGTGCAGATTTATCCCAAGTATATTCTTGTTCATATGGTACTGTTACTGGGTGGATGTACAAATTCCATCCAGTAACAGTACCATATGAACACAGTGGCCTCAAACAGTTTACAGACATTGTCACAGATGATGAGATGTGGTTTTATTTCTATACAACTCCCAGATATTGACAGCTATGTTTGGGTTGCAGAAGATGAACTGTTTACTGACAACCCAAATCCTCTGACAAGACTTTCGTTAAAGGAAGAGGTTCACAATATTTTTCAATTCCCAAGGAGTGGTAGCTGTGGATACCTTACCTGAAAAAATGACTATAAATGGCCAATACTACATCAACATTGTTTTGCCCCAAAGTGGTTAAGAAAATGAAGGAGCTCCATTCAATAACTAGCATTTGTCAAGGGTTCTCCTTCTTGATAATGCCAGTGCTCAAAAACCCAGGAAGTTATGGCCTATCTGAAGTAGGAAAGAAATCAAACAGCTACCCCATCCTGCATATTCACCCAATTTTGCACCATGTGATGTTTGGTTGTTTCCAAAAAGGATGGTTTGGTTACTCCCAAGAGGAATACCACCAAGCATTTCAGAATTGCCATGGATATTTGCAACTTTGCATAGATGTGGAGGGGAGTACTTTGACGGAGAGTAAAAGTTTTGTTAATGTAAGTGCGATGGTGTTTGTTCTGCAGTTGCATGCCAAGAACATATTGAATGCCCCTTATAGGAGGAAGCCTTGAATGTAGTTTTGCAATCACACAAAATTAAAGTGTCCCAGTATTTTGATGATTTTGTGTAATTTGATTTTTAAATATTACTGCATATTGAATATTCAGCTCTTTTACTGTTCCTACTGTATTTTAATTATATGTTCTGCATATAATAGTCATTTATTACATTATATTTGCTGTATTTAATAATAAATAAAAAAAATAAATACCCCCTCAAGCAGCTGCTTGCCACAGAGGTCTGACAAGAGCCTGTCAGTTTATATGCCACAGTAGAAGGTCTGTGAGGATGGCAGGACCTCAGCAGAAAAACGACACACACATCCATGCCTTACCTGGGGCTCGAACCCAGGTCCCTTAGGGCAGTAGCCAAGCGCGCTAATCACTCGGCCATGGGACGGCTGTAATTAATAGCAACACTATTTTTATTACAAAAGTTCCCACAACCATTCAATTATATTTTCTTCAGAGTTATGAAAGTAAAAGAAAAAATTTTAAGAAATTTTTTAAAATTTTGGATAAGTGAGTACTACATTTTCATTTGCCTAGAGGCATGTAAAGTGTAAATCTGATCCTGGAGGGGCGGGGGTGGCTCAGTTGGTAGCGCGCCAGGCTCGTAATCTGTAGTTCCCAGGTTCGAGTCCCAGCTGGGTCAGCGTTGAGATTTATCTCCGCAAAATTCCCCGCCCTGCCCACGGTCGATGTTTCCAAACCGATGGGCTTGGAAAGGCCACCGTCTGTCGGATGGGACGTTAAGCCGTGGCCCCGTATGCGGAAGAGCCATACCCTGTGCACGTTAAAGAACACGCTGGATGGGCGTTTTCTTCTGTTATACCGTATTAAATAGAACTTAAAATTTAATAACCATGATAAATAGCTGTCATTAACTTTTAAACATTATAAGTCCAGAGGAGTGCTCAACGTATCTCACGTAGTATCATATCAGCTTACTGCCATCACAGCTGCTATTCAACTACTACCAATATGCTCCTAATTTTTGTACCCTCCATTAGTACACTCTTTAAGCTATCCTTTTTCCTATAAAGGAGCTCAAGTAAAAAGAGGAGCAATATTTATCAGTACTGGCGGTGAACTTTAATGAATGTCTGCTGGTACAGGTACAGCTTGCAGTTAGATATTATATCTTGCTTTATCTTCGGTTGTTCACAGAAGATTGGCAGAGGTGTTAGGGACATTGTTATCATCACAGCAGGTTGTAATAATTTGTGATGCACTGCGTATTCTTGCCCAGTTGTTTGATGAACTTGATGTGACAATCGGTACAGTTGTACTGCTCACTGCAATAGCTGTATACCAGTCCTTAGGAGAATTGCTGTTATCTATTTCCCTGACAATCTCTAGATGTTATAGATCTCATACATGAATTCATCTCCTCACTCACTGAACTGGTCAATATTAGACTGATGTTATGATATTCCGATACACATCCCCAAGACATAAAAATAACTTCTAAAAAGTTTAAAATACAAGGCTCCTTCATTGAGCTACACATTTCACCAACCTTCCATGGTTTTGGCTTCCTCAGGTCTCCCATTTACAGATGTTTTCGTAGTTTAAATACGTGTCTCATTGATGTTACCAGTTTACTGCTCATTATGTTTGCGCATTTGCTCTGCACAACAAGGAGAATCCACGCCGCTAGAAGGGGTGGAATCTCTGTGTTGCAGAACGTATGTTGATTGGTATGAATTAGCATATTTTCATTGTAAGAAAGTTGAAACTTAGTTTGTGGGGCTGCCAGTGATTTGTATGTTAATTGTTCTATTTCCAAATTATTATCAATGATCATTTGAGATAATGCTGTGTTCGGATTTTTGTTTATGTCAGAATAGTGTTCCTGCATTCTTTGTTCAAATTTTCGATAGGTTTTTCCCTATATAACTATTTTTTCCTCCTAATTTGTAGTAAACAGAACTTAATTCTGGGTTTTATGAAAATAAATTATTAAACAAAAATGAGAAATATATTAATTTTAATAGGACTTTTTTTAGTGTGATGCAATAAGAGGATCTGGCAATGCAGATATAAAAATTCATTAATAAAACTAATGGACCAAAATAATTATAATACACATGAAGATAAATTTCTTTTTGAATAATGGAAAAATTTATTACTTCACACAGAAAAATCACTCATTTCTATAATTCTCTCCTCAGTGATATACTTTGGAAAATGTACTTTTTATCAACTGTTCTCAATGAAATAAAAAAAGTGAACTATAGAAATTTTTTTTGTCAAATGTAACCTACCAACAGAAATCACGTTATATACTAAAAGGAAGATCATTTAATTGTGTCTAATAAAATGGCAAAAATTAAAAAATAAAGGTAAGGTAAGTAAAATTTTATAAGTAATTTTTTTAATGCTAAGTTTTACTGCATATTTTTTATTTTAACTTCAGTAATTAAAAAAATTTTAATCTTTTCTATAGTAATTCTATTATTAAAATTTCATACATATTTATTAGCGTATTTGCATGGATTTTTAGGCAATCCACAAACTCTCTATGTTATATGTATATGTTAGTAGTGTGATTAAACTTTATTTTGCTTTGAAAACTGAAAAATATATAACTGAAAAGAGGTAAAATGCGTTAAATGATTTTAAACATTTCAAAGCAAATAAAATTTATTTTAACCATACCTGAAATTGAGATCAAACCATTCCAGATCAATTTTCATTTGATACTACTACAAAGAGTTTAAACTTCACAAGAACAGCAAAAATTTCATTTAAAAGCTACAATTTTTGAATTCTAGTTATGAAATTATCTCAGTTTAATTATAAATAACTCTAAAATAGATCTCTTTAAAAATTAAATAAATTTAAAAATTTAAAAAATACCTATATTTTTATACACACCCTAAAAAGTAGAAAATAAACCTAAAGCATATCAATGGCACAATCTGTCACTGAGTTCATATTCATTCAAAAGAAGATAGGTAGCTGACAATTTTGTTGAGTAGGGTAATCAATGCCCTATCTTCCTTTGAAAATGAATACGAACTCAGTGACTGACTCTATTGATTTGCTTTTTGTTTTCTACTTTTTAGGGACTTATTGAAAGATAGGTATTTTTTTAATTTACACTAGTTTCCATAAATTAAGGAGAAATGAGAAAAATCGTGATAATTCACCAAAAAATTGTGCGATATGGAAAGAATAAAGTACCCACTATCATCCCAGTAACATCCGTCAAAGAGACGGTTATGGTGGATGTAGCATGTGTATTTGGGGTGGCATTTCCTTAGGTGGACATCCAGACCTCTGTGTTGACGAGTGGGAACCTCATTGCTCAAAGATATAGAAATGACATCCTGGACCCTTATGTATGTCCTTACACTGGTGCGATAGGTGAAACATTCATCTTACAAGACAATAACGCTCGTCCACACAGCTGAGCTCGACTAGTGGAACAATACCTTCAAGAGACCATTATGCAACGGAGTGGCCAGCTTGATTTCCAGACCTAAATCTGATTGAGCATGTGTGGTATGCTCTAGGGAGACATGTTGTTGCCCTCAACCCACCACCTGCAACAAAGGGGAGCTTATTACTGTTTTAAAGGAACAATGGTCGTTACTCACTACTGAGCTTATTCACAACATCATAAATAGCATGGGATATCTCTGTCGTGCATTCATTGCTGTAAGGGTGACCACACTCTTTATTAAAGAACTTTGCCCATTGCATTCTGACACCTCATTTTTAGACAAGTTCCTGTGTTATTTTTTGATGAAAAATCTTTCTAGTGTAAAATATTTTATGCCATTCTGAAACTAGCATTGTAATTCATGTTTCCATCAAATTTCGTTAAAATCATTCTTATAGTTTTTTTTTACCATAATTTTTCTGAGTTTTCCTTAATTTATGGAAACTATTGTATTTATATTTTTTCAAGAACTTTTTGAAGACCTGTAAAACAACTGCATTGGAAATGCAATCTCTTTACCCCCCCCCCCCCCCCCCACCACCACCACCTAGGGGCAGGGGTGGCTCAGTCGGTAGCGCGCCAGGCTCGTAATCTGTAGTTCCCAGGTTCAAGTCCCAGCTGGGTCAGCGTTGAGATTTATCTCTGCAAAATTCCCCACCCTGCCCATGGGCAGTAGGGGACACCGATGGGCTTGGAAAGGCCGCCGTCCGTCGGATGGGACGTTAAGCCGTGGCCCCATGTATGGGAGAGCCATACCCTGTGCACGTTAAAGAACACGCTGGATGGCCTTGACGGGAGGCTACCATCTGTCTTCCAACAGCTGTTCCAGTGGGTACCCTCCCCCAACCTTCTCTGAACCTTCGGGGTCCTTGTGACCTGGCCATTTAGCCCATGGTGTGCAAAAAAGTGCCGCTCAGAGGTAACCCCCCCCCCCTTTTTTTTTTCTAGATCATCCTGCTTTCTTTCCTTGTTCCAAAGTTCTTAAATGATATGCTTAAAAAAGTAAACATATGGTTGATGGACAGCTTTGAAGTGAACAGTTTAGCTTCAAAAGGGCAAGGGTTGCATAGATAAAAACATTTTTACAGAAGCAGCTCCTTGACAAGTGTGTAGAGCAGACCCATCCAATCCAAACTTGTTGAAGAGCCATTAGAAAAAATCTATATCCTTAAAGAGGTGCTGCAAAAATTCTCTGCTTAAAATGAGAAGAATTTTAAGTTATTTTAATGAAAAGATACATTTCTAATGTGTAATAAATTGGAAAAAAATATTTTTAAGGAATCAAGAAAATATCTTGAGTAAAGGACAAAAACATGCATTCTTCATGACTGCTATTAATTGGCAAAATCATTTAGTTTATACACCTACAAATGCTTTATTTAAAAATTGGAAGAAACGAACCAGATTCAGCATATTGATTATTTGTTTTATGAACAATTAAAGGCAAGTTGGAACGGTGTGATTTAGAGATTCAAAATATATAAGAAGGGATGTATAAGAAGGATCGTAATCTGCCGTTCCCAGGTTCGAGTCCGACCTGTGCCAGCATTGAGATTGATCTCTACCAAACTTGGTTTTTTAACATGGTCAGTAGGGGACACCAATGGGCTTGGAAAAGCCACTGTCCATCGGATGGGACGTTAAGCCCCATGTACAGGGAAGTCACCCTGTGCACATTAAAGAACATGCTAGATGGCCTTGACAAGAGGCTACCATCTGTCTCCCAACAGCTGTCCAGGGCTGTCCAGGCAACAGCTGTCCCTTCCCCCAACCTTCTCTAAAACTTTGGGGCCTTGTGACCTGACCATTTACTCCATTTTGCACTAAAAAGTGCTACTCAGAGGTAAAATAACCCAACTCCTTTTTTTTAGAGAACAATGATAAACAATCTTTAATGGTAGTGAAAAAGTTCGCAACTAGAATTTGTAAAGCTATACATTAAATAGGCTCTGAGACATTTTTCTGAAGCCCACCCATTTTACAAGATGAAAGTATGCAATTTATTCAACTAGATCTTTACTACATTGCTGTAAATGAGAACACATTGGATATATTCAGCTTGATCTTCATAATGCACATTAGAAAATATACAATTCTGTGTTGCTATTTCTTTTTTTTTTATCTCATATGTAAATCAGTTGTTTTGTTTTTATATTGAGATAAGTATTGTTTTTTGATTTAAGATTATTTTTTCTAGCATGCTTGCACCAACAATACTTTATCTTATGTAGATGAAGGTGAGATTGACTCAGTCAGTAGCATTCTAGGTTCATAATGTTTGCAATCTAATCTGATGTTCCAAGGTTCAAGCCCCAGCTGTGGCTTCATTAAGATTTTCTCCAATAATCCCCACTCTGCTCTCAATGAGAAAGGGGGCAATGGCAGACTCTGAAAGACTGCTGTCCATCAGATTTGATGTTAGGCCTTAGCCCTAAGTGCAGGAGAACCATATTCAATGTCTGTTAAAGAACATAATAGATAGCCTTGATAGGAGGTTTGTCTCCTAATAGCTGTCCATTAGATCCCCTTCTCCAACCACCTCGCAACCCTTGTTCTTTGTGACCTGTTCCCGTATGCTCTTTGTGACCTGGTCATTTAGCCCATTGTTTGCACAAAAGTGCTACTTACAGATAAAACAACCCAACTTGAGTAGCTAAATATCAGTGTACAAAACAAACAATTATGACCAGCAAAATTGCAAACATTTCTTGGACTTTTGAATATATTAGTTATGAAAGTCTGCAGGGATAGATTCAGGAGAAGACAAGGGGGCCATTCTTCCACCCACCTCTCAGAGAATTTTAATAATTGGAAAGGAAGTTAAAAAGTATATAAGTTATATGATTCAGCTGAATGAATTCAAATGAACAGCAACTGTGTTGTACAACAAAACTTGGTATAACAATCATGGCATATTTGAATGGATTAATTGTGTTAATGCCAGAATGATTTTTCCATGAAATGTAAATTACACTGTACCTGTAACATCTATCACACAAAAATGAATGAGGAGCTGTTGCACGTGTTCCATTTAGACCAAAGGAACATTCATACCCAAAAAACAATGCATTTTATTATATTCGGAGCAAAACATCTACTTAACTATTAGAATTTAAATACACAGCAATTGGATTAAAAAGTATTTAATGCACAATTATGCTGTTTTTAACTGAGTAAAGTTCTTAAGCTACTGTCTCAAATTACTCAAGACTATATAGTATATAGTCTGGGTATAAGCTGATAGACTTGGCAATGATTAGCTTAGGGCATTTTTACACTTGTTAAAAAGTCCAAAGTAAGGTTGTAAAAAAAGATTACCATTTTATGAGAGAGTCCTGCTGGCTTCAGCTAAAAGTGCACTTCTTAGATAATCTTCAGTAATTTTTCTTCTAGGGGACCTTTGAAGACATGATGTTAATCAGTAGAAGATTTCACAATGGTATAGTTGCCATGCACTTTAGATACCAGTCCGGATTTATGATCTTTGAAGCTGTTATTTCCTTGATATTTTAGCGATAATGGTAGAATGCACAAGACGTTGATTAGCAGCTCATTTATGTTAGAAACAGTAGGTTCACGGCAGAACTCATGATATAACGTTCAAATATAGTTTACTAACAGCAGATTCACAGTGGTCAGGAAGCACTCATGAACAGCATATTCAGTGCCAGTTTAAAACAACAACCAGTAAAAAAATTAACCATTTAAGCGTTAAAATCATAGAAGTACTCTTCAGTCTAGACTTTCAAGGTGACTAGTTTCACCCCGAACGCGTGCGGGGCGAAACTCGAAACTGAGGTGTCTCTCTTAACTCTCTCGTTGTTGAAGGTCATCGATGTTAAGTTGGGGTGCTGGATAGACCAATTTTTTGCAATAACCCCAGAGAAAGAAGTGGGTCAAATTATGAATGGGCAAATCATCATCCCACCCAACTCCAATTTGTTTGACAGAGACATGATTTGATAGCTGTTGTCTTGTGTGATGGAGTGCCATCAAGATGAAACCAGATGTTTGATAGCATTGTGAGGGAATGATTGTTTAGCATATACCAACTTTCTTGCAGTAGTCAGAGATAGCTTTTGCCTATCAGGTTGTTGGGCATAAAAAAAGAGAACCAGCTGATCATCATGACTACTGCACCACATATTCATGAATCATTGTGTTTTGTATCAAGTTTCCAATACACAATGGGGATTTGTGTGCCTCAATAGTGTATGTTGTGCCTGTTTTCATTCCATTGTGGATGTACTTGACCTCATCAAGTCACACTATCTATTATGCGATATTGATTCTCGCACAGTTCATTTAGGTAAAAATTGCTCTAGTCATAGTTTATTGCTTTATTGAGGTCTTGCATTGGATCTGTGTGATAGGGAGGAAGTTGTGCAGTGTTGAACAGATCGTAAGTGAGGGTTGACTTCAGGTGGTAATGCACCAGGCTTGGAATCTACAGTTCCCACGTTCAAGTCCCAACTGTACCAGCATTGAGATTTATCTCCACTAACCTCCACCCTGCTCTCGATGAAGGGGACACTATTGAATGGGACATGGCTTATTGTGCAGTAGACCCTGTGCATGTTAAAGAACATGCTGTGGATGGTCTTGGAAAAAGGCTGAGGTGTGTCTCTTAACAGCTGTCCAGTAGGTCCCCTTCCCCTAACCTTCTCTGAGCCCTTGAGATCTTTGTAACCTGGCCATTTAATTTACCCATTGTGTGCAAAAAAGTGCTGCTCAGAGGTGAAACAACCCAACTCAAATGTTGAACATGCATTGTTGATTAACATCATACAGTCATTGAAATGCACACATGCTCATATAGAAATATACAGAAAAGGAGGCAGGCACGTCACAACTGTACCTGTTGTGTTGTAGTTAAATTGTTGTAGCTTCTCCACTGGCCTACTGAATTGTTGGTGACTGGTAAAGATACCATTTCTGCAAAATCGTTTCACAGTTCTTAAGACTGTTGTATGCACTGGGTGACATTTTCCAGGATACCTTTTTATGAATAGCCATACTATTGCTGTAGCATTGCATCTGCACTCACCATATGTCATCACCATTTTACATTATTGCTCGCTTAGATTGCTCTCCATCACTGACCCACTAATGCACCATAAAACCTCGACTATCACTGACTACATTCAATGGTGGAATGCTGCTTTAGATTAAGTGGGACATTGCAACAATTTCTCATTCACTGGTTTCTTGTAGCTGTTACAGGAACAATTTTGTGATTTGCTTGTTGAGATAAAATAATTCTAACATAAAACTTAATAAATAAATAAATTAATTAATTAACATTAAACAGCCACAACTCCAACAATCATCAGCACCTCTCGTGACAGCTGACCTTGCATTCGTTCTGCATGACTCTTGCCTCTCATCTCTGTACAACTATAATTTGAAGCAAAAGTTAGAACTTTGAAATTTACCTATGTTTTATAATGTAATTTCTAGTCAGTGTACATCTGATGAAGTCCTAATAGTTAGGGCAAAATCGATCACATCTTTAATATATTCTGTTGCACTCTTTGACAATCAACTCATTTTTTAATTTTATGCATCTTCAAGATTAATGTACAAAAATTAGTAAGTATAAACTTCTAAATAGTGTTGTTTAACCTTCCTACCGACAGATAAACCTACTGTAGTAAAGGAAACAAAGGGACTATCATATATATTTGATCAGTTTTTTCACTCAGATATATTAATATTATATGATAAAACAGTTATTCCTGTTGGATATACCATGGTCCTTTATGGTACAATAGCATTCTATTGTGCATTATATTTGCTGTATGTTTGAATTTATTCATCTGGATTACAATAGACCACCCTTATATTACTCATATTTTGAGAGAATATTTTTCACAGATCATTAGAATGGATGAGAAAATTGCTTTGCATAGTATTGTTAAAATAATTTTTTAAAAATATGCTGTAATGAGTTCTGGTTAATTCCAGTTCAACCCAGACACATACCCCCTGCTTCCTTCTACATGTCGAGTTTGTTTCAGATCTATGCAAAAATGACCATATGTGTAATAAGAATGTGGCCCACTTCATTACAAGTAGATTCTAGCCTGCATCCATGTTTCGGAGTTGTGCTCCTCTGTTCTAAGAAAATAGATAAACCAAAGGGAATCCCTCTTCTCATTCTCTCCTACACACACACACACAATTGCTATTGTCATTTTTTAAAACACAACCTAAATATTACAAGTTCATATTTACCTACCTGAGTGACCACTCTCCTCCTCATACTTTGCCATTAACATTAATTTACTTGATTGTTGTAGTGTCCAACTAGGTTATGGTAGGAAAAACAAGTGTATTCCAAGCTTTAAAGATTGTGGACCATTACATTATGTCTTAATAGGTGTGTTACAGGTGTCTTAATATATGTTAAGCTCCCTGTAATGCTGTCCATTAAGACTAGTAGGGTGTTATTCAGTTTTATAAAGTGTTTAATAACTTTCTCTTAGAAATAAGTGGCATTGACTATCTCTTGCTACAGCAACAGTATGGCTGGCTATTCATAGAAAGGTATCCTGGAAAATGTCACCAAGTGCATAAAACAGTCTTAAGAACTGTGAAATGACTTTTCAGAAATTATACCTTTACTAGTCACCAGCAATTCAGTAGGCCTACATTCAGATGAAGCTACAACAATTTAACTGCAACTGGTACAGTTGTGCCTACTTTTCTGTATATCTCTATATGAGCACATGGACATTCAATGACTGTATAATGTTGATTATACAGTCATATACAGTTGTGCCTACTTAACTGGTACAGTAAGTAGTACTTAAGTAGGCACAACTGGTACAGTTGTGCCTACTTTTCTGTATATCTCTATATGAGCACATGGACATTCAATGACTGTATAATGTTGATTTCAAGCTACACCTGGTTAAAATGGTTCCATTCTTCTTCAACCTCAATTATAATCAAACCATATTTGGCATATAATGACTGAGCAACCTATCATTTTGTTATTGCTGGATTTTTCAGAGTACAAGCATATATTAAATCTTTCTGAATGAGCAAAGAATTTAAATTTAAAGCTTGACACAGCCTATAAAATTTAGTCACCATAGTCAAAAATCCATGTACCAAATGAATATATTTTTAATGCAAATTTTTTTGTTTTGTTGGAGTTCATATATATATAATTTTGATCTTTTTGTTGGTGAAGTAAGTGTTGTCTTAATATCATACATTTTTAATATACAGTGCAGTTGGAGCAGCAGCCCTGTATAATAGGCTATATGTTTGTGGTGGCTATGATGGAATTTCTTCCCTAAATACAGTTGAATGCTTCAATCCTGAAAAAAATGAGTAAGCATCTTTTTAGATTAAATGTTTAGTTCAACAGTATTTGAAACACATAAAAATTTATTGCAATTTTTGCATTGAGAATTTTAAATTTTAATTATTGCCAAGGTATTAGTTATGTTTTTATTGTAAGGTTAGAGCAACAAAGAGATGAAAATATTAAATAATATTTGAGACTATATGTTCAATTAACCCATCCAGTGTCCATCCTTAAAAACTGGAATGAATTTACAGACCTGGCTAATTTTTTATTCTTTTGCTTAGCCTAAAAAAATGCTTAAAATCTTTTTTTGCAGATAACTAATGAACAAAAATAGCCAAGTCATATATCAAAATAAAAATCTGAGGAATAAAAGTTATATTACATTTTAATCAAAAGAAAATATCTTTCTGAATAACATAATAGAAACGTTTACCTGAAAAGAGCTTATTTTATATAACTATTTTTCCCTATGATACACTTTAAATCATGGGGATAGATTTTGTGAATAGATAAAAAATCACGGGGTGTGATCACTGAGTGGGGCCTCCTCAAAGTCACTGAGGAGGAAATCCTCTCAGAACTCACACCTCAAGGAGTAACAGCGGTCCATCGGGTTTCGACACACCGTGATGGGAAATTGACACCCACCCGGGTGTTGATTGTCACATTTAACACACCACGCCTGCCTTCTTCCATCAAGGCAGGCTACTTGCATTGTGAGGTTCGGCCGTATATCCCAAACCCTCTGCGCTGTTTTCAGTGTCAGATATACGGTCATGCCCACACAGCATGCAGGGGCAAGCCAACCTGTGCTCGCTGTGGCAGTAAAGATCATCTCGATCCTGACTGCACAGCAGAAAAGGCATGCTGTGTGAACTGCAGTGGCGAACATCCGGTGTATTCCCACGATTACCCGAAGTGGAAGGAGGAAAAGGAGGTACAACACCTCAAAGTAATGAATAATATCTCATACGCTGAAGCAAGAAAGCTTGCTGCACCTGGCAAGGTTTCTTATGCCAGTGCGGTCACTGGAAATCCCATTGTTCCAATGACTTCGGTTGTGGTGCAGACTGACATCAGTGTACCACCTACTGAGTCTTTCTCGCCAGCTGCTAAGTACCTCCTCACGAACCGAACAGTGAAACCGAGGCGAAACCGAGGGTGGTGTCGACTTCGACATCAACCCCGGTTTCCATTCCTGCAACACAGCCTTCCACCTCCACCGGAAGGTCTCCTCCTCCCCGTCCTCAGACAGCAAGACCTTCAAAACCTAAGGGGCCCCCACCGGGGCCCAAAAAGAAAATCACAGCACCACAAAGGGGGTCACCGATCCATGTTCCTCAGATGATTCCGAGGACATTGATACCGCCCGCCCCCTATTCACTAAACCGTCCTCTGTGGCGGTTAAGTTGAATAGGAATTCGTCGTCCGCCCACTCTTCTAAGTCCTGAGATGGCCACACACCTACAATGGAATTGTCGTGGATTCCAGAGGAATCTTGACGACATCAAGGCACTCCTTCAGGCACACCAGCCCATCTGTGTGTGCCTGCAGGAGACATACTTGCAGCCAGTCACAGATCCCATGATCCAGCTTTTTTCCTCGCTTTCCGAAACCGTGGTGGAATCCAGATTGCACCGCAGCTCATAAGGCTCAGAACAAGGCTTGGGGGGTGTTTCGGAGATATCCGACAACCCCCAACCTCGAAAATTTCAAACGCACCAGGGTGAAAGCTCGTTTCGTCCGACGCCAGAACCAGAAGGAATCTTGGATCAAGTATACGTCTTCTATCACCCGCACGACTAGTTCTAAGGTTGTGTGGGATAAAGTCCGGAAGATGAGTGGGAACTACACGTCCCACTCGTTATTGATCCTGGAACACAATGGACAGGCAATTGCTGATCCCAAAGCAATTGCCGACACTCTGGGGGAGTCATTCTCTTCCATCTCTTCGTGCTGCTCCATCTCTTCAATCGCATTTTTCTTGAGGAGCAGTTTCTGGACTCCTGGCGGGAGGCCATCGTCTTGGCCTTCCCCAAGCCAGGCAAAGATCCCAAGATTCCTTCCAATTATCATCCCATTGCGTTGACGAGCTGCGTGTGCAAGGTGTTGGAAAGAATGGTAAATGCCAGACTCATCTGGTATTTAGAACATCACAACCTTCTTTCCAACACCCAGTGTGGCTTTCGCAGGCAACGGTCAACTCTTGACCATCTGATACGCCTCGAATCGGCTATCAGAAATTCATTTTTAAGAAGAGAGCACCTGGTGTCAATTTTCTTCGACGTCAAAAAAGCGTACGACATGGCTTGGAGATTCGCCATTCTTCGTGACCTCCACAGCTTCGGCTTGAGAGGTCACATGCCGATCTTCATCTCCAACTTCTTATCAACACGTTCTTTTCGTGTCCGTGTCGGTAACACTCTTTCGCGGCCGTACCCCCAAGAACAGGGGGTGCCACAAGGCTGCGTTCTGAGTGTTACACTTTTCACTGTCAAGATTAATTCTATAACTAGACAACTTCCTCCATCAGTAGGCAATGCCCTCTATGTTGATGACTTTAGCATCTTTTGCTCATTGTCCAGCATGAGGGTCATTGAAAGACAACTGCAAATTACCCTGAACAATCTTTCGGTTTGGGCGACGGCAAACGGGTTTCGGTTCTCCCCACAGAAGACCGCTTGTGTGCACTTTTGCCACAAGCGTAATCTTCATCTGGATCCCGAGCTGCGGCTCGGGGGTAACATCATTCCAGTTGTGGCGGAGACCAAGTTTCTCGGTCTCATATTTGATCGGAAATTGACCTTTTTACCACACATACTTCATCTCAGGTCCAAGTGCACGCGGGCATTGAACATAGTCAAGGTCCTCTCCTCCCTTTCTTGGGGGGTGGACCGATGTTCTTTGCTCCGCCTGTACCGTGCACTTGTCCGATCGAAACTGGACTACGGATCCCAGGTGTACAACTCGGCCCGGGATTCGGTGGGGAAAGTGCTGGACCCCATCCATCACCAGGCTCTCCGTGTTTGCACGGGAGCTTTCCGCACTTCACCGGTCCAGAGTCTATATGTTAAGACCGACGAACCATCTTTATCTCTTCGCCGTCAGCAGTTGTCCCTACAATATGCTTCTAAATTGCGATCCCTGCCTGGCCATCCCACTTGGGACTGCGTTTTCAGTCCAAAGTGGGAAATGCTTTACACAAATCGGCCGACTGCCATTCGTCCATTTGGTTTGCGAGTCCGAGGCTACCTCAGAGACATCAACACCAGTCTCGATAGCATTGCACAGTCGACAGCTGAGCCACTTCCACCATGGCTCGCTGTTTTCCCTTCCTGTGATTTTTCCCTGTGCAGGACGGGGAAGGCCTTTACACCCGACTGTGTGTACCGGCAACTCTTTGCCAGCCATCGTGCTGAGCACCCGGACTTCTTGCCTGTCTTTACAGATGGCTCAAAGTCCGGCACTTCAGTGGGATCGGCCATGGTCTGCTGTGATGTAATCATTGCAGACCAGATCCCACTGCAGTGTTCCATCTTCATTGCAGAGTTGCACGCTATCAGCCTCGCCTTGGACCACGTGGCGACTAAGCCACGTGGTGTCGTCGGTGTGTGCTTTACACCGACTCGCTTAGCTCGCTACAGGCTTTGATCTCGGTGAGGCATCAGCCTCACCCAGTTCTTACTAAGATCCGCCAGCAGCTACATCATCTGGCAGCCACCACCACCATCCATTTCTGTTGGGTGCCCGGTCACGTCGGAATCAGGGGCAATGATTTGGCAGATTCTGGTGCCAGGTCAGCCACGCCCCTGTCCGATTATCCGTTGCCGGTTCCCTATCTGGATTTCCGGCAGCGTTTTACCACCGAGCTCCGGGCACAGTGGCAGAGATCTTGGTCAGAACAACTTACGAACAAGCTCTTTGAGATCAAACCTATCATCAAACCATGGTAGTCTTGTTACCGCAGGAATCGCAAGGAGGAAGTTGTACTTGCTCGGCTCCGCTTAGGTCACTCGTATATTACTCATTCGTTTCTTCTACGGGCGGACGACGTACCTAAGTGCGAGTTTTGTGACACCATTTTAACAATCAAACATATTTTAATTGAATGTCCATGTTTTATCCTAGAACGTCGTTTATATTTTAATTTTCACAATTTTACGTCCGAGCCACTTACACTCGGACATCTTTTATCTGATAGTACCATTTTATCTCCAATTTTTGCCTTTTTACAGTATACAGGATATTTTACCAGATTATAATTTTAATCATTTGTAATTTATTCACCGTCTGCCTAGGTCATTTACTCCTGGGCTAGTTTTATCCTTTGTCTCTACTGTATTTATTTATTTACACATTTGTTGTTTTACACCTTACTTTTTATTTCTGTTATATATATATCTTGTTGGTTTTAATTTTTACCTTTTCCAGCATTTGTTTTTTAATTTTGGTTGAGGAGTATTTGTTTTTTAGCATATTTTTACCTTGTTTGGAGCATTATAGCCTTAGTAGCTCATGCGCCATAAAACTCCAAACAACCAACCAACCAACCAGCCTGTAGGAAAATTAATTGAAAAAAGAAAAAGTATTGTGACATAATAGCAGATTTTGTGTTCAAATATGGGAGATGGCTAGGTGAATTATCACACTTAATCCTGATTCACAGTCAGTGTCATTTCAGAGTCTCATGTGTTCAACAATCTTCAGCAGTATAATGCTTATTTTCTAGAGTTATAAAAAGAATGTTTTTTTTTTAATTTACAATTTAAAATTTTTGAATTGCTGTGTATCCTAATCTATTTAAGAACATTATGCTAACTCTCTTTCAGATGGATCATGGTAACCAGCATGTCAAAACATCGTAGTGCAGCAGGTGTAGTGGCCTTTGAAGGACATATATATGCCCTTGGTGGCCATGATGGCCTTTCAATATTTGATTCTGTAAGTAAATGAAGTAATCTTATTTGGCAAAAGATGGCTTAAAAATATTGGTGTCAGATTCTAATTTTTCGCAATTCAATCACTGCCAATAGATCATGAGCAGTGCATCTTGTGAGATTGTTCCAGGAAGTTAAAAACGTAAATGAATAATGATATAGTAAAATACAGTGAATATGTTAAAATTTAATTTACAATTACTCTGTAAAAATGCAACATTCAAATATATAAACACTTTTTATCATTAGTACCAATAACATGAAATACTGTGGAGTTACATCATATGTGCATTTAACTTATGCCAATTCAACAATACATGCTCTGCCAAAAATGAAAATGAGAAAAATGTCAATTTAAGTAGTGTGAGGTATTCCATTCATCATTCTACTCAATCAGTGGCCCTGGAGTGAGTGTGAGATGGCAGACATGAATCTGCTGTTCCCTCAGTCATTCTCAGTTCTTAAGTGCCTCTCATATTGTGAGCATCTCATCAGTGAAAGTTTCAAAATTTTGGCAGATCACTAAACATGTCTGCTTCGTAATGTGGCTGATTCCGCCATAATGACTCCCGACTTAGAAAAAGTAAGGATAGGTTGCAGGATGTGATGAAAGAAGCAGAAGTGTTAATGAATCTGCTTAAAGATCCTTGGGAGAAAAGGGGGACGATAACAACCCCTAAATTTGCTGGCAATGCTATGTCAACTCACGAACCAATAAACTTTGAATGTAAAGTTCCATTTTTTGTTCCATCAGAAGCAAGTGATAGAACATTATCAACTGCCTCAATGATGAGTTTCCAATCCATTTATTAACTGTAGTTCTTATGTTAATTGGCCTTTACCTGAGATAAGGTTCGATGGTTCGAAACGTCTGTCAATCATGGACATTTGTCAAGTCCATGGAAGAGCATTTTCATTTAAATGAAATGCCCAGCAACGAAACTGTGGTTTGCGCAGTATCTTGTTTAAATAGATGTGCTAAGCAATTGTGGAATAATGTAGGATGTCATCATGGAATAGAATTTTGGGAAGACTTTAAAAACGAACTTTTGGAAATCTACCCCCTTATGATGATTTTTACACATCTAGCTACAGAACTTTTTTCACGAAGAAGAAGGTATCGAAATATTCATCTGGGGTATAATAGAGTTATACAGTTGTACGATGGTAATGCTGCCGAAATTGGCATAATAAACTGCATTATATCCCATTATTAATGCCTTTAAGAGAGTTTTTAGAAGTCAGAAACACAATTTCAATTTCAACTGTAGTCAAATTGGCTCGGCAATATACCACAAGAAAAGAATCTGCAAAAATTAAATTAAATCTATAATGGATGCAATCCTCACTAAAGCAGAGATATCAGGTTAAGTCTTGCAAAATGACTCCTGCATGACCAGAAGTTATACAGTCCCAACAATTTGCACTGAATGTATTTACAATGATGCAGAAAGAATGAAGAAGAGATTATGTTTGCATCAAGCTTCCAACAATGAAAGTAGACCAAAAACTTCTGCTACAAATAATGGAGAAACTTTTAGATGTAATTTTTGTGGCCAACTAGGGCACATGGAGCAATGTTGCTACAGAAAAAACGACAATTTGGGAAACTTAAATTAAGATCTTTGAAGCAAGAGGCCAAAGTTCCTCAAGAAAAGCCCTCTCATGAGTTTGTCTGGTCGTGTTGGTACACATAATGCTTTAAATTTACCTTTTGTGAAGCCTTGTCATGAAAAAACTGAAAAATAGATTGCAACGATACAGAGGCCGATCTTTCATGTCCAAATGAGAAAGTTTTAGATGATATTAATGACAATTGTGAATTGAAATTGCAGTCACAGTCCAGTGGACTTTCTAATTTATCTTGTAGTCCAAAGCCAAATGTTCAGAAAAAAACTGTAAAATGTCCTATCAGTTTAATTAATGTGAATTTAGAGAAACAAGTTGATGATACAAATCAAGTTGATAATGAGGAAGATGTTGAATTAGAAGTTTTAAAGGAAAATAATGCCAAAATTGTTGATGATGAGAAAAGTTTTGAAGTAGAGGTTTTAAAGGAAAATAATGCTAATGAAAAATTTCTAGATAAGCCAAGCATCCCAGAAATTATTTTTGGTGTAAATAATCATGATGAATATAACAAATTAAGAAATTTTTCAACTGTTGAAACGTCATTTAGAAGCAGGCAACAATAAACCTGTAAAGCACAAAGACAAGCACATAGCGAAGAGATTGACCACAGCCTGCAGAACGGCAGCTAGCAACGAAGTAGTCAACATAGATTAGATGACGTCACCATCGAGATCTTCAGAAGAGCCTACACCTAGCTTATTGATTGACGCAGGAAAGAAGTTACCGGGAAACGACTGGATGATGATTTATTGCAACAGAGTGGCAACAGTGAAAATTTAAGTATATTATTATTCTTCCACTGTGGCACTAATTATTTGTGATGTTTTATTCCCTTTCTCTGGAATTGATGAAGACTGAGATGATTGAAGATTATTTATTTTTGTTTATACTTAGAGATTTTGAAATGTTTAATTACATGTTTGAAACTTTGGAGTTTTGATATTAATTTTTTTTAAAGTGAATTTACTATTCTAAGTTTATAATTTGAGTATATAATGGGAAGTGATTAGAATTTTTTATGTATTATGGTTCATCTGAAGTTCTAGTTGAACCATAAAGAGATATATATTGTATTAATGTGATTTCAAGTGTATTCATGAATTGTAGATTTTTTTTCGTTTCAGCTGACTGAAAGCTGAATTGAGTGTTGTAAGTTTATGAATTATAAAATGTTTATTTATGTGAATGAAGAGAATGAAAGAGAATTTAGTATACAGTGATTGTATAAATTGTATTTTGAAATATATTTATGTATTTGAAGTATATTTTTGTAAAATTTGGCTGGAATTGTATTGGATGAAATGTTAACATCATATATGATAAATTATTGATACAGCTTTTCTTTACTCTTAGATACAATGTATATATGCTTAAATATGTTTGGTGTCATCAGTGATATTGATGCATCAATGATGCATAATTATCCAGATGACATTGGCAGCATTTATTTGCATATATATATTAGCTGACCATGGTATGATGTCTTGAAGTTTTTGTACCTTCTTTGAGCTGTCCCCAACAGCAAAGTCTAGTTTGACCGAGATGGTCACTAGCAAAACTCCTTTGGGAGGGGGACGTAAAGCTGGGTGAGGGGAAGGTAATGCTATTTTTATTTCAGCTAGCTCACGATTTATATTGTTTAGGTGAGGTTTTAGCAGATGATTACACTTCCACTTGTTTGTAAAATGAAATTCTTAGTTTCGCGTATTTGTTTGTACACTGGTTTATAACATGAATTATAAATGCTAGTTTCAGAATGGCATAAACTATTTTACACTAGAAACATTTTTCATCAAAAAATAACACATACAGGAACTTGTCCAAAAATGAGGTGTCAGAATGCAATGGGCAAAATTCTTTAATAAGGAGTATGGTCACCCCTTACAGCAATGCAGGCACAACAGCAATGTTCCATGCTTTTTATGATGTTGTGAATCAGCTCAGTAGGGAGTAACGACCATTGTTCCTTTAAAGCAGTAATAAGCTCCCCCTTTGTTTCAGGTGGTGGGTTGAGGGCAGCAACATGTCTCCCTAGAGCATCCCACACATGCTCAATCAGATTTGGTCGGGATATTGAGCTGACCACTCCATGTACATAATGATCTCCTCTTGAAGGTATTGTTTCACTAGTCGAGCTCTGTGTGGACAAGTGTTATCGTCTTATAAGATGAATGTTTCATCTATTGTACCAGTGTAAGGGTGTACATAAGGGTCCAGGATGTCATCTCTATACCTTTGAGCATTGAAGTTCCCCCTCGTCAACACATAGAGATCTGTGTGTCCACCTAAGGAAATGCCACCCCAAACCACATGCTACATCCACCATAACTGTCTCTTTGATGGATGTTACTGGGATGATAGCAGGTACCTCATTCTCACCATATCAAACAATGTCTGGAATCACTCTGCAAGCAATATCTGGATGCATCTGTGAAGAGTATGGATCACCATTGCTCTTCTGTCCAGTTAACGTGTGCCCAATTCAACCACTCTCTTCTGTGGCATGATGTGAGGGGGTATACAAATTACTGTCCTTCTAGCATACAGATGTAATGCTCCAAAAGAATGCAAAATGCTTTTAAGTTTGGACCCTTTTTCTGATCCAATTAGTTTTATGCTCCAGATAGCTGAGACGGGCACCAGGCAATAATTAACAAATTGCCAAAGAATAGAATAAGTTAAATTAGGGTTCAAAATACCAGCGAGCGTTAATGAGTAAGAATCCAAAAATGATTGTCAAATGTCTAAATATAATCAAATCTTAATTCGCGTTGCTCAAGAGAAAAAATTAGTAAAGACTCAAAAGGTTTAAATAACAAATTTATTTCCAAAAAAAAATCAACTCACCAAAGAAGAAGATACATCAACTCAGCACTCTTCCGTGCTACATGCTTATACTCTGACAACTCTATGTGCTACAACTCTCTCTAAGTGCCTCTGCACTATCTTAGTGCTACTTACTCTTCTGCACACTAAGTCACCGGTTTAAACAAGAGCCGGACGCATGTCATGTTGCATGCCGGGAAAGACATTTACATAAAATGACGAGCGACGCAAGCTATGATGCAAGAGGGGGCGTGTCCTTGTGCACGTGCTTTAGCGGGTGACAGTCGGAAGATCAGAGTTGTGCATGCGCAACTCCTAACTCTTGGAAACGAGCACTGTGATGCCAAAAAGGAAATAAAAAAAATCCCCAAAATGATAAATATAACGTAAATTAAGCAAAACTGGTTAAGGTAAAGTAAAAGTGAACGATGGGGCATCACACAGACCTCCCTTATGAAGCCTTCTATGCACAGTAGAAGCTGATACAAACCTCCCAGTGGCTGCTGCAAGAGAGGATCATAGCTGAGAGGGAGTAGATATCCTGATCCTTTGTACTGTTAATCGCAGATATCAGTCTTGTACAGCAGTCGTTAACTCTAGCCCTTCCTTGGCTAAACCTCTAAGATGTGGAATTTGTGCTAAGAAATTGATTCCACAGTCTATGGGCTGCAGAATTACTCACATTCAGCCATCGTGTCATGTCTGACTGACTTTAGCTTGCTTCAAGCCAGCCAATAGCTCTCCACCACAGTTCATTTGTCAAATGATGTCTTGAGGTTATTTCTATAAATGGCTATTTTGTATTTCTTTACTCACATTTATAACACAAAATAATGATTCACTCCAAAACAGCCGTTTTTATGCCACTATCCAATTATGCAAATTGACGCAACTTAGACTAATTTGCATATGATATGCTCACTTGGGATTACTTTACTGGTTACACGAACAAGTTTGGTGAGGATCACACAATGTTGTGGCAAATTATCGTGATTTTTCTAATTTTTCCTTAAATTATAGAAACCAGTGTAGTTAGTAGGATTTAACGGAGTACCAATACCCGTTTTTTTTATGTTTTTTTATGTATGGCTGGCACGAAAGAAGATTAGATTTCACATATTTTATTGTTGTTAGGGAATAAGTGGAAGTTATGTACTCTGCTTGATGCATCTGTATTATATTTTGTGAAAGAGCAGAATTTGATGTAGTTGAGTTTTTCTTTAACCTTTTTAGAAGTTAAGCAGAGTAGGAGTGATATTAACAAGCTTTTTTGTAAAGATCACAATATGCAACTTTTGGAATTGTATCAGAATGTGATACTAGTTAGACTGATTAACACTAGTATGTAGTTAACTACCACAGCCATTGGTATGTATTTACACTAGGTAGCTATACACCTGATAGGAAGAATGGGAGGAGGTATCATTGGTTGTGATGGAAGAGTGTGTCAGTGTGAGAGTGTCAAATTTGCATATGCATAGTTATTACTTTATTTATGTTCAGTGATATGTAAATGACATAGGAAGTGTCCTTTTATTCAAAATTGCTCATCAAAATCTGTTAGGTCAAATTTTGACTCCTTTGGGAGGGAGAGTTGTGATGGTCCCATGGATGGAGGTTTTTCCTTAACCAGTTTTATTTTATTTATGCTGTATTTATCATTTTGAGGATTATTTTTAGTTGGCCATCATTTTTCCTCATTCCGATCCACTAAAGGAGTTGCGCATGCAGAACTCCAACTTTTGATTGACAGCCGCTAATGCATGCATTAAGGACATGCCCTCTCTTGTATCATAGCGTGCAATCGCAAGATTATGCAAATGTTTTTCCCAACATGCAATACATGCTGCATGTACACTAAGTGACATTAGGTCACAGAGTTAGTAGAATAATGATAGTGGAGATAGTCAGTATGAGATAGTAATGAGAATGATGTTAGCTGAGAAGTTTATCAATTTTGGAGATGTTTAAATGAGCTTTTATTTGCTCAGACTATTTTGTATTCATCAGTTTTTGTGGTGAGTCATGAATTTTTGTAAATAAACTTTGTTATATGAATATTTTGACTTTGCTATTTTTGCTCTTGAAAAATGATAATTAATTTTGATTAAGATTTAACTTTAAAAAAATTGACAATCTTTTGATTTCTTTGTGACTAGTAATGCCAATATACCTAATGAACCCTCATTTAACTTTATTTGGCAAGTAACTATTGCATCTGATATACTATCCAGAGTTTTAATTTGGATCAGTTGAAAGGTCCAAAGTAAAGAAGTTTTAAAATATTTTTGGAGTGTTACAAAAGGGACCTGATTTCAAGTTCTGGGTAAGGCATGGATGATTGTGTTATCTTTCTACAAAGGTTTAACCTTCCTCACAGATCTTTTGTATGGTGTATAAACTGGCATGCTCCTGTCAGATCTTTGTGACAAGCAGCTACTGGAGGGGATAGTCATTGGACTTATTGAATTTCAACGGTAAATTTGCTATTAGCAAAAAATTATTGAGCTTCTATGCAAAGAGGGTAATAACTCTGGACTGGTCCTCTTATGCAGGTATTGGTGCTCTAACCATTTTTTTTTTTATCAAAATTATTTTTATTGTTTTGAAAATAAACCTGTTTTAAATATAATGCTGAAATTCAAAGAAATCAAATGCAAACCACTCTTGCTGCTTGGGATTTGAATTAGTATAATACACTGCTTTCCATAAATTAAGGAAAATCCCTATGTTAGGTCAATGGGAAGCTAACGTAACTTCTAAAATAAGGTTTTTTTTTTGTTTTGAAAAATGTGATTGCAGATGAAGATCTCAATCAAATAAATCAATATCTCAATTTTCAACGATATTTGTTTAGTATTTAATGAGTTATAGAAGTTTGAATATTTAGCAACAGCAATGCCAGTCTTAAAAACTTATACAAAACTGAAGAATAGTGAAAGAATTCTATACACAAAGTTCTAAAATGCAAACTTATTTTATTAAACACTTTGATACAATATTTATTGTTAAGTTTTAATTAACTTCTGAAGTCAATTTTTATGGCTAGCATTGTTATCGCTAAATATTCAAACTTCCATAACTGATTAAATACTGAACGAATATTGTTGAAAATCGAGATATTGATTTATATGATTTAAATCTTTATCTACAATCACATTTTTCAAAACAAAAAAATTTATTTTAGAAGTTATAGAGCTTTAACATTAGCTTCCCGTTGACTTAACAAAGGGATTTTCCTTAATTTATGGAAACCAGTTTAGCATGAATATTATTCATACAGGATTTATAGTTATGCTATTGTTTGAGTTAGTGATATTACTAATGATAGTCTGTAAATTTGCATTGGCTGTCTCTAACGACTTAAAGAACATTTATTTACTTATTACTATAATTATTATATAATAATATGTAATAATTATGTATACATTAATATATATATTACTGCATTATATTTTATTCAGAAAAATTGTGAAGTTCTAGAGATTAACCCTTTTAATACCATACCGTCCCAAAACGGCGACATTTTGAGTGGACTCATCCAATCAATGCTATTCTTTCCTCTTCACTACCTCCTACCTGCAGTGTGGGCCATTTTGGGCCGATATGGTAGAGAAATGGTTAAATTATTTAGCCTTAGTGGTTTTAGTGTGAAATGGAGCTGCCTTGTGATATCATATCAGAATAATCCAGAGACAACTGTCCAAACAATGCAAATTCATGAACAATACACTTTCTTTTGACAATTAAGAAAACCATGGGGACTAAATGTGGTATAAAGAAATAAAAAATTACCAATCCTTACTAAATATTTTCTGGAATAAACTGTTTTTAATGAATAAATGATCTCGTCATTAGAGACAACAAGCACAAATTTACAGAAAGCCATCAGCAACATACACAGAAAGCACAATTTATTATACACATATCACCATCCAAAAACCTGCTATACTCTGCCACAATAATGTGACCAGCTGAAGCCCTTGCAGGCTGTAAATTGGCCAGATACCTACTTGCTGTATAGCATATTTGTGATTGTTATGATGGGTAAACATGGCAGCCTGAGTGAGTTCAATTAGGGCAGATAGTAACTGTGAGAAAGATGGGATGCTCCACATATCATGATTGCAGAGCATCGGGATTTCTGCATCTGATCATTGCATATATGTACCAAGGACTACATTAAAGCTGGTGAAACCTGCAGCCATCGAGAAAAATGTATCATCGGCATACCAGCCCAAAACGGCCGACATTTTGAATGGACTCATCCAATCAATGCTATTCTTTCCTCTTCACCACCACCTACCTACTGTGTGGGCCATTTTGGGCCAATATGGTAGAGAAATGGTTAAATCATTTAGTCATGCCATCATCGGCATATAATGACATGGCTGATTTATGTGGCACCCAGTGTCCTTATTGAGTATCCTTGTTAACAGCACATCATCATGGATGAATGGAAACTGGTAGCTTCGTCCAATGAATTGAGGTTCCAACTACAGCACACTGACAGGAGGTTGCATGTCTGACATAGACCACATGAGACCATGGACCCAAACTGTAAGTCAGGGGTGTTACAGGCCGGTGAGGCAGTGTAATGTTCTGAGGCATGTTTATGGAGGATCCTTTGTATCTTTTGAGACCACCACCACTACACAGATCTGTAAATGGTAGCTAGGCATAAATTGGAAGGAGAGCTGTGTACCAATCCCCAGTGATGATGCACAGAACCAGCCAGGTCTAGCACCTAATCTCTGACACCGCCTTCTCGTGGTGCAGGCCATTATTACCTTTCCAAAGAGATATTCTTTTTTGGAAAGGGATGGCTGCCATTTCAGTATGACCTACTGATCTGGTCATCTATGGCCACTATTTTCTTTTTTTTTTTCAATCCTGCTGAGTAGTGATCAACTTCACAGGGTCGTGGTGCCGATCATTTATACCTACTAGACTTGACTTGTTTTTGGATTTGAGCTTGATTATGAATCCTGAACTTGCTGCACTGGTGGGCCTCAGTTGAGGGAGAATCTGCCACAGTGTTTTCTGTTTGCTTCTGGGTTGCCAGACCTAAGTGAACAGAAGCATGGGATACCTTATATCAGCTGGTGGATAATCCTGATCAGAGGCCATCGCAGGTACCTGAACCTCACTTAGCTAGTTGGGCATTGTCAAGCCTAAACTGGAATAATGTGTCTCAGGCAGGCCATATGGCTCTTGAAAAAGCCCACTTGAAAAGGTGGTGCCTGAAGTTCCTACCAGCATCAATGACTTCAGCCTTTGGCAGAGGAGGAACAGGTCTTTGCCCCATGCTTACGATCAGGAGGCTGTTTGATATTGTTAGCCCTACCTATCTCAATAAACCCAGTTTCTTTAAAAATCCTACTAATCATTTTCTCTCTGCAGGAACGTGGAACATGAGAACATTATATAGAGATTATTCTCTTGATGTCCTCACGCAGGAATTCCAGCGCTATAACCTAGATATTCGAGGCTTGCAAGAGACCAGATGGACAAGTAAAGGTGAGAGCATCATCAAGACGTGGGTCTGCTTCTCAGCAGCCATGCTAGTGATGCTCTTCTAGGATGTGAGTGCATTAATGAAAGGCATCTTATAGCAAAATTTCAGACGAGCATTGACTTGAATGTTATCTGCTGTTATGCCCCCACTGAGGCCGATGAGGATGAGCCAAAATTCAATGCCAAAATTGGTACTAACTCTGACCTTTGGGGAGGGGTGATAGGCCCTTTTGGTATTGGTAGCTGTAATGGCAATGGCAACGTCTTTTACAGGTAAGTAAACTCAATGGTTTCAGAATAACTAACACTTATTACAAACACCACAACATACATAAGTACACATGGGTTCCACCTGATGGGCTGCATAAGAATATGATATATTATATATTAATTAACAGCAAATGGGCTAGTTCTGTTAGGAAATACCAGGGTATGTAGGGGAGTTGAAATTGGATCTGACCATTACCTTGTTAAAAGTATACTGCAACTTACACTTTAAAAGTGTTGTTCTAAGGTTAAAAAATTTAGCTTTAATACTGAAGCTCTGAAAGATCCAGTTATAACTAAAGCTTACCATGATAGGTTATTTAGTCATTATGACAGTCATGGTTTGCTTACTACTGAAGGTGAGGAAGAATAGGACCATTTTAAACAGTTTTTTTTTTTGGAAACTAACAGTACTCTTTTAGGGTTGGGTTGTTTTACCTCTCAGCGGCACTTTTTTGCACACTGTAGGCTAAATGGCCAGGTCACAAGGACCTTGAAGGCTCAGAGAAGGTTGGTGAAGGGACCCACTGGAACAGCTGTTGGGAGACAGATGGTAGCCTCCCATGAAGGCCATCCAGCATATTCTTTAACGTGCACAGGATTGGCTCTCCTGCACGCAGGGCCACAGCTTTATGTCCCATCCGACGGACACCGGCCTTTCCAAGCCCATCGGTGTCCCCTGCTGACCATGGGGAGGGCAGGAAGTTTTTGCAGAGATAAGTCTCAATGCTGACCCAGCTTGGACTTTAACCTCGAAATGCAGATTACAAGCCTGGTGCACTTCCGACTAAGCCACCCCTCCCCTCTCTTTCAGGAAAAAAGGAGCAGAGGAGGTAGAGAATTATTTGAGTGATAAGGCACTTGAGCTTATTTCAGAAAGAAAGAACTGCAGGAATGTTCTTAATCAATACCCTACTGGTCCTAATAGAAAGGATTACAGAGAGCTTAATAAACGTGTAAAGGATCAGTTAGCTGCTGATAAGAATCTTTTGCTTGATGGCTTGGCTGACAAAGCCGAGGAAGCTGTTAGAGAGCACAACAGCTGTACCAGATAGTTAAATGTTTTGTGTGGTAGAAAACGGACAGGCATACAGGAATTGAAGAATAACAAGGTAAGGTTATAGTAGGTGAGGATTCTGCCATGAAAAGGTGGGCTGAGCGTTTCTAGGGCATTTCTAGGTGGGCTGAGTAATGTTCTAAACAATGTGGTTCTACTCCCATTATTTGTAATGATGATAGATGCATTGGGCTTTAATGTTGGCCCTATAACACAATCTGAAGTTATTTTGGCTGTTTCTGAACTTAAACTTCATAAATCCCCAGGGGTAGATGAAATTACTACAGAAATGCTTAGAGCTGGGAATGTTTCAGTTACCATTTGATGATTGAAATTTTGAATATCTTTTATGATAAAGGCATGGTTCCTAAGGATTTTACCAGAGCTATTATTATCCCTATTTTTAAAAAAGGTGATCGCAGTTCTTCTGATAACTATAGCGGTATAACCTACTTTCTGTTCCAGGTAAAGTTCTTTGCATGATTGTGCTTAATAGAATTAAGAATCTGATTGACAGTCAGTTGCGTGATGAGCAATGTGGATTCAGAAGTGGTAGGGGATGTGTAGATCAGATATTTTCACTCAGGCAGATTCTTGAGAAATGTTTAGAGTTTCAGAAACCTTTAGTTGCTAGCTTTGTTGATTTCAAAAAGGCTTTCAACTCTGTTGATTGTCATAATTTGTGGTTGATTATGAGATTGTATGGCATACTAGTCAAGTTAGTTAACATAATGAAAGCTCTCTATAATAACACTGAATTGTGTGTGAGATTTGATAAGGCTTGTAGCAATTGGTTCAGCATTGCTTTTGGTGTTCGACAAGGGTGCATTTTGTCTCCTTTTCTCTTTGGTTACTGATTATATTATGTGAAATTCACTCCAATGGAAAGAGTTTGGTCTTAAATGGCCTGGAGATATATTTTCTGATTTAGATTATGCTGATGATTTAACCCTTTTGGCAAATGATGTTGATGAGATGAACTCTTTCATTTGGGTTGTTGATGAGAATGGTAGTAGAGTAGGTTTGTTTATAAACAGGGAGAAAACTGAAGTGAGGAAAATTGGTCAGGCAGTTGGTGCATCAGTCACTCTGAATGGTTGTGCCCTTGAGCAAGTGTCTCAGTTTAACTTGGGAGCTATGTAATAGATACTGGTGATGTGCGGCAAGAGATAAATAGGGATTGCCACTGGGACTTTTAAGAATCTATGGAGAGTGTGGAGAAATAGGCATATACACCTAAAGACTAAAATTAGACTGTGTAATTGTTTGGCTCTTTCTAGGGTTAGTTATGGTAGGGAAACTTGGACACTTTGTAAACAAGATAACAGGAAACTAGATGCTTTTGATTCTAGATGCTTATGTTGTATCTTGGTCATTAGGTGGTTTAACTTTGTAAGTGATGAGTTTAGGCAAAGAGTCGGCAACCTCCTTTAAGCAGCATATTGTGCAGAGAGAGACTCCGTTGGTTTGGCCATGTTTCCCATATGGATAATTATAGATTAGTGAATAGGGTTATGAACAGTGTGTCTAAAGGCCTCAGAAAGAGGGGGAGACCTAGGATGTGGTGGGCAGACAATGTCAAACAGGACCTTGTTAGAATTGGTGTGCAGTGGCCAGATGTAGCTGAGAACAGATATTTTGGAGAATTAAACTGCACTGTCTGTTGGACCTCCATAGCCCATGGCTGCTTGAGGATGATGATGTTGATGATAATAAACCAGTGGAAATCAAGGCTTTCAGAGTAAGTGTATTATATATCTATATATTCTTGATTCATTATATATATTCTTGATTCATGGCATGCAATTAGAGCATTTGAAGCATGCAGTCTATAGGATGTCTATCAATTATGACAAATGTTTCCCACCCTTTTTTGCTTGCACAAAAATGTTTCTTTGTTCACACATCTATTGCATACAGAGCTGCTAACTGCCCCAAGTTTCTTACTGAAAAATAAAAAATTCTGGTTTTTGATTTAAATCAAAATTCAGATTAAAAAAAAAATGGGGCAGTTAGCAGCTCTGTATGCCATAGATGTGTTAACAGAGAAAGATTTTTGTGCATGCAAAAAATGGTGGGAAACTTCTGTTATAATTGATAGACTTCCTATACAGTGCATACTTCAAATGCTCTAAAATGGAAACAATACTTTTTTATTACCATTTTCTTTTTTTTAAAAAAAGTGGACTCTAAATTTGGGGTCAGATTCTTACTGAAAAAATAAAAAAACTCTGGTTTTTGATTTAAATCAAAATTTAGATTTTAAAAAAATCTGCCCCCAAATTTAGAGTCCCCTTTTTTTCCAAAGAGAAAATGGTAATAAAAAAAGTATTGTTTCCATTTTAGTTCTTTTGCATCATCATACACACTAATGCCCTGCACATCAGAAGAAGTGTATAGGACTTTAGCTGACCACTTTCAGACAGAATAGCAGGCAGAGTTTGAACCTAAGTTCTTTTGCAGAGTGTAAAGCCATAAATTGTATCTAAATAGGTGTATACAGCTTGAACCGATTCCACACTCTGCATGACTTATTGCATATTAAATTACTTAGAATCCCAGGCCTTGAAGCTTTAGGGTGAGGGAAATCATACTTGCAGATTGCAGAACTTCTATAAGCGTGGGTCATGCTTGGCATTGGAATGGGAATGACTCTTATGCTTGTCTATCATTGTGTGGGTCATGCAGTTTTTGTTCAGTATTGTAGTAGTAATTTTTAATGGAATGTCTGTAAGAAATATTATTCAATGAATGATGCCTATGTATTGATTATTTGTTATTATTAGGAATTCAAATTAAATTTCTTTAATATCAAAAAGTATGTATGTTCTGAATTTGGTCACAGTTGCTGCATGCCAAGTTACCACTGCTGGTGGTACAAGCATTTTCTCAAAAAACATCGCTGCCTAGAGAGGCAATATTTATTGTTATCATTCCCTCTATACATACATACAAAATCCTCATGCAGCCAAAGGCTATGGAGTTCCTACCAGATTGGGCAATTTTGTTCTCCAAACTGTGTGTCCTGAGCTACAGCTGTTGCATCTGGTCACTGTAGCCAAATTATAACAAGGTCCTGTTTGACACAGTCTGCCCATCTTATCCTAGGTCTCCCCCTTTCCCTGAGGCCCTTAGGCACACTGTTCATAATCTTATTTGCCAATCTGCAACTATGCATTCTGAAGAAAAAGGCCAAACAAGTACAGTCTCTCTTTGCACAATATGCTTCAAAAGAGGTTGCTGATTCCTTCTAACCTCATCATTACTTACAATGTCAAAAAGCCTAATGCCCAAGATACTGCATAAGCATCTAGAGGTAAAGACATCAGATTTGCTGTTATCTTGCTTACAAAGGGCCCATGTTTCACTACCATAACTAGCCTTGGAAATAACCAAACTGTTATATATCCTAATTTTAGTCTTTAGATGTTCCAGGTAAAATGTTCTATTTTACCTGGGGCAGGGGTGGCTCAGTCGGTAGCGCACCATGCTTGTAATCTGTAGTTCCCAGGTTCGAGTCCCAGCTGGGTCAGTGTTGAGATTTATCTCCATAAAACTCCCTGCCCTGCTGATGGTCAGAAGGGGACACTGATGGGCTTGGAAAGGCCGCCGTCCATCGGGTGGGACATTAATATATGGTCTCGTGTGAGAGAGCCATACCCTGTGCATGTTAAAGAACATGCTGGATGGCCTTGATGGGAGGCTACCATCTGTCTCCCAACAGCTGTTCCAGTGGGTCCCCTTCCCCCAACCTTCTCTAAGCCTTTGGGGGCCTTGTGACCTGGCCATTTAGTCCATGGTGTGCAAAAAAGTGCCACTTAGAGGTAAAACAACCCAACCTATTTTTCTACATTCTCCATAGATTCCTAAAAGCCACAGCAGCAATTCCTATTCTTTTGGTTATCTCATGCTGCACATCACCAGTATCTGTTATATAGCTCCCAAGATAATTAAACAGAGACACTTTCTCAAGAGTGCAGCTGTTCAAAGCAACTGAAGACCACTACTTGAAAATTTCCATCACTTTGGTTTTTTTTTCTGCATATCACCAAATCTAGTCTATTACCAGTCTCATCAACAGCCCTAATGAAATAAATTATAATTAAATTAATAATAAAATAAAAATTTTATAAATGTAATTTATGATAAAATTAACTAAATTCCTTCTCTACATGTGTAAATGATTTCCAAAGAGCAATGGTAACACATCCGGGATTTTAAACACTTGAAAGCTGACAGCTCTGTTCCCACATTTTCAAGCTATTGAGATTGCCTTATTTGTTCTTCTACATTGTTTATCCCATCCCCTCAGATTATTTTTGTTTTTTGCTCCTTTCTAGTTCTTTTATGGCTACAGATCTCTATAGCCACCAAGATTTAATTATTACAAGGAGGAATTTTTTTGATTGCTATTTGGTTGTAAATTTTTTGGGCTGCATTGTTTGTAGCTGAAAGAAAACTTAAATATGTGCATCTGTTTTATAAAGATGAAAATAAAAAAGGAAATAAATAGAAATATAGACTCTCCCTTGATTTACATGGTACTCAGTTTAAATAGTGAAGAAAATCAACTGTTTTCAATTTACACATTGGATAGACTGGGTTTTATATGGTCAAGAAAATGCAAACAGTTTCAGTTTATGCAGTAGAAATTGAGATTTTTTATACATGTAGATATATATTATGAAGTATCAGTAGTATAGTGTCAAGGGAGATTATTAGACTGTCATCCCAAAGTAAAAATGAACTAAATGGTTTTAATTTATACCTTTTATTTTTGAGAATAAATAGATAATAGTAAATTCATATATTAATGAAACCATCATCTGTAACGCTTTATATTTACATTCTTTTGCTAAAATTATATTCTTTTTTTGTAATGCAATCTGTCTCGTGACATCTTAATGATTCGAAGCCTGTTTTGAATCAGCAGCAAGATCTGACTTTTCTAGACTGAATTTTTCAGACTAATAAAAACATTGTTAACTTTGTAGACTAGTATATAGGCTAAATGCAGCTGATTCATGAGTACACTGTTTCATAAATATTTCATAAAATTCCTAATTTATATTAAGTTTGTAAATATTCTTCTTTCAAAAATTTTCTTGAAATTTTTATGCAATAGTGTACTTCTACATTATCAATGAGTATTTTTTGTGACGATAAAAGAAATGTATGAGAAATTAAACGAAGCATATCTGAATTAGTGCAAAAAAGTACAAAATAATGTTACATCATGCTTATTATTACAGCTAAACTGAAATTTCATATAAATATGTATAAATGAATCATTCAATGTACATTTTATTAATAAAAAGAATTTCTTCAGAATTACCCTTTATTTCTATAATTTGTTGGTTTCAATTTGCATGATTTCAATTTACACAGTGATTCATTGGAACCTACATATATAAATTGAGGGATGGGTGTATAAAAAACTTAAAAGAAGTTTTTATAAGCCAGAAAATGTGGTGCATCAGGAGACCTAGGTAAGACTGGCTCATTGGTATATTTCCCAAAGTTTCAGAGGCCAATCCACCCCTGAACATGTCTTGGCAGGACAGTGCATTAAGGCTGCACCCATCCTGTGTACTTTATCTAGATATCAGTTTATTGTATTATTAAATACCTTATTTAATCCAGGAGATTCAAATTCAGTGGTTTGATTGAGGAACACACTAGATGTATCATAAAAAAATGTCCCTAGTGATATTCTCAGATTGAGTCTGTTAATAAGGAAAATCATTAGCCCCGCCCTGCCCAACACTTCTCATTGGGTTTCTGAGGTACTCAAGGAATAGGGGTTTGCATTCTTGCAAGTTTCTTGGAGGGGACCATGGCCCCCTCCTTATAACTGCCACCTACTGCTTGGTGAATTCTTTATTAAACATGGCTACAATGGACAGATATGAAAAATTCAATGGATAGCTACCATCTCTGAACTTGCTTCACTTATGACTATGACAAAGTAGAATGCATATTGTAAACCTACTGATAGTTGTAACTCTTCTAAGTTAATGTAACACATTTTACATTGTTTATAGAGAATTTGTTAGTGTTTTAAATTAACTGTGATTAAAGCTTTTTTTGTTATAGTATATTGTGAGATATCTTTATTGAGTATGAAATTAGCTGTGATGAGTTCTTATAGAGGTTTTTAGATTTGGCTTGTAATCCAATATCATAAATGAAATTGATCTCTTCTTTTAATGAGATTTGGAATTAAATGATATCAATGTACTTTATAAAAAATTTGTATTAAAAGCTGAAGTTTTAAACATATCCCAACGGTGATGTTACTTTTGACCATTTTGACACCATTGTTGCACATGCACTTTTTATTTGCTTGCACAACATTTGCAATAGATAGAATGATGAAACTTTGTTACACTTTTAAGTATTAATCGTAAATGTTTACATACATGTCCTCGCTAACTTTCTTGCAAATTGGGCAAGCAATATTTGTTTTACAACCTTTTCTTTCTATACTTTCCTTTTAAATTGCAAAGCCATGTATCATCATTGATATAACTACCTAGTAATAGACATTACAGTATACATTTAACCATCCTTCATTGCAGCTTATTGATAAAAAAACATTTCTACAACAAGTGACAGCAATAATATTGATGCCTGATGGTTAAGTGGACTGACTGCAATGCTGTTTGAACTTGTACTGTTGCAAAAACTTCAAATCAACCATTAGAATGACAAAATAGAAGACATACTTTGATGAAACTTAAGAATGAGATAATACAATCCGACTGAAATAATGGTTGCAGGTATGCAGCTACTCTATCATTCAGGTTGTTGAGTAATCAGATATATACACTGGTGTTCACAAAAATTAGAACACCAAGAAGGACCATTTAGAACATGCTTATATATGGGGGTTCAATGTAGTTTTACTGTAGGGAATAAGTGATTACAATAGGGAGGCAATTGGAGAATTACATACCACGTTGTTTTTATAATGACTGTGTCATCCCTTCCTTGCTTGTATGACCTGCTGTACATGCCAAGGCATGGAGTGAAACAAATGTTTGATCCTGGATTGTTGAATAGCCATTCAAGCACTATGCACCCATGCCCAAAGTTCGTCTACATTTGTCATGATGAACTAGTACTGCCACAACCACCATTTGACTATATTCCATATATTTTTGATGTGTGACAAATCAGGGGATCTAGTGGGCCACGGAAGGATATGGGCATTGTTTTGCCTCAGGTATTCAACAGTGGCAGCTGCTGCATGGGGTCTTGCATTGCCCTGCTGTAATGTGGCATGTGGGACAGTCTGTAAGTATGGAAGAGCTATTGACTGTAAAGTGTCCTGGACGTAAAGAGCATTGATAACAGTTATGTGGATTAGTACTAGCGTAGATTTGCTTTCATAACTAATTGCACCCCACACTATAATCCCATGTGTTGGTATTCTATGCCTCATCCGAATACACTCCTCACGATGCCTCTCACCAACCCATTTGGAGACTAGAATTCTGCCATTGGATTTGAACAAACAGAATGTGGATTCATTAGAAAAGACAATGTTGTACCATTTATCACACCACTGCCATTGCTGACATGTTGTACCACTGTAGTCTGGTTGCTTTATGTTGAGGTGTCAGAGAGGCAGTCTTAGCAATGACCAGCAGGTGTGCAGTCCAAATTGCAATAAACAGCATCAAACTATTACTGCCGACATTCGAAGATGTGTTACCGACCTTCACTGTTGGGCCAAGGCTGTACATGTGGCAGAGAGATCTGTTATAGCCAGCCACTGATGATGGTAATCTTCTCATGGGGTTGTCTATGGATTAGGTTCAGAACTTTCCTGACATGTTCATTGCCCATCTTCAAACAATTCTTGGCATATTCAATGCAAACAGATATATTGCATCCCATATGAGCCAAAATCTATTGATATGAAAAATTGCCTCTCATACAAACATTATACCCTCTATTGAACTCGCTCACCTGGAGATATGGAGCTAACACCAGTCGGCATGGCATATTTTAACAAAACACCTGCACAAGAACTGATAAGCTGAACACTGCTACCTCCTATTTAAATATGTTTGGGAAGGGTTCAGTCCCACTGCATCCGATGACCTTGAAACTCTTAATCACTTCTTCAGTAGTAGTGCTAAACTTGCCCCCATACAAGTCACTGACCTTACTCTATTCCTTCTCAGTGTTCTGATTTTAATGAACAGTAGTGTTTATAGGTTTTGGGAATCAATAGATTTTTGACTTATAATGGCATTCACTATTCCTGTTTGTTGCCGAATTTTTTAACTCCTCATCAGTCATTACCTTAGATCAGTGGTTCCCAACATTTTTTGTTCCACGAACCCCTTTCAACCAAAAAGAAAACGTGTTTTTAACCGCCAGGGTAATAATGACTAAAAAAGCTCTAAATTAAAATTTATATTATATAATTATAATTATAAAATTAAAATTTTGCTATCTATAATTATGAAACCTAAAATTTAGAGTCTAAATGTAAAATTATAAAACTGTACTTATTTTATAATTAATCTCTAATACTTTATATTCAATTTATTTATTGCACAAATTTTGTTGAATATATTATATTCAATAATAATATAAATAAATAAATAATATAATATAAATAACATTTTTGATGAAATGAGTTACAACTTGGAAGATGTCGAACATAATATAATAATCATATTTATGTTCTTTTTTGTCCTTTTATTTGAACAAAGGTTTGTTCTGCAGAACCTTTGTGATAGTTTCAAATTGCTGAAGAAACAAACCTATAATGCTTGAAACATATGCACATGCTTGTTGTCACAGATGAAAAATATATTTGTAACATAATTGGAGAATTCTTTACTGCTTAAGGTGCCATTACAGAATTTTTAGTGCAAACCACCAAATGGGAACCACTGCCTTAGACAATCAAGCACATATTTCTTTATAGCAAGGCTTGAAATTTTTTGTATAGGGCTAGGGGCAGACAATTTTCTGAAACTTAATGGGCTTGCAGTTTAGGAGCTCACACTTGAATGTTTTATGTATCAAAAGTGTAATGAAGTAATGCTAAAAATTTGATGCCACAACAAAATTTCTAGGCATAGCAACCTGGTGCCCAGTATTTTTCAAGTCCTTTCCTATCATCATATTTTCGAAATCTTCATAATAATAATTTTCCAGTTCATTTATTTAATTGCAATTTCTGTGTGCTAGAATTTACTTATATATTTTCCTTATTTTTCAGGTGGAAAGGTATGATCCTCAAACAGGACAGTGGACACCAATGTCACCAATGCTTACTAAACGATGTCGACTAGGAGTTGCTACTTTAAATGGGAAAATTTATGTGTGTGGTGGATATGATGGCTCAACTTTTCTTCAAACAGCAGAAGTATATGACCCACTGACAAAACAGTGGAGTTTTATTTCCCCAATGAATGTAATGAGAAGTCGAGTGGCATTAGTTGCAAATTGTGGAAAGCTGTATGCTATAGGTGGTTATGACGGAGTAACAAATTTATGTACTGTCGAAATTTATAATCCAGAAAACAATCAGTGGACTTTTGTTGCATCTATGTGTGCCCATGAAGGTGGAGTTGGAGTAGGTGTCATTCCAGTATTATAAGAAATATGTAAATACTCATTCAAATAGTATGCTATTGTAAAGATTTAGATAGATTTATTTCAGCTACATTCTGTAATTATAATTTTAATTCTGTTAATAAATAATAAACATCATTATATGAAGATCTGGCCATTCAAACTAATTTAGAAACTTCACAAAAATAAATGGGGGTAAGAAAGCACATTTTGAGTAAGCAGTAGATATAGTAAGCAGTACATTTTTATTTCTCAAAATGTTTTTTAACTCTTCCAGTGTCCAGACTGAAAAACTGGTTTCCATTCAGAGGCCAAGCTATTTTCTCTCTATGCTCAGCCAAAAGAAATTAACTTTAGAACTTTTTTGCCAAATAACTAATGAAAGGAATTATGGCATGTTATATGCAAAATTAATCAGCATTTAATTCTGGATTTTCTGAAAATAAAATATTAAAACAGATGACAAGTTTTATTTTAATGGTACTTTTTTAGTCATGTAGTAAAAAAATGCATCTGGCAACACAAAAAATTATTTAAAAAACACGTAGACAGAAATGAATTTATTGCACATAAATAGAAAGGCTATTTATTTCTGAATAATGAAAAAAAAATTTGGTTTCAAGTAAATATTTCTCTCGTTTTGTGATATATTTTCTTTGTACCATACTTTGAGAAAATTTCAGGCTTTTAGCCAATTGTGTGGAGTCAGATAAACAATTCAACATTAGAATTTTTTTTAGAAATAACCGATCAATAGAAATAGGTAATGTTATATACCAAATTAAACAGAATTTAATTACGAATTTTTGAAAATAAATAATATAAACAAATTTGCAAGCATATTGAATTTAATAAGCCTTTTTCAATGTGATATGGTTAAAAAAAAGATCACCTTATACTATTAAGGCTTCATTTTGGAAAACCTGAAGAAAGAAAATAGTTAAATTATATATTTATCGAAAGGAAATTTACTCCTGAATAATAAAAATCATTTCAGATTGAATATTCTATTTCTTTAATGATTCTTTTCAGTATCATATAACACAACCAGTGTTATACAAAGTGGCTTGGACTTATCACATTCACGGAAATTTCTGAACTGGTTATGAAATAGAAAAAACTTCCTTGTCTGCTATTTTTGATAAACATTATGAATTTTTCTTTGGGTGTTGAAGTTTGGTGATTGTGGCTAAGTGCAGAAAGGTTTGTGCATCATCATCCTCAAGCAGCCATGAGCTACAGAGGTCCAACCAGACTGTGCAATTTAGTTCTCCAAGCAAGTCTGTCCTGAGCTACATCTGCTGCATCTGGCCACTGCACACCAATTCTAATAAGGTCCTGTTTGACATTGTCTGTCCACCTCATCCTAGGTCTCCCCCTCTTTCTGAACCCTTTAGGAACACTGTTCATAACTCTATTCGCCAATTTATAATTATCCATACAGGCAACATGGCCAAACGGAGTCTCTCTCTGCACAATATGCTGCTTAAAGGAGATTGCTGACTCCTTTGCCTAACCTCATCATAGGTTATAAAGTTATACCACCTAATGCTCAAGGTACTGTGTAAGCATCTAGAATCAAAGACATCTAGTTTCCTGTTATCTTGTTTACAAAGTGTCCTAGTTTCACTATCATAACTAACCCTAGAAAGAACCAAAGTGTTATACAGTCTAATTTTAGTCTTTAGGTGTATACGTCTATTTCTCCACACTCTCCATAGATTCTTAAAAGTCCTGGCAGCAATCCCTATCCGTCTGTTAATCTCATACCGCACATCACCAGCATCTGTTACATAGCTCCCAAGATAATTAAACTGTGACACAGGAACCTGGCTAGCCGATAGTGGTTTCAGTGACAACTCCCTTAAGGTGACATGCAGTCTCAGTACTGCGATGCACCGGGATTGTCACGCATTATTATGTTGTTCAAGATTGCAACCATTCAGATTAACTGAATAACAGCCTGCCTGACCAATTTTCATCACTTTAGTTTTCTCTCTGTTTATAACCCAAACCTACTCTACTACCAGTTTCATCAAGAGCTCTAATGAAAGAGTTCATCTCATCAACATCATTTGCCAAAAGGGCTAAATCATCAGCATAATCTAAATCAGAAATTTTTGTATCTCCAGCCCATTTAAGGCCAAAATCTTTCCCTTGAAGTGAATTGCGTATGTCATAATCAATAACCAAACTAAAGAGAAAAGGAGACAAAATGCACCCTTGTCGAACACCAGAAGTAATGCTAAACCAATTGCTACAAGATTTACCAACTCTCACACACGACTCGGTGTTATTATAGAGAGCTTTCATTAGGTTAACTAACTTGTCTGGTATACCATATGATCTCACAATCAGCCACAAATTATGTCCATCAACAGAGTCAAAAGCCTTTTTGAAATCAACAAAGCTAGCAACCAAAGGTTTCTGAAACTCTAAACATTTCTCAAGAATCTCCCTGAGTGAAAATATTTGATCCACACATCCGCTACCACTTCTGAATCCACATTGCTCATCACACAATTGCCTGCCAACCAGATTCTTAATTCTATTAAGCACAATCATGGAAAGAACTTTCCCTGGAACAGAGAGTAGGCTGATACCCCTATAGTTATCACAAGAACAGTAATCACCTTTTCTAAAAATAGGGATAATAATCGCTCTGGTAAAATCCTTAGGAACTATGCCTTTATGATAAAAGATGTTCAAAATTTCAGTTATCCATGTGGTAACCGAAACATTCCCAGCTCTAAACATTTCCGTAGTAATTTCATCTACCCCTGGGGATTTATGAAGTTTAAGTTTAGAAATAGCCAAAATAACTTCTGACTGTCTTATAGGGCCAACATTAAAGCCACCAATGCATCTATCATCATTACAAACAATGAGAGTAGAACTAACCACATTGTTTAGAACATCACTGAAATGCTCAGCCCACCTAGCCATGACAGAATCCTCACTTTCTATAGCCTTTGTTTTTCCTTCAATCCCTGTATACCTGTCCGTTTTCTACCACACAAACCATTAACTATCTGGTACAGCTGTTGTGCTGTCTAACTGCTTTCTCGGCTTTGTCAGCCAAGCCATCAAGCCAAAGATTCTTATCAGCAGCTAACTGATTTTTTACACGTTTATTAAGTTCTCTGTAATGCTTTCTATTAGGACTAGAAGAGTATTGATTAAGGATATTCCTGCAGAACATTCTTTCTGAAATAAGCTCAAGTGCCTTATCACTCAAATAATTCTGCTTCCTCTCCTCCTTTTTTCTTAAAAGAGTACTGTTAGTTTTCAAAAAAGCCTGTTTAAAATGGTCCCATTCTTCCTCAACTTCAGTAGTAAGCAAACCATGACTGTCATAATGACTAAGTAACTTATCATGGTAAGCTTTAGCTATAACTGGATCTTTCAGAGCTTCAGAATTAAAGATAAATTTTTTAACTTTAGCACATCACTTTTTAAGTTTAAGTTGCAAGACACTTTTAACAAAGTAATGATCAGATCCAATTTCAGCTCCCCTATATGACCTGGTATTTCTAACAGAACTAGCCCATTTGCTGTTAATTAATATGTAATCAATCATATTTTTATTTAACCCATCATGTGAAACCCATGTTTACTTATGTATGTCGCGATGTTTATTGCAAGACACTTTTAACAAGGGGGGCGGGGGGGGCTCAGTCGGTAGTGCGCCAGGCTCGTAATCTGTAGTTCCCAGGTTCGAGTCCCAGCTGGGTCAGCATTGAGATTTATCTCTGCAAAACTCCCCGCCCTGCCCACGGTCAGTAGGGGACACTGATGGGCTTGGAAAGGCCGCCGTCCGTTGGATGGGACGTTAAGCCGTGGCCCCGTGTGCGGGAGAGCCATACCCTGTGTACGTTAAAGAACACGCTGGGTGGCCTTGACGGGAGACTACCATCTGTCTCCCAACAGCTGTTCCAGTGGTTCCCCTCCCTCAACCTTCTCTGAGCCTTCGGGGTCCATGTGACCTGGCCATTTAGCCCATGGTGTGCAAAAAAGTGCCGCTCAGAGGTAAAACAACCTAACTTTTAACAGGGTAATGGTCAGATCCAATTTCAGCTCCCCTATATGACCTGGTATTTCTAACAGAATTAGCCCATTTGCTGTTAATTAATATGTAATCAATCATATTTTTATGCAAGCCATCAGGTGAAACCCATGTGTACTTATGTATGTCGCGGTGTTTGTAATAAATGTTTGTTATTCTGAAACCATTGAGTTTACTTACCTGTAGGAGACGTTGCCCATTGCAGCTACCAATAGGGCCTATCACCCCTCCCCAATGGTCAGAGTCAGTACCAACTTTGGCATTGAAGTCACCTAGAACAAGGGTAATATCTCCTTTCTTGACGGAATTCAAAATATCCTGAAGTTGTCCGTAAAACCTATCCTTCTCATCCTCATTGGCATCCTCAGTGGGGCATAACAGCAGATAACATTGAAGTCTTTAACGCTTGTCTGAAATTTTGCTGTAACCTTTCATCAATGCACTCATATCCTAGAAGAGCATCACTAGCGTGTCTGCTGAGAAGCAGACCCACGCCTTAATGATGTTTACTATTGTTCCTCCCTGAAAAGAGAAATTTAACATTATTTTTAAGAATCTGACTTTTATCTGTCCATCTGGGACTGGACATCAAATCAAACTTGTGAACTTAAATCAGAAGGTTGCTTCAGCAAATAGGAATGTTAATCAGCAATACCGTTTAGTGCTTCTATGAAATGGCAGTCAGATGACTTTATAAAATTATTTATATTGTAGTTTTATAAAATATACATCAAATTAAAACACAAAATATTATTTTTCAAGCCCTAATTATATTTTTATAAGATATATATATATAAAATTACAACAGCAATTTTTATTTTTAAAAGTCGATTTTTTTTTTGTTGTACTAAAAACGGATATACATCCTTGGTTGGCCCCTCATTTCAGATTCTGCAAACATATACAGACGATGTGGACACTGGAAGAGTTAAATGCAAACTGAACCAAAAAAATTATGTAAAAACTATATTTTAACTTTCTATTTCATCATAAAGTTTTTTTTATTGAAATATAAATATTAAATTATCATAAATATGAAGTAAGTGCTGATAGAAAAACTGAAGAAGATGAGAAATAAGTTGTTTGAAAATTTTTTAATATTAAAGATGAAAAATGTGTAAAAATGCTAAAAAAAACAAACCATATTTTTGGTTCTAGAAAAAAAAATAGATGGCATACACTGAAGAGCCAAAACATGACCACCTGCCTAATATGATGATGGTCCTCCACCTGCCGCCCAAACAGCTCTTACCTGGCGAGGCATGGACACTACAAGATTTCTAAACGGTGTCTTGTGGTATCTGGTTCCAACACATTACCAGCAGATCCTTTAACTCCTGTAAGTTACGTGGTTGAGCTGCTGCAGATCGGACATGCTGTTCCAACACAAACCACAGATGCTTGATTGGATTGATATCTGAGGAATTTGGAGGCCAGGGCAATATCTGGAAGTCTTCCTCGTGTTCCACAAACCATTCTCAAAAAATCCAGTCAGTGTGGCATGGTGCATTATCCTGCTGAAAGAAGGCACTACTAAAGTAATATATCGTTGCCATGAAAGAATATACCTGGTCTGCAATGGTGTTTAGATAAGTGGTAGATGTCATAGTTTCCTGCATATGAATTACTGAACCCAGAGTTTCCGAGCAGAATATTGCCTAAAACATTACACTTCCTCCCCCTGCTTTTTTTCATCCCACTATGCATCCTGGTGCCAACACTTCTACAGGTAAACAAAGCACCCATACCTGGCCATCCATATAGTGCAACAGGAAACGAGATTCATCTGATCAGACAACCTTCTTCCAATCTTTCAAGGTCCAGTTTTCATGCTTGCATGCCCATTGTAGGCACTTTCAAGGTTAACCGAGGTTAGCATAGGCACTCAGAGCGGCCTGCGACTATGCAGGTCCATTTTCATTAGGGTTCGATGTACTGTGTGTTGTGACACATTATTCCCGTCACCAGCATTCAAATTACGGGCAAGTTGCACCACATTATCTCTTCTGTTGGCTTGTACCATACGGGATAGCCTTTGCTGACCTCTAGCATCGATGAGCCGTGGTTGGCCCACACCTTGCCAGTGGTTAATGATTTTTTTTCCCTTGGACTGCTTTTTGAAGGTACTAACCACAGCTGACTGAGCACCCCACAAACCTTGCTGTCTCGGAAGTGCTCTGACCCAGTCCTCTGGACATTACAATTTGGCCTTTGTCAAACTCACTTAAGCCCACTGCCTTTCCCATCTGAAGAACAAGAATAACACTCATTAACAGAGTTCAGTATCAGGTGTTATTTATACCATTTCATGACCTTCATACGCAACATCGTTTACCTGCAGTTGCTGCGATTTGCATAAAGATGCACTGGTCATAATGCTTTGGCTCTTCGGTATATATATTTATGCTGAATCTAAATCTGATTTTTTTTGTGTCACTTGTAGATTTTGAGAATTTTAGTTTTACGTTTATTGAGAAATTGCAAATTATATTTTAATTAAAAATTAAAAAACTAACCCCTCAGGCAGCTGCTTGCCATAGAGGTGTGCACAACAATTATATTTAGAGAGTAAAATAAACTTTTTATTTGGTTTTTAAGTTAGCAGCAGTGTATTAAATTTTTGACAGTTTGCAACACTGCATCATGACGAAGTCAGTTTTACAACTTAAAAATTGCAATGTTAACGCAATAGTTTTGCTTCTATGCATGTGTTTCTACTGTCTTTGTGAAGTTATGTAAAACTGGTGTACATCCAGAGACCAAGCTATATTTTTCACTATGCTCAGCCCCAAAAAACTGTGGACCTTTTTTAAAAAAAACTGTGGACCCAAATAACTAATGAAAGAAATTATGGCATGTTTTATGCCAAATTAATCAGCATTTAATTCTGGATTTTCTGAAAAAAAAAAGACGACTAATATTTATTTTAATAGCACTTTGTTAGACCTATGTAGTAAAAGAAAAGTATCTGGCAATGGAAATAAAATTTTATTTAAAAAAAATAGGGATAACTTTGATGTATATGAACTGAAGGTTATTTATTTCTGATTAACAGAAAAATAAGCTTTTAATTCAAACAAGAAAATTGCTTTCTTTTTCTAATTTTTTCTCTGTACTATGAGAAAAAGCCAGGCTTTTTGTCAGCTGTGCTGAATCAGACGAGTCAGCTTTACAATTTTTTTTAAAACAAATAACCAGTCAACAGAAATTGGTCATGTTATGTACTAAATTAAACAGAATTTAATTCGAATTTTATTAAAATGAAAATATTATGCAAATTTGCAATGATACTAATTTTAATGACTTTTTCACAGTACCTAGTAAAAAAATAGATCTGATTATGCAGTTAAGGCTTTAATTTAGAAAACCTGATGAATAAAACTATTAAATTATGTAATAAATGAGGAGAAACCACGGGAAGAGTGATAAGTCATATTAGTTTTTAGTGGTCTTAGAAACTGGCATGTTTCTGGAGAGACGTGGGTTCTAATTCCGCACGTTGACGAAACTTTTTTCTACTAAACAGTTTGTTCAATTATATACTAATTGAAAGGAAATTTCTTCCTGAATAATATTTACCTGAAATATGATTTTTTATTTCTTTTTATAATTCGTTTTACTATGTATATTTTAAAACTTGTGTCAGTGTTATACAAAGTGACTTGAACTTCTCATATTCATGGGATTTTTTTTTTTACCTATTATGCAGTGAAGGAACAATTTCTTTTTTTTTATTGCACATATGTATTTTGGCAAGACAATGCTAGGTGGGGTCACACACTGGCGACCAAACAATGGGACTTCTGGAATGGTCAAATAAAAAAATCCTTTAAAGTCTAAAAATGCATTTTTGTGTAAAAATTTCATACCTAAAATTGCATTTTTTTTAAATTAAAATGTATCATTTTTGGGCTTATGAAAACTTTTTGTAAGTTTTTTATTCATTAATATCTATTTTCTTTTTTATTTTCATCTTTATAAAGCATACATTTTAAGTTTTCTTTCAACAACAAACAATGCAGCTCAGAGTTTGACTTTTCTGAATGCTACTGACAGGCTCCTGTCAGACCTCTGTTGCAAGCAGCTGCTTGAGGGGGTATTTATTTATTATTATTATTACCAGGAGGCACTCTCTTAGTAATTAAATTTCGGGGATATGGAGATGTGATGGCCATAAAGAAGCTGCAAAGAGGGAAAACAAAGATAATTGGATGGAGGGGACACGAGAATCCCTCAAGTTTTGACAGTAACAACAACAAACCCTGCAGAGGTTGACTTTCATGGATTTAAAATTACAAATGTGTTACAATTACTGCTCGCGAATCATTTACACGTGTAGAGAAGGGTTGGCTACGTGGAGAAGTGATTTAATAGATTATTTTATGACAGGATGCACTCAAAATGTTGTTTGTAAAACATTGTTACCCAAAGGTGTGCACAGCAGACTTTCTCACTTGGTTGTTGATAGTGGTTCTCTTTAATCTTGAATGACAAGGTGATTTCACTAAATGATTGGTTTCTTTGTGGGGGATGTTTTCTCAGCTGGGGATTTTTCTCAGGCTGGGACAAATATAATCACGAGACTTTCAGTGACCTCATGGCTCATGACTTTTTTTGCTGTTGGGTGGGTTAGGAGTGCTGCATGGGACTGGGGGGGAAGTGCGTGTTATTAACCCTTAAGACATGCAAAATAGTGTAGCAACCATTTAGTTGTAGTAGTTCTATTCCCCATATCTTGGATGTTAAACAGTTGTTATACAGGAGAGATCAGCGAAAACTATAAAAGCAGCATAAAGGTAAATACTCAGACTTTTGCAATATTTTTCAATAGATTTATTTTTGTGATCTTTTTTCTTTTACGAAAACAGGACGAATGTTTTCACAAAACTGTTGTTGTAATTTATCTATCATTATGGTGATCATCCTATATTTTAAAAGACAATTTTATATTTTAGGATGTTGTCCTATATATTTATAAAAAAAAAATTGAAAAGACAGTTTCTGTGCTATATTTTTTGTTCTGTCCTTTAAAAGTTCTACGAAATAAAAATCGTTCTGTCTTGCCACTAATTTTCATAAATTTCTCTCATTATTGTTGATAGGATTGGGAAATTGAAAACTATAATATTTATAATTCGGAATTTTTTATTTTACAAAATTATTAAATAATTCTTGAAATAGTGTGAACCTTTGAAAATTTAAAATTTTTGAAATGTTTATTCTTTACGTTTTTGAATGGTTTTTGCATTTTAAATGAAATTAATGTATGCATATTTATTAATTTTAAAGTTTTTTAGGATAATTACCACTTTTTGAAGATAACTTTGCTAGACACAGCATAAAATTAAGAGTATCGTAAAAAAAATTGACGAACAAATAGTTTTTAATGAAAGAAATTACCAGAAAATATGCATTTCAATAAGTGTCATAGATTTTTCCCAGAAAAAATGGTCACCATAGCTGTCGTAAACGATAGAACGAAATCCTTATTTATGGTGGTCCGTTGAAGAACCCCATCTATTGGAGACTGGATTTTTTTATATATAGTCATTTACTGAGATTTTTGATAAACGCGCTATACAATTTTATATTATCTTGATTTTTTTCCCACTAGCAGTCTTACGTAAATAGTCTTATGTAGCAGTCTAAAGTAAAAATTTAGAAATATATACACATTTTTTATGAAGAACTTTTCTTGCATTCACATGGCAAAAAAATTCCATTGGCCCTAAATCTTAAAATATACGAGATCAAAACGTGGTGAGTTCGTTTTTCTAACTCTGGGACAGTAGGAGATGAGGCAAGTTTCCCCACCTTCGAAATTGTAGGGTGGCTAAAAACTAAGATTAAAATTCACTGACTTTCTCTGTGTTATAATTTATTTTCATCTTCATTTGTTATTCTATTTCACGTGCTTTTAAACATTACTAGGATTTAAAAAAAATTGCTCCTGTATATCTCACTTCCTTCCCATTTATTTATCCTCTCCTAAAACGTTTCTTGCTAAATGCATGTTTTGATTTTCACCCTTTGATGTAACAGAAAACAAACTCGAGCACCAGTTTTTTCCCGATCTTTATTCATCCACTGAGTTTCATTTTTTATTTGTGATTTCTATCTGGATAAAACATCGTCTCACACTTGGGGAAAAAAATGAAAATAGCGATTTTCTTAATCCAATCTCAGAAAGAGGAATTAAATTAAAAAATTTCTCAGCAAAATTGCATGTTATACTCTAGATAAAATAAGTATAATTATTTGTTTTAGATGGACGGGGGTTGCTCAGTCGGTAGCGTGCCAGGCTCGTAATCTGCATTTCCCAGGTTCGAGTCCCAGCTGGGTCAGCGTTGAGATTTATCTCCGCAAAAATTCCCCGCCCTGCCCACGGTCAGTAGGGGACACCGATGGGCTTGGAAAGGCCGCCGTCCGTCGGATGGGACGTTAAGCCGTGGCCAAGTGTGCGGGAGAGCCATACCCTGTGCACGTTAAAGAACACGCTGGATGGCCTTGACGGGAGGCTACCATCTGTCTCCCAACAGCTGTTCCAGTGGGTCCCCTCCCCCAACTCTGAGTCCCCTCTGAGCCTTCGGGGTCCATGTGACCTGGCCATTTAGCCCATTGTGTGCAAAAAAAGTGCCGCTCAGAGGTAAAACAACGCAACACATCACGCAAACTGACCCAACCAGATTCTTAATTAAACTCGATCATAGAAAGAACTTTACCTGGAACAGAAAGTAGAGTGATACCCCTATAGTTATCACAAGAACTGCGATCATGTTTTTTAAAAATAGGGATAATAATAGCTCTGGTAAAATCCTTGGGAACCATTCCTTTATCATAAAAGACATTCAAAATTTCTATCAACCATATGGTAACATAAATATTCCCCAGCTCTAATCATTTCAGTAGTAATTTCATCTCCTCTTGGTGATTTATGTAGTTTAAGTTTAGAAACAGCCAAAATAACTTCAAACTGTGTTATAGGACCAACAGTGAAGCCGGTAATACATCTATCATCATTACAAACAATGGGAGTAGAACTAACCACATTGTTTAGAACATCACTGAAATGCTCAGCCCACCTAGCCATGACAGAATCCTCACCTTCTATAACCTAGTTTATCCTTCAATCCCTGTATACCTGTCCGTTTTCTACCACACAAAACATTCTGTGTGTACAACTCTTTGCTCTGGTGCTGTCTAACTGCTTCCTTGGCTTTGTTAGCCAAGTCGTGAAGCCACAGTTTCTTATCAGCCGCTAACTGATTCTTTACGTTTTTTAAGCTCTCTGTAATGCTTTCTATTATGATTAGTAGGGTACTGATTAAGGACATTCCTGCACTTGTTTCCTCCTGAAATAAGCTCATGGCCTTACTCCAATAATTCTGCCTCCCCTACTTCTTTTTTCCTAAACGGGTACTATTAGTTTCCAAAAAAGCCTGTTTAAAATGGTCTCATTCTTCCTCGACTTCAGTAGTAAGCAAACCATGCCTGTCATAATGATTAAGTAACTTATCATGGTAAGCTTTAGCTATAACGGGTTTTTAATAGCTTCAGAATTAATGGTAAATTTTTTAACCTTAGCACACCACTTTTTAAGTTGCAAGACGCTTTTAACAAAGTAATGGTTAGATGCAATTTCGGCTTCCCTATATGACCTTGTTTTCCTTACAGAACTGGCGAATTTGTTGTTAATATAAAACACTGGGCAACAAATTTTGATAAAAGTCATGCCTCCGAGATAAAAGTAGCCATTTCTTAAAGATTTCAAGGTGCTGAACACGAATATGACAATGAAAATGCAAAATTGGGCACGATTTCTGAGAAATCCGCAATAGTTTCTTATAGCGTAATACGTACATATGACATGTATCGGTAAAACTCCGCTTCTACTTCCGACGTCGCTTGTACAGCTGCTCAGGATCATCTCTGGTGAGCATCCAACAGTAGTCGGCCAGCATTGAAGTAGACCTGTTTCCCTGGTATCATTTCCCCATCATTGCAATGTCCTGGTGTAAACATTTGCCGTGCTCATCACTAACCATGCCGCAGTTGTCGGGAAAAATAAGTGGGAATGAAGAAAGTGGATCTTTAAGGAGATATTGCAGCCAAGTTTTTGATACAGAGACAACATGTCCTTAACCAATTTCTTGTAGTTGTCTGCCCTGACATTCCCGAGGAATTTAGTTGACACCAGACAAAATGCATCCCAAGCCTTTTTCTCGTCACCCTGAAGCAGGTTGTCTAACATCTGGTCTCTGAACAGCTAGCGGATCTGAGGACCTACAAAAATTCTCTCTTTAAGCTTCACTGAGTCGAGGGAATTTGTCAGCCAAGTATTTGAAAGCTGATGCAAGTCCGGTCTATGGCTTTTACGAAGTTTTTCATCACACCGAGTTTTATTTGTAGGGATGGTAACAGGATTTTGTGCATTTCTGCCAGTGCTTTGTGTTCCACATTCTTCTCTCTGACCTTCAGAGATTTCCTCTGAGGCCAGTTTCTTTTCACATAGTGAAAAATCTTTGCTCAGCTGTCCCATTTACATAAGAAACAGCAATACTTCGTATATCCCAGCTGCAGACCCATCAACAGAGCCACTACCTTCAAGTCACAACAGAGATGCCAGCCATTCTTGCTGTATTGAAGACAGTTCAACAGCAGTTTTAGGTTGTCGTAGGTTTCTTTCATGTAGACATGTCTGACCGGAATGGATGGAAGTCGATTTCCATTATGTAGCAACACTGTCTTGAGACTCAATTTCGAGGAGTCTATGAATAGTCGCCATTATTGAGGTTAATGTTTGATTTCTGAGGGCATTCATCAGGCCATCTACATCGGAGCAGAATACAAGGTTATTCTTTCTGAAGTAAGGTGCAAAACTATTCATGACGAGTCCGAAATGAAATGAAGTCACTCGGACATTTGACATCACTTTAGAATGTATTCTAATTTCCTTGAGAAGATTCCATTGTTTAAGTCTTGATCCAAGTATCTCTGTTTTGGCCTTGGACAATTCCAGATTCCAAACAAGATCATTCATTTCTTCAGTGAGAATATGTGGAACAGATGACACACCATGGCAGATGTGTGTCATCATTAGACACCAAAAGCTGCTTAGAACCCGATGTCGGTTCACCTCCCTCTTCATCGATGGAAAATTCTTTTGGAGGTTCAGGAACAGGTAGACCTTCGCCTTGCGGAACTAGTCAGAGAGCAGATTGTACATTCGGGTACGCTATTGTCCACTTCTTTTTCCTTGTGATGCCTTCAGAAACAGGTGGAACAATGGAGGAGAAGTAGTCGTTTCTTCCACTTTGATATTTTGGACCTTTATTTCTCTTTTTATTTAGAATTTATATTATGGTTTAAACTAGTTTCATCTGCGGATAATGACTAAGATCCTCTATTATCGGTAAGGAATTGAATTTTTAAGACAATATGATGTAGTTTATACTGAGCACAGTGGCAGACTCGCCGACGAAGAATCCCCGACAAAGTCTTGCTCCTTTCCATGCTCAGTCAGGTCCACACAGAGGCCAAAAGTGCTGGTTATTGTTTCCTCGCTATCTGCCAAGGGGCAGATTGATGACCTCTGTGGACCCTCCCACATCCTGCAGCAAGACACTTTTGGTTTTTCCTGGCACTTGGAGGGACTAACGGTCATCTATTCATTACAATCTACTAAAATAAAAATGTGTTTTCCCACCTCCCTGGATCTAAGGTGCCAATTTATTGTTGACAGTAGAAATTTCGCGCCCTTCACATTGCACCACCAAAATTTCAAATTTCTAGCATAAATACATCGTTTGTAATATTGGTTTGAAATTTTTTTTGAAAAAAAAAGAGGGCGTAATAGTAGCTTTAGAGAGATTCGGAAAGTGCATATCGTAATATTTCATCGATACCTATACAACAAAAAAAGAATTTCAATACATCTCTGTGAACAAAAAAGTTCAATGTCTACAAATGGACAAATACAATGGACTACAACGAAACTGTTATCTCATTTTCTTTGAAAGCGAGAAAAAAAATGAGCTAAGGACCATGGCCAATTATTCAGTGGATAATACAAAAGAGTAGAATTGAAATCTTGGGGCGAGCAGGATTTACAAAACAAAGACAGCAGACAGACACAAAAGAAAAAGGCCATCGTTCGAAGTTATGGAAAAATATTGGAGCTAAAGTGTAACCTTCGAGAAAAGGCCATTGCATTCTAAAGTGATGTCACATCCAGTGAATCTACAGTGCATTCTGAGCACGGAAGTTCCAGAATAGCCATCCATGCATAATGCTCCCCCCATGAAGTCACTAACCCCCCCCCCCCCTATTAAAATAAAAAGTGCCGCCCCCTTTATTAAAAAAACCCCTACGTCCAGCATTTTGAATTCTGACGACATCACCTACGTGCCGCAAACGCTTGTTCGTCCGCCATTTTGGTTTCTGACGTCATCACACTCGCCGGAAAGTCCAGAAATATTCCAAGTCTGGCTACCTGCAACACCATCTAGTGTTTAACATCATCATTATCATCCTCAAGCAGCCATGGGCTACGGAGGTCCAACCAGACCGAGGGGCGGGGGTGGCTCAGTCGGTAGAGCGCCAGGCTCGTAATCTGTAGTTCCCAGGTTCGAGTCCCAGCTGAGTCAGCATTGAGATTTATCTCCGCAAAATTCCCCGCTCTGCTCACGGTCCCCAACCTTCTCTGAGCCTTCGGGGTCCATGTGACCTGGCCATTTAGCCCATTGTGTGCAAAATAGTGCCGCTCAGAAGTAAAACAACCCAACCCAACCAGACCGTGCAATTTAGTTCTCCAAGCAAGTCTATCCTGAGCTACATCTACTGCATCTGGCCACTGCTCACCAATTCTAACAAGGTCCTGTTTGACATTGCCCACCGCATCCTAGGTCTCCCCTTCTTTCTGAGGCCTTTAGGCACACTGTTCATAACCCTATTCGCCAATCTATAATTATTCATACGGGCAACATGGCAAACCAACGGAGTCTCTCTCTGCACAATATGCTGCTTAAAGGAGGTGGCAAACTCCTTTGCCTAACCTCATCATTAGTTACAAAGTTGAACCACCTAATGCCCAAGATACTGCGTAAGCATCTGGAATCAAAAGCATCTAGTTTCCTGTTATCTTGTTTACAAAGTGTCCAAGTTTCACTACCATAACTAACTCTAGGAAGAACCAAACTATTATACAGTCTAATTTTAGTCTTTAGGTGTATACGCCTATTTCTCCACACTCTCCATAGATTCTTAAAAGTCCCGGCAGCAATCCCTATTCGCCTGTTAATCTCATTCCGCACATCACCATTATCAGTTACATAGCTCCCAAGATAATTAAACTGTGACACCTGCTCAAGACTGCAACCATTCAGATTAACTGAATCACAGCCTGCCTGACCAATTTTCATCACTTTAGTTTTCTCTCTGTTTATAACCAAACCTACTCTACTACCAGTCTCATCAACAGCTCGAATGAAAGAGTTCATCTCATCAACATCATTTGCCAAAAGTGCTAAATCATCAGCATAAACTAAATCAGAAATTTTCGTATCTCCAGCCCATTTAAGGCCAAAATCTTTCCCTTGAAGTGAATTTCGGATAACATAATCAATAACCAAGCTAAAGAGAAAAGGAGACAAAATGCACCCTTGTCGAACACCAGAAGTAATGCTAAACCAATTGCTACAAGCCTTACCAACTCTCACACACGACTCAGTGTTATTATAAAGAGCTTTCATTATGTTAACTAACTTGTCTGGTATACCATATGATTACACAATCACCCACAAATTATGACGATCAACAGAGTCGAAAGCCTTTTTGAAATCAACAAAGCTAGCAACCAAAGTTTTCTGAAACTCAACATTTCTCAAGAATCTGCCTAAGTGAAAATATCTGATCCACACATCCCCTGCCACTTCTGAATCCACATTGCTCATCACGCAATTGACTGTCAACCAGATTCTTAATTCTATTAAGCACAATCATGGAAAGAACTTTCCCTGGAACAGAGTGTAGGCTGATACCCCTATAGTTAACACAAGAACTGCAATCACCTTTTTTGAAAATAGGGATAACAATAGCTCTGGTAATATCCTTAGGAACCATGCCTTTATCATAAAAGATATTCAGAATTTCAGTCATCCAAGTGGTAACCGAAACATTCCCAGCTCTAAGCATTTCGGTAGTAATTTCATCTACCCCTGGGGATTTATGTAGTTTAAGTTTAGAAACAGCCACAATAACTTCAGATTGTGTTATAGGGCCAACATTAAAGCCACCAATGCATCTATCATCATTGCAAACAATGGGAGTAGAATTAACTACATTGTTTAGAACATCACTGAAATGCTCAGCCCACCTAGCCATGACAGAATCTTCCCCTTCTATAAAGGGGCGGGGGTGGCTCAGTCGGTAGCGCGCCAGGCTCGTAATCTGTAGTTCCCAGGTTCGAGTCCCAGCTGGGTCAGTGTTGAGATTTATCTCCGCAATATTCCCCGCCCTGCCCACGGTCAGTAGGGGACACCGATGGGCTTGGAAAGGCCGCCGTCCGTCGGATGGGACGTTAAGCCGTGGCCCCGTGTGCGGGAGAGCCATACCCTGTGCACGTTAAAGAACACACTGGATGGCCTTGACGGGAGGCTACCATCTGTCTCCCAACAGCTGTTCCAGTGGGTCCCCTCCTCCAACCTTCTCTGAGCCTTCGGGGTCCATGTGACCTGGCCATTTAGCCCATGGTGTGCAAAAAAGTGCCGCTCAGAGGTAAAACAACCCAACCCAACCCCTTCTATAACCTTACCTTGTTTATCCTTCAATCCTTGTATGCCTGTCCGTTTTCTACCACACAAAACATTGACTATCTGGTACAGCTCTCTACTGTTGTACTGTCTCACTGCTTCCTCGGCTTTGTCAGCCAAACCATCAAGCCAAAGATTCTTAACAGCAGCTAACTGATCTTTTACACGTTTATTAAGTTCTCTGTAATGCTTTCTATTAGGACTAGTAGGTTATTGATTAAAGACATTCCTGCAGTTCTTTCTTTCCGAAATAAGCTCAAGTGCCTTATCACTCAGATAATTCTGTCTCTTCTGCTCCTTTTTTCCCAAAAGAGTACTGTTAGTGTCCATAAAAGACTTTAAAATGATCCCATTCTTCCTCAACTTCAGTAGTAAGCAAACCATGACTGTCATAATGACTAAGTAACCTATCATGGTAAGCTTTGGCTATAACTGGATCTTTCAGAGCTTCAATATTAAAAGTAAATTTTTTAACCCTAGCACAACACTTTTTAAGTTTAAGTTGCAACACACTTTTAACAAGGTAATGGTCAGATCCAATTTCAGCTCCCTTATATGCCCTGGTATTCCTAACAGAACTAGCCCATTTGCTGTTAATTAATATGTAATCAATCATATTCTTATGCAGCCCATCAGGTGAAACCCATGTGTACTTATGTATGTCGCGGTGTTTGTAATAAGTGTTAGTTATTCTGAATCCATTGAGTTTACTTACCTGTAGGAGACGTTGCCCATTGCCATTGCAGCTACCAATACCAAAAGGGCCTATTACTCCTCCCCCCAAAGGTCAGAGTCAGTACCAACTTTGGCATTGAAGTCACCAAGAACAAGGGTAATATCTCCTTTCTTGACAGAATTCAAAATATCCTGAAGTTGTTCATAAAACCTGTCCTTCTCATCCTCATTGGCATCCTCAGTGTGGGTATAACAGCAGATACCATTCAAGTCTTTAACGCTTGTCTGAAATTTTGCTGTAAGAAACCTTTCATTAATGCACTCATATCCTAGAAGAGCATCGCTAGCGTGTCTGCTGAGAAGCAGACCCACGCCTTCGTGATGCTTGTTGTCATTCCTCCCTGAAAAGAGAAATTTAAGATTATTTTTAAGAATCTGACCTTTATCTGTCCATCTGGTCTCTTGCAAGCCGAGAATATCTAAATTATAATGGTGGAATTCTTGTGTGAGGACATCAAGAGAAAAAGCTCTGTGCAGAGTCCTCACATTCCAACTACCTATGGAGAGAAAAGGTTAGTGGGATGTTTAAAGAAACTATGTTTATTGAGAGAGGGAATGCCGACAATATCAAACAGCCCCCTAATCGCAGACATGGGGCAAAGACCCGTTCCCCTACTACTAAAGGCTGAAGCCATCTACACTGGAAGACTTCCTGCAATGTAGAATTTGACGATGCCAATAGAAACAAAGAGTTCAGGTGCCTGCGATGACTTCTGCTCAGGATTATCCACCAGCTGATAAACATATCCTGTGAATCTATTCACTTGGGGCTGTCAACCCACAAACAGAAAACACAGCAGAAGATTTTCCCTCCACAGAAGCCCACCAGTGCAGCAAAATCAGGATCCATAATCAAGCTCAGAACCATATATCTGTCCAGTCCAGTAGGTTTATATGGTCAGGACCCTGTGTGGTTGACCACTCCTCAGCAGGGTAGAAAAAAAAGAAAAGTAGCCATAGTTGTGCAGATCATTAGGCCACACTAATCTGGCAGCCCTCCCCTTCCGTTCACTTCCGCAAGAGAGTATCTCTTTTGAAAGTTACTAACGGTCCGCACCACGAAAAAGCGGGGTCGGACATTAGGTGCTAGGCCTGGTCGGTTTTTGCATCATCACAGGGGATTGGTGCATAGCTCTCCTTCCAGTGACTACCTAGCTACCATTTACAGACCTATTAACACACGTACTATATTTAAAAAAAAACTATTTTCCACAGCTTGTCTCAAAACCACGTCACTCACATTTATCAGTGCGTTACCTACAATTTTTTTTATTCCTTATTATTTAATTTACGAATAAATTTATATATTTTTTTTGTATTTATTTCTTTCCTCATTAATTAAACACTTATCAAAAGTGACGCCCCTTTATTCATATGCGCCTCCCTTAATTAAAACGCTTATCGAAAGTTCGACCCTCTCATTAAAAAACCCTTAATGACATGCCCTCCCTTTTATTAAACACTTATCGAAGGATCCGTCCCTCTCGCCTTTTGAAAGGCATCATTGATGGCCAACCTATAATCGCCTTATTAAAAAAGGCACCCGCTTTTTCAAAAGTTCCGACCCACTTTTATTAAAAAAATTATCAAAAGTTCCACACCATTGGACGGCCAACCATTCTCAAAGTTTCCACCGACGACCATCTTGGATAATGTAACAACAAATGCAATCCTCGATATTATTCTTTCGGCCATCCTCGTTTCTGACGTCATCATATTCGCCACAAAGTCCAAAAAAAATTGCAAAGCCCGCATCCTATGACGCATCCTATGACGTAAGTAGTGTAAAGACAACCTGTGACATTTTGACCTTGAAGAGTCCCCAAGGTCACGGTTACAGCCACGTGCACTTCCGGTCTTCCATATGTCTGACACATCCTGTAATTGGTTATTTCTGGTTCTTTCGCCCCGTTTTCATCCTTTACACATCTTGTCAATCCTTCTGGTCTCACCATTTGCCTTGTATCCTATAGACCACGTTTTACTGATGGATGGTTTTACAAACTGTTAGTTTAATCTTCATCACTCATATTAAATTAACCCCTTATCAATTGTTCTGCCCCCTTTATTAAACTTACCCTCATCGATCGCAAACTCCCGTGTCCCTTGGTTTCTACCCTCATCAGTAATTTTTTCCAAGTCCAGATCCGCCATTTGGAATCCTGTCGTCACATGCCCCCTGGTTGACCCATCACGTGGTAAATCGGTTTTCTCTATTCGCATTTAATCTAATTCTTGTGCCATCCAACGTCTTCCTGTATTTAAAAAAAATTCCTTCCCACGCAGTGATTTGAACCCACTACCTTGGTGTCAATAGCTGGGCGTTATCGCACTCGACTCTGCCTTGTTACTTGCTGATATGGCTTACATGTGTCTCAAACAGGGGATAACCGATCGTTATAAATTACGTATCTCTTCATAACTTTACAGTTTAAAGAGCGTGTTTTATATTTCATGTATTTTTATTAACGTAGGTTTTTTATTATCTTATGTTTTTTTTACAACCTTCGTATTTTTTTATTTTATTATAACTAGCGTTATTTCTGCGTAAATCAACCTTCGTTCATTTTATTTTTATAACCTAAGTTTTTTTATTTCGTATAATTAACCCCGTATATTATAGTCCTTTCATATTAATATACGTATTTTTATAACCGTCGTATTTTAAGTCCGTTTTAATTAACCCCGTGACTGTTGGTTGTCGTATTTTTACTAGAGGAAGGACTATCCCACAGTAACTTATTTAAAAGACTGTCCCGCCGAAAATGAAAAGAATAAATGTTATTGGGTAAAAATTCATAAAAGGTAAACGGTGAATAAAACAAATCTCTCTTTTAAAAACAAATTATTTGTAATTTTGAAAAAATATTGAGGGGGAAATATGGATTGGTGACCTGTATGGGTGACATAAGAGACCCGCTTTAGAACACAGGTTGACGTGTTCCATAGGATTGAAATTGACTCGCCTCTGAGTTAGAACCCTCATTATCCTCCTACTTGCCACTTTCACCCCGTTTTCGTATTTTTATTTCCTCCTAGGTATCATTAACGTCCATATAACATCGTAAACGGTTTTAACAAAGTCCTGTGTTATATATTTTGTATATAACACAGGACTTATCGGGGGTCCGTACTCTGTATAATAATAATTATCAGCATATATGGATATACTTTCCCAATCTGCGTCAACAGTCCAAGAAATATATTTATATCTTTCACGCACATTATCAATCACGTTTCATAGGTAGACAGCGCAGTAATCATTGCTTATAAACTGTTTTCAAAAAGTCCCACATTCTACCGGTGGCTGTTGTTTTCCCTATCATCCTGCATTTTCACATGTGATTTGTGTTTTAGTGCACAAATTTTGCAACGGATAGAAAAAAATTTTGAACGTAAAACTGGTTTGTTGATAATTTTATAAACACAGAACTGGAAATTTGTTCTTATTTTAAGCTAAATTTTGGTTTTAGTTGGTAAAATACAGTAAGGAAAAAATGAAAATCAAAGTGTAGAGATATTAAGGTTTGACATACCATAAGATAACATAATAACAAGGGAATAGATCAGAAAAATAGCTTTGAATATATGGAATGGGCAACACAATATCTGCAAAACATACTGTGACGACAGAAAAAAGTGTAAAAATCACATAAAAATGCACTGGGGTGGGTGTAAAAACCGCATCATAAGAGCAAATTACAGCTCAAATAGTTAGACAGAAAATGTAAAGAAAGTCGTACATGTAACAGTCATAAACAAGGTGAAACAGGAATTTTCTTTGCGATACCTATTAATGTGATCCATCTAGTGTGCAAAATAAGTGATCCTAAGGAGTAACTGATAAAAGTCCCTCTTTACCAGAAGGAGTAACACAGGAAAACCATAAAATATTAGGGTCTCACTCTAGAAAATCACGGTCCATTGCATTCATTATTATATATGGATGGATGAATATCACAAAATACATTGCAAATGGAAGAGAAAACATCAGCAAAAAAAACACATAAAAAGTAAAAAAAAACAGTTGGTAGAATTGCTTGAAAGACACTAAATTGCAACGTAATGGATGTTGGAATAACTATGAATGCGCACACATTGGAGTGGACAGGTGAATATTTTCGAAAGTGAAAGTCACAATATTTATAAAAATCAAACAAAGTGTAGAGGAGACGATAGAATACATTCAAAATATGTTGGATAGGATGACAGGAAAAATCAACAAAGTACAAGGGAATACATCAGAAAATATCTTCGAATATAAGGAGTGGACAACATAATATCTGCAAAAAGGACTGTGACTGGAGAGAAAAAAGTATAAAAATCAGATAGAAATGCACTGAGATGGCTGTAAAAATCGTTCCAAAAGATTGAGTATATAGATAGCTCAAATATTGTAAAATAGAAAAAAATCATAGAAAAGTGTTATATGAGTAGTTTGTTCCCACTCCACGGAATTCCCTTTGCACAGTGCTTTCCCACCTATGACGCCACCGGTCACGCCCCTATGACGTCATTGACCACGCCCCTTATTAATAATTCATAATTAATAACTAATTAAAAATTCATCCTCATTAAAAAAAAACCTTCCTTCCCCCTTTTTAACCTGTGGCACCATCTGGTGACTATGAGGAGTACCATTTTCGGAAAAACCCCTATTTTAGCTCTAATTTCCCGATTTTTGACTCCCCTTTATTAAACATTTCTACCCCTTATTTAAAAAAAACCCCTTCCTCCCCCTTTTTTAACCCGTGGCGCCATCTGGTGACTATGAGGAGTACTATTTTCGGAAAAACCCCTATTTTAGCTCTAATTTCCCGTTTTTTGACTCCCCCTTTATTAAAAATTTCTCCCCCCTTATTAAACCCCCCTTCCTTCCCCCTTTTTAAACTCTGGCGCCATTTTCGGATAAACCCCTATTTTAAATCTAATTTTCCAATTTTTCAGCCAACTCGTCATTAAAGACCCCTGGTTAACCCACATATACTTTAAGCCCCCCTTAATCTCCGAATAAGTCCCTTACCAACTAAAATTCGGGTGGCAACGATCGGATGATGCAAGCCTCAGAATAATTGCATGGGTGGCAACCTCATGCAGAAAGGGATGATGCAAGTCTCTAAATAATTGCAAAACTTTCGATAGCAGTCGCTCACAGAAAATCAACTCCTAAAGTTGTATTACCCATTTTTTATTCCTTATTAATGAAACACTCATTAAAACCCCCTCCCCTTTATTAAACCCACTTATCAAAAGTTCACTCTATTAAAAACTTCACTGATCGCAAACTCCCATCCTTTATATAAGTCCACTAAACTTAGAAAATCAACTCCCAAAGTTGTATTACCAATTTTAATTCCTTATTAATTAAACACTCATTAACCCCCCCCCTTTATTAAACCCCCTTATCAAAAGTTCACTCTATTAAAACTTCACCAAACTCCTTTGGTGTCCACGTTCATCTGAAATTTGCCAAGTCCCGCTAAACTTTGGGTGGCAACCCCTCGCTGGATGGTTGATGCAATCCTTGAACAAGGTCCCCGTATTTTGCGAGTTCGACCTTCACTAGAAGAAGGACTATCCCGCAGTAACTGTTTCAAAAGACTGTCCCACAGAAAATACCATAGGGTAAAAAAATTAATAAAAGCAGTAAATTCTGATTTAAAAATCAATTATTCGTAATTATGAAATGATATTGAGGTGTAATATGGTCTGTAGGGCTGACATATAAAACTTGCTTTAGAACACACAACAGACGTTCGGTACCTCACCCCAGGACCACGTTTTATTGACGAATCACTCTCAGCAGCAAAAAAATTTTCGAAGTCTGTAAATCTTTCATCTGTGTCAACAATCGCACGGTACGAATTGACCTTCCTTCAAATCATACGACGAGGTCGCTTATCCATGGGTGCAATCGGACTTTCAACATATCATGCGACACATGGTCCTGGTGCAATCACTTATCGGTCTGGGGGTCAAGAGGACAAGTGCAGAGCGCTCCACAGTGTTTGCATTTGATGCTGATAAGGTTTTTAAAATAGAAGCTAAGTCAATAACACGGTTGCACACTAGCTCACATGAGGGGTCACCAGATGTAAGACCACCCGACTTTGGCCATGTCGGAAGATGTATCAGATAGCGGTGGCTGTATATAAACACTGCAGCCTCACTAGCTGTCATTCTGCTGTCAGAAGTTTCACTGTTAGTTACAAGTTCTGCACTTAGTTTTGAAGTCTCTCTTTGGTCACTATGAAGAAAACCACCCTGTCATTCAGTGAAGTTGTTCGCTCTATACTCGTGAGTGTTGGTATCCCCTCATACCAGAAAGCCATATCGTATGAAGAATGCCTGCAGATTGTGATGAATATATTGACTGAAAAAATCTTACAAGCTCTGAGCATCGTGTGTGATAGTGAGACCATCACCATAGAACCGCACGAAGTGGCTCACGAATATTTATACAGAGTGTGTTTTGCCAAAGAAGCAGCATTAAAACACGCTGAAAACATGGTCTATGGGGCTGTGGTGGAGGATGCTATGACCTCAATAGAGATGGCTAACATCGTTGAAGTTGTAGCATAACAAGAGAAAAAAAGAAAAGGTTCTTTTCAGAACCACTTCATTTGAGTCGAAAGGATTACCGATCGTACAGTTTCTGTTCACAACTTTTACTTCTCTATCTACAGATTTCTTCTATATTTCTACATTCGATTCACTGTCACCCGGTTAACAGAGTAAATTTTATACGGTGTTTAACCTTAAGTTAAAATGATAATTTTACACACTATGTCAGGATTAACAACTCTTATAGCGTATAAGTAGTTTTTTTGTTGCTAGGATCCCTCTCCACTTTTAAAATTTAGATCTTACACATTCTTGCAAACCCGACAGACTTTTCATATTAATATATGTATTTTTATAACCACTGTAAAGTCCGTTTTAATCAACGCTTATTTCTTTTAACCCTGTGACTATTGGTTGTCACATTTTTACTAGAAGAAAGACTACCCCATAGTAACTGTTTAATTGCCCCGCAGAAAATAAAAAATGCTATTGGGTAAAAATATTAATAAAAATTAATAAAAGGAAAAAAAAAATCTGATTTTATTCGTCATGATGAAAAATATTGAAGGTAATAGGGTCGACCTAAAAGACCCGTGTTCGAATCCTCACCCCAGACCACGTTTTACTGCCGTGTGGTTTTTAACAAAAGTCCTACAAAATTAAAAACTCCCCCGTTACACGACATGGTTTAAAAATACTTATTACAGATGTATCCTCAGTACATGATGCAAACTCTTTCTTAGGAAGTAACGAAACATCAGAAAAATCGAAGAACAATCAGCTATGGGAGTAATCATTAATCTACAAGCGCTCGCACAGTTTATAAAAATTGTCTCTTCCACCGTTTATCAGCGAACGTGCAGACGCTGACGAAATTCACGTTGCGGCGTCAGTTACATGCTTTTACAGGGTAAAGACTGCGCGGCAGAGTGCTATAGAAAGTAAGAATGCTAAAAGTAGAATTCATACGTTTCCGTAAAAAACTTTAGTTCTAACATGAGTTAAAGGAGTATGGTACGACTCACTTTGAAAAGAGCAGTCGCTCCGTCCAAAAGCCTAATGAGAAAGTTAAATAATGACATGACGAAATGTTCAGAACAACGGAAATTCCTTGTAGGGGGCCTACGGATCTTAAGTTATCGCGTTCCCCAAGCGATAACTGCTGATTTTACAAGGTCGTCATTGCAATTAAAGAATGTAGCGGTTACAGGGAGAATAGGATTTGAACTCGTACATTAGAATAGGGAACAATTGTTAATATCATAAGAAATGTGTGACGTATAATTCAGTGGAAAAACTTAATACGAAAATCTTTAGCATTATTCCCGCCTTCCTTTGTTAGGTGATAGTATTAACGTCCTAATACATTCTCACTTCAAATTTTCAAATGACATTCGGGGTAGTTATCACTTAAGTTTCAACTTTTATTTTTTTTTCCAACTACGATAGATAATGCACCGTTTCTGTGGAACAGTTCGCTGGTGACTTCGATGCAAAAAATGGTGCAGGGGGGCGATCTTTCTCACACTTGCGATATGACCATGTACTTTGGTAAAAACAAACCTGGCTCATGCATTTCCCATAGACAATAAAGATTTAAACTAAAAAGTCATTAAAACCGTGAATGGACTGATCTGATTGATAAAAATATGTGATACGTAATGTACTGAGCTTGAGGGTTGACAACATTAATATAGACAGGGATTGACTTCCACACCTGTTTTCTCTATACTATCATAAATTGAGAGACCTCGATGCTTGAGAAATGATTCATTTAACTATCAAAGATGAACAGACCTCTGTAAAGTTTAATTCTCCACACAGTCTTCTGAGTTCATTCTGCTGTAGATGTCTAATTCTGTCAGGATCAAAAGGGATGTTTTACACATTCAATCAAGGACTTTCCCTTTTTCTGACATTCGTTAATCAAAGTGTCTATCTACAAAAGATACTACACATCACACGTTAATGACTTATCATTACACCGACAAACTATCTATCTGGTTCACATGTTGTGTAAGCATTTAGAATGAAAAACTGATTGCAAGTTTGTTTCACTGTCATAGAGATAAACTAACTCTTCAGATGCATGTTTCTCATTATGTATTCTTTGCTTTCTCTCATACAATACCCCTATCTCAAACACTGATACATCTACCACCTATATGTATATTTACTTTCATAGCACCATTTGCCGAAAAAGGTAAAATCGCAAGCATCTGAGTCAGATTATTATTTTTTCCATATATCTGCTAATTTTACGTTGAAAATTTCACAATAACCTGCAATGGACAGTACTTTACCTCCGATACAGCTATAAGTTATGATGGCCAACAGATGGTTAGTTACTTCTGATCTAACAAAGCCAAGGTTTGAGATCCAGAGTAAGACATGAACGTTTGTGTTGTTTTCCTGCCAAGATCCCGATATCCTCTCACCACTTCTACGGGGTCGTATGAAAAAATCCTGTAACTGTTACGACAATTAACTGCGTGAAGGCGTATTTATTTTTAAAGCAAAGACACACTAATTTCGGATTCGCTAGCTAGAGAATGATATATTAACTTGCTAAAGTTTGATCTTAACGATCAGATAGTGTATACATCACCACTTTTTTAGTTCATAGTAATAACTTTCAACTTTTAAAGGAAATATTGTCCCATTATAAGCGATTTCATACAAAGAGGTACGCACTCTATGCTTCACATTTAAATCTATAGAGATAACGATCACTACCAATGGAACACATCTGTGAAAAAACACGCTATGATCGGGTTTGAGAAAGATTTTTAGCCCATGGGGGTGCTGCACTGCAGGAAAGCACACCATTTTTGATATCAGAACCTACATGAAAGTTATACTGTTTGGGTTTGAGAAAGATTCTTTAGTTCACAGGATACCGCATTACAGTAAAGCACACTGTTTTGTGCGTATGTCTGTCTGTATGTCTGTTTCTCTGTGTGTGTGTTTGTGTCTGTGTAAATATGTATGTTTCTACGAAATGTGTGTACGTGCAGGTGTGTGCATATATTTTTCAACGCATATATGTCAGGATGTAACTGTGTCTTCATGTTTGTTTCTCTCTCGGTGTGTGTGTGTGTGTGTTTCAGTGAATCGTGTATGTGTGCGTATGTGAGTATGTGAGTGTGTGTATGTTCATGTATGTTAATATGTTTTGTTTCTCTATATGTATATATTTTTGGGCGTGTGCGTATGTGTTAAGATGTCTGTATGCACATAGTCGTTTCTCTGTATGTGTATACGTCTTCATGTTTGTTTCTCTCTCTCTCTGTGTGGGTGTTAAAGTGTCTGTATGTGTTTCATCTTTATGTGTATGTATTATCGCATGTGTGCGTGTGTGTTTGTTCACATGCAAGAATAAACATATTGTCTTACGGACACTTGCTTGCTACAGAAGAAGCTAATTATTTAAAACGAGATTAGTGGTTATGCAAAATATTTCATCACAGATCTTAACTTGAATACTCATATTTCAGGAGGTGTAAGGATTTTTCTTCAACACGTTCGAATATTCTTTTGAGCATGACTGTCTTACGTTACGTCTTACGTTACGTTTCCTGTCAGATGTCTCGTAACGAACAAAACGTGTGTGTTTTTTGCTAATACAGAAGAGGACATACAACCGAGAATATTTCAAACTTAGAATAACACAACATCCTGATGCATTAAGAACAAAGCGGAGGGATACTAACATCTGAACCATGACCTGAAATGATCGAAATCCTTGTTGTTTTGCACAAGGGGGGTGAAGGATGTTAAAACATGTAATAATCTGAAAAGGAAAATCCAGTTGTTTAAGAAAAGATGACCTTTTATGGTACAAGGAATTTTGATTAACGAATATCAGAAAAAGGGAAAGTCCTTGATTGAATGTGTAAAACATCCCTTGTAATCCTGACAAAATTAGACTTCTACAGCAGAATGAACTCAGAAGACTGTGCAGAGAATTAAACTTTACAGATGTCTTCATCTTTGATAGTTAAATGAATCATTTCTCAAGCATCGAGGTCTCTCAATTTATGATAGTGTAGAGAAAACAGGTGTGGAAGTCAATCCCTGTCTATATTAATGTTGTCAACCCTCAAACTCAGTACATTACGTTTCACATATTTTTATCAATCATATCAGTCCATTCACGGTTTTAATGACTTTTTAGTTTAAATCTTTATTGTCTATGGGAAAGGCATGAACCAGGTTTTTTACCTAAGTGCATGGTCATATCACAAGTGTGAGAAAGATCGCCCCCTGCACCATTTTTTGCATTGAAGTCACCAGTGAACTGTTCCACAGAAACGGTGCATTATCGTGGTTGGAAAAAAAAAACGTTGAAACTTAAGTGATAACTACCCCGAATGTCATTTGAAAATTTGAAGTGAGAACGTATAAGGGTGTTAATACTATCACCTAACAAAGGACGCCAGGAATAATGCTAAAGATTTTCGTATTAAATTTTTCCACTGAATTATACGTCACACATTTCTTATGACATTAACAATTGTTCCCTTTTCTAATGTACGAGTTCAAATTCTATTCTCCCTGTAACCACTGCATTCTTTAATTGCAATCACGACCTTGTAAAATCAGCAGTTATTGCTTGGAGAACGCGATAACTTAAGGCCCCTTACAAGGGATTTCCATTGTTCTGAACATTTCGTCATGTCATTATTTAACTTTCTCATTAGGCTTTTGGACGGAGCGACTGCTCTTCTCAAAGTGAGTCGAACCATACTCCTTTAACTCATGTTGGAACAAAAATTTTTTACGGAAATGTATGAATTCTACTTTTAGCATTCTTACTTTCTATAGCATTCTGCCGCGCAGTCTTTACCCTGTAAAAGCATGTAACTGACGCCGCAACGTGAATTTCGTCAGCGTCTGCACATTCGCCGATAAACGGTGGAAGAGACGATTTTTATAAACTGTGCGAGCGCTTGTAGATTAATGATTATTCCCATAGCTGATTGTTCTTCGATTTTTCTGATGTTTCGTTACTTCCTAGGAAAGAGTTTGCATCATGTACTGAGGATACATCCGTAATAAGTATTTTTAAACCATGTCGTGTAACGGGGGAGTTTTTAATTTCGTAGGACTTTTGTTAAAAACCATCCGGCAGTAAAACGTGGTTCGGGGTGAGGATCCGAACACGGGTCTTTTAGGTCGACCCTATTACCTTCAATATTTTTCATCATGACAAATGAAATCATGTTTTTATTTTTTTTCCTTTTATTAATTTTTATTAATATTTTTACCCAATAGCATTTTTTATTTTCTGCGGGGCAGTTAAACAGTTACTACGGGGTTGTCTTTCTTCTAGTAAAAATGTGACAACCAATAGTCGCGGGGTTAAAAGAAATAAGCGTTGATTAAAACAGACTTTACAATGGTTATAAAAATACATATATTCTGTATATGTAAAAGTCTGTCGGGTTTGCAAGAATGTGTAAGATCTAAATTTTAAAAGTGGAGAGGGATCCTAGCAACAAAAAAACTACTTATACGCTATAAGAGTTGTTAATCCTAACATAGTGTGTAAAATTATCAATATTTTCTGAAGGTTAATCACCGTATAAAATTTACTCTGTTAACCGGGTGACAGTGAATCGAATGTAAAAATATAGAAGAAATGTGTAGATAGAGAAGTAAGAGTTGTGAACAGAAACTGTACGATCGGTAATCCTTTCGACACAAATGAAGTGGTTCCGAAAAGAACCTTTTCTTTTTTTCTCTTGTTATGCTACAACTTCAACGATGTTAGCTATCTCTATTGAGGTCATAGCATCCTCCACCACAGCCCCATAGACCATGTTTTCAGCATGTTTTAATGCTGCTTCTTCGGCAAAACACACTCTGTATAAATATTCGTGAGCCACTTCGTGCGGTTCTATGGTGATGGTCTCACTATCACACACGATGCTCAGAGCTTGTAAGATTTTTTCAGTCAATATATTCATCACAATCTGCAGGCATTCTTCATACGATATGGCTTTCTGGTATGAGGGGATACCAACACTCACGAGTGTAGAGCGAACAACTTCACTGAATGACAGGGTGGTTTTCTTCATAGTGACCAAAGAGAGACTTCAAAACTAAGTGCAGAACTTGTAACTAACAGTGAAACTTCTGACAGCAGAATGACAGCTAGTGAGGCTGCAGTGTTTATATACAGCCACCGCTATCTGATACATCTTCCGACATGGCCAAAGTCGGGTGGTCTTACATCTGGTGACCCCTCACGTGAGCTAGTGTGCAACCGTGTTATTGACTTAGCTTCTATTTTAAAAACCTTATCAGCATCAAATGCAAACACTGTGGAGCGCTCTGCACTCATCCTCTTGACCCCCAGACCGATAAATGATTGCACCAGGACCATGTGTCGCATGATATGTTGAAAGTCCGATTGCACCCATCGATAAGCGATCCCATCATATGATTTGAAGGAAGATCAATTCGTACTGTGCGATTGTTGACACAGATGAAAGATTAGAGACTTCGAAAATTTTTTTGCTGCTGAGAGTGATTCGTCAATAAAACGTGATCCTGGGGTGAGGTACTGAACGTCTGTTGCGTGTTCTAAAGCGGGTTTTATATGTCACCCCTACAGACCATATTACACCTCAATATCATTTCATAATTACGAATAATTGATTTTTAAATCAGATTTTACTGCTTTTATTAATTTTTTTACCCTATGGTATTTTTTGTGGGACAGTCTTTTCAAACAGTTACTGCGGGATAGTATTTCTTCTAGTGAAGGTCGAACTCACAAAATACGGGGACCTTGTTCAAGGATTGCATCAACCATCCAGCGAGGAGTTGCCACCCAAAGTTTAGCGGGACTTGGCAAATTTCAGATGAACGTGGACACCAAAAGAGTTTGGTGAAGTTTAATAGAGTGAACTTTTGATAAGGGTGTTTAATAAAGGGGAGGAAGGTTTTAATGAGTGTTTAAATTAATAAGGAATTAAAATGGGTAATACAACTTTGGGAGTTGATTTTCTAAGTTTAGTGGACTTGTAAAAAGGATGGGAGTTTGCGATCAGTGAAGTTTTAATAGAGTGAACTTTTGATAAGGGGGTTTAATAAAGGGGAGGGGGTTTTAATGAGTGTTTCATTAATAAAGAATAAAAAATGGGTAATACAATTTTGGGAGTTGATTTTCTGTGAGTGACTGCTATCGAAAGTTTTGCAATTATTTAGAGACTTGCATCATCCCTTTCTGCGTGAGGTTGCCACCCATGCAATTATTCTGAGGCTTGCATCATCCGATCGTTGCCACCCGAAATTTAGTTGGTAAGGGACTTATTCGGAGATTAAGGGGGGATTAAAATATAGGTGGGTCAACCAGGGGTCTTTAATGATGGGTTGGCTGCTAAAATTGGGAAATTAGAGTTAAAATAGGGGTTTTTCCGAAAAGAGTACTCCTCATAGTCACCAGATGGCGCCACGGGTTAAAAAAGGGGGGAAGGGTTTTTTTAAATAAGGGGTAGAAATGTTTAGTAAAGGGGAGTCATAAGTCGGGAAATTAGAGCTAAAATAGGGGTTTTTCCGAAAATAGTACTCCTCATAGTCACCAGATGGTGCCATGGGTTAAAAAGGGGGAAGGAAGAGTTTTTTAATAAGGGTAGGAATTTTTAATTAATTATTAATTATGAATTATTAATTATGAATATTAGTAATGGGGCATGGTCAGTGACATCATAGGGGGAAAGCACTGTGCAAAGGGAATTCCGTGGAGTGGGAACAAACTACTTATATGTAAAAGTCAAAATGGGGTGAATCACGAATTTTCTTCGCCATGAATATACTCGAGTCATCTAGCATGGAATTGTGATCTAAAATTTACTCGAGTCATCTAGCGTGGAAAAAAGTGATCCTAAAGACTAACTGAGAAATGTCCCTCTTTAGCAGGAGGAGTAACACAGGAAAACCATAAAATATTAGTTTACCTTGGTCTCACTTTAGAAAATCACGGTTCATTGCATTCATTATTATGTATGGATGGATGAATATCACAAAATACAGCGCAAATGGAAGAGAAAACAACATTAAAGAAACACACATAAAAACCAAAGATATGGTTGAAAGACACTAAAACGTAATAATATGGGTGATGGAATAATTGTAAATGCGCACATATTGTAGTGGATGGGACAATATTTTCAAAATTGTTCGAAGTGGAAGGCATTATAGCATGCAAAATCAATCAAAGTGTACTGGAGATGATAGAATATCTTCAAAATACGCTGGAATGGATGACAGAAATAACGGAAAAAATCAGAAATTGTTCATGAGAGAGGATCAGAAAACATCTTCGAATGTGTGGAGATATCTTGGAATGGATGACACAATATTTTCAAAACATACTGTGATGGGAGGGAAAACAAATGCAAAATCACTCAAAGGAGTAAACTACAAATGAAATCGGTTACTTCATAACTGAAAAATCTCACACAGGACAAAAAAAGGTATAGAAGATTGGTCCAGAAAATTAACAAAGTACATGGTATGGGGTGACGTATTATCTTTAAAACATGTAAGGGTGAGAATATACAGGAACACACAGTAGAATATTTAAGAGTGTTTAAAAACATCACCGTAAACTCTTTGAAACATAAAACATGTCTGCTTCTTAATTGCAATTTAATCTGCTATTCTTACGACCACAAATGTTAAAAGATAGAAATTTCAGATATGCAGCATGATACATGCAACAGTCAAAAACGCTCTAAATAAGGAATTTTGTCGTTATGGAATTTAACCAACGCGATCTACCGGGTAAAAGGAATCCTAAAAACTAAGACAAAAATACTTCTTTATTAGAAGGAGTAACAGGGGAAAAATAATAAAATATTACTGTACTAGGATCTAAAAAAATCACTATCGATTACATTAATTTTTTTTTATTATATTCATGTATTTCAACCCATTTTCTTGTCAAGAGCAAAAATTATTTGATGAATGAACGACAAAATATCTTCAAATGCAGTGGACAGATGACAGAATAACTTCAAACTACGTTCCAATAGCTGAAAAGATAACTGTAAAAATTAGATAAATACATACGGGAAAGACAGAATTGCTTTCAAATCATTAAAATACATTAAATGTGCGGCTGAATCACCTCCAAATATCTCACAGCACAGTAGTAATGAATAGCATAATAACTACAAAATTAATAACGTGCACAGGAAATGACGACAGAATATGTCCAAAAATACACTGGAATGGGAGACAGAACAACAAAAAGATCACAAAATACACCGTAATGAAAGAATTGCTGCCAAAATCGTAAATTATACCGAAAGGTTGCTGGAAAAAAAACCCTCAAAATTTCATATAATTTATTGAGATAGGTAAGAGGCCAAACATTTCGAAATAATTTCGAAATAAATATCTTGCCTTTATTATTATTATGTTGTCTTTATTTTTGTACATTAAACGAAAAATGTGTGTGAAATAAGAACACGTGTCTTCTTTTGTGTACATATATATGATCCCAAAATAAGTTTTACGTTCGAAATAATTACCTATCGAACGCGCGTTTTGCACGCTAAAACGTCGTATATTAACGGCGGATAACAACACGAGATAAAATTTCATCAGCCTCAGCCACGTAAACTATCGACAGGTCACAATAGGAAATAAAATTTCATCAATGCTGTGAGCCGATGATCGCAAAGGTCGTTTGTGAGTAAGAGGTAAGAATGATTTTCAGTTCGAAAGAAATAATTATTTCTACGAAAAAACGAAATAATGTTCATACTAAGTAGGATTATTGCGCCAGGTGAAAAATATTACGCAAAACTGAAATGTGAAGTGGAGAAAAGTTGCATTTTAAATGACTTAGTATTAGATTGATAGAATAAAAATTAGAAAGGTTTAATTTACGATGATTCTTGTGATGCTGAAGTTTTAGATTTTTAACCTGATACGATCACGATGGCTTAGTATTAAGTTGTTGGAGTAGGAAGGCGAGTTATGTTTATTCCGTTTTATTCCAGTTGTTGGAGTAGGAAGGCGAGTTATGTTTATTCCGTTTTATTCCAGTTGTTGGAGTAGGAAGGCGAGTTATATTTATTGATACAGACAGGATGTTTTTGAAATGGTTTAGTATGAAAGTTAATGTAATAAAGGTGGAAATAAGAAATTGAAAACAGGGCGAAAGTGGCACCATTTGGTTCAAAGAATTTTAGCTCTTCCGTTAAATCAAGGAAATAATTCATCAGGTCTTATCAGTTGCAAATATTGCAAGAAGGTGCAACCAGAGATCAATCTCGACTCACCCCTTGGCAACCTAGCGATAAGAACTCTGCCACGCGGATGCAAACTTAAAATTTGTAGATATTAAAATACGAATTATTAATCAGAGACGTCTGATACCCCGTTTGGAATAATAAAACTTTTTAATATGTTACAATTTAGTTCTGAGAAAAGAATATCCAAATAAATAACGCTGATAATTATTTTTAGAGAGCAAACAGTGTAATTCCCACGGGATAAAATATTTATAACTGCTACATTGAACACTGAGATTATAAATGCTTTTGACCTCCGACAATAAAACGTGGTCCACAGGAGACGTATGACGATGTGTGATGAATACGTAAAATAATTTCAACGGAAAGTTAATTCCTACTTAAATACACGACAAATAATCATACAGAACGAAGAGGTAAACTTTAAATGTTTATTTCTTGTTCTGGTAGGACTTTCCACAGATTGTTGAAATAATGCTTTGGTAGCGAGGACCATCAATAAATCGTGGTTCTGTGAAAATGCAGGATGATAGGGAAAACAACAGCCACCGGTAGAATGTGGGACTCTTTTGAAAACAGTTATTTTATAAGCAATGATTACTGCGCTGTCTACCTATGAAATGTGATTGATAATGTGCGTGAAAGATATAAATATATTTCTTGGACTGTTGACGCAGATTGGGAAAGTATATCCATATATGCTGATAATTATTATTATACAGAGTACGGACCCACGCTAAGTCCTGTGTTATATACAAAATATATAACACAGGACTTTGTTAAAACCGTTTACGATGTTATATGGACGTTAATGATACCTAGGAGGAAATAAAAATACGAAAACGGGGTGAAAGTGGCAAGTAGGAGGATAATGAGGGTTCTAACTCAGAGGCGAGTCAATTTTAATCCTATGGGACCCGTCAACCTGTGTTCTAAAGCGGGTCTCTTATGTCACCCATACAGGTCACCAATCCATATTTCCCCCTCAATATTTTTTCAAAATTACAAATAATTTGTTTTTAAAACAGAGATTTCTTTTATTCACCGTTTACCTTTTATGAATTTTTTACCCAATAACATTTATTCTTTTCATTTTCGGCGGGACAGTCTTTTAAATAAGTTACTGTGGGATAGTCCTTCCTCTAGTAAAAATACGACAACCAACAGTCACGGAGTTAATTAAAACGGACTTAAAAACGACGGTTATAAAAATACGTATATTAATATGAAAGGACTATAATATATGGGGTTAATTATACGAAATAAAAAAACTTAGGTTATAAAAATAAAATGAACGAAGGTTGATTTACGCAGAAATAACGCTAGTTATAATAAAATAAAAAAATACGAAGGTTGTAAAAAAAACATAAGATAATAAAAAACCTACGTTAATAAAAATACATGAAATATAAAACACGCTCTTTAAACTGTAAAGTTATGAAGAGATACGTAATTTATAACGATCGGTTATCCCCTGTTTGAGACACATGTAAGCCATATCAGCAAGTAACAAGGCAGAGTCGAGTGCGATAATGCCCAACTATTCACACCAAGGTAGTGGGTTCAAATCACTGCGTGGAAAGGAATTTTTTTTAAATACAGGAGGACGTTGGATGGCACAAGAATTAAATTAAATGCGAATAGAGAAAACTGATTTACCACGTGATGGGTCAACCAGGGGGGCATGTGATGGCAGGATTCAAAATGGCGGATCTGGACTTGGAAAAAATTACTGATGAGGGTAGGAACCAAGGGACCCGGGAGTTTGCGATCGATGAGGGGAAGTTTAATAAAGGGGGCAGAACAATCGATAAGGGGTTAATTTAATATGAGTGATGAAGATTAAACTAACAGTTTGTAAAACCATCCGTCAGTAAAATGTGGTCTATAGGATACAAGGCAAATGGTGAGACCAGAAGGCTTGACAAGATGTGTAAAGGATGAAAACGGGGCGAAAGAACCGGAAATAACCAATTACAGGATGTGTCAGACATATGGAAGACCGGAAGTGCACGTGGCCGTAACCGTGACCTTGGGCACTCTTCAAGGTCAAAATGTCACAGGTTGTCTTTACACTACTAACGTAATATAACCTTATAGAAAATGTTGCACATTTTAGCCAAGTCCCAGAAAATGGCAGTTTTGGAATGTATGATGCAATTACCATGTCCAGACTTGTAAACTCCTGAATAATTCCACCCTCCTCTCGGATGCCATCGTGGATGTTGCAATCCCCAAATTAATTACAAAGTCCAACTAAACTTTCGATGGCAATGTTCAGAGCATCCCCTCTCAGAATGGGTGACGCAATCCTCAAACTAATTGCAAAGTTCATCCAAACTTTTGGTAGCCAAGTTCAGGGCATTCCCCCTCATCCCTTTGGTGGCTATCTTCGATGGCCAGTCAATAAACTTGTTTTTCATTAAAAAGTCCCCCAATTCCCCTTTGTTAAAAAAACCTCATTAATTAAAGCTCTTAGCAAAGGTTCCACCCCTCATCCCCCGAGTAGCCGTTTTGAATGGTCAAGCCTTCTCGAAATTTCCACCGATGGTCATCTTGGACGACGTCACCCACCACGCTATCGATCCCCCTCTGTTTCCATATTGCATCAGACATCATGTTTTGGAAAAGTTCACCTCCCTCACACCCTTGAATGCCATTTTCAGACCCATCGTGAAATTTCTCTAAGTCCAGAGAAGTCGGATGACGTCACCCGTTGACAGTAAACAGTCCTTCTGGACAAATCCGCATTGTCACCCCCCACTTCAACCTCCTTTGTTTCAAACAATCACAGGAGATATGATATGGAAACAATGTTTTGGAAATAATCTTCATCCTCTAACCGAAACTTATTAACCCATCTTCCCTTTATGATAGATCAGCTATTTTGTAAATAAACAAAGTACCCCATCGGAAGAAGACAATCCATCCTGAAAATTCCCTTCGCGCTCCCACGCCTCCAAGTGTTGTGCATCTCTTACTAAAACTAGTTTCCATCTGGTTGAAGGAGGATTGGTGTTCAGACATATTCTGCACCACACTTTCCGCGTCAGGACTTGTTTTGGAACGATGAAGTGATTTTACGCTAAATTCTTATTTCTGCCATGTCTCAATTCATTACTCTCCGTATTTTCATGTTAATACTAAACCGTTTCAAAAACCTAACCACACGAATCAGAGGAAAAAAAATCCTTCTTACTTGCAAATTTCAATCCCCTCCCAATTTATTAACTTTTTAATACTAAGCCACTTCAAAGACTTCGTGATTGCAACAGCACAAAAAAATCACAGATAAAAAAGTAAAACTCACCTTCCTATTTCTATTTCAATAGTTTATTACTAAACCGACTCAAAGAAATCGCGATTGCATCAGCAAAAGAACAACCAATAAAACTAACTTTTTTAATTCCCGTATATCGGTTACGGGACTTGGTCTCAAGTTTAAAACTTTTTATTCCTAATACTTATTTTCGCTCTATCCCCAATTCACCACATGATTCACAAAGGCAAAATATTACTTTTTCCTAGGAAGTAACGCTACTCAGTAACAATCAATAACAAAATATTATTTCTACCTCGGAAGAAAAATCAGCTAATAAAATAATTTGGAAGTAAGATATAATTTTTTTTAAAAATCTGCAATTATAAACACTGTTACAGTTTTAAAAATAGTCTTTTCCTCCGTTTACTGGCGAACGTGTGATCACAAGACCAATGATTCGTCACGCTGATGAAATTTTATTTCCTGTTCCGACCCGTCGTTAGTACGCGTACACGCGTGTTCGTTACACTTGTTTTCAAGTCAGGTATTTAGTTGTCTTTCATCGATAAAAAATAATTCTGTAAAGAGTTTTTGTACACGGTTCAGTTTTATAGAAAGTAACAATGCTAAAAGTAGAAAACAATTCATACGTTGCTGGTACCCTTGTGTTTTTTCTTGTGTTGCGTAAAACATATAACTTTGATTCTGCATTCAAGCACAACATGAACTTAAGTGTATGTTAATGCAGGATGGGACATTAGTTTTAACAAATACTATAAAATACACTCGTACATTAAGCTACTAGGATTCATCTGTAAAATATAATACATTTAATAAGACTCACTAGATTGATGTACTGATAACCCGCTCAACTTACCTGAACTAATCCGTCGAAATTTTATTTGCAACTGGACTGATAGTCAAAATTAAGCAAATACTTCAGCGATTATATCAGTATATTTATGGAACAAGCTACATGAGAAAGCCTCTTCGATACGATATCAGTATCAGAAAAATCCGCACATTAAAAATTTTGCAGGAATAGTTTAAAATTACAAACCTGAGCAATAAGCTTTGGATACTTATTACTGTTCAGTCACACCGGTGAAAACGAATTTCTCCCTTATGTAGAAAAGCGACACTGATATGTCTTTCATGCAAAAGGCATGTACTTGATTAATGATCGCGGACTGATGAATTTTTTCATATCGCGAACGTGTGATCACAAGAACACACGTTCGCCTTCGCTGGTTGATCAGCGAAGGATTGTCGCATCCACATATGGATGTGCAATAGGCCAACTACTTCACAGGCCGGCGAATTTTCCACTTAATTTTCATAGTCGCACCAATAATGCCTTTTCAGAACCTCAGTGGCATCTCAATGGTTCGCACTGGAGAGGGTTGAAGTCATTTGCTCTGACATATATGTTGTGATCTGACCTCAGTAAAAGAATTCTGCACTTATAGATATGTCACAAAAAAAGATGTTCTCACATAGAGACTGGATATAAGAGACAGACGAAAAATTATGTCTTTACAAACTATACTAAGAGTCACTCGGAGTGAAACATCCCAAATCCAGAAATGCCCTTTTTAAAAAATAGGAAAATTCCCTCCATATACTCTCCCACTTCTTAAAATTTAACGCTCTCTCTATTAAAAGTGCTGAAAACTCCTATTATTCTTCTCACTTAATTCGAAGAAATGGCACAGAGATGCACGTGCGAACAGGAAACGCCATCGAGTGTCGAAAGCATGACTCAAAGGTCACAGACAACTTATGTACTGACCAATGGAATGTGTCCTTCGATTTGAAAACAGATAAACCATAGCATATGTAAATCCCTTACATATGGGAAGAGCTGTCCCACGTGGGACCAGCTCAGTTAATTTTGTCTTCCTCTAGGATCTTTTCAACCCTAATGGTGAAGTGAAATAATTATTTGCTTTCAATCATGACGAAATGCAGTTCTCAAATGCTTTGCTGGAAATCAATGGTCAATGGAAGTTTCCGTATGCTGGCATCTTATCTTCGGTGGGCATCTTTTCAGCGTAACGACGCATCTCAACAGTTTACTGCCTGCAAAAGCTCCAAGCGGTCAGCTGATTTTAAAATGTCCTCTTAAACTGTACATCACGATTAAAAAGTATGCAGCAGTTACCAGGAAAATATGGTTTTATCCCACCAGAAAACGAAATAAAGTATATTAGAAATGGTAAAACGAAAGCACTGTTAGAAGGCACCCAGACTGAAAATTGTTAATTTAATGTCATAAGAAATGTGTGTATGCTGCATGTTTTAGAAAATGGTGCCGATGTAACAAAAAATACTGTGTAAAAATGGGGGGGGGGGGAGCAAAGTATCGTTTAATATGCGTTTCACAGAATAATAGAATGTGTGGAAGTTGCAATCCCGGTGTGATGTGAAGTAGAAGTAATGCGAAAAGAAATCTGCAGCAGCATAAATATTAAACCCCACGTCATTTGTCAGGTGGTGAGAAGCATTAACATGCTTCTTTTAAAGATTAAAATTGAAAGATTTATTCATTACCAGTATTGGGGCAGGGGTGGCTCAGTCGGTACCGCGCCGGGCTCGAGTCCCAGCTGGGCCAGCATTGAGATTTATCTCCGCAAAGCTCCCCGCAAAACTCCGACCTACTGCCCGCGGTCAGTAGGGGACACCGATGGGCTTGGAAAGACTGTCATCCTTCGGATGGGATGTTAAGCCGTGGTCCCATGTGCGGGAGAGCCATACCCTGTGCACGTTAAAGAACACGCTGGATGAAGCATTGTCATGCTTCTCACCACAATATCATTGTTGCTTCGCACAAAGGATGAAGAGGTGATAAAACGTAATATCCATGAAAAGGGAGAAAATCCTTGTGCCACAAAAGGGTCTCTCTGTCCTCTTTTCTAAGGCAACTTCATTTCCCTTTTCAGATTATTACATGTTTTATCATCCTTCAATCGCTTTATGCAAAACAACTGCATTTCGCTCGTTGCAGGTCATGGCCCACCATTTAGCGCCCCTCTGCCGCATTCTTAACGCATTTCGTCACCTCCACAAGATTTTGGTTTTTCTAAGTTTGAAAATTCTCGTGCTGTCGCTAGTTTCTATTAGAGGCCCTATATAGGTACAGGTTGGCCATCTCAAAATTGGACGCCATGTTTTGTCGTCGCTCGGATTGTTTAGCGTGCGTAGCTGAATGGTATTGCACCGTACTTATGGATTCCGGAAAAGGGTACGGTAATATTTGATACAGATTTCAGTGCTCACGATTGGTGCACTTTAGAAAACGGTTAAGAAGGAAATGCATATTTTAGGGCTTCTTTTTTTAGAAAAAGAGATAATAATATCGCTTTGGTGTCTGCAGACAATGAACTTTTTTTGTTTATGTAGAAAAATAGAAAATTATTTTGTGTTGGATAGGTGTTAATGAAATATTGCGATTTGCATTTTTCGAATCTCTTAAAAGTTATAACTGCGCCCTCTAACGGTGGAAAAAGTTGAAAATTCCAAAATATCAAACGAACATAACCAAACGATATAGTTATGTTAGAAATCTGAAATTTTGGTGTTGAAATGCAAAGGTTACGAAGTTACCATTGGCAACAATCACTTGACCCTTTAGACCCAGGGGTGGGGGGAGAATGCAATTTTTTTGTTTCAATAGAAAATTGTACGTTTTCAAAGATAAAAATTCTTTTTCGGTTGGACAGGTATTGATAAAATATTACAATTTGCATTTTCCGAATCTCTCAAAAGCTATAATTGTGTCATCTAACGGTGTAAAAAAATCGAAAAATCCCGAAATTTAAAACGAATATTGCAAACGATTTAGCTACGCCAGAAATTTGAAATTTTGGTCGTGGAATATGATAGTCTTGAAGATTCAATTGATAAAATGCATTGACCTCTACGCCCAAGGTAGGTAGAAAAACGAATGGTTTTAAGAGATAATTGGAAATCTCTTTTTTAGTTGGTATTAATGAATTATAATTCGCATTTTGAAAGGTAGTTTTAATTTATATCATTAGAGATCACTAAATATCCAAATAGCAAAACTTTTAATATTTAAAAGTTTTGCTCTTTCGATATTTAATGATCTCAGCTGTAGATTCTGTTATGGTTATATAATTACTAATAAAATACTACTCTGTGCATTTTTCCCATCATACATTAAAAAATAAAAATGAATAACCCCTCAAGCAGCTGCTTGTCACAAAGGTCTGACAGGAGGCTCTCAGTTTATAAGCCATAGTAGAAGGTATGGCGGGACCTAAGCAGAAAAACAACACGAACATCCATAATTAAAATATTGAAGAAGTGGAAAAGTAGGCGAAGGAAGAACTTCATTCTCTTTGAAAACAAAATTCCCATATGCGCCATAGGCGATAGGATTTTTTCTAGTTATTTTACACATTCACTACCCTCTGACAGTAGAAATTCGAACTACTGTATAATTGAGAAAATAAACTATTAATATTTTATTAGTACCTGTAAAACACAAAAAATGTTTTTCATTTATCTCTTAAAGCGGGAAAATTGCATTTTACCATTGGGACAAATCATTACTATTAGTGCAAACTACTTGACCATTACACTCTATGACCAAAAATTTTGTATCATAAACAGATCGTTTGTAATATCCGTTGAAAGATTTGGTATTTCCAGCTTTTTTCAACCACTAGAGGCCGCCTTTCAAGTTTTTATTTACCACCTTTAGTATTTTCTAACAGTAGAAATTCTAACTGAGTGGATTCGAAAAATATAAATATTAATATTTTGTTATAACCTCTAAATCCCCCTCCCCCACAAAAAAAGATTGTTTCGTTTATCTCTTAAAATAAAAAAGTTCCATTTTCGCACCTCGTTTTGGCTAAGACGGCAAAGCCTTGTTGCCGTTGTAAACCTTCTGACCATAACACTGTACTACCAAAATTTCGGATTTCTAGTGTAAATAGTTTGTTTGCAATATTCTTTTGAAATTTTAACATTTTCCATCATTTTCCACCGCTAGAGGGCGCTATTAAAGCTATTATAAGGTTTTAAAATTGAAAACGCAATATTTTTTCGAAATCTACCCATCGAAAAAGAATTTTTCGTTATCTCTAAAAGTTAAAAAAGTTGATTGTCTATAGACGGACAGACAGGTGGAAAGACAGATGGACAGACAACAGTTAAAAGAGAGATGGGCAGACAGACGAACAAATATTGGCAAAGGCAGACGACAAAGTGAAAACATTAGCTCGTTTTTCAAACGAACCTTAAAAGAAATTATTTGTTAGTTTTCAGTTAGCTCGCTTCACTTTTGCAGACGGTTGCTGTCTTCTGGCGGAGTTTCTTGGAAAACATCGTGACATATTTTATGTCCCCAGTCTTCGGTTGCTAGGGGGTGGATCGAGGAACACTCGACGGACTTTACCACCCCAATATGAACCCCTTGGAGCATCTGTGGGACACAATGAAAACAAACTTAGTATCCATGAATCCAGCACCATTCAATGCAACACAATTATGGTCTCTACTGCATGATGTGTGAGCTGCCATCCCTGCAGAACGGTACCGGCAACTCATTGACTCCATGCCTCGACGTGTGGCTGCACTGCAGAGGGCTCGAGGAGGACCAACCCGTTATTAGGCACGTGGCCCATGACTTTTTGCCTCTCAGTGTATTTTATTTCGCTACCGGCATGTTACGTATGGACAATAATTCAGTAAGTATTTTTTAGCATTGTGTTTACATGCGAAATTCTTTTAATTGATAAATGTTTTTTAATAAATACAATATTTTTGTAAGATATTAAAGTTTCTATTAAAACGACTGATTGGCTTTCACCCTAAAACCGAACACCTAACTGAGGAATGCTATAAATAACTGATAGCAACTTTGCGCCTAATGAATTTATATTACATTTTATTCTTTTTTTATTTTTAAGGTAATTTGCATAAAAAAACTTTTACCTTCATACGCTTGATACGTTACTGATCATATATTGCATTTTACTGCAGAATTATGTTGACGGCTATTCACGTTTCGTTTGTCAAAATAGATAGATTTATTCTCAGAATCTGCAGTAACATTACATTTTCGTACGACGAAATATTTACATGCAATCTTGCATATCGAAATATACATTTTTAAAGCATTACATTTTTTTATATGTATTCTTCTTTAAACATAGTTTCTCTAGTAAAAATCATACTTTCATTTGTGCCAATATATATAAAACCCTAATATTAGATTTCGTTAGTGTCTTATAATTTTACCTCCGTATTTCAGTAGAAGTCTGAGAAAAAATGACGAGTCTCCACGAGAGTAAAAACTCGCTTGTGGAAGAAAATTAATTGTTATGCTTCAGTGAAAAGGCCACATGCTTCAGTGAAAAGACCACATGCTTCCGTTTCACATTTCCTCACATTTTGCGAGCTTGATCATAGAAATCATAAAGTAAATGTTCACCAATTTATAAGTTCGAAAATTACCGTTAAGAATAAATGACAAGAAAAAACTTTACTGGTTAGAAAACAAAAATAATACATTATATTGATTTTGTACGTTAATAAATGGGCAAGCTGAGCACTTTAATAGCAACTTTGAGTCTAATGAATTTATATTACATTTTATTCTTTTTTTATTTCTAAAACATAGTGTCAATATTTTTGATATTTAAAATCCATTTTCTTAAATCCTTAAGGAAAAGACTATCACTTTATTTTAATGTATTCTAGTAAATAGTTAAAAAACTTTTGCGCCAAAGAGACGTAATGTTTTTCAACAATAGTTTTGTACGTTTTTAAATCAAGTATAAAAAGCTTTTTGACAGTCAGGTATTCCTTTCTAATGTCCGTAAGGTTTGAACATTAAAATTCTTCCTTTTATATTTCAGTACCTGAAACACATATAATTTCCTTATTTGTAATATACCGTTAACACATGTATAATAATTCGTTATATACATTTGCAATGCTTTCAAATTTTCTCAGTTTCATCATGCGATACAATTATGTGGTTCTGTACACACTGTAGTGGTTTGATTGTTGTCAAATAGACTCCACCTCACGATAATAAATACAGCAAATAAGATTTAATCCAAGAAAGGTGAAAAATTTTTAATAAAGATAAATTTATAAATTTCCGGATATAATAAATTTTAGGTTAAATGCAGTTAATTTTGTAACAACATCAGATATTTGTATTTTCCAGGACATCTTTTTATCTATAAAAATATTCAGATATTTATAGCATTCAACACCCTCAATTTTGTCACAAATGCAATTTTTTCCACCACAAAATTCAGAGTGGAAAATCGTCCTGTCACCAAAGAAATCAGTCTCATTTTCTATTTGCGAAATTTAAATATATTTCGTCTTCTTAGTATGTAAAAAAATTATTGACTTATAACCACGTTCTTGTTTTTTATACAGTCATTACTTATATTCTCTAAAATTTGCTTTTCGTCTCCAGAATATATTAGTGCAGCATCATCTGCAAATGAAATTGATTTAATGGTAGATTAATGGTAGAAATTAATCTACCATGCAAATCCAATGTACAGAAGTCATTTACATTTTTATTATTATAAAGCAAATAAAATAAAGGTCCCAAAACAGAACTCTGAGGCACACTAACCTGTTAATTTGTTTTTTCACTAATATACTTTCCAATTTTCACTTTTTGTTTCCTATTCATTAAATAACTCTTAATCCATAAAAACAAATTTCCTGTAACACCACAGTTTTTTAATTTTCTAATAATATCTCATGATTCATGGAATCAAAAGCTTTTTCCAAATCCAAAAAAACAAACAAACAACTGTTTTAACATTTTCATTAAATTCTTGTAGAATTGTGTGGTCATTTCTAAATCGCACTTTGAGTATTCAAACCTTTTCGAAATCCAAACTGATTTGGGGGCAAATAAATTATGCATATCCCAAAAGTTAACAAGTTTCTTTTAACAATTTTTTCAAGATTCTTAGAAAAAGCTGATAGAAGCGAAATTGGTTTGTAATTTTCAATTAACTTTTTTTAAAATTAGAGAAATTAAAGTAGTTTTTAAAATTTCAGGGAAAACCCCTTCTATAATAGAAAAGTTTACAGGTTTATAAATATTAAGAGCAAAATCTTTTTAGGCAGACAAAAATATTGTAAATAAAATTTTTAACAGATGATTGACTGTCTGTCGCGTTGGGTTTCACAGTGCCAGACGATTTTGTATCTTCTTTTGAGCGACTCTAGCTAGGAGCCATTTTTCCTCAACTCCTTCAGCTTCTGTGGTCGGAACCACGAAAAGCCCTCCTGACAGATCACATAGCTCAGTGTTTCTGCAGGTAAAAGAGTTTTGATTTTATTTGCCACAATTAATTTGGCTAGACGTGATTATTTTTCTAGCCTTCTGTTTTTAATATAATAATTAAAAGAATTCTCCAAACTACAGGCGAAACTGAACCAACTCTCGTTGTCTTTCTTCGTAGCCCCATTAAATCGTATTCTCAATGGAAGTTAATGACATACAGATAAAATCTTTTCTTTGATCACCTCCTACCACACAACCACACTATCCGCATAATATCCATAAGATATCTAAAAATGACCAGTAGATATCCATGGGTCGTCTTAAATATCTTATGGATATTTTGTGAAGATTGTGGTTGTGTGGATAGGATTTTCGCTCTTGTACGATGAGAGAAGCTATTGTATTCCCTACTATGATTTTTTAAGCTCGATTTTCTGCTGCTACCTTATTCATAGCAAACATTTTCTCAGCCGTTTGAAAAAAAATGAGGGAGTTTCTAACCATACTTTGGTGGATTTGGCAATGCATTTTTCATAATGCTCGTCTGACTAACCAGAGAATTTGGGCTATCTTCTTTAGAAGTTGCTCTATTTCCTGCACAAATTTTGTCAAACTCTCATCATCATCATCATCATCAACCTCAAGCAGCCATGGGCTACGGAGGTCCAACCAGACCGTGCAATTTAGTTCTCCAAGCAAGTCTATCCTGAGCTACATCTACTGCATCTGGCCACTGCACACCAATTTTAACAAGGTCCTGTTTGACATTGTCTGCCCACCGCATCCTAGGTCTCCCCTTCTTTCTGACGCCTTTACGCACACTGTTCTTAACCCTATTCGCCAATCTGTAATTATTCATACGGGCAACATGGCAAAACCAATGGAGTCTCTCTCTGCACAATATGCTGCTTAAAGGAGGATGCAAACTCCTTTGCCTAATATCATCATTAGTTACAAAGTTGAACCACCTAATGCCCAAGATACTGCATAAGCATCTGGAATCAAAAGCATCTAGTTTCCTGTTATCTTGTTTACAAAGTGTCCAAGTTTCACTACCATAACTAACCATAGAAAGAACCAAACTATTATACAGTCTAATTTTAGTCTTTAGGTGTATACGCCTATTTCTCCACACTCTCCATAGATTCTTAAAAGTCCCGGCAGCAATACCTATTCGTCTGTTAATCTCATGCCGCACATCACCATTATCTGTTACATAGCTCCCAAGAAAATTAAACTGTGACACCTGCTCAAGACGGCAACCATTCAGATTAACTGAATCACAGCCTGCCTGACCAATTTTCATCACTTTAGTTTTCTCTCTGTTTATAACCAAACCTACTCTACTACCAGTCTCATCAACAGCTCGAATGAAAGAGTTCATCTCATCAACATCGTTTGCCAAAATAGCTAAATCGTCAGCATAATCTAAATCAGAAATTTTCGTATCTCCAGTCCAATTAAGGCCAAAATCTTTCCCTTGAAGTGAATTTCACATAACATAAATAATCAATAACCAAGCTAAAGAGAAAAGGAGACAAAATGCACCCTTGTCGAACACCAGAAGTAATGCTAAACCAATTGCTACAAGCCTTACCAATTCTCACACACGACTCAGTGTTATTATAGAGAGCTTTCATTATGTTAACTAACTTGTCTGGTATACCATATGATCTCACAATCAACCACAAATTATGACGATCAACAGAGTCGAAAGCCTTTTTGAAATCAACAAAGCTAGCAACCGAAGGTTTCTGAAACTCTAAACATTTCTCAAGAATCTGTCTAAGTGAAAATATCTGATCCACACATCCCCTACCACTTCTGAATCCACTAAGGCTCATCACACAATTGACTGTCAACCAGATTCTTAATTCTATTAAGCACAATCATGGAAAGAACTTTACCTGGAACAGAGAGTAGGCTAATACCCCTATAGTTATCACAAGAACTGCGATCACCTTTTTTGAAAATAGGGATAACAATAGCTCTGGTAAAATCCTTAGGAACCATGCCTTTATCATAAAAGATATTCAGAATTTCAGTCATCCAAGTGGTAACCGAAACATTTCCAGCTCTAAGCATTTCTGTAGTAATTTCATCTACCCCTGGGGATTTATGAAGTTTAAGTTTAGAAACAGCCAAAATAACTTCGCATTGTGTTATAGGGCCAACATTAAAGCCACCAATGCATCTATCATCATTGCAAACAATGGGAATAGAACTAACCGCATTGTTTAGTATATATCTGAAATGCTCAGCCCACCTAGCCATGACAGAATCCTCACCTTCTATAACCTTACCTTGTTTATCCTTCAATACCTGTATACCTGTCCGTTTTCTACCACACAAAACATTAACTATCTGGTACAGCTCTCTGCTGTTGTGCTGTCTAACTGCTTCCTCGGCTTTGTCAGCCAAACCATCAAGCCAAAAATTCTTATCAGCAGCTAACTGATCTTTTACACGTTTATTAAGTTCTCTGTAATGCTTTCTATTAGGACTAGTAGGGTAATGATTAAGTCAAACTCTATATCTCTTTTAATCTTCAATTCTCGCTCATTTCTTTATCGCATTTCTTGCAACTTCATCTCTTGTTTAGTTCTCATTTCCTCCAGTTTATTTTGTATTTTTACCAAATAAACTCTTCAGATCTTATGTTAGCTCTAGCAATATCTGCTGGCGTAGCCCGTTCTAAATTTACAGCATCCATATTATCGCAATAATAAATTTCCCTCCTATCACTACACTCTGAATAAAATTGTAAATTAATATTTCCATTTGATTCCATTCTCTTAAATCTTAATACAAACACACAAAAAAATTGAAACGAAATACAAAATTTACACTAAATTTCTAACCTAAAAATTAAATAAATTTTTAAAAACTGCAATCGGCAAACAGAAAGTATAACTTAAAATATATTTACCGATACAGGTGTGTGTTTCTCTCGCTGAGGATCTCTTTCTATGCCTCTCTTGATCACGATTGCTGGATCAGGAATGGCAATCTTGATGCACAGAGTCACTAAGGATTGTTCAAAAACAAAGAAGAATCGATACGCATCAAAGTTCACTTGAGCACAGTTCTGAAATCAGAAGAATTAATTACACAGTTCTGCAATCCGAAGAATTAATTACACAGTTCTGTAATCCAAAGAATTAATTACACAGTTCTGCAATCCAAGGAATTAATTACACAGTTCTGCAATCCAAAGAATTAATTACACAGTTCTGCAATCCCAAGAATTAATTACACTGTTCTGAAATCCAAAGAATTAATTACACTCTTCTGCAATCCGAAAAATTAATTACACTATTCTGCAATCCGAAGAATTAATTACACAGTTCTGCAATCCGAAGAATTAATTACACTGTTCTGCAATCCGAAGAATTAATTACACAGTTCTGCAATCCGAAGAATTAATTACACAGTTCTGCAATCCGAAGAATTAATTGCACTGTTCTGCAATCCGAAGAATTAATTACACTCTTCTGCAATCCGAAGAATTAATTACACTCTTCTACAATCCGAAGAATTAATTACACTCTTCTGCAATCCGAAGAATTAATTACACAGTTCTGCAATCCAAAGAATTAATTACACAGTTCTGCAATCCAAAATTAATTACACAGTTCAGCAATCCAAAGAATTAATTACACAGTTCTGCAATCCGAAGAATTAATTACACTGTTCTGCAAACCAAAGAATTAATTAAACTGTTCTGCAATCCAAAGAATTAATTGCACAGTTCTGCAATGCAAAGAATTAATTACACTGTTCTGCAATCCAAAGAATTAATTACACTATTCTGCAATCCGAAGAATTATTTACACAGTTCTGCAATCCGAAGAATTATTTACATAGTTCTGCAATCTGAAGAATTATTTACATAGTTCTGCAATCCAAAGAATTAATTACACAGTTTTGGAATCCAAAGAATTAATTACACAGTTCTGCAATCCGAAGAATTAATTACACTGTTCTGCAATCCGAAGAATTAATTACACTGTTCTCCAATCCGAAGAATTAATTACACTGTTCTCCAATCCAAAGAATTAATTACACTGTTCTGCAATCCGAAGAATTAATTATATTGTTCTGCAATCCGAAGAATTAATTCCACAGTTCTGCAATCCAAAGAATTAATTACACAGTTCTGCAATCCGAAGAATTAATTGCACTGTTCTGCAATCCGAAGAATTAATTACACTGTTCTGCAATCCGAAGAATTAATTACACTGTTCTGCAATCCGAAGAATTAATTACACTGTTCTGCAATCCGAAGAATTAACTACACAGTTCTGCAATCCGAAGAATTGATTACACAGTTCTGCAATCCGAAGAATTGATTACACAGTTCTGCAATCCGAAGAATTAATTGCACAGTTCTGCAATCCGAAGAATTAATTACGCAGTTCTGCAATCCGAAGAATTAATTACTCAGTTCTGCAATCCGAAGAATTAATTACACAGTTCTGCAATCCAAAGAATTAATTGCACTGTTCTGCAATCCGAAGAATTAATTACACAGTTCTGCAATCCGAAGAATTAATTACACAGTTCTGCAATCCGAAGAATTAATTACACAGTTCTGCAATCCAAAGAATTAATTACACAGTTCTGCAATCCGAAGAATTAATTACACAGTTCTGCAATCCGAAGAATTAATTACACAGTTCTGCAGTCCAAAGAATTACTTACACAGTTCTGCAATCCGAAGAATTAATTACCCAGTTCTGCAATCCGAAGAATTAATTACACAGTTCTGCAATCCGAAGAATTAATTACACAGTTCTGCAATCCAAAGAATTAATTACACAGTTCTGCAATCCGAAGAATTAATTACACAGTTCTGCAATCCGAAGAATTAATTACACAGTTCTGCAGTCCAAAGAATTAATTACACAGTTCTGCAATCCGAAGAATTAATTACACTGTTCTGCAATCCGAAGAATTAATTACACAGTTCTGCAATCCGAAGAATTAATTACACAGTTCTGCAGTCCAAAGAATTAATTACCCAGTTCTGCAATCCGAAGAATTAATTACACAGTTCTGCAATCCGAAGAATTAATTACACAGTTGTGCAATCCAAAGAATTAATTACACTGTTCTGCAATCCGAAGAATTAATTACACTGTTCTGCAATCCGAAGAATTAATTACACACTTCTGCAATCCGAAGAATTAATTACACAGTTCTGCAATCCGAAGAATTAATTACACAGTTCTGCAATCCAAAGAATTAATTGCACTGTTCTGCAATCCGAAGAATTAATTACACAGTTCTGCAATCCGAAGAATTAATTACACAGTTCTGCAATATAAAGAATTAATTACACAGTTCTGCAATCCGAAGAATTAATTACACAGTTGTGCAATCCGAAGAATTAATTACACAGTTCTGCAGTCCAAAGAATTAATTACACAGTTCTGCAATCCGAAGAATTAATTACCCAGTTCTGCAATCCGAAGAATTAATTACACAGTTCTGCAATCCGAAGAATTAATTACACAGTTCTGCAATCCAAAGAATTAATTACACAGTTCTGCAATCCGAAGAATTAATTACACAGTTCTGCAATCCGAAGAATTAATTACACAGTTCTGCAGTCCAAAGAATTAATTACACAGTTCTGCAATCCGAAGAATTAATTACACTGTTCTGCAATCCGAAGAATTAATTACACTGTTCTGCAATCCGAAGAATTAATTACACTCTTCTGCAATCCGAAGAATTAATTACACTGTTCTGCAATCCGAAGAATTAATTACACACTTCTGCAATCCGAAGAATTAATTACACTGTTCTGCAATCCGAAGAATTAATTACACTGTTCTGCAATCCGAAGAATTAATTACACTCTTCTGCAATCCGAAGAATTAATTACACTGTTCTGCAATCCGAAGAATTAATTACCCAGTTCTGCAATCCGAAGAATTAATTACACAGTTCTGCAATCCGAAGAATTAATTACACAGTTGTGCAATCCAAAGAATTAATTACACTGTTCTGCAATCCGAAGAATTAATTACACTGTTCTGCAATCCGAAGAATTAATTACACACTTCTGCAATCCGAAGAATTAATTACACAGTTCTGCAATCCGAAGAATTAATTACACAGTTCTGCAATCCAAAGAATTAATTGCACTGTTCTGCAATCCGAAGAATTAATTACACAGTTCTGCAATCCGAAGAATTAATTACACAGTTCTGCAATATAAAGAATTAATTACACAGTTCTGCAATCCGAAGAATTAATTACACAGTTGTGCAATCCGAAGAATTAATTACACAGTTCTGCAGTCCAAAGAATTAATTACACAGTTCTGCAATCCGAAGAATTAATTACCCAGTTCTGCAATCCGAAGAATTAATTACACAGTTCTGCAATCCGAAGAATTAATTACACAGTTCTGCAATCCAAAGAATTAATTACACAGTTCTGCAATCCGAAGAATTAATTACACAGTTCTGCAATCCGAAGAATTAATTACACAGTTCTGCAGTCCAAAGAATTAATTACACAGTTCTGCAATCCGAAGAATTAATTACACTGTTCTGCAATCCGAAGAATTAATTACACTGTTCTGCAATCCGAAGAATTAATTACACTCTTCTGCAATCCGAAGAATTAATTACACTGTTCTGCAATCCGAAGAATTAATTACACACTTCTGCAATCCGAAGAATTAATTACACTGTTCTGCAATCCGAAGAATTAATTACACTGTTCTGCAATCCGAAGAATTAATTACACTCTTCTGCAATCCGAAGAATTAATTACACTGTTCTGCAATCCGAAGAATTAATTACACACTTCTGCAATCCGAAGAACGTTACAGTTCAGCTCATAGTGAGGAGAATCTCGCAGTTCGGGCACAATCTTGGGTCGAACATACAAATTTTTCTCTTCAGGCTCCCGATGTCGAAATAGCACCAAAACTGTCGGCAGTTGACATTTGTCGATTCCTGGGGGTTGTCGAATTTAATATATCCACAGCGCACCCCAAGTAATGAAATCTGGTTTTGGTTCGTTCCTTCTGTTGGGCTTTCGGCGTGGTAGAATAGAGTGACGACAAACTAAGTTATAACAATAATAATGGTTGAATGAAGGCATTGTTGCAATTTAAAATGGATGAGCACTGAGCTTGAGTTCAAGAAAATATATGGCAGTGATAATTACAGAACAATGCAATTTATTACAAAAGCATGGATGAAATTATTTAAACAAACTAAGTCAAGTGCATGAAAATCTATATCAATAGAAAGATAAACTTTCAGAAGAATCCATTATCTTTTTTCTATTCACAACGAAATCACAAAAGCAAATCTCATATCATTCGGTGAAAAGTAAAATCGTTTTAAACAAATATGCAATCTATCGAGATTAACCTTACGAATTCTTATAAAGAAACTAAATACTGTCTTACATCAAGTAATAATCTCTTCGTACAGAAAAGTTAAGACTAGCTCTGTCTATTCGACTAACGTTTACCTCTTCATTTTTAATCTCCCTTGTATAACCTTCACCTCAGGCGTAAACCATTCTTATTTTCCTTGTTAATTCACTAGTAGGATTTACACTAATAAACTCTTTAACCTCCCGCGCATTTACCCACATAAAATACTTCTTTTTAACCATTTGTCGTGTACAGACTGAGACTAACTGTGTCTTCTTTCCCAAATCCACAACTCCAACATAACAATTCTATCTTTGTTATTTTTCAGTTAGGTTCTTCGTTCCCATTCGTTGGTTACGTAATTCTCACGCAGAAGACTACGCGAGTGTTCATGACAGGTTTATCATAAATTCATTGCAGCACGTTCATCTGTCGTAACAGTATTTACAGATGTCTCCGTGAGAATTGACGCTGATTACTATGACTCGATTACAAACAACTGTGAGACGGTATTTAACAAGCTGCGTCTTGTACACACACCTAATAGACGAAAAACCTCTAGACTCGTGGAAAACATATTCACAGAGCGTAACCAAGTTGAGGTCCGCTCGCTAAGCCACTACACTCAGAACTGCCCGATTTTGGCTGAGGGACTCTTTGAAAACAAATCAAATGCTATTCCATGCTAATATAACCACATGGAAGGATGCATTTCACACCCTGAAACCAAATTACATGTGGCAGTTGCAACCATATATATGAAATATATATGCATATATATATGCATAAGCATATATATGAAAATAACTCATGACCAATTACTGGCAATCACATATACAAACATAAAAGTTTTTGACAGCAGAAGTAAAACTAATTGTAGCAGATATGATTAATGGCGTGGAATATGGTAGGAGCCTCCCCATAGTAGCAAAAATAATAAAAAATGGTCAGTATCACAGGAACTGTGCACAACTGTATGAAAATGTTACAGTGAAACAGAGGAATTGGGAAAAGTATAGAATGTAGTAAGTTTATCAAACATATACAAATAACGCCACAAAATTAAAATTAGGGGGTCCATTTATCACCTCCCCCACCTGCCATGTCTCCTAGAAAATAAGAGACGATCTCTTTGCACCTATTTATGTATCCAGGGGCATTATGAAGGACCATGGTTGGGGGGGGGGGGGTAGAGAGAAATCGAATATTTGCCAACTCGAAAATCTTGTCAACAGAGAAAATAATATCTCTGTCTGGTGTTCGAATCTAGATTTTCGCTCCGTGGGGGGGGTGGAATTTTAACAAACAACTCTCCTGCATTTTTGACATTTGACTTCCAATTTTTCCAACTAGCCATAATTTCACAGAAATAATCCCAATATTTGCATCTCGTCTGTAGCAAGTCGGTGAGAATTTTCCCAACTCCCCTCGATTTGATCTAGCCAACTCTCCTTAATTTCACAAAACCAATCCCAATCTTTATATCTCTCCTATATTTGCCAAGTCACTCCAAATTTTTCAAACTTCCCAAGATTTTACCAAGTTTTCTCGATTTTGTCAACTTTCCTTAATTTCACAAACCTAATCCCAATTTTTACAACTCGCCTGTATTTTCCAAATGGATTCGAATTTTGCGAATTTTGTTTCCTTCAATTTGTTCAATACTCCTTAAATTCACAAAACAAATCCCAATTTTCACAAATCGCCTATATTTTACCAAGTGGATTCGAATTTTGCAAACTCCCCTAGATTTTACCAAGAGTTCTCGGTTTTTCTAACTCTCCTTAATTTCACAAAATTAATCCCAATTTCTACAACTCACCTGTACTTTACCAAGTAGTTTCCAGTTTTGCCAACTTCCCTAGATTTTGCCAAGTTACCTCGATTTTACAACCTCTCCTTAATTTCGTAAAACAATCTCAATTTTTACAACTCTCCTGAATTTGCCAAGTTACTTAAAATTTCTCAAACTCCCCAAAATTTTGCCAAGTTTTTCGATTTTCTCAACTCTCCTTAATTTCACAAAAACAATCCAAATTTTCATAACTCGCCCGTATTTTACCAACTGGATTCGAAATTTGCCAACTGCCCTAGATTTTGCCAAGTCCTCCAAGATTTGCCAACATGCTATAATTTTACAGAAAAAAGATTGCAATTTTTACATCTCACCTGAATTTTGCCTAGTCACACCGAATTTTGCCTCCGATGGGCTTGGAAAGACAACGTCCGTCGGATAGGACATTAAGCCGTGACCCCGTGTGCGGAAGAGCCATACCTTGTGCACGTTAAAGAACATACTGGATAGCCCTGAAGGAAGCTACCATCTGTCTCTTAACAGCTGTTCCAGTGGGTCCCCTCCCCCAACCTTCTCTCAGTCTTCAGGGTTCTTGTAACCTGGCCATTTAGCCAAATGTGTGCAAAAAAATGCTGCTCAGAGGTAAAACAACCAAACCCGAATTATGCCAACTCCCCTAGATTTTGCCAATTCCCTAAGTTTTGCCAACTCTCCTAGATTTTGCCAACTCGCCATAATTTTAGAAGAAAAAAATCTCAATTTTTACATCTCACCTGAAATTTGCCAACTCCCCACGATTTTGCCAAGTCACTCCGAATTTTATCAACTCCCAAGATTTTACCAGGTCACTCCAAATTTTGCCAAGTTGTTCCGATTTTGCCAACTCATCTGTATTTTATTAAGTGGCTTCGAATTTTGCCAACTGTTCTAAATTTTGCCGTCTCTCCATTTTCGAAAGTGCTCTAGATTTGCCAAGTTGCCTCGATTTTGACAACTACCCTAAATTTTGCTAACTCCCCATAATTTTGCAAATAAAGATTACAAATTTCACAACTCATCTAGATTTTACGAAGTCACTTCGAATTTTGCGAACTCCGAGTTACTTTGGGGGGCAGCCTCCCCTCCCCTTATCCCCCCTCATAACTAGAGGTCCTATATAGTTAGAGGCTGGCCATCTCGGTGATCCACTGTCATTGGCTGATTGAGTCACGTGTTTTATGGGCGCCATGTTTTGTCGAACCGTTAGACGAAAGCCTATGAGTTAGTATGTGTACCAAGTTAAAACTTCTCAGTTGTTACAGTTTTATACAGTACCACTTTTTTCGCTATAAAAGCTGTCATATTTTTTGAATGCCTCACTGCGCTGCATTTGGGTGTAAAAATTTCACTCAAACAAATAAATAAATTAATATTTTTTTTTCCGAGAAACTCCATCAGAAGACAGCAATCGGCTGCAAAAGTGAAACGAGCAAATTGAAAACCAACAAAAAATTTCTTTTACGGTTCGTTTGAAAACGAGCTAATGTTTTTACTTTCTCATCTGCCTATGCCATTGAGGGCCTATGCCAATATTTGCTCTTCTGTCTGTCCGTCTCTCTGTTAACTGTTGTCTGTCCATCTGTCTTTCCACCTGTCTGTACGCCTATTGACAATCAATTATTCTTTTGCTTTTAGAGCTAAATGAAAAATTCATTTGGGGTTGGATGGGTGTGGAACATATATTGCGATTAGCAATTTTGAAAATATTCAATAGCTTTAATAGCGCCCTCTAGTGATGGGAAAAGATGGAAAATGCTTAAATTTCAAACGGATATTACAAACAAACTATTTACACTGGAAATCTGAAATTTTGGTAGTAGAGTGTTATGGTCAGAAGGTTTGCAATGGGAATAAGGTTTTGTCGTCTTAGCCAAAAAGGTGTGCGAAAATAAAACTTTTTTTAAGAGGTAAACAAAACAATATATAATTTTTTTTGTTTTACAGGCACTAACAAAATAGTAATGATTTAAACAATATTTGATTAATATCTCGGCGTTACCTATAGTAATTATTCAATATCTGGCAATATATTGATAATCTCGGCGTTACCTGTAGACGTTTAAACGCCTGTAAATCAATAAATGTTTTTTGTGAAAACAGCTGGCGTTAGTTAAACAAGTTAGAATACTCTGGCATGTTTCTGTAGAGATGCGAGTTCGAATCCTGTATGTCGGCTAAAAAAATTTTCCACAAAAATATTAATATTTACATTTTTAGAATCCCCATCAATTGGAATTTCCAGTGTTCGAAGAGTGCTAAAGGCGGTAAATAAAAACTCGAAAGGCGACCTCTAGTCGCGGGAAAAAGCTGGAAAATACCAAATCTTTAAATAAATATTGAAAAGGATCTGTTTTTGCTAGAAACTTAAATTTTTGGTCATAGAGTGTTATGATCAAATGGTTTACCCTAATAGTAATGATTTGTCCCGTTGGTAAAATGAAAATTTTCTGCTTTAAGAGATAAATGAAAAACTTTTTTTGCAAATTACAGGTACTAATAAAATATTAATAGTTTATTTTCTCAATTATACAGTAGTTCAAATTTCCATTGTCAGAGGGTACTGAAAGTGTAAAATAACTAGAACGCATATCGCCTCTGGCGCATATAGGAATCTCAGTTTCAAAGAGAATTAAGTTCTTCCTTCGCCTACTTTTTCACTTCTTAAAAGTTTTAATTATGGATGTTCGTATTGTTTTTCTCCTGCGGTCCCACCATCCTCATGGACCTTCTACTATGGCGTATAAACTGACAGGCTCCTGTCAGACCTCTGTACAAGCAGCTGCTTGAGGGGTTTTTACATATTTTTTAATATATGATGGGAAAATGTACGCAGTAGCATTTTATTAGTAATTATAAAACATAAAAAAGTATGTCTTTTAGTTCTTAAATTTAAAAACGTTTTCTCTCGCTCTTCTGAAAACAGTGGGCAGATCATTACTATCAGTAGAATTTCTACCATAACAGAATTCTGCACGCCGAAATTTCTACCATAAACAGATCACTTGAAACATTCGTTAAAAGTTTTGCAGTTTCGATGTTTAGTGATCTCTAATGATATAAATTAAAACTACCTTTGAAAATGCGAATTTACATTTCATTAGTAACCACTAAAAAGAGATTTCCAATTATCTCTTAAAATAAAACCGTTCCGTTTCTTACCTACCTCGGGCATAGGGTCAACTCATTGTTGTCAATGGAATTTTTAAGACTGTTACATTCCACCACCAAAATTTCAAATTTCTAGCATAACTACATCGCTTGCAATATTCGTTTCAAATTTTGAGATTTTTCGATTTTTTTCCGCCGTTAGAGGGCGCAATTATAGCTTTTGGTAAATTCGCAAAATGCAAATTGTAATATTTCAACAATACCTGTCCAACCAAAAAATTCTTTTTAATTTATCTCTAAAGACACACCTTTCTGTTAAAGCAAAAAAGGGTATAAAGGATCAAGTGATTGTTGCCAATGGTAACTTCGTAATCTTCACATTTCAACAACAAAATTTCAAACTTCTAACATAACTACATCGTTTGGAATATTCGTTTGATATTTTGGAATTTTCAACTTTTTCCATAGTTAGAGGACATTGTTTATAACTTTTGGGAGATTCGAAAAATGCAAATTGTAATATTTCGTTAATACTTATGCAACACAAAAAGAATATTCTATTTATCTGTATAAACAAGAAAGTTCGATGTCTACAGATGGACATACAACAAAATGAAATTCTCTTTTTTTTTAAAAAAAAAAGCACTAAATTTTTTTTTCTTTTTTAGACGTTTTCTAAAATGCTTTCAATCGCGAACACAGAAATCTGTATCAAATATTACCGTACCCTTTTCCGGAATCCATAAGTACCGTGCAATGCCATTCAGCTTTGCACGCCAAACAATTCGAGCGACGACAAAACATGGCGTCCAATTTTGAGATGGCTAACCTCTCTACCTATATAGGGCCTCTAAAAAACACGAACGCATCTAGGGAATGTTTTCGGGTGTAACAATCGGGTTCAACTACTTCGACGAAGTTCTTGAAAATGAAATGTGTCACGCGCTGGCTGGTACCCGAAGTGATTGCCAGATATTGAATTTGTGTAGAAATTTTTGCTCCTAATGAAAAAAATTATAACGCAGAATTCTGTATCGTTTCGCTTTCTTCAGTATTTGCGAATTATTTTTGAGTGAACATATTGTACATCGCGATAGTGAGTTAATTACCAAATATTTTTAAACTTTACTAAACTACTGTTATGAATTAAACGGATGGAAACTGAGCGTGAGTTAAAAAAATAATATTTAACAATTATAATTATAAAATAGTGTAATTTATTACAAAAGTATGAATAAAAACATTTATATAAAGTCAACCAACACAAATCTTTATCAGTATAAAAATAAATCACCAGAAGAACTTAGCACCTTATTACTATTCATACAAAGAAATGTTTCCTCTATAATTCCTACTAAATACACTCAAAGCATAAATCTAAGGATTTTTACAACAGTTGATAAGTGGTGCAATCATATTTGTGAACAATCTACAATTATCGAGAATAACCTTACCTGTTCTTGTAAATAAACTAAAAATAACTATGAATCAAACGATGAAATCTTCCTACAGAAAAATTAAGATCACCTCTGCTTGTTCGACTAACATAAAACCTCCTCAGCCGCATTTTTAAGTGTCCTAAGCATCTTTCGTTTTCTTGCCACACACCAAATAAAACATTTTTTTCTTTATACTATACCGCACAAACTAAAACAAACTGCGTTTTTCTTAACACTCTAATTTCCTCTTAATTAGCAGAACTTATTCTTTATTTTTTAGGCTGCTTCGAAGTGATTGTTTACGTAATTCTAAAGCACATGCGAGCATCAAAATGTTACATTACATCACAAGTAGGTACGTAGTTATGAGTAGAGGCCCTATATAGGTAGAGGTTGGCCATCTCAAAATTGGACGCCATGTTTTGTCGTCTCTCAGATTGTTTAGCGTGCACAGCTGAATGGGATTGCACGGTACTTATGGATTCCGGAAAAGGGTACGGTAATATTTGATATAGATTTCAGTGTTCACGATTGGAAGCACTTTTGAAAACGGCTAAAAATAGAAAAAGCAAATTTAAAGCTTTTTTCCATGAAAAAAAAAAGATATAATTTCGCTTTGTTGTCTGTCCTTCTGGAAACATCGAACTTTTTCGTTTATACAGATAAATAAAAAATTATTTTTGTGTTAAATAGGTATTAATGATATATTATGATTTAAATTTTTTGAATCTCCAAGAATTTATAACTGCTTCCCTCTAAAGGTGGAAAAAAGTTGATTTTAGGATTTTGTTGTTTGTAACTATTTGTAGGATGCGTTTATTACTGGTGCGCCCTCTGTTGCTGTCGAACGGACGTAACCCTCTTATGGCGGGAGATGACTAATTTTTTGTCCGGTGAGCTTATAAAAACAGCAAGAGTCTCATGCGCTGTTACGATTTATGAATTTCCTTGACCTAGTGTATTTACTCATGTATTACACATGATGTATTTTTGAATTATGAGAAAATCGCAAAATTATAAGTATTTTCCGTGTTACTTCCGAAAAGATTATTGCTGTATGTATTTTATGACATGAAATGCGTAAGACAGCTAGTTATTGCAACTTTCGGGCGAGGGCAACATGTCCGCCTTACAAAGGCAAGAAACATCAACGTATTTCGGTAGAGAAATTCTTACTATGTTATATTATTTAATCTATATTATATTAGATCTCCTACTGTGGCATATAAACTGACAGGCTCCTGTCAGACCTCTGTGGCAAGCAGCTGCTTGAGGGGGTATTTATTTTTATTTATTTTATATTATTTATGCTAGTAATTAAGAGCAAAGTTTATTTAAAAAAATTTCAATGTTGTTCCTCGTCTAGTGCGCCGAGAAAAAGGTCTTTTTAACTCTGCAATAAAATCTATATGTAAAAATGTAGAATTTCTGAATGTATAATTTGTATGTAGAAATGTGAGTAACTGATCAGTGTATAATTTTTATGTAGTTTGATTGTAATAAGAACACAAAGGAATAAAAGTTTAATTTGAAAATAATTTTGTGATCTTCTTAAGTGATTGTCTATTAAAAGTAATCGATGATTTCAATATTTATGTGGCCAAATATTATTGAAATGCTTATAAAAAAATAGTTGAAATAAAAAAACGCATAAAAAAGTATTGTAACGCATTGTAAACGCATAAAATTACTGTTTTCATAATTTATTCTTTCGTTGCTAAAAGAATAAAATATAATAAATAAATAACCCCCTCAAGCAGCTGCTTGCCACAGTGGTCTGACAGTAGCCTGTCAGTTTATATGCCATAGTATAAGGTCTGTGAGGATGGCAGGCCCTCAGCAGAAAAACGACACAAACAGCCATGCCTTAACCCCTCTCTAAATTTTGTTTAGGGGCCCCCGAAAGTCATAGCTACGCCTCTGGGCAAGGGTATATTTCCTCTCCCCGATCTCTGGCGAAGTTACGACAACCAATGGGACAGAAAACACGGGAGAGAAAATGAAAGCGCTTCCGTTCGCTTGCAGAGAGCAAAGTGAGTTAGAAGGCGACCTTCGCGGGACTCGACGCGTTATCGCATGCGGATGTCATTGCTACCGAAAGCATTGCATCTTGGGGCGTGGCCATGTGCTTCCTGTTTCCTGGATTCGATGCGCGTGTCTCTTACGTGGAATCCTGCACCATTAATGCTCACGGAGCTGCTGCAAATGACTTCCATCTCAATACTGTAATGACTTTTTCCTAAATGGTCTCTGCACGACTGGAGATGTCGATTTGTCTTCTGTTGTCCTTGCTGGGTGTCGCTCGCGCCTTTCCCCCTCAGCCGCCTGCGTTCGTCTGCATCGATTTCGAGAACTGTTTCTGCGACGACTTGGGCATCGTCGTCGGCGTCACCTGCTCCAATGTCACCGATTTCCATGCCCTGACGATGGCGCTGAATGAAAAGTTTCCGAACGCTCTCTTTCGGCTTGAACTGCGAGCGACCGATTCTTTGTCCTCGAAAGCATTTCAAGGACTGTTAATCGAAAAACTCGTGGTGAACGGAGATCTGGCAACTGTATCTAAGGATACGTTCGTCGGTTTGCGAAATACGTTCACACTTCACGTGCGATCTAGTTATCTGCGAGAGATTCCGAACTTTGCCCCTCTGGAACCATGGATCGTTCGACTCAATATCGACAGCAGTTTGCTGAACGAAGTGGGAACGCAATTGCAGAACTTGTCTGTCTTGCAGTATCTGTCGCTGAGCAACAACAGCATCAAATCGGTGGCAGAAGACGCCTTCAGTGGCACGTCTGCCATTCGGATCCTCGACCTCTCTTTCAATGACCTGGTGACCCTCCCCGTCGATCTGTTAAACGAAATAAAAAATCTGACCAAATTAAATCTGGCTCACAATCAGATTGTCAGCGTCGATGGACTTTTCCAACTGGCCATTCCCAAAGTAAGACTTTGAAATGCTTTTTTAGTAAAACGTATTTGATGCTATGACACCACTGTCAACGATGTTGAAGAAAAGGGTTCAATGATAAAACGCTAAAATATTTTCATTCCTGTTTATCATATTTGAGTTTAGTTGAATGCAATTAGCGGAAAATAATGTTATTGCTTGTAAGTTCAAGGACATGAAAAGTGGAGAGCGCAAAATTAAGAAAACATTTTTGTAATCTAATACTAATATTTTTAGTGTCCCGGTTTCATTTTCCTGAGACTTTGATTTAAGAAAATGAAATCATAACGAGGACTCCATTGGCTCGTTGTTAAAAATTAAAATCTCTCCTCCAACTTCGCAAATCAGCTGATAAACAACAGCTAAAATATCTCCCCCCCCCATCTGCAGATGCCCCCTACACTCTGATGTATGAGGCTTACTGACGGTTGTTTTTATAACACCTGCTTACGAAGTTACATTTTATTTTGAATTTTTCCGTATTATTCATTAAGTTTCTTAAGGTAAGCGCACCCTTGTGATCGCACGGATCATCGCCATTTGTTCTGCTCCCTCGTCCACTCGTACGTTTTCGCCGTCGCCATCCCAGATCTCTGTGGATGCGCGCGCATCAAAAGCGGTGGTAGAGAGGCAGCAGAAAATTTTTCGTTTCATTCAAAGGGAATGAATTTGGTTGAAAGCTAGAATTTTTAATGTTAAAAAAATAACTGAAAATAAAAAAGTTTTATGAATTATTATTTTTGATTTTAACTAATATTTTTTTTGCTTTGCATGTGTCTAAATTTGCCTTGTTTACATCTCCAGAATTATTCACATTTTAGATTTATTCATGCATGTTGCATATATTTGGATTGTGACATATATTAAAAATTACGATTTTATGTTATTATTTTATATTTCGTTTTATTTTTATTTTTTTCATTTTAGAATTAAACATTAATACTATTTCAAGTTATGCAAACTTTTTTAATTTGTGGGCTTTCAGAAAAAATCGACTAAGTACACTGTTTCCATAAATTAAGGAAAAATGAGAAAAATCGCGATAATTCGCCAAAACTTTGTGCGATCCTCATCAAACTTGTTCATGTAACCAGTAAAGTAATGCCGAGGAGCACATCGTATGCAAATTAGTCTAGGTTGCGTTAATTTGCGTAAACGGATAGCGGCATAAAAACGGGTGTTTTCGAGTGGATCATTATTTTGTATTATAAATGCGAGTAAAGAAATTCGAAATAGCCATTTTGTAGGAATGACCTCGAGATATCATTTGCCAAATGAACTGCAGTGGAGAGCTATTGGCCGGCTCGAAATAGGCCAAAGTCAGTCAGACGAGGCACGATGGCTGAATGTGAGTCCTTCTGTGGTCCATAGATTGTGGAATCAATTTCTTAGCACGGATTCCGCGTCTCAGATGTTTAGTCGAGAAAGGGCTAGAGTTACGACCGCTGTACAAGACGATATCTGCGATTAACAGCATGTAGGAGTAGGACCTCTACTCCCTCTCAGCTACGATCCTCTCTTGCAGCAGCCACTGGGAGGGTTGTATCAGTTTCTACTGTACATAGAAGGCTTCATGAGGGAGGTCTGTACGCTAGAAGGCCAGTAATTTGTATACCCCTCACGTCACGTCACAGGAGAGAGCGGTTGAATTGGGCACGCACGCATTTTAATTGGACAGAAGAGCATTGGAGGTCCGTACTCATCACAAATGAGTCCAGATAATTACTTTATTCCGGGCATTGTTTAATATGGAGAGAATGAAGTACCCACTATCATCCCAGTAACATCCGTGAAAGAGACAGTTATGGTGGAAGTAGCGTGTGTGTTTGGGGTGGGCATTTCCTTAAGTCGACGCACAGACCTCTATATGTTGAGGAGTGGGAACCTCAATGCTCAAAGGTATAGAGATGACATCCTGGACCCTTATGTACTTCCTTACACCGGTGCAATAGGTGAAACATTCATCTTACAAGACGATAACACTCGTTCCACACAGAGCTCGACTAGGGGACCAATACCTTCAAGAGGAGACCATTGGGCGCATGGAGTGGCCAGCTCGATCTCCCGACCTAAATCCGATTGAGCATGTGTGGGATGCTCTAGGAGACGTGTTGCTGTCCTCAACCCGCCACATAAAACAAAGGGGGAGCTTATTACTGCTTTAAAGGAACAATGGTCATTACTCCCTACTGAGCTGATTCACATCATAAACAGCATGGAGCATCGCTGTCGTGTCTACATTGCTGTAAGGGATGACCACACTCCTTATTAAAGAACTGTGCCCATTGCATTCTGAAACCCCCATTTTTGGACAAGTTTCTGTGTTATTTTTTGACGAAAAATGTTTTTATTGCAAAATATTTTTTGCCATTCTGAAACTAGCATTGCAATTCATGTTTTCAACAAATTTCGTTAAAATCATTCATGTAGTTTTTTGTTTGTCATAATTTCTCTGAATTTTCTTTAATTTATGGAATTACATTTTTACCTTTTGTTTTTGTATTAGTTGCCTATGATTGCATTTTTCAGTTTCAGTGTTTTTTAAAATGTGTAACAGAGCTGCGTTGCGACATTCTATCAGAATATCCAATAGCAGTCAACTAGTCCAAACAACACAAATTCATGAATAAGACAATTTCATTGGCACACATTTTACCTAATATATTGTTACGACAGATGAACGAGCTGCAGTGACTTCATGACAAAACGTGACATGAACGCTCGCATTTACTTGTGCGTGAGATTTATACAACAAACGAATTGGAATGTAGAACCGACCTGAAAAAGAGAATGAGAGAATTTTCAGTGTGCTGGAATTGTGGAGATATAAAAGGAGGTTTAGTCTGAGTCGGTGCATGATAAGTAAAAAGAAGAAGTATCTTTATTGGTGTGTGCACGGGTGGTTGTTTTGTGTTGCTAGTAAGATAAACTTAGTGATCTAACAAAAGACGAAGGATTGTTTATACCTGAAGTGAAGGTATTCAAGAGATATGGCAAACAAAGTGAAGAAGTACTAGTTTAGTAGAACAGACAGAGCTGGTCTTGTATGCTCTGTAGAAAAAGGTTTATTGACTTATGTATGATAGTAGTTAGTTTGTTTATAAGTTATTTCATTCATATTTTTGTAATAATTTGCATTGCATTGTAATTTGTTTGTAAATATACTTATTGATACTCACGCTCAGTGCCTATGCATTTAAATATACAACAATATGTAGAGATCTGCCGAGTCTCTCGGTGTTTCCTTTCATATCAAGGTAAGGGTTTGAACCTTAGCCAATCAGATGAAGAGTCTGACAACTCTTCCTCCCTCCGAATCTGCATTCACTTTCTGAATGCATGCTTCGAGGGAGGAACGCAGATTCACGAGTTGATTTCACTTTTTGGCCCACCTGTTTAAAAGCTCATCAGCTGGCCAATGCTGGCAAGTCATTCTTTCTAAAGATTTAAAACATTATTTCGAAAGGATGAAAACGATCTTAGCTATTGGTTAAGAATATAAATTGTATTCGGATCTCGATTTACGTGGGGGTTGTATTCTTAAAAATGACCACGTAACTGAATTATAATTTTCCCTGAGAAATAAAACGAATGGTAGGAATAGAGTAGAAACGCTGCCTCGAAACTCATTACCTATTTACTCCACTGATTTATTTTTCAGTACACAATATTTATTCGACACAATAATAGAAATATTATGATGCATTAAAGTAATGCTGAAACGAACGAATGCAGCCTATCTAAAAAAACGCAGCATTAAAATAAAAAAAATATGTTTGTGAAAAATATTTTTAATAGAGATTTTTTCCGATTTCATGATAGTGCTGGTTTTAATGGGTTTGAAGGAGCTACAGAGTTAGGAGGTGATCTGGATCAGAGCATTGATGAAGCTAAAGTGTAGATGTCTCTTCATTTATTGGCGCCTATTATGTTAGGCCCTGGTAGAGGGTTCGGATTTTTTCTCCTTTTTTCCAGGTAGGAAAGCAAAGACGTTTGAGAGGCTTTCACTTTTTTTTTTATTTCTGAGTTCAATCCATTTCATTCTGAAAAAAATATCCGCTTAAATTAAAAAAAAAGATGTAGATAGAATGTTCGCGTTATTTCAAAAACGCCTTAATTAAATCCACATAAATCGCTGACCAATTGTATTTACTATTTGAAAATTAACATAAACCAAAGAGAAGAAGAACTAAAAGTGCCTTTATTCCTTCTGTCACCTTGAAATATTTTTCCTTGCTCTCAAAACACTTCTACATCGCTTTCATTTCTTTTTTAAACGACTCCTTAGTGGAGAGCAATAACCTCTTATTGATCGAATAAACTTTCTGATTGTATTTCATTTCTTTACCTTTCAGCACTTGTTCCTGGACCACAATAATTTAAGCGATGTGAGTAAGGCGTTCCACGAAAAGATGTCGATCACGGAAACCATCCAACTGAGCAACAATCCTCTGAGGAAGATTACGAATGACACTTTCAACGGGAAACTGCCCAGCCTCCGGTTTCTTTACCTCCACGACACTGGACTCACTGAATTTGAAGCGGAAAACTTCATGACTCTGCCGCGTCTTTCCAGTCTCGGTCTCGACAACAACAAGATCTCTGAGATCCGCAATCAGACTGTGGATTTCGGCATCCGTCTCGAGATCCTCTTGAGTCACAATCTCATCCACACCTTCGACTGCCAAATCACCTACAAAATCATTCGGGTATTTCTTAATGGAAATAGGATCCAACAGCTTGGCGATGCCTTCCGATACATGCAGTTGAACGTTCTCGATCTTAGCAACAATGGTCTAACGATCATCGAACATCAGAACTTCCTCAACGCCCAGCAGACGGAGAGTGTGTTCCTGGCCCACAATGCCATTTCCAGAATCGATAAGGATTCTTTCGTCACGTTGAGAGGAGACTTGCATCACGTGGATCTGAGCGACAACAACCTGAGCAGCCTCAATGACAGCCTCCAGTTCCTCTGCCAATTGAGGTCTTTAAACGTTTCTTACAACCGGCTGGAGAGTTTTAGCAAATGGGAATTTATTGGAATGAACGAATTGTCAGAACTTTATCTTCAGAGCAACAGGATACAAGTGTTGGGTGGACAACTTCAAAGAATGCCGCAACTGCAATTTCTAAAACTCCGAGATAATAGGATTACAACTATCGCGAGCTCAGATTTGCCATCTTCTTTGAAATTTCTCGCTCTTCTGGGTAAGTTGTAATTTTTATTCATTTATGTGGATCCCGAACAAAGTAAGAATTTCATGACAATTCTGCCCTTGAGTCCGTTTCAATGGCAGAAACCGAAGATCCCAGGCACAGAAGCTGGAGGTGTTAACAGAAGCCCACTAAACGGAAATGGGGAGGGGGAGGGTGAAAATGGGATAAGATGATCAGGAGATCCCGATTCGAAATCTGCGGAACAAATGGGTGAATTTTCGCTGTTGCCTAAGATCTGAAAGGTTCAGAATTTTGAAAAACTGACACTTAAGAGATTCCCAAATTTGAAGATTCTGCGGATCAATATCAGTGATGCCTTCAATAAGGCAAGGACTTTGAAGGTGCCTATCAACCCCTTCCAACTTTCAGGTGACATCAAAATTTATAGTTGATGTAAGGCCTTAGAGAAACTAAAAGTTTAATTAACCTAACGATGCCTGCCGATTAAACACGAGTGGTCTGAACCCTTGCTTGAAATAAAACAGATTATGCTCAGTCATGATTTAAATTTCGAATTTTGCTTCTCATTTTCTAAACAAAAGTAAAAAAAAATGAAATAAGTAATTTCTTTTGATTATGAGTCTAACATTTTAATTGGTATCTAAATAATTAGTATTAATCAGCACTATTTAGGAGGATTATTTTTTCAGATATTCTTTCTATCATTGAAGTTCTTAGCATTTATCTTTATTCTTTCTTTCTTATATTTATTCTTTTATTCATCCTTTCTTGCTTTTATTAAGGCTCTTAGCATTTATATTGAGTTTATTCAAACATTTTCATTTTTTATAAATGATTCGTAGTATTTTTCTTTGAAAATAATATTAAGATTTTTATATTTTCTTGAATAATTATAATTCTCTTAAAATCTAATAGACTGTAATACAAAGAATTCAAAAAATGCCTTTGCTGCTGCTCTCATTTGTGTCCAAATGTGTCAGAATGTTTTTGTTTCTAACGCACTCGGCTGTATAAGTTCACACCGAACTAATCTTCTCTCTCTCATAACCCTGAGTGGTGCTCGCAGTCATTAGTTTAACATTACAGTTGGAGTTAGACAAGAGAGCAGTTGGTCAACTTTACTCTTTCCTTTGCTAATCGATTTTGCTATGAGGAAAGATTTTAAAGAGGAAGATTTGGACGTAAATGGTGAAAGAGATCTTCAAGTATCTTGCTCAGAGTTTGCTGATGATTTCCCTCGTGGAAAGGATGTGGAAGAGATGATTTCTTTCCCCTGAGCTATTGATGAGGCTGGTCATACATATATGCTTGGAGAACTAAATTGCACGATCTGGTTGGACCTCCGTAGCCCATGGCTGCTTGAGGATAATGATGATGAGCTATTGATGAGGCTGGTCATATGGCTTGCTTTGTAATAAATAAGGGGAAAGCTAAAGTGATGAAAACGAACAAGGTGATTAATATTTCATTTCGTTGAACAGCTATGTTCTTGAACCAATCTCTCAATCATCGTGGGAATTGTGTGACAACTGTGGTCTGGCATTGCTGCTGGAGCATTTTAGTTTTTATTCTCAACTGCCAACATCCAACTGCTGAGCAAAGGGAATCCTGTCCGTTGCTTTTCTTTTCCATTGCACTCCAGCAAACTTCTTCATATCGTCTCTCCATCCTCACCTCCCACTCCTTCTTTTCCATCTCTCTTCTCCCATTCTTTGGATACGTCTTCCCCATCTCTATGTACGCATGGCATGGCGACATATTTAGCTCTAGTAGAAGATCTCATCTAATCGATAGTTTTTACTTTTTGGTACTGTGGGAAAAATAGTCACTTTCACTTAAACTCTAAATTTTAGCTGTATAACAGTTTGGCGTTCTGCAAAGTTTGCGACGATGATGAAATTTAATTTCTTTGTAAATAAAGTAAGAGAAAGGGCTAGATACAAAATAAATTCGTGCCTAGGGTATTCCATATCTTAGACCTTATAATCATCATGAACTTTGGTATCCCGAGCGACTTTTGAGGCAAAGATGAAATTTCGATTTTACTGCTGCTACTAGAGAGCTTGGCGCCTACGGGTGTTTCAGTTCTTACTTCTCGGAAATTTGGTGAAATTTCGATCCGGCCGGTTCATTGAGGTCAGAGGTCAAACTTTGATCTATGTGTGCTTCGAACCTGAAAATTGGTGCCTGGGGCTAGTCTGTTTTTAGATACAAAATCTTGATGCAGCATGGGCTACGGAGCTCCTAATCCGACTGTATAATTTTGCACTGCCGCCAAGTCTATTCTGAGCTAAAGATGCTGCATTTGGCCACTGTAGGCCAATTCTAACAAGATCCTGTTTGACAATATCTGTCCATCACATCCTAGGTCTCCCCCTTTTTCTGAAGCCTTTAGGCACTCTGTTCATAATCCTGTTTGCCAGTCCACAGTTATTCACGGCAAAATGGGCAACATAGCCAAATCAACACAGTCTCTCTCTGCACAATTTGCTGCTCAAAGGAGGTTGATGACTCCTTCCTCTAACCTCATTATTACTAAGTCAAACCATCTGATGCCCAAGATACTGCTTAAGCATTTAGAATCAAAGGCATCAGGTTTCTTGTTATCCTGCTTACAAATGGTCCATGTTTCACTACCATAACTAACCTTAGAAAGAACCAAACTATTATACAGCCTAATTTCAGTCTTTAGGTGTATACGTCTATTTCTCCACACTCTCCGTAGATTCTTAAAAGTTCCAGCGGCAATCCCCATTCTCCTATTTATCTCATGTCGCACATCACCAGTATCTGTTACATAATTCCCAAGATAATTAAATTGTGACACCTGCTCAAGACTGCAACCATTCAGATTAACTGAATCACAGCCTGCCGGACCAATTTTCATCACTTTAGTTCTTTCTCTGTTTATCACCAAACCTACTCTACTACCAGTCTCATCAACAACCCTAATGAACGAATTCATCTCATCAACATCATTAGCCAACAGGACCAAATCATCTGCATAATCTAAATCAGAAATTTTCAGATCTCCATACCATTTAAGACCAAAATCTTTCCCTTACAAAGAATTTTGCATAACATAATCAATAACCAAACTAAAGAGAAAAAGGAGAACTCCAGCAGCAATGCTAAACCAATCACTGCAAAACGTACCCACTCTCACACACGACTCAGTGTTATTATAGAGAGCTTTCATTACACTAACTTATCAAGTATTCCATATGACCTAACAATCAAACACAAATTATGTCGATCAACAGAGTCAAAAGCCTTTTTGAAATCTATAAAACTATTAACCCCAGGTTTCTTAAATTCTAAACATGTCTCAAGAATATGTCTAAGTGAAAATATCTGATCAATACATCCCCTACCACTTATGAATCCATACTGTTCATCACTCAGTTGTTCATCAACCAAATTCTTAATTCTATTAAGCATAATCATGCAAAGAACTTTACCTGGAACAGAAAGTAAACTAATTCCCCTATAATTGTCATAATGGAACCATGAATGAAGTGATACACTGGTGCAAATGTAACTTTGTGTATTTGGTCAATAAAATAAATTAATAATTTCATTCATCATCAACCAATCATTTCAAGATTCCGCAATGCATTCTTAATCAAGTATCAAATTAGTACAGGGCCATGCATTGGGACATAAACTGGATATTTTTTGTTTATCACCAACCGAGTGGTTAGCACGCTTGGCTACTGATCTAAGGGACCTGGGTTCGAGCCCCGGGTAAGGCATGGATGTATGTGTCGTTTTTCTGCTGAGATCCTGCCATCCTCTCAAACCTTCTACTATGGCTTATAAACTGACAGGCTCCTGTCAGACCTCTTTGGCAAGTAGCTGCTTGAGGGGTTATTTATTATTTATTTTTACTTTTTTTAATGCAAGTATATAAACTGTATTTTTTTTTTTTTGGGGGGGGGGGGGTTAGTTGTATTTAAAGTTTGGGTTGTTTTACATCTGAACGGCACATTTTTGCACACAGTGGGCTAAATGGCCAGGTCACATGGACCCCGAAGGCTCAGAGAAGGTTGGGAGAGGGGACCCACTGGAAAACTGTTGGGAGACAGATGGTAGCCTCCCGTCACGACCATTTAGCATGTTCTTTAAAGTGCACAAAGCATGGCTCTCCCGCACACGGGCCCCGACGGACGGCGACCTTTCCAAACCCATCTGTGTCCCCTACTGACCGTGGGCAGGGCTGGGAGTTTTGCGGAGATAAATCTCAACGCTAACCCAGCTGGGACTCGAACCTGGAAACTGCAGATTACGAGCCTGGCACGCTACCGACTGAGCCACCCCCACCCCTGTATTTAAAGGCATTTTTCTGCAGTGCATTTATTAAAAAAAAGGTCTTTTAGTCTTGCAGTTACGAAAAAGCAAAGGGGGGAGGGGGGTAAGTGTCGCAACTGAGCCGGAAAAAAAATTGGATCTCGATTTCATTGTAATATTAAATTAACGGATAGAAATTGAATGTGAGTTCAAAAATAATATTTAATAATTATAATTCTAAAATAACGTAATTTATTACATATTATATATCTAATCTATTCATCATTCACTAAAGAATATTAAGATGCATGTATTATTTTAGTGAAAAAGAAGCATTAATTGAATATCTGATTCGGCACATTTCATTCCTTCCAGGCAGTTGTTCACATCTCAGTAGCAAAGTATCAGAGGAGATGATGTCCTTTATTGACGGGGTTGCTGGGAGACGTGGGATTCAATCTCCCTCACCGCAGAACCAGCATTTATGTCTGTATTCTTCTATAATCATTGCTTACCATTAATTCGGTATCAGGCAAATGTTGAAATTGCAAACTTCAGCTGAATTGGAATGCGGAATCTCCTGGTTATGTGTTAGTTTCTTTAATCATTTGCATTAAGATGGCGGCGTAGATGCTACGTCCAAACGATTCCTATTGCACTGTTTAAATCGACTGCAGAAGAGACTTCTAATAACCAAACGATCTTAGTGAGAGAAAATGGCGCGCAGCCAGAAGAGCGGAGGGAATGTTTTACTCTTACCTAAAGTCTGATGATTGAACATGAATTAATCGAGTTCCAACTCCTCTATTAATTTCGGTTTTCCTTACAGGCAATCCTTTCATCTGCGATTGCCGCCTCTTTGCATTCCTCCATTGGTTGGAATATTCAAGAGATGTTCCCGAGATCGACAACCCCTTGTGTCCTCTTCCAGATTCGGCAGCCGATGAGACTCCTTGGCCCACTCATCATCAACTGGAGATGAAGAACCTTTCTGTTCATCTGCCGCCATCCAAGGACATCGTTCATTGTCCTCGATCTTGCAGCTGCAGCTGCTCTAACGACTCCACTCAGTCCTATGTTGCTGTTGACTGCAGTTCCCAATCCTTCAGTGATGTGCCTGATTCATTATTGGTGAAGAACGGCGAGAGTAGCTCCTTCTTGTTCGAAATCATCGATCCTCGTTTCAAAGTTTACGATCAAGCGTTAGCCATCAATTTGGAGAACAACAGCATCTCGTCTCTAGGCAACAGAAGTTTCCCCCATCTGTTGAGAGCGTTGCAATTGGCCAACAACCAATTTCAACACCTTCCCGATGCTGTTAGAGAACTTAAAGAATTAAACCAAGTCACACTGAGAGGAAATCCTTGGACTTGTGATTGCTCCACCGTGCCCTTCAGAAAATGGCTGCTCTCCAAAGGCAAAAGTGTAAGTTGACATTTTCATTCTTCTTTGCTGATATTTTTTTAAAAAGCAACAAACGATTCTAAGTCATCGTCTCCAAGCATTTTTTAACTGTTGCCCCTTTTTTACAGTTCGGTGATCTTCCTGTGCCTCGCGTGAGCTCGATGCTCATCAGAACTTCCCCCCTCCCCCTTCGGTTCGATCGATTCATCCTACACATTGTTTGGCAACTTTCAAACGGTTCTGAGTGTTAAAAGATGATGCAATAATCGTTGCTCCAAAGAATGCGAGAAATCTCCAGCATGTGATAACTTCCCTTCATTGCAATGTTTCAAGATTCGCAACTCCTCACCCTCATCCTCCCTTCCCTTCATTGCAATGTTTCAAGGTTCGCAACTCCTCACCCTCATCCTCCCTTCCCTTCATTGCAATGTTTCAAGATTCACAACTCCTCACCCTCATCCTCCCTTTCCTTCATTGCAATGTTTCAAGGTTCGCAACTCCTCACCCTCATCCTCCCTTCCCTTCATTGCAATGTTTCAAGATTCACAACTCCTCACCCTCATCCTCCCTTTCCTTCATTGCAATGTTTCAAGGTTCGCAACTCCTCACCCTCATCCTCCCTTCCCTTCATTGCAATGTTTCAAGATTCACAACTCCTCACCCTCATCCTCCCTTCCCTTCATTGCAATGTTTCATGGTTCGCAACTCCTCACCCTCATCCTCCCTTCCCTTCATTGCAATGTTTCAAGATTCACAACTCCTCACCCTCATCCTCCCTTCCCTTCATTGCAATGTTTCAAGATTCACAACTCCTCACCCTCATCCTCCCTTCCCTTCATTGCAATGTTTCAAGATTCACAACTCCTCACCCTCATCCTCCCTTCCCTTCATTGCAATGTTTCAAGATTCACAACTCCTCACCCTCATCCTCCCTTCCCTTCATTGCAATGTTTCAAGATTCACAACTCCTCACCCTCATCCTCCCTTCCCTTCATTGCAATGTTTCAAGATTCACAACTCCTCTCCCTCATCCTCCCTTTCCTTCATTGCAATGTTTCAAGATTCACAACTCCTCACCCTCATCCTCCCTTCCCTTCATTGCAATGTTTCAAGATTCACAACTCCTCACCCTCATCCTCCCTTCCCTTCATTGCAATGTTTCAAGATTCGCAACTCCTCACCCACATCCTCCCTTCCCTTCATTGCAATGTTTCAAGATTCACAACTCCTCACCCTCATCCTCCCTTCCCTTCATTGCAATGTTTCAAGATTCACAACTCCTCACCCTCATCCTCCCTTCCCTTCATTGCAATGTTTCAAGATTCGCAACTCCTCACCCACATCCTCCCTTCCCTTCATTGCAATGTTTCAAGATTCACAACTCCTCACCCTCATCCTCCCTTCCCTTCATTGCAATGTTTCAAGATTCACAACTCCTCACCCTCATCCTCCCTTCCCTTCATTGCAATGTTTCCAAGGTTCACAACTCCTCACCCTCATCCTCCCTTCCCTTCATTGCAATGTTTCAAGATTCAAAACTCCTCACCCTCATCCTCGCTTCCCTTCATTGCAATGTTTCAATATTCACAACTCCTCACCCTCATCCTCCCTTCCCTTCATTGCAATGTTTCAAGGTTCGCAACTCCTCACCCTCATCCTCCCTTCCCTTCATTGCAATGTTTCAAGATTCACAACTCCTCACCCTCATCCTCCCTTTCATTCATTGCAATGTTTCAAGGTTCGCAACTCCTCACCCTCATCCTCCCTTCCCTTCATTGCAATGTTTCAAGATTCACAACTCCTCACCCTCATCCTCCCTTCCCTTCATTGCAATGTTTCAAGGTTCGCAACTCCTCACCCTCATCCTCCCTTCCCTTCATTGCAATGTTTCAAGATTCACAACTCCTCACCCTCATCCTCCCTTCCCTTCATTGCAATGTTTCAAGATTCACAACTCCTCACCCTCATCCTCCCTTTCCTTCATTGCAATGTTTCAAGATTCACAACTCCTCACCCTCATCCTCCCTTTCCTTCATTGCAATGTTTCAAGGTTCGCAACTCCTCACCCTCATCCTCCCTTCCCTTCATTGCAATGTTTCAAGATTCACAACTCCTCACCCTCATCCTCCCTTCCCTTCATTGCAATGTTTCAAGGTTCGCAACTCCTCACCCTCATCCTCCCTTCCCTTCATTGCAATGTTTCAAGATTCACAACTCCTCATCCTCATCCTCCCTTCCCTTCATTGCAATGTTTCATGGTTCGCAACTCCTCACCCTCATCCTCCCTTCCCTTCATTGCAATGTTTCAAGATTCACAACTCCTCACCCTCATCCTCCCTTCCCTTCATTGCAATGTTTCAAGATTCACAACTCCTCACCCTCATCCTCCCTTTCCTTCATTGCAATGTTTCAAGGTTCGCAACTCCTCACCCTCATCCGCCCTTCCCTTCATTGCAATGTTTCAAGATTCACAACTCCTCACCCTCATCCTCCCTTCCCTTCATTGCAATGTTTCAAGATTCACAACTCCTCACCCTCATCCTCCCTTTCCTTCATTGCAATGTTTCAAGATTCACAACTCCTCACCCTCATCCTCCCTTTCCTTCATTGCAATGTTTCAAGGTTCGCAACTCCTCACCCTCATCCTCCCTTCCCTTCATTGCAATGTTTCAAGATTCACAACTCCTCACCCTCATCCTCCCTTCCCTTCATTGCAATGTTTCAAGGTTCGCAACTCCTCACCCTCATCCTCCCTTCCCTTCATTGCAATGTTTCAAGATTCACAACTCCTCATCCTCATCCTCCCTTCCCTTCATTGCAATGTTTCATGGTTCGCAACTCCTCACCCTCATCCTCCCTTCCCTTCATTGCAATGTTTCAAGATTCACAACTCCTCACCCTCATCCTCCCTTCCCTTCATTGCAATGTTTCAAGATTCACAACTCCTCACCCTCATCCTCCCTTTCCTTCATTGCAATGTTTCAAGGTTCGCAACTCCTCACCCTCATCCTCCCTTCCCTTCATTGCAATGTTTCAAGATTCAAAACTCCTCACCCTCATCCTCCCTTCCCTTCATTGCAATGTTTCAAGATTCACAACTCCTCACCCTCATCCTCCCTTCCCTTCATTGCAATGTTTCCAAGGTTCACAACTCCTCACCCTCATCCTCCCTTCCCTTCATTGCAATGTTTCAAGATTCAAAACTCCTCACCCTCATCCTCCCTTCCCTTCATTGCAATGTTTCAATATTCACAACTCCTCACTCTCATCCTCCCTTCCCTTCATTGCAATATTTCAAGGTTCGCAACTCCTCACCCTCATCCTCCCTTCCCTTCATTGCAATGTTTCAAGATTCACAACTCCTCATCCTCCCTTCCCTTAATTGCAATGTTTCAAGATTCACAACTCCTCATCCTCATCCTCCCTTCCCTTCATTGCAATGTTTCATGGTTCGCAACTCCTCACCCTCATCCTCCCTTCCCTTCATTGCAATGTTTCAAGATTCACAACTCCTCACCCTCATCCTCCCTTCCCTTCATTGCAATGTTTCAAGGTTCGCAACTCCTCACCCTCATCCTCCCTTCCCTTCATTGCAATGTTTCAAGATTCACAACTCCTCATCCTCATCCTCCCTTCCCTTCATTGCAATGTTTCATGGTTCGCAACTCCTCACCCTCATCCTCCCTTCCCTTCATTGCAATGTTTCAAGATTCACAACTCCTCACCCTCATCCTCCCTTCCCTTCATTGCAATGTTTCAAGATTCACAACTCCTCACCCTCATCCTCCCTTCCCTTCATTGCAATGTTTCAAGATTCACAACTCCTCACCCTCATCCTCCCTTCCCTTCATTGCAATGTTTCAAGGTTCGCAACTCCTCACCCTCATCCTCCCTTCCCTTCATTGCAATGTTTCAAGATTCACAACTCCTCACCCTCATCCTCCCTTCCCTTCATTGCAATGTTTCAAGATTCACAACTCCTCACCCTCATCCTCCCTTTCCTTCATTGCAATGTTTCAAGGTTCGCAACTCCTCACCCTCATCCTCCCTTCCCTTCATTGCAATGTTTCAAGATTCACAACTCCTCATCCTCATCCTCCCTTCCCTTCATTGCAATGTTTCATGGTTCGCAACTCCTCACCCTCATCCTCCCTTCCCTTCATTGCAATGTTTCAAGATTCACAACTCCTCACCCTCATCCTCCCTTCCCTTCATTGCAATGTTTCAAGGTTCGCAACTCCTCACCCTCATCCTCCCTTCCCTTCATTGCAATGTTTCAAGATTCACAACTCCTCACCCTCATCCTCCCTTCCCTTCATTGCAATGTTTCAAGATTCACAACTCCTCACCCTCATCCTCCCTTTCCTTCATTGCAATGTTTCAAGGTTCGCAACTCCTCACCCTCATCCTCCCTTCCCTTCATTGCAATGTTTCAAGATTCACAACTCCTCACCCTCATCCTCCCTTCCCTTCATTGCAATGTTTCAAGATTCACAACTCCGCACCCTCATCCTCCCTTCCCTTCATTGCAATGTTTCAAGATTCACAACTCCTCACCCTCATCCTCCCTTCCCTTCATTGCAATGTTTCAAGATTCACAACTCCTCACCCTCATCCTCCCTTTCCTTCATTGCAATGTTTCAAGGTTCGCAACTCCTCACCCTCATCCTCCCTTCCCTTCATTGCAATGTTTCAAGATTCACAACTCCTCACCCTCATCCTCCCTTCCCTTCATTGCAATGTTTCATGGTTCGCAACTCCTCACCCTCATCCTCTCTTCCCTTCATTGCAATGTTTCAAGATTCACAACTCCTCACCCTCATCCTCCCTTCCCTTCATTGCAATGTTTCAAGGTTCGTAACTCCTCACCCTCATCCTCCCTTCCCTTCATTGCAATGTTTCAAGATTCACAACTCCTCACCCTCATCCTCCCTTCCCTTCATTGCAATGTTTCAAGATTCACAACTCCTCACCCTCATCCTCCCTTTCCTTCATTGCAATGTTTCAAGGTTCGCAACTCCTCACCCTCATCCTCCCTTCCCTTCATTGCAATGTTTCAAGATTCACAACTCCTCATCCTCATCCTCCCTTCCCTTCATTGCAATGTTTCATGGTTCGCAACTCCTCACCCTCATCCTCCCTTCCCTTCATTGCAATGTTTCAAGATTCACAACTCCTCACCCTCATCCTCCCTTCCCTTCATTGCAATGTTTCAAGATTCACAACTCCTCACCCTCATCCTCCCTTCCCTTCATTGCAATGTTTCAAGATTCACAACTCCTCTCCCTCATCCTCCCTTTCCTTCATTGCAATGTTTCAAGATTCACAACTCCTCACCCTCATCCTCCCTTCCCTTCATTGCAATGTTTCAAGATTCACAACTCCTCACCCTCATCCTCCCTTCCCTTCATTGCAATGTTTCAAGATTCACAACTCCTCACCCTCATCCTCCCTTCCCGTCATTGCAATGTTTCAAGATTCACAACTCCTCACCCTCATCCTCCCTTCCCTTCATTGCAATGTTTCAAGATTCGCAACTCCTCACCCACATCCTCCCTTCCCTTCATTGCAATGTTTCAAGATTCACAACTCCTCACCCTCATCCTCCCTTCCCTTCATTGCAATGTTTCAAGATTCACAACTCCTCACCCTCATCCTCCCTTCCCTTCATTGCAATGTTTCAAGATTCGCAACTCCTCACCCACATCCTCCCTTCCCTTCATTGCAATGTTTCAAGATTCACAACTCCTCACCCTCATCCTCCCTTCCCTTCATTGCAATGTTTCAAGATTCACAACTCCTCAACCTCATCCTCCCTTCCCTTCATTGCAATGTTTCCAAGGTTCACAACTCCTCACCCTCATCCTCCCTTCCCTTCATTGCAATGTTTCAAGATTCAAAACTCCTCACCCTCATCCTCGCTTCCCTTCATTGCAATGTTTCAATATTCACAACTCCTCACCCTCATCCTCCCTTCCCTTCATTGCAATGTTTCAAGGTTCGCAACTCCTCACCCTCATCCTCCCTTCCCTTCATTGCAATGTTTCAAGATTCACAACTCCTCACCCTCATCCTCCCTTTCCTTCATTGCAATGTTTCAAGGTTCGCAACTCCTCACCCTCATCCTCCCTTCCCTTCATTGCAATGTTTCAAGATTCACAACTCCTCACCCTCATCCTTCCTTCCCTTCATTGCAATGTTTCAAGGTTCGCAACTCCTCACCCTCATCCTCCCTTCCCTTCATTGCAATGTTTCAAGATTCACAACTCCTCACCCTCATCCTCCCTTCCCTTCATTGCAATGTTTCAAGATTCACAACTCCTCACCCTCATCCTCCCTTTCCTTCATTGCAATGTTTCAAGATTCACAACTCCTCACCCTCATCCTCCCTTTCCTTCATTGCAATGTTTCAAGGTTCGCAACTCCTCACCCTCATCCTCCCTTCCCTTCATTGCAATGTTTCAAGATTCACAACTCCTCACCCCCATCCTCCCTTCCCTTCATTGCAATGTTTCAAGGTTCGCAACTCCTCACCCTCATCCTCCCTTCCCTTCATTGCAATGTTTCAAGATTCACAACTCCTCATCCTCATCCTCCCTTCCCTTCATTGCAATGTTTCATGGTTCGCAACTCCTCACCCTCATCCTCCCTTCCCTTCATTGCAATGTTTCAAGATTCACAACTCCTCACCCTCATCCTCCCTTCCCTTCATTGCAATGTTTCAAGATTCACAACTCCTCACCCTCATCCTCCCTTTCCTTCATTGCAATGTTTCAAGGTTCGCAACTCCTCACCCTCATCCGCCCTTCCCTTCATTGCAATGTTTCAAGATTCACAACTCCTCACCCTCATCCTCCCTTCCCTTCATTGCAATGTTTCAAGATTCACAACTCCTCACCCTCATCCTCCCTTTCCTTCATTGCAATGTTTCAAGATTCACAACTCCTCACCCTCATCCTCCCTTTCCTTCATTGCAATGTTTCAAGGTTCGCAACTCCTCACCCTCATCCTCCCTTCCCTTCATTGCAATGTTTCAAGATTCACAACTCCTCACCCTCATCCTCCCTTCCCTTCATTGCAATGTTTCAAGGTTCGCAACTCCTCACCCTCATCCTCCCTTCCCTTCATTGCAATGTTTCAAGATTCACAACTCCTCATCCTCATCCTCCCTTCCCTTCATTGCAATGTTTCATGGTTCGCAACTCCTCACCCTCATCCTCCCTTCCCTTCATTGCAATGTTTCAAGATTCACAACTCCTCACCCTCATCCTCCCTTCCCTTCATTGCAATGTTTCAAGATTCACAACTCCTCACCCTCATCCTCCCTTTCCTTCATTGCAATGTTTCAAGGTTCGCAACTCCTCACCCTCATCCTCCCTTCCCTTCATTGCAATGTTTCAAGATTCACAACTCCTCACTCTCATCCTCCCTTCCCTTCATTGCAATGTTTCAAGATTCACAACTCCTCACCCTCATCCTCCCTTCCCTTCATTGCAATGTTTCCAAGGTTCACAACTCCTCACCCTCATCCTCCCTTCCCTTCATTGCAATGTTTCAAGATTCAAAACTCTTCACCCTCATCCTCCCTTCCCTTCATTGCAATGTTTCAATATTCACAACTCCTCACTCTCATCCTCCCTTCCCTTCATTGCAATATTTCAAGGTTCGCAACTCCTCACCCTCATCCTCCCTTCCCTTCATTGCAATGTTTCAAGATTCAAAACTCCTCACTCTCATCCTCCCTTCCCTTCATTGCAATGTTTCAAGATTCACAACTCCTCACCCTCATCCTCCCTTCCCTTCATTGCAATGTTTCCAAGGTTCACAACTCCTCACCCTCATCCTCCCTTCCCTTCATTGCAATGTTTCAAGATTCAAAACTCCTCACCCTCATCCTCCCTTCCCTTCATTGCAATGTTTCAATATTCACAACTCCTCACTCTCATCCTCCCTTCCCTTCATTGCAATATTTCAAGGTTCGCAACTCCTCACCCTCATCCTCCCTTCCCTTCATTGCAATGTTTCAAGATTCACAACTCCTCATCCTCATCCTCCCTTCCCTTCATTGCAATGTTTCATGGTTCGCAACTCCTCACCCTCATCCTCCCTTCCCTTCATTGCAATGTTTCAAGATTCACAACTCCTCACCCTCATCCTCCCTTCCCTTCATTGCAATGTTTCAAGGTTCGCAACTCCTCACCCTCATCCTCCCTTCCATTCATTGCAATGTTTCAAGATTCACAACTCCTCATCCTCATCCTCCCTTCCCTTCATTGCAATGTTTCATGGTTCGCAACTCCTCACCCTCATCCTCCCTTCCCTTCATTGCAATGTTTCAAGATTCACAACTCCTCACCCTCATCCTCCCTTCCCTTCATTGCAATGTTTCAAGATTCACAACTCCTCACCCTCATCCTCCCTTCCCTTCATTGCAATGTTTCAAGATTCACAACTCCTCACCCTCATCCTCCCTTCCCTTCATTGCAATGTTTCAAGGTTCGCAACTCCTAACCCTCATCCTCCCTTCCCTTCATTGCAATGTTTCAAGATTCACAACTCCTCACCCTCATCCTCCCTTCCCTTCATTGCAATTTTTCAAGATTCACAACTCCTCACCCTCATCCTCCCTTTCCTTCATTGCAATGTTTCAAGGTTCGCAACTCCTCACCCTCATCCTCCCTTCCCTTCATTGCAATGTTTCAAGATTCACAACTCCTCATCCTCATCCTCCCTTCCCTTCATTGCAATGTTTCATGGTTCGCAACTCCTCACCCTCATCCTCCCTTCCCTTCATTGCAATGTTTCAAGATTCACAACTCCTCACCCTCATCCTCCCTTCCCTTCATTGCAATGTTTCAAGATTCAAAACTCCTCACCCTCATCCTCCCTTCCCTTCATTGCAATGTTTCAAGATTCACAACTCCTCACCCTCATCCTCCCTTCCCTTCATTGCAATGTTTCAAGATTCACAACTCCGCACCTTCATCCTCCCTTCCCTTCATTGCAATGTTTCAAGATTCACAACTCCTCACCCTCATCCTCCCTTCCCTTCATTGCAATGTTTCAAGATTCACTACTCCTCACCCTCATCCTCCCTTTCCTTCATTGCAATGTTTCAAGGTTCGCAACTCCTCACCCTCATCCTCCCTTCCCTTCATTGCAATGTTTCAAGATTCACAACTCCTCACCCTCATCCTCCCTTCCCTTCATTGCAATGTTTCATGGTTCGCAACTCCTCACCCTCATCCTCCCTTCCCTTCATTGCAATGTTTCAAGATTCACAACTCCTCACCCTCATCCTCCCTTCCCTTCATTGCAATGTTTCAAGGTTCGCAACTCCTCACCCTCATCCTCCCTTCCCTTCATTGCAATGTTTCAAGATTCACAACTCCTCACCCTCATCCTCCCTTCCCTTCATTGCAATGTTTCAAGATTCACAACTCCTCACCCTCATCCTCCCTTTCCTTCATTGCAATGTTTCAAGGTTCGCAACTCCTCACCCTCATCCTCCCTTCCCTTCATTGCAATGTTTCAAGATTCACAACTCCTCATCCTCATCCTCCCTTCCCTTCATTGCAATGTTTCATGGTTCGCAACTCCTCACCCTCATCCTCCCTTCCCTTCATTGCAATGTTTCAAGATTCACAACTCCTCACCCTCATCCTCCCTTCCCTTCATTGCAATGTTTCAAGGTTCGCAACTCCTCACCCTCATCCTCCCTTCCCTTCATTGCAATGTTTCAAGATTCACAACTCCTCACCCTCATCCTCCCTTCCCTTCATTGCAATGTTTCAAGATTCACAACTCCTCACCCTCATCCTCCCTTTCCTTCATTGCAATGTTTCAAGGTTCGCAACTCCTCACCCTCATCCTCCCTTCCCTTCATTGCAATGTTTCAAGATTCACAACTCCTCACCCTCATCCTCCCTTCCCTTCATTGCAATGTTTCAAGATTCACAACTCCGCACCCTCATCCTCCCTTCCCTTCATTGCAATGTTTCAAGATTCACAACTCCTCACCCTCATCCTCCCTTCCCTTCATTGCAATGTTTCAAGATTCACAACTCCTCACCCTCATCCTCCCTTTCCTTCATTGCAATGTTTCAAGGTTCGCAACTCCTCACCCTCATCCTCCCTTCCCTTCATTGCAATGTTTCAAGATTCACAACTCCTCACCCTCATCCTCCCTTCCCTTCATTGCAATGTTTCATGGTTCGCAACTCCTCACCCTCATCCTCCCTTCCCATCATTGCAATGTTTCAAGATTCACAACTCCTCACCCTCATCCTCCCTTCCCTTCATTGCAATGTTTCAAGGTTCGCAACTCCTCACCCTCATCCTCCCTTCCCTTCATTGCAATGTTTCAAGATTCACAACTCCTCACCCTCATCCTCCCTTCCCTTCATTGCAATGTTTCAAGATTCACAACTCCTCACCCTCATCCTCCCTTTCCTTCATTGCAATGTTTCAAGGTTCGCAACTCCTCACCCTCATCCTCCCTTCCCTTCATTGCAATGTTTCAAGATTCACAACTCCTCATCCTCATCCTCCCTTCCCTTCATTGCAATGTTTCATGGTTCGCAACTCCTCACCCTCATCCTCCCTTCCCTTCATTGCAATGTTTCAAGATTCACAACTCCTCACCCTCATCCTCCCTTCCCTTCATTGCAATGTTTCAAGATTCACAACTCCTCACCCTCATCCTCCCTTCCCTTCATTGCAATGTTTCAAGATTCACAACTCCTCTCCCTCATCCTCCCTTTCCTTCATTGCAATGTTTCAAGATTCACAACTCCTCACCCTCATCCTCCCTTCCCTTCATTGCAATGTTTCAAGATTCACAACTCCTCACCCTCATCCTCCCTTCCCTTCATTGCAATGTTTCAAGATTCACAACTCCGCACCCTCATCCTCCCTTCCCTTCATTGCAATGTTTCAAGATTCACAACTCCTCACCCTCATCCTCCCTTCCCTTCATTGCAATGTTTCAAGATTCACTACTCCTCACCCTCATCCTCCCTTTCCTTCATTGCAATGTTTCAAGGTTCGCAACTCCTCACCCTCATCCTCCCTTCCCTTCATTGCAATGTTTCAAGATTCACAACTCCTCACCCTCATCCTCCCTTCCCTTCATTGCAATGTTTCATGGTTCGCAACTCCTCACCCTCATCCTCCCTTCCCTTCATTGCAATGTTTCATGGTTCGCAACTCCTCACCCTCATCCTCCCTTCCCTTCATTGCAATGTTTCAAGATTCACAACTCCTCACCCTCATCCTCCCTTCCCTTCATTGCAATGTTTCAAGATTCACAACTCCTCACCCTCATCCTCCCTTCCCTTCATTGCAATGTTTCAAGATTCACAACTCCTCACCCTCATCCTCCCTTCCCTTCATTGCAATGTTTCAAGATTCACAACTCCTCACCCTCATCCTCCCTTTCCTTCATTGCAATGTTTCAAGGTTCGCAACTCCTCACCCTCATCCTCCCTTCCCTTCATTGCAATGTTTCAAGATTCACAACTCCTCATCCTCATCCTCCCTTCCCTTCATTGCAATGTTTCATGGTTCGCAACTCCTCACCCTCATCCTCCCTTCCCTTCATTGCAATGTTTCAAGATTCACAACTCCTCACCCTCATCCTCCCTTCCCTTCATTGCAATGTTTCAAGGTTCGCAACTCCTCACCCTCATCCTCCCTTCCCTTCATTGCAATGTTTCAAGATTCACAACTCCTCACCCTCATCCTCCCTTCCCTTCATTGCAATGTTTCAAGGTTCGCAACTCCTAACCCTCATCCTCCCTTCCCTTCATTGCAATGTTTCAAGATTCACAACTCCTCACCCTCATCCTCCCTTCCCTTCATTGCAATTTTTCAAGATTCACAACTCCTCACCCTCATCCTCCCTTTCCTTCATTGCAATGTTTCAAGGTTCGCAACTCCTCACCCTCATCCTCCCTTCCCTTCATTGCAATGTTTCAAGATTCACAACTCCTCATCCTCATCCTCCCTTCCCTTCATTGCAATGTTTCATGGTTCGCAACTCCTCACCCTCATCCTCCCTTCCCTTCATTGCAATGTTTCAAGATTCACAACTCCTCACCCTCATCCTCCCTTCCCTTCATTGCAATGTTTCAAGATTCAAAACTCCTCACCCTCATCCTCCCTTCCCTTCATTGCAATGTTTCAAGATTCACAACTCCTCACCCTCATCCTCCCTTCCCTTCATTGCAATGTTTCAAGATTCACAACTCCGCACCCTCATCCTCCCTTCCCTTCATTGCAATGTTTCAAGATTCACAACTCCTCACCCTCATCCTCCCTTCCCTTCATTGCAATGTTTCAAGATTCACTACTCCTCACCCTCATCCTCCCTTTCCTTCATTGCAATGTTTCAAGGTTCGCAACTCCTCACCCTCATCCTCCCTTCCCTTCATTGCAATGTTTCAAGATTCACAACTCCTCACCCTCATCCTCCCTTCCCTTCATTGCAATGTTTCATGGTTCGCAACTCCTCACCCTCATCCTCCCTTCCCTTCATTGCAATGTTTCAAGATTCACAACTCCTCACCCTCATCCTCCCTTCCCTTCATTGCAATGTTTCAAGGTTCGCAACTCCTCACCCTCATCCTCCCTTCCCTTCATTGCAATGTTTCAAGATTCACAACTCCTCACCCTCATCCTCCCTTCCCTTCATTGCAATGTTTCAAGATTCACAACTCCTCACCCTCATCCTCCCTTTCCTTCATTGCAATGTTTCAAGGTTCGCAACTCCTCACCCTCATCCTCCCTTCCCTTCATTGCAATGTTTCAAGATTCACAACTCCTCATCCTCATCCTCCCTTCCCTTCATTGCAATGTTTCATGGTTCGCAACTCCTCACCCTCATCCTCCCTTCCCTTCATTGCAATGTTTCAAGATTCACAACTCCTCACCCTCATCCTCCCTTCCCTTCATTGCAATGTTTCAAGGTTCGCAACTCCTCACCCTCATCCTCCCTTCCCTTCATTGCAATGTTTCAAGATTCACAACTCCTCACCCTCATCCTCCCTTCCCTTCATTGCAATGTTTCAAGATTCACAACTCCTCACCCTCATCCTCCCTTTCCTTCATTGCAATGTTTCAAGGTTCGCAACTCCTCACCCTCATCCTCCCTTCCCTTCATTGCAATGTTTCAAGATTCACAACTCCTCACCCTCATCCTCCCTTCCCTTCATTGCAATGTTTCAAGATTCACAACTCCGCACCCTCATCCTCCCTTCCCTTCATTGCAATGTTTCAAGATTCACAACTCCTCACCCTCATCCTCCCTTCCCTTCATTGCAATGTTTCAAGATTCACAACTCCTCACCCTCATCCTCCCTTTCCTTCATTGCAATGTTTCAAGGTTCGCAACTCCTCACCCTCATCCTCCCTTCCCTTCATTGCAATGTTTCAAGATTCACAACTCCTCACCCTCATCCTCCCTTCCCTTCATTGCAATGTTTCATGGTTCGCAACTCCTCACCCTCATCCTCCCTTCCCATCATTGCAATGTTTCAAGATTCACAACTCCTCACCCTCATCCTCCCTTCCCTTCATTGCAATGTTTCAAGGTTCGCAACTCCTCACCCTCATCCTCCCTTCCCTTCATTGCAATGTTTCAAGATTCACAACTCCTCACCCTCATCCTCCCTTCCCTTCATTGCAATGTTTCAAGATTCACAACTCCTCACCCTCATCCTCCCTTTCCTTCATTGCAATGTTTCAAGGTTCGCAACTCCTCACCCTCATCCTCCCTTCCCTTCATTGCAATGTTTCAAGATTCACAACTCCTCATCCTCATCCTCCCTTCCCTTCATTGCAATGTTTCATGGTTCGCAACTCCTCACCCTCATCCTCCCTTCCCTTCATTGCAATGTTTCAAGATTCACAACTCCTCACCCTCATCCTCCCTTCCCTTCATTGCAATGTTTCAAGATTCACAACTCCTCACCCTCATCCTCCCTTCCCTTCATTGCAATGTTTCAAGATTCACAACTCCTCTCCCTCATCCTCCCTTTCCTTCATTGCAATGTTTCAAGATTCACAACTCCTCACCCTCATCCTCCCTTCCCTTCATTGCAATGTTTCAAGATTCACAACTCCTCACCCTCATCCTCCCTTCCCTTCATTGCAATGTTTCAAGATTCACAACTCCTCACCCTCATCCTCCCTTCCCGTCATTGCAATGTTTCAAGATTCACAACTCCTCACCCTCATCCTCCCTTCCCTTCATTGCAATGTTTCAAGATTCGCAACTCCTCACCCACATCCTCCCTTCCCTTCATTGCAATGTTTCAAGATTCACAACTCCTCACCCTCATCCTCCCTTCCCTTCATTGCAATGTTTCAAGATTCACAACTCCTCACCCTCATCCTCCCTTCCCTTCATTGCAATGTTTCAAGATTCGCAACTCCTCACCCACATCCTCCCTTCCCTTCATTGCAATGTTTCAAGATTCACAACTCCTCACCCTCATCCTCCCTTCCCTTCATTGCAATGTTTCAAGATTCACAACTCCTCAACCTCATCCTCCCTTCCCTTCATTGCAATGTTTCCAAGGTTCACAACTCCTCACCCTCATCCTCCCTTCCCTTCATTGCAATGTTTCAAGATTCAAAACTCCTCACCCTCATCCTCGCTTCCCGTCATTGCAATGTTTCAATATTCACAACTCCTCACCCTCATCCTCCCTTCCCTTCATTGCAATGTTTCAAGGTTCGCAACTCCTCACCCTCATCCTCCCTTCCCTTCATTGCAATGTTTCAAGATTCACAACTCCTCACCCTCATCCTCCCTTTCCTTCATTGCAATGTTTCAAGGTTCGCAACTCCTCACCCTCATCCTCCCTTCCCTTCATTGCAATGTTTCAAGATTCACAACTCCTCACCCTCATCCTCCCTTCCCTTCATTGCAATGTTTCAAGGTTCGCAACTCCTCACCCTCATCCTCCCTTCCCTTCATTGCAATGTTTCAAGATTCACAACTCCTCACCCTCATCCTCCCTTCCCTTCATTGCAATGTTTCAAGATTCACAACTCCTCACCCTCATCCTCCCTTTCCTTCATTGCAATGTTTCAAGGTTCGCAACTCCTCACCCTCATCCTCCCTTCCCTTCATTGCAATGTTTCAAGATTCACAACTCCTCATCCTCATCCTCCCTTCCCTTCATTGCAATGTTTCATGGTTCGCAACTCCTCACCCTCATCCTCCCTTCCCTTCATTGCAATGTTTCAAGATTCACAACTCCTCACCCTCATCCTCCCTTCCCTTCATTGCAATGTTTCAAGATTCAAAACTCCTCACCCTCATCCTCCCTTCCCTTCATTGCAATGTTTCAAGATTCACAACTCCTCACCCTCATCCTCCCTTCCCTTCATTGCAATGTTTCAAGATTCACAACTCCGCACCCTCATCCTCCCTTCCCTTCATTGCAATGTTTCAAGATTCACAACTCCTCACCCTCATCCTCCCTTCCCTTCATTGCAATGTTTCAAGATTCACAACTCCTCACCCTCATCCTCCCTTTCCTTCATTGCAATGTTTCAAGGTTCGCAACTCCTCACCCTCATCCTCCCTTCCCTTCATTGCAATGTTTCAAGATTCACAACTCCTCACCCTCATCCTCCCTTCCCTTCATTGCAATGTTTCATGGTTCGCAACTCCTCACCCTCATCCTCCCTTCCCTTCATTGCAATGTTTCAAGATTCACAACTCCTCACCCTCATCCTCCCTTCCCTTCATTGCAATGTTTCAAGGTTCGCAACTCCTCACCCTCATCCTCCCTTCCCTTCATTGCAATGTTTCAAGATTCACAACTCCTCACCCTCATCCTCCCTTCCCTTCATTGCAATGTTTCAAGATTCACAACTCCTCACCCTCATCCTCCCTTTCCTTCATTGCAATGTTTCAAGGTTCGCAACTCCTCACCCTCATCCTCCCTTCCCTTCATTGCAATGTTTCAAGATTCACAACTCCTCATCCTCATCCTCCCTTCCCTTCATTGCAATGTTTCATGGTTCGCAACTCCTCACCCTCATCCTCCCTTCCCTTCATTGCAATGTTTCAAGATTCACAACTCCTCACCCTCATCCTCCCTTCCCTTCATTGCAATGTTTCAAGGTTCGCAACTCCTCACCCTCATCCTCCCTTCCCTTCATTGCAATGTTTCAAGATTCACAACTCCTCACCCTCATCCTCCCTTCCCTTCATTGCAATGTTTCAAGATTCACAACTCCTCACCCTCATCCTCCCTTCCCTTCATTGCAATGTTTCAAGGTTCGCAACTCCTCACCCTCATCCTCCCTTCCCTTCATTGCAATGTTTCAAGATTCACAACTCCTCACCCTCATCCTCCCTTCCCTTCATTGCAATGTTTCAAGATTCACAACTCCTCACCCTCATCCTCCCTTTCCTTCATTGCAATGTTTCAAGGTTCGCAACTCCTCACCCTCATCCTCCCTTCCCTTCATTGCAATGTTTCAAGATTCACAACTCCTCATCCTCATCCTCCCTTCCCTTCATTGAAATGTTTCATGGTTCGCAACTCCTCACCCTCATCCTCCCTTCCCTTCATTGCAATGTTTCAAGATTCACAACTCCTCACCCTCATCCTCCCTTCCCTTCATTGCAATGTTTCAAGATTCACAACTCCTCACCCTCATCCTCCCTTCCCTTCATTGCAATGTTTCAAGATTCACAACTCCTCTCCCTCATCCTCCCTTTCCTTCATTGCAATGTTTCAAGATTCACAACTCCTCACCCTCATCCTCCCTTCCCTTCATTGCAATGTTTCAAGATTCACAACTCCTCACCCTCATCCTCCCTTCCCTTCATTGCAATGTTTCAAGATTCACAACTCCTCACCCTCATCCTCCCTTCCCGTCATTGCAATGTTTCAAGATTCACAACTCCTCACCCTCATCCTCCCTTCCCTTCATTGCAATGTTTCAAGATTCGCAACTCCTCACCCACATCCTCCCTTCCCTTCATTGCAATGTTTCAAGATTCACAACTCCTCACCCTCATCCTCCCTTCCCTTCATTGCAATGTTTCAAGATTCACAACTCCTCACCCTCATCCTCCCTTCCCTTCATTGCAATGTTTCAAGATTCGCAACTCCTCACCCACATCCTCCCTTCCCTTCATTGCAATGTTTCAAGATTCACAACTCCTCACCCTCATCCTCCCTTCCCTTCATTGCAATGTTTCAAGATTCACAACTCCTCAACCTCATCCTCCCTTCCCTTCATTGCAATGTTTCCAAGGTTCACAACTCCTCACCCTCATCCTCCCTTCCCTTCATTGCAATGTTTCAAGATTCAAAACTCCTCACCCTCATCCTCGCTTCCCTTCATTGCAATGTTTCAATATTCACAACTGCTCACCCTCATCCTCCCTTCCCTTCATTGCAATGTTTCAAGGTTCGCAACTCCTCACCCTCATCCTCCCTTCCCTTCATTGCAATGTTTCAAGATTCACAACTCCTCACCCTCATCCTCCCTTTCCTTCATTGCAATGTTTCAAGGTTCGCAACTCCTCACCCTCATCCTCCCTTCCCTTCATTGCAATGTTTCAAGATTCACAACTCCTCACCCTCATCCTTCCTTCCCTTCATTGTAATGTTTCAAGGTTCGCAACTCCTCACCCTCATCCTCCCTTCCCTTCATTGCAATGTTTCAAGATTCACAACTCCTCACCCTCATCCTCCCTTCCCTTCATTGCAATGTTTCAAGATTCACAACTCCTCACCCTCATCCTCCCTTTCCTTCATTGCAATGTTTCAAGATTCACAACTCTTCACCCTCATCCTCCCTTTCCTTCATTGCAATGTTTCAAGGTTCGCAACTCCTCACCCTCATCCTCCCTTCCCTTCATTGCAATGTTTCAAGATTCACAACTCCTCACCCCCATCCTCCCTTCCCTTCATTGCAATGTTTCAAGGTTCGCAACTCCTCACCCTCATCCTCCCTTCCCTTCATTGCAATGTTTCAAGATTCACAACTCCTCATCCTCATCATCCCTTCCCTTCATTGCAATGTTTCATGGTTCGCAACTCCTCACCCTCATCCTCCCTTCCCTTCATTGCAATGTTTCAAGATTCACAACTCCTCACCCTCATCCTCCCTTCCCTTCATTGCAATGTTTCAAGATTCACAACTCCTCACCCTCATCCTCCCTTTCCTTCATTGCAATGTTTCAAGGTTCGCAACTCCTCACCCTCATCCGCCCTTCCCTTCATTGCAATGTTTCAAGATTCACAACTCCTCACCCTCATCCTCCCTTCCCTTCATTGCAATGTTTCAAGATTCACAACTCCTCACCCTCATCCTCCCTTTCCTTCATTGCAATGTTTCAAGATTCACAACTCCTCACCCTCATCCTCCCTTTCCTTCATTGCAATGTTTCAAGGTTCGCAACTCCTCACCCTCATCCTCCCTTCCCTTCATTGCAATGTTTCAACATTCACAACTCCTCACCCTCATCCTCCCTTCCCTTCATTGCAATGTTTCAAGGTTCGCAACTCCTCACCCTCATCCTCCCTTCCCTTCATTGCAATGTTTCAAGATTCACAACTCCTCATCCTCATCCTCCCTTCCCTTCATTGCAATGTTTCATGGTTCGCAACTCCTCACCCTCATCCTCCCTTCCCTTCATTGCAATGTTTCAAGATTCACAACTCCTCACCCTCATCCTCCCTTCCCTTCATTGCAATGTTTCAAGATTCACAACTCCTCACCCTCATCCTCCCTTTCCTTCATTGCAATGTTTCAAGGTTCGCAACTCCTCACCCTCATCCTCCCTTCCCTTCATTGCAATGTTTCAAGATTCACAACTCCTCACTCTCATCCTCCCTTCCCTTCATTGCAATGTTTCAAGATTCACAACTCCTCACCCTCATCCTCCCTTCCCTTCATTGCAATGTTTCCAAGGTTCACAACTCCTCACCCTCATCCTCCCTTCCCTTCATTGCAATGTTTCAAGATTCAAAACTCCTCACCCTCATCCTCCCTTCCCTTCATTGCAATGTTTCAATATTCACAACTCCTCACTCTCATCCTCCCTTCCCTTCATTGCAATATTTCAAGGTTCGCAACTCCTCACCCTCATCCTCCCTTCCCTTCATTGCAATGTTTCAAGATTCACAACTCCTCATCCTCCCTTCCCTTAATTGCAATGTTTCAAGATTCACAACTCCTCATCCTCATCCTCCCTTCCCTTCATTGCAATGTTTCATGGTTCGCAACTCCTCACCCTCATCCTCCCTTCCCTTCATTGCAATGTTTCAAGATTCACAACTCCTCACCCTCATCCTCCCTTCCCTTCATTGCAATGTTTCAAGGTTCGCAACTCCTCACCCTCATCCTCCCTTCCCTTCATTGCAATGTTTCAAGATTCACAACTCCTCACCCTCATCCTCCCTTCCCTTCATTGCAATGTTTCAAGATTCACAACTCCTCACCCTCATCCTCCCTTCCCTTCATTGCAATGTTTCAAGATTCACAACTCCTCACCCTCATCCTCCCTTCCCTTCATTGCAATGTTTCAAGATTCACAACTCCTCACCCTCATCCTCCCTTCCCTTCATTGCAATGTTTCAAGATTCGCAACTCCTCACCCACATCCTCCCTTCCCTTCATTGCAATGTTTCAAGATTCACAACTCCTCACCCTCATCCTCCCTTCCCTTCATTGCAATGTTTCAAGATTCACAACTCCTCACCCTCATCCTCCCTTCCCTTCATTGCAATGTTTCAAGATTCACAACTCCTCACCCTCATCCTCCCTTTCCTTCATTGCAATGTTTCAAGGTTCGCAACTCCTCACCCTCATCCTCCCTTCCCTTCATTGCAATGTTTCAAGATTCACAACTCCTCATCCTCATCCTCCCTTCCCTTCATTGCAATGTTTCATGGTTCGCAACTCCTCACCCTCATCCTCCCTTCCCTTCATTGCAATGTTTCAAGATTCACAACTCCTCACCCTCATCCTCCCTTCCCTTCATTGCAATGTTTCAAGATTCAAAACTCCTCACCCTCATCCTCCCTTCCCTTCATTGCAATGTTTCAAGATTCACAACTCCTCACCCTCATCCTCCCTTCCCTTCATTGCAATGTTTCAAGATTCACAACTCCGCACCCTCATCCTCCCTTCCCTTCATTGCAATGTTTCAAGATTCACAACTCCTCACCCTCATCCTCCCTTCCCTTCATTGCAATGTTTCAAGATTCACAACTCCTCACCCTCATCCTCCCTTTCCTTCATTGCAATGTTTCAAGGTTCGCAACTCCTCACCCTCATCCTCCCTTCCCTTCATTGCAATGTTTCAAGATTCACAACTCCTCACCTCATCCTCCCTTCCCTTCATTGCAATGTTTCAAGATTCACAACTCCTCACCCTCATCCTCCCTTCCCTTCATTGCAATGTTTCAAGGTTCGCAACTCCTCACCCTCATCCTCCCTTCCCTTCATTGCAATGTTTCAAGATTCACAACTCCTCACCCTCATCCTCCCTTCCCTTCATTGCAATGTTTCAAGATTCACAACTCCTCACCCTCATCCTCCCTTTCCTTCATTGCAATGTTTCAAGGTTCGCAACTCCTCACCCTCATCCTCCCTTCCCTTCATTGCAATGTTTCAAGATTCACAACTCCTCATCCTCATCCTCCCTTCCCTTCATTGCAATGTTTCATGGTTCGCAACTCCTCACCCTCATCCTCCCTTCCCTTCATTGCAATGTTTCAAGATTCACAACTCCTCACCCTCATCCTCCCTTCCCTTCATTGCAATGTTTCAAGATTCACAACTCCTCACCCTCATCCTCCCTTCCCTTCATTGCAATGTTTCAAGATTCGCAACTCCTCACCCACATCCTCCCTTCCCTTCATTGCAATGTTTCAAGATTCACAACTCCTCACCCTCATCCTCCCTTCCCTTCATTGCAATGTTTCAAGATTCACAACTCCTCACCCTCATCCTCCCTTCCCTTCATTGCAATGTTTCAAGATTCACAACTCCTCACCCTCATCCTCCCTTCCCTTCATTGCAATGTTTCAAGATTCACAACTCCTCACCCTCATCCTCCCTTCCCTTCATTGCAATGTTTCAAGATTCACAACTCCTCACCCTCATCCTCCCTTCCCTTCATTGCAATGTTTCAAGATTCACAACTCCTCACCCTCATCCTCCCTTCCCTTCATTGCAATGTTTCAAGATTCGCAACTCCTCACCCACATCCTCCCTTCCCTTCATTGCAATGTTTCAAGATTCACAACTCCTCACCCTCATCCTCCCTTCCCTTCATTGCAATGTTTCAAGATTCACAACTCCTCACCCTCATCCTCCCTTCCCTTCATTGCAATGTTTCAAGATTCACAACTCCTCATCCTCATCCTCCCTTCCCTTCATTGCAATGTTTCATGGTTCGCAACTCCTCACCCTCATCCTCCCTTCCCTTCATTGCAATGTTTCAAGATTCACAACTCCTCACCCTCATCCTCCCTTCCCTTCATTGCAATGTTTCAAGATTCAAAACTCCTCACCCTCATCCTCCCTTCCCTTCATTGCAATGTTTCAAGATTCACAACTCCTCACCCTCATCCTCCCTTCCCTTCATTGCAATGTTTCAAGATTCACAACTCCGCACCCTCATCCTCCCTTCCCTTCATTGCAATGTTTCAAGATTCACAACTCCTCACCCTCATCCTCCCTTCCCTTCATTGCAATGTTTCAAGATTCACAACTCCTCACCCTCATCCTCCCTTCCCTTCATTGCAATGTTTCAAGATTCACAACTCCTCACCCTCATCCTCCCTTCCCTTCATTGCAATGTTTCAAGATTCGCAACTCCTCACCCACATCCTCCCTTCCCTTCATTGCAATGTTTCAAGATTCACAACTCCTCACCCTCATCCTCCCTTCCCTTCATTGCAATGTTTCAAGATTCACAACTCCTCACCCTCATCCTCCCTTCCCTTCATTGCAATGTTTCAAGGTTCGCAACTCCTCACCCTCATCCTCCCTTCCCTTCATTGCAATGTTTCAAGATTCACAACTCCTCACCCTCATCCTCCCTTCCCTTCATTGCAATGTTTCAAGATTCAAAACTCCTCACCCTCATCCTCCCTTTCCTTCATTGCAATGTTTCAAGATTCACAACTCCTCACCCTCATCCTCCCTTTCCTTCATTGCAATGTTTCAAGGTTCGCAACTCCTCACCCTCATCCTCCCTTCCCTTCATTGCAATGTTTCAAGATTCACAACTCCTCACCCTCATCCTCCCTTCCCTTCATTGCAATGTTTCAAGGTTCGCAACTCCTCACCCTCATCCTCCCTTCCCTTCATTGCAATGTTTCAAGATTCGCAACTCCTCACCCACATCCTCCCTTCCCTTCATTGCAATGTTTCAAGATTCACAACTCCTCACCCTCATCCTCCCTTCCCTTCATTGCAATGTTTCAAGATTCACAACTCCTCACCCTCATCCTCCCTTCCCTTCATTGCAATGTTTCAAGATTCACAACTCCTCACCCTCATCCTCCCTTCCCTTCATTGCAATGTTTCAAGATTCACAACTCCTCACCCTCATCCTCCCTTCCCTTCATTGCAATGTTTCAAGATTCACAACTCCTCACCCTCATCCTCCCTTCCCTTCATTGCAATGTTTCAAGATTCACAACTCCTCACCCTCATCCTCCCTTCCCTTCATTGCAATGTTTCAAGATTCGCAACTCCTCACCCACATCCTCCCTTCCCTTCATTGCAATGTTTCAAGATTCACAACTCCTCACCCTCATCCTCCCTTCCCTTCATTGCAATGTTTCAAGATTCACAACTCCTCACCCTCATCCTCCCTTCCCTTCATTGCAATGTTTCAAGGTTCGCAACTCCTCACCCTCATCCTCCCTTCCCTTCATTGCAATGTTTCAAGATTCACAACTCCTCACCCTCATCCTCCCTTCCCTTCATTGCAATGTTTCAAGATTCAAAACTCCTCACCCTCATCCTCCCTTTCCTTCATTGCAATGTTTCAAGATTCACAACTCCTCACCCTCATCCTCCCTTCCCTTCATTGCAATGTTTCAAGATTCACAACTCCTCATCCTCATCCTCCCTTCCCTTCATTGCAATGTTTCATGGTTCGCAACTCCTCACCCTCATCCTCCCTTCCCTTCATTGCAATGTTTCAAGATTCACAACTCCTCACCCTCATCCTCCCTTCCCTTCATTGCAATGTTTCAAGATTCACAACTCCTCACCCTCATCCTCCCTTTCCTTCATTGCAATGTTTCAAGGTTCGCAACTCCTCACCCTCATCCGCCCTTCCCTTCATTGCAATGTTTCAAGATTCACAACTCCTCACCCTCATCCTCCCTTCCCTTCATTGCAATGTTTCAAGATTCACAACTCCTCACCCTCATCCTCCCTTTCCTTCATTGCAATGTTTCAAGATTCACAACTCCTCACCCTCATCCTCCCTTTCCTTCATTGCAATGTTTCAAAGTTCGCAACTCCTCACCCTCATCCTCCCTTCCCTTCATTGCAATGTTTCAAGATTCACAACTCCTCACCCTCATCCTCCCTTCCCTTCATTGCAATGTTTCAAGTTTCGCAACTCCTCACCCTCATCCTCCCTTCCCTTCATTGCAATGTTTCAAGATTCACAACTCCTCATCCTCATCCTCCCTTCCCTTCATTGCAATGTTTCATGGTTCGCAACTCCTCACCCTCATCCTCCCTTCCCTTCATTGCAATGTTTCAAGATTCACAACTCCTCACCCTCATCCTCCCTTCCCTTCATTGCAATGTTTCAAGATTCACAACTCCTCACCCTCATCCTCCCTTTCCTTCATTGCAATGTTTCAAGGTTCGCAACTCCTCACCCTCATCCTCCCTTCCCTTCATTGCAATGTTTCAAGATTCACAACTCCTCACTCTCATCCTCCCTTCCCTTCATTGCAATGTTTCAAGATTCACAACTCCTCACCCTCATCCTCCCTTCCCTTCATTGCAATGTTTCCAAGGTTCACAACTCCTCACCCTCATCCTCCCTTCCCTTCATTGCAATGTTTCAAGATTCAAAACTCCTCACCCTCATCCTCCCTTCCCTTCATTGCAATGTTTCAATATTCACAACTCCTCACTCTCATCCTCCCTTCCCTTCATTGCAATATTTCAAGGTTCGCAACTCCTCACCCTCATCCTCCCTTCCCTTCATTGCAATGTTTCAAGATTCACAACTCCTCATCCTCCCTTCCCTTAATTGCAATGTTTCAAGATTCACAACTCCTCATCCTCATCCTCCCTTCCCTTCATTGCAATGTTTCATGGTTCGCAACTCCTCACCCTCATCCTCCCTTCCCTTCATTGCAATGTTTCAAGATTCACAACTCCTCACCCTCATCCTCCCTTCCCTTCATTGCAATGTTTCAAGGTTCGCAACTCCTCACCCTCATCCTCCCTTCCCTTCATTGCAATGTTTCAAGATTCACAACTCCTCATCCTCATCCTCCCTTCCCTTCATTGCAATGTTTCATGGTTCGCAACTCCTCACCCTCATCCTCCCTTCCCTTCATTGCAATGTTTCAAGATTCACAACTCCTCACCCTCATCCTCCCTTCCCTTCATTGCAATGTTTCAAGATTCACAACTCCTCACCCTCATCCTCCCTTCCCTTCATTGCAATGTTTCAAGATTCACAACTCCTCACCCTCATCCTCCCTTCCCTTCATTGCAATGTTTCAAGGTTCGCAACTCCTCACCCTCATCCTCCCTTCCCTTCATTGCAATGTTTCAAGATTCACAACTCCTCACCCTCATCCTCCCTTCCCTTCATTGCAATGTTTCAAGATTCACAACTCCTCACCCTCATCCTCCCTTTCCTTCATTGCAATGTTTCAAGGTTCGCAACTCCTCACCCTCATCCTCCCTTCCCTTCATTGCAATGTTTCAAGATTCACAACTCCTCACCCTCATCCTCCCTTCCCTTCATTGCAATGTTTCATGGTTCGCAACTCCTCACCCTCATCCTCCCTTCCCTTCATTGCAATGTTTCAAGATTCACAACTCCTCACCCTCATCCTCCCTTCCCTTCATTGCAATGTTTCAAGATTCAAAACTCCTCACCCTCATCCTCCCTTCCCTTCATTGCAATGTTTCAAGATTCACAACTCCTCACCCTCATCCTCCCTTCCCTTCATTGCAATGTTTCAAGATTCACAACTCCGCACCCTCATCCTCCCTTCCCTTCATTGCAATGTTTCAAGATTCACAACTCCTCACCCTCATCCTCCCTTCCCTTCATTGCAATGTTTCAAGATTCACAACTCCTCACCCTCATCCTCCCTTTCCTTCATTGCAATGTTTCAAGGTTCGCAACTCCTCACCCTCATCCTCCCTTCCCTTCATTGCAATGTTTCAAGATTCACAACTCCTCACCCTCATCCTCCCTTCCCTTCATTGCAATGTTTCATGGTTCGCAACTCCTCACCCTCATCCTCCCTTCCCTTCATTGCAATGTTTCAAGATTCACAACTCCTCACCCTCATCCTCCCTTCCCTTCATTGCAATGTTTCAAGGTTCGCAACTCCTCACCCTCATCCTCCCTTCCCTTCATTGCAATGTTTCAAGATTCACAACTCCTCACCCTCATCCTCCCTTCCCTTCATTGCAATGTTTCAAGATTCACAACTCCTCACCCTCATCCTCCCTTTCCTTCATTGCAATGTTTCAAGGTTCGCAACTCCTCACCCTCATCCTCCCTTCCCTTCATTGCAATGTTTCAAGATTCACAACTCCTCATCCTCATCCTCCCTTCCCTTCATTGCAATGTTTCATGGTTCGCAACTCCTCACCCTCATCCTCCCTTCCCTTCATTGCAATGTTTCAAGATTCACAACTCCTCACCCTCATCCTCCCTTCCCTTCATTGCAATGTTTCAAGATTCACAACTCCTCACCCTCATCCTCCCTTCCCTTCATTGCAATGTTTCAAGATTCACAACTCCTCTCCCTCATCCTCCCTTTCCTTCATTGCAATGTTTCAAGATTCACAACTCCTCACCCTCATCCTCCCTTCCCTTCATTGCAATGTTTCAAGATTCACAACTCCTCACCCTCATCCTCCCTTCCCTTCATTGCAATGTTTCAAGATTCGCAACTCCTCACCCACATCCTCCCTTCCCTTCATTGCAATGTTTCAAGATTTACAACTCCTCACCCTCATCCTCCCTTCCCTTCATTGCAATGTTTCAAGATTCACAACTCCTCACCCTCATCCTCCCTTCCCTTCATTGCAATGTTTCAAGATTCGCAACTCCTCACCCACATCCTCCCTTCCCTTCATTGCAATGTTTCAAGATTCACAACTCCTCACCCTCATCCTCCCTTCCCTTCATTGCAATGTTTCAAGATTCACAACTCCTCACCCTCATCCTCCCTTCCCTTCATTGCAATGTTTCCAAGGTTCACAACTCCTCACCCTCATCCTCCCTTCCCTTCATTGCAATGTTTCAAGATTCAAAACTCCTCACCCTCATCCTCGCTTCCCTTCATTGCAATGTTTCAATATTCACAACTCCTCACCCTCATCCTCCCTTCCCTTCATTGCAATGTTTCAAGGTTCGCAACTCCTCACCCTCATCCTCCCTTCCCTTCATTGCAATGTTTCAAGATTCACAACTCCTCACCCTCATCCTCCCTTTCCTTCATTGCAATGTTTCAAGGTTCGCAACTCCTCACCCTCATCCTCCCTTCCCTTCATTGCAATGTTTCAAGATTCACAACTCCTCACCCTCATCCTCCCTTCCCTTCATTGCAATGTTTCAAGGTTCGCAACTCCTCACCCTCATCCTCCCTTCCCTTCATTGCAATGTTTCAAGATTCACAACTCCTCACCCTCATCCTCCCTTCCCTTCATTGCAATGTTTCAAGATTCACAACTCCTCACCCTCATCCTCCCTTCCCTTTATTGCAATGTTTCAAGATTCACAACTCCTCACCCTCATCCTCCCTTTCCTTCATTGCAATGTTTCAAGGTTCGCAACTCCTCACCCTCATCTTCCCTTCCCTTCATTGCAATGTTTCAAGATTCACAACTCCTCACCCTCATCCTCCCTTCCCTTCATTGCAATGTTTCAAGGTTCGCAACTCCTCACCCTCATCCTCCCTTCCCTTCATTGCAATGTTTCAAGATTCACAACTCCTCATCCTCATCCTCCCTTCCCTTCATTGCAATGTTTCATGGTTCGCAACTCCTCACCCTCATCCTCCCTTCCCTTCATTGCAATGTTTCAAGATTCACAACTCCTCACCCTCATCCTCCCTTCCCTTCATTGCAATGTTTCAAGATTCACAACTCCTCACCCTCATCCTCCCTTTCCTTCATTGCAATGTTTCAAGGTTCGCAACTCCTCACCCTCATCCTCCCTTCCCTTCATTGCAATGTTTCAAGATTCACAACTCCTCACCCTCATCCTCCCTTCCCTTCATTGCAATGTTTCAAGATTCACAACTCCTCACCCTCATCCTCCCTTTCCTTCATTGCAAAGTTTCAAGATTCACAACTCCTCACCCTCATCCTCCCTTTCCTTCATTGCAATGTTTCAAGGTTCGCAACTCCTCACCCTCATCCTCCCTTCCCTTCATTGCAATGTTTCAAGATTCACAACTCCTCACCCTCATCCTCCCTTCCCTTCATTGCAATATTTCAAGGTTCGCAACTCCTCACCCTCATCCTCCCTTCCCTTCATTGCAATGTTTCAAGATTCACAACTCCTCATCCTCCCTTCCCTTCATTGCAATGTTTCAAGATTCACAACTCCTCATCCTCATCCTCCCTTCCCTTCATTGCAATGTTTCATGGTTCGCAACTCCTCACCCTCATCCTCCCTTCCCTTCATTGCAATGTTTCAAGATTCACAACTCCTCACCCTCATCCTCCCTTCCCTTCATTGCAATGTTTCAAGGTTCGCAACTCCTCACCCTCATCCTCCCTTCCCTTCATTGCAATGTTTCAAGATTCACAACTCCTCATCCTCATCCTCCCTTCCCTTCATTGCAATGTTTCAAGATTCACAACTCCTCTCCCTCATCCTTCCTTTCCTTCATTGCAATGTTTCAAGGTTCGCAACTCCTCACCCTCATCCTCCCTTCCCTTCATTGCAATGTTTCAAGATTCAAAACTCCTCACCCTCATCCTCCCTTCCCTTCATTGCAATGTTTCAAGATTCACAACTCCTCACCCTCATCCTCCCTTTCCTTCATTGCAATGTTTCAAGATTCACAACTCCTCACCCTCATCCTCCCTTTCCTTCATTGCAATGTTTCAAGGTTCGCAACTCCTCACCCTCATCCTCCCTTCCCTTCATTGCAATGTTTCAAGATTCACAACTCCTCACCCTCATCCTCCCTTCCCTTCATTGCAATGTTTCAAGGTTCGCAACTCCTCACCCTCATCCTCCCTTCCCTTCATTGCAATGTTTCAAGATTCACAACTCCTCATCCTCATCCTCCCTTCCCTTCATTGCAATGTTTCAAGATTCACAACTCCTCATCCTCATCCTCCCTTCCCTTCATTGCAATGTTTCATGGTTCGCAACTCCTCACCCTCATCCTCCCTTCCCTTCATTGCAATGTTTCAAGATTCACAACTCCTCACCCTCATCCTCCCTTCCCTTCATTGCAATGTTTCAAGATTCACAACTCCTCACCCTCATCCTCCCTTCCCTTCATTGCAATGTTTCAAGATTCGCAACTCCTCACCCACATCCTCCCTTCCCTTCATTGCAATGTTTCAAGATTCACAACTCCTCACCCTCATCCTCCCTTCCCTTCATTGCAATGTTTCAAGATTCACAACTCCTCACCCTCATCCTCCCTTCCCTTCATTGCAATGTTTCAAGATTCACAACTCCTCACCCTCATCCTCCCTTCCCTTCATTGCAATGTTTCAAGATTCACAACTCCTCACCCTCATCCTCCCTTCCCTTCATTGCAATGTTTCAAGATTCACAACTCCTCACCCTCATCCTCCCTTCCCTTCATTGCAATGTTTCAAGATTCACAACTCCTCACCCTCATCCTCCCTTCCCTTCATTGCAATGTTTCAAGATTCGCAACTCCTCACCCACATCCTCCCTTCCCTTCATTGCAATGTTTCAAGATTCACAACTCCTCACCCTCATCCTCCCTTCCCTTCATTGCAATGTTTCAAGATTCACAACTCCTCACCCTCATCCTCCCTTCCCTTCATTGCAATGTTTCAAGGTTCGCAACTCCTCACCCTCATCCTCCCTTCCCTTCATTGCAATGTTTCAAGATTCACAACTCCTCACCCTCATCCTCCCTTCCCTTCATTGCAATGTTTCAAGATTCACAACTCCTCATCCTCCCTTCCCTTCATTGCAATGTTTCAAGATTCACAACTCCTCATCCTCATCCTCCCTTCCCTTCATTGCAATGTTTCAAGATTCACAACTCCTCACCCTCATCCTCCCTTCCCTTCATTGCAATGTTTCAAGATTCACAACTCCTCACCCTCATCCTCCCTTCCCTTCATTGCAATGTTTCAAGATTCGCAACTCCTCACCCACATCCTCCCTTCCCTTCATTGCAATGTTTCAAGATTCACAACTCCTCACCCTCATCCTCCCTTCCCTTCATTGCAATGTTTCAAGATTCACAACTCCTCACCCTCATCCTCCCTTCCCTTCATTGCAATGTTTCAAGGTTCGCAACTCCTCACCCTCATCCTCCCTTCCCTTCATTGCAATGTTTCAAGATTCACAACTCCTCACCCTCATCCTCCCTTCCCTTCATTGCAATGTTTCAAGATTCAAAACTCCTCACCCTCATCCTCCCTTTCCTTCATTGCAATGTTTCAAGATTCACAACTCCTCACCCTCATCCTCCCTTTCCTTCATTGCAATGTTTCAAGGTTCGCAACTCCTCACCCTCATCCTCCCTTCCCTTCATTGCAATGTTTCAAGATTCACAACTCCTCACCCTCATCCTCCCTTCCCTTCATTGCAATGTTTCAAGGTTCGCAACTCCTCACCCTCATCCTCCCTTCCCTTCATTGCAATGTTTCAAGATTCACAACTCCTCATCCTCATCCTCCCTTCCCTTCATTGCAATGTTTCATGGTTCGCAACTCCTCACCCTCATCCTCCCTTCCCTTCATTGCAATGTTTCAAGATTCACAACTCCTCACCCTCATCCTCCCTTCCCTTCATTGCAATGTTTCAAGATTCACAACTCCTCACCCTCATCCTCCCTTTCCTTCATTGCAATGTTTCAAGGTTCGCAACTCCTCACCCTCATCCGCCCTTCCCTTCATTGCAATGTTTCAAGATTCACAACTCCTCACCCTCATCCTCCCTTCCCTTCATTGCAATGTTTCAAGATTCACAACTCCTCACCCTCATCCTCCCTTTCCTTCATTGCAATGTTTCAAGATTCACAACTCCTCACCCTCATCCTCCCTTTCCTTCATTGCAATGTTTCAAGGTTCGCAACTCCTCACCCTCATCCTCCCTTCCCTTCATTGCAATGTTTCAAGATTCACAACTCCTCACCCTCATCCTCCCTTCCCTTCATTGCAATGTTTCAAGTTTCGCAACTCCTCACCCTCATCCTCCCTTCCCTTCATTGCAATGTTTCAAGATTCACAACTCCTCATCCTCATCCTCCCTTCCCTTCATTGCAATGTTTCATGGTTCGCAACTCCTCACCCTCATCCTCCCTTCCCTTCATTGCAATGTTTCAAGATTCACAACTCCTCACCCTCATCCTCCCTTCCCTTCATTGCAATGTTTCAAGATTCACAACTCCTCACCCTCATCCTCCCTTTCCTTCATTGCAATGTTTCAAGGTTCGCAACTCCTCACCCTCATCCTCCCTTCCCTTCATTGCAATGTTTCAAGATTCACAACTCCTCACTCTCATCCTCCCTTCCCTTCATTGCAATGTTTCAAGATTCACAACTCCTCACCCTCATCCTCCCTTCCCTTCATTGCAATGTTTCCAAGGTTCACAACTCCTCACCCTCATCCTCCCTTCCCTTCATTGCAATGTTTCAAGATTCAAAACTCCTCACCCTCATCCTCCCTTCCCTTCATTGCAATGTTTCAATATTCACAACTCCTCACTCTCATCCTCCCTTCCCTTCATTGCAATATTTCAAGGTTCGCAACTCCTCACCCTCATCCTCCCTTCCCTTCATTGCAATGTTTCAAGATTCACAACTCCTCATCCTCCCTTCCCTTAATTGCAATGTTTCAAGATTCACAACTCCTCATCCTCATCCTCCCTTCCCTTCATTGCAATGTTTCATGGTTCGCAACTCCTCACCCTCATCCTCCCTTCCCTTCATTGCAATGTTTCAAGATTCACAACTCCTCACCCTCATCCTCCCTTCCCTTCATTGCAATGTTTCAAGGTTCGCAACTCCTCACCCTCATCCTCCCTTCCCTTCATTGCAATGTTTCATGGTTCGCAACTCCTCACCCTCATCCTCCCTTCCCTTCATTGCAATGTTTCAAGATTCACAACTCCTCACCCTCATCCTCCCTTCCCTTCATTGCAATGTTTCAAGATTCACAACTCCTCACCCTCATCCTCCCTTCCCTTCATTGCAATGTTTCAAGATTCACAACTCCTCACCCTCATCCTCCCTTCCCTTCATTGCAATGTTTCAAGGTTCGCAACTCCTCACCCTCATCCTCCCTTCCCTTCATTGCAATGTTTCAAGATTCACAACTCCTCACCCTCATCCTCCCTTCCCTTCATTGCAATGTTTCAAGATTCACAACTCCTCACCCTCATCCTCCCTTTCCTTCATTGCAATGTTTCAAGGTTCGCAACTCCTCACCCTCATCCTCCCTTCCCTTCATTGCAATGTTTCAAGATTCACAACTCCTCACCCTCATCCTCCCTTCCCTTCATTGCAATGTTTCATGGTTCGCAACTCCTCACCCTCATCCTCCCTTCCCTTCATTGCAATGTTTCAAGATTCACAACTCCTCACCCTCATCCTCCCTTCCCTTCATTGCAATGTTTCAAGATTCAAAACTCCTCACCCTCATCCTCCCTTCCCTTCATTGCAATGTTTCAAGATTCACAACTCCTCACCCTCATCCTCCCTTCCCTTCATTGCAATGTTTCAAGATTCACAACTCCGCACCCTCATCCTCCCTTCCCTTCATTGCAATGTTTCAAGATTCACAACTCCTCACCCTCATCCTCCCTTCCCTTCATTGCAATGTTTCAAGATTCACAACTCCTCACCCTCATCCTCCCTTTCCTTCATTGCAATGTTTCAAGGTTCGCAACTCCTCACCCTCATCCTCCCTTCCCTTCATTGCAATGTTTCAAGATTCACAACTCCTCACCCTCATCCTCCCTTCCCTTCATTGCAATGTTTCATGGTTCGCAACTCCTCACCCTCATCCTCCCTTCCCTTCATTGCAATGTTTCAAGATTCACAACTCCTCACCCTCATCCTCCCTTCCCTTCATTGCAATGTTTCAAGGTTCGCAACTCCTCACCCTCATCCTCCCTTCCCTTCATTGCAATGTTTCAAGATTCACAACTCCTCACCCTCATCCTCCCTTCCCTTCATTGCAATGTTTCAAGATTCACAACTCCTCACCCTCATCCTCCCTTTCCTTCATTGCAATGTTTCAAGGTTCGCAACTCCTCACCCTCATCCTCCCTTCCCTTCATTGCAATGTTTCAAGATTCACAACTCCTCATCCTCATCCTCCCTTCCCTTCATTGCAATGTTTCATGGTTCGCAACTCCTCACCCTCATCCTCCCTTCCCTTCATTGCAATGTTTCAAGATTCACAACTCCTCACCCTCATCCTCCCTTCCCTTCAATGCAATGTTTCAAGATTCACAACTCCTCACCCTCATCCTCCCTTCCCTTCATTGCAATGTTTCAAGATTCACAACTCCTCTCCCTCATCCTCCCTTTCCTTCATTGCAATGTTTCAAGATTCACAACTCCTCACCCTCATCCTCCCTTCCCTTCATTGCAATGTTTCAAGATTCACAACTCCTCACCCTCATCCTCCCTTCCCTTCATTGCAATGTTTCAAGATTCGCAACTCCTCACCCACATCCTCCCTTCCCTTCATTGCAATGTTTCAAGATTTACAACTCCTCACCCTCATCCTCCCTTCCCTTCATTGCAATGTTTCAAGATTCCCAACTCCTCACCCTCATCCTCCCTTCCCTTCATTGCAATGTTTCAAGATTCGCAACTCCTCACCCACATCCTCCCTTCCCTTCATTGCAATGTTTCAAGATTCACAACTCCTCACCCTCATCCTCCCTTCCCTTCATTGCAATGTTTCAAGATTCACAACTCCTCACCCTCATCCTCCCTTCCCTTCATTGCAATGTTTCCAAGGTTCACAACTCCTCACCCTCATCCTCCCTTCCCTTCATTGCAATGTTTCAAGATTCAAAACTCCTCACCCTCATCCTCGCTTCCCTTCATTGCAATGTTTCAATATTCACAACTCCTCACCCTCATCCTCCCTTCCCTTCATTGCAATGTTTCAAGGTTCGCAACTCCTCACCCTCATCCTCCCTTCCCTTCATTGCAATGTTTCAAGATTCACAACTCCTCACCCTCATCCTCCCTTTCTTTCATTGCAATGTTTCAAGGTTCGCAACTCCTCACCCTCATCCTCCCTTCCCTTCATTGCAATGTTTCAAGATTCACAACTCCTCACCCTCATCCTCCCTTCCCTTCATTGCAATGTTTCAAGATTCACAACTCCTCACCCTCATCCTCCCTTCCCTTCATTGCAATGTTTCAAGATTCACAACTCCTCACCCTCATCCTCCCTTCCCTTCATTGCAATGTTTCAAGATTCACAACTCCTCACCCACATCCTCCCTTCCCTTCATTGCAATGTTTCAAGATTCACAACTCCTCACCCTCATCCTCCCTTCCCTTCATTGCAATGTTTCAAGATTCACAACTCCTCACCCTCATCCTCCCTTCCCTTCATTGCAATGTTTCAAGATTCACAACTCCTCACCCTCATCCTCCCTTCCCTTCATTGCAATGTTTCAAGATTCACAACTCCTCACCCTCATCCTCCCTTCCCTTTATTGCAATGTTTCAAGATTCACAACTCCTCACCCTCATCCTCCCTTTCCTTCATTGCAATGTTTCAAGGTTCGCAACTCCTCACCCTCATCTTCCCTTCCCTTCATTGCAATGTTTCAAGATTCACAACTCCTCACCCTCATCCTCCCTTCCCTTCATTGCAATGTTTCAAGGTTCGCAACTCCTCACCCTCATCCTCCCTTCCCTTCATTGCAATGTTTCAAGATTCACAACTCCTCATCCTCATCCTCCCTTCCCTTCATTGCAATGTTTCATGGTTCGCAACTCCTCACCCTCATCCTCCCTTCCCTTCATTGCAATGTTTCAAGATTCACAACTCCTCACCCTCATCCTCCCTTCCCTTCATTGCAATGTTTCAAGATTCACAACTCCTCACCCTCATCCTCCCTTCCCTTCATTGCAATGTTTCAAGATTCACAACTCCTCACCCTCATCCTCCCTTCCCTTCATTGCAATGTTTCCAAGGTTCACAACTCCTCACCCTCATCCTCCCTTCCCTTCATTGCAATGTTTCAAGATTCACAACTCCTCACCCTCATCCTCCCTTCCCTTCATTGCAATGTTTCAAGATTCACAACTCCTCTCCCTCATCCTCCCTTTCCTTCATTGCAATGTTTCAAGATTCACAACTCCTCACCCTCATCCTCCCTTCCCTTCATTGCAATGTTTCAAGATTCACAACTCCTCACCCTCATCCTCCCTTCCCTTCATTGCAATGTTTCAAGATTCGCAACTCCTCACCCACATCCTCCCTTCCCTTCATTGCAATGTTTCAAGATTTACAACTCCTCACCCTCATCCTCCCTTCCCTTCATTGCAATGTTTCAAGATTCACAACTCCTCACCCTCATCCTCCCTTCCCTTCATTGCAATGTTTCAAGATTCGCAACTCCTCACCCACATCCTCCCTTCCCTTCATTGCAATGTTTCAAGATTCACAACTCCTCACCCTCATCCTCCCTTCCCTTCATTGCAATGTTTCAAGATTCGCAACTCCTCACCCACATCCTCCCTTCCCTTCATTGCAATGTTTCAAGATTCACAACTCCTCACCCTCATCCTCCCTTCCCTTCATTGCAATGTTTCAAGATTCACAACTCCTCACCCTCATCCTCCCTTCCCTTCATTGCAATGTTTCCAAGGTTCACAACTCCTCACCCTCATCCTCCCTTCCCTTCATTGCAATGTTTCAAGATTCAAAACTCCTCACCCTCATCCTCGCTTCCCTTCATTGCAATGTTTCAATATTCACAACTCCTCACCCTCATCCTCCCTTCCCTTCATTGCAATGTTTCAAGGTTCGCAACTCCTCACCCTCATCCTCCCTTCCCTTCATTGCAATGTTTCAAGATTCACAACTCCTCACCCTCATCCTCCCTTTCTTTCATTGCAATGTTTCAAGGTTCGCAACTCCTCACCCTCATCCTCCCTTCCCTTCATTGCAATGTTTCAAGATTCACAACTCCTCACCCTCATCCTCCCTTCCCTTCATTGCAATGTTTCAAGATTCACAACTCCTCACCCTCATCCTCCCTTCCCTTCATTGCAATGTTTCAAGATTCACAACTCCTCACCCTCATCCTCCCTTCCCTTCATTGCAATGTTTCAAGATTCACAACTCCTCACCCACATCCTCCCTTCCCTTCATTGCAATGTTTCAAGATTCACAACTCCTCACCCTCATCCTCCCTTCCCTTCATTGCAATGTTTCAAGATTCACAACTCCTCACCCTCATCCTCCCTTCCCTTCATTGCAATGTTTCAAGATTCACAACTCCTCACCCTCATCCTCCCTTCCCTTCATTGCAATGTTTCAAGATTCACAACTCCTCACCCTCATCCTCCCTTCCCTTTATTGCAATGTTTCAAGATTCACAACTCCTCACCCTCATCCTCCCTTTCCTTCATTGCAATGTTTCAAGGTTCGCAACTCCTCACCCTCATCTTCCCTTCCCTTCATTGCAATGTTTCAAGATTCACAACTCCTCACCCTCATCCTCCCTTCCCTTCATTGCAATGTTTCAAGGTTCGCAACTCCTCACCCTCATCCTCCCTTCCCTTCATTGCAATGTTTCAAGATTCACAACTCCTCATCCTCATCCTCCCTTCCCTTCATTGCAATGTTTCATGGTTCGCAACTCCTCACCCTCATCCTCCCTTCCCTTCATTGCAATGTTTCAAGATTCACAACTCCTCACCCTCATCCTCCCTTCCCTTCATTGCAATGTTTCAAGATTCACAACTCCTCACCCTCATCCTCCCTTTCCTTCATTGCAATGTTTCAAGGTTCGCAACTCCTCACCCTCATCCTCCCTTCCCTTCATTGCAATGTTTCAAGATTCACAACTCCTCACCCTCATCCTCCCTTCCCTTCATTGCAATGTTTCAAGATTCACAACTCCTCACCCTCATCCTCCCTTTCCTTCATTGCAATGTTTCAAGATTCACAACTCCTCACCCTCATCCTCCCTTCCCTTCATTGCAATGTTTCAAGGTTCGCAACTCCTCACCCTCATCCTCCCTTCCCTTCATTGCAATGTTTCAAGATTCACAACTCCTCACCCTCATCCTCCCTTCCCTTCATTGCAATGTTTCAAGATTCACAACTCCTCACCCTCATCCTCCCTTTCCTTCATTGCAATGTTTCAAGGTTCGCAACTCCTCACCCTCATCCTCCCTTCCCTTCATTGCAATGTTTCAAGATTCACAACTCCTCACCCTCATCCTCCCTTCCCTTCATTGCAATGTTTCATGGTTCGCAACTCCTCACCCTCATCCTCCCTTCCCTTCATTGCAATGTTTCAAGATTCACAACTCCTCACCCTCATCCTCCCTTCCCTTCATTGCAATGTTTCAAGATTCAAAACTCCTCACCCTCATCCTCCCTTCCCTTCATTGCAATGTTTCAAGATTCACAACTCCTCACCCTCATCCTCCCTTCCCTTCATTGCAATGTTTCAAGATTCACAACTCCGCACCCTCATCCTCCCTTCCCTTCATTGCAATGTTTCAAGATTCACAACTCCTCACCCTCATCCTCCCTTCCCTTCATTGCAATGTTTCAAGATTCACAACTCCTCACCCTCATCCTCCCTTTCCTTCATTGCAATGTTTCAAGGTTCGCAACTCCTCACCCTCATCCTCCCTTCCCTTCATTGCAATGTTTCAAGATTCACAACTCCTCACCCTCATCCTCCCTTCCCTTCATTGCAATGTTTCATGGTTCGCAACTCCTCACCCTCATCCTCCCTTCCCTTCATTGCAATGTTTCAAGATTCACAACTCCTCACCCTCATCCTCCCTTCCCTTCATTGCAATGTTTCAAGGTTCGCAACTCCTCACCCTCATCCTCCCTTCCCTTCATTGCAATGTTTCAAGATTCACAACTCCTCACCCTCATCCTCCCTTCCCTTCATTGCAATGTTTCAAGATTCACAACTCCTCACCCTCATCCTCCCTTTCCTTCATTGCAATGTTTCAAGGTTCGCAACTCCTCACCCTCATCCTCCCTTCCCTTCATTGCAATGTTTCAAGATTCACAACTCCTCATCCTCATCCTCCCTTCCCTTCATTGCAATGTTTCATGGTTCGCAACTCCTCACCCTCATCCTCCCTTCCCTTCATTGCAATGTTTCAAGATTCACAACTCCTCACCCTCATCCTCCCTTCCCTTCATTGCAATGTTTCAAGATTCACAACTCCTCACCCTCATCCTCCCTTCCCTTCATTGCAATGTTTCAAGATTCACAACTCCTCTCCCTCATCCTCCCTTTCCTTCATTGCAATGTTTCAAGATTCACAACTCCTCACCCTCATCCTCCCTTCCCTTCATTGCAATGTTTCAAGATTCACAACTCCTCACCCTCATCCTCCCTTCCCTTCATTGCAATGTTTCAAGATTCGCAACTCCTCACCCACATCCTCCCTTCCCTTCATTGCAATGTTTCAAGATTTACAACTCCTCACCCTCATCCTCCCTTCCCTTCATTGCAATGTTTCAAGATTCACAACTCCTCACCCTCATCCTCCCTTCCCTTCATTGCAATGTTTCAAGATTCGCAACTCCTCACCCACATCCTCCCTTCCCTTCATTGCAATGTTTCAAGATTCACAACTCCTCACCCTCATCCTCCCTTCCCTTCATTGCAATGTTTCAAGATTCACAACTCCTCACCCTCATCCTCCCTTCCCTTCATTGCAATGTTTCCAAGGTTCACAACTCCTCACCCTCATCCTCCCTTCCCTTCATTGCAATGTTTCAAGATTCAAAACTCCTCACCCTCATCCTCGCTTCCCTTCATTGCAATGTTTCAATATTCACAACTCCTCACCCTCATCCTCCCTTCCCTTCATTGCAATGTTTCAAGGTTCGCAACTCCTCACCCTCATCCTCCCTTCCCTTCATTGCAATGTTTCAAGATTCACAACTCCTCACCCTCATCCTCCCTTTCTTTCATTGCAATGTTTCAAGGTTCGCAACTCCTCACCCTCATCCTCCCTTCCCTTCATTGCAATGTTTCAAGATTCACAACTCCTCACCCTCATCCTCCCTTCCCTTCATTGCAATGTTTCAAGATTCACAACTCCTCACCCTCATCCTCCCTTCCCTTCATTGCAATGTTTCAAGATTCACAACTCCTCACCCTCATCCTCCCTTCCCTTCATTGCAATGTTTCAAGATTCACAACTCCTCACCCACATCCTCCCTTCCCTTCATTGCAATGTTTCAAGATTCACAACTCCTCACCCTCATCCTCCCTTCCCTTCATTGCAATGTTTCAAGATTCACAACTCCTCACCCTCATCCTCCCTTCCCTTCATTGCAATGTTTCAAGATTCACAACTCCTCACCCTCATCCTCCCTTCCCTTCATTGCAATGTTTCAAGATTCACAACTCCTCACCCTCATCCTCCCTTCCCTTTATTGCAATGTTTCAAGATTCACAACTCCTCACCCTCATCCTCCCTTTCCTTCATTGCAATGTTTCAAGGTTCGCAACTCCTCACCCTCATCTTCCCTTCCCTTCATTGCAATGTTTCAAGATTCACAACTCCTCACCCTCATCCTCCCTTCCCTTCATTGCAATGTTTCAAGGTTCGCAACTCCTCACCCTCATCCTCCCTTCCCTTCATTGCAATGTTTCAAGATTCACAACTCCTCACCCTCATCCTCCCTTCCCTTCATTGCAATGTTTCCAAGGTTCACAACTCCTCACCCTCATCCTCCCTTCCCTTCATTGCAATGTTTCAAGATTCACAACTCCTCACCCTCATCCTCCCTTCCCTTCATTGCAATGTTTCAAGATTCACAACTCCTCTCCCTCATCCTCCCTTTCCTTCATTGCAATGTTTCAAGATTCACAACTCCTCACCCTCATCCTCCCTTCCCTTCATTGCAATGTTTCAAGATTCACAACTCCTCACCCTCATCCTCCCTTCCCTTCATTGCAATGTTTCAAGATTCGCAACTCCTCACCCACATCCTCCCTTCCCTTCATTGCAATGTTTCAAGATTTACAACTCCTCACCCTCATCCTCCCTTCCCTTCATTGCAATGTTTCAAGATTCACAACTCCTCACCCTCATCCTCCCTTCCCTTCATTGCAATGTTTCAAGATTCGCAACTCCTCACCCACATCCTCCCTTCCCTTCATTGCAATGTTTCAAGATTCACAACTCCTCACCCTCATCCTCCCTTCCCTTCATTGCAATGTTTCAAGATTCGCAACTCCTCACCCACATCCTCCCTTCCCTTCATTGCAATGTTTCAAGATTCACAACTCCTCACCCTCATCCTCCCTTCCCTTCATTGCAATGTTTCAAGATTCACAACTCCTCACCCTCATCCTCCCTTCCCTTCATTGCAATGTTTCCAAGGTTCACAACTCCTCACCCTCATCCTCCCTTCCCTTCATTGCAATGTTTCAAGATTCAAAACTCCTCACCCTCATCCTCGCTTCCCTTCATTGCAATGTTTCAATATTCACAACTCCTCACCCTCATCCTCCCTTCCCTTCATTGCAATGTTTCAAGGTTCGCAACTCCTCACCCTCATCCTCCCTTCCCTTCATTGCAATGTTTCAAGATTCACAACTCCTCACCCTCATCCTCCCTTTCTTTCATTGCAATGTTTCAAGGTTCGCAACTCCTCACCCTCATCCTCCCTTCCCTTCATTGCAATGTTTCAAGATTCACAACTCCTCACCCTCATCCTCCCTTCCCTTCATTGCAATGTTTCAAGATTCACAACTCCTCACCCTCATCCTCCCTTCCCTTCATTGCAATGTTTCAAGATTCACAACTCCTCACCCTCATCCTCCCTTCCCTTCATTGCAATGTTTCAAGATTCACAACTCCTCACCCACATCCTCCCTTCCCTTCATTGCAATGTTTCAAGATTCACAACTCCTCACCCTCATCCTCCCTTCCCTTCATTGCAATGTTTCAAGATTCACAACTCCTCACCCTCATCCTCCCTTCCCTTCATTGCAATGTTTCAAGATTCACAACTCCTCACCCTCATCCTCCCTTCCCTTCATTGCAATGTTTCAAGATTCACAACTCCTCACCCTCATCCTCCCTTCCCTTTATTGCAATGTTTCAAGATTCACAACTCCTCACCCTCATCCTCCCTTTCCTTCATTGCAATGTTTCAAGGTTCGCAACTCCTCACCCTCATCTTCCCTTCCCTTCATTGCAATGTTTCAAGATTCACAACTCCTCACCCTCATCCTCCCTTCCCTTCATTGCAATGTTTCAAGGTTCGCAACTCCTCACCCTCATCCTCCCTTCCCTTCATTGCAATGTTTCAAGATTCACAACTCCTCATCCTCATCCTCCCTTCCCTTCATTGCAATGTTTCATGGTTCGCAACTCCTCACCCTCATCCTCCCTTCCCTTCATTGCAATGTTTCAAGATTCACAACTCCTCACCCTCATCCTCCCTTCCCTTCATTGCAATGTTTCAAGATTCACAACTCCTCACCCTCATCCTCCCTTTCCTTCATTGCAATGTTTCAAGGTTCGCAACTCCTCACCCTCATCCTCCCTTCCCTTCATTGCAATGTTTCAAGATTCACAACTCCTCACCCTCATCCTCCCTTCCCTTCATTGCAATGTTTCAAGATTCACAACTCCTCACCCTCATCCTCCCTTTCCTTCATTGCAATGTTTCAAGATTCACAACTCCTCACCCTCATCCTCCCTTTCCTTCATTGCAATGTTTCAAGGTTCGCAACTCCTCACCCTCATCCTCCCTTCCCTTCATTGCAATGTTTCAAGATTCACAACTCCTCACCCTCATCCTCCCTTCCCTTCATTGCAATATTTCAAGGTTCGCAACTCCTCACCCTCATCCTCCCTTCCCTTCATTGCAATGTTTCAAGATTCACAACTCCTCATCCTCCCTTCCCTTCATTGCAATGTTTCAAGATTCACAACTCCTCATCCTCATCCTCCCTTCCCTTCATTGCAATGTTTCATGGTTCGCAACTCCTCACCCTCATCCTCCCTTCCCTTCATTGCAATGTTTCAAGATTCACAACTCCTCACCCTCATCCTCCCTTCCCTTCATTGCAATGTTTCAAGGTTCGCAACTCCTCACCCTCATCCTCCCTTCCCTTCATTGCAATGTTTCAAGATTCACAACTCCTCATCCTCATCCTCCCTTCCCTTCATTGCAATGTTTCAAGATTCACAACTCCTCTCCCTCATCCTTCCTTTCCTTCATTGCAATGTTTCAAGGTTCGCAACTCCTCACCCTCATCCTCCCTTCCCTTCATTGCAATGTTTCAAGATTCACAACTCCTCACCCTCATCCTCCCTTCCCTTCATTGCAATGTTTCAAGATTCACAACTCCTCACCCTCATCCTCCCTTTCCTTCATTGCAATGTTTCAAGATTCACAACTCCTCACCCTCATCCTCCCTTTCCTTCATTGCAATGTTTCAAGGTTCGCAACTCCTCACCCTCATCCTCCCTTCCCTTCATTGCAATGTTTCAAGATTCACAACTCCTCACCCTCATCCTCCCTTCCCTTCATTGCAATGTTTCAAGGTTCGCAACTCCTCACCCTCATCCTCCCTTCCCTTCATTGCAATGTTTCAAGATTCACAACTCCTCATCCTCATCCTCCCTTCCCTTCATTGCAATGTTTCATGGTTCGCAACTCCTCACTCTCATCCTCCCTTCCCTTCATTGCAATGTTTCAAGATTCACAACTCCTCACCCTCATCCTCCCTTCCCTTCATTGCAATGTTTCAAGATTCACAACTCCTCACCCTCATCCTCCCTTTCCTTCATTGCAATGTTTCAAGGTTCGCAACTCCTCACCCTCATCCTCCCTTCCCTTCATTGCAATGTTTCAATATTCACAACTCCTCACTCTCATCCTCCCTTCCCTTCATTGCAATGTTTCAAGATTCACAACTCCTCATCCTCATCCTCCCTTCCCTTCATTGCAATGTTTCATGGTTCGCAACTCCTCACCCTCATCCTCCCTTCCCTTCATTGCAATGTTTCAAGATTCACAACTCCTCACCCTCATCCTCCCTTTCCTTCATTGCAATGTTTCAAGGTTCGCAACTCCTCACCCTCATCCTCCCTTCCCTTCATTGCAATGTTTCAAGATTCACAACTCCTCATCCTCATCCTCCCTTCCCTTCATTGCAATGTTTCATGGTTCGCAACTCCTCACCCTCATCCTCCCTTCCCTTCATTGCAATGTTTCAAGATTCACAACTCCTCACCCTCATCCTCCCTTCCCTTCATTGCAATGTTTCAAGATTCAAAACTCCTCACCCTCATCCTCCTTTCCCTTCATTGCAATGTTTCAAGATTCACAACTCCTCTCCCTCATCCTTCCTTTCCTTCATTGCAATGTTTCAAGGTTCGCAACTCCTCACCCTCATCCTCCCTTCCCTTCATTGCAATGTTTCAAGATTCACAACTCCTCACCCTCACCCTCCCTTCCCTTCATTGCAATGTTTCAAGATTCGCAACTCCTCACCCACATCCTCCCTTCCCTTCATTGCAATGTTTCAAGATTCACAACTCCTCACCCTCATCCTCCCTTCCCTTCATTGCAATGTTTCAAGATTCACAACTCCTCACCCTCATCCTCCCTTCCCTTCATTGCAATGTTTCAAGATTCACAACTATTCACCCACATCCTCCCTTCCCTTCATTGCAATGTTTCAAGATTCACAACTCCTCACCCTCATCCTCCCTTCCCTTCATTGCAATGTTTCAAGATTCACAACTCCTCACCCTCATCCTCCCTTCCCTTCATTGCAATGTTTCCAAGGTTCACAACTCCTCACCCTCATCCTCCCTTCCCTTCATTGCAATGTTTCAAGATTCACAACTCCTCACCCTCATCCTCCCTTTCTTTCATTGCAATGTTTCAAGGTTCGCAACTCCTCACCCTCATCCTCCCTTCCCTTCATTGCAATGTTTCAAGATTCACAACTCCTCACCCTCATCCTCCCTTCCCTTCATTGCAATGTTTCAAGATTCACAACTCCTCACCCTCATCCTCCCTTCCCTTCATTGCAATGTTTCAAGATTCACAACTCCTCACCCTCATCCTCCCTTCCCTTCATTGCAATGTTTCAAGATTCACAACTCCTCACCCACATCCTCCCTTCCCTTCATTGCAATGTTTCAAGATTCACAACTCCTCACCCTCATCCTCCCTTCCCTTCATTGCAATGTTTCAAGATTCACAACTCCTCACCCTCATCCTCCCTTCCCTTCATTGCAATGTTTCCAAGGTTCACAACTCCTCACCCTCATCCTCCCTTCCCTTCATTGCAATGTTTCAAGATTCAAAACTCCTCACCCTCATCCTCGCTTCCCTTCATTGCAATGTTTCAATATTCACAACTCCTCACCCTCATCCTCCCTTCCCTTCATTGCAATGTTTCAAGGTTCGAAACTCCTCACCCTCATCCTCCCTTCCCTTCATTGCAATGTTTCAAGATTCACAACTCCTCACCCTCATCCTCCCTTTCTTTCATTGCAATGTTTCAAGGTTCGCAACTCCTCACCCTCATCCTCCCTTCCCTTCATTGCAATGTTTCAAGATTCACAACTCCTCACCCTCATCCTCCCTTTCCTTCATTGCAATGTTTCAAGGTTCGCAACTCCTCACCCTCATCCTCCCTTCCCTTCATTGCAATGTTTCAAGATTCACAACTCCTCATCCTCATCCTCCCTTCCCTTCATTGCAATGTTTCATGGTTCGCAACTCCTCACCCTCATCCTCCCTTCCCTTCATTGCAATGTTTCAAGATTCACAACTCCTCACCCTCATCCTCCCTTCCCTTCATTGCAATGTTTCAAGATTCAAAACTCCTCACCCTCATCCTCCTTTCCCTTCATTGCAATGTTTCAAGATTCACAACTCCTCTCCCTCATCCTTCCTTTCCTTCATTGCAATGTTTCAAGGTTCGCAACTCCTCACCCTCATCCTCCCTTCCCTTCATTGCAATGTTTCAAGATTCACAACTCCTCACCCTCACCCTCCCTTCCCTTCATTGCAATGTTTCAAGATTCGCAACTCCTCACCCACATCCTCCCTTCCCTTCATTGCAATGTTTCAAGATTCACAACTCCTCACCCTCATCCTCCCTTCCCTTCATTGCAATGTTTCAAGATTCACAACTCCTCACCCTCATCCTCCCTTCCCTTCATTGCAATGTTTCAAGATTCACAACTATTCACCCACATCCTCCCTTCCCTTCATTGCAATGTTTCAAGATTCACAACTCCTCACCCTCATCCTCCCTTCCCTTCATTGCAATGTTTCAAGATTCACAACTCCTCACCCTCATCCTCCCTTCCCTTCATTGCAATGTTTCCAAGGTTCACAACTCCTCACCCTCATCCTCCCTTCCCTTCATTGCAATGTTTCAAGATTCAAAACTCCTCACCCTCATCCTCGCTTCCCTTCATTGCAATGTTTCAATATTCACAACTCCTCACCCTCATCCTCCCTTCCCTTCATTGCAATGTTTCAAGGTTCGAAACTCCTCACCCTCATCCTCCCTTCCCTTCATTGCAATGTTTCAAGATTCACAACTCCTCACCCTCATCCTCCCTTTCTTTCATTGCAATGTTTCAAGGTTCGCAACTCCTCACCCTCATCCTCCCTTCCCTTCATTGCAATGTTTCAAGATTCACAACTCCTCACCCTCATCCTCCCTTCCCTTCATTGCAATGTTTCAAGGTTCGCAACTCCTCACCCTCATCCTCCCTTCCCTTCATTGCAATGTTTCAAGATTCACAACTCCTCACCCTCATCCTCCCTTTCCTTCATTGCAATGTTTCAAGGTTCGCAACTCCTCACCCTCATCCAACCTTCCCTTCATTGCAATGTTTCAAGATTCACAACTCCTAACCCTCATCCTCCCTTCCCTTCATTGCAATGTTTCAAGGTTCGCAACTCCTCACCCTCATCCTCCCTTCCCTTCATTGCAATGTTTCAAGGTTCGCAATTCCTCACCCTCATCCTCCCTTCCCTTCATTGCAATGTTTCAAGATTCACAACTCCTCACCCTCATCCTCCCTTCCCTTCATTGCAATGTTTCCAAGGTTCACAAATCCTCACCCTCATCCTCCCTTCCCTTCATTGCAATGTTTCAAGATTCAAAACTCCTCACCCTCATCCTCGCTTCCCTTCATTGCAATGTTTCAATATTCACAACTCCTCACTCTCATCCTCCCTTCCCTTCATTGCAATATTTCAAGGTTCGCAACTCCTCACCCTCATCCTCCCTTCCCTTCATTGCAATGTTTCAAGATTCACAACTCCTCATCCTCCCTTCCCTTCATTGCAATGTTTCAAGATTCACAACTCCTCATCCTCATCCTCCCTTCCCTTCATTGCAATGTTTCGTGGTTCGCAACTCCTCACCCTCATCCTCCCTTCCCTTCATTGCAATGTTTCAAGATTCACAACTCCTCACCCTCATCCTCCCTTCCCTTCATTGCAATGTTTCAAGGTTCGCAACTCCTCACCCTCATCCTCCCTTCCCTTCATTGCAATGTTTCAAGATTCACAACTCCTCATCCTCATCCTCCCTTCCCTTCATTGCAATGTTTCATGGTTCGCAACTCCTCACCCTCATCCTCCCTTCCCTTCATTGCAATGTTTCAAGATTCACAACTCCTCACCCTCATCCTCCCTTCCCTTCATTGCAATGTTTCAAGATTCACAACTCCTCACCCTCATCCTCCCTTCCCTTCATTGCAATGTTTCAAGATTCACAACTCCTCACCCTCATCCTCCCTTCCCTTCATTGCAATATTTCAAGGTTCGCAACTCCTCACCCTCATCCTCCCTTTCCTTCATTGCAATGTTTCAAGGTTCGCAACTCCTCACCCTCATCCTCCCTTCCCTTCATTGCAATGTTTCAAGATTCACAACTCCTCATCCTCATCCTCCCTTCCCTTCATTGCAATGTTTCATGGTTCGCAACTCCTCACCCTCATCCTCCCTTCCGTTCATTGCAATGTTTCAAGATTCACAACTCCTCACCCTCATCCTCCCTTCCCTTCATTGCAATGTTTCAAGATTCAAAACTCCTCACCCTCATCCTCCTTTCCCTTCATTGCAATGTTTCAAGATTCACAACTCCTCTCCCTCATCCTTCCTTTCCTTCATTGCAATGTTTCAAGGTTCGCAACTCCTCACCCTCATCCTCCCTTCCCTTCATTGTAATGTTTCAAGATTCACAACTCCTCACCCTCATCCTTCCTTCCCTTCATTGCAATGTTTCAAGATTCACAACTTCTCACCCTCATCCTCCCTTCCCTTCATTGCAATGTTTCAAGGTTCGCAACTCCTCACCCTCATCCTCCCTTCCCTTCATTGCAATGTTTCAAGGTTCGCAATTCCTCACCCTCACCCTCCCTTCCCTTCATTGCAATGTTTCAAGGTTCGCAACTCCTCACCCTCACCCTCCCTTCCCTTCATTGCAATGTTTCAAGATTCGCAACTCCTCACCCTCATCCTCCCTTCCCTTCATTGCAATGTTTCAAGATTCACAACTCCTCACCCTCATCCTCCCTTCCCTTCATTGCAATGTTTCAAGATTCACAACTCCTCACCCTCATCCTCCCTTTCCTTCATTGCAATGTTTCAAGGTTCGCAACTCCTCACCCTCATCCTCCCTTCCCTTCATTGCAATGTTTCAAGATTCACAACTCCTCACCCTCATCCTCCCTTCCCTTCATTGCAATGTTTCAAGATTCACAACTCCTCACCCTCATCCTCCCTTTCCTTCATTGCAATGTTTCAAGGTTCGCAACTCCTCACCCTCATCCTCCCTTCCCTTCATTGCAATGTTTCAAGATTCACAACTCCTCACCCTCATCCTCCCTTCCCTTCATTGCAATGTTTCAAGATTCACAACTCCTCACCCTCATCCTCCCTTCCCTTCATTGCAATGGTTCAAGATTCACAACTCCTCACCCTCATCCTCCCTTCCCTTCATTGCAATGTTTCAAGATTCACAACTCCTCACCCTCATCCTCCCTTTCCTTCATTGCAATGTTTCAAGATTCACAACTCCTCACCCTCATCCTCCCTTCCCTTCATTGCAATTTTTCAAGATTCACAACTCCTCACCCTCATCCTCCCTTCCCTTCATTGCAATGTTTCAAGATTCACAACTCCTCACCCTCATCCTCCCTTTCCTTCATTGCAATGTTTCAAGGTTCGCAACTCCTCACCCTCATCCTCCCTTCCCTTCATTGCAATGTTTCAAGATTCACAACTCCTCACCCTCATCCTCCCTTCCCTTCATTGCAATGTTTCAAGATTCACAACTCCTCACCCTCATCCTCCCTTCCCTTCATTGCAATGTTTCCAAGGTTCACAACTCCTCACCCTCATCCTCCCTTCCCTTCATTGCAATGTTTCAAGATTCAAAACTCCTCACCCTCATCCTCGCTTCCCTTCATTGCAATGTTTCAATATTCACAACTCCTCACTCTCATCCTCCCTTCCCTTCATTGCAATATTTCAAGGTTCGCAACTCCTCACCCTCATCCTCCCTTCCCTTCATTGCAATGTTTCAAGATTCACAACTCCTCATCCTCCCTTCCCTTCATTGCAATGTTTCAAGATTCACAACTCCTCATCCTCATCCTCCCTTCCCTTCATTGCAATGTTTCATGGTTCGCAACTCCTCACCCTCATCCTCCCTTCCCTTCATTGCAATGTTTCAAGATTCACAACTCCTCACCCTCATCCTCCCTTCCCTTCATTGCAATGTTTCAAGGTTCGCAACTCCTCACCCTCATCCTCCCTTCCCTTCATTGCAATGTTTCAAGATTCACAACTCCTCATCCTCATCCTCCCTTCCCTTCATTGCAATGTTTCAAGATTCACAACTCCTCACCCTCATCCTCCCTTTCCTTCATTGCAATGTTTCAAGGTTCGCAACTCCTCACCCTCATCCTCCCTTCCCTTCATTGCAATGTTTCAAGATTCACAACTCCTCATCCTCATCCTCCCTTCCCTTCATTGCAATGTTTCATGGTTCGCAACTCCTCACCCTCATCCTCCCTTCCCTTCATTGCAATGTTTCAAGATTCACAACTCCTCACCCTCATCCTCCCTTCCCTTCATTGCAATGTTTCCAAGGTTCACAACTCCTCACCCTCATCCTCCCTTCCCTTCATTGCAATGTTTCAAGATTCAAAACTCCTCACCCTCATCCTCGCTTCCCTTCATTGCAATGTTTCAATATTCACAACTCCTCACCCTCATCCTCCCTTCCCTTCATTGCAATGTTTCAAGGTTCGAAACTCCTCACCCTCATCCTCCCTTCCCTTCATTGCAATGTTTCAAGATTCACAACTCCTCACCCTCATCCTCCCTTCCCTTCATTGCAATGTTTCAAGATTCACAACTCCTCACCCACATCCTCCCTTCCCTTCATTGCAATGTTTCAAGATTCACAACTCCTCACCCTCATCCTCCCTTCCCTTCATTGCAATGTTTCAAGATTCACAACTCCTCACCCTCATCCTCCCTTCCCTTCATTGCAATGTTTCCAAGGTTCACAACTCCACACCCTCATCCTCCCTTCCCTTCATTGCAATGTTTCAAGATTCAAAACTCCTCACCCTCATCCTCGCTTCCCTTCATTGCAATGTTTCAATATTCACAACTCCTCACCCTCATCCTCCCTTCCCTTCATTGCAATGTTTCAAGGTTCGCAACTCCTCACCCTCATCCTCCCTTCCCTTCATTGCAATGTTTCAAGATTCACAACTCCTCACCCTCATCCTCCCTTTCCTTCATTGCAATGTTTCAAGGTTCGCAACTCCTCACCCTCATCCTCCCTTCCCTTCATTGCAATGTTTCAAGATTCACAACTCCTCACCCTCATCCTCCCTTCCCTTCATTGCAATGTTTCAAGGTTCTTAACTCCTCACCCTCATCCTCCCTTCCCTTCATTGCAATGTTTCAAGATTCACAACTCCTCACCCTCATCCTCCCTTTCCTTCATTGCAATGTTTCAAGGTTCGCAACTCCTCACCCTCATCCAACCTTCCCTTCATTGCAATGTTTCAAGATTCGCAACTCCTCACCCTCATCCTCCCTTCCCTTCATTGCAATGTTTCAAGATTCACAACTCCTCACCCTCATCCTCCCTTCCCTTCATTGCAATGTTTCCAAGGTTCACAACTCCTCACCCTCATCCTCCCTTCCCTTCATTGCAATGTTTCAAGATTCAAAACTCCTCACCCTCATCCTCGCTTCCCTTCATTGCAATGTTTCAATATTCACAACTCCTCACTCTCATCCTCCCTTCCCTTCATTGCAATATTTCAAGGTTCGCAACTCCTCACCCTCATCCTCCCTTCCCTTTATTGCAATATTTCAAGGTTCGCAACTCCTCACCCTCATCCTCCCTTCCCTTTATTGCAATGTTTCAAGATTCACAACTCCTCACCCTCATCCTCCCTGCCCTTCATTGCACTGTTTCAAGGTTCGCAACTCCTCACCCTCATCCTCCCTTCCCTTCATTGCAATGTTTCAAGATTCACAACTCCTAACCCTCATCCTCCCTTCCCTTCATTGCAATGTTTCAAGATTCACAACTCCTCACCCTCATCCTCCCTTCCCTTCATTGCAATGTTTCAAGATTCACAACTCCTCACCCTCATCCTCTCTACCCTTCATTGCAATGTTTCAATATTCACAACTCCTCACCCTCATCCTCCCTTCCCTTCATTGCAATGTTTCAAGATTCACAACTCCTCACCTCATCCTCCCTTCCCTTCATTGCAATGTTTCAAGATTCACAACTCCTCACCCTCATCCTACCTTCCCTTCATTGCAATGTTTCAAGATTCACAACTCCTCACCCTCATCCTCCCTTCCTTTCATTGCAATGTTTCAAGATTCACAACTCCAACACCCTCATCCTCCCTTCCCTTCATTGCAATGTTTCAAGATTCGCAACTCCTCACCCTCATCCTCCCTTCCCTTCATTGCAATGTTTCAAGATTCACAACTCCTCACCCTCATCCTCCCTTTCCTTCATTGCAATGTTTCAAGGTTCGCAACTCCTCACCCTCATCCTCCCTTCCCTTCATTGCAATGTTTCAAGATTCACAACTCCTCACCCTCATCCTCCCTTCCCTTCATTGCAATGTTTCAAGATTCACAACTCCTCACCCTCATCCTCCCTTTCCTTCATTGCAATGTTTCAAGGTTCGCAACTCCTCACCCTCATCCTCCCTTCCCTTCATTGCAATGTTTCAAGATTCACAACTCCTCACCCTCATCCTCCCTTCCCTTCATTGCAATGTTTCAAGATTCACAACTCCTCACCCTCATCCTCCCTTTCCTTCATTGCAATGTTTCAAGGTTCGCAACTCCTCACCCTCATCCTACCTTCCCTTCATTGCAATGTTTCAAGATTCACAACTCCTCACCCTCATCCTACCTTCCCTTCATTGCAATGTTTCAAGATTCACAACTCCTCACCCTCATCCTCCCTTCCTTTCATTCCAATGTTTCAAGATTCACAACTCCAACACCCTCATCCTCCCTTCCCTTCATTGCAATGTTTCAAGATTCGCAACTCCTCACCCTCATCCTCCCTTCCCTTCATTGCAATGTTTCAAGATTCACAACTCCTCACCCTCATCCTCCCTTCCCTTCATTGCAATGTTTCAAGATTCACAACTCCTCACCTCATCCTCCCTTCCCTTCATTGCAATGTTTCAAGGTTCGCAATTCCTCACCCTCACCCTCCCTTCCCTTCATTGCAATGTTTCAAGGTTCGCAACTCCTCACCCTCACCCTCCCTTCCCTTCATTGCAATGTTTCAAGATTCGCAACTCCTCACCCTCATCCTCCCTTCCCTTCATTGCAATGTTTCAAGATTCACAACTCCTCACCCTCATCCTCCCTTCCCTTCATTGCAATGTTTCAAGATTCACAACTCCTCACCCTCATCCTCCCTTTCCTTCATTGCAATGTTTCAAGGTTCGCAACTCCTCACCCTCATCCTCCCTTCCCTTCATTGCAATGTTTCAAGATTCACAACTCCTCACCCTCATCCTCCCTTCCCTTCATTGCAATGTTTCAAGATTCACAACTCCTCACCCTCATCCTCCCTTTCCTTCATTGCAATGTTTCAAGGTTCGCAACTCCTCACCCTCATCCTCCCTTCCCTTCACATCAATGTTTCAAGATTCACAACTCCTCACCCTCATCCTCCCTTCCCTTCATTGCAATGTTTCAAGATTCACAACTCCTCACCCTCATCCTCCCTTCCCTTCATTGCAATGGTTCAAGATTCACAACTCCTCACCCTCATCCTCCCTTCCCTTCATTGCAATGTTTCAAGATTCACAACTCCTCACCCTCATCCTCCCTTTCCTTCATTGCAATGTTTCAAGATTCACAACTCCTCACCCTCATCCTCCCTTTCCTTCATTGCAATGTTTCAAGGTTCGCAACTCCTCACCCTCATCCTCCCTTCCCTTCATTGCAATGTTTCAAGATTCACAACTCCTCACCCTCATCCTCCCTTCCCTTCATTGCAATGTTTCAAGGTTCGAAACTCCTCACCCTCATCCTCCCTTCCCTTCCTTGCAATGTTTAAAGATTCACAACTCCTCATCCTCCCTTCCCTTCATTGCAATGTTTCATGGTTCGCAACTCCTCACCCTCATCCTCCCTTCCCTTCATTGCAATGTTTCAAGATTCACAACTCCTCACCCTCATCCTCCCTTCCCTTCATTGCAATGTTTCAAGATTCACAACTCCTCACCCTCATCCTCCCTTTCCTTCATTGCAATGTTTCAAGGTTCGCAACTCCTCACCCTCATCCTCCCTTCCCTTCATTGCAATGTTTCAAGATTCACAACTCCTCACCCTCATCCTCCCTTCCCTTCATTGCAATGTTTCAAGATTCACAACTCCTCACCCTCATCCTCCCTTCCCTTCATTGCAATGTTTCCAAGGTTCACAACTCCTCACCCTCATCCTCCCTTCCCTTCATTGCAATGTTTCAAGATTCAAAACTCCTCACCCTCATCCTCGCTTCCCTTCATTGCAATGTTTCAATATTCACAACTCCTCACTCTCATCCTCCCTTCCCTTCATTGCAATATTTCAAGGTTCGCAACTCCTCACCCTCATCCTCCCTTCCCTTCATTGCAATGTTTCAAGATTCACAACTCCTCATCCTCCCTTCCCTTCATTGCAATGTTTCAAGATTCACAACTCCTCATCCTCATCCTCCCTTCCCTTCATTGCAATGTTTCATGGTTCGCAACTCCTCACCCTCATCCTCCCTTCCCTTCATTGCAATGTTTCAAGATTCACAACTCCTCACCCTCATCCTCCCTTCCCTTCATTGCAATGTTTCAAGGTTCGCAACTCCTCACCCTCATCCTCCCTTCCCTTCATTGCAATGTTTCAAGATTCACAACTCCTCATCCTCATCCTCCCTTCCCTTCATTGCAATGTTTCATGGTTCGCAACTCCTCACCCTCATCCTCCCTTCCCTTCATTGCAATGTTTCAAGATTCACAACTCCTCACCCTCATCCTCCCTTCCCTTCATTGCAATGTTTCAAGATTCACAACTCCTCACCCTCATCCTCCCTTCCCTTCATTGCAATGTTTCAAGATTCACAACTCCTCACCCTCATCCTCCCTTCCCTTCATTGCAATATTTCAAGGTTCGCAACTCCTCACCCTCATCCTCCCTTCCCTTCATTGCAATGTTTCAAGATTCACAACTCCTCACCCTCATCCTCCCTTCCCTTCATTGCAATGTTTCAAGATTCACAACTCCTCACCCTCATCCTCCCTTTCCTTCATTGCAATGTTTCAAGGTTCGCAACTCCTCACCCTCATCCTCCCTTCCCTTCATTGCAATGTTTCAAGATTCACAACTCCTCATCCTCATCCTCCCTTCCCTTCATTGCAATGTTTCATGGTTCGCAACTCCTCACCCTCATCCTCCCTTCCCTTCATTGCAATGTTTCAAGATTCACAACTCCTCACCCTCATCCTCCCTTCCCTTCATTGCAATGTTTCAAGATTCAAAACTCCTCACCCTCATCCTCCTTTCCCTTCATTGCAATGTTTCAAGATTCACAACTCCTCTCCCTCATCCTTCCTTTCCTTCATTGCAATGTTTCAAGGTTCGCAACTCCTCACCCTCATCCTCCCTTCCCTTCATTGCAATGTTTCAAGATTCACAACTCCTCACCCTCACCCTCCCTTCCCTTCATTGCAATGTTTCAAGATTCGCAACTCCTCACCCACATCCTCCCTTCCCTTCATTGCAATGTTTCAAGATTCACAACTCCTCACCCTCATCCTCCCTTCCCTTCATTGCAATGTTTCAAGATTCACAACTCCTCACCCTCATCCTCCCTTCCCTTCATTGCAATGTTTCAAGATTCACAACTCCTCACCCACATCCTCCCTTCCCTTCATTGCAATGTTTCAAGATTCACAACTCCTCACCCTCATCCTCCCTTCCCTTCATTGCAATGTTTCAAGATTCACAACTCCTCACCCTCATCCTCCCTTCCCTTCATTGCAATGTTTCCAAGGTTCACAACTCCTCACCCTCATCCTCCCTTCCCTTCATTGCAATGTTTCAAGATTCAAAACTCCTCACCCTCATCCTCGCTTCCCTTCATTGCAATGTTTCAATATTCACAACTCCTCACCCTCATCCTCCCTTCCCTTCATTGCAATGTTTCAAGGTTCGCAACTCCTCACCCTCATCCTCCCTTCCCTTCATTGCAATGTTTCAAGATTCACAACTCCTCACCCTCATCCTCCCTTTCCTTCATTGCAATGTTTCAAGGTTCGCAACTCCTCACCCTCATCCTCCCTTCCCTTCATTGCAATGTTTCAAGATTCACAACTCCTCACCCTCATCCTCCCTTCCCTTCATTGCAATGTTTCAAGGTTCGCAACTCCTCACCCTCATCCTCCCTTCCCTTCATTGCAATGTTTCAAGATTCACAACTCCTCACCCTCATCCTCCCTTTCCTTCATTGCAATGTTTCAAGGTTCGCAACTCCTCACCCTCATCCAACCTTCCCTTCATTGCAATGTTTCAAGATTCACAACTCCTCACCCTCATCCTCCCTTCCCTTCATTGCAATGTTTCAAGATTCACAACTCCTCACCCTCATCCTCCCTTCCCTTCATTGCAATGTTTCCAAGGTTCACAACTCCTCACCCTCATCCTCCCTTCCCTTCATTGCAATGTTTCAAGATTCAAAACTCCTCACCCTCATCCTCGCTTCCCTTCATTGCAATGTTTCAATATTCACAACTCCTCACTCTCATCCTCCCTTCCCTTCATTGCAATATTTCAAGGTTCGCAACTCCTCACCCTCATCCTCCCTTCCCTTTATTGCAATGTTTCAAGATTCACAACTCCTCACCCTCATCCTCCCTGCCCTTCATTGCACTGTTTCAAGGTTCGCAACTCCTCACCCTCATCCTCCCTTCCCTTCATTGCAATGTTTCAAGATTCACAACTCCTAACCCTCATCCTCCCTTCCCTTCATTGCAATGTTTCAAGATTCACAACTCCTCACCCTCATCCTCCCTTCCCTTCATTGCAATGTTTCAAGATTCACAACTCCTCACCCTCATCCTCTCTACCCTTCATTGCAATGTTTCAATATTCACAACTCCTCACCCTCATCCTCCCTTCCCTTCATTGCAATGTTTCAAGATTCACAACTCCTCACCTCATCCTCCCTTCCCTTCATTGCAATGTTTCAAGATTCACAACTCCTCACCCTCATCCTACCTTCCCTTCATTGCAATGTTTCAAGATTCACAACTCCTCACCCTCATCCTCCCTTCCTTTCATTCCACTGTTTCAAGATTCACAACTCCAACACCCTCATCCTCCCTTCCCTTCATTGCAATGTTTCAAGATTCGCAACTCCTCACCCTCATCCTCCCTTCCCTTCATTGCAATGTTTCAAGATTCACAACTCCTCACCCTCATCCTCCCTTTCCTTCATTGCAATGTTTCAAGGTTCGCAACTCCTCACCCTCATCCAACCTTCCCTTCATTGCAATGTTTCAAGATTCACAACTCCTCACCCTCATCCTTCCTTCCCTTCATTGCAATGTTTCAAGATTCACAACTTCTCACCCTCATCCTCCCTTCCCTTCATTGCAATGTTTCAAGGTTCGCAACTCCTCACCCTCATCCTCCCTTCCCTTCATTGCAATGTTTCAAGGTTCGCAATTCCTCACCCTCACCCTCCCTTCCCTTCATTGCAATGTTTCAAGGTTCGCAACTCCTCACCCTCACCCTCCCTTCCCTTCATTGCAATGTTTCAAGATTCGCAACTCCTCACCCTCATCCTCCCTTCCCTTCATTGCAATGTTTCAAGATTCACAACTCCTCACCCTCATCCTCCCTTCCCTTCATTGCAATGTTTCAAGATTCACAACTCCACACCCTCATCCTCCCTTTCCTTCATTGCAATGTTTCAAGGTTCGCAACTCCTCACCCTCATCCTCCCTTCCCTTCATTGCAATGTTTCAAGATTCACAACTCCTCACCCTCATCCTCCCTTCCCTTCATTGCAATGTTTCAAGATTCACAACTCCTCACCCTCATCCTCCCTTTCCTTCATTGCAATGTTTCAAGGTTCGCAACTCCTCACCCTCATCCTCCCTTCCCTTCATTGCAATGTTTCAAGATTCACAACTCCTCACCCTCATCCTCCCTTCCCTTCATTGCAATGTTTCAAGATTCACAACTCCTCACCCTCATCCTCCCTTCCCTTCATTGCAATGGTTCAAGATTCACAACTCCTCACCCTCATCCTCCCTTCCCTTCATTGCAATGTTTCAAGATTCACAACTCCTCACCCTCATCCTCCCTTCCTTTCATTGCAATGTTTCAAGATTCACAACTCCAACACCCTCATCCTCCCTTCCCTTCATTGCAATGTTTCAAGATTCGCAACTCCTCACCCTCATCCTCCCTTCCCTTCATTGCAATGTTTCAAGATTCACAACTCCTCACCCTCATCCTCCCTTCCCTTCATTGCAATGTTTCAAGATTCGCAACTCCTCACCCTCATCCTCCCTTCCCTTCATTGTAATGTTTCAAGATTCGCAACTCCTCACCCTCATCCTCCCTTCCCTTCATTGCAATGTTTCAAGATTCACAACTCCTCACCCTCATCCTTCCTTCCCTTCATTGCAATGTTTCAAGATTCACAACTTCTCACCCTCATCCTCCCTTCCCTTCATTGCAATGTTTCAAGGTTCGCAACTCCTCACCCTCATCCTCCCTTCCCTTCATTGCAATGTTTCAAGGTTCGCAATTCCTCACCCTCATCCTCCCTTCCCTTCATTGCAATGTTTCAATATTCACAACTCCTCACCCTCATCCTCCCTTCCCTTCATTGCAATGTTTCAAGGTTCGCAACTCCTCACCCTCATCCTCCCTTCCCTTTATTGCAATGTTTCAAGATTTACAACTCCTCACCCTCATCCTCCCTTCCCTTCATTGCAATGTTTCAAGATTCGCAACTCCTCACCCTCATCCTCCCTTCCCTTCATTGTAATGTTTCAAGATTCGCAACTCCTCACCCTCATCCTCCCTTCCCTTCATTGCAATGTTTCAAGATTCACAACTCCTCACCCTCATCCTTCCTTCCCTTCATTGCAATGTTTCAAGATTCACAACTCCTCACCCTCATCCTCCCTTTCCTTCATTGCAATGTTTCAAGGTTCGCAACTCCTCACCCTCATCCTCCCTTCCCTTCATTGCAATGTTTCAAGATTCACAACTCCTCACCCTCATCCTCCCTTCCCTTCATTGCAATGTTTCAAGATTCACAACTCCTCACCCTCATCCTCCCTTCCCTTCATTGCAATGTTTCAAGATTCACAACTCCTCACCCTCATCCTCCCTTCCCTTCATTGCAATGTTTCCAAGGTTCACAACTCCTCACCCTCATCCTCCCTTCCCTTCATTGCAATGTTTCAAGATTCAAAATTCCTCACCCTCATCCTCGCTTCCCTTCATTGCAATGTTTCAATATTCACAACTCCTCACTCTCATCCTCCCTTCCCTTCATTGCAATATTTCAAGGTTCGCAACTCCTCACCCTCATCCTCCCTTCCCTTTATTGCAATGTTTCAAGATTCACAACTCCTCACCCTCATCCTTCCTTCCCTTCATTGCAATGTTTCAAGATTCACAACTTCTCACCCTCATCCTCCCTTCCCTTCATTGCAATGTTTCAAGGTTCGCAACTCCTCACCCTCATCCTCCCTTCCCTTCATTGCAATGTTTCAAGGTTCGCAATTCCTCACCCTCATCCTCCCTTCCCTTCATTGCAATGTTTCAATATTCACAACTCCTCACCCTCATCCTCCCTTCCCTTCATTGCAATGTTTCAAGATTCACAACTCCTCACCCTCATCCTCCCTTCCCTTCATTGCAATGTTTCAAGATTCGCAACTCCTCACCCTCATCCTCCCTTTCCTTCATTGCAATGTTTCAAGGTTCGCAACTCCTCACCCTCATCCTCCCTTCCCTTCATTGCAATGTTTCAAGATTCACAACTCCTCATCCTCATCCTCCCTTCCCTTCATTGCAATGTTTCATGGTTCGCAACTCCTCACCCTCATCCTCCCTTCCCTTCATTGCAATGTTTCAAGATTCACAACTCCTCACCCTCATCCTCCCTTCCCTTCATTGCAATGTTTCAAGATTCAAAACTCCTCACCCTCATCCTCCTTTCCCTTCATTGCAATGTTTCAAGATTCACAACTCCTCTCCCTCATCCTTCCTTTCCTTCATTGCAATGTTTCAAGGTTCGCAACTCCTCACCCTCATCCTCCCTTCCCTTCATTGCAATGTTTCAAGATTCACAACTCCTCACCCTCACCCTCCCTTCCCTTCATTGCAATGTTTCAAGATTCGCAACTCCTCACCCACATCCTCCCTTCCCTTCATTGCAATGTTTCAAGATTCACAACTCCTCACCCTCATCCTCCCTTCCCTTCATTGCAATGTTTCAAGATTCACAACTCCTCACCCTCATCCTCCCTTCCCTTCATTGCAATGTTTCAAGATTCACAACTCCTCACCCACATCCTCCCTTCCCTTCATTGCAATGTTTCAAGATTCACAACTCCTCACCCTCATCCTCCCTTCCCTTCATTGCAATGTTTCAAGATTCACAACTCCTCACCCTCATCCTCCCTTCCCTTCATTGCAATGTTTCCAAGGTTCACAACTCCTCACCCTCATCCTCCCTTCCCTTCATTGCAATGTTTCAAGATTCAAAACTCCTCACCCTCATCCTCGCTTCCCTTCATTGCAATGTTTCAATATTCACAACTCCTCACCCTCATCCTCCCTTCCCTTCATTGCAATGTTTCAAGGTTCGCAACTCCTCACCCTCATCCTCCCTTCCCTTCATTGCAATGTTTCAAGATTCACAACTCCTCACCCTCATCCTCCCTTTCCTTCATTGCAATGTTTCAAGGTTCGCAACTCCTCACCCTCATCCTCCCTTCCCTTCATTGCAATGTTTCAAGATTCACAACTCCTCACCCTCATCCTCCCTTCCCTTCATTGCAATGTTTCAAGGTTCGCAACTCCTCACCCTCATCCTCCCTTCCCTTCATTGCAATGTTTCAAGATTCACAACTCCTCACCCTCATCCTCCCTTTCCTTCATTGCAATGTTTCAAGGTTCGCAACTCCTCACCCTCATCCAACCTTCCCTTCATTGCAATGTTTCAAGATTCACAACTCCTCACCCTCATCCTCCCTTCCCTTCATTGTAATGTTTCAAGATTCACAACTCCTCACCCTCATCCTCCCTTCCCTTCATTGCAATGTTTCCAAGGTTCACAACTCCTCACCCTCATCCTCCCTTCCCTTCATTGCAATGTTTCAAGATTCAAAACTCCTCACCCTCATCCTCGCTTCCCTTCATTGCAATGTTTCAATATTCACAACTCCTCACTCTCATCCTCCCTTCCCTTCATTGCAATATTTCAAGGTTCGCAACTCCTCACCCTCATCCTCCCTTCCCTTTATTGCAATGTTTCAAGATTCACAACTCCTCACCCTCATCCTCCCTGCCCTTCATTGCACTGTTTCAAGGTTCGCAACTCCTCACCCTCATCCTCCCTTCCCTTCATTGCAATGTTTCAAGATTCACAACTCCTAACCCTCATCCTCCCTTCCCTTCATTGCAATGTTTCAAGATTCACAACTCCTCACCCTCATCCTCCCTTCCCTTCATTGCAATGTTTCAAGATTCACAACTCCTCACCCTCATCCTCTCTACCCTTCATTGCAATGTTTCAATATTCACAACTCCTCACCCTCATCCTCCCTTCCCTTCATTGCAATGTTTCAAGATTCACAACTCCTCACCTCATCCTCCCTTCCCTTCATTGCAATGTTTCAAGATTCACAACTCCTCACCCTCATCCTACCTTCCCTTCATTGCAATGTTTCAAGATTCACAACTCCTCACCCTCATCCTCCCTTCCTTTCATTCCAATGTTTCAAGATTCACAACTCCAACACCCTCATCCTCCCTTCCCTTCATTGCAATGTTTCAAGATTCGCAACTCCTCACCCTCATCCTCCCTTCCCTTCATTGCAATGTTTCAAGATTCACAACTCCTCACCCTCATCTTCCCTTTCCTTCATTGCAATGTTTCAAGGTTCGCAACTCCTCACCCTCATCCAACCTTCCCTTCATTGCAATGTTTCAAGATTCACAACTCCTCACCCTCATCCTTCCTTCCCTTCATTGCAATGTTTCAAGATTCACAACTTCTCACCCTCATCCTCCCTTCCCTTCATTGCAATGTTTCAAGGTTCGCAACTCCTCACCCTCATCCTCCCTTCCCTTCATTGCAATGTTTCAAGGTTCGCAATTCCTCACCCTCACCCTCCCTTCCCTTCATTGCAATGTTTCAAGGTTCGCAACTCCTCACCCTCACCCTCCCTTCCCTTCATTGCAATGTTTCAAGATTCGCAACTCCTCACCCTCATCCTCCCTTCCCTTCATTGCAATGTTTCAAGATTCACAACTCCTCACCCTCATCCTCCCTTCCCTTCATTGCAATGTTTCAAGATTCACAACTCCACACCCTCATCCTCCCTTTCCTTCATTGCAATGTTTCAAGGTTCGCAACTCCTCACCCTCATCCTCCCTTCCCTTCATTGCAATGTTTCAAGATTCACAACTCCTCACCCTCATCCTCCCTTCCCTTCATTGCAATGTTTCAAGATTCACAACTCCTCACCCTCATCCTCCCTTTCCTTCATTGCAATGTTTCAAGGTTCGCAACTCCTCACCCTCATCCTCCCTTCCCTTCATTGCAATGTTTCAAGATTCACAACTCCTCACCCTCATCCTCCCTTCCCTTCATTGCAATGTTTCAAGATTCACAACTCCTCACCCTCATCCTCCCTTCCCTTCATTGCAATGGTTCAAGATTCACAACTCCTCACCCTCATCCTCCCTTCCCTTCATTGCAATGTTTCAAGATTCACAACTCCTCACCCTCATCCTCCCTTCCTTTCATTGCAATGTTTCAAGATTCACAACTCCAACACCCTCATCCTCCCTTCCCTTCATTGCAATGTTTCAAGATTCGCAACTCCTCACCCTCATCCTCCCTTCCCTTCATTGCAATGTTTCAAGATTCACAACTCCTCACCCTCATCCTCCCTTCCCTTCATTGCAATGTTTCAAGATTCGCAACTCCTCACCCTCATCCTCCCTTCCCTTCATTGTAATGTTTCAAGATTCGCAACTCCTCACCCTCATCCTCCCTTCCCTTCATTGCAATGTTTCAAGATTCACAACTCCTCACCCTCATCCTTCCTTCCCTTCATTGCAATGTTTCAAGATTCACAACTTCTCACCCTCATCCTCCCTTCCCTTCATTGCAATGTTTCAAGGTTCGCAACTCCTCACCCTCATCCTCCCTTCCCTTCATTGCAATGTTTCAAGGTTCGCAATTCCTCACCCTCATCCTCCCTTCCCTTCATTGCAATGTTTCAATATTCACAACTCCTCACCCTCATCCTCCCTTCCCTTCATTGCAATGTTTCAAGGTTCGCAACTCCTCACCCTCATCCTCCCTTCCCTTTATTGCAATGTTTCAAGATTCACAACTCCTCACCCTCATCCTCCCTTCCCTTCATTGCAATGTTTCAAGATTCGCAACTCCTCACCCTCATCCTCCCTTCCCTTCATTGTAATGTTTCAAGATTCGCAACTCCTCACCCTCATCCTCCCTTCCCTTCATTGCAATGTTTCAAGATTCACAACTCCTCACCCTCATCCTTCCTTCCCTTCATTGCAATGTTTCAAGATTCACAACTCCTCACCCTCATCCTCCCTTTCCTTCATTGCAATGTTTCAAGGTTCGCAACTCCTCACCCTCATCCTCCCTTCCCTTCATTGCAATGTTTCAAGATTCACAACTCCTCACCCTCATCCTCCCTTCCCTTCATTGCAATGTTTCAAGATTCACAACTCCTCACCCTCATCCTCCCTTCCCTTCATTGCAATGTTTCAAGATTCACAACTCCTCACCCTCATCCTCCCTTCCCTTCATTGCAATGTTTCCAAGGTTCACAACTCCTCACCCTCATCCTCCCTTCCGTTCATTGCAATGTTTCAAGATTCAAAATTCCTCACCCTCATCCTCGCTTCCCTTCATTGCAATGTTTCAATATTCACAACTCCTCACTCTCATCCTCCCTTCCCTTCATTGCAATATTTCAAGGTTCGCAACTCCTCACCCTCATCCTCCCTTCCCTTTATTGCAATGTTTCAAGATTCACAACTCCTCACCCTCATCCTTCCTTCCCTTCATTGCAATGTTTCAAGATTCACAACTTCTCACCCTCATCCTCCCTTCCCTTCATTGCAATGTTTCAAGGTTCGCAACTCCTCACCCTCATCCTCCCTTCCCTTCATTGCAATGTTTCAAGGTTCGCAATTCCTCACCCTCATCCTCCCTTCCCTTCATTGCAATGTTTCAATATTCACAACTCCTCACCCTCATCCTCCCTTCCCTTCATTGCAATGTTTCAAGATTCGCAACTCCTCACCCTCATCCTCCCTTCCCTTCATTGTAATGTTTCAAGATTCGCAACTCCTCACCCTCATCCTCCCTTCCCTTCATTGCAATGTTTCAAGATTCACAACTCCTCACCCTCATCCTCCCTTCCCTTCATTGCAATGTTTCAAGATTCACAACTCCTCACCCTCATCCTCCCTTCCCTTCATTGCAATGTTTCCAAGGTTCACAACTCCTCACCCTCATCCTCCCTTCCCTTCATTGCAATGTTTCAAGATTCAAAATTCCTCACCCTCATCCTCGCTTCCCTTCATTGCAATGTTTCAATATTCACAACTCCTCACTCTCATCCTCCCTTCCCTTCATTGCAATATTTCAAGGTTCGCAACTCCTCACCCTCATCCTCCCTTCCCTTTATTGCAATGTTTCAAGATTCACAACTCCTCACCCTCATCCTTCCTTCCCTTCATTGCAATGGTTCAAGATTCACAACTCCTCACCCTCATCCTCCCTTCCCTTCATTGCAATGTTTCAAGATTCACAACTCCTCACCCTCATCCTCCCTTCCTTTCATTGCAATGTTTCAAGATTCGCAACTCCTCACCCTCATCCTCCCTTCCCTTCATTGCAATGTTTCAAGATTCACAACTCCTCACCCTCATCCTCCCTTCCCTTCATTGCAATGTTTCAAGATTCGCAACTCCTCACCCTCATCCTCCCTTCCCTTCATTGTAATGTTTCAAGATTCGCAACTCCTCACCCTCATCCTCCCTTCCCTTCATTGCAATGTTTCAAGATTCACAACTCCTCACCCTCATCCTTCCTTCCCTTCATTGCAATGTTTCAAGATTCACAACTTCTCACCCTCATCCTCCCTTCCCTTCATTGCAATGTTTCAAGGTTCGCAACTCCTCACCCTCATCCTCCCTTCCCTTCATTGCAATGTTTCAAGGTTCGCAATTCCTCACCCTCATCCTCCTTTCCCTTCATTGCAATGTTTCAATATTCACAACTCCTCACCCTCATCCTCCCTTCCCTTCATTGCAATGTTTCAAGGTTCGCAACTCCTCACCCTCATCCTCCCTTCCCTTTATTGCAATGTTTCAAGATTCACAACTCCTCACCCTCATCCTCCCTTCCCTTCATTGCAATGTTTCAAGATTCGCAACTCCTCACCCTCATCCTCCCTTCCCTTCATTGTAATGTTTCAAGATTCGCAACTCCTCACCCTCATCCTCCCTTCCCTTCATTGCAATGTTTCAAGATTCACAACTCCTCACCCTCATCCTTCCTTCCCTTCATTGCAATGTTTCAAGATTCACAACTCCTCACCCTCATCCTCCCTTTCCTTCATTGCAATGTTTCAAGGTTCGCAACTCCTCACCCTCATCCTCCCTTCCCTTCATTGCAATGTTTCAAGATTCACAACTCCTCACCCTCATCCTCCCTTCCCTTCATTGCAATGTTTCAAGATTCACAACTCCTCACCCTCATCCTCCCTTCCCTTCATTGCAATGTTTCAAGATTCACAACTCCTCACCCTCATCCTCCCTTCCCTTCATTGCAATGTTTCCAAGGTTCACAACTCCTCACCCTCATCCTCCCTTCCCTTCATTGCAATGTTTCAAGATTCAAAATTCCTCACCCTCATCCTCGCTTCCCTTCATTGCAATGTTTCAATATTCACAACTCCTCACTCTCATCCTCCCTTCCCTTCATTGCAATATTTCAAGGTTCGCAACTCCTCACCCTCATCCTCCCTTCCCTTTATTGCAATGTTTCAAGATTCACAACTCCTCACCCTCATCCTCCCTGCCCTTCATTGCACTGTTTCAAGGTTCGCAACTCCTCACCCTCATCCTCCCTTCCCTTCATTGCAATGTTTCAAGATTCACAACTCCTAACCCTCATCCTCCCTTCCCTTCATTGCAATGTTTCAAGGTTCGCAACTCCTCACCCTCATCCTCCCTTCCCTTCATTGCAATGTTTCAAGGTTCGCAATTCCTCACCCTCATCCTCCCTTCCCTTCATTGCAATGTTTCAAGATTCACAACTCCTCACCCTCATCCTCCCTTCCCTTCATTGCAATGTTTCAAGATTCACAACTCCTCACCCTCATCCTCCCTTCCCTTCATTGCAATGTTTCAAGATTCACAACTCCTCACCCTCATCCTCCCTTCCCTTCATTGCAATGTTTCAAGATTCACAACTCCAACACCCTCATCCTCCCTTCCCTTCATTGCAATGTTTCAAGATTCGCAACTCCTCACCCTCATCCTCCCTTCCCTTCATTGCAATGTTTCAAGGTTCGCAACTCCTCACCCTCATCCTCCCTTCCCTTCATTGCAATGTTTCAAGATTCGCAACTCCTCACCCTCATCCTCCCTTCCCTTCCTTGCAATGTTTCAAGATTCGCAACTCCTCACCCTCATCCTCCCTTCCCTTCATTGCAATGTTTCAAGATTCGCAACTCCTCACCCTCATCCTCCCTTCCCTTCATTGCAATGTTTCAAGGTTCGCAACTCCTCACCCTCATCCTCCCTTCCCTTCCTTGCAATGTTTCAAGATTCGCAACTCCTCACCCTCATCCTCCCTTCCCTTCATTGCAATGCTTCAAGATTCGCAACTCCTCACCCTCATCCTCCCTTCCCTTCATTGTAATATTTCAAGATTCGCAACTCCTCACCCTCATCCTCCCTTCCCTTCATTGCAATGTTTCAAGATTCACAACTCCTCACCCTCATCCTTCCTTCCCTTCATTGCAATGTTTCAAGATTCGCAACTCCTCACCCTCATCCTCCCTTCCCTTCATTGCAATGTTTCAAGGTTCGCAATTCCTCACCCTCATCCTCCCTTCCCTTCATTGCAATGTTTCAAGGTTCGCAACTCCTCACCCTCATCCTCCCTTCCCTTCATTGCAATGTTTCAAGATTCGCAACTCCTAACCCTCATCCTCCCTTCCCTTCATTGCAATATTTCAAGATTCGCAACTCCTCACCCTCTTCCTCCCTTCCCTTCATTGCAATGTTTCAAGGTTCGCAACTCCTCACCCTCATCCTCCCTTCCCTTCATTGCAATGTTTGAAGATTCGCAACTCCTCACCCTCTTCCTCCCTTCCCTTCATTGCAATGTTTCAAGATTCGCAACTCCTCGCCCTCATCCTCCCTTCCGTTCATTGAAATATTTCAAGATTCGCAACTCCTCACCTTCATCCTCCCTTCCCTTCATTGCAATATTTCAAGATTCTCAACTCCTCACCCTCATCCTCCCTTCCCTTCATTGTAATGTTTCAAGATTCGCAACTCCTCACCCTCATCCTCCCTTTCCTTCATTGCAATGTTTCAAGATTCGCAACTTCTCACCTTCATCCTCCTTTCCCTTCATTGCAATGTTTCAAGATTCGCAACTCATCACCCTCTTCCTCCCTCGATCAGAAATGCATTCTACCATAAAAGAGAGGTTTTTTCTTCATTCGCATCATTTCCTAAAAAGATCCAATAGCACGTGAGGAGAAAAAAATTTACGAATAAATCAAATGAATCGGCCTGTTGCATACGTTTCGAAAAAACACACACTGCATACAATTTCCTCCCTATCGCCACCCCCATCCCCATCCCCACACACATTTTCCCTTCCCTCAAATGAAATATAAGATGCTAAGGGAATATTTGGGTCACATTAGCTTTTTCCTTAGAGTTTTTTTTTTCTTAAATCCAGTGGCTATCCCCGAATGGGGGATATCCCCACCGGGGGAGGGGTACTCTTTGCCAATCACGTCCGTCCTCTGTCACAATTTCTGTCTTTGCTCATTGTATATCATTTACGAGATTGAAGATCACATATTTTCTAAGCAGGCCCCGAAACTGAGAGACTCCATGATGCTAAATGTTCCCATTAGATTCATTGATTCCCTACCCCCCCCCCTTCCCTCCCCATAGATTCCCTACCCACCATTAGAGTTTTATGGATACTTCACCAAAAGACACCATACTATTCAAATAGTATTCGCTGAAGAACCTTTCAGTTTACAATGCAGATTTTAAAAAATCGCATTTTCCTCCACGCTGTCGGGATTTTTACGTTCGACTGTTTTCCAACAGAATTATATGTCGTTGGCTGTCCAGTGACCCGAGAGAGTTACGGATGGAGCAATAAGGCTTTGAATACTTTGGGTGGGTTATAGGGTATTATATCTGGAAGAACTTCAGATGATTCTACCCGTATGGAGGATCTTATGCAGACATGTTAGTGGACTTTGACTTCCTAACAAAGGCATCGATATCAGAACAATGCAGCTCCCAGCAAGTCATTGACCAGATACTAAAACCAAGTAAGGTGGGGGGGAGGCATTCTCAATTAGAGGTTCGAACCAAATGGTTGTACTTTCACGCTGCAAAAATCTGACAGAAGTCAGACCCATTAACCAACAGGGTGCTTAGAAACAGTGGAATGAATATTATTTAATAATTGTTCAATTGATCTTGAGAGAGAGTTCCCTACGTCATAAATGATTTCTTTGCATAAGCAATATTTTTATTATCTTACGTGTCTTCCTACATACATGATCATCAAGGAAGGCCTGTTGCAGTGGTCTGCTCTTCCTGTCAGTCTGTCTCTTCCCTTCAGTATGTCTCTTCCTAATAAGTCATGGGCTACGGAGGTCCAACCAGAGTGTACAATTTAGTTCTCCAAGCATATCTCTCCTGAACTACATCTGCTACATCTGGCCACTGCACACCAATTCTAACAAGGTCCTGTTTGACATTGTCTGCCCACCGCATCCTAGGTCTCCCCCTGTTTCTGAGGCCTTTAGGCACACTGTTCATAACCCTATTCGCCAATCTATAATTATTCATACGGGCAACATGGCCAAACCAACGGAGTCTCTCTCTGCACAATATGCTGCGTAAAGGAGGTTGCAGACTCCTTTGCCTAACCTCATCATTAGTTACAAAATTAAACCACCTAATACCCAAGATACTGCGTAAGCATCTGCAATCAAAAGCATCGAGTTTCCTGTTATCTTGTTTACAAAGTGTCCACGTTTCACTACCATAACTAACCCTAGAAAGAACCAAACTATTATACAGTCTAATTTTAGTCTTTAGGTGTATACGCCTATTTCTCCACACTCTTCACAGATTCTTAAAAGTCCCGGCAGCAATCCCTATTCGTCTGTTAATCTCATGCCGCACATCACCATTATCTGTTACATAGCTCCCAAGATAATTAAACTGTGACACCTGCTCAAGACTGCAACCATTCAGATTAACTGAATCACAGCCTGCCTGACCAATTTTCATCTCTTTAGTTTTCTCTCTGTTTATAACAGTGAGCTCGATGCTCATCAGCACTTCCCCCCTCCCCCTTCGGTTCGATCGATTCATCCTGCACATTGTTTGGCAGCTTTCAAACGGTTCTGAGTGTTAAAAGATGATGCAATAATCGTTGCTCCAAAGAATGCGAGAAATCTCCAGCATGTGATACTACTTTGTGAAACCTACTCTACTACCAGTCTCATCAACAGTTCGAATGAAAGAGAAAATGCAACACTGGATCAACACGTAGCAAAAAGTAAAAGTAACTGCTGAGATAAAAACGTTGCCAATACTACGCAAAAGGAAGGAACTCTGTGCAACTAGAAGAGCGGATGATACCAGCACTGTCCAACTGCTCTAAGACCACGAGCCATTTTTTCTTTTGCCAATATTTCGCGGGCCAAAAAAAAGAATAGGATAGATAATGAAAAGTCAGTTCATGTCACCTCAAAAAATTATTTAGTTTATACGAAAAATAATAAGTAATAATAAACCAATATAAATTTTCTAAACCTTATCAAATATTTAATAAATTTAATGGGAGCATTGTGGCCGTAATTGTTGGGCAATAATTTCTTTTACGTCCATATCGATATTTGTTGTTGCGAGCCGAAGTATATGTTCAAGTGTCGAGTCTTTCAAGCAGTTTCTGTATCTTGATTTTAGATGTTTCATATCAGAAAATGCGCGCTCGCAGATATATGTATGTACTTCCGAACATAGAAATTATTTCGAGTCCAAAATCTTTCACTTTTGGATACTTTTCTTTAGGCAAAAGTTTGAACAATTCTATTCCAGTTTCTCTATTAGATGCAATAATTGGGTCGGCCTAAAGATCACATAATTCCATTTGATATTTAGGATTCTACGTTGCTAATATCAATATTTAATGGATTACTGAATAAATTTAAATTGAGGAAATCTTCTATTAAAATCTTCAATTAGAATATCCAATTTAGGAACAAATTTTTCAAAATTAACTGTTTAAGTTGCTTCATTTCTTCGTGAACTCTTTACAAGTTTCAAAATGAATTAAATTATTTTCATGCAAATTTGACTTCAACAATTGTAGTTTGTTTCTAAACCCAGTAACATGATTATAAAGACAGCACACGTTTGGATCTTTTCCTTGTAAGGATTTATTCTAGACATTTAAACAATCTGTAATGTCTGTTAGGAAAGCAAGTGAACATAGAAAATTTTCGTCAACAAAACTTGCTATTAAAACTTCATCGGTGCCCACTTCTGTGAGGAAAAGATGAATTTCTTTTCGAACTGTAAAAATCTCTTGAGGCATTTTCCGGCACTTAATCAGCGAACAGGGCCGCCGAGAGAATTTATGGGACCCTATGTAATATTATGCTCGCCCCCCCCCCCCTTGAAAACTTTTTATCTTTACAAATCATTAATAGCAATTATTCTGGACACAATGATGACATTCAGAAGAAAAAAAGCCTGTTGCGCAGTCAGGCATGCAAAAACATAGGCCTACACAGTTTGTGTCACATAAAACTTTTTAGCATTTATTTTAGGGAACATATTTTGCAAAGCTCACAGCAAGATTTAGGATTTTTGAGTAAATTTAATATAGGCTACATAACATATTATGGAGAAAAACTATGCAATTCTGCGAGTCTTCATTTTTAATTGTCAGTACTGAAAAATAGGCAACAATATTTGTTAAACTTCACATTAGCATAATAGCAGATTCAACACTAAATGTGCCGACAAGAGACTTTTAAACTGTTATAATTTGCAACATGACATACAGACCACAGACGATGTTACTGGAACTCGAAGCATGAACAATGTAATATACCTGATCGCACGTGTTGGGTTTGGGAGAGTCCAACTGTTGCTACTGCTGCAGGGGTGGGGTGGTTAACAGGGAAAATACAAGCAAATGCTGTAAGTTAACGCGGACAAAAGAAGATGTTAAGAAATGGTTCGTTCAACTACTATTAATGAGATAATATGTCATAATCCAACTAGTGTTTCTTTTTAAAAGCATATTTTAACAAATAATGTTCTTATGGAATTTTATAGGATCGATATATAGCCTAACTAAGAATAATTTTTGTAAGAAAAAGTCTGACGGGCCTTTATTGCTGACGGGCCCCTATGCGCTAGTCCCCCTTGCCCCCCCCCCCTGTCGGCGGCCCTGCCAGCGAATATTACTATGTAAAAGCAGATCGCTATACTCAGCATGCAGTTCGTCCAAAAAGGCTTTAAATTTTCAGTGTGTAAGAGAACGATTTCCGCCACGAATTAAATTTGTAATTTTGACAACCTTTTCCATTACGTCGTTTAGTCTCAGCGAAATGCCACACAATGTCTCCTGGTGCACACAATACAGTGAAACATTCGACAATGCACGCGCAGTGAGACCGATTCGTGCTGTCGTTAGATACTTCTCATTACTGCAGCTTCATAAAAACATTTGTTTGATGACGCCACACCGCTCTTAAAAGGTTTCAGAAGTTTGCCGATCGGATTAAAAAGTTTATAGAATATGTAAGTTGAAGATTGCGTATCAAGTAATATAAGTTGACAGAAAATTATAATGTGGATCAAAGATATTTATTTAAAATTTCAAATGAAAACTTGAGTTTGTTCGCGGGCCACAAAATTCCTTGTGCAAGCCACATGCGGCCTCGCTAGTTGGAGAGCGCTACACCACCAAAGATCTACGCAACGTAGCTCGAGAAAAAACGAAGCAAGCGAGCAGGAGTTTGGACGTCTGCCAACAGGAACTGCAGGCGACGAGAAGGCGGCGCATAGCCAACCTAGTGGTCCTAGTGGGGCTTCTACAATGGAGCGGAAATCGACTGGCTGGATGACAACTGGGACGACGACCATTGGGTGGATGACAACTGGGACGACGACCATTGGGTGGATGACAACTGGATGCACGCGACAACTGGGTGGAAAAACGGAAACGGTGAGAAAAATTCCGATTACGAAGACAAATTCTAAAATATCTGCTTCGGCGCAGAGAAATTCAACTCTACTTGGAAGTCCTTTGAACCAGGCACTCTATAAAGCGAGTTTGCTTACATATCAATATGGCAGATAGTACATCTATTCTCTTTAATCCGACTTTGAATACAGCGAATTTTTTAACAAATCTCTTTCTGCTGACCGAAATAATTCTGCGAATTAAACGAACACACTGCGGTATTTCGATGTATTCTCATTAATCCGTTTTTAAAAAAAGGTTTTCGTCTACCTTCTTTAATCCGATAACACTAACGAGAATTTTTGACGAAGTTTGTTCCTTCTAAACGTATAAAATAAAAAAAAATAAATACCCCCTCAAGCAGCTGCTTGCCACAGAGGTCTGACAGGAGCCTGCCAGTTTATATGCCATAGTAGAAGGTCTGAGAGGATGGCAGGACCTCAGCAGAAAAACGACACGAACATCCATGCCTTACCCGGGGCTCGAAACCAAACTGAAAATGAAAGAAACGCACCATTGGAAACCAAGGAATACGGGATTTTTTCTGCATTTTCAGTAATGTGGCTTTCAATAAAACGAAACTTTCAAAAGTAATTTTCTCCTAAAAAAGAACAATCGAAATCTGTCGAATGTATTATTGGAAATCAAAACAGCCGATATTGACAATTTTTCTCGCTAATCCGAAACATTTCCGATTACATTTGTTTCTATTCTGTTTGTTCTAGGTTAAACAATCTGAAATAGAAGTAACGGACTACAGGAGACTAAACTGTATAAAACCATCAGTATTCTCAATAATCCGACTCTCAATAAAACGAACATTTTAAAGATCCTTTTCTTCTGAAATAATAATTGAAAATGAATGTAGCGGGTACAGGTTACCAAAACAAAACGGATTTTAAATCTATTCTCGCTTATCCATGATCGGTTACAACGGATTTTTGCATTCTTTCTGCATATTTTAAGTGAAGCTAACGGAAACGAAAGAACGCACGAGAGAAAAGCAATAAGTTGCATAAAACTATCAGCATGCTCATTAAACCGACTTTTAGGGGAAAGATAGTTTTCTTTCCATTGAATCCTTTTCCTTCATTGAATCTTTGATTGAAACCTTTCTAAACAACGCTTTTTTTTTAACCAAAAGAATCGGTAATCAAAGGGACTCACACAGGAAATTGAAACAGATGATATTTACATCTATTTTTGATACCCGAATTTATTTAGGACGGCTTTTAATATTTTTATTCTTTCTCCTTTCAAATGAAGGCAAACAGAAATCAAAGAACTCTTCCGAAAAACATCCGAAAGGGATCTTCTTCAAACCAAACTTCTTCAGAGGACTTTCAGTATTCTCATCAATCCGACTTGCAATGAAACCAATATTTTATGAGTCTTCTTCTTCGAATGAAACTATCGGGAATCAGAGGAAGTGAGTATACTAACAGAAGTAGTGAGATTCTAGGGGTCCGAACCGTAACCCCCCCCCCTCCCAAGAATCTGGTAATGCCAATATTTTTTTTTTACGTAGTTAAGTGCAATTGTTTAAAAGTAACCCAAAACATGAAAATTTTGGTTTGGTTGTTTGGGATTTTATGGGGCATTCGCAGCTAAGGCTTATTCGCAGCTAAGCTTATGGGGCATTCGCAGCTAAGGCCATAATGCGCCAAACGAGATACATAAAAGGGTGAAGGACACAGGAACCCACAACCAAAGTTAAGAGTCAATACCGTAAAAGATAAAGGACACAGCCAACAGATATAATGAGTACAAAATAAATATGTGTAAAGCAATGAATAGAAAGATACGAAAGGTAAAACCAATCCAGGCCATAAAATTACAATCTATTAAAATAACCTGTATAATGCAAAAAGGCAAAGACAGGAGGTAAAGGGGTGCATCAGATAAAGGATGTCTGAAAAATATCACAGGACTGTGTAGTACACAGTCCTCTAACTCAAGAGAAACAGGACTGTTTACAAAACTGTTGCCAGATTAAGGGTTTTAGGAGCAGTGTTTATTCTTTTTCTTTTGTCCCTGAGAGAATCTAAAGGACATTTTGTTTCTGGAGTGTTTTGTGTACTTCTTGCGCCAAAGTAAAATAAGACTAACTGTGGCGAACAACTGGACGAATTGCAATTCTAAAACAGTATCTAATTGCAAGTGCCTTCCGATTCGATTAGATGAAATTCGAAACAAAGTCAAATAATTGGAAACAAATTGTGTCGGTGATATTTAAGAATCGAACGCACGGCTGAAATTGTTTCACATTAAGAAGATCGAAGAGACGAACCGTTTTTTCCCTTTACAGTCGTTCGGGGCTCATCTGAGAGAATCTGTCAATAAAAGCCAATGAAATAATCATTGGGAATCACAAAGTGAATTTGCAACGATTTGTGAAAAATAAAAAGAGAAGTGACTTGGTGGCTCTTGCAGCTGTTGAGACAGTGACAGTCTCCTCTACGAAGTGGTAGAGGAGACAGTGACAGTCTCCTCTACCAAGTGGTAGAGGGATGCATCTCTACAAGAAAAGGAGAGTAAAAATCTGAGGCCATCTAGTTTTTTCTCCATAATATTTTTTAGTCGATGCTCTTAGTTATTTTTGTTCATCAGTCTTAAAAATTTTATTTCGATGCTTATGTTAAGCAGCAGAGTCGTTCACGACACTTATGACACTTACGGCTTAATTCAGAATACTTAGCTTAATTTTGTCTCTAAATGGTAGCTAGGCCGGCAAAGCCTATCACCTAATTCTTTTGAAAGGTACTAAAGGTGTGCACCACGAGAAGATGGGGTCAGACATTAGGTGCTAGGCTTAGCCTAGAACAGACCAGGCCTAACACCTAATGTCGGACCCCTCCTTCTCGTGGTACATGCTTTTAGTACCTTTCAAAAGAGGTACTCTCTTGTGGAAGTGAACGGAAGGAGAGGGCTGCCAGATCAGTGTGTCCTACTAATCTGGACAACTATGGCTGCTTTTTTTTTCTACTCTGCTGAGGAGTGATTAACCACACAGGGTCTTGGTGCTGACCATATAAACCCACTGGACTGGACAGATATATGGCTCTGAGCTTGATTATGGATCCTGATTTTGCTGCACTGGTGGGCTTCTGTGGAGGGAAAATCTTCCGCTGTGTTTTCTGTTTGTTTGTGGGTTGACAGCCCCAAGTGAATAGATTCACAGGATATGTTTATCAGCTGGTGGATAATCCTGAGCAGAGGTCATCGCAGGCACCTGAACTCTTTGCTTCTATTGGCATCGTCAAATTCTACATTGGAGGAAGTCTTCCAGTGTAGATGGCTTCAGCTTTTAGTAGTGGGGGAACGGGTCTTTGCCCCATGTCTGCGATTAGGGGGCCGTTTGATATTGTCGGCATTCCCTCTCTCAATAAACATAGTTTCTTTAAACATCCTACTAACCATTTTCTCTCCATAGGTAGTTGGAATGTGAGGACTCTGCACAGAGCTTTTTCTCTTGATGTCCTCACACAAGAATTCCACCATTATAATTTAGATATTCTCGGCTTGCAAGAGACCAGATGGACAGATAAAGGTCAGATTCTTAAAAATAATCTTAAATTTCTCTTTTCAGGGAGGGACGACAATAAGCATCACCAAGCGTGGGTCTGCTTCTCAGCAGACACGCTAGTGATGCTCTTCTAGGATATGAGTGCATTAATGAAAGGTTTCTTACAGCAAAATTTCAGCCAAGCATTAAAGAATTGAATGTTATCTGCTGTTATGCCCCAACTGAGGATGCCAATGAGGATGAGAAGGATAGGTTTTACGGACAGAGGTTGGTTCCTTCCGAAGGGAACTTTTAAAGACTGTGACCCGTAAGTACCCACACATGCTCAATGGGCGACAACTGCATTGAGCATGTGGCCAAGCATTGAGAATGTGATTGAGCATGTAGTTCAGTGAACAAATGGCCATCTGGTATGCCGAAACAGAAGTGGGACTCGTCTGTGAACAACACTCTTCTCCATTCTGTAGTCCAATGTTGCCTTGCCTGTCGAGCAATCTGCAATTCTCAGGTTCGGTTCCAAATGGGCAAGAGTAGAGATTATTATCTGCCAAACTTCCCACCCTGTCTAAAGTGAATAGGGGTCGCTGTTGGGCTTGAAAAGGCTGTCGTCCGTCGGATGGGACGTTAAGCCGTGGCCCCGAGTGTGGGGGAGCTACACCCACTCACGTTAAAGAACACACTGGATGGCTTTGACGGGAGGCTGACACTCTTTTCCTAACAGCTGTCTAGTGGGTCCCCTCTTCCAACCATGCTCACACCCACGAGAGGGGGCGGGGTGGCTCAGTTGGTAACGCGCCAGGCTCGTAATCTGTAGTTCCCAGGTTCGAGTCCCAGCTGGGTCAGCGTTGAGATTTATCTCCGCAAAATTTCCCGCCCTGCCCACGGTCAGTAGGGGACACCGATGGGCTTGCAAAGGCCGCCGTCCGTCGGATGAGACGTTAAACCGTGGCCCCGTGTGTGGGAGAGACATACCCTGTGCACGTTAAAGAACACGCTTGGATGGCCTTGACGGGAGGCTACCATCTGTCTCCCAACAGCTGTTCCAGTGGGTCCCCTCCCCCAACCTTCTCTGAGCCTTCGGGGTCCGTGTGACCTGGCCATTTAGCCCATGGTGTGCAAAAAAAAAAGTGCCGCTCAGAGGTAAAACAAACAAACAAACAAACAAACAAACAAACAAACTAGCCACAATTCCCTTAGAGAGATGCAGTACACATTCTGAATTTATCGCTACCAAATCCTATTGACAATAATTACTTGGCACGGCTCAAAATTCAAAAGTTTCCATTGTTTTGAATAAACTACATATACAGACGGAATTAGACAACTATTGTGTAACGCAAATCTCTTCGATAGGTTCCGTTTCCGTTGCTTCACAGCAATAATGTCACTTTTCCTTTTGCGCCAATCAGCACACGAGAGTGACATGTGCTGCCTTCCATTTGATGTAGTACTATCCTCTATAGTGGACGACATCACTCAACCATATTTCCACCAGTGGAGACAGCGTGACCAGTGCTGTCGTTGCAATGGCAGATGTACGACTGGATGTCATACAAAACGTTGTCTGATGGTTCACGGTACCTGTAGCCATCCTCCAATCACTCTGCAGCAAGTCGCTGTGGTGAAAAGGTTGTGAATGGCCCTCCTTCAAAGCATGCGATCTTCAAATCCTGTGTTGTGGTGTGCTGGTCCCGTACCTGTCCTTCGTATCATTTGGTGCTTCACGATGTTTCACGAGCACCGTTGCTCCTTGTTCACAATGCCCCCATATGTGCAGCGATCACTTGAAGGCTGAATCCGAGCTCTCACATATCCACCATTCGCTCTCTCTCTCAAAAAGGCGTCAATTGGACGCTAGGGTCCCGCCGGCATCGCCAAGGCATGTTTCGAACGTTTTTGCAGCACGCACTCCCACCTCACTGCCGGTCGTGCTGTGATGCGGCTCGGCTGGGTGTCAGGTATCCATTCGCTGCATAACTTTCATCATTTGATTTATTTCCTTCTGCAATTTACATATTTCTACTTCCGTTCCTTCTTGGTGTTAAGATTACCACTTGAAGCAAAGCAATCAGTTTTATTGAATTGTGGGATTAGTGAGGTTACCGTACTCGTAACTGATCTTTAGCGAGCGCTGCATTGCTCGCGAAGCTGGTAAACGTTTCCGCCGGTGAATTTATTTTTTACTACTCGCGTGAACAATCATAGCGGAACATTCTTCTGCTGTTACGGAAATATTTGGCGCTAAAACACCAGAAAATTTTCTGCAACCAAAATTCAGAGAAAAGCAGCAATTGTTACGTATCATTTATCACTACAGCGTAGAAAATATTCCGCCATTTGTAAAACCACTGGAATAATCAGTTAAATTGAAATAAATTTTAACGTTACACTATAATTATAAATAACAACTTACAATTTTTATCTGGATTAGGTGTGGTAAAAAATATTTGGTGCTCGCCAAGTCCGTCTTTGTACGGCTTGAGCTTCCCCTCTCAAAACAGTCGCAGAATCCTGCCTTTTGCACTTTGGTTTCTTCAATACGTTTTCAAGTCGTTTCGATTAAAAGGAGTAGAAATTTAAAATGTCGTTTAAAGCAAAGGTTTATTAGAGAAAAGAAGTGCAAACATCTACTCTCTCCCTTTCCTGTAATGCTTTCGTTCGATTTCTGAGTGTTCCATTCCGAAAATATGCTTTAAATAAATAAATTAAAAAATTAAAGAAATATCTATCTTCCTATAGGGCCTTAAAATCTATAAAATAAATCTAAAGCATATCGATGGTGCAATAAGTCACTGAGTTCGTATTCACTTCGAAGGAAGAGAGGGCGCCGATTTGCCTACTCAACAGGATTGCTGGCGCCCTGTCTTCCTTGGAAGTGAATACGAATTCAGTGACTTATTGCACCATCGATCGGCTTTAGATTTATTTTATAGTTTTCAGGGATCCATACGAAGATAGGTATTTTTAAATTTTTATTTTTTTGTCACTAAAAACACCAACCTTCAAAAACTTTCATTTGAAATATGACTCATAGACATCGATCACATCCCCCCCCCCTTTCTAAGTCATGTTTGAGGTAGCCCATGACATTGGGAACGTCACAAGCTTTAATTTGATATACGACTCATTAAAGTCGATACCCGCGAAAGTTCAACTCCCCTCCATTTATCAAGGAGGGAATAGTGGGGCAAAATTCGAAATAATTTTCGACTACCATTATGCGAGCTTTCATTTGACGCCTAACTCGTAACTGTAGGCCTTCGCATTCGGAAGATGTAGTAGAACGACTTTCACATTTCCCGTTTTTTCGAGGGTAAGGAAGCACGCGAAGTCTATTTTTCGTAGCTTCGGACATTTCCCGCGTCAGAAGGTTTCATTCGACGTATCGCTTGTTACTTTCGACCTTCTTCGCGTTCTGGAGAAATAGCTTACTAGTTTTCACATTTCCACCTTTTCAGGGGGGAAGAAAGCAAGGGGATCAACTGTTTTATAGCCTACGACGCACACCCCGCGTCACAAGCTTTCAATTGGTATATAAATCATTGTTTCTCCATCGCGATCGAAAGATATGGTGGACCATTTGTCAAAACCATTTGTCAAATCTACAAACCGACCAACTGACAAATGTCAAAGCCAAAAGCAGTAGGAAGATAGGTAAAAAAAATTAAAAATTTAAAAATTACCTATCTTCCTACATGGCCTCTAAAAGCAGAAAATAAACCTAAAGCATATCGATGGTGCAAATCAGTCACTGAGTTGGTATTCGCTTCAAAGGAAGATAGGGCGCCGGTAATCTTGTTGTGTAGGTAAATCGGCGCCCTATCTTCTTTTGAAGCGAATACGAACTCAGTGACAGATTGCAACATCGATATGCTTTGGGGTTATTTTCTACTTTTTAGAGGCCATATAAGGATATAGGTATTTTAAATTTTTCTCTGTTGCTGCTAAAAACACCTACCTTCAAAAACTTTCATTTGATATATGACTCATAAACATCGGGCACGTTTCCCTCCCTTTTGGAGTCACCTTTGAACTAGCCCATGACATTGGAGACGTCACAAGCTTCAATTTGAGATAAGACTCGTTGAAATCGAACACCTCAAAAATCCTCCCCCCTTTAATCAGAGGGCGAAGAATAGGGGGGGGGGGAATTCGAAATAGTTTACAGTGGTCATCATATTGGTAGTCTTATATAGTTTACTTTTCTGTGGTCCGTTACTTTTATTTTAGATCGATTGATATCGATTGGGATTATTCTGTTCATTCACTTAGAATACAATGGAAATATTTGCATCATCTGGTGCTCCATGATGTTGCGTGAGATGCACTGTTGCACTGTGCTCACATTGAATCCCATGCATACGATGATCGCTCGAAGGCTCAATCCGAGCTCTCTCATATCGACGATTCACTCTCTCTCAGAAGACGTCAATTGCTCATAAGGGTTCGACCAACATTTCTAAGCATGCCCCGAGCATTTTCGCAGCATGCACTTCAACTTCACTACCGGTCGTGCTACGATACGAGCTCGTGGCCGCCCGTATTTATCTGCGGCTGAGCTGGGTGTCGTATCCTCTCGCTGTCTAACCTCGAGCACGTGCACATCTCCGATGGCCGATAGCCTCCTGCGATTTACATCTCTCTGCCTCCATTCCCTCTTGGTGTTGCGATTTCCACTTGGAACAGTGTACTTATGTAGTTTTCATAAGAAATGTTAAGACCTTTTAATTATTCATTCTCATTTGTAAAGCAGAAGTAGCAGAGAATACAGATCATACTTGGAACTACAGAAAGGTAGACATAAGTTGAATAATTGTTTTGTCTCCATCACCCTTACCAGCATTCTCAAGGAGGGGGGGCTGCGGTCCCCTTTCCTCTCCCCCTCCCCTGGTACGTGTTTCCTTAATTTTGAAATACTAGAGGCTGTAAAATAACTCCCCGATGACCATGAGATTATTCTGTGGACAGGTAGAATTGGAAATGTGCCAAAACGAAAGATGCCTATTTTTTCGGACACAGACAATGAAAAACAAATGGGCGAAAATCGCGAAACGTGTTACATATATGGAATTATATTGTTACAAATTTCAAATAGTAAATTGAGCGTGAGTTCGAAAGAATGCTTAGCAACAAAATTATAAACGAACTAATTTATTACCCAATACATTACAAAGGTAAGTAGTGAGTAAAGGAGAGTTCTGGAACAGAGGCGGAGCTATGTTAATCCTATGGGCTCGCCTCCCATGTGTTTCAAGCTGGAGGCGGAGCACATTGGTCAGAATTCTCACATTTTTTTTTTAAGACTGAAGCCAGACAATGGTGAATAGAATACCTCCCTCCAGTAATGTATTAATCCCAAATTATTCAGCTAAATTTCAGATAATCCATTAGTAATTACCACCGACGCCCATCTTGGTTTCACCCTCATCCGAAATTTCTAAGTCCAGACTCAGCCATTTTGAATACTGACTCACCTATTAGAAATTCTGCCTTTCAAAGTATTTTTACCCAATAGCTTTGTTTCTTTTCGTTTCTGCAGGACAGTTTTTTTTATTCCAGTTTCTGCGGGATAGTCCTTCTTCTAGTATAAATACGACATCCATCAGTCAGATTCCTCATTCTATTGTCAGACGTTGACAGTGACGGTTCTCTGCTGCTGCTTCTCCGTGATTTTTTTTTCAACTGTTAGAAGGTGATAGTTCTCCACGTCCTCGTGTAGTATCAGCTATTTTTTTTTACAACTCACTGTTTCATAATGTATCCATGCGATATATGTGAGAAGGCTTTCACGCTCCAGAAAAATCTCATTCGTCATATGAGAAATCATGATGGGAATAACCTGTTTAAGTGCTCTGAATGCAAATCGACATTCTCAAGGAGAGATGACGTCCGATGTCACGAGTTATCCCACACCTCCAGGAAAACCTACAAATGCGAAGAATGTGCCATGGAGTTTGGAAGAAAAGACAATCTTTTACGACATCAAAGAAAGCCACACAATAATAAGCGAAAACGTTCTGAGGATGAAAGGATTCCCCAGAAGAAACAAAAACCAGACCCTGAAGACCCCTGTCAGTTTACAGAAGAAATGAAAAGGACCCTTTCAACACATAAACTGATGGCAACGGATGAAACATCTGTGGACCTCACCTTTTTCCTTGAATCCTCACGGGAGTCACTCATGACACATCTGAAAGATGAATTGACCTCGAAAGGTAGCATTAAATGGTACCTTGTCGTGCAAGTGCGATTCAGGCAAAAAGTTTCTCCTTCTACCTTTGAACACTGTACCCCGTTTTTCCGAAGTAACTGTGTCACAAGCCTACCTACATCATCCCTAAACAGAGAATTGGATTCAGCGTATAAGAAGATTAAGACCTCATTTGAAGAATTTGAAGGAGCACATAGTGGATGGACACTGGATGCCGTACTCCACGCTGAAATGAACATTGGAAAATATATCCCTCTTGCAGGATCTAGTTATATCCCTACTCCAAGAGAATTACTGCTAAAACACGCTATTGTCAATGTATGTAATTCTGACCAAAAATGTTTTGTCTGGTCTGTTTTAGCCTCTTTGTATCCTGCCACAGATAATCCGCAGCGCCTTAACAACTATATACATTTAGAAGACAAATTAAACACATCGGGCTTAATTTTCCCTGTTACAATAAATCAAATATCTAAATTCGAAAAAATGAGCAATATTTCTGTTAATGTTTTTGGATATGAGAAAGAGGTGTTCCCACTCTACATCACACCATTCAGATTTAAAGCGCATGCAAATCTCCTTCTGTTATCGGATGATGAAAAGCAGCATTATTGCTCCATTAAGAATATGAGTAGACTTCTCAGTCCTCTCACCAAACATAACGGTGTACGTTTCTACTGTGATTACTGCCTTCACCGTTTCGCAAATGAATCCCTCTTGAAGGATCATGTTCCCTATTGTCGAGAACATGGACCTCAGAGAGTAGAACTCCCAACTGAAGAAGAGAAATGGTTGAAATTCACAAATTTTAAGTTTCAGCAGCTCGTTCCATACGTGATTTATGCCGACTTTGAATCATTCCTAGTGAAAGTGGACACTTGTATGCCTAACCCTGAAAAATCTCACACCACTATCACGGCAAATCATGAACCCTGTGGATTTGCATATCTTGTTGTTGGACATGATGGCTGCAGCTATAAGCCTCCAGTAGTTTATAGAGGTCCTAATGTAGTAGAAGAATTTTTAGAATGTCTGCTTAAAGAAGAAGAAAACATTAAAAATTTACTGTCGATGATAAAGCCAATGCAGCTCTCGAATCATGAAGAGGAATCATTTCACAACGCTACTGACTGTCATATTTGTAAGCATGTCCTAGAAGCAGATCGTGTGAGAGATCACGATCATATAACAGGTAAATTCCGAGGAGCTGCCCATAATTCCTGTAATCTGAACTTTAAGTTAACCAATAGGATTCCAGTTATCTTGCACAACCTAAAGGGATATGACAGCCACCTTATTATGCAGGGAATCGGCAGAATCAAAAATAAGAAGATTAATTGCATTCCCAATAACATGGAAACATACATAACCTTCTCCTTAGGGACATTACATTTTATAGACTCCTATCAGTTTTTAAGCACATCCCTTGAGAAGCTAGTAAATAATTTATCACCAGATGAGTTCCATATTTTAAAGGAACATGTTGAAACTGAACGGTTACACCTGGTTTTGAGAAAAGGAGTTTACCCCTATGATTATATTGACAACAGTGAAAAGTTTGAACAAATAGTATTACCACCACGTGAAGCACTTTACAACCAACTCACAGAAGAAGCACTAGGGGAAGAAGACTACACCCATGCAATAAGAGTATGGAATACATTCAACATAAAAAATCTAGGCCAGTATCATGACTTGTACCTGAAGACAGACGTGCTCCTCTTAACTGATGTTTTCGAAAGTTTCAGAAAACTATGCATCAGATACTATGAAATCGATCCCTGCCATGTTTACACAGCTCCCGGATTAGCCTGGCAAGCATGCTTAAAAATGACAAATGTAAATCTTGAGTTGATAACTGACCCTACAATGTACCTTTTCCTCGAAAAAGGCATACGAGGGGGAATTTCTGTGATATGTAATCGTCTTAGTACTGCAAACAACAAGTATTTGGACACCTATGATCCTCAGCTACCCTCTAAATACATTATGTACTATGATGCCAACAATCTTTATGGATGGGCAATGTCACAATGCCTCCCTCAAAGCGATTTTCGATGGCTTAATAAAGAAGAAATAGCAGATCTAAATATTACGACAATTGCTGACGATGTGAATAAAGGATACATATTGGAAGTTGATTTAGATTATCCAGTTTCTCTACACGACAAGCATAATGATTATCCACTAGCCCCGGAGAAACTTCAGATTACCAGCAGCATGCTATCCCCATATTGTCAAGAGGTTGCCCAAAGCCTTGGAATAAATACAAACCAATCAGTCGTGAAATTATCCCCAAATCTAAATTCTAAGGAAAAATATGTCCTTCATTATCGAAATCTCAAACAATATTTAGCCTTCGGTATGCAGCTGAAGGAAATACATCGCGTTTTAGAATTTAATCAGTCTTGCTGGCTAAAACCATATATAGAATTTAATACAGATCAGCGGAAGTAAGCTAGAAACGACTTCGAGAAGGACTTTTTCAAACTGATGAATAATGCTGTGTTTGGAAAAACGATGGAAAATTTGAGAAATCGAGTGAAAATTGAATTGACTCAGAGCCCGAAGAGAGTATGTAAACTCGTTGCATCCCCTGCTTTTCATGCTTTTCGTGTTTTTGACAACGACCTCGCATGTGTGCAATCAAAGCTAACTAAATTGAAACTCAACAGGCCTATTTATGCTGGTTTCAGTATTCTAGATATTAGTAAACTATTGATGTATAGCTTTCATTATGACTATATTAGTCCGAAATATGGAGAAAAAGCTAAATTATTGTTCACTGATACAGATTCACTGTGCTACGAGCTTCAAACCGAGGACGTGTATGCTGATATGAAAGCCGATATAGATCGTTTTGACACATCCGACTATCACATTGACCATGTTTTGCATAGTACACATAATAAAAAGGTACTAGGTAAAATGAAAGATGAACTTTCAGGAGTACCTATCAAACAATTTGCAGGCCTTCGTTCAAAAATGTATTCCCTTCAGAGTTTACATGAGGAGAAGAAGACGGGGGAAAGGAGTCCCCAAATACATCGTAAAAAGAACCCTTTGTCACAAGGATTACAGAGACTGCTTAATAAACAAATCACCTTGTCGAGTAGATTTGACAAGGATTCAAAGTAGCAACCATCAACTTCATACAGTGAAAGGTGTAAAACTTGGTCTGTCACCATTTGACGATAAAAGATATATTTTAGAAAATGGTTATGACACCCTTTCGTACGGTCACTACAAAACATTGAAAAAATAACATAGCAGAAAAAACGAATATTTCACTGTGATTTTTAATATGTTTGAGCTATTTATGTAAAAAAAAATATGATAATTTTATCCAAATGTGTGCATATAACCCCCTATATATGTAAAAATATTACATGTTATTTTTTATATGTAGATAGCTGTATGTAAAAACCATTTCCTCTGTTAACCTGCGTTTTTTTTTTTTGTAAGCAGGCTGTGAAGTATAATCAATGTGAAAAAAGCATCATTGTGAAATGTATAAAATTGTAAACCAATGGAAATCATTACATGTGCACGCATTGACATTGTTTCACTAATACTTTAAAATCAATAAATTTTTAAATGAAATATATGTGTCGTCTGAGTCTTATCTCTAGCAAACGAGGAGGTAAACAAGTGGGACTCACGTGACTTACTCCGCGTGCACTTGTGATGCTGACTCACTTCCACCCGCTCATATCCTGTTGGAAGGTCAGACCTCACTCACTGCGAGAAAGCTCTTCTAGGATCCATTTCTGGGATTACACTTATAATAAAAGGTTAGTAATTCTCTAAATTTTCATGGTTTATCAAACATTACTTATAATTTCGTGATGTAGTGACGTTCTCAAGTATTAAGAAGTGATGAAAACATAAGATTTCCTTTCAAAGTTATCGTAACTCGCTTTCTTGCTTGTTACCGGAACGAGCCTCCTAGAAATCAACGTCTTTTTTTTTTTTTTTTAAAGCAATCACCTCTCAAAAGCACCGGGACTTTAATAAATGCTCTGAGTGCTGTGTTTATGAAAAATATATCAGTACGGGATGAAATTCTAATTTTTACTTTGCAGAGACGAGAACTTTACGTAGATTTTTACAGAGAAATAATCGAAATTATTGCATCAGCCATTTAGCGATAAAGTATTTTAGAGCAGATTTTTACTGAATATTAATACTTTAGAATAAAGGATAATTTCCTGTATATAATACAGAGGTGTACAGACGAATTTTATTTCCTACGAATAAAAAACAAAAATAGGATTTTCATACTGTTATTCGAATTACTCACTTACCACTTATTTCAACTGTTTAGTAAAAAAAAAAATACATTTAATTCCCAGTTTTTTAACGACTGAGATAAAAAAAATATGCTTACCTACATTAAAATACAATGTAAAATAGCGAAATTCACCACTTATTTCAACTGTTTAGTAAAAAAAATACATTTAATTCCCAGATTTTTAACGACTGAGATAAAAAAAAAATATGCTTACCTACATTAAATACAATGTAAAATAGCGAAATTCACCACTAATTTCAGCTGCTTAATATCAAGAAATACAGACGATTTCCTGGTTTTTTTTTAGCATTGCACATAAGAGAAAAAAAAGACTAGCGAACGTATTAACATGTATACCTCTGGTACTTAAATATGACATGCTCTGTGTTTCAATATTACACATTTTTTCAGTAGTTTACACATTAATTACTAATTTTTTTTTCATTCAACAGTTAAGTATCACAATTGGAAGTAATGTGCGCAATATTTCCTGTTTAAATGCATCTCTCTACAAAAAAAAGATTTCCTTTCAAAATTATCGTAACTCGCTTGCCTGCTAGTTCATTACATGGCCCGAATCGAGCCACCTCGAAATCAACGTTTTTTTTTTTTGAAGCGATCACTTCTCAGAAGTGGAAGACTTCAATAAATGCACCGAGTGCTGTGTTTATGAAAAAATTATCAGCACGGAATGGAAATCTAATTTTTTTTTACTTGCAGAGACGAGAACTTTACGTAGATTTTTACAGAGAAATAATCGAAATCATTGCATCAGCCATTTAGCGATAAAGTGTTTTACTGAATATTAATACTTTAGAATAAAGGATAATTTCCGGTATATAATACAGAGGTGTACAGACGAATTTTATTTCCTATGAATAAAAAAAAATAGGATTTTCATACCGTTATTCGAATTACTCAGTTAATTCACCACTTATTTCAACTGTAAAAAAAAATACATTTAATCCTCAGATTTTTAACGACTGAGATAAAAAAAAATAATGTACTTACCTACATTAAATACAATGTAAAATAGCGAAAATTCACCACTAATTTCAGCTGCTTAATATCAAGAAATACAGGCGATTTCCTGTTGTTTTTTTTTATTATTGCACATAAGAAAAAAAAGGATTAGCGAACGTATCAACATGTACCTCTGAGACTTAAATATGACATGCTCTGTGTTTCAATATTACACATTTTTTCAGTATTTTACACATTAATTACTAATTTTTTTTTTCATTCAACAGTTAAGTACCCAATTGGAAGTAATGTGAGCAATATTTCCTGTTTAAATGCATCTCCAAATCCGCTTTAAAATATTTTCTTATAATTTAAGGGGAAAATAAAGAATTTTAATTGAATTTCTTTTAACACTATATACTTAATATATTGTAATCAACGTATTCTATATACAAAACGAATTAATACAGCCTAGTTACTGGAAATTAGCATAATGTTGAAGTGCTTTCTACCAAAAGATTAAAAAAAAAATCCTGAATACTTTAATTTTAGTTACATTTTCAGCCACTAGATGGTGGGTGACACAGTTACTATTAGACCTTGGGACAGACGAGAGAAACTTGAACGCTTTGCTCAGAGCGCCACCTAGAGGATTTTCAGTAGTTTATTGCCACCGTACGGAAGTCCCTTTGGTCAAAGTCCAGGTGGTGACGTCATAGGGGGGAAAGCACTGTGCAAAGGGGAATCGGTATGGTGGCAATAAACTACTGAAAATCCGCTTGGTGGCGCTCTGAGCAAAGCGTTCAAGTTTCTCTCGTCTGTCCCAAGGTCTAATAGTAACTGTGTCACCCACCATCTAGTGGCTGAAAATGTAACTAAAATTAAAGTATTCAGGTTTTTTTTTTAATCTTTTGGTAGAAAGCACTTCAACATTATGCTAATTTCCAGTAACTAGGCTGTATTAATTCGTTTTGTATATAGAATACGTTGATTACAATATATTAAGTATATAGTGTTAAAAGAAATTCAATTAAAATTCTTTATTTTCCCCTTAAATTATAAGAAAATATTTTAAAGCGGATTTGGAGATGCATTTAAACAGAAATATTGCTCACATTACTTCCAATTGGGTACTTAACTGTTGAATGAAAAAAAAAATTAGTAATTAATGTGTAAAATACTGAAAAAATGTGTAATATTGAAACACAGAGCATGTCATATTTAAGTCTCAGAGGTATATGTTGATACGTTCGCTAATCCTTTTTTTTCTTATGTGCAATGATAAAAAAAAAACAACAGGAAATCGCCTGTATTTCTTGATATTAAGCAGCTGAAATTAGTGGTGAATTTTCGCTATTTTACATTGTATTTAATGTAGGTAAGTACATTACTTTTTTTTATCTCAGTCGTTAAAAATCTGAGGATTAAATGTATTTTTTTTACAGTTGAAATAAGTGGTGAATTAACTGAGTAATTCGAATAACGGTATGAAAATCCTATTATTTTTTATTCATAGGAAATAAAATTCGTCTGTACACCTCTGTATTATATACCGGAAATTATCCTTTATTCTAAAGTATTAATATTCAGTAAAACACTTTATCGCTAAATGGCTGATGCAATGATTTCGATTATTTCTCTGTAAAAATCTACGTAAAGTTCTCGTCTCTGCAAATAAAAAAAAATTAGATTTCCATTCCGTGCTGATAATTTTCTCATAAACACAGCACTCGGTGCATTTATTGAAGTCTTCCACTTCTGAGAAGTGATCGCTTCAAAAAAAAAAACGTTGATTTCGAGGTGGCTCGATTCGGGCCATGTAATGAACTAGCAGGCAAGCGAGTTACGATAATTTTGAAAGGAAATCTTTTTTTTATAGAGAGATGCATTTAAACAGGAAATATTGCGCACATTACTTCCAATTGTGATACTTAACTGTTGAATGAAAAAAAAATTAGTAATTAATGTGTAAACTACTGAAAAAATGTGTAATATTGAAACACAGAGCATGTCATATTTAAGTACCAGAGGTATACATGTTAATACGTTCGCTAGTCTTTTTTTTCTCTTATCTGCAATGCTAAAAAAAAAAACAGGAAATCGTCTGTATTTCTTGATATTAAGCAGCTGAAATTAGTGGTGAATTTCGCTATTTTACATTGTATTTAATGTAGGTAAGCATATTTTTTTTATCTCAGTCGTTAAAAATCTGGGAATTAAATGTATTTTTTTTACTAAACAGTTGAAATAAGTGGTGAATTTCGCTATTTTACATTGTATTTTAATGTAGGTAAGCATATTTTTTTTATCTCAGTCGTTAAAAAACTGGGAATTAAATGTATTTTTTTTTTTACTAAACAGTTGAAATAAGTGGTAAGTGAGTAATTCGAATAACAGTATGAAAATCCTATTTTTGTTTTTTATTCGTAGGAAATAAAATTCGTCTGTACACCTCTGTATTATATACAGGAAATTATCCTTTATTCTAAAGTATTAATATTCAGTAAAAATCTGCTCTAAAATACTTTATCGCTAAATGGCTGATGCAATAATTTCGATTATTTCTCTGTAAAAATCTACGTAAAGTTCTCGTCTCTGCAAAGTAAAAATTAGAATTTCATCCCGTACTGATATATTTTTCATAAACACAGCACTCAGAGCATTTATTAAAGTCCCGGTGCTTTTGAGAGGTGATTGCTTTAAAAAAAAAAAAAAAAAAAAAAGACGTTGATTTCTAGGAGGCTCGTTCCGGTAACAAGCAAGAAAGCGAGTTGCGATAACTTTGAAAGGAAATCTTATGTTTTCATCACTTCTTAATACTTGAGAACGTCACTACATCACGAAATTATAAGTAATGTTTGATAAACCATGAAAATTTAGAGAATTACTAACCTTTTATTATAAGTGTAATCCCAGAAATGGATCCTAGAAGAGCTTTCTCGCAGTGAGTGAGGTCTGACCTTCCAACAGGATATGAGCGGGTGGAAGTGAGTCAGCATCACAAGTGCACGCGGAGTAAGTCACGTGAGTCCCACTTGTTTACCTCCTCGCTTGCTAGAGATAAGACTCAGATGACACATATATTTCATTTAAAAATTTATTGATTTTAAAGTATTAGTGAAACAATGTCAATGCGTGCACATGTAATGATTTCCATTGGTTTACAATTTTATACATTTCACAATGATGCTTTTTTCACATTGATTATACTTCACAGGCTGCTTACAAAAAAAAAAAACGCAGGTTAACAGAGGAAATGGTTTTTACATACAGCTATCTACATATAAAAAATAACATGTAATATTTTTACATATATAGGGGGTTATATGCACACATTTGGATAAAATTATCATATTTTTTTTTACATAAATAGCTCAAACATATTAAAAATCACAGTGAAATATTCGTTTTTTCTGCTATGTTATTTTTTCAATGTTTTGTAGTGACCGTACGAAAGGGTGTCATAACCATTTTCTAAAATATATCTTTTATCGTCAAATGGTGACAGACCAAGTTTTACACCTTTCACTGTATGAAGTTGATGGTTGCTACTTTGAATCCTTGTCAAATCTACTCGACAAGGTGATTTGTTTATTAAGCAGTCTCTGTAATCCTTGTGACAAAGGGTTCTTTTTACGATGTATTTGGGGACTCCTTTCCCCCGTCTTCTTCTCCTCATGTAAACTCTGAAGGGAATACATTTTTGAACGAAGGCCTGCAAATTGTTTGATAGGTACTCCTGAAAGTTCATCTTTCATTTTACCTAGTACCTTTTTATTATGTGTACTATGCAAAACATGGTCAATGTGATAGTCGGATGTGTCAAAACGATCTATATCGGCTTTCATATCAGCATACACGTCCTCGGTTTGAAGCTCGTAGCACAGTGAATCTGTATCAGTGAACAATAATTTAGCTTTTTCTCCATATTTCGGACTAATATAGTCATAATGAAAGCTATACATCAATAGTTTACTAATATCTAGAATACTGAAACCAGCATAAATAGGCCTGTTGAGTTTCAATTTAGTTAGCTTTGATTGCACACATGCGAGGTCGTTGTCAAAAACACGAAAAGCATGAAAAGCAGGGGATGCAACGAGTTTACATACTCTCTTCGGGCTCTGAGTCAATTCAATTTTCACTCGATTTCTCAAATTTTCCATCGTTTTTCCAAACACAGCATTATTCATCAGTTTGAAAAAGTCCTTCTCGAAGTCGTTTCTAGCTTACTTCCGCTGATCTGTATTAAATTCTATATATGGTTTTAGCCAGCAAGACTGATTAAATTCTAAAACGCGATGTATTTCCTTCAGCTGCATACCGAAGGCTAAATATTGTTTGAGATTTCGATAATGAAGGACATATTTTTCCTTAGAATTTAGATTTGGGGATAATTTCACGACTGATTGGTTTGTATTTATTCCAAGGCTTTGGGCAACCTCTTGACAATATGGGGATAGCATGCTGCTGGTAATCTGAAGTTTCTCCGGGGCTAGTGGATAATCATTATGCTTGTCGTGTAGAGAAACTGGATAATCTAAATCAACTTCCAATATGTATCCTTTATTCACATCGTCAGCAATTGTCGTAATATTTAGATCTGCTATTTCTTCTTTATTAAGCCATCGAAAATCGCTTTGAGGGAGGCATTGTGACATTGCCCATCCATAAAGATTGTTGGCATCATAGTACATAATGTATTTAGAGGGTAGCTGAGGATCATAGGTGTCCAAATACTTGTTGTTTGCAGTACTAAGACGATTACATATCACAGAAATTCCCCCTCGTATGCCTTTTTCGAGGAAAAGGTACATTGTAGGGTCAGTTATCAACTCAAGATTTACATTTGTCATTTTTAAGCATGCTTGCCAGGCTAATCCGGGAGCTGTGTAAACATGGCAGGGATCGATTTCATAGTATCTGATGCATAGTTTTCTGAAACTTTCGAAAACATCAGTTAAGAGGAGCACGTCTGTCTTCAGGTACAAGTCATGATACTGGCCTAGATTTTTTATGTTGAATGTATTCCATACTCTTATTGCATGGGTGTAGTCTTCTTCCCCTAGTGCTTCTTCTGTGAGTTGGTTGTAAAGTGCTTCACGTGGTGGTAATACTATTTGTTCAAACTTTTCACTGTTGTCAATATAATCATAGGGGTAAACTCCTTTTCTCAAAACCAGGTGTAACCGTTCAGTTTCAACATGTTCCTTTAAAATATGGAACTCATCTGGTGATAAATTATTTACTAGCTTCTCAAGGGATGTGCTTAAAAACTGATAGGAGTCTATAAAATGTAATGTCCCTAAGGAGAAGGTTATGTATGTTTCCATGTTATTGGGAATGCAATTAATCTTCTTATTTTTGATTCTGCCGATTCCCTGCATAATAAGGTGGCTGTCATATCCCTTTAGGTTGTGCAAGATAACTGGAATCCTATTGGTTAACTTAAAGTTCAGATTACAGGAATTATGGGCAGCTCCTCGGAATTTACCTGTTATATGATCGTGATCTCTCACACGATCTGCTTCTAGGACATGCTTACAAATATGACAGTCAGTAGCGTTGTGAAATGATTCCTCTTCATGATTCGAGAGCTGCATTGGCTTTATCATCGACAGTAAATTTTTAATGTTTTCTTCTTCTTTAAGCAGACATTCTAAAAATTCTTCTACTACATTAGGACCTCTATAAACTACTGGAGGCTTATAGCTGCAGCCATCATGTCCAACAACAAGATATGCAAATCCACAGGGTTCATGATTTGCCGTGATAGTGGTGTGAGATTTTTCAGGGTTAGGCATACAAGTGTCCACTTTCACTAGGAATGATTCAAAGTCGGCATAAATCACGTATGGAACGAGCTGCTGAAACTTAAAATTTGTGAATTTCAACCATTTCTCTTCTTCAGTTGGGAGTTCTACTCTCTGAGGTCCATGTTCTCGACAATAGGGAACATGATCCTTCAAGAGGGATTCATTTGCGAAACGGTGAAGGCAGTAATCACAGTAGAAACGTACACCGTTATGTTTGGTGAGAGGACTGAGAAGTCTACTCATATTCTTAATGGAGCAATAATGCTGCTTTTCATCATCCGATAACAGAAGGAGATTTGCATGCGCTTTAAATCTGAATGGTGTGATGTAGAGTGGGAACACCTCTTTCTCATATCCAAAAACATTAACAGAAATATTGTTCATTTTTTCGAATTTAGATACACAGAGAGACATACCCTGTGCACGTTAAAGAACACGCTTGGATGGCCTTGACGGGAGGCTACCATCTGTCTCCCAACAGCTGTTCCAGTGGGTCCCCTCCCCCAACCTTCTCTGAGCCTTCGGGGTCCGTGTGACCTGGCCATTTAGCCCATGGTGTGCAAAAAAAAAAGTGCCGCTCAGAGGTAAAACAAACAAACAAACAAACAAACAAACAAACAAACTAGCCACAATTCCCTTAGAGAGATGCAGTACACATTCTGAATTTATCGCTACCAAATCCTATTGACAATAATTACTTGGCACGGCTCAAAATTCAAAAGTTTCCATTGTTTTGAATAAACTACATATACAGACGGAATTAGACAACTATTGTGTAACGCAAATCTCTTCGATAGGTTCCGTTTCCGTTGCTTCACAGCAATAATGTCACTTTTCCTTTTGCGCCAATCAGCACACGAGAGTGACATGTGCTGCCTTCCATTTGATGTAGTACTATCCTCTATAGTGGACGACATCACTCAACCATATTTCCACCAGTGGAGACAGCGTGACCAGTGCTGTCGTTGCAATGGCAGATGTACGACTGGATGTCATACAAAACGTTGTCTGATGGTTCACGGTACCTGTAGCCATCCTCCAATCACTCTGCAGCAAGTCGCTGTGGTGAAAAGGTTGTGAATGGCCCTCCTTCAAAGCATGCGATCTTCAAATCCTGTGTTGTGGTGTGCTGGTCCCGTACCTGTCCTTCGTATCATTTGGTGCTTCACGATGTTTCACGAGCACCGTTGCTCCTTGTTCACAATGCCCCCATATGTGCAGCGATCACTTGAAGGCTGAATCCGAGCTCTCACATATCCACCATTCGCTCTCTCTCTCAAAAAGGCGTCAATTGGACGCTAGGGTCCCGCCGGCATCGCCAAGGCATGTTTCGAACGTTTTTGCAGCACGCACTCCCACCTCACTGCCGGTCGTGCTGTGATGCGGCTCGGCTGGGTGTCAGGTATCCATTCGCTGCATAACTTTCATCATTTGATTTATTTCCTTCTGCAATTTACATATTTCTACTTCCGTTCCTTCTTGGTGTTAAGATTACCACTTGAAGCAAAGCAATCAGTTTTATTGAATTGTGGGATTAGTGAGGTTACCGTACTCGTAACTGATCTTTAGCGAGCGCTGCATTGCTCGCGAAGCTGGTAAACGTTTCCGCCGGTGAATTTATTTTTTACTACTCGCGTGAACAATCATAGCGGAACATTCTTCTGCTGTTACGGAAATATTTGGCGCTAAAACACCAGAAAATTTTCTGCAACCAAAATTCAGAGAAAAGCAGCAATTGTTACGTATCATTTATCACTACAGCGTAGAAAATATTCCGCCATTTGTAAAACCACTGGAATAATCAGTTAAATTGAAATAAATTTTAACGTTACACTATAATTATAAATAACAACTTACAATTTTTATCTGGATTAGGTGTGGTAAAAAATATTTGGTGCTCGCCAAGTCCGTCTTTGTACGGCTTGAGCTTCCCCTCTCAAAACAGTCGCAGAATCCTGCCTTTTGCACTTTGGTTTCTTCAATACGTTTTCAAGTCGTTTCGATTAAAAGGAGTAGAAATTTAAAATGTCGTTTAAAGCAAAGGTTTATTAGAGAAAAGAAGTGCAAACATCTACTCTCTCCCTTTCCTGTAATGCTTTCGTTCGATTTCTGAGTGTTCCATTCCGAAAATATGCTTTAAATAAATAAATTAAAAAATTAAAGAAATATCTATCTTCCTATAGGGCCTTAAAATCTATAAAATAAATCTAAAGCATATCGATGGTGCAATAAGTCACTGAGTTCGTATTCACTTCGAAGGAAGAGAGGGCGCCGATTTGCCTACTCAACAGGATTGCTGGCGCCCTGTCTTCCTTGGAAGTGAATACGAATTCAGTGACTTATTGCACCATCGATCGGCTTTAGATTTATTTTATAGTTTTCAGGGATCCATACGAAGATAGGTATTTTTAAATTTTTATTTTTTTGTCACTAAAAACACCAACCTTCAAAAACTTTCATTTGAAATATGACTCATAGACATCGATCACATCCCCCCCCCCTTTCTAAGTCATGTTTGAGGTAGCCCATGACATTGGGAACGTCACAAGCTTTAATTTGATATACGACTCATTAAAGTCGATACCCGCGAAAGTTCAACTCCCCTCCATTTATCAAGGAGGGAATAGTGGGGCAAAATTCGAAATAATTTTCGACTACCATTATGCGAGCTTTCATTTGACGCCTAACTCGTAACTGTAGGCCTTCGCATTCGGAAGATGTAGTAGAACGACTTTCACATTTCCCGTTTTTTCGAGGGTAAGGAAGCACGCGAAGTCTATTTTTCGTAGCTTCGGACATTTCCCGCGTCAGAAGGTTTCATTCGACGTATCGCTTGTTACTTTCGACCTTCTTCGCGTTCTGGAGAAATAGCTTACTAGTTTTCACATTTCCACCTTTTCAGGGGGGAAGAAAGCAAGGGGATCAACTGTTTTATAGCCTACGACGCACACCCCGCGTCACAAGCTTTCAATTGGTATATAAATCATTGTTTCTCCATCGCGATCGAAAGATATGGTGGACCATTTGTCAAAACCATTTGTCAAATCTACAAACCGACCAACTGACAAATGTCAAAGCCAAAAGCAGTAGGAAGATAGGTAAAAAAAATTAAAAATTTAAAAATTACCTATCTTCCTACATGGCCTCTAAAAGCAGAAAATAAACCTAAAGCATATCGATGGTGCAAATCAGTCACTGAGTTGGTATTCGCTTCAAAGGAAGATAGGGCGCCGGTAATCTTGTTGTGTAGGTAAATCGGCGCCCTATCTTCTTTTGAAGCGAATACGAACTCAGTGACAGATTGCAACATCGATATGCTTTGGGGTTATTTTCTACTTTTTAGAGGCCATATAAGGATATAGGTATTTTAAATTTTTCTCTGTTGCTGCTAAAAACACCTACCTTCAAAAACTTTCATTTGATATATGACTCATAAACATCGGGCACGTTTCCCTCCCTTTTGGAGTCACCTTTGAACTAGCCCATGACATTGGAGACGTCACAAGCTTCAATTTGAGATAAGACTCGTTGAAATCGAACACCTCAAAAATCCTCCCCCCTTTAATCAGAGGGCGAAGAATAGGGGGGGGGGGAATTCGAAATAGTTTACAGTGGTCATCATATTGGTAGTCTTATATAGTTTACTTTTCTGTGGTCCGTTACTTTTATTTTAGATCGATTGATATCGATTGGGATTATTCTGTTCATTCACTTAGAATACAATGGAAATATTTGCATCATCTGGTGCTCCATGATGTTGCGTGAGATGCACTGTTGCACTGTGCTCACATTGAATCCCATGCATACGATGATCGCTCGAAGGCTCAATCCGAGCTCTCTCATATCGACGATTCACTCTCTCTCAGAAGACGTCAATTGCTCATAAGGGTTCGACCAACATTTCTAAGCATGCCCCGAGCATTTTCGCAGCATGCACTTCAACTTCACTACCGGTCGTGCTACGATACGAGCTCGTGGCCGCCCGTATTTATCTGCGGCTGAGCTGGGTGTCGTATCCTCTCGCTGTCTAACCTCGAGCACGTGCACATCTCCGATGGCCGATAGCCTCCTGCGATTTACATCTCTCTGCCTCCATTCCCTCTTGGTGTTGCGATTTCCACTTGGAACAGTGTACTTATGTAGTTTTCATAAGAAATGTTAAGACCTTTTAATTATTCATTCTCATTTGTAAAGCAGAAGTAGCAGAGAATACAGATCATACTTGGAACTACAGAAAGGTAGACATAAGTTGAATAATTGTTTTGTCTCCATCACCCTTACCAGCATTCTCAAGGAGGGGGGGCTGCGGTCCCCTTTCCTCTCCCCCTCCCCTGGTACGTGTTTCCTTAATTTTGAAATACTAGAGGCTGTAAAATAACTCCCCGATGACCATGAGATTATTCTGTGGACAGGTAGAATTGGAAATGTGCCAAAACGAAAGATGCCTATTTTTTCGGACACAGACAATGAAAAACAAATGGGCGAAAATCGCGAAACGTGTTACATATATGGAATTATATTGTTACAAATTTCAAATAGTAAATTGAGCGTGAGTTCGAAAGAATGCTTAGCAACAAAATTATAAACGAACTAATTTATTACCCAATACATTACAAAGGTAAGTAGTGAGTAAAGGAGAGTTCTGGAACAGAGGCGGAGCTATGTTAATCCTATGGGCTCGCCTCCCATGTGTTTCAAGCTGGAGGCGGAGCACATTGGTCAGAATTCTCACATTTTTTTTTTAAGACTGAAGCCAGACAATGGTGAATAGAATACCTCCCTCCAGTAATGTATTAATCCCAAATTATTCAGCTAAATTTCAGATAATCCATTAGTAATTACCACCGACGCCCATCTTGGTTTCACCCTCATCCGAAATTTCTAAGTCCAGACTCAGCCATTTTGAATACTGACTCACCTATTAGAAATTCTGCCTTTCAAAGTATTTTTACCCAATAGCTTTGTTTCTTTTCGTTTCTGCAGGACAGTTTTTTTTATTCCAGTTTCTGCGGGATAGTCCTTCTTCTAGTATAAATACGACATCCATCAGTCAGATTCCTCATTCTATTGTCAGACGTTGACAGTGACGGTTCTCTGCTGCTGCTTCTCCGTGATTTTTTTTTCAACTGTTAGAAGGTGATAGTTCTCCACGTCCTCGTGTAGTATCAGCTATTTTTTTTTACAACTCACTGTTTCATAATGTATCCATGCGATATATGTGAGAAGGCTTTCACGCTCCAGAAAAATCTCATTCGTCATATGAGAAATCATGATGGGAATAACCTGTTTAAGTGCTCTGAATGCAAATCGACATTCTCAAGGAGAGATGACGTCCGATGTCACGAGTTATCCCACACCTCCAGGAAAACCTACAAATGCGAAGAATGTGCCATGGAGTTTGGAAGAAAAGACAATCTTTTACGACATCAAAGAAAGCCACACAATAATAAGCGAAAACGTTCTGAGGATGAAAGGATTCCCCAGAAGAAACAAAAACCAGACCCTGAAGACCCCTGTCAGTTTACAGAAGAAATGAAAAGGACCCTTTCAACACATAAACTGATGGCAACGGATGAAACATCTGTGGACCTCACCTTTTTCCTTGAATCCTCACGGGAGTCACTCATGACACATCTGAAAGATGAATTGACCTCGAAAGGTAGCATTAAATGGTACCTTGTCGTGCAAGTGCGATTCAGGCAAAAAGTTTCTCCTTCTACCTTTGAACACTGTACCCCGTTTTTCCGAAGTAACTGTGTCACAAGCCTACCTACATCATCCCTAAACAGAGAATTGGATTCAGCGTATAAGAAGATTAAGACCTCATTTGAAGAATTTGAAGGAGCACATAGTGGATGGACACTGGATGCCGTACTCCACGCTGAAATGAACATTGGAAAATATATCCCTCTTGCAGGATCTAGTTATATCCCTACTCCAAGAGAATTACTGCTAAAACACGCTATTGTCAATGTATGTAATTCTGACCAAAAATGTTTTGTCTGGTCTGTTTTAGCCTCTTTGTATCCTGCCACAGATAATCCGCAGCGCCTTAACAACTATATACATTTAGAAGACAAATTAAACACATCGGGCTTAATTTTCCCTGTTACAATAAATCAAATATCTAAATTCGAAAAAATGAGCAATATTTCTGTTAATGTTTTTGGATATGAGAAAGAGGTGTTCCCACTCTACATCACACCATTCAGATTTAAAGCGCATGCAAATCTCCTTCTGTTATCGGATGATGAAAAGCAGCATTATTGCTCCATTAAGAATATGAGTAGACTTCTCAGTCCTCTCACCAAACATAACGGTGTACGTTTCTACTGTGATTACTGCCTTCACCGTTTCGCAAATGAATCCCTCTTGAAGGATCATGTTCCCTATTGTCGAGAACATGGACCTCAGAGAGTAGAACTCCCAACTGAAGAAGAGAAATGGTTGAAATTCACAAATTTTAAGTTTCAGCAGCTCGTTCCATACGTGATTTATGCCGACTTTGAATCATTCCTAGTGAAAGTGGACACTTGTATGCCTAACCCTGAAAAATCTCACACCACTATCACGGCAAATCATGAACCCTGTGGATTTGCATATCTTGTTGTTGGACATGATGGCTGCAGCTATAAGCCTCCAGTAGTTTATAGAGGTCCTAATGTAGTAGAAGAATTTTTAGAATGTCTGCTTAAAGAAGAAGAAAACATTAAAAATTTACTGTCGATGATAAAGCCAATGCAGCTCTCGAATCATGAAGAGGAATCATTTCACAACGCTACTGACTGTCATATTTGTAAGCATGTCCTAGAAGCAGATCGTGTGAGAGATCACGATCATATAACAGGTAAATTCCGAGGAGCTGCCCATAATTCCTGTAATCTGAACTTTAAGTTAACCAATAGGATTCCAGTTATCTTGCACAACCTAAAGGGATATGACAGCCACCTTATTATGCAGGGAATCGGCAGAATCAAAAATAAGAAGATTAATTGCATTCCCAATAACATGGAAACATACATAACCTTCTCCTTAGGGACATTACATTTTATAGACTCCTATCAGTTTTTAAGCACATCCCTTGAGAAGCTAGTAAATAATTTATCACCAGATGAGTTCCATATTTTAAAGGAACATGTTGAAACTGAACGGTTACACCTGGTTTTGAGAAAAGGAGTTTACCCCTATGATTATATTGACAACAGTGAAAAGTTTGAACAAATAGTATTACCACCACGTGAAGCACTTTACAACCAACTCACAGAAGAAGCACTAGGGGAAGAAGACTACACCCATGCAATAAGAGTATGGAATACATTCAACATAAAAAATCTAGGCCAGTATCATGACTTGTACCTGAAGACAGACGTGCTCCTCTTAACTGATGTTTTCGAAAGTTTCAGAAAACTATGCATCAGATACTATGAAATCGATCCCTGCCATGTTTACACAGCTCCCGGATTAGCCTGGCAAGCATGCTTAAAAATGACAAATGTAAATCTTGAGTTGATAACTGACCCTACAATGTACCTTTTCCTCGAAAAAGGCATACGAGGGGGAATTTCTGTGATATGTAATCGTCTTAGTACTGCAAACAACAAGTATTTGGACACCTATGATCCTCAGCTACCCTCTAAATACATTATGTACTATGATGCCAACAATCTTTATGGATGGGCAATGTCACAATGCCTCCCTCAAAGCGATTTTCGATGGCTTAATAAAGAAGAAATAGCAGATCTAAATATTACGACAATTGCTGACGATGTGAATAAAGGATACATATTGGAAGTTGATTTAGATTATCCAGTTTCTCTACACGACAAGCATAATGATTATCCACTAGCCCCGGAGAAACTTCAGATTACCAGCAGCATGCTATCCCCATATTGTCAAGAGGTTGCCCAAAGCCTTGGAATAAATACAAACCAATCAGTCGTGAAATTATCCCCAAATCTAAATTCTAAGGAAAAATATGTCCTTCATTATCGAAATCTCAAACAATATTTAGCCTTCGGTATGCAGCTGAAGGAAATACATCGCGTTTTAGAATTTAATCAGTCTTGCTGGCTAAAACCATATATAGAATTTAATACAGATCAGCGGAAGTAAGCTAGAAACGACTTCGAGAAGGACTTTTTCAAACTGATGAATAATGCTGTGTTTGGAAAAACGATGGAAAATTTGAGAAATCGAGTGAAAATTGAATTGACTCAGAGCCCGAAGAGAGTATGTAAACTCGTTGCATCCCCTGCTTTTCATGCTTTTCGTGTTTTTGACAACGACCTCGCATGTGTGCAATCAAAGCTAACTAAATTGAAACTCAACAGGCCTATTTATGCTGGTTTCAGTATTCTAGATATTAGTAAACTATTGATGTATAGCTTTCATTATGACTATATTAGTCCGAAATATGGAGAAAAAGCTAAATTATTGTTCACTGATACAGATTCACTGTGCTACGAGCTTCAAACCGAGGACGTGTATGCTGATATGAAAGCCGATATAGATCGTTTTGACACATCCGACTATCACATTGACCATGTTTTGCATAGTACACATAATAAAAAGGTACTAGGTAAAATGAAAGATGAACTTTCAGGAGTACCTATCAAACAATTTGCAGGCCTTCGTTCAAAAATGTATTCCCTTCAGAGTTTACATGAGGAGAAGAAGACGGGGGAAAGGAGTCCCCAAATACATCGTAAAAAGAACCCTTTGTCACAAGGATTACAGAGACTGCTTAATAAACAAATCACCTTGTCGAGTAGATTTGACAAGGATTCAAAGTAGCAACCATCAACTTCATACAGTGAAAGGTGTAAAACTTGGTCTGTCACCATTTGACGATAAAAGATATATTTTAGAAAATGGTTATGACACCCTTTCGTACGGTCACTACAAAACATTGAAAAAATAACATAGCAGAAAAAACGAATATTTCACTGTGATTTTTAATATGTTTGAGCTATTTATGTAAAAAAAAATATGATAATTTTATCCAAATGTGTGCATATAACCCCCTATATATGTAAAAATATTACATGTTATTTTTTATATGTAGATAGCTGTATGTAAAAACCATTTCCTCTGTTAACCTGCGTTTTTTTTTTTTGTAAGCAGGCTGTGAAGTATAATCAATGTGAAAAAAGCATCATTGTGAAATGTATAAAATTGTAAACCAATGGAAATCATTACATGTGCACGCATTGACATTGTTTCACTAATACTTTAAAATCAATAAATTTTTAAATGAAATATATGTGTCGTCTGAGTCTTATCTCTAGCAAACGAGGAGGTAAACAAGTGGGACTCACGTGACTTACTCCGCGTGCACTTGTGATGCTGACTCACTTCCACCCGCTCATATCCTGTTGGAAGGTCAGACCTCACTCACTGCGAGAAAGCTCTTCTAGGATCCATTTCTGGGATTACACTTATAATAAAAGGTTAGTAATTCTCTAAATTTTCATGGTTTATCAAACATTACTTATAATTTCGTGATGTAGTGACGTTCTCAAGTATTAAGAAGTGATGAAAACATAAGATTTCCTTTCAAAGTTATCGTAACTCGCTTTCTTGCTTGTTACCGGAACGAGCCTCCTAGAAATCAACGTCTTTTTTTTTTTTTTTTAAAGCAATCACCTCTCAAAAGCACCGGGACTTTAATAAATGCTCTGAGTGCTGTGTTTATGAAAAATATATCAGTACGGGATGAAATTCTAATTTTTACTTTGCAGAGACGAGAACTTTACGTAGATTTTTACAGAGAAATAATCGAAATTATTGCATCAGCCATTTAGCGATAAAGTATTTTAGAGCAGATTTTTACTGAATATTAATACTTTAGAATAAAGGATAATTTCCTGTATATAATACAGAGGTGTACAGACGAATTTTATTTCCTACGAATAAAAAACAAAAATAGGATTTTCATACTGTTATTCGAATTACTCACTTACCACTTATTTCAACTGTTTAGTAAAAAAAAAAATACATTTAATTCCCAGTTTTTTAACGACTGAGATAAAAAAAATATGCTTACCTACATTAAAATACAATGTAAAATAGCGAAATTCACCACTTATTTCAACTGTTTAGTAAAAAAAATACATTTAATTCCCAGATTTTTAACGACTGAGATAAAAAAAAAATATGCTTACCTACATTAAATACAATGTAAAATAGCGAAATTCACCACTAATTTCAGCTGCTTAATATCAAGAAATACAGACGATTTCCTGGTTTTTTTTTAGCATTGCACATAAGAGAAAAAAAAGACTAGCGAACGTATTAACATGTATACCTCTGGTACTTAAATATGACATGCTCTGTGTTTCAATATTACACATTTTTTCAGTAGTTTACACATTAATTACTAATTTTTTTTTCATTCAACAGTTAAGTATCACAATTGGAAGTAATGTGCGCAATATTTCCTGTTTAAATGCATCTCTCTACAAAAAAAAGATTTCCTTTCAAAATTATCGTAACTCGCTTGCCTGCTAGTTCATTACATGGCCCGAATCGAGCCACCTCGAAATCAACGTTTTTTTTTTTTGAAGCGATCACTTCTCAGAAGTGGAAGACTTCAATAAATGCACCGAGTGCTGTGTTTATGAAAAAATTATCAGCACGGAATGGAAATCTAATTTTTTTTTACTTGCAGAGACGAGAACTTTACGTAGATTTTTACAGAGAAATAATCGAAATCATTGCATCAGCCATTTAGCGATAAAGTGTTTTACTGAATATTAATACTTTAGAATAAAGGATAATTTCCGGTATATAATACAGAGGTGTACAGACGAATTTTATTTCCTATGAATAAAAAAAAATAGGATTTTCATACCGTTATTCGAATTACTCAGTTAATTCACCACTTATTTCAACTGTAAAAAAAAATACATTTAATCCTCAGATTTTTAACGACTGAGATAAAAAAAAATAATGTACTTACCTACATTAAATACAATGTAAAATAGCGAAAATTCACCACTAATTTCAGCTGCTTAATATCAAGAAATACAGGCGATTTCCTGTTGTTTTTTTTTATTATTGCACATAAGAAAAAAAAGGATTAGCGAACGTATCAACATGTACCTCTGAGACTTAAATATGACATGCTCTGTGTTTCAATATTACACATTTTTTCAGTATTTTACACATTAATTACTAATTTTTTTTTTCATTCAACAGTTAAGTACCCAATTGGAAGTAATGTGAGCAATATTTCCTGTTTAAATGCATCTCCAAATCCGCTTTAAAATATTTTCTTATAATTTAAGGGGAAAATAAAGAATTTTAATTGAATTTCTTTTAACACTATATACTTAATATATTGTAATCAACGTATTCTATATACAAAACGAATTAATACAGCCTAGTTACTGGAAATTAGCATAATGTTGAAGTGCTTTCTACCAAAAGATTAAAAAAAAAAACCTGAATACTTTAATTTTAGTTACATTTTCAGCCACTAGATGGTGGGTGACACAGTTACTATTAGACCTTGGGACAGACGAGAGAAACTTGAACGCTTTGCTCAGAGCGCCACCTAGAGGATTTTCAGTAGTTTATTGCCACCGTACGGAAGTCCCTTTGGTCAAAGTCCAGGTGGTGACGTCATAGGGGGGAAAGCACTGTGCAAAGGGGAATCGGTATGGTGGCAATAAACTACTGAAAATCCGCTTGGTGGCGCTCTGAGCAAAGCGTTCAAGTTTCTCTCGTCTGTCCCAAGGTCTAATAGTAACTGTGTCACCCACCATCTAGTGGCTGAAAATGTAACTAAAATTAAAGTATTCAGGTTTTTTTTTTAATCTTTTGGTAGAAAGCACTTCAACATTATGCTAATTTCCAGTAACTAGGCTGTATTAATTCGTTTTGTATATAGAATACGTTGATTACAATATATTAAGTATATAGTGTTAAAAGAAATTCAATTAAAATTCTTTATTTTCCCCTTAAATTATAAGAAAATATTTTAAAGCGGATTTGGAGATGCATTTAAACAGAAATATTGCTCACATTACTTCCAATTGGGTACTTAACTGTTGAATGAAAAAAAAAATTAGTAATTAATGTGTAAAATACTGAAAAAATGTGTAATATTGAAACACAGAGCATGTCATATTTAAGTCTCAGAGGTATATGTTGATACGTTCGCTAATCCTTTTTTTTCTTATGTGCAATGATAAAAAAAAAACAACAGGAAATCGCCTGTATTTCTTGATATTAAGCAGCTGAAATTAGTGGTGAATTTTCGCTATTTTACATTGTATTTAATGTAGGTAAGTACATTACTTTTTTTTATCTCAGTCGTTAAAAATCTGAGGATTAAATGTATTTTTTTTACAGTTGAAATAAGTGGTGAATTAACTGAGTAATTCGAATAACGGTATGAAAATCCTATTATTTTTTATTCATAGGAAATAAAATTCGTCTGTACACCTCTGTATTATATACCGGAAATTATCCTTTATTCTAAAGTATTAATATTCAGTAAAACACTTTATCGCTAAATGGCTGATGCAATGATTTCGATTATTTCTCTGTAAAAATCTACGTAAAGTTCTCGTCTCTGCAAATAAAAAAAAATTAGATTTCCATTCCGTGCTGATAATTTTCTCATAAACACAGCACTCGGTGCATTTATTGAAGTCTTCCACTTCTGAGAAGTGATCGCTTCAAAAAAAAAAACGTTGATTTCGAGGTGGCTCGATTCGGGCCATGTAATGAACTAGCAGGCAAGCGAGTTACGATAATTTTGAAAGGAAATCTTTTTTTTATAGAGAGATGCATTTAAACAGGAAATATTGCGCACATTACTTCCAATTGTGATACTTAACTGTTGAATGAAAAAAAAATTAGTAATTAATGTGTAAACTACTGAAAAAATGTGTAATATTGAAACACAGAGCATGTCATATTTAAGTACCAGAGGTATACATGTTAATACGTTCGCTAGTCTTTTTTTTCTCTTATCTGCAATGCTAAAAAAAAAAACAGGAAATCGTCTGTATTTCTTGATATTAAGCAGCTGAAATTAGTGGTGAATTTCGCTATTTTACATTGTATTTAATGTAGGTAAGCATATTTTTTTTATCTCAGTCGTTAAAAATCTGGGAATTAAATGTATTTTTTTTACTAAACAGTTGAAATAAGTGGTGAATTTCGCTATTTTACATTGTATTTTAATGTAGGTAAGCATATTTTTTTTATCTCAGTCGTTAAAAAACTGGGAATTAAATGTATTTTTTTTTTTACTAAACAGTTGAAATAAGTGGTAAGTGAGTAATTCGAATAACAGTATGAAAATCCTATTTTTGTTTTTTATTCGTAGGAAATAAAATTCGTCTGTACACCTCTGTATTATATACAGGAAATTATCCTTTATTCTAAAGTATTAATATTCAGTAAAAATCTGCTCTAAAATACTTTATCGCTAAATGGCTGATGCAATAATTTCGATTATTTCTCTGTAAAAATCTACGTAAAGTTCTCGTCTCTGCAAAGTAAAAATTAGAATTTCATCCCGTACTGATATATTTTTCATAAACACAGCACTCAGAGCATTTATTAAAGTCCCGGTGCTTTTGAGAGGTGATTGCTTTAAAAAAAAAAAAAAAAAAAAAAGACGTTGATTTCTAGGAGGCTCGTTCCGGTAACAAGCAAGAAAGCGAGTTGCGATAACTTTGAAAGGAAATCTTATGTTTTCATCACTTCTTAATACTTGAGAACGTCACTACATCACGAAATTATAAGTAATGTTTGATAAACCATGAAAATTTAGAGAATTACTAACCTTTTATTATAAGTGTAATCCCAGAAATGGATCCTAGAAGAGCTTTCTCGCAGTGAGTGAGGTCTGACCTTCCAACAGGATATGAGCGGGTGGAAGTGAGTCAGCATCACAAGTGCACGCGGAGTAAGTCACGTGAGTCCCACTTGTTTACCTCCTCGCTTGCTAGAGATAAGACTCAGATGACACATATATTTCATTTAAAAATTTATTGATTTTAAAGTATTAGTGAAACAATGTCAATGCGTGCACATGTAATGATTTCCATTGGTTTACAATTTTATACATTTCACAATGATGCTTTTTTCACATTGATTATACTTCACAGGCTGCTTACAAAAAAAAAAAACGCAGGTTAACAGAGGAAATGGTTTTTACATACAGCTATCTACATATAAAAAATAACATGTAATATTTTTACATATATAGGGGGTTATATGCACACATTTGGATAAAATTATCATATTTTTTTTTACATAAATAGCTCAAACATATTAAAAATCACAGTGAAATATTCGTTTTTTCTGCTATGTTATTTTTTCAATGTTTTGTAGTGACCGTACGAAAGGGTGTCATAACCATTTTCTAAAATATATCTTTTATCGTCAAATGGTGACAGACCAAGTTTTACACCTTTCACTGTATGAAGTTGATGGTTGCTACTTTGAATCCTTGTCAAATCTACTCGACAAGGTGATTTGTTTATTAAGCAGTCTCTGTAATCCTTGTGACAAAGGGTTCTTTTTACGATGTATTTGGGGACTCCTTTCCCCCGTCTTCTTCTCCTCATGTAAACTCTGAAGGGAATACATTTTTGAACGAAGGCCTGCAAATTGTTTGATAGGTACTCCTGAAAGTTCATCTTTCATTTTACCTAGTACCTTTTTATTATGTGTACTATGCAAAACATGGTCAATGTGATAGTCGGATGTGTCAAAACGATCTATATCGGCTTTCATATCAGCATACACGTCCTCGGTTTGAAGCTCGTAGCACAGTGAATCTGTATCAGTGAACAATAATTTAGCTTTTTCTCCATATTTCGGACTAATATAGTCATAATGAAAGCTATACATCAATAGTTTACTAATATCTAGAATACTGAAACCAGCATAAATAGGCCTGTTGAGTTTCAATTTAGTTAGCTTTGATTGCACACATGCGAGGTCGTTGTCAAAAACACGAAAAGCATGAAAAGCAGGGGATGCAACGAGTTTACATACTCTCTTCGGGCTCTGAGTCAATTCAATTTTCACTCGATTTCTCAAATTTTCCATCGTTTTTCCAAACACAGCATTATTCATCAGTTTGAAAAAGTCCTTCTCGAAGTCGTTTCTAGCTTACTTCCGCTGATCTGTATTAAATTCTATATATGGTTTTAGCCAGCAAGACTGATTAAATTCTAAAACGCGATGTATTTCCTTCAGCTGCATACCGAAGGCTAAATATTGTTTGAGATTTCGATAATGAAGGACATATTTTTCCTTAGAATTTAGATTTGGGGATAATTTCACGACTGATTGGTTTGTATTTATTCCAAGGCTTTGGGCAACCTCTTGACAATATGGGGATAGCATGCTGCTGGTAATCTGAAGTTTCTCCGGGGCTAGTGGATAATCATTATGCTTGTCGTGTAGAGAAACTGGATAATCTAAATCAACTTCCAATATGTATCCTTTATTCACATCGTCAGCAATTGTCGTAATATTTAGATCTGCTATTTCTTCTTTATTAAGCCATCGAAAATCGCTTTGAGGGAGGCATTGTGACATTGCCCATCCATAAAGATTGTTGGCATCATAGTACATAATGTATTTAGAGGGTAGCTGAGGATCATAGGTGTCCAAATACTTGTTGTTTGCAGTACTAAGACGATTACATATCACAGAAATTCCCCCTCGTATGCCTTTTTCGAGGAAAAGGTACATTGTAGGGTCAGTTATCAACTCAAGATTTACATTTGTCATTTTTAAGCATGCTTGCCAGGCTAATCCGGGAGCTGTGTAAACATGGCAGGGATCGATTTCATAGTATCTGATGCATAGTTTTCTGAAACTTTCGAAAACATCAGTTAAGAGGAGCACGTCTGTCTTCAGGTACAAGTCATGATACTGGCCTAGATTTTTTATGTTGAATGTATTCCATACTCTTATTGCATGGGTGTAGTCTTCTTCCCCTAGTGCTTCTTCTGTGAGTTGGTTGTAAAGTGCTTCACGTGGTGGTAATACTATTTGTTCAAACTTTTCACTGTTGTCAATATAATCATAGGGGTAAACTCCTTTTCTCAAAACCAGGTGTAACCGTTCAGTTTCAACATGTTCCTTTAAAATATGGAACTCATCTGGTGATAAATTATTTACTAGCTTCTCAAGGGATGTGCTTAAAAACTGATAGGAGTCTATAAAATGTAATGTCCCTAAGGAGAAGGTTATGTATGTTTCCATGTTATTGGGAATGCAATTAATCTTCTTATTTTTGATTCTGCCGATTCCCTGCATAATAAGGTGGCTGTCATATCCCTTTAGGTTGTGCAAGATAACTGGAATCCTATTGGTTAACTTAAAGTTCAGATTACAGGAATTATGGGCAGCTCCTCGGAATTTACCTGTTATATGATCGTGATCTCTCACACGATCTGCTTCTAGGACATGCTTACAAATATGACAGTCAGTAGCGTTGTGAAATGATTCCTCTTCATGATTCGAGAGCTGCATTGGCTTTATCATCGACAGTAAATTTTTAATGTTTTCTTCTTCTTTAAGCAGACATTCTAAAAATTCTTCTACTACATTAGGACCTCTATAAACTACTGGAGGCTTATAGCTGCAGCCATCATGTCCAACAACAAGATATGCAAATCCACAGGGTTCATGATTTGCCGTGATAGTGGTGTGAGATTTTTCAGGGTTAGGCATACAAGTGTCCACTTTCACTAGGAATGATTCAAAGTCGGCATAAATCACGTATGGAACGAGCTGCTGAAACTTAAAATTTGTGAATTTCAACCATTTCTCTTCTTCAGTTGGGAGTTCTACTCTCTGAGGTCCATGTTCTCGACAATAGGGAACATGATCCTTCAAGAGGGATTCATTTGCGAAACGGTGAAGGCAGTAATCACAGTAGAAACGTACACCGTTATGTTTGGTGAGAGGACTGAGAAGTCTACTCATATTCTTAATGGAGCAATAATGCTGCTTTTCATCATCCGATAACAGAAGGAGATTTGCATGCGCTTTAAATCTGAATGGTGTGATGTAGAGTGGGAACACCTCTTTCTCATATCCAAAAACATTAACAGAAATATTGTTCATTTTTTCGAATTTAGATATTTGATTTATTGTAACAGGGAAAATTAAGCCCGATGTGTTTAATTTGTCTTCTAAATGTATATAGTTGTTAAGGCGCTGCGGATTATCTGTGGCAGGATACAAAGAGGCTAAAACAGACCAGACAAAACATTTTTGGTCAGAATTACATACATTGACAATAGCGTGTTTTAGCAGTAATTCTCTTGGAGTAGGGATATAACTAGATCCTGCAAGAGGGATATATTTTCCAATGTTCATTTCAGCGTGGAGTACGGCATCCAGTGTCCATCCACTATGTGCTCCTTCAAATTCTTCAAATGAGGTCTTAATCTTCTTATACGCTGAATCCAATTCTCTGTTTAGGGATGATGTAGGTAGGCTTGTGACACAGTTACTTCGGAAAAACGGGGTACAGTGTTCAAAGGTAGAAGGAGAAACTTTTTGCCTGAATCGCACTTGCACGACAAGGTACCATTTAATGCTACCTTTCGAGGTCAATTCATCTTTCAGATGTGTCATGAGTGACTCCCGTGAGGATTCAAGGAAAAAGGTGAGGTCCACAGATGTTTCATCCGTTGCCATCAGTTTATGTGTTGAAAGGGTCCTTTTCATTTCTTCTGTAAACTGACAGGGGTCTTCAGGGTCTGGTTTTTGTTTCTTCTGGGGAATCCTTTCATCTTCAGAACGTTTTCGCTTATTATTGTGTGGCTTTCTTTGATGTCGTAAAAGATTGTCTTTTCTTCCAAACTCCATGGCACATTCTTCGCATTTGTAGGTTTTCCTGGAGGTGTGGGATAACTCGTGACATCGGACGTCATCTCTCCTTGAGAATGTCGATTTGCATTCAGAGCACTTAAACAGGTTATTCCCATCATGATTTCTCATATGACGAATGAGATTTTTCTGGAGCGTGAAAGCCTTCTCACATATATCGCATGGATACATTATGAAACAGTGAGTTGTAAAAAAAAATAGCTGATACTACACGAGGACGTGGAGAACTATCACCTTCTAACAGTTGAAAAAAAAATCACGGAGAAGCAGCAGCAGAGAACCGTCACTGTCAACGTCTGACAATAGAATGAGGAATCTGACTGATGGATGTCGTATTTATACTAGAAGAAGGACTATCCCGCAGAAACTGGAATAAAAAAAACTGTCCTGCAGAAACGAAAAGAAACAAAGCTATTGGGTAAAAATACTTTGAAAGGCAGAACTTCTAATAGGTGAGTCAGTATTCAAAATGGCTGAGTCTGGACTTAGAAATTTCGGATGAGGGTGAAACCAAGATGGGCGTCGGTGGTAATTACTAATGGATTATCTGAAATTTAGCTGAATAATTTGGGATTAATACATTACTGGAGGGAGGTATTCTATTCACCATTGTCTGGCTTCAGTCTTAAAAAAAAAAAATGTGAGAATTCTGACCAATGTGCTCCGCCTCCAGCTTGAAACACATGGGAGGCGAGCCCATAGGATTAACATAGCTCCGCCTCTGTTCCAGAACTCTCCTTTACTCACTACTAAGGTATAAGACCACACATACTCGTATAACAATTTCAACTAAACTAAAAAAACTAACGAAATTCTTGCCTTCATCAGGAGAAAGTTAAACCTTAAGAAGAACGTTACACATGTCTTAACCTTTCTTCAAATATTTTTACTACCATTCTTTCGATATCTACTCAAAGCACAGATGAAACCATATATAAAACATTTAACAAGCAACGCAGGTTTCTTTGTCGAAATACATATACGTATATTATTGCATATAATAGGAGAGGAAATCGTGCAATAATAAAACCGGAAGAATATTATTAATTCTAATTGTTTGAATTCAAATCGACTCTGTTTCGGATAATATAATAAAACGACACATAGAGGGCTAGAAGTCTAGCAAATTTTATGAAACTCTCATTGAAATAATTAATTTCAATCAAATTACACTGCTCAAAGTGGAAATCGCAACCCGAAGAAGGAATGGAACTACAGATATGTAAATTGCAGGAGGCATTTTGTCATGGAGATAGGCAAATGATCAAAGTTCCGCAGCAAATGGATACGTGACACCCATCAGAGCCATTGATAAATATCGAGCGCTCACGAGCTCGTATCATAGCATGACCGACAGTGAGGTGGGAGTGCATGCTGCAAAAACGTTCAAAACATGCCTTGGAGATGCCGGCGGGACCCTAGCGTCCAATTGACGCCTTTTTGAGAGAGAGAGCGAATGGTGGATATGTGAGAGCTCGGATTCAGCCTTCAAGTGATCGCTGCACATATGGGGGCATTGTGAACAAGGAGCAACGGTGCTCGTGAAACATCGTGAAGCACCAAATGATACGAAGGACAGGTACGGGACCAGCACACCACAACACAGGATTTGAAGATCGCATGCTTTGAAGGAGGGCCATTCACAACCTTTTCACCACAGCGACTTGCTGCAGAGTGATTTAAGGATGGCTACAGGTACCTTGGTCTCCACACTAAGGCCTCCTACACATTACATTTGCCACGTCACAAAGGCGCTGTGATGACACTCGCTGCTTTGCGCCACTCTGCAAACGACGATTGTAGCCTTCACACTTAACGTGCGATCTGCAACAAAGAACTAAGCTCATTGGTTCTTGCTGCAAACAACCTGGAACGCGTGCTTTGTTTTCTCTCCGAGATCTACCGCGCTTTCTGACATTACTTTCACTCTATTTTAAACATCATGTCCAGACGTGTTCCAAGTTGTTTGCAGCGAGAACCAATGAGCTTAGCTCTTTGTTGCAGACCGCGCGTGAAGTGTTAAGTTGATCACGTGACGGTTGAGGATCGCCCTCAGTGTCATGGCCTGTCTTTCTCGTCGGCCTCGCGGAGTGGCGAGTGACGTCACAGCGCGTTTACGACACGGTGAGCAGTAAGTGTGAAGGAGGCCTAACCATCAGACAACGTTTGCATGACATCCAGTCCTACATCTGCCATTACAACGACATCACTGGTTACACTGTCTCCACTGGTGTTAAGCAAGGCAACGTTGGACTACGGAATGGAGGAGAGTGTTGTTCACAGACGAGTCCCAATTCTGTTTCAGCATGCCAGATGGTCATTTGTCAGAATGGTGTTGGCATCGTCAATGCATGATGAAACCTATTCCATTAGCTGCCATACTTCTCCCCACTATGGTACAATGATATAGGGTGACGTCACATATGGCAGACAGACACCTCTGCTCCATGTTTCTGGAGCACTAATGGCGAGACGTTACATTGATGACATCATTAATCTTGTGTCATGACCCTTCCTTATCATTTGCCTTAACTGATTCTGCAGCAGCAGAGTGCCACCCACACACTGCAAGTGCAATCATGTAAAGTCTCCAAGGTGCGAACATTCTCCCATGGATGCCATACTCCCCGGAATTTTCGCCTATTGAGCATGTGTGGGACCTTATGGGTCGCCACTTTTGGCAGCTCACTCCCGTGGTGAACCTGGTACAGTCTTATGCCCAATTGGATACTATTTGGAACGCCATTCCTCAGGACAGCATTATCCATCTGATTGATGGAATGCGAAAACATCTGCAGGCTTATATAACCTCTTCAGTTGGGCCTAATATGTTCCCATGAATCTACAATTCTCACATTCCGTTTTTAACATTTCTCCATCTACCCTCGTAGCATCCATTCTGTCAGTTTCGGCCGTACACATCACTTCGTTCGCGATGTCGCGATTTCCACTTTGCAGTGCATATTGTTTGTTTCACTTCAGGTTTTGCTTTTTTCGTTATACATAAATTACACTATACAACAGGGGAACTTATTTTTTATAACATTGGTGAAATAGGATGTTTCTAACTAATTTTGGGGTGCTGAATTCAAATTTTATAACATATAAAACTGGCCCATTTGCTGTTAATTAATATATAAATATTTTATATATTAATTACCAACAAATGGGCTAGTTTATATATTAATTAACAGCAAACGGGCTAGTTCTGTTAGGAATACCAGGTCATATAGGGGAGCTGAAATTAGATCTGACCATTACCTTGTTAAAAGTGTGTTGCAACTTAAACTTAAAAAGTGTTGTGCTAGGGTTAAAAAATTTACTTTTAATACTGAAGCTCTGAAAGATCCAGTTATATCCAAAGCTTACCATGATAGGTTACTTAGTCATTATGTCATGGTTTGCTTACTACTGAAGTTGAGGAAAAATGGGATCATTTTAAACAGGCTTTTTTGGACACTAACAGTACTCTTTTAGGAAAAAAGGAGCAGAAGAGACAGAATTATCTCAGTGATAAGGCACTTGAGCTTATTTCGGAAAGAAAGAACTGCAGGAATGTCCTTAATCAATACCCTACTAGTCCTAATAGAAAGCATTAAAGAGAACTTAATAAACGTGTAAAAGATCAGTTAGCTACTGATAAGAATCTTTGGCTTGATGGTTTGGCTTACAAAGCCGAGGAAGCAGTTAGACAGTACAACAGCAGAGAGCTGTACCAGATAGTAAAGGTTTTGTGTGGTAGAAAACGGACACGTATACATGGATTGAAGGATAAACAAGGTAAGGTCATAGAAGGGGAGGATTCTGTCATGGCCAGGTGGGCTGAGCATTTCGGTGATGTTCTCAACAATGTAGTTAGTTCTACTCCCATTGTTTGCAATGATGATAGATGCATTGGTGGCTTTAATGTTGGCCCTATAACACAATCTGATGTTATTTTGGCTGTTTCTAAACTTAAACTACATAAATCCCCAGGGGTAGATGAAATTACTACCGAAATGCTTAGAGCTGGGAATGTTTCGGTTACCACTTGGATGACTGAAATTCTGAATATCTTTTATAATAAAGGCATGGTTCCTAAGGATTTTACCAGAGCTATTGTTATCCCTATTTTCAAAAAAGGTGATCGCAGTTCTTGTGATAACTATAGGGGGTATCAGCCTACTCTCTGTTCCAGGTAAAGTTCTTTCCATGATTGTGCTTAATAGAATTAAGAATCTGGTTGACAGTCAATTGCATGATGAGCATTGTGGATTCAGAAGTGGTAGGGGATGTGTGGATCAGATATTTTCACTTAGGCAGATTCTTGAGAAATGTTTAGAGTTTCAGAAACCTTTCGTTGCTAGCTTTGTTGATTTCAAAAAGGCTTTCGACTCTGTTGATCGTCATAATTTGTGGTTGATTGTGTGATCATATGGTATACCTGACAAGTTAGTTAACATAATGAAAGCTCTCTATAATATCACCGAGTCGTGTGTGAGAGTTGGTAAGGCTTGTAGCAATTGGTTTAGCATTACTTCTGGTGTTCGACAAGGGTGCATTTTGTCTCCTTTTCTCTTTAGCTTGGTTATTGATTATGTTATGCGAAATTAACTTCAAGGGAAAGATTTTGGCCTTAAATGAACTGGAGATACGAAAATTTCTGATTTAGATTATGCTGATGATTTAGCCCTTTTGGCAAATGATGTTGATGAGATGAACTCTTTCATTCGAGCTGTTGATGAGACTGGTAGTAGAGTAGGTTTTGTTATAAACAGAGAGAAAACTAAAGTGATGAAAATTGGTCAGGCAGGCTGTGATTCAGTTAATCTGAATGGTTGCAGTCTTGAGCAGGTGTCACAGTTTTATTATCTTGGGAGCTATGTAACCGATAATGGTGATGTGCGGCATGAGATTAACAGACGAATAGGGATTGCTGCCGGGACTTTTAAGAATCTATGGAGAGTGTGGAGAAATAGGCGTATGCACCTCTAAAGACTAAAATTAGACTGTATAATAGTTTGGTTCTTTCTAGGGTTAGTTATGGTAGTGAAACTTGGACACTTTGTAAACAAGATAACAGGAAACTAGATGTTTTTGATTCTAGATGCTTACACAGTATAATTGGGCATTAGATGGTCAACTTTGTAAGTAATGATGAGATTAGGCAAAACAGTCGGCAACCTACTTTAAGCAGCATGTTGTGCAGAGAGAGACTCCGTTGGTTTGGCCATGTTGCCCTTAGAGATAATTATAAAGTATCAAATAGGGTTCTGGGTTCGAGCCCCGGGTAAGGCATGGATGTGTGTGGTTTTTCTGCTGAGGTCCTGGCATCCTCTCAGACCTTCTACTATGGCATATAAACTGACAGGCTCCTGTCAGACCTCTGTTGCAAGCAGCTGCTTGAGGGGGTATTTATATTTTTTTACAAATAGGGTTATGAGCAGTGTGCCTAAAGGCCTCAGAAAGAGGGGGAGACCTAGGATGCGGTGGGCAGACAATGTCAAACAGGACCTTGTTAGAATTGGTGTGCAGTGACCAGATGCAGTAGATGTAGTTCAGGACAGACTTACTTGGGGAACTAAATTGCACGGTCTGGTTGGACCTCCATAGCCCATGGCTGCTTGAGGATGATGATGATGATGATATAAGGTATCCCATGCCTCTGTTCACTTAGGGCTGGCAATCCAGAAGCAAAGTGAAAACACAGGAGCAGATTTTCCCTCAACAGAGGCCCACCAGTGCAGCAAGTCCAGGATCCATAATTAAGCTCAAATCCATAAATACGTCCTGTCTAGTAGGTATAAATGGTCAGCACCAGGGCCCTGTGAAGTTCACCAATCCAAACCATGTTTCTTAACACTGCTATGAATTGACGGGACACCCAGGTTTGTTGGCCAATCTTCGCTACGCCACTGATCGTATAGGAAAAAATTCTTAAATTTTACTCTTGTTATTTTCTATCTAGTTGTCACTGCGTGTGGGATTTAATAAAGGCATTATCATTATCGAAACTACAGTATACCCTTTTCCTTGCAACGCTATATTTTGTAAACACGTACGTATGGAAGATGGGGGAAATTTTTTCCGTCATTGCTGCGCTAGATTAAGATCATGTTTACCTTTGAGTAGTATTTTTGCACTTATTTTCGTGCTGATTGGGATCATTTGAACTGGAATTCAAGTTACGATTTTCTAGCAAAGATCATCACCATTGTAGCCCCACGCCATTTCCAAAGTTGGTTGAGTCACGGAGGCCTTTAGACGATAACAACAACCACTGCAATTTACAATTAACCATAGTCTTGTTGTGAGAAACAATTAAGCAAGATTAATAAAAGTAGAAAACACAAGATGAGTGAAACAAACTTCGATATTAGTGGGAATTAAAGTGGATTTTATGAAATGCAAGCAATTGAGTAGTGCAATATTTCAGGACGCGAGTTTCCAAATTTAGAGGGAACAAAATGACCTGAAGCATACGTTTGACAGCCTGAGAAATGGCGCTCGATATGAGTCGCCTTGCAGCGCAGGAAAGGACTGGGAGCAGCAGTCCTCTGCTCCTCCTCCTTCCGAGTTGGGCGAAAGAAGTACCAAAGCAGGTGCATGGGAAAACGTATGACCTCGTTGCAGGATATGCTCCAAGCTCATGTAAGCAAGACATCACAGAGTACAAGGTTTCCGTTAGGAGAGAACGTTTCTGATAGCCGACTCAAATTTCGAGCAGGGGTCAGTAGCGTTTAGTCGTCAGAGGGAACCAACATCTTATAGACAGACGTCAGCAGAAGCAACTAATCCTTCCTTGCGTCTGAACACGTCTTCCTATCAGGGCCGGACTTACGCATAAACAATGAATTTTTTTAGGCCCCTCTAATATTGCAAACTACAGTTTTGGGCCTTGTAATATCAGAGAGTCCTCAAAAAATGCACTTCGATTGTGTTACGAATAGATTATTTTAGTATTTAAAGTAATCTATTGGACAAACAGTGTTCATTTTAGCTTACCAATGCTTCAACAATGTTTCTATCACATCAGTTTACATACATTGCCACAGGAAAAAAAATTGCAACAACTTGAAGGATTGATGCCATTTTATTGAAACGCAGTCAGCTGTTAGCATACACTGAGATGTGCGATTGATTGCATTATCAAAAAATAAAAAATAGAAAATTTCCACTTTACCTACTCGGAAAAGTGGTATAATTAGTATGATGAACTGCCCTGCGCAGCAATGCATTTATGAACACGGCGGGGAAGGTTATCGTACAGCTCTCTAATGTCCTCCTGAGGGATAGAACGACAAATGGCGCGAAGTCGCTGTTCATTTCAGCGACAGTGGTTAGCAGACCCTCTTGGGTTTGTTGGAGCTTTCGGCCCATCATGTCCCAAACGTGTTTAATAGGTGAAAGGTCCGGCGAGCGTGCTGGCCATGGTAGTACCTGAAAGTTTTGCTCGTGTAGATACTGCAGACTAATGAGGGCTGTGTGGGGACGGGCGTTATCTAGCTGGTAAAAGATTCCGTGCTGCTGAACAAATGGGGACAGCCACTGTCCTGCAAAATGTTGGAACATATCGTTGGGCAGTTAGAGATCCCCTTATGATGGCCAGTTCTGACCGAGATGCCCGACTAAGGGCACCCCACATCAAGACACTAGGTGCTGGAGCTGTGTGACGATGTCGCACGCACTGGGTGGGGTTCCTTTCCCCTGATGACGGCTAACACTTTTCTACCATCGTGCTGACCAAGACCAAAACGCGATTCATCATTAAACAGCACGGTATTCCACTCTTGTTCGTTCCAGTTGTCTGAGACAACAACACTGAAGAGCAGATGTGGGCAGATGTGAGGGCAAACACAGTGCCAGACGATAATCTCACAATGAAATCTGTAAAAGCCTATTGTTTATTGTCCGTCTAGTAAGTATTCGAAGTGTTACCTGTTGCCACTCACTTTGAAGTTGCGTTGTAGTCATGAATCTGTCGCGCAATGCCATGCGTCGCAAATGGTGGTCCTGTGGCCATACGTTGTTTTCCTGATCCTTATTGGCGTGTGCTGGATACTTCTTGAAGCCACTGGCGCCATATGTGTATGATGGTGCTTGATTGCAGTCAACAAAGTTGGTCACATCTCTGTACCATAAACCAGCTTCTAAGGCTGATGATTCTTCCACACTCAAAGTCTCTTAACTGTAGGAACGGCTGTCAATGTCTGCGTAAGGGCATCGTTAGCGGTTTAGATCAATTTCCATAACGTTTTGTCAACCAGGGAGCGTTCGATGCCTTTATCTGTGTTTGACTTCTCTGCACCTGTGACGTCAGCTCGCTCCTGGTCCAATCGTTTCGATCGTCCTGCAAACCTAATCATTTCCATACATTTACACATACTACCGCCTTCCTGAATTTCGTCACGTTTGCATAACTTCTTCCAAGTGTTGCATTTTTTTTATTTTGCTATAGTGTATTTGTTAATCCAAAAAAAAAATGTTAGTGAAAGCTTGATTTGTAACAATATAGATGTAGTTTTCCAAATGCAATCTTCCTTTCGAGATGCACGTGGCAGTTACGGCAGCCATGTTGGCAGTTACGGCAGACGATGACTTGTAATGTGTCAAGCGGTACTTGTTGCTATTCCCTCTATAATTGTAGGGTTAATTCCAGAAGTATGTCTAGCATTAATAAGTTACTGATGATTACAGATTGATTATCAATTTCTCAGAATTAGCGATTAAGTGAACTTTCGTTATCATAAAACTATGCTTGTTTGCGGACTTTGGTCCTGTTCGTACCATGGAATCCGGTCTTGCTCCTGCCACAGAAGAGTGCTTGCCATGCGACATAGTAATCGCCGGCATGCTGTGATTCCAAGGAGTCTTCCTCACCACAATCGAAATGTAGCAAGTAATATGGATTATATTTTTTGCATATTTGTAATTTACATTAAAGGGACATGATTTTACGATTTCATTATTTCTCTATAATTACTAAATTTCAAAGAGAGGTTCGAAATTTTGCAAACGTTTCAAATAAAATTTATACCCATTGGCATAATTTGTTGTAGCCAACTTCTCAAGCTGTGACCTCAGTTGAAAATATATGATATTAAATAAATTGGTTACTGATCTATGGGGCCTGGGTTCGAGTCTCGGAACTACCCAGAACTACACCCAAGCTATATCTAGACTTAGGAAATCCCCTCAGACCAAGCCAAGGACTAGGCCCTTGTTCGGACAAGTTCGGACCCTAATCCAGACCCTCATTCAGCCATCAGCTTGAACTACCACCTGGTTTGTCCCGCACAACCACCCTCACCCCCAGCTAGAGGAGGTGAGGGTAAGGGATGCCTCACGAACTGATTGATCTAAGTGGGCCAGCTTAGACCTCCCGTTTTATTGAAGCAAGGGCCGAAGTGGCGTAATGGGTTTTCCAATTTCAGACCCTCAGCCACCAGGTTCTCCTTTTCCACATTGCTGGTCTCCACCCACGGTCTACAGGTGAGCCACTCTTAGGCATGGCAACCATGATATATACCTCCTCCTAGTCCCCCCTTCCGAAATTTTCTAAAAATACTGGCTTGCCACATTCCCTATTAGATCTCTTGTTCAATTTCAGCAACCTAAATATCCAGTTCACAATCTGAAACCCAACTGCAGGTAGGAATGGGTTTAGTACTTCCAACTAGAGCCCAGTGAGGCGAGCCTCCCTGGTGAACTTTACCTCACAGATGTCCCTTTTTCAATCTGTATGAGATTTGAAATATTTCCAAAAATAAAAGCGTTGGTCCGTGAGTGCAAAGTGTGGACGCCATAATCCCCGGACTCGTCGCCCATTGAGCATTCGTGGAACCTTATGGACCTTATCACCAACTCAGCTCCCTCCATCAGCGAACCCAATTGCATGCAGTTTGGAATGCCATACCTCAGAACAACATTAATCATCTGATTGATGGGATACTGAGACATCTACAGGCTGGTATAACCTCCCGAGGTGGGCCTACTATGTACTGATGAATATGCAATAAACACACGTACCTTGTGTTCCGTTTTTTGATTATTTGCACATCTACTCTCATAGCTTCCCGTCCCCTCAGTTTCGGGAGTATAAATCACTTCCTTCGCGGTGTTCCGATTTCAACTTTGAGCAGTGTAAATCTGTTTATCAACCTCTGTGCCACATTATTCAAGGCAGAATACAGGGGATTAAACGCATCCCATCCAGTTGTTTAGCATTTGGAACAGAAAGGGACAACATTCATCATTGATCGTAAATAGATTAGGGAGATGATACATCGCAATGTTTTGCAAAAGAAATTCGGGGGGGGGGAGTAAACAGTCTTGATTATAAAAACAAGTTTATGACGAAACGTTTCACATATTTGCAAAACTAGGCAATTGTTTTTAATTACTTCATTAAATATTTGCCTTGTGTTTAATAAATTGAAATATTTCCTGCATTAATCAATGAACTGAAAACCTTCAATGATTCTAAATAAATCCTCTTTTTTGCAAAAATATTTCTTTCCAATATAAAAGGTTAGTTAATCTCCTTAACCGTTATCAGATGGAATAGAGCGAGGAATCGTATGAGGCCCTATGTAAATTTTTCTAACGAGAAATAGCAGAGTTGGGTTGGGTTGTTTTACCTCTGAGCGGCACTTTTTTGCACACCATGGGCTAAATGGCCAGGTCACATGGACCCGAAGACTCAGAGAAGGTTGGGGGAGGGGACCCACTGGAACAGCTGTTGGGAGACAGATGGTAGCCTCCCGTCAAAGCCATCCAGCGTGTTCTTTAACGTGCACAGGGTATGGCTCTCCCGCACACGGGGCCACGGCTTAACGTCCCATCCGACGGACGGCGGCCTTTCCATGTGCCGGTGCTGCCCACGGTCAGTAGCCCATCGGTGTCCCCTACTGACCGTGGGCAGGGCGGGGAGTTTTGCGGAGATAAATCTCAACGCTGACCCAGCTGGGACTCGAACCTGGGAACTACAGATTACGAGCCTGGCGCGCTACCGACTGAGCCACCCCCACCCCAGAAATAGCAGAGAGAAAGATAAAATGGGGAATGGCTTTCTGGCCCAATCCATCCACTTGCCTCTCCACCCTCTTTGTATTTTCTTCAAACCCACCTTGACATGACTTCCTGCCCCTCCGCCCTCCTGAAAACACCTTTTTTTCGCAATAAACAAATAATAAATACCCCCTCAAGCAGCTGCTTGCCACAGAAGTGGAACAAGAGTCTGTCAGTTTATATGCCATAGTAGAAGGTCTGTGAGGATGCCGAGTCCTCAGCAGAAAAGAGAACACAAACATCCATGCCTTACCCAGAGCTCGAACCCAGGTCCCTTTCATATTCCACCAGCATTTTGTGCACATTTCGCAGTTCTTTGAAGTTAATTTCTGCTGGAAGTAATGAAAATATTTTATCTTTTAGGTAGAGGACGTCAACCGCACACTGTGTGGCTCTCGGCAGAAGATCACAGCTTTGGAGAATAGACCCATCATTTTATTGTCAGAGCTTGAACTTTGCCCATCGACCTTAGGACTTTACATAAGTGGGTTTATAGGAGCGTTATGTAAGTACGATTCAGCCAATTCACTTCCCATTACATTCATTTAAATCTTAGAAATTAGGAAAATCAATTATAAGACGATTTGCTTTTCGGAGGCTGCTGAACGAACATAGGTTGTTGCATACGAAATGGTCGATTTCGCAGATGCGTGAAGTTTTCGATGTTTTGAAGACTGAAAATGTACCAGATGGGGCTTGTGATACGTTATATTAAATCATGTTGTTGTTTTACCTCTGAGTGGCACTTTTTTACACAATATATATATAAATGGCCGGGTCACAAGGATCCTGAGGGCTCAGAGAAGGTTGGGAGAGTGGATCACTGGACAGCTGTTGGGAGACAGATGGCAGCCTCCCTTCAAGGTCATCCAGTGTCCTCTTTAATCTGCACAGGGTATGACTCTCCAAACCATAGGGCCATTGCCATCTGATGGACGGTGGCCTTTCCAAGCCCATCAGTGTCCTCCACTGACCGAGGACAGAGCGGGGAGTTTTACAGAGATAAATCTCAATATTGTCCCAATCTGGACTCGGACCTGGGACTGCAGATTATGACTACCGACTGAGCCACACCTGCCCCTATTAAATCATGAAGCCTTCTTACAATAAAGAATAGCCATTTCGCCAGTAGGTTTTATGGTAAGTGGATTGTAAGAGCGTAAAAGGAACAATGGATCAGAGTCAAATTATTGTTCTTTTCTTATACGAATTTAAACTGAGACACAACGCTGCAGAGGCAACTTGCAACCTCAATGCAACATTTGGGGAAGGCACAGCTAGTGAACGGACAACACAACGTTGGTTTGAAAAATTTTGATCGGGCAACATCGGCCTTCAAAATAAGCCACATGACCGACCCGAAGAAGCGAATGATGATGTTCGATTGAAGCCTTTAATTGAATCTGACATAAGCCAAAGTGTACGAGACACCGCAGACAAATTAGGTATGCATTATTCAACAATTTCCTGGCACCTGGAACCATTGGGAAAGTGAAGAGTTTGGAGAAATGGGTTCCGCATGATTTAACGGACACTCGTAAGGCACGTGGACTTGAAGTGTGCACTTCCCTTCTGAAATGAAACCAAAGGGATCGTTTTTGCATTGAGTTGTAACGTGTGATGAAAAATAGATCCGATACGACAATCATTGACGTTCTGCTAGTGGTTGGACTTTGCGGTAGCACCCAAATACATGCCTAAGCCTAATCTTCACCTGAAGAAGGTTATGGTGGTAGTCTGGTGATTCTTCAGCCGGTGTTACTTATTATTCATTTCTAAAAACGGGTGAAACAATAAATGCCGACAACTATTGTGCAGAACTCCAAAAGAATACATGACAAAATACGCAAGAAGCAGACCAAGCAGCTTGCATTGGTCAATAGACACAGTGTCCTTCTGCTCCATGATAACGCTCGACCTCACAAATAACAGTTCGGAAACTCCGTCAGTTAGAGTATGAGACTCTTGCCCAAGCATCATATTTCCTTCTGCTCCATGATAACGCTCGACCTCACAAATAACAGTTCGGAAACTCCGTCAGTTAGAGTATGAGACTCTTGCCCAAGCACCATATTCACAAGACTTTAGTGGGGAAAGCATTCAGCAATCAGACAGCAGTTAGAAATGCCTGCTAAAAATTTATCTCTTCCAGGACCTCAGATGCATTGATTCGTGGTGGCAGTAGTCTAATGAATCTGTTGGTGCGTATTTTGATTAAGTAAAGTTGTTTTTAATAAAATTATAGCTGTTGAATGTTTCACCAACTATTCTTTCATTTCATTTGCAACAAGGTAATATATTGATACGAATGAAAACAGATGAGCACTGAGCGTAAGTTCAAAACAATATGTAATAGTATTAAATAATTATTTATAGAAGTATGTGAATTTAAATATTGAACTATATATACTTGTGACTAATTATTCACTATCTTGTATTGACAAATGTTAATAGAACAGAACATTTCAATACCCTTAACAGGACATTCAAATTAACAAGTTTTAAGAGTCGAACTCTCTTAATTGAGTAGCATTTATCAAACAAATCTCTGTTTAGCAACAACAGGCTACATAAATCAATTATGAGTAAAACCTACTTTACTTTGTGTACAAGAATACCAAGTATTTTCTTTAAATGATATTAGGACCTTATGTCTTATTCATACCATCTCTGACTTTTATTATGTAGTAATACAAGTTTGTAAGGAAGAACATAACATCTGTCTTCTGTTCTTGAATACACTCAATTCACTATTTGACACTGACTAGAAACATCTCCTTCAAGTTGAACCCACAATAGCAATTATAAAACAACACTCAAGCCGACTAATCGCGCACAATACCAAATCAATTCTTTTCTTCTTTTCAATTCACCGAACTCACAACTGAATATCCTTTGAGACAAATCAGGGTTCCAAGTCGTTGTTGCCGTAATTTGCAAGCTGAAACACACACGAGATTCAAAACGATACATCACATCACGCGTTCATTTTAGCACGTTCATCTGTCCTAACAATATTATTAAGATTTTTTTAAGTTGAAGTTATTAATTAGGTTTGGTGTAAATCGATATTTTTAGCAGTGGGAGTTTCCTGTTTCATAGAAAAAGAAATTTTAAGATATATTACTTGGAGGTGAAATAAAACAGAATATTATTTCGTGAAATAATTATCTGAAAAAAATTTGGTTACCATGAGTGGGATTCGAACCCACGTCTCTCAGAAGCATGCCAGTATGTCACACACTGTTGAAGAAATGGTTAGTTTCTGGTGGCCTAGCGATTATGACCGCTGGCATGCTTTTGGGAGACGTGGGTTCGAATCCCATTCATGGCAACCAAATTTTTTTCAACTAATTATTTCAAGTGTTTCTTGTCTGCAGGACGTTTTTCTGTGATACTTTATTACTGAAGTATTATTTTCTTTTGTTTCAATTTGCAGGTTTCCTTTTGGTGTGCGCAGGCGCAAAGATCGCCTACATCCGCTACGAGATGAACATCAAAGTGTGGCTCTATGCTCATGGAATCACGTGGGTGAAAGAAAAGGAGATCGACGAGAACAAAGAGTACGATGCTTTCCTCTCCTACAGCGAAAAAGACGAGAGTTTGGTCCTCTATGATATACTCAAAGGTAACAAAAAGATTAATTTCTACCTCCTTAAGAGAAGGCTTATTCCGTCACTTGGGATCTCCATCAGTTTAGCACGAGTTGAGTTGCAATTCGGTATTCCAGGTTTACCAATGGTACTAATGAAACCTAGAAGAAAGTCTAAGAATCCCACTTCACTCACCATGTGAACAATACTCAGTTTTCTCTCTTTCTCCATTGATCTGAAATTAGCTATTCGGGTATCGTTTGCGATAAAAAAAAGATGTCATTTAACTAAAAACATCGTCAAATAATTTTCTCCTTAATATTTATAGTCTGTAAATGATAGCTACGCATAAATTGGAACGAGAGCTGTGTACCAATCCCCAGTGATGATGTACAGAACTGGCCAGTTTTAGCACCTAACGTCTGACCCCGTCTTCTCTTGGCTTCAAAAGAGATATTCTCTTTTTGGAATCGAAGGGGAGGGATTCTAGTTCAGTAGAATTCGAAGGGGAGGGATGCTAGTTCAGTACTGATATAGTCATCTATGACCACATTATTTTCTTTTTTCCAACCCTGCTGAGGAGTGGTCAACTTCACAGGGTCCTGGTGCTGACCAATCACACCTACTAGACTGGACTTGTTTATGGATTTGAGTTTGATTATTGATCCTGGACTTGCTGCACTGGTGGGCCTCTGTTGAGGGAGAGTCTGCCGCTGTGTTTTCTGTTTGCTTCTGGGTTGCCAGCTCTAAGTGAACAGAGGCATGGGATACCTTATATCAGCTGGTGGATAATCCTAATCAGAGGCCATCGCAGGTACCTGAACCTTACTTAGCTAGTTGGGCATCGTCAAGCCTAAACTGGAGTAATGTGTCTCAGGCAGGTCGTATGTCCACTTGAAAAGGTGGTGCCTGAAGTTCTATCAGCATCGGTGGCTTCAGCCTTTAGCGGAGGAGGCGCTTACAAATTAGAAGCAATTCCCACAGCTTTTTAAAAAAGGATCAGTTTTTTTTTTTTTTTCAGGAAGGCGGGGAGAAGTAAAAAATTTTGGGAGGCCTGAAAAACAGAAGAAAAACGGTAAATATACAGACCTTCTCAGATATTTAGTAGGTTATCTTCTTGTCTGGTATTTAGAAATGGTTTGATGTCATTCACAAGTACAAAATTGTGAAATATTGGCTATTTAAAAAAAATTAGGAGTATTATTAATGGTCTAAAATAGATTAATATGTACATCAATGATAAGAATATATTTCAAATTAGTGAAAAAAAGTTTCACTAATAAAACCAGTTACATAGTTGTTTAATGCGAAGAACCATCATGGGTCTTTGAGACCAAGTGCGATCATTTGTGTTACGAAACAGAGTGCGACCGAGAAAAGGCAAAAATCCGTTTTCTGAGCTAATCGTTTCCACTGCTCGTCACAAGTTAAGCATCGGTCGCCAAAATGGGTATAAAGAATAATCGGTAGAGAAAAATAAATGTTTTTTAACGTACTTACGTAATATAATGTGTAGTTTGGAAAAATCACAATGCAAATGTCATATAGAGTCTGGCGGATTTGATGCGTTGCTGATATTCTTTGAATACGCATTGCACAAAAAAAGGATTTCAGAAGTGCGAAATAATTGCAGAGTTGTTTTCCTCCTGCAGGTGCAGTAGAGAGGCAGCCACAGACTCGATGGTGTCTGCACGAGAGAGATTTCATCGGAGGAAATTTCATCCACGAGAACATCAACACTTTTACCAGCAAGAGCAAGAGAGTCGTTGTCATTCTCTCGAGGTGAGTTTCTTCGTTCGTTTCGTGGATTATTCGCTTCTCGAGCCCCACAAGAGCGTTTCATAGCAACGGAACACATTTCTACCCCTTAAATTACTGATAGATATTTGCCTCGTTTTTTCTTTCACTTTGGCAATTGAATTTGAATTAAATTTGATTTGAAATGCAGATGCTGATTTGGATTCAGATATAATTAAAAATCTATATATTATTTGTCAACAATACAGATTTTATTGTCTCGTCACAATTGTAATTTAGCTTAATAGGTTATGAAATATACATTCGAATACCTTTAATATGCATATGAACTTCCTTTTGCATTTTGAATTAGAACAACTTTTAAAAGTCCTATTAATTCTGTTACTATCAAAATGCAAAATATGCAATAATGCAGATATATCGGCATCCTTTTCGACACATTAAATGAAAAGCATTTAATGTTCGAATGTGTCGAAAAGGATGCCGATAATCTGCATTTCGATAGTGCTCTGCAATGACCATCTATCTGCTGTTAAATTTATTTTACATCTTAATCCTCCAAGGAACTCTTTAAATATTGCACATAGCAAATGAAACAGAATACGAAATATTATGAACATGAAATACTAGGAATCATACATAAACGGCGATATGTAAGGATTTAAAAATGAAATATTTTTCATTTTCCGTTTACTCACTTGAAAGTTAAAATTAAAAAAAATTTGGTGAATGTTTACCAATTAGTTTTGATACTAATTTTCGCAGGTTCTCCAAATATTTACAAAACTTTCGTGATACATAATAAATAAGTAAATAAATAAATGTTAAAAGGTATATTAATTATTTTCATAATACGTTCTGAGAAAAAGATGCATTTCAAACACTTTACGCTTGGTAAAAATGCTGATCTTACTAAATTTACAAATGGAAATCCTGTTACACAAAAATGGATTTTACAAATTGTGTCAATATATAACGAAAATGCTGCATATTGGGATAAAAATGATTAATATACATATAAGTACTGCTCGCAGATATAAATAAATCTTTTCTTATATGTATATTTCAGGAATTACCTACAGAGCAAATGGTGCATGTATGAATTCCGGGTGGCTCATATGAGGGCTCTGGAGGAGGGAATACAAAGAGTTATCATCATCAAAATCGATGATCTTCCGGAAGAAGTGGATCCCGATATTCAAGTGCACCTTGACAGCACGACGTACATCACTTGGGGAGATAAATATTTTTGGGAAAAGTTCATCTATGCCCTCCCAGTCCCCAGATTAGTCGACATCGAAGAAGAGTGTATGCCGTTGTTGAACTGAGACACATGTATCAAATTTTAGATGAAGTATAGTAATTTATTAAAATATACTTATAAACTCTGTATTACTAACTAATCGTGTTAATTTATATCTTTTCGATTTAGTTATAGTACGAGTTTGTTTTTGAATGGATGATTCAGCAGCCGTAGTCCCATGGCAGTTGGACACCTCTGCCACCTTACTATTATTTGGCCACTGGTCATGAAATACGAATGCATTTGCAGAGGGGAAATGGCCAACTAACCGTGAACGGAAAATGCAGCAGTAGATTTTCATTCGCTTAGGATTGACATAAAATTAAAATGATAAATTTCGACAAACTTCAAGATTCGTTAATGAAGCAATGACTGTTGAGAGCACGCAAATCATTTTCTTGCTACTTTTTTTTATAAGCAGCATTCAATTTCTCAAGTGCTGTCGTGTAAATTGCAAAAAAAAGACACTTAAATGAAATGAAGATCCTAATAATCTGTCCATTTTAGTCTCCCCCGACTTTTCTTTTGGACCCCAGGCACTTGAGAGTTTTGTGTTCTGCTTCATCTGACCTTCATCCTAACACAGCTACGATGAAAAAATTTCCAAATTTCCAAATATTTCTCAGCTCTTAAGCAGATAGGCCCTTTCGTGGACTTTGCAAAAAAAAAAACTGTTTTCGTAATTTGACTGCCTTTACAACTTTGTAAGAAATGTTGCGTAATAAAGCATATATTGCTGTGATAAGCAGGATTATATTAAAAATCGTGTGCTTTATTTTCAAAAGAGGATTTTACAAACTAAACATCATGACTACCAGTATTGTTTTTCTGCATTCTCGAATAGAAGACGAATCACAAGTTTTGAACAAGAGCGATTGAAAAGACGCTCATCAACTATTCCGGTAAATGCAACATTGCATTTTCTGAGAAACGGTAGCGAAGTCTTCATGAAAGCAGGGTAAGCTATAATTCCAATTTAAGAGAAAGATAAATTGAATATATATTTATATACACGTTTTGACATAAAGGTATTTTTATAGCATTAATAAGCTTATTCTAACATAAATTTTACATTTATATAATACTGAAGCGAAGTGCGCAAGTACAACAATGGAAGTGCCCACTACATGTAATCTGCACGTAGCGCAGATTGCGTCATGATTTGATATTTTGCGATTGTCAAAACTAATCAGTCATTAGATTATTGGTATTTCAAATAACTAATACTTAGATTTTCATGTTATTCAGGTAAATAAATTGCCTCGGTTATTAAAAAGATTTTCACGTTATTGATGTAAATAAATTGCCTCAGTTATTAAAAAGATTTTCACGTTATTGATGTAAATAAATTGCCTCAGTTATTAAAGATTTTCACGTTATTGATGTAAATAAATTGCCTCAGTTATTAAAAAGATTTTCACGTTATTGATGTAAATAAATTGCCTCAGCTATTAAAAAGATTTTCACGTTATTGTTGTATATAAATTGCCTGTTATTAAATCAGCTCATTTACTGTCTATCTGTTTATTACGAATTCAAGCACGGTTGTCAAGTAAAAATACTGTTAAAAATCTGTAACAATATTCTTCGTATTTCTCTGTTATATTACAGTACACTGTACTAGAAATTCTCGCTGTCCCGTGTCCGAGTGGCTAGCGCGCTTGGCTAGCGATCTAAGAGACCTGGATTCGAGCTCCAGATAAGGCATGGATGTTTGTGTTGTCTTTCTGCTGAGGTTCCGCCATTCTCAGACCTTCTACTATGGCGAATAAACTGACAGACTACTGTCAGATCTCTGTGGCAAGCAGCTGCTCGAGGGGGGGGGATTTATTTAACAAATAGGAGCACCAATTTACCAGGCTTGTCGAGCTAGAAATGTAAACTGGCGTCATTGCTACTTCATCGGTAATTATATCGCACAGCGGAAATTCCTTTTTACATATTCAACCAGCAGCATGTTACTTGCTACCCACTTTTCCTATTCAAACAAGGTTTGCTTATAGTATCGTATGCTCTTAAAAATCAAACTTTTATAATAGAATGGCGTTTCGAACTTGAAATTAGTTTAAATATGACGCAAATTCTAAATTCAAATTAAGAAATGAAGGCCCGAAATGAAGGAAAGTGTCAAGAGTTCCTCCACGTTTCAGAAATGATTGTTTAGAATGAAATTATAGGGTTTCATCAACGTTTCTCATAGAATTTTCAATAGCATTCCACTGCTATGATTCAAATAAAAAAATATATTAATGACCGAAGAAGCTCTGAGATAGAGGCCTTCATTGATCATTTCAATAGTAAATAAACTGTTATTCACTCTCATCTGTCGAACATAAGAAACCAGAAGACATGTTATATTAATCTTGAAACATTACTTTGTATCAATGCTGCTGTCTGCAAGGTGCATCTGTGGCCCTGGAAAAATTTTAAAATATGCAAAACGAGAAATGTGTTTTGGAAAACGAACTATGGAAAACAAATGGGGGAAATGTGTAAAACGTTAAATGCATAAAAATTTATGATTAATTCTGGTTTTTGCATTCAAGACAAAAATTCTTTTAACTGTTTACTGATAATGCAAGTCTATTCAACATTAACGACATAATAGTGCTCTTGCCAAGTAGTTCAATGCATTATATTTACGAGATTGAATTTAGAATAAATTAAATGAGAATGAAATTAAATTTCTGCCAAGTCTACTTAAATTCGATACGGTTATACTGAAATACAATATTTTAGTTGGTCTGTTTTGATGAGACATTTTTTTTAAAAGCTATCAATCAAAAGTAATCAAAATAGCCTTCACGTTTCAGCATATGAGGGGAATTCTCTGTTTATATTCGGCAAACTATAATTCTGATGTTCCCAATCTCGAGTCCCAACTGGGCCAGCGTTCAGATCTATTTCCATTAACTCACACACTCCCCTCGGTGAGAAAGGGGAAATCGTTGAGCTTGAAATGCTGCTGGAGGAGACATTAAGCTATGACTCTGTGCTCAGGGGAAGCCTACCCTGTGTGGAAGCCTACCCTGAAGAACACACTGGATGATCTTAAAGAGATATTTCCGCCTGTCCTTTAACAACTGTCTGATGGATTCCCTTCCCTACTCAACTGTTAGCCGTTGGGGAACCTTGTGACCTGGAACCTTTAGCCTATTGTATGTATTTCATGCCCCCAGAGGTTGGCTCATGGCCAAGATGCGATCAAAAATGGGCTTGCATTGTGTAGCTCTACACACATCTCGCCAAGAAGTTATGGCTGCTGCGTAGAGCCTGCGTGAGGAACAGGTACACTGTGGAGATTGTGGCTGAAGCTTCCCACACACAATGATATCCACAAGTTGACCTGAACATCATGCCACTCTCCTTAGATCTGGCTGTGATGTTAACTATACTAACCTAGTTCTATGTACAATTAAGGAGAGCAAGGCATTGGAATAGGGCGTCTACCGACTTATCTGCTTCCATAGGGAGCGAGTAACTATGCAATACCTCCCCGATTCCTTCTCTGGTCCAAAGCGATAGCTCACGATAATACACTCGATTCTGCACTAAATGTCCGATGCAGTTGCATGCATCTAGCGGCACAGCTATGGGAGGGATGCTCGCCCCTTCCCAAAGGAAATCGGGGTTATCAAAATTTCGAAGCGACTTCGTAAAGTCCAGGTAAGTTGTGAAACTTTGACTTTTTTTTTAACATTAAGGGGAGTTAGCAAAATTGGGATAACTTGGCGAAAGCTGGGGAAATTGGCAAAATTCAGGTGAGATATTAAAATTTGAATTTTTTTTCTGCAAAATTACGACGAGTTGGGAAAATCGAGAAAATTCAGTAAAATCTAGAGGAGTTGGCAAAATTCTAATCCACTTGGTAAAATACAGGTGAGTTGTGAAAATTGGCATTGCTTTTGAGAAATAAGGAAACTTTGTAAAATCGAAGCAACTTGGCAAAATTCGATGCCTTTTGGTAAAATACAGGCCAGTTGTAACAACTGAGATCGGTTTTGTGAAATTTAGGAGAGTCGGTAAAAAAGAGAGCTTTTGGGAGAAAATCTTGGAGAATTGGCAAATTCCAAAGGACTTGGCAAAAGTAAAGTGAGGACAAAGACATAACGAAATGTATGCAACGTAGTTGTATGAAAATATGTATGTATTTTCATACTTGGCAAAATTTGATATGATATCCGAGTTGGAAAATTTTTGTTCTCTCCCCTCTCCCAACCATAGACCCTCCGCTATGCCTCTGAATGAATCGGACATTTAGTACAGCATGCATTTTTGGAAAAATTTCAATTTCGAGGATTTTTTCATGGTGATTCTAATGTTAAAGAGTTTCAAACTTTCTATTTCAGCAACGGTGAAAGAACAAGGCGATCCGGTTTTGTTCTTCCTCTAATTTGAACAAACTGGACGGAGGAAAATGCTGCTCAGTTACCAAACCTATGGTGCTTCGACTACACGTCATAGTTTCAATGCTAATGAGAGGGGAAAGTTTCACGGCTAGCGATAGCGTTTCTGGTGGGTGGAGAACTAAGTCCAAGGAAGACCCTATGATGTTTGTAAAGTTCTGTTTGCAGAGGATTCACGTAGATATTGAAGTTCACTGAGGCACTCAAGACTCCCAATGCTGCTGCGATGCGGTACTTTCACAACAGGATGAAAAATTCTGTATAGGAAGACATGTTCAGACGCAAGGAAGGATTAGTTGCTTCTGCTGACGTCTGTCTATAAGATGTTGGTTCCCTCTGACGACTAAGTCGGCTATCAGAAACGTTCTCTCCTAACGGAAACCTTGTACTCTGTGATGTCTTGCTTACATGAGCTTGGAGCATATCCTGCAACGAGGTCATACGTTTTTCCATGCACCTGCTTTGGTACTTCTTTCTCCCAACTCGGAAGGAGGAGGAGCAGAGGACTGCTGCTCCCAGTCCTTTCCTGTGCTGCAAGGCGACTCATATCGAGCGCCATTTCTCAGGCTGTCAAACGTATGCTTCAGGTCATTTTGTTCCCTCTAAATTTGGAAACTCGCGTCCTGAAATATTGCACTACTCAATTGCTTGCATTTCATAAAATCCACTTTCCCACTAATATCGAAGTTTGTTTCACTCATCTTGTGTTTTCTACTTTTATTAATCTTGCTTGTTTCTCACAACAAGACTATGGTTAATTGTAAGTTGCAGTGGTTGTTATCATCCTCTAAAGGCCTCCGTGACTCAACCAACTTTAGAAATGGCGAGGGGCTACAATGGTGATGATCTTCGCTAGAAAATCGTAACTTGAACTCCAGTTCAAATGATCCCAATCAGCATGCAAATAAGTGCAAAAATACTGCTCAAAGGTAAACATGATCTTAATCTAGCGCAGCAATGACGGAAAAAATTTCCCCCATCTTCCATACGTACGTGTTTACAAAATATAGCATTGGAAGGAAAAGGGTATACTGTAGTTTCAATAATGATAATGCCTTTATTAAATCCCACACGCAGTGACAACTAGATAGAAAATAACAACACTAAAATTTAAGAATTTCTCCTATACAATCAGTGGCGTAGCGAAGATTGGCCAACAAAACTGGGTGTTTCGTCAATTCATGGCAGTGTTAGACACATGGTTTGACTTTCTACACCTGTGCTCAAATGAACTCTAGAGACAATAAGGACTTTGAGAGGTTAAACATGTGTCTGAATTTACCTCAGAAATGAATCAAAATGTAAATAAGAAATACGTTAAAAAATTTTTTTCAATCAAACTATTAAATAAGATACCCATTTTAAAAGTTTGCATAATGATTATTTTAATATTAGGCAATCATTAACGATGTTTATTGTTAAAGATTTCAGTGTCCGTTTCTTCTATAAATACTGAACGACTATTGTAGAAAATCGAGATTTAAATAGATTTGATTTTGATCTTTAATTTATAATCAGTCGCAGTTTTCTATTAAACACATATTTTAGAAGTAATAGAGCTTCGAAGTTACTTTCCCGTTGACATAATATGGTAATTCTCTATTTCGGTAGGGCAATTTTGGTTGGTATTTTAGGAACCTATTTTGTTATGTTGCACTACTGTTACGAGAAGAACCCAAGATTCATTGGGGCTGCTCAGTCGGTAGCGCCTGGGCTCGTAATCTGAAGTTTCGAGTGCCACAGGGCCAGCGTCGAGATTTATCTCCACTAAATTCCCATCTCGGTCAGTAAGGGATACTAATGGACTTGAAAAGGCCGACGTCCGTCACATGGGACGTTAAGCTGCGGCCCCATGTGCGAGAGGGCCATATCTTGTGCACTTTAGTTGGGTTGTTTTACCTCTGAGCGGCACTTTTTTGCACACCATGGGCTAAATGGCCAGGTCACATGGACCACGAAGGCTCAGAGAAGGTTGGGGGAGGGGACCCACTGGAACAGCTGTTGGGAGATAGATGGTAGCCTCCCGTCAAGGCCATCCAGCGTGTTCTTTAACGTGCAGAGGGTATGGCTCTCCCGAAACACGGGGCCACGGCTTAACGTCCCATCCGACGGACAGCGGCCTTTTCAAGCCCATCGGTGTCCCCTACTGACTGTGGGCAGGGCGGGGAATTTTGCGGAGATAAACCTCAACGCTGACCCAGCTGGGACTCGAACCTGGTAACTACAGATTACGAGCCTGGCGCGCTACCAACTGAGCCACCCCCGCCCTCATTGTGCACTTTACAAACACACTAGATGGCCTTGACTGGAGGCTACCATCTGTCTCCCAAAAGCTGTACAGTGGGTCCTCTCCCCCAACCTTCTCTGAACTTCAGAGGTCATTGGGACCTGGTCATTTAACCCATTTTATGCAAAAAGTGCCGCTCAGATGTAAACTTACTTAAACCCCTACAACTTATTACACATTTTATGCCCCACCTTATCTAAGGGACATGGGTCGAACCTTGGGTAAGGCATGGATGTTGTTCTTCTTCTTCCATCCTAACAGACCTTCTACTATGTCATAGAGATCATCGACTATTGCCACAGAGATCTGACAGACTCCTGTCAGATCTCTGTGGCAAGTTACTGTAAGGTGATATTTTTTATTTATCATTATTAGTAACAGAGGATTATGTTGTTTTTACTCTGAGCAACCCCCTGGACAGCTGATGGGAGACAGATGGTAGCCTCAGTGACGTAGCAGAGGGTCAATGGTTGGGAGGGGGGGAATAAAACGAAAATTTTCCAACTCAGATATCATATCAAATTTTGCAAAGTATGAAAATATGTATTTTGCATACATTTCGTTGTCTTTGTGAGGGACGTAACCCGATATTCTTTGAGTGATCAGTGAGGAGAGAGTACAATTTCTAAAGATATTGCAAGAGAATAACCCTTACATCTCACTTTACCTTTGCCAAGTCCTTTGGAATTTGCCAACTCTCCAAGATTTTCTCCCAAGAGCTCTCGTTTTTGCAGACTCTCCTAATTTTCACAAAACCGATCTCAATTGTCACAACTGGCCTGTATTTTACCAACTTTCCTTAATTTCAAAATTTTGGTAAATCACGTTTAACTTTTACCTCCTGTAAATTTAGGTAAAACTATTTCTTGGAATCAGAAAATCCTAACATTTGATTAATAAGTAATTTGATATCTACAAGTTTTAACCTTGTATCATCGTGCTCGTGACGAGGTTCAGGGTTGGTTCTTATCGCTACGTTGCCAAGGGGTAACCCGATGGTTAGCAGATTGAAATCCGGATGCACGAAAACTGTAATATTTGTTGCTGATAGGACCTGATAAATTTCATTCGTTAAAAATAATCCTGGTGCCACTTTCGTCCCGTGCACGACCTTTAGCCTGTCTTTACACCCCACCCCCCTTTCTACTAAACATTTATCAAAAGTTCTCTACCCTAGCCCTTTGGCGGGCCATACCCAATCTATATTTCCTTAAAAACCTCCCCTTTATCAAAAGTTCTACATCACCCCTGGACGGCCATCTCGGTTTTTGATATCCCCCCAAAATTTGCGAAATTTACATCCTATGACGTAATAAAACCTTTTAGAAAATGTTGCACACTCTAGCAAAGTCCCAGAAAATGGCACAAATCTGGAATGTATGATGCAATCACCTTGTCCATCCGTCTCAGAATGGTTGATGCAATCCTCAAAACAATTACAAAGTCCAACTAAACTTTCGGTGGCAACAGTCAGAGCATCCCTCTGGCAGGTATCTTCGATGTCCAACCTATAAACTCGTTATTCATTAAAGTCCTCCCAATATCCCTTTATTAAAAAGTCCTCATTAATTAAAAGTCAGCAAAAGTTCCATCCCCTCAACCCGAGCGGTCATCATGGATTATATAGCCCACCAAGCTGTCAACTCCCACCCCTTTCTTTCCATATCAGATGTGTTACACGTTTTGGAAAAACCACTTACACCCTTGACCGTTTTCGGGCTGATCTCGAAATTTTTGTAAGTCCAGAGACGTCAGATGATCTCGCCCATTGACAATATTCTGACCAAACCCCCTTTATTACAGACCATCACAGGAGATAGGATATGGAAACAATTTTTCATCCGCACATCCCCTTTATGATAGATCAGTTATTCCGATTCATCGCAAGACAATCCATTTTGAAATTTCCCTTGACGCCCCTAAACCTCCAAGTGTTGCGCGTCTCTTATTAAAATTAGTCTCCATCTGGTTGAAGGATGATGCCATCAGATATTTGTGTTCAGACATATTCTGCACTGCACTTTCCGCGTCAGTTGTTTGGGAACGATGAAGTGATTTTACGTTAAATTCTTATTTCTGCCATGTCTCAATTCATTACTCTCCTTATTTTCATGCTGTACTAAACTATTTCAAAAACCTCACCACACGTATCAGAGGTAAAAAATTCTTTCTTCCTTACATATTTCAATCCCCTCTCAATTTATTAACTTATTTTCCTTTACTAACCCATTTCAAAGACATCGTGATTGCAAAAGAATAACCAATAAAACTAACTTAATTCCCGTATATCCGTTATGCAACTTGATCTGAAGTTTAAAACTTTTTGTTCCAATACTTATTGTTGCTGTATTCTCAACACGATTCACTTATGCAAAATATTACTCTTTCCTAGGAAGCAACGCTACTCAGTAACAATCGATAAGAAAATATTTTTCCTCCTGGGTAGAAAAATCAGCTAATTATTTGGGAGTAAGATACAATTTTTTTTTTTAAATCTGCAATTGTAAACATTGTTTTAAAAATCGTCTTTTCCTCCGTTTACTGGTGAACGTGTGATCACAAGACCGACTCATCACACTGATGAAATTTTATTTTGCCTTGCGACCCCTCTTAGTACACGTGTGTTCGTTACGCTTGTTTACAAGGGCAGTTGTCTTTCATCGGATAAAAAATAATTCTGTAGAGTTTTGTACGCGGTTGAGTTTAATGGAAAGTAAGCAATGGTAAATGTAGAAAACAATTCATACGTTGCGTAAAATATCTATCTTTAATTCTGCGTCCAAACACAACTTAAGTGTAAGTTAATGGAAGTCTGATTAATTTTTTTCCTATTTTCGCGAATGGCTGAATCGGCGAAGGATTGCCGAACCCACACGCCCTGACGTGCACCGGGTCAACTACGTCACACACCGGTGAATTATGCACTTAATTTTCATAGACCACCGCCCAATAATGTTTTCACAAATGCAATGGCAATCCGATGGCTCGCACTGGTGAGGGACGTCGTTTGCTCTGATACATATGTGTGATCGGGCATCAGTAAATGAATTCTGCACTTATGTCCCAAAAAAACGATGTTCTCACGTAGAGCGTACATTGGATATAAGTGATAGACAAAAAAATGTCTTTACAAACCAAGTCACTCGGTATGAAGTCCAGAAATATCCTTCTTAAAAAATAGGAAAATTCCCTCCATGTACTCTCCCACTTCTTAAAATTCCTGCTATTCTTGTCACTTAATCGGAAGAATTGGTACGGAGACGTCCGTGCGAACAGGACAGGAACAGTGACGAAAGCACGACTCAAAGGTCACACACAACTTACGTACTGACCAATGGAATGGGGTCAACGGATGATCCCGTATGCTGCCATCTTCGGCTGGATCTTTTTGGCTTAACAGCGCATCTCAACAGTTTACGGCCTGCAAAAGAGCTCAATACGGTCAGCTAATTTTAAAATATTCTTAATTGTATAGCTCAATACGGTCAGCTAATTTTTAAATATTCTTCTTAATTGTATAAAATCCACAGTTGTTATACATCCCCCACCCCCGACAGGGACGTGGTGGGGACTTGAAAGCTCATCAGGTTGAAGGCTCTGCTGACCGGTTTGGGCCTTGGTTTGACCTCGAAATCGAAGGCTGTGCTGACCAGTTGGACAGGCTACGACCTCAAAATTAGGGTAGTTGTCAGGGGCCCTGTCGATTGACTTGGTCCGTTAGGTAGGACAGGGTCCCCCAAAAAATTGGGTCGGACTAAGAGTTCCCACCACGGGAGCCGAGTCAACTTGGATCTACATATCCTTATTTGTGGCTAACCGTGGAATAGATTAAAAATCCAGGTTTTGCAGCGGCGGCGCCGTGGGTTGAGCTTTAATTCTGTAGTACTGTTCACCCTAGACTCTCGTGGGCTGTGCATTTACCTATGTGGTATCGTATGTCCCCGACCTTTAGATAGTGGTCAAAGTGGCATTACCCTATTTTATACTGGTAGTGCTTTGGGCAGAACCAGTGGGTCTTATCATTCAGTATATTTACCTGTTGTTATACATCCCCCCGATAGAGGACCACCTTGTCGAGGTGGGGGGGACTTCAGGGCCTAATGAAGTCGAAGGTTATGCTGACTGGATTGGGCAACGGTTGGACATGGCTAAGATTTCCATCTCAGAAGTTGAGGGTCCTGCTGACTGACTAGGTCCGGCCATGTTGGACAGGGCCCCCAACGGTAGGGCTGGACTGAGTCCCAGTCACGGGAACCGAGGCAATTTGGATTCTATATCCTTGTTTGTGGCGGTCCGGAACATAGATTAAATTTATGTTTTGACCGATGGATGAGCTTTACTCCTATAGTACTGTTCGCCATTAGGTAGTTGAGGATGAGCTGTATCTATATGGTAGTGTCTTGCCCCAGACCGTAGGTAATGGTGAATATGGCATTTCCCTATACTGGGAGTGATTTAGGCAGAACTAGTGGATCTTGTCATCATATATATTTACCTGTTGTTATACATATGGTTGAATATCCGGCAATCTTTACTACTCTCTTTATACTCCAATTCACTTTTATCACAATATGACATGCCAAATTAAAAACATACAAAAAAAATAATCCCTCTATTAAATAAGAAAAGCACTGCTGATAAATTAGATGTTATTTTATAAGGCTGTCTCCCTAACGGATAGCCAGCACTTATCCTGCTAAGTGATTTAAAATTAATTTCCATGCTGATGGTATGAGTTTTATATCTCCGTTACATAAATTACTCTGATTTAAATTAATAAGTTTCTATATAATTTAATCGTGTTTTAGTTCCAGGTGATGCAATTATTTTAGCTTTTAATGTATAATTATGCAAATTAGCTTGTAGAATAGTACGCTTCTTCTTCTTGCACATCCTTCGAGTTTCTGGACCTCTTTGTAAAGAGAGCCTCGGCCCTCTTATCATCAGGTCCACGGGCAAAGTGGGCAGTGGGTGAATATGGACAACATTGAAAGGACTGACACAGGGATAGGCCAGCAATCTTACATATTGGCATATGGGCATTTGGCCGCCCTTTGTCTGGGATGCAAAAAGGGGGAATCCAGTATCATGTCGGGGGGGGGGGAGAGTAGTTACGTGGAATAATGAGAGCTGATGGTGGGTGATTTGTGTAGTAGTTGCTGGGGATAAGATATTAAAGAAGAGTAATCTCTAGTTCCATGAGTGAAATTAATCAGGAGAAATTCCATGTTTAATTTTTTGGTTATAAGTATTTAAAAAAAAAAATTTTTTTTTGAGAAAATTAATAGCAAGTAATAGAAATTTTTTTTAGGACCCCCCCCCCCTCAGATGAGAGGGGGGAAATTGTGGTTGGAGAAGGAGGGAGATGAACAAGCAAAGGTAATGTAGTTGAATAGTTATCAAAGGTAAGTTGCAGATCAAAACAATTGTGAATGGGAATTAGGAGTGAGGGTGAGATATAAAGAATGAATATCATAAGATTTTTATTATGATGATAACATCTATAGGCATATATAGAAATATTAATAATGCATATTATTACTATTATTTTTTTTTCAAAAGGAAGGTACATGTTAATACCTTAACTAAAAGTGTTAAAATTATATTAATAATGAAAATATAATTCTTTGTCCAAAATGCATCTTTTATTTGTCCCTTATGGATCTTTTGGTGGCATCTGGATCTTTTGTTGTCCCATAGGATCTTTTATATAGAAAGTTAAGGGGAACCAAGCTAAAGGGATTGAGGTAAGGCGAGGAGTGAGAGGGAACTAGTAAAACCTTCCAGTAAGGTGAATGAAGTATGCAAGGGCTTTAAAATGAGCTTTACAATTTTTGTGTGTGGGGCCAAGGATAGTTTGTACAGTGTAGTGAGTGATTCCAAGGGAAAAAAGAGTGTCTGGTAGAGATTGTTTCTGTGTACAGTGTAGATAGGACAGTGTAAAAGGAAATGTGGAATATCCTCAATTACCTTGCAGGTGTTGCAGAGTGCTGTAGGAGATTTGTTGATAATGAAGAGGTCTTTGTTAAGTATGGTTCTACCTGTTCGTAGTTGGTGTATGGCTGTTTGGGCTTTACGGGTTAAATAATTAAGGTGAAGTGTATGTGGGATGGCAGCTATGTTGGCTCTGAATGTGTTTTTAGAAGATGCTTGTTGGAACCAGTTAATAGTCCAGTTGGTGTGGGATATTTTGTCAAGTTCATTAGAGTGGAATTTATAGGATATAGGAGAGTGGTAATTTGGTGAGGGGAGTGTGACCTTGTTTAGCAAGGGTATCTGCTGTGTCATTGTGTTCAATATTACAATGTGAGGGTATCCAGTGAAAGGTAAGTGTTTTGTGGGAAGCAATTATGTTGTGGGAGAGTCTGTGTATATGGAAAAGGGAGTAATTTTGGGAAAGATTTTATTTGTGTTTGTTGATGCTATAAAGTGCAGATTTGGAATCAGTGAATATGTGTATGTTGTCATTGTGTTGGGTGAGGGCCCATTCTAATGCCATGTGGATGCCAGCAAGTTCAGTAGTAGTGCTACTTACAGCATGGCTCATTTTTATAATGTGTGAGAATTTATGATGAGGTGAGTGAAAGGCTGCAGAGCCATATGTAGTGTTAGGGAGGTGAGAGCCATCAGTAAAAATTGTGAGGTCAGTGTTTGGGATAGAGAGAAGGTTGTGAGGTCAGTGTTTGGGATAGAGAGAAGATTTGGGTCAAAGAGAGGTTCAGCTGCAATTTTAAGTTCCTGAGGTAAGTGATTGTGTTTTTGGGAGATGTTAGGCAGTGTTAAGTGTACAGAAGGTTTTTTAATTGTCCAATAAGGGATAGTGAATCTAGGTGAAAATGGTTTAATATTTTTCCAATTGGGGTACAATGGGTGCTGTTTTATGATAAGGGCAGTGGGAGATGTGTTGTTGGGAGATTCAATTCTGTGGATGGAAGGATGGGTGGGGTGAAGGTGTTTCAGTTTTATGTAATGGTTACATGTGTTTGTGTCTGATGTTGTCGAGAGGGGGCATGTTGGCTTCTGCCCATGTGGCCAAGTTTGGGCAGCCAGTTCTTAGACCCAGGGCTAGTCTGATGGCTCTAGTTTGAATGGTCTCAAGTTTGGTGAAATGTACAGGGGGGGCAGAGTGAAGTGCTAGAAGGCCATATTGGAGTCTGCTGTTGATGCAGGCCTTGATGAGGGAGATCATGATTTTATCACTGGCACCCCAGATAGCTCTTGTGATGGTTCTGAGTATGTTTAGTGCTCCGTTACATGTGGACTGAGTGTTTTTGATGTGTTGTTGCCATGTAAGCTGACGGTCTATAGTTAGCCCTAAATATTTATAGTGTTTGACATAGGAATGGCTAGGTTGTTGATGTTTATGTTGAGAGAGTTTGTGTTTTTGAGATTATGTGTAATGGGTAAGACCGCAGATTTAGATGCAGAGATGGCTAATCCCCATTTGTTGGTAAAGTCAAGTACTTGATTGACTGAAGTTTGTAGAGTAGTTTCAATTGTGTGGATGTCATTTCCTTTCGTCCAAAGCACAATGTCATCAGCAAAGATGGAGCACTTAGTGTCATTACTTAGTGTTGTGGAGAGGTCATGAAGGAGAATGTTAAAGAGTGTAGGGGAAACCACACTGCCCTGTGGTAGTCCCCTAGTTAGATCATGGGGGTCAGAGAGGGAAGTCCCCAGTTTGACTCTGACCCTTCTCTGGGTGAGAAAATTTTTAATAAAGTGTAGAATGTTGCCTGTAATTCCTAGTGTCTGTAACTTGAATATTATACTGGTGTGTGAGGCAGTATCAAAGGCAGAAGAGAGGTCTAGAAAGACACAGCAAAGAATTTCTTTGTTAAGTAGGGCAAGTTCTGCTAAAGTGATTAGGTCAAAGAAATTATCTGTGGTTGTCATGTGCTCTCTAAAGCCTGTTTGGCAGAGGGGGGAGAGTTTTTTTGACCGTTAGGAAGTATTGAAGTCTGGAGAGCACCATTCTTTCTAGTATTTTGAGTACACATGAGGTAAGTGCTATGGGTCTGTATGAGCTAAATTGTGATGCTGGCTTGTTAGGCTTTAATATAGGGAGAATATGAATGTCTTTCCATTGTGTGGGGAATGTGTGTTGTTGCCAGCAGTCATTGTATATATGTAGCAATGTGGTGAGAGCATGTGTGCCCAGATGTTTGAGTGTGATGTATGTGATATTATCAGCCCTGGGGTGCTTTTCTTTTTTGCATGTTGAATTGCATTGAAGAGCTCATGCTGTGTAAAAGGTAAGTTGATGGCGGGAAGTGTGCATGGTGGCGCAGTTGCTAGATTCTGGTTCATGAAAAGGCAGTGCTATTGATAGATGGGTGAGTTAGCTAAAGGGTTTATGTTGATGAGTTGGGAGGCAAATTGATTTGCTCCTTGTGTTGTGGACAGGTTGTTTGCCCACAGAATGGTATGCCAGGGGGCTAAAGGTTGAGCCTGGGTCTTGAGGGATCTGATGACGGACCAAATGAGTGTAGAGTCAGTTCTAGGGTTTATGTTATTACAGAAGTTTTTCCATTCTTTTCTTTTGGTGGTGAGTCGAAGGCGCCTAAGTGAGGCATTTGCCTTATTGAAAGAGTTGATGGCAGGTGGCGTAGGGTGTCTTCTGGCCGTGTCTTCTGTTTTTCTCCTTATGTGTAGTTGTTGTGTGATAGCAGGGTGGTGTTTGGTGGTAAATTTGTTAGCATGTATGCTCTGTGTGACACTTGTGTAGAAGGAGGTAGTTTTGTCAGGTGTTTGGGTGATGATGCTGGTTTCACAGTGTGCGGAGAAATTGTGCCAGTTAATGTGAGTTTTGGTTGTGTATGCTGTAGGTTTAATGCCTTGGAAGGTGAGGAAAATTGGGAAGTGGTCACTAGCCCATGTAGAGTGGTGCACTTGCCAGTTTAAAATAGGGGAAAGGTCTGTAGTTGATAGGGTAAGGTCAAGAACTGACTCATAAGGGGGTTTGGTGAAGGTGGGTGAACCATCATTGTGTATGGCCAATTGGAAGTGTTGGATGAAAGTTTCAATCTGTGTACCTCTGTTGTTGGTGAAGTTGCTTCCCCAGAGGGTGTTGTGGGCATTGAAGTCTCCCAGAATTAAATTGGGGCCAGGTGAGAGTGAGAAAATGTGTTCAAAGTCTTTAATGAGTGTGTTTACATTTAAACGTGCATTGGGATATAAGTAAATATTGTAAATGTTGAGGGTAATGTCCTGTAATTTGATATTGATTCCTACAATGTCCACGTAAGAGTAAGTATAAGGGTTTGGAATCAGGCAGTGAGGGAATTTTTTATGAATTAGGGTAGAAGAATTGGAGTGTGATCTGTTGGTGTTTGCTCTGTGTATAATGTAAGGTTTGTATGTGAAGTTATCTGGAATTCTAGTCTCATTAAGGGCCAAAATGGGGATGACGTGTTTATTAGTGAGAGCTTTAAGCTCAAGAACTTTGTTAGGAAGGGATCTGCAGTTCCATTGGATGCATGAGCAGGGGGGAGGGTTGTCAGGAGGAGAGAGGGAGAGACTACAGAGAGTGTGGGGGGAGGGGGCAGAGTTAATGCAGCTGCTGAAGAAGAGACACAATGGTCTGTATGGCTATGGTGAGTTTGGGGGATCTGTTTTGTGGTGGAAGAAGTGCATCGATGATAGGGACTATTAGTTTAATTAGTTGATGGATGAGAGTTTGTTGGGGGGGGATGAAGATTAAGTTTTTGCCAATGGTGTCCTCTTTGCTCTGGTTCTTCGTAGATAATTTGTTTTAGCTCTTTTGGTGGAGAATTTGGGTGATGTGGGAGGAGTTTGTCCATCTGTGGGTTGATTTTGAGCATCTTCCTCTGAGGTGGGGATGGTAGAGGCAATTCTGTTTGGTAATGGAGGGAAAATGATGGGAGAGGTGAGATCAATTGTGTAGGTGGGGAGGGGATGGGTGGATGTGGAGGGAAGAGTAGTTAATGTAGTTGGCAGGGCTGCAGCAGTGGGTGTGGGAAGGGGGAGTAGTGGAAGGGAAGAAGGCAACTGCGGAGGAGTTGTGTTAGAGGGATTGGTGATGGGAGCTGTGTTTGGTTTGTTGTTTGAGTAAGAGGTGGCTGCAGTTTTTATTTTAATGGCCCTCAGTCTAACAGGGCATTTGCCATATGTGGCTACATGGGAGCCTCCACAGTTGCAGCAGAGTAAAGGAAGATTACGCTTGCAATCCTGCAACATGTGAGGCTGGGCGCAGTATTTACATCTTGCGGAGCTTCGGCATATTTTTATTATATGACCGTGTCGTTGACATTTAATGCATTGTGGGGGGGGGGGGGTTGTGTAGGGAGAGACATTGTATGAATTTAGTCCTAATTCAACCTTTGGGGGAAGGGGGAGAGAGTTGAAGTATAGTATTACTTTGTCAGTATTTCTTCTGATGGTGCTGTCATCCATGGTGTGGTGTGCATATGTGATACGTTTTATCTTATGAACATCATAATCAGTCAGGGCTTCAAGGATGCTTTGGTCAGATAGATATTTGTCCACTCCTTCTATGGATCCATAAGGTTTTTTGTAAGACTCAGGGTATTTAGATTTTATTTGAACATTGTGTATATGGGTGAGGGCCATGAGTTTATTAGCTTGGTTTTGAGTTTTTACATGGACAAGGAATTCGCCTCTGTGGGTAAATCTAGCTTCAGAAGGTTTTTCAATGGTTGAATTAATGGTTTTAGTAATAATGTTTATATTGAGGTTTTGTAGTAAATTTGTGGGGGAGGAAAAGAGAACAGGGATATAATCTGCAGAGATTGAAAAATCACAAATAGAGTCGTTATCAGAAGAGGCAGACTGTTTCCTTGATCTTTTCCTATTTTTTACGAGGTTCCATTGGTCAGTGGTAAGTTGTTCTGTTGAGGCATCATTTGTGTCCATTTCAGGTTGAGAGAGATTTTCATGGGAAGGGATATTATTATTTATGAGTTCTGAGGAGGAGGTAGAAGCAAAATGTTGGGGGTTAGCTAAATTGGGAATCGATGGGCATCTGCCAGCTGAAAAGGAAGAGGTTGAGAGGGTAGCCTGATTGCTGGCGCTAACCCTAGCGCCAGACGCTATTGCTGTTGCCATACTTACCTTACTTGGCTGATGAGATGGCTGGTGTTGCAGGCTCTTCTCTGTAGCTTTTTCTATCGAACTTGAGTCAGATTTCTCTGGGAGATGGATGCCAGGGTCCTTAGAAGAAGCGTTTTTCATACTTGGAGAGGAATCAGACGATATAATTGCCTAAAAGACGTCTAAAAACACGGAGAGAAACAAAACACGACTTGTCCTGTTCACAGTCGATCCGAAAGCCAGAATAGTACGCGTTAATGCCGTTTTTCCTAATTCGTTATCCAAGTCATGTTGCTCTGTCTTTTGTGCTGCCATCTGTTGGTACGTTTTCCCTATAAATTTAATATTATCCAATACTACTTTATTTTCATCTTCTATTTCCATTAAATAAATCCCCCGTAGGTATACTTCCATCTCTTCATTAATTGTCAATATTTTAACATTATTAACAATTTTTAGAGGCAGTTTATGTCATATTTCTTTAATATTTTAGCCAATGCATCTGAAAAAACAGGAATGTATGGGAAAGCTATTGTATATGCCAGATTCACTCAGCATATTTGCACCGGAGTTATTTGCTAAGTTGCAAAATATTTATATTTAAAAATTTTCTCTATTTTTTTCAAGTATTCATTTTTATATCCAGCTTGCCTCCCTATTTCATAACTCTGAGTTTAAGGTACTTTTATTAGAGCAATATCTGTAAGCTCTCAAAAAATGAGAGTTAAATACTGATATTTTTACATGTCCAGGGTGAGATGAAATTTCTGGGATTATACCTGGGATTATGTCGTTTTCTCTACACAGTTGTTTCACATTTTTTACCTTTCAAGGATACCATAATGTCCAAATACGGTAACTATTTATCAGTTTCTATTTCATGGGTAAAATGAATGGTAGGTAATATACTGTTAAAAGCATCAAGGTTTGCAATTTATCAAAGTCATGGTCCCAAAATAAAAGCACATCATCGATGCAACGTATGTATAATGGTGATTTATACTCTACCATCTTTAAGGCCTCAGTTTCAACATGTTGTAAAAGAACATTGGCCATGAGTCCAGACAGAGGTGATTCCATTGGAACCCCCTTGGTCTGGACCCATGTCCTGCCATTAACTAGAAACTAACTGGATGTGTTGGCGATGTCATGCACACTAAAGTACTCATGTGCTATGGGCTTGGCTCCTCCAGACATTTTTTTTTTTCTTCATTCACACTGATAAACTCAGAATGAAAGTATATTTATGAAATAGGGATGGAAGCTGCATAAAGAGTATACTTAAAAAAAATATGAGAAAAAAGTTAAATATAAATCTTTTGCAACTTCGCAAATAACCTCGGAACAAATACCCCAGTGAATCTAGCATATGAAAGTATATTTATGAAATAGGGATGAAAGCTGCATAAAGAGTATATTTGAAAAAAATAGGAGAAAAAAGTTATATATAAATATTTTGCAACTTCGAAAAAAAATAGGGGCGGGGGTGGCTCAGTCGGTAGCGCGCCAGGCTCGTAATCTGTAGTTCCCAGGTTCAAGTTGAAGGCCGCCGTCCGTCGGATGGGACGTTAAGCCGTGGCCCCGTGTGCGGGAGAGCTATACCATGTGCACGTTAAAGAACACGCTTAATGGCCTTGACGGGAAGCTACCATCTGTCTCCCAACAGCTGTTCCAATGGGTCCCCTCAACCCAACTTTCTCTTGAGCCTTTGGGGTCCATGTGACCTGGCCATTTAGCCCATGGTGTGCAAAAAAGTGCCACTCAGAGGTAAAACAACCCAACTTCGCAAATAACCTCGGAACATATACCCAAGTGAATCTAGCATATACATAGCTTTCCCATACATTCCTGGCTAAAATATTAAAGAAATATGACATAAAAACTGCCTCTAAAAATTGTTAATAATGTTAAAATATTGGCAATTAATGAGAGATGGAAGTATACCTACAACGGGATTTATTTAATGAAAACAGAAGATGAAAATAAAGTATTATTGGATAATATGAAATATATAGGGATAAAGTACCAACAGATGGCAGCACAAATGATACAGCAACAATGACTTCGATAACGAATTAGGAAAAACAGCATTAATGCAGACTATTCTACAAGCTACTTTGCATAATTATACATTAAAAGCTAAAATAATCGCATCGCCTGGAAGTAAAATACGATTAAATTATATGGAAACTTATTTATTAATTTAAATCAGAGTAATTTATGTAATACAGATGCAAATCTCATACCATCAGCATGGAAATTAATTTTAAATCACTTAGCAGCAGAATAAGTGCTGGCTATCCGCTATGGGGATAGCCTTATAAAAATCGTTTAATATACCAGCAATGTACACTGCCTGACGAAGATGAATGCATGTAGCAGTGTTTTTCTTTTTTAATAGAGGAATAAATTTTTTGAATGTTTTTAATTTGGCATGTCATATTGTGGATTGGATTGGATTGTTTTACCTCTGAGCGGCACTTTTTTGCACACCATGGGCTAAATGGCCAGGTCACATGGACCCTGAAGGCTCAGAGAAGGTTGGGGGAGGGGAACCACTGGAACAGCTGTTGGGAGACAGATGGTAGCCTCCCGTCAAGGCCATCCAGCGTGTTCTTTAACGTGCACAGGGTATGGCTCTCCCGCACACGGGGCCACGGCTTAACGTCCCATCCGACGGACGGCGGCCTTTCCAAGCCCATCAGTGTCCCCTACTGACCGTGGGCAAGGCGGGGAATTTTGCGGAGATAAATCTCAACGCTGATGCAGCTGGGACTCGAACCTGGGAACTACAGATTACGAGCCTGGCGTGCTACCGACTGAGCCACCCCCGCCCCTGTCATATTGTGATAAAAGTGAATTGGGGTATAAAGAGAGTAGCAAAGACCATTAGATATTCAAGCATATATATCTAACAACAGTGTGGATCTTATACAACTTAGAAGAATCCTGGTTATAAGGAGCTGGCATCTCAACATGTTAAAGACCATGAGAAGATATCAATAACAGTGCATCTCAAAATTGAGTGTGTCAGGCAGCAAATGCCACGGACTTACATCTACGTGGGAAACTGCTTTTACTCTCTTATCACTTTAAAAGTAGTCTAAAGCATTTCTCAGATAAAATAGACATTGACTATCACCTGTCTTTGTAATAAGATAGAGGCTGATATTGGTTGAAAAGCGGTACACTGTGCTGTCATGAAAGCTTATATAAATACAGTGATTATGTGTTATAGTTAATTAAAACTTGCTCTATGCATTGTATATGAAGAAATTTTTTATTGGTAATATTACAACTAATTAAACTTAATAATCTGGCAACTATGGAAATTATCAAAGCTTTGGAAAATAAACTTACAACTATAAAAGTTAACCTTTTAACATGATATCATATCCTATAATAGAGATAAGTTTTGACCTGGGCTCAGTCAATTTAAGGTTAATAATTTAAGGTTAATATTCTGATTTTTCTCATAATCATGAAAAAATTATAGAATGAATATTTCTTTTTGGTTACAGTTTCAACCTTTTTATCAGTCTTTAGTAATTAAAAATATGCACCATTCAACCTTCGACTACATTTTGGGGAGCATTCTCTCTCTTTCATTAACGAATTGTTCTCAATGTTTATGATAACGTTACTAAAAAAATTTCAGTTTCTATGAACTGATTCCAGCATTTTTCATTCCAATTAAGATTTTAATTCGCTTTCAAATAATTCCATTGTTTTAAAGTTAGTATAAAATACACATAATTAAGAAATCATTTAGTGGCATTGATTTCTCTATATATGTTTTACAATGTGTTATAAACTTTTTTGCCTTTGGCCAAATAATTATTGAAATGGTCAAGGTCTCACAGGTTGGAATTTGCCCAAACTCATCACTATCCTAAAATTAGATTGTAACTTTAAAATTCTTCCACGAGAAAGTAGCTCTCTTCAAAGGAAGATTTAGAGAACTAATAAACAATCAGAATTCACTGAAAGTAACATGGCACTAAAATAGGTCACTATGTAGAGTTAACTTTCATTTAATTGGGGTGATGGGGGGGGGGGGGAAGGAGGTCACAAATAATTCAAAACATGATACAAAATGTATCTAATGTAAACTTGTATTTAGTTAAAATAACACCCAATATTTAGTAACACATTTACTGTTTTACCGATATCATCCAAAAGTGTAAAAATAATACAATAGTTTAGTATAAAAACTATTGTATTATTATATAAATAGTTTTGTGTTCTGTAAATAATACAACACAAAACATTACATAAATTGTATGATCTATTATTATTTTATACATTTAATTCACAAACTTATTGATTGACCCCTGGATAATTAAGAGTTGCCTATTTGTAAAAGTAAATTTCCAATGGAAATCACCTCTGTTAATGGGGATGTGATGAATAAAGAAGTTACCTATTTCGAAAAAAAAAAAGTTATTTTAATGTATTCTATATTTCTTTACATGGAGTTTGTACTTTAACTTTAAATTAATTTAAATGCTATTAGCTCCGTAATGTGAAACCTTGAGAGAATTCTACATATACCATACCTTCATATGCAGGCTTAGTCAGCCAGGTTCCAAGATACTATCAAGAAAAACAATTAAAGGGGACTTCCATCCAAAGTTGGAAAATGTTAAAATAGTAGCAACACCAACTACCATTTATCAAGTGGATATAGCCGAACAATTAACAATTTACAAGCATAAAGAAAAATGCATCAACAATGAAATTGTAATACTACCCTTACCATGGAGATTATTAATAGATAAAGAAGAAAAAAAGACCACAGAATGACGAGTAGCAAACACAGATTCAACAATAAGAAACCAAAATCCACCCCAAACACTGAATGGACCGGCCCAGCAGCAGTGACAGCAGCCTCAATGATGGACAAACTCCTATAAAGGAAAAAACTTCGCAATACTGCACAATTTTCTCTCTCCTGAAGATGTTTATGTGTAAACGAAACACATAAAGAAGTATTTGGTTGTTTTTGTGTATATATTTTTTACATTATCTAAAGTGGGTAAAAGTTTTGCTCCCTCGGACGAGTTAGTGTTTTGTGTGTTTTTAGTTCTGCGTATTAAAACAGGAATGACCAGCAACTTAAAAGGGACTATCTGGAATTAATGCCAGTAGTGATGATAGGAAAGAAATTCCTGGCACACTAATGGAGTAGTCTCGATGAGAAAAACCTTGGCAGATGTATCTTGGCACCTGGCTGTTTAAGCCTACATATGAAGGTATGGTATACATATGAAGGTATGGTACTGTCAGACCTCTGTGGCAAGCAGCTACTTGAGGGGGTATTTATTTATTTATTTTTCATCATAGGGCTATGTATGGCTGGTTGGCACCTGTGTCACATCACAGTGGAAATGGATCAGGATGCAACAACTGTCAGCCAAATTTGGCAAAAGTGGTTAGAGGAAGGTAATGTGTGTTACCATATTGGGACTGGTTCAAGTAGGTGAATATCCAAATGCCTCGATGGCTGGATTCAATGGCAAGCCATAGCAGCCCTACAATCCACAGCAGATGACATTCGACACAGTGTACAAGAAGCTACTGACATCCCCATGTTGACACAAACTGTGAATTGCAGATTGGCTGAGGTAGTTGTGCACTCTCGCCAGCCATTGTGATGACTGCCACTCACTGCAGCACATCGTTGCGCAAGGTTGCAGTGGTGTCATATCAGACATGCATGGCGGGATGAATAGAACCATGTTGTATTCAATGGTCATTTCTGTCTCAATGCCACAATGCCAACAATCGCCAGTTGAGAGTCTAGAGGTGATGTGATCACTGGGCTGATCTTGCTGCCATCTGTGAGTATCATACGCTCCTCAGCCTAGTGTCATGGTTTGGGGCACTTTGTTTCAACAGCTGTTCACCCCTTTTATGCATAGTGGGTACAATGACAACATGATACATTGATGAGGTGCTGCAGCCCATTTTGTTGCCATATCTCCATGGTATCCTGATGCCATTTCAACCCAATAACACACACTGCTATAACATCAGCAGACAGTGCCAACCAGATCCATGGCCAGTGTGATCCCCAGACTTCTCCCCAATATAGAACGTGTGGGATGTCATTGGCAGATGACTTCAAGCCTCTGCACATCCTCGCAATGTCAATGAATTTTGGACACAAGTCAATGATGCATGCTCGTGATACCTCAGCACACCATCTGGGAACTTTTCCATTCCATGCCACACCATGTTGTTGAATGCATAGCCCAGCAAGGAAAGTCACAACTACTGACTCAGGCCACATTATACTGTCTCTCACCCATTGCATTCATGCAATCCCTCAGAAATTAAATCACTTCTTTCCCACCTACTTGTCTACATGTGTGGTAAGTTTCATCTCATTTCGTGCATTCCTTCATGGTCTGGCATTTTCTATGTTGAGCAGGATATGTAAATTGCAGTCTGTTTTCCTTCTATGGTAGGTAAAAACACCCTAAAACATATTGTTTTAAAAAAATAAAAGTATTTTAAATGTGGAAAAAATTATGACTCTACATATATATAAAAAAGTAAAACTTACATAATTCATGCCTGATAACAAAACAACTGTGAATTATTAGAAATAAAAAAAAATTAAGTCAATACATTGTTTCAAAACAAAATACTAATGTTGGATATTTGCCACAAATCCATTAGTCTCAAATTCACATTTCAATATTCTTTTATCATCTTCTGAAAGTTTTTGCAAAGGAGATCTCGTTGGACCACCATAGTAACCAAAGACATCCATGGCATACTTAACACCAGCAATTCCATACTGTGCAGTTACCTGTAAAAAAAGAATAGAGGAATATTACTGAAGAAGTGAATGAAATACCATTCACATAATAAACATGAAAATTCTCAATTTTAACTTATTATACACCAAAGAGCCAAATCATTATGACCATCTGCCAATATGATGTTGGACCTTTATGTGGCGCCAAAACAGCTCTCTGACCTGGCGAGGCATAGACACAAGATTTTTATAGATGTCTTGTGGTATCTGGTACCAACATATTACCAGCAGATCCTTTAACTCTTGTAAGTTACATGGTTGAGCAGTTGCAGATAGGATATGCTGTTCCAACACAAACCACAGATGCTCGATTGGATTGATATCTGGGGAATTTGGAGGCCAGGGCAATACCTGAGAGTCTTACTCATGTTCCATGAACCATTCTTGAACAATCCAGGTAATGTGGCATGGAACATTATCCTGCTGAAAGAAGGCACTACTAGAGGGATATACCATTGCCATGAAAGGATATACCTCGTCTGCAATGATGTTTAAGGAGGGTTGACATCATAGTTTTCTGCACATGAATAACTGGAGCATTACACTTCCTACCAGCTTGTTTTTGGTTCACAGTGCATCCTGGTGCCAAGGTGAAAACTTCCCCAAACTTCCCCAGGTGAACGACACACATGTACTCGACTGTCCACATGGTGCAACAAGAAACAAGTTTCATTGGAACAGATAACCTTCTTCCAATCATTCAAGGTCCAGTTTTGATGCTCGCATGCCCAATGTAGGCGCTTTCGATGGTGAACTGAGGTTAGCATGGGCACTCAGAGAGTCCTGCGGCTACACATCCCCATTTTAGGCAGGGTTCGATGTACTCTGTGTTGACAGAGTACATTGAATGTAAATGCTGGTGATGGAAGTAATGTGTGACACATTACTTCCATCGCCAGCATTCAAATTACAGGCAACAGTATCCCTTCTGTTGGCTTGTACCATACAGGATAACCTTCACTCACCTCATAAGCCATGGTAGGCCCATCGATGGATGAGCACTTGCTGACGGTTCATGGATTTTCCCTCTTCAGATCACATTTTGTAGGTACTAACCACAGCTGACCATGAGCACCCCATAAGCCTTACAATCTCAGAAATGCTCTGACCTAGTCGTCTGGCCATTACAATTTGGCCTTTGTCAAACTCACTTAAGTCCTCTGCCTTTCCCATCTGAAGAACAAGAATAACACTGATTAACAGAGCTCAGTATCAGGTGTTATTTATACCATTTCATGACCTTCACACGCACCATTGTTTACTTGAGTTGCTTCGATTTGCATAAAGACATGCTGGTCAAAAATGTTTTAGTCCTTCAGTGTATGTTATAATTAGTTAATACATCCTAAAAATGACCTTAAAATTACAGTGTGTTGCTATGTTTAACCTTAAAACTATACCGTTTTCTTCACAACAAAAAAAAAAGATCAAAAACTTGTAATTTTTGGCTTGTTTAAAAAGAAAAATCAGCTAAAGTTTTCCTTTTGTGGACTGTCTGTATGTTCATCTGTAGACATTCAAGTTTCTGTTTTTAGAAATTAATTAACAATTCTTTTTGTAGACAGGTATTGAAGAAATATTATAATCTGCATTTTTAGAATCTCTTAACAGCTTCAATAGCACACTTTAATGATGGAAAATGCTGCAAATCTAAACAAATACAGTAAGTCCTTGTTGTTTTTCATTTCATCAATTCGTTGCTGGTGCCCTGTCTCTTTAACTTATGCATACTGATACGATTTACCAGAAATCTATGATAATAAATGATATCTGTGTGTCTGTGGCAGCTATAAATGTGTTGGAAATTGTGATAGATGCTTGAAAATTGCACAAGATGTTTCTGATCTCACAGTTGCAGTGCTGAACTTCAAGTCAAAGTTTCAAAGGGGGGGAAGGGGACAGGGCTTGCTACAAGCAAAAATATTTACCATGCTATTTCTGTGGGAAACGGGAATTGCTGTGAAACCAATTGTTGCCATTTTTTGCTCCCTAATTGTGAATATAAGACATAGCAATATGTCAATCTGCAGCCATTGCCAGATCCTCCAATTCCTAGAGGCATTATCATTTTAAAGTATCCCATGGCAGGTAGGAACCTCTTTTTTAAACTAACATGGGGTCACACAAGGGGAAACTACATACGAAATTTCAGACTGGTTGAAAATCTTGGGAACCACAGGGTATTATTTCTATGCTGACAAAAGTGGAAAAAATACAATGACCAACAGGGGATTAGCTAGAGGGGAAGGGATAGCAGGATGTTCCCCTTCCAAAGTATATTGGAGTTGGCAAAATGTAGGAGTGTTTGCAAAATTTGAAGAGGCTTGGCAAAATCTGTGTGAGTTGCAAAAATCGAGGTTGCTTTTGTAAAATAAGGGAAGCTCGCAAAACTGATCTCAGTTAACAAAACATTGTCCTCTCTTAGCATAAGTGCAAAATGACATTTTGGACGACCTCCAGTTGTTTTCTTTTTTGTAGCTAAGCAGTTAGATATCCACCCACAAAGTCACCTTATTTCTCATTCCAGGCAGCCCATATTAGGTTTAGGGAAATTAGGCAAATGCTGGGGGCTAAAAATAAGTGGTTCTAAAATGCAAAAACTAAAAATATATAAATTTTTCAGAAACAAAGAGGTAAGAATTAAATGACTTTGCCTATATTTGCCTAGTTAATGATTTATTGTTTTGTCAGAGGTTTCAGAATTATAAATTAATTCTGTTGTTACAAATTAACCAGTCTGGAAAACCAAATATCCACAGAAATGATAAGACTCATGTCAGCCAATGTAAACAGCATGACCACATTCTGCCACCAAACTTTAAATATCCAGCATTACATTGTATATCATAGCTCTACATTGCAATATTAATTTAAAATTTTGCAATTTTCAACTTTTTACAGTGTTAGAGGGGCATAATTATAGCTTTTTGGAGATTCAGAAAGTGTGAATTGTAATATTTCATCAATACTGATTCAACACCAAACTAATTTTTTATTATCTCTAAAACTAAAATAGTTCAATGTTTACAGACAGGCAGACAATAAAGTAAAAAGTTTTTAATTTTTAAATGAGATAAATATGGCAGAGTTTTAAATGAATATTGCAAGCAATGTATTTATGCTTATTTATTTTATATTCTTTTAAACTAAATAGCTCCTAATTAAATAAAAAAAGAACACTTAAAATCTTTATACAGGGTGATTCAAAACTTATCGTTCAAATTTCGTGGGGAGGTAGGGAATACGTCAGGAAACCGATTTCACATAGGAAAGAATGTCTGCAAATGTACGCATGAGTATGTAGAGGGCGCTGTGTGTACCCAACCAGTGTACAGCTCGCCCGACCATTCCCGCTGTCATCAGTGTATGAGGTGACTTACTAGTGATAAGATGAATCATTTTACGCATCAAGAGCTAGCGGATATGCATATCGCATATGGGGCAGCTGGCGAAAGCGGCCGCCGAGCTAGGCAAGTTTACGAAGACCGATACCCCAACAGAAGAATACCGCAGCATTAAATGTTTGCACGTGTGCATCGCAATCTGCACGAACGAGGTTCACTGCGCAGCAACATGCAGGATATGGGGAGAAGACGACTGACGCGGACTGTCAATGTCGCAGAACAAGTCCTACAGTCCATCGAAGATAATCCGAATACCAGCACACGAGCTATTGCTCAGCAGCTTGGGGTCTCTCAGTCAGCAGTGTGGCGGATACTGCACGAGGAACGTGTGCATCCTTACCATCTGCAAAGGGTGCAGTTACTGCATCCTGACGATTATCCGAAGCATGTGGAATTTGCACAATGGTTCATTCACTCGTGAAGGTGTCTTCAAAACACACAATTCACATGTGTGGGCTTATGACAACCCGCATGGTACGAGAAGTCACGCTGCGCAACATCGTTTTGCCTGTGTGGCTGGAATCATTGGTGACTGTTTGTTGGGACCTTACTTGCTACTGCCCCGATTGGACAGCCGGAAATACCTAATATTTCTCGAGACAGTGTTACCGACTTTTCTGGGCGCTGTTCCTGCGCATATCCGCCGAGATATGTGGTATCAACATGACGGGGCTCCAGCCCATAGCACAATTGTTGCACGTGATTACCTGAACCGAACATTTGGAGCTTGATGGATCGGTAGAGGTGGACCGATCACTTGGCCACCCAGGTCACCTGATTTATCGCCCATGGATTTCTTTTTGTGGGGGGCCATGAAAGACCATGTGTACGAGACCCTCGTCGACAGTGAAATGGACCTTGTTGCACGAATAGTGGCCGCTGCAGGCATTATCCGTGATATGCCAGGCGTTTTTGAAAATGTTCGGCGGTCAATGCAATGGCGCTGTGAATCCTGTGTCCGTGTAAATGGTCGCAATTTTGAGCACCTACTGTGAACCTGTACTTTACCTTGTTGGAATAAAAGTCACATTCGTTACCACTTAACTGTACTGTTTCCTTGTGTTCACTTTACTTGTCTATTTTGTTCATGTAGATGACATTTGCGGACATACTTTCCTATGTGAAATCGGTTTCCTGACGTATTCCCTACCTCCCCACGAAATTTGAACGATGTTTTGAATCACCCTGTATATTATATACACAGTCATATCAGTATAATATGACCACTTACCCAATAATGGGAATAACCACCTTTGGTCCAGATGACAGTGGCGAGATGGCATGGCATGGATGTAATGAGGCCCTGGTAGGTTGTCAGAGGCATACATGCCCATTCAGACTACAGACGGAGGCACAGACTACAGCACGGAGGTTCCGAAGATGACATGGTTGTGGTTCTGCATGCCGAACCTGTCGATCCAAATGGTCCCACAAGTGCTCTATGGGATTGAGGTTGGACGATTTCGCCAGCCAAGGGAGAACGGAGACATAGCTGTCGTGTTCCTGGAACCAGTCACGCACCACCTTAGTGACATAGTATGGCGCATTGTCCTGTTGGTAGACACCATCACCACCAGGGTAAACATCCAACATGAAGAGATGCATGTGTCAGTGAGGATGGATAGATAGCCATTGGTGTTCAGGGACCCATCCAATGGTACCAGAGGTCCCAGGTCATACCAGGAAAACATCTCCCAGACACACAAACTGCCACCACTGGCCTGTACTTCACCGACAAGAGTGATCAGGTGTTGGTTCTCATGTGTCTGATGACGCATCCGCCACTTCCTGTCACTTCTGTGGAGTGGAAACCTCGATTTGTCAGAGAAGGCAACCTTTTTCCACTCTTTTATTGTCCAAGATGGTAGTCCCATGTGAATTGCAGGTGTCACTGCCGATGGGCATTGGTTAACATGGGTGCCTTTACACAACATCAACTCTGGAGACCCATGTGTAACAGGGCTCGCTCTACTGTTACTGTGGACATGTACCTGGGTGCCCCAGCGTTTATTTGAGTGGTTAATTCCTACACTGTTGCACGTTGATTGCCCTTTACCAGTCGATGGAGGCGACATTCTCCTCTGGGATTCTCCTTTGGGGCTCCACAGTTATGATGTCTGGAGGTACTCGGTGTGCCAGCAGTCCATTCTTGGTATACACTTACTACAGCACCTCGCAAACAGCCCACGAAGTCTTCTGTTTCCGAGATGCTTCCACCCTCGGCACAGTAGCCGATGATCATTCCTTTTTGAATGTCTGTCAGATCAATACCTCTGTCCATTGTGCTCACATTATGCACTATGGCTCATCTATCCTGGCCGGCCACTTATATTTCCGTGTGGTCAACCTTGTCATGTGCACTCTGTGACGCGCTTGGGTGGGTACACTGTGATTCCTTGGGTGGTCATATTATTCTAATACAACTGTGTATATTATGAATTAAATGGATGAAAACTGAGCATGAGTTCAAATAAAGAGTATATAACAATTCAAATTCTAAATGCAATTTATTGCAAATGTATGGATAAAATGATTTATATAAACTAAAGTCAACCAACAGCATTTTTATATCAGAATAAAAATAAATCTTCAAAAGAATTTAGTATCTTATTACTATTTACACTCAAATCATAAAATAAGGCTTGTATCAGTCGATGAGCAGTACAATCATGTTTGTAAACAAATCTGCAACCTATCGAAAATAACCTTACCAATCTTGTAAACAAACTAAATGTAATTATACACCAATTGATGACCTCTTCCTACCGAAAAGTTGAAATCAGCTCTGTATGTTCAACTAACATAAAATCTCCTCACTATCCTAAAACATCCTTATTTTTCTAGTCAGTCCACTAGTAGAATCAACACTAATAACTTATTTAATCTCCCATGCACACACCATATAAAACATTTCTTCTTTAGATTATCTTATCAGGTACAAACTGAGACTAACTACATTTTCTTTCACACTCCAACTCCTCTTCATACAATTCTTTTTTTTTTCAGTAAGTTCTTTGTTTGAAGTCATTGGTAACATAATTCTCATGCTGTCATTCACTGGATCATCAAGACGATACATCACATCATGGTTCATTGTAGCATGTTTATCTGTTGTAACAATATATTTAATTTCTCTACTTTTATTTGCCACCTAAATAAGACCAGACAGATATATAAGGTGGCAATCACAGGAATGCAGCATGGGAACAATGTGAAAGAAAAAAAATCATGGTAATTTATTATAAGTATATGGGGTTTGTGACAGTTGACATGGCACTGTTATGGGATGAAGTACAAGCAGAGCTTTGACCTCTCTCAGGCAGGAAGACCGAAGGAGGCATTGAACAAAAGAACCATTACTGCTGTTCCTGAACTCGTTAAGGAAAACCTATACATCACTGTTCAGGTAATAAGTTTAGATGTCAGTGTATCAACTGGCAGTGTGGGAACAATTATTCATCAGCATTTAAAGTTCCAAAACATCTGCACCAAATGGGTACCCCACAAACTGACAGAACAGCAAAAATGGGTTAGAGTCGATTCATGCAAGGAGATGCTGGTAATGTTTGAACCTAGTGGCTCCGAATGGTTAACAGACATTGTCACAGGTGATGAGATGCAGTTTTAATACTATATAACTCCCAGAAAGATCAATAGCAGTGTTTGAGTTTTAGAAGATGAACCGCATCTCCAAATCCTCTGACAAGACTTTCGCTCAAAGAAGAGGATGTTCACAATATTTTTCAATTCCCAAGGAGTGGTAGCTATGGAGACCTTAGCTGAAAAAATGACTATAAATGGCTAATAGTAAAACAACACTGATTTGCCCAAAATAGTTAAGGAGATGAAGGAGCAGCATCCAACAGCAGGCATGTCAAGGGTTCTCCTTCTTCATGGCAATGCCAGTGCTCACAAAACCCAGAAGGGTACAGCTTATCCGGAGCAAGAAAGAAACAAACAGCTAGCCCATCCTGCATATTTACCCAATCTTGTACCATGAGATTTTTGGTTGTTTCAAAAATTAAAAAGGAACTTGCTGGGAAGCTTTTTCAAGGGTGCACGACCTTGCAAAATGTGTTCAATCAGAGTTGAAAAGTATTCCCCAACAGGAGTACTACCAAGCATTCCAGAATTTGCTTAGATGTCTGTAACTTTGCATAGATGCTGGAGGGGTGTATTTTGAAGGATAGTAAAAGTTTCATTGAGGTAAATGCAATGGTTTTTATTCTGCAGATGCATGTCAAGAACTTTTTTAATTTCCCTCATCTCACTTATTTTCACTGAACCCTTAAATTGCTACATGGTATATTTCAACTAATCCAGCATGTACTGATTCTGATAGGTGCTAACTAACCTGGGATTATTCACACATCTAATCACTATTCCAGTTATGACAGTTTGAACACTCATGACTGATTTTTTTTAGACTGCTCTTTTTTTGTGCTGAAATAATTAAATGCGTAATGTTAACTTAAAGCTACAATTCTGAAACCAATTGATATAATTTTTTTAAACTCACTGCCATGTTAGGAGCAATAAGTCGATACTGTAGATTACATGCTTCATTAAATTTCCCTTCTTCATATAGCTGGTACAAATGGCATAAAGCTTCACCTAAAGGGTTAGCTAAAGCAAAAACTCCACCCACACATCCTACAAGAAAAAAAAAGGTTATTGAGAAAATGATATAATAGTGAAAGCTTATCTTTATTTATTATAAACATTTCAAACTATGGGCCACATATATAATATGCAACAAAATATTATTTCATACTGCATTCTTAGCGGTTTAAATTAGTACTTTTGGAGTTATGTGACTCATGTCTTTATAGTGATGCTCAACTAAACTAGTGCTTTTGAAGTGATGTCTCTAAAGATGATATGTGAAAAACCATAATAAGCTATTGGGCCACAACTACATTGTATTAAGAATAACACCATTAGATTCAATGGATGACAGACATTAGATTCATATGAATTACAACATACATTTGTATGTTGTGATTTTGGGGTAGAAGATATTTCTAATTCTACCATGGCTCACTGAATGGGAATTGATATCTGCAAGTATGAAAACTTCTATCAGATATGAACTGGAAAATGTGTTTTTGCATCACTTGCAGAACATAAAATATTAGTGAGATGATGCCCCATAATACTGGAAATTCCTCAGTAATTGATTTAAACATTTGAGAAAAAGTGGATTGGCAATGGAGGCCTAGTCTTCAATTTGCTGAGATAACCTGATTTGACATTATTCAATGATTTTCTCTAGAGATTTTCGAAACCAACGGTCTTGTGTAAAACCCCAACACCAAAACAATATATTACAGTATTTTTTCATGAATATTTATTAATAATAATTGTTAATTAATTGTCTGCTGTCTGTTTACTCATGCTAGAATTGCTCAAGGTAATTTTAATCATCTGCTCTTTCAAAATACACTTCTGATATTGCAAGTATCTCAATTATGGATATAACAGAGAAAGTTTGAAAAATACTCTGTTTGCCTCACAAGATAGAACTCGTTACATTACCTATTATGACAGAGTACAATCATCAAATATTTTAACACATTCTCCAAAGAAAATGATCAGAACCAATACTAAAGATAAAATTTTGGGCATAGCATTGTCTCAGTTTAAATGCCTCATTGACTAAAGATCTAAGTCATTGCAATAATAGCTTGGACAAGATGGTCCCATTGCTCTGTCAAAAATTAAATCTGGTCACATGAAATGATCTAAATTTATGAATAAAAATGTTATGGGAGCCTATTATAAAGCTACTAAGCTTGAGAAGGACAAAATTGGCTATAGATTGAAACTGCTCTTTGAATGGAAACTCTCTTAGAACCTGATATTGATGTCAAACAACAACGTTAAAAACAATGTTACAACAACAATGTTAACAAACAATGGCGGGAATCGAACCCACATCTCTCCAGATTCATGCCAGAGCGTGCTCTGGCATGAATCTGGAGAGATGCAGGTTCGATTCCCGCCATGGTAGCAATGAATTTTTTTCAGAATCTATTAATTAATGTTTGATGTCTATCTTAATAGGGAATATTGTGCATTCACTTTGGATTGATATTTAATTATATATTAACGTCTTAGCATTAGCGACCTTCTCACTAACATCTGATAATCAAAAGCAACGACTGAAAAAATTGTATCTCCTTGAGTACAGATGGTGCTGTCTCAGCCATGTCTCAGGAAGAGGATTTATAAGGTCTTATTCTGAAAAATTTCATTGTCCAGCGTGCTCTGGCATGAATCTGGAGAGATGCGGGTTCGATTCCTGCGGCGGCAGCGCTGAATTTTTTTCAGAATCTGTTAAATAATGATTCAACTGAACCAAGAAATAATAATAATATTTCTATCATTACTCCTTCTGTATCTGAACAACGAACTTTTTCTAGAGATATTGAAGCACTTAAATAAAATAATAAAATTAATAAATACCCCCTCAAGCAGCTGCTTGCCACAGAGGTCTGACAGGAGCCTGTCAGTTTATATGCCATAGTAGAAGGTCTGAGAGGATGGCAGGACCTCAGCAGAAAAACAACACATACATCCACGCCTTACCCAGGGCTCGAACCCAGATCCCTTTGATCAGTAGCTAAGCACGCTAACCCCTCGGCCAACAGAACTCTGAACTTAGAGAACATGTGGATCACACACTTCTCCCTTATACTGATATATTACCTTAAATACCAAGAATAAAATTAACAAAGAACAGTTATCAGGTAGTCCAAAATATGAATGACTTATTTATTCAATATATTCAGGACACAAAAACTTTGGAAAATACAGGGGTTTATCAAAATAATTGAAACACTGACAGTGACTGTAGCACACACAATGCGCTATATGCATATCACAGGGACAATGTCACTTGCGATGTGAGGTATATAAAGGGGAGAAGTATGATGTCAGCTATCACATAGCAGTGCCACAAGAGCAGGTGAAAAGCTATTGTGGTGTAATTGTCGGCAATGTCAGATCTCAGTGACCTCCAAAAAAGCATGATCATTGGTGTGTAGCTTGCAGAAGCTTCAGTAACCAGAATGGCAGAAATAATAGGTGTAACACAAGGAACTGTATCAAAGATTATGGCTACCTATCAAAAAGGACAGGATGTTGCCTCCAAACATGCAAATTGTGGATGCCATATAAAATTGTCAGATAGGGATATGCAAACATTGGCAAAAATTGCACAATGGAAGCACAAGACCATGGCAACACAAATAGCAGCAGAATTGAACACCAGTCGGAATGATCCCATTTCCATCATAACAGTTCGTCGGGAACTTCATCATGCCATTATTTATGGCTGTGCTACAATCCACAAACTTCTGATTACAAACATCAATGCAACAAAACATGTATGGTGGTGCAAAGCACATAAACACTGGATGCTAAAGACTGGCAATCTGTCATCTGGTCTGATGAATTGTGCTACACATTGTTTCCCAACACTGATAGAGTATACGTCTGGTGAAAACCTGCAGAAGGGTACCACATTGACTGTTTGGTTTGACTGTGAAGCATGAAGGTGGATTCCTGATGCTGTGGGGTGCCATATCATGGCATTACTTAGAGTCATTAGTTATTCTCGAGGGTCATGTCACATCTGCGTACGAATGCAACGTACGAATCCATTCTCGGGGACCACCTGCACTCAATGTTGTGGGCATTGTTCCCTAATGACTATTCCTGATTTCAAGTGGATAATGTACCAATGCATTGTGCAAAAAGTGTCGAGTTGTGGTTTGCAGTGGATGAGGTACAGCAGCTTCCCTGGCCACCTCAATCTCCAGATCTTAATATTATTGGACATTTGTGGGAAAATCTGTAGCACTAGGTCAGATCACACTTTCTACCTCCAGCATCACTGGCACAGTTGGGCCATATTTTACAGAATATAGGAAGTAAGTTTCCCCTAGTTTGTCAATATGAAAGTCAGTTGCATTCCCACTATAATGACTTGAAAATGAAAGGCTTACAGCACATCTGATGCACTACTGGTCATACTGGTATTGATACTAATATCCACGTTGTGGAAAACTTGTTAAGGCACACTTTGGTAACAATCTGTATGATGCCAGATTTTCAAGGCCAGCCCTAAGTTGTTTTTAAGTATGTGCAAAGTAATATTCCCCTTTCCCTACACAAAGAATTTACATTCACAGTGCAATGAATCATAATTCATAGTTAAATATAAATCATAGTGCAATGAAATCATATTATTCATAGTGCAATGAAATCATAATTCATAGTTACTTTCATAGTGCAAGGGTATTCATGTTTGTGCCATGAATTGTGTAGGGCACTGAGTAACTTTATGGTGGCAAATATTTCTGTGGCAGTGTTGCAAAATTGGGCAAAATCAACAATTTATATCAAAATTGTCCTATAATTTAAAACATCAATTGCAGTTCATGACAACTGAAATATATAAATATTGGACTGAATATCTGGCACATAATTATGTCATGAGCTTTGAGTTGTAATTCCAGTGAATGTGAAATTTTTGAAAAGAATCTTTTTAGTAGTCTATAATAACATACTTGAAAATGGCAGGAACACTGGATACAGCAGTAGTATCAAAGAAGATGTCCTGTAGATATGGAACTCATGAAATAGCTGAAAAAAATTTAATTTGGCTGTGATCAGCGGCTAACTTTTTCTTCAGCTAATGTGACATACACTTTCTGGAATATTATTTGATTCACTCATGGCATTAAGTCAGGAAATGGGCAACTAAGTTGCCTTTGTGATGGATTGTAATATGGAGTCACTCACATTCATTGCATTAAATCAATAATTCAGTAGTATTACTACACGAGATATCCTGTAGACATGGGACTCATAAAAGAGATGGATGAAAAATTCCTTTCTAAATTTTGTGTCACAATTGATATCTAAATTTTTTTCACCTAACTGTTTCATGAGTCCCATATGTCTATAGGACATCTCCTGATACTACTATTGAATTATTTAATGCCATAAGCATGAGTGACTATCACAATCCATCATAGAGGGAATTTAATTATCTGTTTCCTGACATAGATGGTGTTATGAGTATATCAAATATTTGGGAAAGTGTATAAGTCACATTAGATGAAGAAAAGTTTAATTGCTGATGGTGCAGTAGCCAGCATGCCTGGCACATAACTGGGAAATATGGGTTCAAATCCCACTCATGGTGAAACAAAATTTTTTCAGCTATTTCATATACTGAATATTCTTTAAATAATTATCATATGAAATTCAAGTTCTATTCTAATGCTATTTGAAAGGAAATTTTCAAGGAAAATCTTTCTAAAAGGAATAATTGAAATAGAATATATCCAGCTATCCTGAAAGTGTCAAACACGAATTGCTGGTGTACCAGTCTGTAAAACGTTAGAAAATTATGTGAATTGATCATTTTTAAATGAAAATGTTAGTTTAATCTCATAAAATAACAATTCCATGGAAAAGTGTGAATCAAAATAATGTCAGAAGTATTAGCATAAAAAAAATTCCATCTATACTAAAATGCAGAATGATAATTACAAGCCTATCACTTTATAACTTTTAAACAGTGAAAAACCAATTATAATGATTATCATTAAATTAAGATTTCATTTTCAAAGATTAATGGCATCTACCCCAATTTATTCTTCAAATAAATTTAATGGTACATTGCTATAAGATAAAATAATGAGTAATGAATAAAGTTTACTTGAAATGTATGTTATTCTAGGAAACTTTTTCAAAACTAATGAATATAAAAGAATTATTTACACTAACTTCTAAACTATAACTATTTTGTTAAATTGTTCTAAATTATACTTTCTATTTAAAAATTTATTAACTTTTAAAGTTGATACCTATGTCTGATATTCTGCTGTTAACAATTCCAATTTTCATAACGCTCTAAATATCAAATGATTATTGTTGGAAATCGAAATTTTGGACTTGAATGAGATCTTTATTTTCAGTCACACTGTTTTGCATAATGCTTATTTAAGAAGTTACTGAGCTGTGATGTAGAACAATGAGTGTGGTTCAAATCAACATTCTTGTCCAATCAAACAAAACCCCTCCCATAAAAAAAATTTAAAAAGGTTTCCACATATCCAAAACAGAACAGATTCATGTTAGGTGAATAGGGTGCAACAATTAGAACTCTAACTTTTAAATAAGCATTCTATGGAAAAACTATGACTGAGGTCATTGAAGATCCCCTTGTTCCACGGAAAAACTATGAGCAGAGAAAGGTTTCAACTAATCTCTCGATTCCTGCATTTTGCTAATGACAGAGATGCTGAAGGGCAGGACAAGCTAAAAAAGATTAGGTCCATTATCTGACATTTTTCAGAAAAATTCTCGTCTCTACTTTCCTGCTCAAGACAGTGTTAGACGAGTCTTATGAAATTCGGGGGGCGCCTGTCATATGTGCAGTGCAACTGTTCAAAGTGTTCACGTTTTGGAATAAAGGTGTATAAAATTTGTGCATCTTCAACTGGATATTGCCATTATTTCAAAATTTATGTTGGAGATGACATCACTGACCCCACAAGCACAAATGTGGTAATGGGCATATGTCAACCGTTGCTAGATAAGGGATACACACTCTTTCTAGACAATTGGTACACCTCACCAGATCTTTGCAGGAGACTAACAAATTGTTCTACGAATATAATAGGCACTGTAAGGTCTACAAGAAAAGAGATGCCTAAAGATATTTCTGCCAAGAAATTGAAGCCTGGAAAGTATGACATCTGGTCAGCCAATAACATTCTCTGTGTGAAGTGGAAGGATAATAAAGATGTTCATTTTTTGACATCTAAACATAGATCAGCTGACATCAAGGGCACTGAAAAATTACAAAGAAAGAGAAGTCAACAAGACACATTCAAAGACACATTCTGTCAACATTTGCTTACAGCTGTATTATAATAGATATGGTAGTTTCTTTTTGAAAAATTTATGGCACAAGTTAAATGCCACTGGATTTAAAGAAAATAGTTCCTATGGAAAAAAAAGATGCAAAATATTATCAGAATTACCAATAACATTACACAAAATTGTAAGAAGTGGTAGCATACAATGATACATCAGCACTGTACTTTCTTCTTTTAAAAATACTTGATGTTAGATTGACTGAAGCAAATTTATATAGTTTTTAACTGAAATGGTTAGTACGATACTGATTACTTATTCTGTTACCTCATACTAGGAATAAAACTGGATATTGATCCATTTTGTATTAAAAAATAAAACATTTATTTTAATATGATATTATGGTTAAATGAAATTCAGAAAAAGTTTAATGTTATATTTTTAGACACAGATATGAATCTATTGCATTATAAATAATACTCATTAACCCAGTGACAAAAACTAAAATATTAATTGAAATTTATGCATACAGTGGCATACCCAGAAACTTCCAATGGAAGTGGTGGGAGGAGTTTTGACATTTCAAATCTTTGACATATTCGAGTCCAGAGACAGATCAAGGCAAGGGGGCCCTTTTAGAATACTAATAAGGAGATTAGAGGAAAAAAATTATTAAGCTTATTTATATTTCATGCATTTTTCAGGAAATTTTTGAAGACCTATAAAACAGAGGGGGAAATGTTATACTGCATTAGAAATCCAGTCTCTTGCCCACCCCCCCACCCCCACACACACTTTACAATTTTCCACTCAATTTTGTTTTTTGCCTTCTCCCACCCTCTTTTTTTTTTCTACACCTGGGACTGCTGAGTCTGTTTTTCAAGGACTGTCTTAAAAAATGTATCATACTGAAGTCCCAAGGTAATTATTCTCATTTGGATACACTGTTGCATACACATATTTTAAATACAATGCAGATGATAAATAACTTTAAAATTCACACTATTTGCTCACAATATGAATGAAAACAATTTGTGACTTTGAAATATAATGAAAACAAATTTTTTGGTATTAGTGATAAAATCACTTTTTGCATACTATTACAAATTCATATAAATTTACATACCAATGCTTAGTGCTGGAAAAAAGAATCCTGCAGATCCTGCCAAAACTTTAAATTCTTTATTCTTTGTTTTGAAAATTACATGTCCAATTTTTGAAACCTGAAATATACCTTACTTAAAAAAATTAGCTATTTTCAAACAATTTTATATTAAAAAGAAAATAACATCTACTCTGTTGCTTTGCATTGACATATCTGACTTTATAGTTAAAAGGATCTGTCCTTGGATTCCACATAAACTTATGAATATTTATCATAAATGATTGACTTACACTTCATAAGATTCTTTCAGAGGTGTATTCACAAATTTTCCAGAATATATAAATGCATACAATTGGGTTGTTTTACCTCTGAGCAACACTTTTTTTGCACACAATGGGCTAAATTGCCAGGTCCCAATGACCCCCTCCCCTTGAGGGCTCAGAGAAGGTTGGGGGGAGGGGACCCACTGGACATCTGTTGGGAGATAGATGGTAGACTACTGACAAGGCCATTCAGCATGTTCTTTAATGTGCAGAGTGTATGGCTCTTGCATACATGGAGCTATGGCTTAACATCCCATCTGATGAATAGTGGCCTTCCCAGGTCCATTTGGTGTCCCCTATTACTGACCAAGAGCAGGGTGGGGAGTTTTGCAGAGATAAATCTCGATGCTGGCCCAGGTGTAAATGCAGACAGTAAAACTCAATAGTTAAGATCCTATTAATTCTGAATTTGGAAGAAACTCGGAATGGCCAGTTGGCATGCACCAGTTACTTTTCACAAAGTCTCATTTCTGTAATATCTGAGATCGAACAAGACTTCTTTATCTCTATTTCAGTGCTACAGTTTTCTGATTACTTTATGGTTCTGTTGTCTCCACTGTTTGATCAGACTATAGAAAATGTGCAGTAGTAAATCAATTAACCTATTATACCTGAACATCACATCCTACATGTTATAAGCCAAAAAATTTAAAACAGCTGAAAATGACTAATCTGTCAGCCATTAAAAGATATCACAATTCCCATTATAATCAAAAGATAATGCCACACATGCAATTATTGTTACTTTTATCACAATAAATTGTAATTCATTTGATATATAGGGCAATAATTCTTGGATATGCAAGAAAAAAATTTAAGTCATGCCCAAGGAGATAAAAAAAAATAGCTGCTTTGGGAACACACTAAATATATGGTTCAGGAAATTCTGTCGTTTTTCCTAATGCACTAGTTTAACACTAATGGCTGACAAGCTAAAAATAGTAATATAGAAATTTGCAGTTTAGTAATTAAATCAAATTAAAAACATATTTAATTCTCTATGTCACTTTTTACTTCAAAAGCACTTCAACTTAAATATTTATGCTACATAGTATCAACAGTTATAATTGACTGAAGTTTTACATACCATGGTATGAGTAGCCAGGAGATTTTGAGAGATGATAGTTGAAAAATCCACAGTACAGAATGGTCCATGCAGGTAGGTATAGAGTTTGGATACATGGAACAGTCTAGATGGAGAGTTGCTGATGGCTGGAAACTACTGCTTAGTTTCATGGAGAGTTCATGATTTTTTAACTGTGTAAGCAAGTCTATACAAGCCAAGGCATTATTCTGCTGCTTTTGGTATACCATTGCTCTGTGATTAAGTGGGGTCAGTGATGACATGATGATACATATGGTAGTAGAAAGTGCTTATAAACATTAAAATTCCACTATCCGTGTCCTTTGGCATTGCATAAGAATCAGCTGTTCCCTGTTTGCTGAGCATAACGAGGAGCAGAGTGCAATAAATTGAATTTTGACTATCATAGTTCTGAATTTCAGAGTGGTCAGCAGTTGTGCAAGTGACTGCAAGTTGATCCTCGTGTGACAGAAGTGATTAGAGAACTCGTGGAGATCTTTTAACTCTCTAAAATGTGAAAATTTTGAGGAAGTTTTCTATTCTGTGAAAAAATTATTATGTGGTGCAATCCAAAGTTCTCAGACTTACCACATATAGCATCATCTAGGCGTAGTTCCGACTTCTGCCACTAAGTAATACAAGCCTACTCACCTGTCAAGCAATCTGCAAATTTCATAATGACAGTTAGAATTGAGCTTTCTTTATGAGAATTTCAGGGCATTTGTGTTTGAGCTGCTTTACAATTTTTCTTTAACAGGAAAATGGATGACATGAAACAACAGCATTTTTGCATCAAGTTTTGTTTTAAACTCAGTAAAAAAGCTTGAGAATCATGAAATGCTTAAACAAGCATTCAGTGATGACATCATGGGCTAAACTCAGACTTCCGAGTGGTTCTTGTGTTTTAAATGATTTAAACATATATGATAATCACAACATTACCTGCTGCTCTTTTGTCGTTTATAAATCAATAAATATTTTGCAGAAAAATTTTTTGACGACATACGGGATTTGAACCCACATCTCTTCAGAAACATGCCAGACTATTCTTCCAGTTGAACAAATTCCATCTCACTCTGTGCAATATAAAGGTAATAGTTGCCACTCGAGATCATAGATGGTGCCAATGGTTGGCCCGAAAATCTCTGTGATAGAGTTTAGTCTTAAAATTAGCGGGAAAAAAAAAGACGAGCTGGCATTAGTTCAACAGGAAGAATACTCTGGCATGTTTCTGGAGAGAGATGCAGGTTCAAATCCCGTATGTCGGCGAAAAATTTTTCCGCAAAATATTTATTGTTTTAAATGATGGCATACATTGGTGGATTCCAAATATTCTGATCAGTTTCAACAAGCTGAACTGATGATAATGTGGAGAAAGTGTGCCAGGCCATTGACAAGGACTGTTGAAGAACAGCAAACACACAGATCATGCCAATGGATCCTAAAGGAGGAACACAACATGAGGCAGATTGCTGCCAAATTTGTGGCTTGACCTCTGATTCAGGATCAAAGACAACATCAGCTCACTGTGTGTAGGGACTTTCAGGTGGCAAGTAAAAAAGGATCGAAACTTCATTTATAAAGTCATAACTGGTGATGAAAGCTAGGATTATGTGTATGACCCACAAGAAAAGTAGCAATCAATGCAGTGGAAGAGTCCTCCTTCACCGTAATCAAAGAAAGCAAGGCTGATGAAGAGCATGTTGATTTGTTTCTCTGATATGGAGGAAATTGTGCACAAGAAGTTTGTTTCTACAGACTAGGCAGTGAATCAACACTACTACACTGAGGTCCTGAAGTGTTTGAGGGAGGAGTGAGGCTGAAATATCCAAAGAAAATGGTATGCACAGGACTGAGTGGTGCATTATGACAATGCATCAGCCTACACTGTTCTGTCTGTTCAACAGCTATTGGCCAAAAACAACATGGTGGCTGTTTTAGCCCCCCCTCCCCCAACTCATTGGATCTCACACCCTGCAATTTCTTCCAGTTCCCCAACATGAAGTTCCACCTTAAGGATTGATGTTTTGACTGTGTCAAAGTGATTACATTGATTCAGGCAGAATCAAAGGAGGTACTGAACAACATCTCAGAACAGGAAATTCAGAGGTGTTTTCAGTAGTTGGAAAAGCGCTGGGGCTCATTGCATTATATGTCAAGGGGGCTACTTTCAAGGGAATAACATGTTTAAAACCTAAGGTAAGCCTACATTTTTTATCAGTATAGTCTGAGAACGTTTGGATTGAACCTCGCACATTGATTGTTTTTAAAAATGCTATCTGTTGCATGGATTTATGATAAATGTATTAAAACTATTCTTATTTATATTGATTCAATGCATATGTATTTGGATAATGGGCAGGATTATCTTGCATTGAAGGAGAGAGGTTAAATAGGGTATTGTGGTGGTAACATTCTAAAGCAGAATCAAAGAAATCATTAGTTAATTTAATGCAATTCCCCCAACCATCTAATTTACACATGAAGATGAACAAAATGGACACCTCCCACTTTTAGATATTAGTTTGCACCATAGCTTAAAATAAACTACAGTAATCCCTTGTTATAATGCAGTTTGCTGAGCACTAATTCACTATAACATTGTCATTGTATTATAACCATACCTCATGACAGAGCTGTCTCAACTTGCTATAACATTGTTATAACTCTCATGACATATTAATAACAACAGCTAAGGATCTAGAACCTGAACTGAAGCCTTCTAGTTTCATAAACCAGGATCATTGTGTCACATTTGATGAGTTTTTTAGTGCTTTTTCTCAAACATAATTAGTAGTACTTTTTTACTTGTGGCAATAGTATGAATGCAAGAGTATCAACTTCTAGCATAGGTAAGAAGGAAAGGGAAAGTCTGAGATTAAAAACTAAATTAGATGTTTTGAAAAGAATTGATTCTGGTGAACAGCAAGTCAATGTGTCCAATGATTTAGAACTGGCAGGGTTCAACAGTAAGAATAATTATAAGAATAAATTTTTACCAATGGGAAAGTTGGCCATTCCACTGCAGGCAACCTTTTGACTAGGGCCAAGCTGGCTATTATGATTGAAATGGAGAGACTTCAAAATATTTTTATTGATTATATTACCCAATGTAAAATTCTTTTTTAACTATTATTCAAGAAAAGACCATTAGCCTATATGAAGATCTAAAAACAACTCAGCCTGAAAAATTTGTAGATCAATTTATTGCTAGTAAGGGGTGATTCAATAAATTTAAAACACCCTCTAACCTCTCCAATATTATCAATACAGTGAGAAGCCACAAGTGCAGATCACAAAAGAGCTGAAAATTGAAAAAAGAACTTATTAAAATTACTGAAGGGGGTTATACTGCTCAGCAACTTTTTAAATGATGAAAAGGGACTTTTGTGGAAACGAATGCCTAAAAGAACTTTCATATCCAAAGAAGAAGAAAAGACAATATGAAGCTTCAAGGTGGCAAAAGATCATTTGAGGTTTATGCTAGGTAGTAATGTTGCTAGAGATTTAAAATTAAAACCCTTTTTACCATTTCGAAAAGCCAATGGATCTTAAAGGTTTCGTGAAATCTAAACTCCACATAATTTGGAAGTCTAATAAGAAAGCTTGGGTAATACTAGGTCTCTTTTCATCCATTGGCATGTTGGTATCAGTAAACCCAGTCCCCCTTCACAAGATATCTCTCTATCCCCAACATAGAGTTAAAGCCAAACTGGAATCATCCCAACGCAGATCGTAATGTGAACGAAAATCCTATAACCATCACATGAAGGCAAGTGTAAATCCCATCCTGTCAAGGAAAGACCCACCCGAGTAACTATACTGTCTCAGAGTCAATCAGGTCAAACTTAAGTCTATCATGTGTCGGAGGAGCTAGATATATATTGTCTTGTTCCAGTGACATGCTCCACATAAATGTTCCTAGACCATTCTATTGTTTTAGAAACCATCAGCTTTCTCATCAGTATCGCATAATGTTTCGAAATTCCGCAACTGGTCAGCACCGACTCATTATATACATCCCAGGGGCCCAAGTAACCAATCACCAGAGCATCAACAAAAGCAACTCGTCCTATTGATCGATAATAATCCACAATCGGTAAATATTTATCCAGTTTTCTCTTTCGAGCCATCTTGAATGCCACTGGACCATCTTCAAATGGAACCGTGACATCCAATATGTGTATAATACCGTCACTCCCAGTAAAAATCAAGTCAGGACATAAGTTCTCTTGCGTGTGTGGGAATTTCATGTTACATCTAATATCAGTGGACCCCATCGGGAGAGCCTTCTTCAGTCTTCCAAAAATTTCATCATGTCTGTGCTGCCAAGTCAGCATGAGGCCGACAGTGATTTAAGACATGTGGTACTGTTTCCGATGCATAGCCACATTTCTGACAACATCTATCACCTCCTCCGAATCTTTTCGTACCATTTAGGTTCAAACAACCCAACCTGGCCCGAAACAGAAATCACCAATCGCAAAATCTTGTATAACATCCGTTGTTAATAAAATGGTTCGAAGCTGGGTGGATAGCAAAACAACTCACAGTTTTCCCTTGGTCCTTTTTCTTGCAGAGGTTTGTCAAGTAAATATTAGCATTGGAGAGCTTGAGATACCGGATCAGATGTTTACTGCCCGTAGCAAGACAGGTCAAGAATTCATCTCCTGTAGAGCAAATCTTGAGTTTGAAACATCCAGTGCAGGGCGTAATAGCCCACTCTAATCTGATCCGTTTGACCAGTCATCTCGAGGCCGCCCTCGGTCGAGACCATAGAGATGTCACCACTCTCTCTCCTAAATTTCCCTATAGTAATACCATTTAGGAAGTCAATTGAATCCTGGACCCCGGGGAAATCGATCTTACGGCGCACCGTACTGGTAAAGGAGTCCCTGGCGATTCTCTTGACAGAAGGATCCGAGGAATTTAACAGTTTGAACCCATGGGTCACATATGCTATATCCATGAGATCCACACACGGGGTAAACCCCATCCCTCCTTTGGCAGTGGGGATATAAATCAACTCCGGGCTAGCCCCTGCGGGAGATTTAACCACAGTTTTACTTGCTTCTTCAGGGTACGATCCAAATCTTCAAAGTGTTTCTTTTTAAGGGGTGAATTAATAAAAAGATAGTCTAGTTTGGTAAGAATAAAAGTTTTCACCGCGTATATCTTTTGCCATGGAGCAAAAAGAGCAGCACTAATCAATGAGATTTCATTTTTCAGCATGGAAATCTTCTCATAGAGGGTTGGATCATTCCTGAATCCTGTCAAGGCACCCAGATATTTTGTTGACTCATGATCTTTTGTGACAATACAAGGTCTTTCACTGATGTAGAATTTGGTGTTTAAGGCCTCAATCCGCTTTCTGCAGTCAAGATGTAAAGTAGTGCATTTTAGGTGATTGAATTTCAAGCCAGCCGGAGTACAACACAGGTTTAATAAATTTAATTTTCTTTGGAGGGCAACCGGCGAATCCGCCATTAACACCATGTCGTCCGCAAAAACCAACAAGGGTATATCTCTCCCAAACAAGGAGTAAGTCCCCTCCTTACATCTCATAATACTTCTAATGATGAATTCCAAGGCCAAATTGAACAACAAGGGGCTTAGCGGGCATCCCTGTTTTACCCCTAAGGCCATCTGAAGTTCTCTTATCCAGCCCTCATTAGATCTTATACTATTGAAACAATCAGTGTAGAGATCTTCGATGATTGTAAAATAGATGGCCGGTAATTTCATGGCATCCAAAACTCCCATTATATACTTAAGGTTAACGGCACCGAAGGCATTTTCTATATCCAACCAAGCAATACACGACTGATGTTTGTTCCTGTGAGTATCCTCCACAATCTGTTGTAAAAGAAAAATAGAGTCTGCACAGTCGTCAGTATCTCGAAAGCCTCTTTGGCAATCGGAAAGTCGATTGTTGCAGTTGGCCCATTTGCCCAATCTTGCACTCAAGATCCCTGTGTATAATTTCGATATAGTACTGAGCAGGGCAATGGGCCTCCAATTGCTTGGGGAGGACATATCACCTTTTTTAAAGGCCAAGACAACATTAGCTAATTTCCAGTCACCGGGAACACGGCCAACTTTCAGGCAGTAATTGAAAATAGCCGATAAAAGATGGCAGCCTGGGTCCACTTTCTTCCAGTCATTATAATAAATTCCGTCCCGACCAGCAGCAGTGTTAGAAACCTTTGCCAGCCGTTCCAGATTCTCCTCCCTAGTAATGGGGGCCAATAGAAACTCGTTGCTCTCTCTGGTCAGATCATCAAAGTTAGAAATTAAATTCCTATCCTATTCTGTAGAAGTGGGTGCATAGATATCTGAGATGTAGTTTTCCAAATCGAGTCTTGGGATATCACAGTAGGGGCTCGAATTCCCCACTATTTTCTCAAAAGTTCGCTTAGCATTTAACTTGTAGTCTTTTTGAATTTTAAAGGCGTCCTTCGCTTGGTAGGCCAGCTCTCCCATTCTTATGGGGTTATTCACTCTTCTCCGTCCCAATGTGACGTCATCATCATCAAAATGAGGTCTATTAGAGTGTCTAACTCCAGGCTCCTGTCTCCACCACAGTAGCCCCTGGAACCAGAATGGGGGTGGGGGTGGGGTAGGAAAGGAGTCGGGAGAGGGCAATTTGCAATTATAAGGGGAAAATATTATCAGATTATTATCAGAGGAAAGCTTCAAAAGAGACATATCAAAGTCAAAACGAATGCTCTTTTCCAGTAAAAGTTCCTCATCCAGGAGAGGGGCGTCTGGGTCATAATCAGCATGGCAATTTTCCATATGGGAGCGAATATTGAGATGGCTACTACCATAATAAATAAATAATACCCCCTCAAGCAGCTGCTTGCCACAGAGGTCTGACAGGAGCCTGTCAGTTTATATGCCATAGTAGGAGGTCTGAGAGGATGGCAAGACCTCAGCAGAAAAACAACACGCTCAACCATGCCTTACCCGGGGTTCGAACCCAGGTCCCTTAGATCAGTAGCCAAGCGTGCTAACCACTCGGCCATGGGACAGCTTAAAAGATGCAAAATCTGCATGAAAAGAGAATTCCAAACTCTTTGTGAAATCGCTTAATATGTTGAATCAATCCTTTAAATTTATGAGTATAGTCGTGCACATGTACCCCGAAGGGAGAACGCAGGCACAAGTCACATTTCAGTATTCCAAAAGGATAAGAAAAGATGGCTTTCTTCATACTTGATGTGGATAGTAAAGAGAATCAGTGTGAGTTAAACAAAATTCAGCAGACAACTCCTAATATAGTAAACTAGGCCATTCTTCAACAAAAGAGGGAAGAAATAGTAACATAGTGAAAAGCAATCAAACTCACACACATGGGACACGCCAAAAAGGAGCACCAGATCAAGTGTGACGTGTCAGTGCAGTGCAGCTGTATGGGTGAAGGTGACACCTTGAGTATGAGAGGGTAGTCATAAAACCCGGACCATTCAGTAGGAGTCACGATCAGGAGAGCAGAAAACCTGGCACAGCAGCAACCGGAAAGTAGAGTAGACACCTCAAATGAGAGAGGGTAATCCAAAAACCCGATCCAGCTCAGTAGGAGACATAGTCCAGTACTCAGAAGACCAGATTCAGCATCAACCAGAAAATAGGACTCAAAATCTCATAGGTCGCCCATGTAGTAGGAAGGTAAATATAGAATATGAACCATATGCAGTAATATAATTAAAAATCGATGAATTTTCCTTATCAAGAAGGATCCGCTTTTAATTAAATGCTGAGATGAAGGTACATTAAAATATAAAAGAAATCGTTAACTACACTACTAGTGAAAAATGTCTTACCAATACGCCGTATCGGCAAATTTCTTGCCGGTACACCATACCGGCCAACTTTCACTGCTATCCCCCCCCCACACACACACAACTCCCAATAGCAATACCGATATGAAAACCATTATTCAGGCCCTCACTAACATAATTATCTTAACCCCAAAATTCAATTTACGTCATTTATAAATTCACTAAAAGTACCCCACTCATTATAATTATAAATTACTTGCCACAAATAGTGAAGCTTCCTTCGACACTAGCTGATCTTGGTGATTTCCCATAATCCCACACTCTCTCCCAACCTCCATCACATGCAGATCGCATTAAAGCCACCCACACATCCGCCGACCACTCCAATCCTCGGAGCTGAGCTATTGACAATTCAATTTATAGCACCCCAGCCCTCCACTGCGCTCAACAACCAACTGCCTCTCCTACATTCTTAAGCTCCTCACTTCCCACCTGACGAAGTGCGAAAAGGGTGCGAAACGCACATTGTGGATCCAAACCTTTTTTAAACACTCTATGCTATCAAAGGTATAAATGTTTATTTCCTTTGCTAAGGCAGGTAGACCATTGGCATCTGTTATGCTTCTTTTAATCTCCACTGAGACGTCACTTGCTGGCAAGAACATGAATTATTAAATTTGTCACCGAAAGAATCCCGGAAGTTTCTGTTACTGTCCATCCTCTACGGTACAGTACGTAAATCTCTCCTTAAAAACTGTAATACTTGATAGCATAGTCCATGTGTTGAAGTGCATAAAAATCATTTAACAGTGTCATAGAGAATTAAAAAAACTTTAATTTTAATTACCGCACTGTGAACCTCTACTCTAATTTTTGGCATAATATTTTACACTAGAAACATTTTTCATCAAAAAATAACATTTACAGGAACTTGTCCAAAAATGAGGTGTCAGAATACAATGGGCAAAATTCTTTAATAAGGAGTGTGGTCACCTCTTACAGCAATGTAGGCACAACAGTGATGTTTCATGCTGCTTATGATGTTGTGAATCAGCTCAGTAAGGAGTAACAACCATTGTTTCTTTAAAGCAGTATAAGCTCCCCCTTTGTTTCAGGTGGCAGGATGAGAGCAGCAACATGTCTCCCTAGAACATCCCATACATGCTCAATCGGATTTAGGTCAGGAGATCAAGCTGGCCACTCCATGCAAATAATGGTCTCCTCTTGAAGGTATTGTTCCATTAGTCGAGCTTCGTGAGGACGAGCATTATCTTCTTGTAAGATGTATGTTTCACCTAGCACCAATGTAAGGTAGTACAAAAGGATCCAGGATGTCATCTCTATATCTTTGAGCATTGAGGTTACCATTCGTCAACACAAAGAGGTCTGTGCGTCCAGCTAAGGAAATGTCACCACAAACATACACGCTACCTCTGCCGTAACTGTCTCTTTGATGGATGTTATTGGGATGAAAGCAGATACCTCGTTCTCTCCATATCAAACAATGTCTGGAATCACTCTGCAACCAATATCTGGACTCATCTGTGAAGAGTACGGACCTCCATTGCTCTTCTGTCTAGTTAACATGTATGCATGCCCAATTCAACTGCTCTCTCCTGTGATGTGGCATGAGGGGTATACAAATTACTGGCCATCTAGCATATAGACCTCCCTCATGAAGCCTTCTACACAGAGTAGAGGATGATATAACCATCCCAGTGGCTGCTGCAAGAGAGGATCATCGCTGAGAAGGAGTAGACATCATACTCCTTCGTGCTGTTAATCGCAGATATCGGTCTTGTACAGCAGTTAACTCTAGCCCTTCCTCAGCTAAACCTCTGAGATGCAGAATCCATGCTAAGAAATTGATTCCATAGTCTATGACCCACAGAAGGAAGCCATTGTGCCATGTCTGACTGACTTTGACCTGCTTCGAGTCAGCCAATAACTCTCAACTGCAGTTCATTTGGCAAATGATGTCTCGAAGTCATTTCTACAAAATTGCTATTTCGAATTTCTTTACTCACATTTACAAAATAATGATCCACTCCAAAACATGTTTTTATGCCGCTATCTGATTACGCAAATTGATGCAACCTAGACTAATTTGCATATGATATGCTCACTCGGCATTACTTTACTGGTTACATGAACAAGTTTGGTGAGGATCACACAATTTTTTGGCAAATTATCGTGATTTCTCTCATTTTTCCTTAATTTATGAAAACCAATGTATAATGAATCATATTCTTATGCAGCCCAACTGGTGAAACCCATGTGTATGTTGCAGTGTTTGTAATAATTGTTAGTTATTCTCAAACCATTAAGCTTACTTACCTGTAGAGATGTTGCCCATTGCCATTGCAGTTACCAATAAAAAAAGGACCAATCACTCCTCACCAAAGATCAGAGTCAGCACCAACTTTGGCATTGAAGTCACCTAAAACAAGGGTAATATCTCCTTTCTTGGCAGAATTCAAAATATCCTGAAGTTGTCTTTAAAACCCATCTTTATCATCCTCATCAGCATTCTCAGTTGGGGTATAACAAGAGATAACATTTAAGTCTTTAATGCTTGTCTCAAAATTAGCTGTAAGAAACCTTTCATTAATGTACTCATATCCTAAAAGAGCATTACTAGAATGTCTGCTGAGAAGCAAACCTAGGCTTCGGGGATGTTTTTATCTTCCCTGCTTGAAAAGAGAAATTTAAGAATCTGACCTTTATGAGTCCATCTAGTCTCTTGCAAGCTGAGAATATCTCAATTATTACGGTGGAATTCTTGTGTGAGGACATCAAGAGAATAATCTCTGTGCAGAGTCCTCACATTCCAACTAATTATGGAGAGAAAATAGTTAGTGGGATGTATAAAGAATGCTGAGAATATCAAATAGTCCCCCAATTGCAGGCATGGAGCAAAGACCCATTCCCCTACTATTAAAGGCTGGAGCCATTTACACAGGAAGACTGAAGCCAGTGTAGGATTTGACAATGCCTGTAGAAGCAAGTGTTCAGGTATCTGTGATGGCCTCTGATTAGGATTATCCACCAGCTGATGAAACGTATCCTGTGAATCTATTCACTTGGAGCTGTCAACTCACAAACAAATAGAAAACACAGCAGAAAATTTTCCTTCAACTTTAGCCCACTAGTGCAGTAAATTCAGGATCTATAATCATGCTCAGAGCCATTATTATGTTCAGTTTGGTATATATGGTCAGCACCAGACCCTATGTGGTTGACCACTTCTCAGCAGGGTAGGAAAAAAAGAAAAGTAGCCATAGTAGTCCGGATCAGTAAGTTACATTGATCTGGCAGCCCTCCCCTTCCACAAGAGAATATCTCTTTTGAAAGGTCCTAACAGTCAGCAACCCACGAGAAGGCAGGGTTGGATATTAGATGCTAGTCCTGGCCGGTTTTGTGCATCATCACAGGGGATTGGTGTCACTCTCCTTCCAGTGACTACCTACATGTCACTCTCCTTCCAGTGACTACCTAGCTACCATTTACAGATTAGACCTTAAAGATTAGGAATCATAAATATTTAAGTTAAAGTACTTTTTAAAGCAAAGAGTGACATAGAAAATTAAATATATTTTCAATTTAATTGGGTGCCTAGTTGTTAGCAGCACTATGAATCATAGGAATTTTTCTGAATCATTAATTCAAATATAAATTACTAATGTATGCTTAAGCTAAAAAATATTGAAATGATTCATTGTATCACATACCCAATAGGTGCTATACAGTCATAATTTAAGAGGGTCCAAGTTACAGTTTACGAAGTGCAAAATAAAAAAAATACTCAGATTTAAAATTCTACAGTACTGTGCAAATTAGTTGGGACAATAGGAAAATGCAGTAACAAAGACACAAATAAAATATTTATTTGTTTAATAATGTACATAGTTAATAGTGTATGTGACCCCCCTTAGCTTTAATTACTTCTTCCACCCTCTCAACCATTGATGCCACTAGCTTTCCACACATCTCCTTCACTTCAGGGTAGGGGTACCACTTTCATGACACTTCCTATCATTTTGGTTTTTGGCATGCAATCCATCTTAGATATGCGCGTTTTAATAATGGCCCACAAATTTTCAATGGGGTTTAGATCAGGTGAATTTCCTGGCCACTCCAATACCTTCAAATATTGCTGGGTAAAGCTCTTAGCAAGCTTAGAATTGGGGCATGGAGCCAGATCCTGTTGAAATACCCCATCGCCGTTAGGAAACAGCTTCTGCAGTGTTGGGACCATTTTCATCTCCAGAACGCCTATGTGCTTTTTGCTGTCCATCACTCCTTCAATGCGGTGAAGTGTCTGTGGCCTGTAAGCTGTGAAACATCCCCAAAACATGACCTTCGGTGGGGGATTGCTGGATGTGGGCGGATCGAAGAGGTTCTCCAGGCTTCTCTTGTCCCAACTAATTCGCACAGTACTGTACTTAATAGGAGCAGGTAATCCAAGGTCCATGGCTTGGATAAGTAAAAAGTATTTATTTACATTTCATCTCCTTGAACTCTAACTTTATTCTTAATCAAATATTAGAGTTAGAAGAGGAAAGGCCAAAGGGAAAATAAATTAATCACAGCTTACATATCTCCTTTGAAACAGTAATGAAGAATTTCCTGATTACTTTCACATTAATTTGTAGTCGATAATTTGAAGAAGTAATAGAGTCAATTTGTGACAATAACCTGCACCATGACTAGTAAGAAACTCTTATTCTTTTACTTACAATATGGCTTTTAAGACAGTAGCTAGCTGAAGTAGGCTAGATTAATTAACATGATCTGGCATGAGCACATGAAGCACATGAGCTCTTACATCAGTTATCGTTTGCAACAAACATAAGCTGGCAAAGTCAGTGGTTTTGTGAAAATAATTTGTTATAGAATAAGGAAGTTAAATGGAAATGGAGGCAAAAATAAAAATAAAGAAATAACCTGTTAGTGAACTTAAATAACTAAAATAATAAAAAACTTAATAACATAGTTTTCACAACTGCTGGTCAAATCTTAAGTTTTTAGAATGAGCAATAAAGCTATCAAATATTCCAACTTCATATCACTTTTAATACTAAATGAATATTGGTGAAAATTATTTAAACAGATTTAATCTAGATCCTCTTATTTAACACTGTGAAACGCTTGCCACAACTATAAGAAATTATAATTATAATCAATCCAAAGTGAATGCACAGTATTCCCTGTTAAGAAACATTAATAGATTCTGAAAAAAATTCATCGTCGCCACGGTGTGGCAGCGATGAATTTTTTTTTCAGAATCTATTAAAAAATTATAATTATAATTACGAGAATTCAAATTTTATTTACCATTTACAAAATGTGAGTATTTTAGTGACTGTTGAGTGCAGTTTCTCCATGGTGTTACTTCCAAACAATAACCAAAGGATTGTGATTATACACTGGTGTCCATAATTAAGGAAGTTGAACAAAATTGCAAATATCTCAATAAATCCTTTTTTGAATTTAATGGAAGATTTAGAGGACTCTGAATGAAAGATTTGAGAGAATCTGCAATATGCAAATTACACAGGCAATATAAGCAGCTTCATGAATGGGCACTTCTCATTTAGGATTATCATTAGACCGGATTTATTGAGCATTTTGGATTACAGTTTGGTTAAAATACAAAGGGTGAACCATTTGGATGACAGTCAGAAGTGGCAAGCCATCAAACATATGGAAGCAGGATAATCAGATAGAGTGGTGGCCAGGTTCATGAATGTATCAGAAAATGTAATTTCCAAACTCTAAAGATGTATTCAAGACACTGGAACATGCTCCCGAAGAATGAGCCAGGGTAGGCCCAGAGCAATAATAGTTCAAGATGATCGTTTCCTGTCCCTAACAGCAAGATGCAATAGAATAATAGTGCACCGGCTTGCATTGGAGCTATCAGATGCCACTGGAAGGTCAATATCTATAGTAACTGTATCCTGATGACTTCAAGAAAGAGGGTTTATATGCTAGGAGACTTGCAATGTGCATACCACTAACCTCAGCTCATTGGAGGGAATGATTGAAATGGAGCAGGCAGCACCTCAATTGGACCAATGATCAATGGGGACAGGTTCTCTTTTTGGATGAACGCAATGTAGCGTAAGTAGTGATTCTCGGCACCAATGCATCTTGAGAGAGCATGGGACATGTCACACCCTGAATATCATGGAAAGGGACCCCTTTGGTGGGAGTGGTTTGTTGGTCTGTGGAGGTATCATTAAAAATGGCTGCATTGACCTGCATGTCTTCGCAGGAGGGACTCTAACTGCCCTAAGATAGAGAGACAAGATCCTAGAGCCTTATGTGAGTTTTTTTTTTTTGTTTTTTTTTTGAGATCCCATTGGGTCAGAATTCATTTTTATGGATGATAACACTAAATCAGAAAACCTTTGGTTGCTAGCTTTGTTGATTTCAAAAAGGCTTTCGACTCTGCTGATCGTCATAATTTGTGGTTGATTGCGAGATCATATGGTATACCAGATAAGTTAGTTAACATGATGAAAGCTCTCTATAATAACACTGTCATGTGTGAGAGTTGGTAAGGCTTGTAGCAATTGGTTTAGCGTTACTTCTGGTGTTCAACAAGGGTGCATTTTGTCCCTTTCCTCTTAAATTTGGTTATTGATTATGTTATGCGAAATTCACTTCGAGGGAAAGATTTTGGCCTTAAATGGGCTGGAGATATGAAGATTTCTTATTTAGATTATGCTGATGATATAGCCCTTTTGGCAAATGATGTTGATGAGATGAACTCTTTCATTCGAGCTGTTGATGAGACTGGTAGTAGAGTAGATTTGGTTATAAACAGAGAGAAAATTAAAGTGATAAAAATTGGTCAGGCAGGCTGTGATTAAGTTAATCTGAATGGTTGCAGTCTTGAGCAGGTGTCACAGTTTAATTATCTTGAAGCTATGTAACAGATGCTGGTGATGTGTGACATGAGATTAACAGATGAATAGGGATTGCCTCTGGGACTTTTAAGAATCTATGGAGAGTGTGGAGAAATAGGCGTATACACCTAAAGACTAAATTTAGACTGTATAATAGTTTGGTTCTTTCTAGGGTTAGTTATGGTAGTGAAACTTGGACACTTTGTAAACAAGATAACAGGAAACTAGATGCATTTGATTCTAGATGCTTACGCAGTATCTTGGGCATTAGGTGGTTCAACTTTGTAAGTAATGAAGAGGTTAGTCAAAGGAGTTGGCAACCTCCTTTAAGCAGCATATTGTGCAGAGAGAGACTCCGTTGGTTTGGTCATGTTGCCCGTATGGATAATTATAGATTGGCTAATAGGGTTATGAACAGTGTGCCTAAAGGCCTCAGAAAGAGGGGAAGACCTAGGATGCAATGGGCAGACAATGTCAAACAGGACCTTATTAGAATTGGTGTGCAGTGGCCCGATGCAGCAGATGTAGCTCAGGACAGACTTGCTTGGAGAACTAAATTGTACTGTCTGGTTGGACCTCCATAGCCCATGGCTGCTTGAGGAGGATGATGATGATGAATACTAAATCCACATACAGCTCGGATAATGGAGGAATACTTTGAGAATGAGATATCCAGAGAATGGAATGGCCAGCGAGGTCTCCAGACCTAACTCCTATTGAATACATATGGCATGCTTTGGAAAGGCAAGTTGTTAGTTGTCACCCCCTCTGAGGACCCTTCATGAGCTGAGAAATGCTCTTTTAGAGTGAGATTTGCTGCCCTCTGCATTGTTAGATAACCTTATTAGAAGCATGAGAGCTCATTGTGCAAGCTATATGCTGATTTGGGTAATCATACTCCTTACTAAATAAAGTTAACTTCAATATATGTGTGATCTATATTTTTCATAATTGGAAACATTTTCTGATATATTCTTTGATTGTAAATTTAATTTTATAATTGGACGAGTATTCCAATACTTTTATTTCAAATGCAAATATTAATGTGTGATATTAAATATCCTTTGAAAATTTGGTTCAGTTCTAAAAAAGATTTCTTGAGATATCTGCATTTTTGTTCACTTCTTTAAATTGCAAACAGCAGTGCAGCAATAAAACTGAAAAGGATGCCACTCTGAGTGATTCTATGTACATGCAATATACACTGCTGACCATTAAAAGTCCAACACCAAGAAGAACTCATCACATTGTCACGAAATATGCAAGATGGGTAGCCCATGGGAGAACATGTAAATCATAGATTCCCAACGGGGGCGATACCACCCCCCAGTGGGCACTGGAGCCTTCCATGGGGGCGGTAGCGGATCCAGAGGCAAATGGGGGGCATTGAGGCAGTCAAGAGGGGCAGTCAAATAAATAAATAAATTTAATGGAATTTTCTGTGACAACCTTTTTATCTCTTCTATTCTGTGGTGTCTTCCTGGTGATTCTGGTCATCCACTACCTCATCCGTCATGTACAGCTTTTCAACTGCAGCTTGGACAATAAGTTCCCTGCTACCGCCTACTAGCGTACTGGTACATCTAAAGTCGACTGAGATGCTCTCAAAAGTTCTCTTCAAGATCACAGATTGGATATAAGATTCAATATGTTTTCCCACTCCAAGTCGCTTTGAGTATGCTTTATGGTACGTAGTTACAATACCATCCCACGTCAGAACGTTAGGTATAATAAATTAACATTACACTTGTGAATTAGGCTCAACTCATTAGCCAGCAGATCATACTTCCTCTTCTTTTCAACCTCTACTGTCTGCAGGTTATCCTGAGATGTTATTCCTACTTCAATAATTGTAATCTCATTCAATACCTTAACAGGCACTACTATATCAGGCTTATTATGTTGGACATGTGTGTCCGTCCTGATTGGCAAATCAACCTTGCAACAAAATTGATGCAATAATAATATAATAATAATAAATTTATTATATTTAATATTTTTTAATATAATAAAATACTTTGAAAATACCTGTTTTCATGAATAAATATTTTATCTAGCTATGTAAATTATCTTATTGTTATCGCGTTAATAAGCATTTTTAAATTAGCATTAGGTATACCTATACCTAATTTGTTTTAGTTTAGAATAGATTGACGGTGACAAGTCCTTGCAAGTTGGTAGGCAAACACGCGGTTCATGCAATTTAACATGTTTCGACAAGAATATGGGAGCTTGAAATGACTTGTTTACGGAGCAAGTGCGCCGGCATCACAAACATACAAGTTAATGCGTGCACAAAATCAAATCTATAAAAGCGATAGCTCTAGGAATGTTTTATTATTTTTATGTGCTTCGCCGTGATAAATAGTCGTGAGTGATAAGTGTTAGAAGTCATTATAAACATTATTTTTATAACTATCTATAAATCTGTTGAGAAGTTAATTTGTATTTGAAAATGTCTGAATCTACATCTAAAAAGAAATGCCGGCAGTACAGTATTGAGTATTTGAAATATGGATTTACGTACTCTCCTACAAACCAATCATTACCTATGTGTTTAATTTGCCGAAAAGTTTTTTTAAATGAAGCTATTAAACCTTCTAGGCTACAAGAGCATTTAAATAAAATGCATGCTGATAAGAAGAACAAAGATTTATCCTATTTTCAAGAACTGGAAAAGCAATATTTAAAACAGCCAACTATGTCAAACCTTTTTGCGTCGTCTTCTAAACAAGATGATGATGGACTACGAGCCTCATATAATGTTTCATTGTTAATCGCAAAAGCACGAAAACCACACACAATTGGCGAGGAATTAATTTTGCCAGCAATCAAAGAGATATTAAAAACTGTTCTTCATCATAAGACACCGTCAGATATCATCCAAAAAATTCCTCTCAGTAATAATTCAATGCAAAGAAGAATAGATGAAATGGCAAAAGACGTTGAAATATCATTATGTGATTACTTAAAGACATGCAAATTTTCCATTCAACTCGATGAATCAACTCTACCAAATAACAAAGCTCTACTCTTATCATACGTACGATTTATAAAAGGAGAAAAATTTCATGAAGAGTTATTATTTGCTAAAAATTTGGAATCTGATACAAAGGGAGAATCTGTATTTAATACCATGCAAAAGTTTTTTCAAGAGAAAGAAATTCCTATTTGCAATATTTTGTCTGCTGCTACTGATGGTGCTCCAGCAATGACAGGGCGTCATAAGGGTTTCATAGTGCATTTGAAACAAGCAGTACCAAATGTACTCGCTGTACATAGTATTATTCATCTTCAGCATTTGGTTGCAAAAAAATTGAATGAACGTCTGCATACGTCGCTCCATTACGTTATTAAAGCAATCAATAAGATTAGAAGCAATTCATTGAATGACCGATTATTTGTTAAGCTTTGTAATGAAAATGATGAAGATTACAATCACTTGCTGCTGCACACAGAAGTACGTTGGATCTCTAAAGGTGTTTGTCTGAATCGTTTTTTCAATCTATTTGACTCAGTACTGGACTTTCTTGAAGACAGAGACGAAAAATTGCACGAAAACCTGATTACGTCAAAAAATGGCATCGCTTATTTGATAGACCTGTTTAAAATATTTAATCAAGTTAATTTACAATTGCAAGTGATGAGTTGAATTTAATTAAAACAAAAAACGTCATAGCTGCTTTTGCGGGAAAACTTCTTCCATTCAAACGAAATCTAGGTAGAGGTGAATACAACCACTTTTCCACATTATCAGCAGTCTCTGCAAAACCGGAAGATTTACTTACTTACTGACAACACTTGGAAGTTCTTCATGTTGATTTTACGGAGCGTTTCCAAGATATTTTAACATGAATATACCGAGTTGGGTTTTAGATCGTTTCGCCAACACAGATACTGAAGAATCATCAAATTTGGAAGAGGAACTCTTAGAACTCACGACTAACGAAAGACTCAAAGTAAAATTCAAACATGGATACCAAGAGTTCTGGCTTCAAAAATCAATACCAGTTCTCTACCCTGGATTGTGGGCAATAGTACAGAAGTTTTTAATCGCATTTCCTTTGTCCTATATGGCTGAGCGTGGATTCAGTGCAGTAGCTAATTTACTGTCAAAGAAGAGGAACAGACTACACATCACTGAACGTGGCGATCTGCGATTGATGTTAACGAAATTGGAACCCGACATTTACAAATTGTTAACACTCCACCAGCCTCAACCATCTCATTATTTTTTATTTCTTATTGATTCTGTGTTTATTTTTAAAATTTTAATAAACAATTTTATTGTACATTTGGTTGTCGTTTTATCAATTTCTGTTTTATGATTTTTAATAGATAAATTAGGTACAGATAATATGCAATATTTTAATATTTCATATAAAATTAACTATTATGGACTAGGGGGCGTTGAAATTTTTGTTCTCTTCTAAAGGGGGCGATGGTCCAGAAAAGGTTGGGAATCACTGATGTAAATGATCCAAAGTGCAGCACATACACACATCATGTGTGATAGTAACGCCCACTGGAAGTGGTATAAGAGATTACAAAGAGCTGGTGTAAAGCACTGGAATTGTTTACTCGCAGTTCTTGCACACTAAAGGATCGAGTATGCCCCGTCGAAGAACACAGCATCCATACAACCAGGTTTCTGACTTTGATTGAGGGAGAATTGTGAGATTACGGGAAGGCAGATTATTGTACCAAGACATTGGTGCTCATGTTGGACGTAATGCAGCCACAGTAATGTGAACATAGCGTTAATGAGTAGAAGAGGAATGAACTCAATGATGTAAGGGATCTCAACAGCCCTGTCACACAAATGAATGAGAGGACAAACATCTCATGCACATGGCTATGAATGATCGTACAGCCACATCAAACACCTTAGATCAACAGTTAGGGTGAGTTGCACATCAATCAGTGTCCGCACATACAGTTCGATGTCGTCTGCAGCATCAGGGCACCTTTGCTAGGTGGCCATTGCTCTGGCTACCATTGACTCTACAACACAGGTGTATGTGACTGCAATGGTGCCAAGAACATCGCACATGGATGTGCGAATGGCATTGCACTGTCTTTTCAGACGAATCCCACTTCAGTATGCAGCACCATGATGGACGAATCTGGTGGAACCATGGTGAAAGGCTCAGTGAGACATGCATGATGCAGTGCCATACAGGTCCAGCACCTGGTGTTACAGTATGGGGTGCCATTGGACTCCACTCACTAATGCACCTTGTACACATTACCGGTACTTTGAACAGCCAGAATTACATCACTGAGGTGTTGGAGCCTGTGGTCGTACCTTATCTTCAGGGACTCTCTGGAGCCATTTACCAACAGGACAATGCCCAACTACATGTGGCATGCATCATCCAGCAATTCCTGGATAAGGGGCGGGGGTGGCTCAGTCAGTAGCGCACCAGGCTCGTAATCTGTAGTTCCCAGGTTTGAGTCCCAGCTGGGTCTGCGTTGAGATTTATTTCCACAAAATTCCCCGCCCTGCCCACGGTCAGTAGGGGACACCGATGGGCTTGGAAAGGCCGCCGTCCATCGGATGGGATGTGTGGCCCATGTGCGGGGGAGCTATACCCTGTGCACATTAAAGAACACGCTGGATGGCTTTGACGGGAGGCTACCATCTGTCTCCTAACAGCTATTCCAGTGGGTCCCCTCCCCCAACCTTCTCTGAGCTTTCGGAGTCCTTGTGACCTGGCCATTTAGCCCATGGTGTGCAAAAAAGTGCCACTCAGAGGTAAAACAACCCAACCCAAATTCCTGGATAACCACCATGTGACACTTCTGCCTTGGCCTGCACATTCACCAAATCTGTCCCTAATTGAACATGTCTGGTCCACAATCTCACGACTAACACACCAGACAACAGCAGCTTCTACAACAGATGAACTATGGCTACATATTGAAACTGCATGGACTGCCATTCCTTAAATACACATCCAACATCTCATCCTCACAATGCTGGACCGTGTAGCAGCAGTTATTGTTGCTCGTGGTGGCTCTACAAGATACTGATTTCTTTGTATTCCACAAGTCTAACCGAGTTGTATTTGTAATCATTTGATCCTTGTAATATATGCTGTGTATTCACTAAATATGGTTTTGATATCTCTTGTTTTTACTGGTACATTTTTAATGGCCAGCAGTGTAGTAGGAACATTTCTCTTACCATTTATCATTCTTTTTTTGCATTTTTAATAATGAATCCACCTTTCACATTGTGAAAAAAAACACACACCACCAGAACTACTAATTCATTACAAGGACAATTTATTAAGCTTTGGTACATTTTATTCTACAGGGTGATTCAAAACTTATCGTTCAAATTTCGTGGGGAGGTAGGGAATACGTCAGGAAACCGATTTCACATAGGAAAGAATGTCTGCAAATGTACGCATGAGTATGTATGAGGCGCTGTGTGTACTGTATGAGGCGCTGTGTGTATGAGGCGCTGTGTGTATGAGGGCGCTGTGTGTACTAACCAGTGTACAGCTCGCCCGACCACTCCCGCTGTCATCAGTGTACGAGCTGACTTACTAGTGATAAGATGAATCGTTTTACGCATCAAGAGCTAGCGGATATGCATCTCGCATATGGGGCAGCTGGCGAAAGCCGAGCTAGGCAAGTTTACGAAGACCGATACCCCAACAGAAGAATACCGCAGCATCAAATGTTTGCATGTGTGCATCGCAATCTGCACGAATGTGGTTCACTGCACAGCAACATGCAGGATACGGGGAGAAGACGACTGACGCGGACTGTCAACGTCGTAGAACAAGTCCTACAGTCCATCAAAGATAACCCGAATACCAGCACACGAGCTATTGCTCAGCAGCTTGGGGTCTCTCAGTCAGCAGTGTGGCGGATACTGCACGAGGAACGTGTGCATCCTTACCATCTGCAAAGGGTGCAGTTACTGCATCCTGACGATTATCCGAAGCATGTGGAATTTGCACAATGGTTCATGCAGAAAGGTGCCATGGACCCCAGTTTTCCAGCTTCTGTCCTTTTTACAGATGAAGCTTCATTCACTCGTGAAGGTGTGTTCAATACACACAATTCACATGTGTGGGCTTACGACAACTCGCATGGTACGAGAAGTCACGCTGCGCAACATCGTTTTGCCGTAAATGTGTGGGCTGGAATCATTGGTGACTGTTTGTTGGGACCTTACTTGCTACCGCCCCGATTGGACGGCCGGAAATACCTAATATTTCTCGAGACAGTGTTACCGACTTTTCTGGGCGCTGTTCCTGTGCATATCCGCCGAGATATGTGGTATCAACATGATGGGGCTCCAGCCCATAGCACAATTGTTGCGCGTGATTACCTGAACCGAACATTCGGAGCTCGATGGATCGGTAGAGGTGGATCGATCGCTTGGCCACCCAGGTCACCTGATTTATCGCCCATGGATTTCTTTTTGTGGGGGGCCATGAAAGACCCCCGTCAACAGTGAAATGGACCTCGTTGCACGAATAGTGGCCGCCGCAGGCATTGTCCATGATATGCCAGGCATTTTTGAAAATGTTCGGCAGTCAATGCAACGGCGCTGTGAATCCTGTGTCCATGTAAATGGTCGCAATTTTGAGCACCTAGTGTGAACCTGTACTTTACCTTGTTGGAATAAAAGTCACATTCGTTACCACTTAACTGTACTGTTTCCTTGTGTTCACTTTACTTGTCCATTTTGTTCATGTAGATGATGTTTGTGGACATACTTTCCTATGTGAAATCGGTTTCCTGACGTATTCCCTACCTCCCCACGAAATTTGAACGATAAGTTTTGAATCACCCTGTATAATGCAGATTACAAATTCATACAACTGCTTTTTTCAATATTGATGCATAAAAAAAAAAAACTCAGCCTACTACGCAATTTACATATCAGGAAAACTGACAGAACTTTCAGTAACATATTATATTCAATATAAGCTATGCTTTGTCTCTTGTTCAAAATACAAATAAAATAGTTGCAAAGCTAAGACATACCATTTAACAAATACACTCTTAGACAAAAAAAAACCACCTCAAGCAAGTGTAGCATGTGCAATGTGGAGGATGAGATAAAGAAGTGATTACAATATAACAGCAAAAGGATATTATTTCAGAAGAGTCATAGCATAACTGTTACAGATTAATACTTCATAAAGCCATCTCTGGCTGCAATGCATGCTGATATATGATTGGACTGGAACTCTGATGTTGTCCTGTGACAGATTGTGCCAAGAGTCCTGTAATTGCTGCACAAGATCCCCTACATTCCATGATGGCCAGGATTGATGTTCCAACATGTCCCTGACATGCTTGATAGGAGAAAGATCCAGGGACTTGACTGTCGAGGGAGGGTAGCAACACCATGGAGGTTTATTTTATTGGAGTGCATCAATTTTTTTCCCTAAAAGTGTATTTACATATTGTATATATTGTGCTGGGATTTAACTCTTTGGGTCTCCCTATCAGATGTGTCCAGCAACACATTGTGAAATTACCAAGCATTGATGCATACTACTATTCTTACTATGAAAAAAGGAAGCTTTGTTTTTTAAATAGAAATGTTGTGATGGTTCACACATTCACTTTTATGTTTCCTTAACCAGTTTGGAATTTATTTACATTATAATCATTATTTTAGAGCTTTTCATTTACTTTGAATCATTGCTAACTTTGTGTCTCATGGAACAACCATAAATGAGGAAGTCTACTCGAAGGTTCTCAGAACCAAATTTTGACGTGCCATTCGTGAAAAACATCCAGAACTTTCTGGTGTGACTTGATTTCTCCATCATGATAATGCCAGGTCCCATAAGGCTAATCACTGCCTTAGGTGCTGAGGTTCTGCCACATCCTCCATATTCTCCAGACTTGGAACTCTGCAATTTTTCCCTCTTTCTGTGACTGAAGAAAGCTTTGAAAGGGAAACATTTCGCATCTGACGATGAAGCTTGCAGAGCCACAACGACAACACTTTGCATGCTTTGAAAAACGGCTTCAAAGACACTTTTAATACATCGGTACAAAGATGGCAAAAATGTGTGAAGTTCAAGGGAGAGGTTTTTGAGAAAGGCAAATACCAGGAAGATTCAGAGAATGATATTTAATGTAACTTTTTGCTTCTGTCCACGAATTAAATGATCACCCCTCATATAAAAATTTAATGGTTTACATAAAAAATGACTGGAAATAGATTTGAAACTATTGCTGTATTAATAATAAAATAAATAATAAATATCCCCTCAAGCAGCTGCTTGCCACAGAGGTCTGACAGGAGCCTGTCAGTTTACATGCCATAGTAGAAGGTCTGTGAGGATGGCAAGGACCTTAGCAGAAAAACAACACAAACATCCATGCCTTACCGGGGGCTCAAACCCAGGTCCCTTAGATCAGTGGACAAGCGTACTAAACACTCAGCCATACCAAAAGCAATAGTATGGGTAAAAGAAGTTTTTCAAAAAGGTATAAGTTTAAATCATGAATTCTTTAGTATCAGCATGTCTTATCTGAACTTATGAATGCTCCCACTGCATTGACAAAAGTTATTTTACAATTTGGGCAATGGATTTCACTGCTGCAGTATGAAAAATATCATGGGCAGTTCTTTAGACTATATCATACCCTACTACTTTCCACCATATTTGTTTTCTTTTTTCTTTGCATCCTGTTCATATTTTTGTGAATGAACATTCAAAACACGTTTTGGAAAATTACAAATGCAAATACCATATTAAGTATTCCAAATGATATAAAATTTAAAAATGTACAAAACCAAAATTTTTAATTTTCTTAATAAATTTACCAAAATGTAAACCATGTAGTTATATTTCATATTGTTTCAAAATATAAACTTACAAGTGTTAAAACCCGTAAAGTATATAATTATAAAAAAATTTTCATAAAGATTAGAGCAACATATATTTTTACAGAGCATTCAACTGAGACAAAAATAGCTTAAAGATCAAAGTGCCCACATGTGGCAAAAAGAAGACACACCTATTCCAATCTAGTATTACATTTTGATCTTTGCTCTCACCCATTTGCATATTTAGATTGACAAGAATTAATTCTTTGGCATCTCCAAGTGTCCATCTGTCTAGTGGTTCTTGAATGTCCTTGTTACATGCACATAAAAATATCTCAACATTTAAACACATTTTATTGTGGCAATGTTGAAAAATTATGTTTGGTGATAAAGATCATTTTATTTCCTGTATTAGCCATTTTTTTCATATTACTATACTTTTTACCATTACATCCTATATATACATTTTTTCAGATGGACATTCAAAATATATTTTAGTACATTATGGATGCAAAACCCACGTTAAGCTTTTGAATTGAATTATTTATTGCCATCATTTCATAAATATGCAATTAAATTTTTTACCACCAATATTGGTAAAACAAGAGTTAATACAATTTTTGAGTGTCGAAGTTGATAACAGTTTTTTGAATATTCTTATATTTTACACAATAAATTTCGACAGTAAATTGGAACTCTACAAGTGTTAAAACTCGTTTGTGGAAGTAAAATAAAACTAGAAATAACTTAAAATTCTCAGTCGTTAAGCAATAAAATTTTGTTTATCCTTCAAACTATCTGGATGTTGAAAGTTTTTAGGAGAAAACTCAGAAGCTTTTTAGAGCAGACAGCACTCCATCTGCAGTGAGGTGGGAAAATGTTACGGCTTTTATGGATAAAACTTATCATGAATCTGGAACAACTGTGGTTTCTTCTAAACTGTCGAAGCAACGTTATCCCACAGTTGCTCCACTTTCTACAGAACCATAGTCTGCAAGGCTATTGAAATAATGACCTCGTCTGTCCTCACCTACAACCGAGACACTGGAATCATCCTTCACGACATGTGGAAAGAAGCTCTTTGCCTAACGTCACCACATAGCATCACTTCACTGAAGATGGAGAGCTGTCACTGCTCCAAAAAGCTTCTGAGTTTTCTCCTAAAAACTTTGGACATACAGATAGTTTGAAGGATAAACTTAAAAATTTTAATGCTCAACAAGAGAGGATTTTTAAGTTATGTTTAATTAATTTTTGAGCAAGAAGGTCCTTTTCATTGTGTAAAATAAAACTGAAAACATGTTAATTTTTTTAAAAGACCATCATGCATTTACTTTCACAATTTCCTTCAAAAGTACAGAATTTATAATCAATATGAGAAATTTAAAATGATAATTTTTTTTATGAAAAGAATAGCAAAAGGAGAAAGCAACATAAAATTTAATTGAGGAAAGTATTTTTTTAAGTGATTTATGATCTCATTTTTCAACAACCATATAGTCTTAATTCTTTCAGAAAATACTTATAATTATTTATTATTTTAAGATCTTCAGGTAAAGCATTAAAAACAAAGGTGCCAAATAGATATAGTGTTTCTGGACAGCTGTTTTACAAGTGAAGAGCTCAGCTAATGTTTTTCGATAAATGCATGTTTTTTACAGGTAATTTGCAAGTGTGAGAATGAAAATTTCTTTTTAAGGTGCTTTAATACATGATAGATATATAGTTTCTTCATTTGTAAAATACCTAAATCAGAAAATATATTAACCAAGCTCCCGTATCTCCTCCTTTTCAACATACACCTAATTATATGATTTTGTGCATATTGAAGAGGTTTCAAAGTTGAAAAATAAACCCCTCCCCAAGATAATATAAAAAAAAATAAATAAATACCCACTCAAGCAGCTGCTTGCCACAGAGGTCTGACAGGAGCCTGTCAGTTTATATGCCACAGTAGAAGATCTGAGAGGATGGCAGGACCTCAGCAGAAAAACGACACTTACATCCATGCCTTACCCGGGGCTCGAACCCAGGTCCCTTAGATCAGCAGCCAAGCGCGCTAACCACTCGGCCACGGGACGGCTTATATCATATAATAAATATGATTTAATCCAAGAGAAATAAATTATTTTCAGTAATGATAATGTGAATTTTTCATGTCATTTGCCTATCTATGTACACACCAAAGTATTTATAACTTTTCACTCCTTCAATTTTACCACATTTACAATTTTTTCCCATTACATTCTTCAAAGTGAAATATAATCTTATTTTTGAAAAAGTCAACTAAATTTGATCTAGATCTGAAATATACATATATATATTTCGTTTTTTACACATTAAAAAACAATCCAATTTAAGCCATTTCCTTATTTCAAACAAGTTATTTTCTATGCATTATAAAATTTCTGTTTCATCCCCTGAATATATTAGTACAGCATCATCAGCGAAAGATATCATATCTGCATGTAGATCAAATGTGAAAAATCGTTTATATATATATTAGGATTGGGTTGGGTTGTTTTGCCTCTGAGCGCTACTTTTTTGCACACCATAGGCTAAATGGCCAGGTCACAAGGACCCCGAAGGTTCAGAGAAGGTTAGGGGAGGGGACCCACTGGAACAGCTGTCGGGAGACAGATGGTAGCCTCCCGTCAAGGCCATCCAGCATGTTCTTTAACGTGCACAGGGTATGGCTCTCCCACACAGAGGGCCATAGCTTAACGTCCCATCCGACAGACGACAGCCTTTCCAAGCCCATCGGTGTCCCCTACTGACTGTGGGCAGGGGGTGGAATTTTGCGGATATAAATGTCAACACTGACCCAGTTGGGACTCGAACCTGGGAACTACAGATTATAACCATGGCACACTACCAAATGAGCCACCCCCGCCCCTATATATTTGGAACAACAGAGGTCCCAATACTGACCCCTGTGGAACACGGACCTGGACAACAGTTTCTCTACTTATAAAATCACCAATTTTTACTTTTTGTTTTCTGTTTGTTAGGTAACTTTCAATCCACAGCAACATTTGTCCCCTTATTACACAATTTTTTAATTTCTCTATTAAATGGTAGCTAGGCATAAACTGGAAGGAGAGCTGTGTACCAATCCCTAGTTATCATGCACAGAACCGGCCAGGTCTAGCACCTAATGTCTGACCCCGACTTCTCGTGGTGCAGGCTGTTACTACCTTTCAAAAGAGATATTCTCTTTTGGAAGGGAACGGAAGGGGAGGGCTGCCAGTTCAGTATGGCCTACTGATTTGGTCATTTATGGCCACTTTTTTCTTTTTTTTCAACCCTGCTGAGTGGTCAACTTCACAGGGTCCTGGTGCTGACCATTTACACCTACTAGACTGGACCTGTTTATGGATTTGAACTTGATTATTGATCCTGGACTTGCTGCACTGGTGGGCCTCTGTTGAGGGAGAATCTGCCGCTGTGTTTTCTGTTTGCTTCTGGGTTGCCAGCTCTAAGTGAACAGAGGCATGGGATACCTTATATCAGCTGGTGGATAATCCTAATCAGAGGCCATCACAGGTACCTGAACCTTACTTAGCAAGTTGGGCATCGTCAAGCCTAAACTGGAGTAATGTGTCTCAGGCAAGCCATATGGCTCTTGAAAAAGTCCACTTGAAAAGGTGGTGCCTGAAGTTCCTACCAGCATCGGTGACTTCAGCTTTTAGCAGAGGAGGAACAGGTCTTTGCCCCATGCCTGCGATCAGGGGGCTGTTTGATTTTTTGGCCCTACCAATCTCAATAAACCTAGTTTCTTCAAAAATCCTACTAATCATTTTCTCTCTGCAGGAGCGTGGAATGTGAGGACATTACATAGAGATTATTCTCTTGATGTCCTCACGCAGGAATTCCAGCGCTATAACCTAGATATTCTAGGCTTGCAAGAGACCAGATGGACAGCTAAAGGTGAGATACTTAAAAATAACTTTAAAAATCTCTTTACAGGGAGGGAGGATGGAAAGCATCACCAAGGCGTGGGTCTGCTGTTCAGCAGACATGCTAGTGATGCTCTTCTAAGATATGAGTGCATTAATGAAAAGTTTCTTACAGCAAAATTTCAGACAAGCATTAAAGCCTTGAATGTTATCTGCTGTTATGCCCCCACTGAGGATGCCAATGAGGATGAGAAGGATAGGTTTTATGAACAACTTCAGGATATTTTGAATTCTGTCAAGAAAGGAGATTTTACCCTTGTTCTAGGTGACTTCAATGCCAAAGTTGGTACTGACTATTACCTTTGGGGGGAGGAGTGATAGGCCCTAACTAACAGTACTCTTTTAGGAAAAATGGAGCAGAGGAGATAGAATTATTTGAGTGATAAGGTACTTGAGCTTATTTCAGAAAGAAGGAACTGCAGGAATGTCCTTAATCAGTACCCTACTAGTCCTAATAGAAAAGATTACAGAGAGCTTAATAAAGGTGTAAAGGATCAGTTAGCTACTGATAAGAATCTTTGGATTGATGGCTTGGCTGACAAAGCTGAGGAAGCAGTTAGGCAGCACAACAGCAAAGAGCTGTACCAGATAGTTAATGTTTTATGTGGTAGAAAATGGACAGGCATACAGGGTTGGGTTGTTTTACCTCTGAGCGGCACTTTTTTGCACACCATGGGCTAAAGGGCCAGGTCACATGGACCCCGAAGGCTCAGAGAAGGTTGGGGGAGGGGACCAACTGGAATAGCTGTTGGGAGACAGATGGTAGCCTCCCGTGAAGGCCATCCAGCGTGTTCTTTATCGTGAACAGGGTATGGCTCTCCCGCACACTGGGCCACGGCTTAACGTCCCATCCGACGGACGGCGGCCTTTCCAAGCCCATCGGTGTCCCCTAATGACCGTGGGCAGGGCGGGGAATTTTGCGGAGATAAATCTCAACGCTGATCCAGCTGGGACTCGAACCTGGGAAATACAGATTACGAGCCTGGCGCGCTACCGACTGAGCCACCCCCGCCCCAGGCATACAGGGATTGAAGGATAAACTAGGAAACAATATAAAAGGTGAGGATTCTGCCATGGCTAGGTGGGCTGAGCATTTCAGTGATGTTCTAAACAATGTAGTTAGTTCTACTCCCATTGTTTGCAATGGTGATAGATGCATTGGTGGCTTTAATGTTGGCCCTATAACACAGTCTGCAGTTATTTTGGTTATTTCTTAACTTAGGCTTCATAAATCTCCAGGGGTAGATGAAATTACTACTGAAATGCTTAGAGCTGGGAATGTTTTGGTTACCACTTCGATGACTGAAATTTTGAATATCTTTTATGATAAAGGCATGGTTCCTAAGGATTTTACCAGAGCTATTGTTATCCCTATTTTCAAAAAAGGTGATCGCAGTGATAACTATAGGAGTATCAGCCTACTCTCTGTTCCAGGTAAAGTTCTTCCTATGATTGTGCTTAATAGAATTAAGAATCTGGTTGGCAGGCAATTGTGTGATGAGCAATGTGGATTCAGAAGTGGTAGGGGATGTGTGGATCAGATATTTTCACTTAGGCAGATTCTTGAGAAATGTTTAGAGTTTCAGAAACCTTTGGTTGCTAGATTTGTTGATTTCAAAAGGCTTTCGACTCTGTTGATCGTCATAATTTGTGGTTGATTGTGCAATCATATGGTATACTAGACAAGTTAGTTAACATAATGAAAGCTCTCTATAATAACACTGAGTCATGTGTGAGAGTTGGTAAGGCTTGTAGCAATTGGTTTAGCATTACTTCTGGTGTTCAACAAGGGTGCATTTTGTCTCATTTTCTCTTTAGCTTGGCTATTGATTATGTTATGCGAAATTCACTTCAAGGGAGAGATTTTGACCTTAAATGGACTGGAGATACGAAAATTTCTGATTTAGATTATGCTGATGATTTAGCCCTTTTGGCAAATGATGTTGATGAGATGAACTCTTTCATTCGAGCTGTTGATGAGACTGGTAGTAGAGTAGGTTTGGTTATAAACAGAGAGAAAACAAAAGTGATGAAAATTGGTCAGGCAGGCTGTGATTCAGTTAATCTGAATGGTTGCAGTCTTGAGCAGGTGTCACATTTTAATTATCTTGGGAGCTATGTAACAGATAATGGTGATGTGCAGCATGAGATAATAGGGATTGCTGCCAGGACTTTTAAGAATCTATGGAGAGTGTGGAGAAATAGGAGTATACACCTAAAGACTAAAATTATACTGTATAATAATTTGGTTCTTTTTAGGGTTAGTTATGGTAGTGAAACTTGGACGTTGCGTAAACAAGATAACAGGAAACTAGATGCATTTGATTTTAGATGCTTACATAGTATCTTGGGTATTAGGTGGTTTAACTTTGTAACTAATGATGAGGTTAGGCAAAGGAGTCTGTAACCTCCTTTAAACAGCATATTGTGCAGAGAGAGACTCCGCTGGTTTCGCCATGTTGCCCGTATGGATAATTATAGATTGGCAAATAGGGTTATGAACAGTGTGCCTAAAGGCCTCAGAAAGAAGGGGAGACCTAGGATGCGGTGGGCAGACAATGTCAAACAGGACCTTATTAGAATTGGTGTGCAGTGGCCAGATGCAGTAAATGTAGCTCAGGACAGACTTGCTTGGAGAACTAAATTGCATGGTCTGGTTGGACCTCCGTAGCCCATGGCTGCTTGAGGATGATGATGATGATGATGATTAATAAATCATGGAACGGAATCAAATGCTTTTTTTAGCTCCAAAAAAATTACTGTCTTTTTATTTTAATTTGTGTTGGTATATATTTTACTTTTCATTTCTAATACTACATTTTCTGTAATTAACCCTTTTCTGAATTCAAACTGATTTGGAGCCAAAACACTATGCTTTTCCCAGAAAGCGAGTAATTTTTGTTTCGTACTTTTTTTGTATTAACTTAGAGAAGACAGATAACAAGGAGATTGATTGATAATTTTCAACTGACTTGGAGTTCCCTCCTTTAAACACTGGAATAACTAATGCTGTCTTGAGGTCATTAGGAAAAAACCTTCTGAAAATGAATGGTTGATCATTTGGCAAAGTATATCATGGATCATATGAACAATCTCTTTAACAGTAGTAATTGAAAAATTATATAGTCCAGAGGATTTGCCTTCCTTGAGTTGCTTTATTGTGTCAGAAATTCAACTTTTGATATATAGGGGGGGGGGGGAAATTAATTTTTGATTTTACATTTTATATTGCTTATTACTTTACTGGCATTAGAAATGTTACCCGAATCATTTGCATAATAATAAATAAAAAAAAATACCCCCTCATGCGGCTGCTTGCCATAGAGGTCTGACAGAAACCTGTCAGTTTATATGCCATAGTAGAAGGTCTGAGAGGATGGCAGGACCTCAGCAGAAAAACGACACATACATCCATGCATTATCTGGGTCTCGAACCAAGGTCCCTTAGATCAGTAGCCAAGTGCACTAACCACTCGGCCATGGGGCAGCTGAAAATCTTAAAATTACTGGTTGAAAATCTTAAAATTACTCCTGCAAAACAATTTAATTTATTTGCATATTCTTCTGGATTTTCCGTTAAAGAAGCTGAGCTTTTTATCAAACATCTCCTTAGGAAAATGTATTTTTACCCTTTCTACTTCCACACATACATGGTCGTATCAGAATAATATGATCACTTACGATAGTATAGGTATGGTAGGTGGTCATATTATTCTGATTCAACTGTGTATCATTAATAATATCCCAAATCTTTTTATTAATATTATTATTTCTTACAAAAATACTTTGATAATGATTTTCTGCTTCTCTAATCCCATTTGCTAACTTATTTTTATACATTCCAAAAGAGTGTACTTGGCTTTTATACATATTAATTTTAAAATTCTTGCATAATTTCTTTTTATAATTAATTGAGTTTATAATGCCTTCCATAATCCAGGGCTTAAGGTCTTTTAATTTTCCTATGGAAGGAAGTTATTTGGGCTTCAGTTATTAATAACTTCAATTCCCTAATAAAAAATAAAAATAAATAAATACCCCCTCAAGCAGCTGCTTGCCACAGAGGTCTGACAGGAGCCTGTCAGTTTATATGCCAGAGTAGAAGGTCTGAGAGGATGGCAGGACCTCAGCAGAAAAACGACACATACATCCATGCCTTACCCGGGGCTTGAACCCAGGTCCCTTAGATCAGTAGCCAAGCACACTAACCACTCGGCCATGGGACGGCACAATTCCCTAAGGAAAGCCTCAAATGCTATATTTATATTTGTCTGTAGAGTGACATGTTCCCAAGGGTACCCCGTCAAAATAGCCCAAGACTAAATAGCCCCGACAAAAAAGCCCCGACAAAATAGCCTATTCTAAAATAGCCCAAGACTAAATAGCCCCGACAAAATAGCCTATTCTAAAATAGTCCAAGACTAAATAGCTCCGAAGATATAGCTTAGCCTATTTAAAATCCAAAGTAAAAATCCAACTTGCACGTCGGAAAACACGCGTAATATGTCTTCCTATACTTTGGTAAAATGAAGGTAACTTTGCAACAAGTTGCGTTGAGTGCATCTATAATTAGAAATATTATAGTAACAAATGAGTCACGTGACAGGCACATGGCTCACCGGTAGGCGGAGCCATGTGATTTAGTTTTAGTATTAAAACCAATGCTTCTAGTTTTAGTTTTTTGTTCGCACGTGGCGCACGTGTGTCTTGCGGGAGTCGTTGCAAGAGATCTCTAACGGAAATAAGTAAGCTATTTTAATATCTATTTTACCGGATGCATTTATTTATTGATATAATATAGAACTATTTAATAGATATTAACTGATAATCCGTTATTATTTGTGTTTTGCAAGAAAAATGGAGAAAATCTCGTCGCAAAAAGGAAAAGATCTGCTGCTGAAAGATGGTCATCGATATCGCAAGGCTAGGGAAAACCGGGATGAAAGTACATCGTGGAGGTGTGTAGTTCCGACTTGTAAAGGGCGTCTAAGAACATTGGGTGCTGACTTCCGGGTCGTGACGGAACACAACCATGCGCCAAATCCAGCTAAAAATCAGGCATTGAAATGCGTTTCTGAAATGAAACATAGAGCACAGAGTGCTGTGGAGAAGCCTAGGCAAATATATCAAGCCTGCACAAGTGGAATATCTTTGGAAGCATCGATTCAGCTTCCAAATTATATTGCCTCCCAGAGAGCAATAGAACGTATACGAAAAAAAAACGAATCTTCCATATCCAAATCCTGCAAGTGTTGCCAATATTGCAATTCCAGTTCATCTTCAAAGTACCACAAGAAACGAAAATTTTATTCTGTGGGATTCTGGAGAAAACGATCCTGATCGAATTCTAATGTTCGGCACTGAGGAAAATTTGAGAATATTGGAACAGAATCATCATTGGTTTGTTGATCATCATCATCATCATCATCATCATCCTCAAGCAGCCATGGGCTACGGAGGTCCAACCAGACCGTGCAATTTAGTTCTCCAAGCAAGTCTATCCTGAGCTACATCTACTGCATCTGGCCACTGCACACCAATTCTAACAAGGTCCTGTTTGACATTGTCTGCCCACCGCATCCTAGGTCTCCCCTTCTTTCTGAGGCCTTTAGGCGCACTGTTCATAACCCTATTCGCCAATCTATAATTATTCATACGGGCAACATGGCCAAACCAACGGAGTCTCTCTCTGCACAATATGCTGCTTAAAGGAAGTTGCAAACTCCTTTGCCTAATCTCGTCATTAGTTACAAAGTTGAACCACCTAATGCCAAAGATACTGCGTAAGCATCTGGAATCAAAAGCATCTAGTTTCCTGTTATCTTGTTTACAAAGTGTCCAAGTTTCACTACCGTAACTAACCCTAGAAAGAACCAAACTATTATACAGTCTAATTTTAGTCTTTAGGTGTATACGCCTATTTCTCCACACTCTCCATAGATTCTTAAAAGTCCCGGCAGCAATCCCTATTCGTCTGTTAATCTCATGCCGCACATCACCATTATCTGTTACATAGCTCCCAAGATAATTAAACTGTGACACCTGCTCAAGACTGCAACCATTCAGATTAACTGAATCACAGCCTGCCTGACCAATTTTCATCACTTTAGTTTTCTCTCTGTTTATAACCAAACCTACTCTACTACCAGTCTCATCAACAGCTCGAATGAAAGAGTTCATCTCATCAACATCATTTGCCAAAAGGGCTAAATCATCAGCATAATCTAAATCAGAAATTTTCGTATCTCCAGCCCATTTAAGGCCAAAATCTTTCCCTTGAAGTGAATTTCGCATAACATAATCAATAACCAAGCTAAAGAGAAAAGGAGACAAAATGCACCCTTGTCGAACACCAGAAGTAATGCTAAACCAATTGCTACAAGCCTTACCAACTCTCACACATGACTCAGTGTTATTATAGAGAGCTTTCATAATGTTAACTAACTTGTCTGGTATACCATATGATCTCACAATCAACCACAGATTATGACGATCAACAGAGTCGAAAGCCTTTTTGAAATCAACAAAGCTAGCAACCAAAGGTTTCTGAAACTCTAAACATTTCTCGAGAATCTGCCTAAGTGAAAATATCTGATCCACACATCCCCTACCACTTCTGAATCCACATTGCTCATCACGCAATTGACTGTCAACCAGATTCTTAATTCTATTAAGCACAATCATGGAAAGAACTTTACCTGGAACAGAGAGTAGGCTGATACCCCTATAGTTATCACAAGAACTGCGATCACCTTTTTTGAAAATAGGGATAACAATAGCTCTGGTAAAATCCTTAGGAACCATGCCTTTATCATAAAAGAGATTCAGAATTTCAGTCATCCAAGTGGTAACCGAAACATTCCCAGCTCTAAGCATTTCCGTAGTAATTTCATCTACCCCTGGGGATTTATGAAGTTTAAGTTTAGAAACAGCCAAAAGAACTTCAGATTGTGTTATAGGGCCAACATTAAAGCCACCAATGCATCTATCATCATTGCAAACAATGGGAGTAGAACTAACTACATTGTTTAGAACATCACTGAAATGCTCAGCCCACCTAGCCATGACAGAATCCTCCCCTTCTATAACCTTACCTTGTTTATCCTTCAATCCTTGTATGCCTGTCCGTTTTCTACCACACAAAACATTAACTATCTGGTACAGCTCTCTGCTGTTGTGATGTCTAACTGCTTCCTCGGCTTTGTCAGCCAAACTATCAAGCCAAAGATTCTTATCAGCAGCTAACTGATCCTTTACAAGTTTATTAAGATCTCTGTAATGCTTTCTATTAAGACTAGTAGGGTATTGATTAAGGGCATTCCTGCAGTTCTTTCTTTCCGAAATAAGCTCAAGTGCCTTATCACTCAGATAATTTTGCCTCTTCTGCTCCTTTTTTCCTAAAAGAGTACTGTTAGTGTCCAAAAACGCCTGTTTAAAATGATCCCATTCTTCCTCAACTTCAGTAGTAAGCAAACCATGACTGTCATAATGACTAAGTAACCTATCATGGTAAGCTTTGGCTATAACTGGATCTTTCAGAGCTTCAGTATTAAAACTAAATTTTTTAACCCTAGCACAACACTTTTTAAGTTTAAGTTGCAACACACTTTTAACAAGGTAATGGTCAGATCCAATTTCAGCTCCCCTATATGTCCTGGTATTCCTAACAGAACTAGCCCATTTGCTGTTAATTAATATGTAATCAATCATATTCTTATGCAGCCCATCAGGTGAAACCCATGTGTACTTATGTATGTCGCGGTGTTTGTAATAAGTGTTAGTTATTCTGAATCCATTGAGTTTACTTACCTGTAGGAGACGTTGCCCATTGCCATTGCAGCAACCAATACCAAAAGGGCCTATTACTCCTCCCCAAAGGTCAGAGTCAGTACCAACTTTGGCATTGAAGTCACCAAGAACAAGGGTAATATCTCCTTTCTTGACAGAATTCAAAATATCCTGAAGTTGTTCATAAAACCTATCCTTCTCATCCTCATCGGCATCCTCAGTGGGGGCATAACAGCAGATAACATTCAAGTCTTTAATGCTTGTCTGAAATTTTGCTGTAAGAAACCTTTCATTAATGCACTCATATCCTAGAAGAGCATCACTAGCGTGTCTGCTGAGAAGCAGACCCACGCCTTGGTGATGCTTATTGTCGTCCCTCCCTGAAAAGAGAAATTTAAGATTATTTTTAAGAATCTGACCTTTATCTGTCCATCTGGTCTCTTGCAAGCCTAGAATATCTAAATTATAACGGTGGAATTCTTGTGTGAGGACATCAAGAGAAAAAGCTCTGTGCAGAGTCCTCACATTCCAACTACCTATGGAGAGAAAATGGTTAGTGGGATGTTTAAAGAAACTATGTTTATTGAGAGAGGGAATGCCGACAATATCAAACAGCCCCCTAATCGCAGACATGGGGCAAAGACCCGTTCCCCCACTACTAAAGGCTGAAGCCATCTACACTGGAAGACTTCCTCCAATGTAGAATTTGACGATGCCAATAGAAGCAAAGAGTTCAGGTGCCTGCGATGACTTCTGCTCAGGATTATCCACCAGCTGATAAACATATCCTGTGAATCTATTCACTTGGGGCTGTCAACCCACAAACAAACAGAAAACACAGCGGAAGATTTTCCCTCCACAGAAGCCCACCAGTGCAGCAAAATCAGGATCCATAATCAAGCTCAGAGCCATATATCTGTCCAGTCCAGTAGGTTTATATGGTCAGCACCAGGACCCTGTGTGGTTGACCACTCCTCAGCAGGGTAGAAAAAAAAGAAAAGTAGCCATAGTTGTCCAGATCAGTAGGCCACACTAATCTGGCAGCCCTCCCCTTCCGTTCACTTCCACAAGAGTATCTCTTTCGAAAGGTACTAACGGTCTGCACCACGAGAAGGCGGGGTCGGACATTAGGTGCTAGGCCTGGCCGGTTCTATGCATCATCACAGGGGATTGGTGCATAGCTCTCCTTCCAGTGACTACCTAGCGGCAAGTTTAAAGTATCACCTGAACAGTTTTTTCAATTATTCACGATACACGGACTAATAGAAAAGTGTTGTATTCCACTGATATATGTATTGTTAAGAAATAAAAGTGAAGCAATATATGTTCACGTATTTCAGAAACTATTACAGTTGAAGGAAACTTTAAATCCAACAAGTGTGTTAAGTGATTACGAGAAAGCGGTTCAAAACGCCGTGCAACAAGTTTTTAATAACACAGAAGTTGTTGGCTGTTTGTTTCATTTGGGACAGTGCTTATGGCGAAAAGTGCAAGAACTGAATTTAGCGGAACTTTATGTAAATAATGAAAATGTGCGTGCTTATATAAAAATGTTGTTTGCGTTGAGTTTTGTACCGGTACATGATGTTATAGGAGTATTTGAAGAATTAATTGAAAAATGCCCAAACGAATTAGACCCCATTATCGATTACTGGGAAGATACATAATATAGGACGAATAAGACGCAATCGCCGAGCACAACGACGATATGCAATACATATATGGAATGTTCATGAGCGCGTTGTCAATGGTCTTCCGAGGACAAATAATTCGGTAGAAGGGTGGCATAGGGCATTCCAGCAAACTGTAGATTGCCATCATCCATCCGTCTACAAACTCATCGACCATTTCCGAAAAGAGCAGGATATGGTAGAAATCCGCTTAACCCGTCTTGCTGCAGGTATTCGCAACCTAGATGCTAGCTAAACTAAATATGTGCAACTGAATCGACGCCTGGAAGCATTAGTGGAAAATTATGCAACTATGGAACATATGGACTTTCTTCGTGGCATTTCACATAACCTTGAAATGTAATTTTTGTAAAGAATGTGGCAAGGAACACAAACCTTAAAGACTTGTAAAGAATTACCAAACCATATTTAGAATTTTTATTTATCTGTCTGTATACAATTTTTAAAATGCGAAATTTAGAATTTAAATAGGCTAAGCTATTTCTCCGGGGCTATTTTGTCGGGGCTATTTAGTCTTGGGCTATTTTAGAACAGGCTATTTTGTCGGGGCTGTTTTGTCGGGGCTGTTTTGTCTTGAGCTATTTTGACGGGTCACGGTTCCCAAGATTTTTTGATAGTATATTGCATAATTTGTTATAGTTAATCCTATTAATATTAACAATACTGCATTCTAATGGCATTGGCTTATGAAAACCACATTTTATATTACAACCTACAAAATAGTGTTCTGTTGTAATATCATATTTTATATGTTGTCATATTTTCTGCTTTAAAATTCCTAATGTATAGGTGATCAAGGCACATTTTTGAGCTTTCTCTAGTGATACAATTATGACAAAATAAATGACCATTTAAATTAATAATTTGTAGAAAATTTGAAGAAAACTCATTTGCAGACAGTAAATATAAATTAAAATCACCAGTCATTATTAAATAATTTCGATCAACACTTTTTAACCAATTTTCTAATTCACTTGAAAACTCCACTTTAGTAAAATCATGTGATCTGTAAAATGCAAAACACCCAATTTCATAATTAAGTATTTTTAACCCTTCCAAGTGTCCAACATCTGTATACGTTCAGAGAATCTGAATCCAGGTGCCAAGGACGTATGTATACATTTTCAGTATAACAAAAAATAATTTTTTTAAAATAAAAAATGCTGTTGTAATTTTATATATATATTATAAAAATATATAATTCAGGCTTCAAAAATAATATTTTGTTTTTTTAATTTGATGCATATTTTATTAAACTACAATATAAATAATTTTATAAAGCCATCTGATTGCCATTTTTTAGAAGCACTAAATGGTATTGCCGATTTGCTTGTTAACGTTCCTATTTGCTGAAGCAACCTTCTGATTTAAGCTCACAAGTTTGATTTGAACTATTATCAACAAATATTTTTTTAAATTTTCGAAAATCTCCTAAAAATTAACCAAAAAAAACTGCAATTTTTAAAAACGATAGATTTTGGAAGTAATTACAAAATATGTACCGCCATTTTTTTTTCTGTTCACACACTTTTCTGTCATAAACCTATTTCAGTAATCCCAAGTTATTTTTATCATTTTCCCCAGATTTCTATGCATCTTTCCTGCCTTCAAAATCGAAACTGGAAGTAAACACATCCTTCTTAGAAATTCTGGTTGCAGTGATATTTAATTAGTTATGCTTCATTGAGGCAAACAAGACGCAGATGGCTGACACATGCAATCTCCATTGTGTGTATTATAAGTGTTGTTTACAGTTTTGATACAGCATATTGGATGCCCTTTGTAAAGTTAGTATTTTTTTATATTTAAACCTTAGTTTTCATTTCAGTAGATTTATTTTTGGAAATTAGCGATTTTTTATGGACGACCGATAAGTATCAATTTTTTCATAGTTATGCTACATCGTATGGCCTGCCTACAACTTGAAGCTATGGATATTTTAACATCACATTAGGCTATATGTTAATTTTTATTTTATTATTTTTCCAATAAAAATTTGATCTAGTATCATTTTCTGAAAATAAATGAGGTCTTGGATATGGAAGCAACTTAATTTCTGTAGATTTACTTCCATTTGTTAGCGATCTTTCGAGTAGCTGATTTATCGATCTTTCAGAGTTATGCTAGATCGGAGGCCAGCTTAAAAGTTGTTGCAGATATTTTATTTAACATCCCATTAGGTTATATGCAAATTTTATTATTTCTTGTTTTTTTAGTAAAAAAACTTTGAGCTTGTACCGTTTTCTGAAAATAAATGTTTTGGATACGGAAGCAAAATAGACTTTCTTGCTATGGAAATTGGCAGTCATGTGGGAAGGAAATTTCGGGAAGGGCTGGTGCTTTGGTGCACAAACCTTTCTTCACTTAGCCAAGATCATCGAACTTCAACACCCAAAGAAAAAAAATTCAAAATGCTTAGCAAAAAAAGCAGTCAAGGAAGCTTTTTCTATTTCATAACCAGTTCAGAAAATCCCGTGACTGTGAGAAGTCCAAGTCACTTTGTATAACACTGGCCGTGTTTAAAATATACGATACTGAAAAGAATCATTAAAAGAAATAAAAATCATATTTCAGGTTGAATATTATATTATTCAGGAGGAAATTTCCTTTTGATAAATATATAATTTAACTATTTTTATTCAGCAGGTTTTCCAAAATGAAGCCTTAATTGTATAGTGCGATCTTTTTTTTTCACCATATCACATTGAAAAAGGCTTATTAAAATCAACATGCTTGGAAATTTATTTATTTTATTTTTATATAATTCATAATTAAATTCTGTTTAATTTGTTATTTAACATGACCTATTTCTGTTGATTGGTTATTTTTTTAAAAAGTTCTAAAGTTGACTTGTTTATTTGACTCAGCACAATTGGCAAAAAGCCTGGAATTTTCTCAAAGTATGGTACTGAGAAAAAAATTACAAAATGAGAAAAATATTTGCTGAAAATCAAAAAAGTAATTTTTTTGTTATTCAGAAATATATAGCCATTTTATTCATGTGCATTGTAAAAATTTCTGGCTATTAGTTTTTTTTTTAAATAAATTTTTATTTGCATTGCCAGATGCATTTTTTTACTACATGACTCTAAAAAAGTCCTATTAAAATAAAACATATTGTGTTTTTTGTTAAATATTTGATTTTCAGAAAATCCAGAATTAATTGCTGATTAATTTGGTATACAATATGCCATAATTCCTTTCATTAGTTATTTGGCAAAAAAGTTTTAAAGTTAAAGTTTTTTTGGGGCTGAGCATAGTGAGAAAATAGCTTGGTCTCTGGATGGAAACCTGTTTTTCAGCCTGGACACTGGAAGTTAAATAAAGTTCTGCACAGTTTATTGTTCTAAAATAAGAGAACTTTTGGTTTTCTTCCCATCTATCTTTAACATAGACTATTACTCCCCCAGTTCTTTTTCTCTCTCTACATTTGAGAAATTCTTTATAACCTTCTATTCTACACTGAATGGACAAATTATTGTTGCTCCATCTTTTGTCCTCACAACAGCAGCAAGACGTCTTGGTAAGGACTCAGTGAAACGTTAAAAACACGGAGGTGGTATTGTCATCCATGAAGCAAGGATCGCCTATCATAGAGCATTCACAGTGCGTGGTGGGGATTGGAGGGCTCAAAAAGATTACTCCAATTCCTCCCGCAAATTCTCAATGGGGTTGAAGTCTGGTGATCGAGGGGGGGAGGGCATTTGAGTGTGATAAACTCACTTGAATACTCTTAGAGCCAATCACTCGCCACTCAGGAAGTATGCAGTGTGGCATTGTCCTGTTCAAAGATGGCGCTGTTACAAATGGATGTAGATGGTTGGTGAGGACGTTCACATACTTATGCTAGTGAAGGAAGTCTCAATAGGTACGACAGGCCCCAGTTTTATATTACAAACTACAAAATAGCACCTTGAACTGTTGCACTGCCTCCATCTACTGTATGAGTCCAACTTGGCAAGATGGGTCCATCATTTCATGTGGTTTATGCCACACATGCACCCTCCCATTGACGTGATAAGAGTTGAAACCGTGAATCATCAGACCAAATAAATGTTTCCAGTCCTCAGCACTCCAGTTGCGATAGGCCTTTGCAAACGCAGCCTAATCTTTTGGTATGTTGCAGTCAACAAGGGGACACGATGTGGACGTCAACTGTCATAGCCTATTTTTTCCATGATACAACAGATAGTCTTTGCGCATAAGCTTGTGGATGCACCCTCATCCAATTCCGACATTATCTGCTCCATGGTAACTGTGCGATTCCTTGCAATGATGAGGGAGAGTCTGTACTCACCTCATGAGTCGATTGTACGTTTACATCCACATTTCTCCCACTGGTTGGAGGTTTTGCCGTATTTCATGTAGTCTTGGTATACACGTGATGGTCTGATGTGGAAATCCCAACAACTCAGCAGTTGTGGTGATTGAACAAACAGCTTTCCTCACATCTTCTATCTGACCACAGTCAAACTCACATTCATCACTGCCTTTACCCATGATTACTTCTCCGTGACTAGTTTCCAACACGTAGAGACCTGCTTTTTTTATAGGCATTGCCAGTTTCGTCCCACGTGACTGGACGCGATACTTCTGCTTATATTGTTATCAGGGTGTATATAATAATTTGTCCATTCAGTTTATATAGTGCTGTCTCATTTTTTAACCATATTTCTGTAAATATTATATGTCTGGCTTTAGTTCTGTCAAGTTAGAAATATTAAATAATGGCAAAAAAATTTTCTAAGACTTCTTTATGTTTCCCTGTATAACATTTATACCCCCCCCCCCAACCAAATTAACTCTTTTTATATAGATTTTCAGATTTAATAAGGGAAATTCTAGTAGTATCGTCCACTTCCTCAGTAAAGTTGAAAATTATAAAAACTGATCCATCAACATCACTTGGAACGTTAAAATAAACATCTTTATAAAAGTCAGTGCTTACCACATCAGTTTGCATCTCATTTTCCAATTAGTTTGCTAACATGAACGATGAAAGGCATTTTATAAAATATCAAGCATCAAAGATAGCAAATTGCCATTATAATTTATCAAGATCTTGATAATTTTTTATTCTTATCATATCAATTCTCCAATTTTCTCATAAAAATCTTTGCATCTCTGACCCAGACAAATTTGTGTCCCAATTCATATTGTTTTATTTTAGTCTTGAATAGGCAACTGTTTGTTTTCTTGTGTCAAATGTTCATTTATATACACTTTTCCTTCTACTTAACTTTCATCAATTTCCTTTGCTTTTAGCTCTTTTTTTTTCAGTTTCCATTGTCTAACCCATAAGTTTCATGTTTTTCTGATCTGAATTGAACTATGATGGGTTTTGATTTGGTTTTGCTCATTGCTGGTACCCTGTGAGCAGCCTCCACATTTAGATCATCAGATTGAATTTTTAATGTTTTTGCCACTTTTTCAATTATTTCAGAGACATTTTGTTGCCTATTTTTGGGAATACCCACAATTTCAATATTTTTGTTTCTGCTGTAATACTGGATATCATTTAATTGCCACACATATCTTCAGATCAGATACTTCTTTTTCTAAACCTGAGTTGGATTCCTTTAATTATTTATTTTCATGCTGCACTTCATTTATTTGTTTTGTCATTTCTTTCACGATTTTCATATGTTTATCTAATTAATTTGTGCAAAAAGAGACAGTTTCTTGAATTCTAATTCTTGTAGTATTTCTTTTTGAAAGTACTCATTAATTCCAAAAATTTCAGTTTTAATATGCCAAAATGCACCTTCAAAGCACCCTTTAAAACAGTTTTAGTAACTACATTTGGTTTCATGTCAATATTTTGTACACTGGCCTCAATATTATCCTGAGATAGAATCCTGAATATCCCTGATCCTATCTGAAATATAAAATTAAAAAACACACGCGAAAAAGGGAACAAATATTAATTTTTAACTTTCTTTTGCCAAAATATAAAACATAAAATATTATATTTGTATCAAACATATATAATAGTTCCTTTGTTTGTTTCACTATAATTTGTTTAACTAAACCGGCAGCTGATCAAGATCTCCTCTAATTGATGCTATGAACTTTCTACCAACAGTACCCAATTCTCTGTGTTTCATGAAGGTATTGTCCCAGCTGCTCTCAGCCTTAAGAAACAATGACAAGTATGTCATGAAGATGGCATGTATATCCTGAGCATACAGTTGATTAAATTGAAGAGTTTTTTAATGTATTTATTCATATATTAAGGAAGATATCACTCTGAATTTAACGTCAATCAATGGAGGTGGGACATTGGTGATATTGCAGTTCATGAGACAAGGAGAATTGTATACTGTTGGTAGAAAGTTCATAGCATCAATTAAAGGAGATCTTGATCGGCAGCCAGTAGCTCAGCAGTCAGAGCACCTGATATGTTATCAGGATGTCATGGGTTCATATCTCACCCAGCTCAAGACAATTTTTCCTCTTAAATTGATCGACGCTAAATTCAGAGTGTATCTTCCTTATTATACTTACTAAATTTTGTACACCAATCATGTGAAGGTGGATGAAATTAACAAAAAAGATGATTATTGAACACTATAACAGAGTATATAATTGATGTAATAATAACATACATTGATTTATAATGCAATGAAATAATAATCTACATTGTATTTTTTTTCATTTATTATACATTGTATTTTGCTATTTTAAGATATATATATTTTAAATCATCTTTTTATGAAAGAAAAATAAATTTTTGTAGCACTAAATGCTAAGTCTACTTTTAGCATAAAGTTAAAAACACTTGATACATTATGATTTGTTTCCATATCAATGACAGATCACGACAAGTAGTGAAACTAAAATATTTTTGAATACAGTGACGATTGACATGTGATAATATATACTATGATTGGTGATATTGCAGTTCATGCACAGCCATAAGTGCAAAAAAATTTCTGGTTAGACATATTAATTTAAAAGAAACTGCACAACAAATGGGAACAGCATTCCAGTTCAGTTGAAGTTTTAATCAAAATATGTTTTTAAAAAACTGAAAACTTTTATAGCCATTGCAGTTCTAGGTTACCATTATTGAATATGCAATAGTTTATATCTCAGTTTGAAATATACTAGTCTATAAAACCTTTGAACTGATGTTTTTGTTATGTTTTATTTAGAGCAAATGTTTCTAATTTATTTTCATATTTTAAAATTTTTTAAAATTTTACTAGCTTTATCTTAAAACGATTAAATTGAGAATTTGATTGAATTTATGGTTTATCACTAATGGAAAAATTGATGAAATGCAAGTGCTGAAAATGGATTACTGATTACACTGAAAGATCTCAGTGCAAACATCATCATCATCCTCAAGCATCCTAAGCATCCTCAAGCAATGGGCTACAGAGGTCCATCCAGACCATGCAATTTAGTTCTCCAAAGCACATCTGTCCTGAGCTACATCTGCTGCATCCAGCCACTGCACACCAATTCTAACAAGGTCCTGTTTGACATTGTCTGCCCACCGCATCCTAGGTCTCCCCCTCTTTCTGAGGCCTTTAGGCACACTGTTCATAACCCTATTCGCCAATCTATACTTATCCATATGGGCAACATGGCCAAACCAATGGAGTCTCTCTCTGTACAATATGCTGCTTAAAGGAGGTTGCAGACTCCTTTGCCTAACCTCATCATTATTACAAAGTTGAACCACCTAATGCCCAAGATACTGTGTAAGCATCTGGAATCAGAAGTATCTAGTTTCCTGTTATCTTGTTTACAAAGCATCCAAGTTTCACTACCAAAACTACCATAAAAAGAACTAAACTATTATACAGTCTAATTTTAGTCTTTAGGTGTATACGCCTATTTCTCCATAGATTCTATTCTCCATAGACTCTCCATAGATTCTTAAAAGTTCCGGCAGCAATCCCTATTACCCGTCATTTTTGGTTTTAGAATTATCCATAGTTGGTTATTGGAATTTGTTTCCAATCCATAGTTGATTATTGGAATTTGTTTCCAAACATTTATATTTTGAAATTCATTAGCCATTCTTCAATAGAATTAAACACTTCTGTTTTGTCACAATTAGCACCTTGTTTTCAAGACACAATTTTCAGCCAGACTGTTTCTATGTCTTTGTGCTAAAAAACATCAATAAGATTGTGTACAACCAAGAAATTATACTATTTATATAATTAGCAATTTAATTTCTGTGCTGGGTTCACTTTATTACAGCATATTCAATACTGGATTCACTTCTTTGTGACACACCAAAGTTAATACATTTAAATGATAAAAAAATTCTGTCAATAGCACTGAATCACATTCACTTTGTGCTTTATGCTCATTTGTGTATTGTATATTGTCACTAGTGTATTGTGTCAAATTAATTGAGAATCTGTACAATTTTTAAACCTTATCTTTTTTGTAGCAATTTTAAAATTCTCAGTAACATTGCCCAATAACAATACACAATCTACTAATTATTTTCTTATATATTTACATCATTCATGCCAATTTAAATTGCACTCCAAAACTTTTATTAGTTTGTTATTTTAGAGCTTATTTTTAGAATTTTCATATGAATGCCACGACACCCTTGGTATAGATTCACAGCACAGTGGCTGGGAACCAAAGTATTAATCAACACTATTAGATATTGAAACTGAAAGGAAATAAAGTTAATAAATCTAAAAATACACTAAAACCTCAAAATTTTTATGAATGAAACAAAAAAGTATCACTTACATTACCACCACTATCTTTTAATCCAATTATGTTGGGATGACTTGCTAATCGAATTATTACAGATGATGGAAGATCAACCCCAGTATTTGAAGGAACATTATACAAAATAACTGGAATTGGACTATAATCTGCAACCTAAAAATATATGCCTAATTTAGAATTATGCTTAATGAGTATGCAAAATATAACACAGTTTATATACAAAAATACTCTAGTGGAAATATTCCAAGTATTCATAATACAAGTAACCGTGTATTAGTGAAAATATAAATAAAGGTACAGAAGATTCATGTAGTAAAAAAGCAAGATAGTTTCAGGTCCATGAAAAAGAAGTTGGGTGGCATCCTGTGCCATTTTGAGTACTGGCTAATGTAAGAAGAATGCACCACTAAGAAAACTTATGAAATTTAGATGTAACTCTATGTTTTTTAACCAGAACAAAACAATGTGCAAATCAGCTTAAGGTTAGGTTATATGCACAACATATGACCCACTATATCTTTAAAATTGTAGATCATTTTCTAAAATGCTCTACACTTAACTGGCAAACACAAATTCTAAGTATGAAAAGCAGTCTTAATTTCTGTTAGCAATTATTCATGACTGGAAATTATGAAAGGAATACCTTGTGTTATGAGTGAAAATGCATTGTGATCAAAAAAGAAAATGAATGAGAAATGAGAACTGAAGTGTGCATGAACATATAATGAAATAGTGCAGCCTACTTAGTTCTATTCAAAGTCAATTATGACCAATGTCCATGTTCAGTTATGTCCTGGCATAACGGACATAATTTTTGAAAGTGACAGATAAATTCAATATGAGCAATAGCAAGTTAGCTACAGACAAATCTTGGTGATCACCCATAGCTGGAAATCTAAAATTTAGAGTAATTTTGAACTAGATTATGTACAATTTATCTACTATGCACCACAAAAATAGTCAAAATAATCGTCATTAATATGCTTTTTTTTTTTACTTTTGAGGGCACACATAGAAAGATAAGTTTTTTTCCTTTTATTTCAGTTTATATATAATTTTTAATTTATATATTATATGCTTTGCTTTTTAGTAGTAACTTAACAAGGAAGTTCATTATGAAAATCACCTAACTGCTTCAGAGGAAAAAAAATTCTATATTCCTTATGGTACTCTGCACATCTTATGATTTCATTTAATTCACAAAAATTATCCCTATTATATTTCCTTCCTCTTTTTTCTGGATTGTTTTACCTCTGAGTGAAACTTTTTGCACACAATGGGCTAAATGGCCAGCTCACAAGGACCCAACGGCTCTGTGAAGGTTAGAGGAAGGGGGGCCACTGGATAGCTGATAAAAAAAAATTGATGGGAACCCATCCCCATCAAGGCCATCCAGCATGTTCTTTTGTGTGTGCAAAGTATGGCATAGGTTTATGAAAAGTGTGCCAAAAGGCCTCAGAAAAAGGGGGAGAGTTAAGGATGAGGTAAGCAAACAATGTCAAACAGGATCAAGTTAGAATTAATCAGTAGTGGCCAAATGCAACAGCTGTAACTCAGGAAAGACATTTGGTGGACTAAATCAGTTCTCAAACTGTCTGATGTAGTGGACAGGCAATTTTTTTCAGTGTGCCAGGGACCAATGTAGTGTAGCTGCAAATGTTCCTGGAGCTTCTGGATATGTAGCCTCAAGAAACAAGGTATGTCAATGTCCATGATACTTTCCTCACCCTGCATGACATGGTGTTACCTAGAGTAGTGCTTCTCAAACTTTCTAATGTGGCACAAGCAAGAAACTACTTCTGTGATCCATTGGCTGTGCATGAACCTAGAGAATCTGGTCATGTGTTGCTTCAAGAAACAAGGTATGTCCATGCACAGGGCCATATCTGGGAGAGGGAGGGACAAGGGGGAAATGAAAAATAAGGGTAATAGAGGCAAAAAATAATTAAACTTATGCATATTTCACACATTTTTCAAGAAAATTTTAAAGACCTATAAAACAAATGGAGAAATGTTATACTGCAATGAGAATCCAATCTCTTGGCCCCCATTTTTACTTTTTTCTGGCTTAACTGAATTTCTGCTCCACCCCCCCTACTTTATTTTTTTCTAGATCTGCCCTGTCCATGTGCATGATACTTTCTTAAACTCACACATCATCCTGTGTAGTGTTGGAACATACAAACTATGGCTGTGGCACTAATAGCATAGCAATGCTATGCTTTTGAAGACATATTCTTTTCTGGCAGCTTACTGCGGACGAGTGACTGATGGCTCGCAGTCCATCACTTTGAGAAGCACTGACCTACAGTGTTGGAATGTATGAACTGTGGCATATGACTAAAGGCCTCGCAGATTAGCAATAGACCCTTTGAGAAGAACTCAACTAAATTTACACAGTCTGATTAGACCTCTGTATAGGGTCACCAGAATTCGATTGGTAAAAAGCAGGACATTTCAGTAAATGTCCTGGTTTCAGCTTTCTGAAACCAGAACAGTTTAGCAAATATCCTGATTTCAGTTTACTGAAACTGGGACATTTCCTCTCAGAAAATGTAACTAAGGCAGTTGTACAATGGCACAATATGCATGATGACACATTTATGACATAATTCACAGTAGGAATGCTAAAAAATTCACTCACTTTAAGTGTGTTGTGTACAGATTGCATAGATTTACAGTACCGTTTTCATAGAAGTCAGCCTTTTACTGTTGTTGGGAGCATGTTGAAGTGGTACGACATTTCTTGTGATATGGCTAATTTGAAGTCCACATGTGCAATGCTTTTGGAAAAGTTTGCACCTTACTGACAATGCTCAACTAAGTTGTCAGTGTGCACCATTTGGCACTAAATGCATTATAAAAAATTGTCTGCATAAAATAAAAAAAGGTTGCAAATTATAGTGACCACGTTATTCCACAAGAACAATAACTAAATACATGTAAATCAAGAGCTGACTGTATTAAATCGTCAGAAAAAACTAGACATTGAGACATCCCAAAAAAAAATTGTTTCGAGACACTGGAATAGTTCTCTAAAAACTGAGATGGACACCCTACCTCTGTAGCCTAGAGTTACTTGATGATTTGGTGTGTAATCACAGCATATATTTGAGGAGCAATAAAAATAATTCTTGTAGTAGCAAAGTGAAAAAAAATTTACATCACTAATATTATATTCTACTTGAAATGATGATCCTGCTTCTAAATCAGGGAAGCTGAAAAATTTGTCTGATTCCCTACTGTAATCAAATATATTTGTGAAAAAATCATGATTTGTCTAGATCAGGCATGTCAAAGATATGGCCCGCGGGCCATGAGCGGCCCCTGGGGCATTTAGATACGGCCTGCGACCTCAGTTAATAATACTCGAATTTCATGAATAGTTTTTCTATACATTGAACACATAGGTACATATTACAGAAAAGAAGCTGAAAAGATGTCAAGTATCTGGATCTTCGAAATAATGCGCTGTTTTCAACCGTTATGACTTAATGCAATTTTTATTTTGATATATACTTTAAATTTAAATAAAAGACTTTTTTACATAAAATTAGTGTTTAATTGAATCCCCGCCCACTGATATACTTTGAAAGAAAAATTGGCACTTTACAAGATTGAGTTTGACACCTCTGGTCTAGACCAACTGTATCTAAAATATTCCTTGCAAGATTTCACAAATATATGAAATAAGAAAAATAAAAAAAATGCAAAAAATAATGTCAATACTTGGCCAACAATATGCAACAATCCTTATTATCCATAACACTGCACTCATGTATGCATAAAGTTTCAAACTGAACCAAATGTTCATCACCATTACATGCTGATCATGTGTTCCAAAAAAAATATAAATTTTTCCCACTTCATATTTCATTCTTAAGATATAGCAAATAAATGATAAAAAAAATTATAAATATTGAAAGTTTAAATTGCAAAATATAAAAAAATGAAAAAATATGTAGAGCTGCACTTTCCTGATAGTGACCCAGAATCTCTAAAAAAATGCAACTTGGTCCACTTCTATGAATTTAATTGAAATCATGAATGTGTGAAATACATGCTGGTAGGAGGGTTTGCACATATGCAGTCATTAGTACACTGCTAAAGGCAGTTGAAGGATCACAAACATTTCTTATCTTCTGATGCATCAAGTTAAAGAATAAATTTAAAAAAGATTAGCATTATTTAGGAGTTCTGAAATATCTATTTTTAATATATACTTAAATAAAAAGATATCTCAAAATTTTATATTTTTAAGAAATTTAAATTTCTTTTATCGTACTAATTGCTTTGTTAAGTGGTTTCAGCCAAATATGCAGGATTCACGAAATGAATCTCAGTAGCTTTGGCAGCATAAGGGTTAAAATTGTGTGGAATTCTATATTGGCTTATTCACCTGTATGATGTAAAATATTTAAAGTGAATGCTCAGTTATGTACATGCATACGTATAATCATGGAAACATTAGTTTGCTTTAATTTCATTACTGAATTACTGTTCATGCATGCGCAACTCCTAACTCTTGGAAATGAGTGCTGTGATGCCAAAAATGAAATAAAAATCCCCAAAATGATAAATATAATGTAAATTAAGCAAAACTGGTTAAGGTAAAGTAAAAGTGAATGAGGGGGCATCACATCATAGAAACTAATGCTTTACATTCAAGCATTTACAACATGATAGGAAACAAACTGCAATCATACGAATGGCTGATATATGCATGTCACCTATTTTGCAAGTATGCATTTAGCTTACATCTAATAAATATTTCAGCATTTGCTGTAACAAGAAAATGTGATTTCTTCCTACAAGTGATGCTCAACTGTTTCTGTGTTATCGCTCTTATTTTAATTACTGTCATATATCAAGTTTGTTATCCCCATAAAATTCATCTCATTTCTTTCTTAAATAACAGATAAAATTACCTTTCAAAAATCTGCTTGCCACTAGGGTTTGCATTGTAGCTTTTTCAAGGAATGTAACGTAACACCTACGATTGCCAAGGATTTCCTGTATATGGGAGTAAATATAGTTATACTCAAATGTGAAACTTTTGCTTTACCTTTGTATAATGAAGATAGAAAGAATCTTCATTAAGCCTAGTTTTGTAAAATGATGGAGTAATAATCAGTACTGCATTGGCCCCCACTGTTGCCATTTTCTGTGCCATTTCTATAGTAGCTTTGGTGGCTGAAAAGAAAAATTACTAAATTTACCAGTTAAAATTTAATAAAAAGATCACTAAACATTGTAAGGGAACATTCATTGGAAACACTACTATCTAGAAAACAAAAAAGTGGTAGAAGGAATAAGTTACATTCTGTACTCGAATGCTGTAGATGACAAAAAGGAAGGAGAGTTCAGTTAAGTCAAAAACATTCTTATGTAGTGACTTGCTTCTAGAGGTTGCGAACAATGGAGACCTAATTTCAAGATAGGTGGTCAAGTTAACTATATCAGGAATATCATTTTCTAACTTGTTGCTGACAAATAAATATATCTTGGTTGATAAACATTGTAACATGCTGGCTTACTCAGATATTGCTGAAGATGTACTAAATATTAGTACATAAACATTACAGCAGATCATATTGAAGACTGCAACAGATGAAATTTCGAACTCAAATGGATGGAGCATTAAGTATTATTAGAAATAAATTACTGTAGTGAAACATCCTTTATAACATTTAGGTAAAATAATAACTAGACAATAATGCACTAATATATTATTATTATATGATACATTTAGAGTTTGACCTTAGACTTTTGTCAAATGATAGATCTGGCAATGCCAGATATAATAAGTACCTGTATGTTGCAATTTGAATAATTAAGAACATTATGTGTTCTTATCAAAATTTTCAGTTTTGGCAGGGGGAGATAATAATATTGGTATTACACATTGTATTTTAACTTAAGTATTAAAGTAATTAAGTATGTTTAAGTATTTAACATAAGTATTCTCAGTGTAATTTAATTGCAATATGGTAGATGAGACTGCTACAGTTCTAGCTGAATCAGTCAGTTTGGAAATAGAATAGTTAGAGAAGAATATAGTGAGAGGCAATTTGCATTAAAGCTTCATTTTGTATGTGATGCATCAAGTCATACATTTTTAGCATATTATTGAATGGTTGTAAAATTTTCTAATACGTTTATTGTCTGTCAAGAATTTTAAATGGATTATCAATTTCAATTCAGTATATATATTGGGTCAGATAAAGGTCAGATTCTTTAAAATAATCTTAAATTTCTTTTTTCAGGGAGGAACGACAATAAGCATCACCAAGGAGTGGGTCTGCTTCTCAGCAGACACGCTAGTGATGCTCTTCTAGGATATGAGTGCATTAATGAAAGGTTTCTTACAGCAAAATTTCAGACAAGCATTAAAGACCTGAATGTTATCTGCTGTTAAGCCCCCACTGAGGATGCCGATGAGGATGAGAAGGATAGGTTTTATGAACAGGATATTTTGAATTCTGTCAAGAAAGGAGATATTACCCTTGTTCTTGGTGACTTCAATGCCAAAGTTGGTACTGACTCTGACCTTTGGGGAGGAGTAATAGGGCCTTTTGGTATTGGTAGCTGCAATGGCAATGGGCAGCGTCTCCTGCAGGTAAGTAAACTCAATGGATTCAGAATAACTAACACTTATTACAAACACCGCGACATACATAAATACACATGGGTTTCACCCGATGGGCTGCATAAAAATATGATTGATTATATATTAATTAACAGCAAATGGGCTAGTTCTGTTAGGAATACCAGGTCATATAGGGGAGCTGAAATTGGATCTGACCATTATCTTGTTAAAAGTGTCTTGCAACTTAAACTTAAAAAGTGCTGTGACAGGGTTAAAAAATTTGCTTTTAATACTGAAGCTCTGAAAGACCCAGTTATAGCCAAAGCTTACCATGATAGGTTACTTAGTCATTATGACAGTCATGGTATGCTTACTACTGAAGTTGAGGAAGAATGGGAACGTTTTAAACAGGCTTTTTTTGACACTAACAGTGCTCTTTTAGGAAAAAAGGAGCAGAAGAGACAGAATTATCTGAGTGATAAGGCACTTGGGCTTATTTCGGAAAGAAAGAACTGCAGGAATGTCCTTAATCAATACCCTACTAGTCCTAATAGAAAGCATTACAGAGAACTTAATAAACATGTAAAAGATCAGTTAGCTGCTGATAAGAATCTTTGGCTTCATGGTTTGGCTGACAAAGCCGAGGAAGCAGTTAGACAGCACAACAGCAGAGAGCTGTACCAGATAGTTAATGTTTTTGTGGTAGAAAACAGACAGGTATGCAGGGATTGAAGGATAAACAAGGTAAGGTTATAGAAGGTGAGGATTCTGTCATGGCTAGGTGGGCTGAGCATTTCAGTGATATTCTAAACAATGCGGTTAGTTCTATTCCCATTGTTTGCAATGATGATAGATGCATTGGTGGTTTTAATGTTGGCCCTATAACACAATCTGAAGTTATTTTGGCTATTTCTAAACTTAAACTTCATAAATCCTGAGGGGTAGATGAAATTACTACGGAAATGCTTAGAGCTGGGAATGTTTCAGTTACCACTTGATGACTGAAATTCTGAATATCTTTTATGATAAAGGCATGGTTCCTAAGGATTTTACCAGAGCTATTGTTATCCCTGTTTTTAGGAAAGGTGATTACAGTTCTTGTGACAACTATAGGGGTATCAGCCTACTCTCTCTTCCAGGGAAAGTTCTTTGCATGATTGTGCTTAATAGAATTAAGAATCTGGTTGGCAGGCAATTGTGTGATGAGCAATGTGGATTCAGAAGTGGTAGGGGATGTGTGGATCAGATATTTTCACTTAGGCAGATTCTTGAGAAATGTTTAGAGTTTCAGAAACCTTCGGTTGCTAGATTTGTTGATTTCAAAAAGGCTTTCAACTCTGTTGATCATCATAATTTGTGGTTGATTGTGAAATCATATGGTATACTAGACAAGTTAGTTAACATAATGAAAGCTCTCTATAATAACACTGAGTCATGTGTGAGAGTTGGTAAGGCTTGTAGCAATTGGTTTAGCATTACTTCTGGTGTTCAACAAGGGTGCATTTTGTCTCATTTTCTCTTTAGCTTGGCTATTGATTATGTTATGCGAAATTCACTTCAAGGGAAAGATTTTGGCCTTAAATGGACTGGAGATATGAAAATTTCTGATTTAGATTATGCTGATGATTTAGCCCTTTTGGCAAATGATGTTGATGAGATGAACTCTTTCATTCGAGCTGTTGATGAGACTGGTAGTAGAGTAGGTTTGGTTATAAACAGAGAGAAAACTAAAGTGATGAAAATTGGTCAGGCAGGCTGTGATTCAGTTAATCTGAATGGTTGCAGTCTTGAGCAGGTGTCACATTTTAATTATCTTGGGAGCTATGTAACAGATAATGGTGATGTGCGGCATGAGATTAAGAGATAATAGGGATTGCTGCCGGGACTTTTAAGAATCTATGGAGAGTGTGGAGAAATAGGAGTATACACCTAAAGACTAAAATTATACTGTATAATAGTTTGGTTCTTTCTAGGGTTAGTTATGGTAGTGAAACTTGGATGCTGTGTTAACAAGATAACAGGAAACTAGATGCCTTTGATTTTAGATGCTTACACAGTATCTTGGGTATTAGGTGGTTTAACTTTGTAACTAATGATGAGGTTAGGCAAAGGAGTCTTCAACCTCCTTTAAGCAGCATATTGTGCAGAGAGAGACTCCATTGGTTTGGCCATGTTGCCCGTATGAATAACTATAGATTGGTGAATAGGGTTATGAACAGTGTGCCTAAAGGCCTGAGAAAGAGGGGGAGACGTAGGATGCGGTGGGCAGACAATGTCAAACAGGACCTTATTAGAATTGGTGTGCAGTGGCCAGATGCAGTAAATGTAGCTCAGGACAGACTTGCTTGGAGAACTAAATTGCAAGGTCTGGTTGGACCTCCGTAGCCCATGGCTGCTTGAGGATGATGATGATGATGAAGTTATACCTCAAGAAGAAAGATTATAGTCCTTAATTTTTCTGAATATTTCGTAAGGGTGTTGAGGAAAAAATAGCCCATCTGCCATTATTTTGTGTAAAATGTAAGACAATGTTCGAACATATGTAAAAGACATTAGGGTACATTTAAGGAAATGTTTTGTGAAGGGGAAAGTTATTAGGTACTATTAAATTTAATTTTAGCTTTATTAAATATGCTTCTACTGTAATTGTGTTTGTAGTCTACATCTTTAGCAAACTCGGTGTGTCAATTTCCTGCTTTAACCCTTACCATGCAAGGTCTGAAAAACTGAATTGTATCCAGTGGTCAGGCTTTTTATCAACTCTGTTTAGTCCATAAAAAAGTGAACTTCAGAACTTTTTTTGCCAAATAACTAATGAATGAAATTATGGCATATTGCAGAACTGCCAACCTTGCATGACAAAAATTACTATTTGGAAGAGTGAAAAATTGCAGGAAATTGGAGTAGGGCAATTTCGCAATTTACAGTGCTCAGGTTTTTATTTTTTAAAGCAATGCAATAATGTGTTGCATCTGACAGAACACTTGACTTCCAGACTCCTAGCAGCGATGAAAAAATCAAATTTTTCCAGAATTATATCAAGTTTCTTAATATTACATCTGTAAAAAAAACCCCGCTAAATATGTGATTTAAACTAATCACAAGAGCGTTTCAATACCACATCAGAAAGAATATTCAGCAAAAGTGCCTATATATATTGCAAAAGCAATTATATTAATATAATTGCTTACGAATTAATATAATATAAGAGGCCATACAATGAGAATGCACTGAGTAAAGAATATAATGATAAACATTTATTCCTAAACATAAAATTTTGCCTCCACTAGAATAGTACCTAGATATATTTTCCTAACTGCGCATATCATTATATGACGATTGTTGGTCAGTACCATCTGAAGCTATTGGTTCAAAAGCCTATTATCACTATCAAATGAATTTTCATTCCATTATTAAAAAAAAAAAACTTGCAAAAATCGATAATTTCATCGGAGTAGCTATTCAAACAAGCACATACTGCTAAGCAATGAATTGCCATTCCACATTTTAAGAAAACCTCAGTACAAATTATGGGAGATAACCATTTTAACCTAAACATACTGCTAAACAATGAACAACCGCTACACCCATTTTACTGACCAAAGCCTAAAAATCCAAATTGTAAGCAATTCACCACTGATCCACAGTAATAAAAAAGATCCCGGAACTAAATAATCCCATCAAAACAACAAGCCTGAAACACGTGAATTATCCTAAATAATGAACCACCAATCCACAATATAAAAAGACCCCAGAACTAAATAATCCCATCAGAGAAAATAAGCCTAAAAAACAAGATCATACACAATGCACAGCCATTTGCATTATTAAAAAATACCCAGAACAAGATAATCTCATTGGAGACAACCATTTTGAAAAGAGTTCTTTAACACACTATTTTAAACAGAGCATTCAAAACATTGCTAAAGATTAATTAAACATTATAAATTGTCTGTAACTTTCAGTACTTACCTGAGGCAAAATTTATACCTTTATGTTACATATATAAGAATAAAATCCAAAACTGCATTTAAAAAATACAATTATATGCTAGTTAAATCTGCATTTATTAGGAAAGTTTAGGTTCTGAAAATAAACTCCTTTTATTCGCTTTAGAAGGTTAGACCTGGAAGAAAATATTAAGCAGAGGCAGCACAAAAGAAACTAAGAGAGAATCAAATAACTCTTTCATTATGATGAAAAGCTATCACACTATATAAATTCTCTTACGTATTTTTTAATCTTATTAAAAACAAATGTTAGGGCTTTCAACCTTACTTTACACACTTTAAGAAGGTTAGCCACTCACAGCAGGGGGCAGGAGTGGCTAAGTCGGTAGAGCGCCAGGCTCATAATCTGCAGCTCCCAGGTCCAGCTGGGTCAGCATTGTGATTTATCTCCACAAAACTCCCCACCCTGCCCATGGTCAGTAGATGACACCGATGGGCTTGGAAAGGCTGCCATCTGTTGGATGGGACATTAAGCCGTGGCCCCGTGTGCTGGAGAGCCACACCCTGCACACATTAAAGAACACATTGGATGGCCTTGAAGGGAGGCTACCATCTGTCTCCCAACAGTTGTTCCAGTGGGTTCCCTCCCCCAACCTTCTCTGAGCCTTGATGGCAGGTCCTTGTGACCTGGCCATTTAGCCCATGGTGTGCAAAAAAAGTGCCGCTCAGAGGTAAAACAACCCAACCCAACCACTCATAACACCATCTAGTGAGCTGAGTGCCATAAACTGCAGGGTCACTGCCAAAACAGACATGCACAAGATCCATTCAAGTTGCAATGTCAATCATGACCCACAGATAGGGAAGTTCTCTAATCTGTATTATTTCCTTCACTCTGAAGTTTCTGATTCTAAGTAATCCAATTAGCATTTAGTTGTCCAGAGCTGGAAGAGTTGGGTAATAGGTTCAATAAACACACATTTATTGTGTTTATTGAACCTATTACATTTACACTACACTATGCCTTTCAACTCTGTAAAAGAATTTAAGTGTGGACTTTGCCATGTGTTCTGCCCAGAAATGGTTAGCTGGAGTCATAGATTTCCTCCGATTGATGTGCAGGCGAATCCCACAAGCAAGCACAGATTAGGGAGTAGAGCACAGCTACACCTTTAGTACAGTAAAAGGGCTAAATCGGAAACAATTCTTCCCTTTCATTAACATTCACCTATTAGGAAAAGGGCAAAAATACTGTATAATTTGGAGGCAGATTTTCGTAAGTGTAAAACTGAAAAAACCCTGAAAATCAGATTTTCAAAGACAAAATCAAATTTTTGGTGTTAAACCAAAAATTGGAGAAAATCTCATAAAATCAGAGTAGTTGGTAGCTCTGCATATTGCATGCCAAATTAATCAGCATTTAATTCCAGATTTTCTGAAAATAAAATATTTAATGAAAAAGATTACTAGTTTTGTTTTAATAGGATTGGGTTACCTCTGAGTAGCACTTTTTTGCACATATTGGGCTAATTGGTCAGGTCACAAGGACCCCGAAAGCTCAGAGAAGGTTGGGAGAAGGGGACCCACTGGAACAGCTGTAAGGAGACAGATACTGTCAAGGCTATCCAGCATGTTCTTTAACATACACAGGGTATGGCTCTCCCTTACACAGTGCCACAGCTTAACATCCCATCCAATAGATGGCAACCATTTCCAAGCCCATTGGTGTCATCTACTGGCCATGGGCAGGGTGGGGAGTTTTGTGGAGATAAATCACAATGCTGATCCAGCTGGGATTCGAACCTGGGAACTGCAGATTATGAGCCTGGCGTGCTACCGATTGAGCCACCCCACCCCATTTATATATTTATAGAGGAATGTAGTACAAAAAGGAAATAAAAATTAATTTGAAAAAAAAAAAATAAAACAAAAATAAACAAAAATAACTATACTTATGTGAATAGAAAGGTTACTTATTTCTGAATAACAAAAAAAAAATTCCCCTGAATAACCAAAAAAAAAAAAATCAAGAACACTGCTCTGTCAAATTTTTTTCTCAATACTGTACTTTGAGAAAAGTCTAGGCTTTGACCATCAGCACCCGCTTAAGGTTTCAAGGGACTGTCAGGAGGCTCGATGTTATGTAACATTATTTTGACTTCCAAATGTGGTTTCCTTTTGTCCTGTGATATTATACAGTTTGCTACACTTTGACACTATAACAAATGCTCACGATTATTTGAAACCAAATCAGTCTGAACAGGTTTTAGAATTTAGTTATAGCTTGTAGTTGGAAAAAAAAATGGCAAAAAAATTAAGAAAAACCTAAGCATACCCATTATACTGATTCAAACATTTTTTCCAAGACAGTGATTGATGAAAAAATTATAAAGACAAAATGTTGTTGAGTAAAGTTCAGTAACACTAGGAATTATCTATGAGTTTGAGGGTCCCTAGGACCAGGTCTTACAGGCCTAGTCAGTAACAAGGCCTAGTGACCAGTCAAATAAACAAGTCAAATTTAGAATTAAAAAAAATAAGCAATCAACAGAAAGAGGTATGTTACATATCAAAAAAAAAGAACCTTTAATTGGAGTTAAGAAAATTACAAAAGATAAAAAAAAATAAGTAAAATTCATATGCATTTTTTAAGAAAACTGCAATGTTTTACTGTATTTTTTGCATTTTAAATTCTGAAATTTTTTAAAATTTTGCTGCATTTTCTGAAATATTTTATTACTTTATATATATATATCACACTCATTTGCAGGAACAAATATTAGGATATTTGAGATTTTTTAATTAAACATTCAGAAAAGTGTTGCTGTTTTATCTGGAAGAGTGATACATCTGAAGCTCAAGTAATGGCCAATAGAGAGCAGATTTCTGTCGTCGTTCTATTGGAGTAATTGCATGAATGAGTAACTTTTAAATTGCTTTTTTGGAAAATGCCAATTTCTGAGTTGTGTCATTCTTCTCACAAATCAGTGATATAATCCATAATATTTCTCTCATTACTTAAATCTTTCATTTATTAAATTTTTTCAAAACTATTTCATCATTTATACAAACAATGTAAATTGCCAATTATATTCCAATCAGCAAACTCTAAGACTAAGGTAGTGTTATAAAAATTTATTTTGCTTTAAAAAAAGCTAATTTAAATAAAAACTGTAAACATATAATTAAAACTAGATAAAGAACTGTAAAGAAATTAAATAAAAATATTTCAAAACAAGAATAATTTATTTTAACCACTGAAATTGAGATTGAACCTCTCCAGATCAATCTGCATTATATACTGACTACTACAAAAAAAAAGTTGAACTTTATGAAAATAGCAAAAACTTGACCTAACTAGAAGAAAGTATATCACCTCTGATGCATATGAGAATCTCGTTTTCAAAGATAATAAAGTTTTCCTTTACCTACACTTTCATTCCTTAAAAGTTTTATTTGAGCTAGCGACTGATGGGAAAAATGAAAATAGTATTTTATTAGTAATTATACAACATAAAAGTATTTGTCTTGCAATTCTTAAATTTAAAAAGTTGCATTTCTCACACTTCTCTCAGAAAAGTGGGTAAATTATCTGTCAGTGGAATAACTCTTAAAAAACTATCACTAAAATTTCAAATTTCTATCATATACATATTATTTGTAAAACTCATTGACAGATCTGCCGTTTCCATATTTAGTGATATGTAAAGATAAAATTACCTAAGTATTTGAAAAATGGAATTAAAATATTTCATTAGTACCAATCTAACTAAAATATTCTAATCAAGTTTCATTGTTTCCAATGAAAACTTCCCGACTTTCACATTCCACCACCAAAATTTCAAATTTCTATCATTAATACATCATTGCAATTTCTGTTTGAAATTTTAAAATTTGTTCACCATTAGAGGGTGCAATTATAATGTTTGAAAGATTCCACAAGTGCAAATCATAATATTTTATCAATTCCTATCCAACCCAAAAAGAATTTTTCATTTATCTCTAAATACAATTATCTGCTAAAACAAAAAAAAAATTGTGCCTTCCCACCCCCTTAAGTCTAAGACATCAACTTGTTGTTGGCAATGAAGATTCCATGACCTTTACATTGCACCACCAAAATCTCAAATTTCTAACATAAATACAGCTTTTGCAATATTCATTTGAAATTTTAGAAGTTTCAATTTTTCCACCATTAGAAAGTGCACTGTAGTTTTTGGAAGATTTTGGAAGAATGAATCATAATATTTCATCAATTCCTATCTAACCCCCCAAAAAAAGAATTTTTCATTTATCTCTAAAAATAAACCATTATCTGCTAAAACAAAAAAGTTGTGTTTTACACCCCCTGGGTCTAACGTGCCAACTCATTGTTGACAGTGGAAATTTCATGACCTTCACATTCCACCACCAAAATTTCAAATTTCTAGCATAAATACATCGTTTGCAATATTCGTAAGAAATTTTGGGATTTTCAACCTTTTCCATTGTTAGAGGGAATAATTATAGCTTTAGAGAGATTCGGAAAATGCATGTCGTATTATATCACCATTACCTATCCAACATAAAAAGAATTTTTAATTTATCTCTGTAAACAAAAAAGTTCAATGTCTACAGACAGAAAGACAAAGCAAAACTATTATCTTGTTTTTCTTTTAAAAACTAGATAAAATTACAAATTCTGAATGCTAGTTATCAATTACTTCAGTTTAATCAAAAATAGTACTAAACTTAGTCCTATCATTTAAAAATAAATTTTTTGCAATAATGTCCTAATCATATGTCTTTTAAAGTAGCTACCATTTTAAGTCATGTACATTTAATGATTTAATTTTTGGTCATTTCAAAAAATTCTTCTTTCTAGTTGCAGTATATATTTGAGAAGCAATATAAATAATTCTAGAAGTAGTGGAACTGATATCCCCCTTCTAAATCAGAGAAAGTCACAACTGATGTGAATCACTATTAGAGTCAACGAAATATTTAGAATACACTCACAATTTTCTGGTTCAATATTTGCTAAATATCCATTGCAGTATTTGGCAAACACTTATTTATCCCTCAAAAACTATATTTTATCAGAAAACAAAATGCAAAAAAAAAAAATCAATACTTTCTGAATGCAGTATAAATATCTATCCATACAGTCTAACATGCCCATACCAAAAGTTTCAAAATGAAACCTGATGTTTGCCAATCGATATCATGCTCCTATGATGTTACTGATGACATGATCAAAGAAATATAATTTTTTTATTTGCATTCCTTTCATAAAACATATCCAACAATAGATAAAAATAATTTGGAAACACTAAAATAGTTTTTAATCACAAAATACATTAAAATAAAGCAAAAACGTATATAACTGTATTTTTGTGCAAATCATTGAAATTCTCCAATAAAAGAAGTTCCCTTGGTATTTTTGTTTTATTATAGGAACACATATGGTCAGATGTTTAGTAAACAACTCAATTAACTCAGTTGGAGTTCTTTGTCAGCTAGCGGGGGAGTGGTAGTAGTGTAAACTTGGCCCACGGCAATCCCATCACCTGCACTGTGCTAATGACAGTTTGAGCAAGAGAAAAAGACTTTTTATTTTCTGAACATCAATTAAAGAATAAATTTTTAAAAAAATTACATTATTTAGGTGCTCTGAAATGTAAATTGGCAATATATATATATAAACATTAGTTCAAACTTTAATATTTATTTTTTGAAGGTACTAATGATAGAGTTTATAATTAATGTTAATATATGCAGGCTTCATGATCCAGATCTTCAAGGTTGGAGCAGCATCAAATTTAAACTTAACTTGTTCCCAAACATTTATCTAAAATATATGACATACATCCTAAGGTATGGTACAACTGCATTCAATTGTTGCTTTAAATATTTGATGTACAATATTAATAAATATATAGAATAAGTAAGGAAGAATATTCAAAGAACTTTGTGACTTTTACCCTCAGCAGCAAAAAAAACAATGGTGTCTAAACATAGCAAAAAAATCCCATACTTCTGATTTTTTTCTGAAAATATTTCAGATTTTTTAAAATGATTTATTTTTTAAACTTTAAAAAATTCATTAGTAATTGTTACAGCTTATTTTATACTTACATTGATAACCACAACCAGCAATAATGTGTTTATGGGGAGGTGCATTTTTCACAACAACTTTTACCAATTTAAGCTTTTCTTCAGGAGTAAGTGAAACAGATTCTCCAGTTGATCCAAGGATAACATAACCTAAAAATATCAATATTTTTAAGAATACAAAATGGCAAAAAATCCATTAAAAAATGCAACAATTCTCAGTGTATATACAATAAATAAATAATAAATCACCAAAAAATTATATATAAATTTATACCATTATTTTATATTTATTACAATATATCCATTTTATGGTGTTTTATTATTTATTTTTAAAAATCCATATTTAATACATTTTAAATATTAAGTCAGATGCAAAAGATTAAAAATGCTGAACTTGCACCAAATAGAAAAATTACAAAAATTAAACAAGTGAAAAGTAATGACTCAGAAATATATCGCACCCCGGCAAGAAAAGTGACATAACTCAAAAAATGCGTATTTTGAGGTTATGTCAGTGATAAATAGGTATTGTGTTCCTCTACGTGAACGAAAAACGTCACATCTCTAACTCGCAAATTAACCGCAGGGAGCAGTTGTGTCAGTTTTACTTTTAGGCTACTTCACATTTATCATGATTTCTTTAATTTGTTATTTCTCAAATACTGCATTTTTGAGTTATGTCACTTTTCTTGCCGGGGTGCAATATGGTAAATCACTTGTTTTACTGGAAAAAGTTGCACATTTGCTACTGATCAATTTTTGAATAAAACTACATAAGTATGCAATAGAAGACACACATATCCAGCATACAAATGTTTGAATTAAATAATACTTATACTTAATATTTCTCAAAGGTAATATATAGTAAATATTTACAAATCAGAGGATTAATAAATGAGGTATCATTTGTGTTGTAATAAAGACTAACACAAACAGGCTTGTATTCAGGGAGGGTTGCTTAGGGTGCTACAACACTCTCTTAAATCTTTGAAAGCTTGAAAATGAAAAAAGATAAAACCATTCATGGGTGCTGCTCAAGGGTATGGGGAAAATACAGTGCTAACTGAAATTGAGTAAAAAGAAACTAAAGCAGTTTGTCAGGGTATAAAAAAATGGATTCATTGTCTACCTCTTATTTTTAATCTACAACTGTGAAAGAATAAAAATGAAAAAAGACATTAATCAGAAAGTGATGAAATTATCAGTGAATTTGTATGAAATTTTAGTTTTTGGGCCACTAATACATATTACAGCTGTTTTCAACAAGGCAAACCATATTTTGCAGTTAAAAGAAGAAGAGAACAAGTTTATTCTGCTTTAACTGCTTTGAATGCACATATACAAAAAAGAATATCCGTCCCCAACACAAATGTCTTGACCACACTACTATATGCAAGGTTGGGTTGTTTTCCCTCTGAGCGGCACTTTTTTGCATTTAGCCCATGGGTAAATGGCCAGGTCACATGGACCCCAGAGGCTCAGAGAAGGGGGGGACCCACTGGAACAGCTGTTGGGAGACAGATGGTAGCCTCCCATCAAGGCCATCCAGTGTGTTCTTTAACATGCACAGGGTATGGCTCTCCCGCATTCGGGACCATGGCTTAACATCCCATCCGACAGACGGTGGCCTTCCCAAGCCCATCGGTGTCCCCTACTGACTGTGGGCAGGGCAGGGAATCTATATGCAGTGTATCAAGTTTTTTTTTCAAGGCTATTGAAAAAAAGCTTAGATTCAGCATCAGCAACCCTAAAAAAATCCTGGATATACACATGAACACACATAATTATTAAAACTATTATAGTTTTTCCAGTGTTTGTCAGTCCATGTAAGCAATGAAAGCACTGCTTGCATATCCCTAGGAAAACACTTTTTTTTAACTTTTAAAAAATCTTAAACCATTATAAAAATTCAAAACATTAATACATTTATTACATTCTGGCAACCTCAATTGTGGTTTGTATTATTCATGTGATACCATGTTTCTAGATAGAATCCACAAGCAAATTTGAACTTACTTCTGAAGCATTTATTTGGCTGGAGAGATTAGGGCAAAGAGAAGAAGGGATATGTGTGCCCAATGGCAGTAAAATAGGAAAAATTTTAAGTATCTCCATTTGTCACAGAATATTTTGGTAGCTGAAAGAATAGAATGGTGAGAGTTCAACTAATCATACTTGGCCAATGATGCCACGATATGTTTTACACAATTAAAAAGTACCGAAACCGTATATTTAATGCCAAAAAATATTATCAGGGTATGAAATCTCCCCCTCCCCACTCTTCATAGCCTAGTTCCTGAGTTCACTGACCACCATGAGTTTTAACGAAGGTTACTACACACTGGCCACTGAATTCAATATAGAGTTGTGTCTCCCTTAGCCTGAATTACAGAATGTATGCAGTTTGGCATAGATTTCACAAGGTGTTGGAGTTTACATCTCCAGCATACCAGGCATTCACCAGACAGTCCTATAACTGGCTCAGATTTGATGGCAGAGGACTTTGCTCCTGGATTTGTGGTGGCCAGGGAAGATGGTGGAAATCGCTGTCATGCTCACTGAACCACTGTTGAACACATCTTGCACGATGGACAGTAGCATTGTCATTCATGAAACAGTCGTCACCTGCTGGATAAAAAGTCAACATTGCAGGATGGAATTGATCGGCAACAATGTTCAGAAAATCCTTGGAGGACACCCAACCTTCCAGCAATATCAGGAGACCCATTCCATACCAACAGAATGTGCCCCACACCATAACACTGCCTCCAGAACCTTCAGTTGTGTTTACAAGGCAAGCTGGGTCCATTGAGTCATGGGGCTCCTGCCAAATTCTCTGCCTACTGTCGGTACAGAACAAGATGTACCACTACTTGTCGGACCACATGGATTTTTTCCAGTCTTCCAGTGTCCAGTCATGGTGTTCCTGACACCACTGTAGACGAACTTTCTGATTCTTTGTAGAAATCAGTGGTTTCTGTATAGGCATGCAACTGCTAATATTGATCCTCTTCAATTCCCTGCACAGTTTGCTGAGATATTTGTCAGAAACAGTCTTCATTGAATGCTTCGGTCAATTGCTACACACAGAAAGTCCTGTTTCTCTGTACAAGCCTTCTCAAATGATGGCAATCTCGTTCCTGACAGATTGTCAACGTGCCACACTTATGCCTTTTAGACAAGCAATGTGGGTTATTTTTCCACTGATTAAAAATCTGAGATATCTAACCTTTTGAGAAACTAGTCAGTTCTGCTGTTTTTAAAATCGTCACTCCAGCCAGATGGGCACCCACAATAAACCCTTTATCGAACCTTGAAAGATCCTTTGTTTTTCCAATTATGATCAACACTACTGACGAGTAGCAGTCTTAAATAGTTGCCTAGATCTCATGGTGATGCATGTGACCACGTATTATGCATATACGCTGTGCAAATGACATTTATGTACATCTGCATAAAGATTTGGGTGTTGTATGTAATTACTGCATTTGTTACGCTAAACATACCATAAACAAATTTAGATTGATTTATTCCTGAACATCAAATTGTTACTGTGTAATGAGCTACATGACATGATAAGAATGAACTCCAAGACTCATGATAGGGTTGTTTTACTCAGAGTCAGACCTGGATTTTAAAGGCAGGGGGGGGTGCAAGATATAGTTGGAATGAGTCGGAATGAACTGGAATGTCATTCAGTATCATTTTTCCCTTCATTTTAATGGCCTTCAATAATTCAGTAGTAAAGTATCACAGGAGATGTACTGTAGACATGGAACACATGAAATAATAAGCTGAAAAAAATTGGTTTTCCCATTAGTGGTATCTGAGCCCATGTCTCTGGAAAACATGGCCGGTATGCTAACACTACACCATCATTAGCTAATGTTCTTTTCTGTACCTAGGTCAGTCATGTTCATGGTATGAGTGACAAACATTACATCAGATGTAACAACATAGTTGTTCATTTCCCAACAGATGGCACCACAGTGCGAATGAAAATGTGGGACAATTTATAAGTCACACTAGCTAATGTTAGTTGATGGTGTAGTGGTTAGCATATTGAACATGTTTCAGAGGCATGGGTTCGAATCCCACTCATGGGAAAACCAATTTTTTTCAGCTTATTATTTAAGCTCTTCAATAAATTTCATGAAAAATACAGGTACACCTAGTTCTATAGTTATGCAATAGGTAATTCCTGGATGGCTGCATAAATGGGAAGCACACAAAAAGAGAGCTATTTAGCATATATTTCAATGTAAAGTATAATAAATTGAGGAAATTTCTTAATTTTATTATTAAAAAAGTTGGAAAATAAATTGGGCACAGTACTTTTGACATTTAAACATTTGAAACAAAATTAAATTTTACACTTAGAACTGAAATAATAATTTAAATTAAAACATCTTGGTTAGAAAGAACATTTTTTTTAATAAGTAAAATAAATGCAATGCAGTAAAGTAAAAGAGTACAATTGGAATAATTGTAGGGCATTTAATGACACAGTATCTGCTTCTCAGAAGGAGTACTAGGTATTCAATCTCTTCACTTCTGGAGAATAGGTGATGGTATTAATAATGAAGTTCATCATGAAATTCATCCTCATCATCAGAAGTCAGAGCACTGATACTTTCTTCTGGCAATGATTCTGAAACAAATATGGAGGCAGAGGAGTTGAATGAAGTTGTAGATGAAAAAGAAGTTTACAGACCCAAGTTTTCTTTGCTCGGTTCTTTCATCAAGAAAGACATTATCGATAATTGTTTGGCTGTTTTCCTCTTTTCATGCCTTTGTAGATAAGACCATGAAGACTTTTTATATCTCCTGTTACTTTTCTACTTCTTTCTGCATTTGTGTCTTCATCTACCAAGTTTTGAAGTACATTTCCAATCATATTAATGTATTCTCAATATGATTCAGCTCTTTGATTCTTAAAACCTGATTTGATCACAAGACCTGTTGCTCATCACCTCATGTTCTTTTATCAGGTAAAGCCTTTGAAGTCCACTGACTGCTGTAAAGAAGTGACAATGAATGTTTGCTTTAATGTAGTGCTCTTGAATTTTATGTATTGCTTTTACATTTTGCCTTTCTTTGATTTTAACAGGGTATTAGAATACAGGGCAAAATGTATTTTCCAAATCACATATCTCAAAAAATTTTCACATCTTTGAGGGATTAGATATTTTCTTCATACATGTATCTCTGAGAAAACATAAATGGAGAGTGCATTCTGTATAATTGAATACACAGGATAGTTCAGATGGTGCATTGTACTCTTACTCCGTCCTTGTTGACTTAAAAACAAGAAATGTATAAATAAAAGACTCCCCAATAATTAACATTTGTAGCAACAAAGTTCACTATGATGTTTAGAATCTAGAGCATCAACAAAATGGTGACAAGTTCACTTCTTTCAATTTTCTTCTGAAACTGCAATGTTGGTGGAAGCACCACATCAGTTGGAAGTTGGTTCCAAACATTCTCAGCCTTGCAGATGAAATAATAGTATATAATACAGATAGATCTCAGTGGAAATGCAAATCAAAATATATATTAGTTCATTTGTTCATTTCACTATGATTCATTTCATTTATACAATGTTAAACAGTGCTTTGCGGGATGGTGTAGTAGATGGTAAAATAAGTAGGTAATTAATTGGGATGAAATTGATCACAACTTTTATATTCTCTGTTGCAATGCTTGATATTCATCTTATTTGTTTATTTCATCCATGAACTTCAAATGATTATAAAATTTTGTAAGTATAAATATCTGAAGGTTATTTTGGCCTGCTTACTCTACCATCTACTACACCATTCTACAAAGCACTATTTAACATCATAAAGATGAAATGGATTATAGTGAAAAAAACAAAAGGACTAATATATAACACTTGAAATAATTAGTTGAAAAAAATGGTTGTCCTGAGGATTCAAACCCATGTCTCCCAGAAGCATGCCAGATGTCATAACCTTTAGAGTCTAGACCATCAGAAACTAACCATTTCTTCAACAACATGACATATAAGCATTCTCACATTTTTGTTGATTCGCCAGTGGCACCATCTGTGTCGGGAATCGGGCAGAAAGGAATCAGGAATCCAAGCTGAGATGCCTCATATGATGGAAGTAATATTTGTCACCTATACTCACAGAGTTATATAAATAATTCAGTAAGTATCACAGGAAAACATCCTATAGACAAAAACACTTGAAATAATTAGTTGAAGAAAAATTGGTTGTCTTGAGTGTCCAATTCCTGATATAGATGGATGGCACTAGTGGTAAATCAAGAAAAATGTGGGAATGCTTATATGTCACACTGTTGAAGAAATGGTTAATAAATATTTTGTGAAAACGTTTCTAGTGGTCTAGCAGTTATGACACCTGGCATCTTTTGGGAGATGTGGGTTTGAATCTCACTCAGGACAACCAATTATTTTCCAACTAATTATTTCAAGTGTTTCTTGTCTACAGGATGTTTTCCTGTGATACTTTATTTTTGCCCACTTACTCATAATAATAATAAAAAATTATTATAACATAAATTTTGAAAGAATGGTATTTACATTTTTCTTGGCCAGTGGAAAGTTAATACACATGGGGTGTCTTCTTGTGTTGCTACTTGGAATTGTTAGCAAAGTATATTGGATGTCTTGACGAGTTGCATGATAAATGAGTTTGTGACATGTTTTCATATCCAGCTCAAGTCTTCTCCATTCTAGTGAATAGATATTAAGATTTGCCAGCCTTCATTCATATGTCTAATTGAAGTAACCTGGTAGCCTTTCAGTGAACCATCTCTGTGGTCTTTCTAATGAGGCAATATCACAGACCATGTGAGGGCACCACACTGGCAAAGCATATTCATGTATGGGTCGAACATTTGTGATGAAGGCATTGACAAGAGTAACATGATTGCACTTTCAATAGCTTCTAATGATCATGTTGGCAATGCAAAGGGCCTTGGTAGAAACTTTCTTACAATGGGTGAGAATGACAGTGTCATTGAACATGATGTCATGATCAGAAAGTTCATGGACACTCACGACAAGTTGTTGCCAATGTGGTAGATGTAATGGTTATTATTGTGGCCTAAATGAATGGCCGTCAAATTTGGTTGTCAAGATAGTGAGTTCGTGAAGTATGCTTCATTCCAGAATGTTGTTACAAGCTGTCATCAATTGGTCTTGGTCTTGTTGTGTCGCTGTAACCTAGAAAAACTTTATGTCAACTGCAAATGTAATATTGAGAAGCCTTAATTTGAGCAGTAAAATTGAAAAGTATTGAAATATGTTGGTAGGTTGTCACTCTGTAAAAAGAGATAAAATGATTCAATGTTGAAGGCAAAAAAGGTCATCATTGCAGAAAATAGGGTAAAAAAATTGTTTCCTCTGGTAGGAAATTTAATAAGTTGGCAAAATCCTATTAAAGAATAGTAAGAGTTATTAATGTATTTAATTATAAAATTCAATATTTGTTTTTAATTTTGTTGTTTATTAGTATTAGTGCTTAAGAAGTTTAATACAGATATTTAATTGTTGAAAATGATGGGTGATATATGATTGGGTGTAGAACAATGAGGTTGGTGTAGAAATGTAATTAGCATTGTAATAGATATTGCAGGTTGGAATGATATTGGGTATATGGTTTTTTGTTGTCTTTGATGGTATTATTGTTTTGGGGCTTTTTTATAATTGGGATTGGTGGTGCATTGTTTTTGATTTTCTTGTTTTTTGATATGTGCCGTCTCCAAGGAGATTTCGTTTTGGGAGCTTTTTACAATTCAGATAGTGGTGCATTGTTTTCAATTTTCAAATTTTTGATATGTATTGTCTATGATGAGATTATTTAGTTTTAGGGGTTTTTTTATAATTGGGATTGGTGGTACACTGTTTCTGAATTTCTTGCTTTTAAGATTTGTCTTCGATTAGATTAATTCTGGTCAAAGGTGTACTGAGAGCCCCTGCAACCCTTGCAATGCAGGGGGGAACAGTTATGGGTGCTGCAAAAAAATTAAAAATTTATGGTGAAACTTGATATACAAGAATTGAAAGGAACTGCCCAGAATTATTTTCTATAGCTTTGAATAAATAATAACAGACTGTGAAAAATCAGCTTTGTTTTACCTATTATAAATTCACATCCTTGCTGTTTGTGGGCCAGAACTCATTGTCTCAAAGCCTGAGCTTGGCTCGGAACTTCATTAACATAAGACCATGACAGTCGTGGGTGATGTAATATTTTTGTCCAACTAGCAAGAAATTGCTAGTCAGAGCATTCATTCTCCTGTTTAACTCCTAAGATTAGAAATGTTTCTAAGGGGTTTGATAAGTATTGATCAAATATTAAGATTTGCACTTTTGTATTCTCTCAAAACCTAAAATTGCGTCTTCTAATGGTGGAAATTTTTGAAAATTATGAACTTTCAACTAAAATTGCAAGCGGTATACATTAGAAATTTGAAATTTTGATTGTGAATATCATGAAATTAGCAATGACAAGAATGATTTTCACCTTTACCCCAAGATGGGGTGAAAAAACTCAGCTATTTAGTTTTAAGCAATAACTACACTGCCTTTCTGGGGACTTCGGCCACGGGTTTGGGCACTTTTGGCACTTCTCGAGGACACAATTTATCCTGCTTTTCTGGGGATTTCCGCCGCGGGTTTGGGAGCTTTTGGCTCTTCCCGAGGGCATGATTTACCCTGCCTATTAATGAAGTAAATGTTTAATTCTTTTTGATAAATTGAAAATTCTTATTGGGTTGATTAGGTATTGATAACCAGTTATAATTCATACTTTTAGAATCTCCCAAAAGCTTTAATTTCGTCTTCTGACTTTTTAAAATTTTAAAACCATCAGAACATTCTTTGCAAATTTAGAAAATTTCAATGAATATTGCAAATAATTTATTTGGGCTAGAAATTTAATATTTTAGTGGGGGAGTATGATGAAAAAGGGGCAGCTAATGTCTCTTCACTCCAAGGGTAGGTGTGAAAACACAACTAGTTGTTTTGAGAGAGTAATGAAAAATTCTCTTTGAATTGAATAGGTACTGATGAAATATGATGATTCAGTTTTCAAATCCCAAAACGGTCTTAATCTACTGTCATTAGAGGGTGATAAATGTAGAAAATGTAAAACATGAAGTAATGTTGCAAATGATATATTTATGCTAGAAATTCTGGTAAATGTATTGATAAAGAATGGAATAATTGATAGTCATGTGTACTTAAATTATAACTGATTAAAATTCAACTGGCTGCTCCTTATTTTTATCAATTTAACATTTACTTTCAAAATTTTAAAAAATATTTCAATATAGTAATAATAATTTTATTTTATATGGCCACTATAGGGTTACTATAGGGGTAAGAAAATCCAACCTTTTCATTTTAAGGGACAAATGAGATATGCTTTTGGCATTTTATAGGGCTAATAAAATATAACTTTTCCTTTAATATGAATTACTAATGTTAAAAGGTGCAAAATTCACAAATCAAAAAAGTTTATTTTCTCTAAGAATGGACATCCCATATTCACCAGAGGAGATAAGTTATCCTTCTAGTTTTTTAATAAAGGGGTTAATGAATCATATTCAAAATAATTTAGTTCAAACTATGTAAGCATTTTAATGTAAATTTTGTTTATACCTGTCTGAAAACAACTGTAGTAATATTTTACAAAAAAAAAAAACTGGTAAGTGGTAAAAGAAAGTGGTAAAAATTACTCATTCCAGGTCCAGTCTAGAAAAAAAATAAGGGGTGGGGGGTGGGGAACAGACTGGACTACCATTGCAATGTAATATTTTCCCTTCATTTTAGAGGATTTTTAAAAAAATTCCTGAGAAATTTGTGAATCATGGCCCAGTTTAACAGATTTTTGGCCTCAATTACACATACTAGCATGGTGGGGTAATAGTCCCTTGCCGCCCCCCCCCCCCAAAAAAAAAAAAAAAATCTGGCCCTGATTCATTCCAAAATGTTGAATTTTGAATTACAAGATCCGAAACATATGTCATATATTTATTTTGTACATTTCAAAAAGTTAAATTTCAAGTATATGATGGCACACATTACATGAAACAAAAAGGCTTCCAAAAAAATTCTTGCAGGGGGGAGATTTTCTGGTATGCCACTGATTCTGGTGATTTATTTAGATTAGTTTTTGTTATGTGCGACTTGTTTAAGGAATTTAGTTTTTCAAAATGTATTAATGAAGTGTTTCAAATATTGGGAAAAGAGGGAGTGGAAGATTGGAGCAATTTGTAGTATTTGGGAAGTCAACTGTTGTGTTGCCTTAACTTGGTTTGTCTATTAATGGGTTATTATTTTTTAGTAACACTTGTGGCTGTGAAGTCAGGGCCTCACTTCCCCCATTGTAATTATGTAAATAGTAAATATTTGTTTTGTCAATTTAGTGTAGGCTCATCACTGTTCTGTGGCAATATAGGCCACAGGGGGAAGGTCTCAAGGAGGTGACCTCGGTTCTCACTGTCCAATTGCTCTTGCAGCTCAGGAGACAGACCCTCATCTTTGAAGCCCTGAGGGGGGTGAGTTGGAAGCGGGAAGGCTGCATGGTAGAATACTGAGAAATGCGAGAGGAGTGGTAGTAGGAGTTTGACTGTTGGACAATGTGAACGTGTGATGCGATTTGTTAATGTTGGAAGAGGATTCTGCTGAAACTAGGCAGAAAGACGATGAGCAGTGGAGATTGCTCTTGAGATGAAATAAATTAAATGCTTGGATTAATTTCTCATTTGGAATTCAAGTTGTTGAGTATTCAAGTGTTCAGTGGTAAGAGACCTCCCCTTGCATAGTGAAAGGTACAGTGATGCAGCAGGTACTATAGGTAGTCGAGCTGTGTAAATATGCAATAAAATTGTAAATATCTCCAACAGTGAAGTGCTTTATTGTTTTAGTGAACGGTTAACTCCATCCTCTCCAACCTTTTAAGAAACTTAAGCAGAAAAAAATACTTAATAACTAGCTGCAACTCATATGCAATCTTCACCCTGTGCAATATATCACATAGGGTTCGCCAAGGCACATTCTGAAACAACAAATCCCTATATGAGGGATGATTTTTTTTTTTTTTGGGGGGGGGGGGATTTTTTTATTTGGTACATTGTTTGTTTAGAATGCACATTACTGTTACTATGATAATGTTGTGTTGTATTTGACGCAAACTTATTATTCTTACCATGGTAATAAAAAAAATTGTTTTTCTAGAAACCACTGTTTGGGTTACAGTCTGGGGTTTGTGGGAATCATCAAAAAGGCCTATTTAGCTACATTGTGTAAAAAAAATGGCACCCAAGAATTGTAAAGTGTACTGTTGCCTAAAGATCTTTTCCCCAAAAAGTTCTTAAAAATCTGCAAAATTTTATCATCACATTTTTATTTTAAAAAAAAAATAAGCATTCTGTAAAAACTGTTTAAATTCAATATTTATTTAGCTGGCAGTAGATTTTTTCACTTTGGCAGATGTTTACAGTTATTTTGCAAATCTAAAATTATGAATAGTATTGTTGAAAAATAACTTTTATTACTTTGCTAGCTGTACTTATTTTATGTTATGAAGTGTAATACTGTTATAAAATTTATGAATCACAGATGGTAACAGTATATTTCTCCAAGTTTTTATCACACATTAAAAAAAACTAAAATGATTGTGTACTAATAAATAAAAACACCCTCAAGCAGCTGCTTGCCACAGAGGTCTGACAGGAGCCTGTCAGTTTATATGCCATAGTAGAAGGTCTGAGAGGATGGCAGGCACTCAGCAGAAAAACGACACAAACAGCCATGCCTTACCCGGGGCTCGAATTCAGGTCCCTTAATCAGTAGCCAAGCGTGCTAACCACTTGGCCATGGGACGGCTGATTGTGTACTAGTTATCATCAAATTAAACTATCACTATACTGACAATTATTAAACTTGACATGTAATGATTTACCAATGAGCACCTTAAATATTTTGCTGCTTTAGCATAAAACTTCTGCTCATACTAATCACAGAAATCAAACCAAGTCTACCATTAAGTCTTACCATTGAAAGGAATCTTATTCCACTTCTCCAAGTTTGCTTCTAAGTGGTCATAAGCAACAGTTTCATCCTTATTAAATGGTGTAGTGATTGGTGGATAGACACCTTTAAGTGAGATTTCATTATTACAAACATCTGAAAATCTGATGTTCACTTTGGGAAATTTGTTGCTCCCCAAAGTCAGCAAATTATTTTTTACATTACATCGAAATATACAGGTATATTTACGTTTACTATAAAAGAATGTTCTTAATAAAGCACGTCTATTTATGCTTGGTATCGTTTTCAAATTCATATCGTTATTAAAACTTACGAATTTTTACTACTTAATCTAATAACTCGGATGTTGAAACTAAAACCACAGTTTACATAGATACCGTAGATACTTATTAAAATGAAGTTTTTTATTAAATTATGCCAGACTAAAGATTCTGAAGCTTCTACAGATTGCTAATTGCTACCTAGTATTGTTGGGATTTATGTCACATTAACATTTAATTACTTAATCCCTACTTAGCAGTTACCGATTATATAAAGATCGGTTATTTGTGAAATTATGAAGCATATTTACACCCTTAACAGCTCAACGAAAAAACAATAAGCTTTTGCCTAACTAACCAAAACAAAAACACGTGAGCACTTTTGAGATAATCGCGTTTAAAATACAGTATGTTAGCTTCCTTTTTCACAGTATTCTCAAAGAGTTATTTATATACTAGAGGTAGTTTGGCAACCGTACCATCATCAATAACATAGCAAGGCAAAATGAGCAGAAATGACTCTTGTAATGTATTTTAAACGTAGTTAAAGCCCCCATATTAAATACACATATTACCTGTTGATATAGTATTTAACAATTATTCATCTGAAAAAAAATTATCGTTAACGAGGCGGGAATCCAACCCCAAGGTTTAAGTTTTAAGGTATTGTAAGAACATGGTGAAATTAGCCTCCAATAAGGGGCTACCTACACCAGTCACAACCATTGATATAGAACAGAAGGGCGAGAGTGCAGAAGCAGAAATACTTCACCTCTGTTATATCATATACGTCTGTAGAAAAGAATTATACGCAAAAAAGTAGGGACAAAATCAAAGACATTCGACTTTTTAGAAAAGACCAATGTTCTGAAAGAAATCAATCTGAAAGAAATCAGAAAGTCGCATGTTTGCTGCAGCTTCTTGTTTTGATGGGTACCAAGAAGAGGGGTAATGGAACAATCGGTGTTTCCAATAGCATGAAACTCCAGAAACAAAGCATCTTTTTCTTATTGTAGCGGGAGCAGTTCAGCAATACGTGAGATACAGTCTCAGATGTGCTGCATGTGGCACAAAGGACTCGGCTATATGGAGATTGTGAAACGTAGAGTTTCTGTAGATGACACCAACTTGGAGATTATGGAGGAGAGTCTCCTCAGATCTGCAGAGGTTCCGAGATTATGAACAGTGAGAGAAGAGTCTACCAGGTACCTAAAAGAGGAACAACTGCAGTCCCTGTGCCATTGGATGAGACGATACTGACTCATCAGTTGTGAGATAAAAACCCTTGCAGTCACTGCGAAAGAGAAGGAAATTAGTAACATACCTCTGACTCTCAAGTGCCTCTTTCGCGGTCCGATCTGCAAGCTCATTGCCAGGTATCTTTACATAGGAGGGGATTCACGGGAAGTGGATCGTGATACTGGCAAAAGTGAGCTTGGAGCACATCTCCATGATCTTTTGAATAAAGAAGGGATTGCAGATCGAATTGAAGCTCTATGCTTGAAGGATAGCATAGAGCTCAGCAGATGTGGAAGAAGTGAAGTGCACCTCCCTTTGCAGAAACCAAAGAGGTAGTCAGGGAGATGGCTCTTGGACTCCAAGTACCATTCCAGATGTCAAAGGTCTCTCTAGGATATTGCAGAGGCAAGACGATAGAACAATGGACTTGTAGGAACAGAGATCAGTGGAGGGTTTTCCCTGCTTCAAGAGAGGTACTAACTGCGTAGCGTTCCAGGAATTGCTGTCTCACTTCTGGGGAGCTTGCAAAGCTAACTTGGAATCGAAAAGGATAACAAAGTTGCCACTCCTGAGGCTGTGTATAAAAATTACAGCTTGAAGGATACCATGGAGCTCAGCAGATGTGGAAGAAGTGAGAAGCAGAGGATGGACTGGTGATGTCATTATCTGGGATGACAAAGGCAGAGGCAGCAGGTAATCTTTCCCAGTCAGCAGATCCGTCAATGTAGACATCGGTACACTTTTCATATCATGTAGTGACATAGGAGGTGGAGAGAAACCTGATTACCTCAAGATCTGATTGCTCTTTCGACTTAGAGTAAGGGTAGTGATGTTGATCATAAGATCACTATTCCTCCAGAGTGAAAGATCAGGAAAGAACGTATTGCTAGCTGTGGAGCAAGCAGGGAGGATACAGTCGTAGAAGTCAGTGGCAGAGTCTGACCTGTCTTGCAGCCTCCTAAGTAGCTCATGATCAAAATGGAGAGAATGGAGCCTTGAAAGATGACACAAAAGATCTCTCTTCCAATGCAGACGGAAAAGCATGTCATTAACCTCTGTGATGACAGACGCGTTACGGGTGTTATGGCAGAGTCCGAGACAGAGGTGCAGAGATGTAGTGTGGAATCTCTGCCACTGACGAGGCTCTGTGTGAGTGACAGTGGCGAGCTTGCTCAGTTGCCACAACAAGTGTGTGCCTACAGTGGCGAGTTTGGACAGTTGAGAAGCAGAAGAACTGTTCAGAAGGTGACCACTGTAACGATGTGGGAGAGGATCAAATGCTGTACAAGGAGGATCTTGTACGAACTTCCTAGTTTTCCTGGTCCAGCTCCCCAGTGGAACCACAGTGGGTGCCAGCATGGAAAGGCAGGATATTTCACTGCGCAGTGGAAACTGTCTTAAGATGATGGATTTAAGGTCCCCAGGTTAGTCTGTTGTCAAGGACGACACCGAGGAACTTGTGCTGTTTGACGACCTTGATGCAGTTAGGTCCAAACATGATGCAAGGGAATGTGGGTGGAAGGTGTCTTTTAGTGAAAATCATTGCCACAGTCTTATCAATGGAAAGAGTGAAGCTGAGGTTGTCAAAAAACTTGAGGACAGTCGCCAAAACTTGTTTCATCTTATTCTGAGCATAGGAGAGGACCTGGCTAGGGAACCAGACGCAGATGTCATCTGAATAGGTGGAGATTTCCTCACTATTCTCAAGTCGAGAGGGTAGGCCTGACAGCAAGATGTTGAGAAGCATCAGCCTGAGGACACTCTCTTGAGGAACTCCATGATTGATGACATGGGAACACTAAGCATGTTGCTTAACTTGATGTGGACCATCCTGTTAGAGAGCTACACCATGATCCAATGATGTACATTTCCTCTGAGACCAAGATGATGAAGTCTGCAAAGAATATCCATGTGGTACAGGGTGTCAAATGCTTTCTGAATGTCGAAAACGAAGCGACGGTAGTCCATCCTTCTGACAGGGCCTGATCAGTAGCAGAAGTGATGTCAAGCAGATTATCTGAAGTGCACCTCCCTTTGCAGAAACCAAAGAGGTAGTCAGGGAGATGGCTCTTGGACTCCAAGTACCATTCCAGATGTCCAAGGTCTCTCTAGGATATTGCAGAGGCAAGAAGATAGAACAATGGACTTGTAGGAACAGAGATCAGTGGAGGGTTTTTCCTGCTTCAAGAGAGGTACTAACTGCATAGCGTTCCAGGAATCAGGTGGAGCGGAGGTGGCCCACGAGTGATTGAAGGCTTTCAGAAGCACAAGCAGAACTTCAGGTGACAGGTTAGCTAACAGAGTATAGCTGACGCCATCAGGGCTTGAGGCCGAGGAGCGTTTCGAAACTTCAGAAATGACTTCCTTGCAAGGTTAAAGGATCATTATAACTGGGATCACTCTCATAGCAGAGATGCTGAGGCATAGCCTGAGCACTCACAGGTGGGGCTGGAAGACTGGAGGTGAAATGCCACAAGAAATCATTAGCAGTGGCTGCTAGGTTCTCCCCATGGGACAAGGCAAGTTTGTGGAAAGGGAGGACAGGCTACGGTTTCCCTGTCAGGTTTCTGATGTCTTTCTAGACTTCCCAGAAGGGGTGAAGACATTAATACTGGAGCAGAATGATCTCCACCTGAACCTTTCATGCAGTTCAGTATCTTCTGATAGCAACATGTCTGATAGCAACCAGAGTGGTGCACGCCTTTCGGCTCAACAGTGAATAGTGCATAGCTTTTGTATCGTATATCAGGAGGGGGAAGATGCCCAGGTATAAAGATGGTAGCAGTGCAGGCATCAGGGGCAATGGTACAGGCTTTTGACACTGCAGGGAGATCAGTAGTGTCGATGGCAGCAAGTCCTTTAGAGATCTGCTGAAAGAGCTGCCAGTCAGTAAGCTTAGAGGTTCTTCTGGAAGCTACACGTCCCTTGGAAAATAAGATGTGCAGCGGGAAATGGTCACTGCCCCAGATGTTGGGATCAACCCACCAGTGAGGCTCTGAGCTATGCTAGAAGAACAGAGAGTGAGGTCAATGAAGCTGTGCTTAGAGATCTAAAAAGTGGGTGAGCCATCGTAGACAATAAAGAGGTCATTGCAAGATGACATTCTCGATATCATTCCCTCTGTACTCACTGAGGTCTCCATCCCAGGAAGGACTGTGTGCATTAAGGTCCCTACAGATAATTCAGGGCTGAGACACTGTGAGAGAATATCCTGTAGGGTGGATACAGGAATGGCAGTGGAAGGTCAGATGTAACAGGAATATCAGGGTGATATCGTGACTGTTCTGCCAGATGCAGCATGCTACATAGTCGCTATTTGCATCAGAGAAAGTGAAATCAAAAATAATATTCTTAATATAGGATGTCCACCTATAGACATAGAAGCCATAGCATCAGGGCTGGACTTTGACCTTCTGAAACCCTATGCTATTACAAATTTGAAGCCTTAAACTTTGGTAAGTTTAAAAAGCCCCAAAAATTCGAAAGGCGAAATATGTATTTATTTATACTGATTAAAGGGAACATCTACAAAATAAACGCGAATTTTATGTGGTGAAAATATTTTATTATAAGTGGTATACAATGATGAACATTATTTGCACAACAAATTAATTGTAAAAAAAATGCCCATGCTGCTGCCATGAAAGTCTAGTCAGAAAAGTCTTTCAAGTCTTGAGGCCCTGGCACCTGCTGCTGCCCCTACTCCCCTGTCCTTTGACGATGCCCTTTCCATGCTGATGCCCCGTGCTCCTGTTCTTGAGGCTTCTGCTACTGCAACACAGTAAACTTCAAACCTCACTTTTTTTAGGCCCCTCACAATCGTGTGGCTTCAGCTTAAGCGTAATTCCGGCTCTGTGTAGCATGATGCAGGACATTCTTGAGCACAAGAATCTTTGCATTGGAGAAAAGTATATAATACTTGCTCATGTGCACAATATAAAGCTTGGTGACATAGTGATCATGCAGGTTGGCTTCACATAGGGCAAGGAATGGTACAGCATGATTGTGGTGTAGTTCCTAAGGTCAGCAGCCTTGCTCCTGAAACCTCTTAAGTTCCACTGTAGGATGGTAGGGATGCTAGACATTCTGGTGTCCATGATCATAAATAGGTTGAGGGCAGAAGGACCTAGGAGAGCCATGTCTCAACAGAATATCTAGCAGTCCACAAAGTGAGATGAGGGATGCCAGCTGGTTCGGATACCAGGAGGATTGTTAAGGTTCTAGGTCTAGATTCTGCAGGCAGAGCGGAAAAACCACCTTGATCACATCCACGAGAAATGAGAGAATGGTGTGCAGGAGTATTGGCGCCAAGTGTGTGTGGGGGGGGGGAGCTGAGGGGCAACCCTAAAAATTTATTCAAAATAAATATGACTGGTATCCTGTTACTATATGTAAGCCCCCCCCCCCCCCCTAGCATTTAAAACCCGTTTCCAGTGGGCAGGACAACAGTGTCTCTGATCCATCCTGAAGTCCTGATGTGTCAAGGGGAGGAAGGCTTCTTCAGTTCAGGCTAAAGGGCAGTCCTACTCTTCCTTGACTTCTTGGCTAACTGCTTGAATGGGATAGGAGTCTGGTACTGAGGCCCTAGCAGAATCCTGCACCATGGAGGTATCTGCAGTAGCAGAAGCCTTAAGAACAGGAGCACAGGGCATCAGCATGGGAAAGGTACCATCAAAGGACATGGGAGAGGGGCGGCAGTAGGTGCCAGGGCTTCAAGCACAGGCATCTCTGCTGACTCGACTTCCATGCCAGCAGCAGGAGTCACAAAATCCCTTGTTGCAGCAGCAAAGCTAACCAAGGGATAAAAGAAACACCAACTGCACAAAGCGTTCTTAGGCATAGGAGGTGTCACCACAGAACTTTGCAGAGAGATTCTGCCATGATTCTGCTGCGTTTAGTGGTGCGAGTCTGTTGGTCAGGACCAAGTGCTTCCTTTTATCTGTTACAGGCAAGCTTCCTTATACAGCACCCAGAGAAGGTGGCAGCATGGGGCCCACTACAGCACTTACACTGGATATGATCCACGGCAGTGCTTTGCAATGTGGGTAAAGCACTGCCACTTCAAGCATTGTGGAGGAGGTTTGAAGTGCTCTTCCCCAGATAACATGTAGAAGCCGAGGTCAACATCGAGGCTAGGGATATGCACCAAAGGTGAGAACTTTCCTCAGTGGAATCTTGCTGACATCAGAATCAGTAGGGTGAAAGTGGTACATCTGTCAGACTGCTATCACCTCTTGATCATGAGAGCTTCTAGAAGAGTGTCTTCAGACAGGGGGTGTTGACGTTTTCGACAATGTCCTGTGGCTGGATATACAAGACAGGGTATTCAATACTGACAGATATCCCCAGAATTTCATGCATTGTAATCTCTCCACTAGGGAGGGAGAGTTGACATTGACGAGCAAACTACTGGTGTCCATGTAGTAGGACTCTAGCACTCAACCACGTAAAATCTTGACAATTTCAGCAGTGGTAGCATTGGGATTGTAAGAGCTCAGAGATCGAGAGGAGTGGAAGACACAATTAGCAGGATGGGGCTGGTAGTCTTTCTTTTACATCTGACAATGGTGACACCCCCCCCCCCCTCAGAGTGATGAAGTGTCAGCTTCAGTGCAGCAGGATAGGTCGATAAGGGGCTGATCAACATCAAACCCATTGGAATGAGCAGAACTGGCCAGAGCAGAAACTGCTGGTGCACTGTTGGCATCAAGGGCACTCAGCAGGATCAGCATTTCCTGACTCAAAAGGAGTCGTAGAAGGAACACTGCTGGATCTAGTGAAGGAGATTCGAGAGGGCTGCTGTATACACACCTGGAAGTCTTAGGACCAGCCATGAACAGGGAAGGGTCCTCACAGAAAGTGTGTGTAATTCTCTGATCCGGAACATCAGTAAAGCCACAGGTAATATAGTAGTCTTCCTGCTTCTCGATTCTAGGTCTGAATTCTGCAGGCAGAGCCGAAGAAACCACCTCGATCACATCTACGAGAAGTCAGGAGAACCAGTGGACGTTCTCCTTTCCCTTGAATATGTGCGATACGCAAGGCCACCTAGAAGACAAGGCCATGAGAGCGATACTGAGACGTCATCCCTCCCGGGAGAACAGGCAAATGAACTGCGTTGTATAAAAACTTGTTTGCTGCATTGGCTTTAATGGAGATACCTCATTTGGCTGTTCCCCCTCCGTCTGGGACGTCACAGTATTTGTGTCATGGCCTTGTCTTCTAGGTGGCCTTGGATAGTCCCTTTGAGGCAAAGTGCAGGAAGTTTTTGCATCAGAGATGTTTAGAAGCAGGGACCGTGATGATGAGAAAGGTAGGGGCTGTCTGCTTGGGAGGAGGTTTTGAACGCACAGAGTTGGGTGAGCTGCCAGAACCTCTTTATTTTTCGCTTAAATCCCGGGGTGAACGAATCATTCCTGGGATATAAGCAGCGAAAATTACACAGAATTAGCAAAACTGTAATAGCTAAAAACCATGAGAGTGAAATAAAAATCAGTACTTACCTACAGTACTGTTTTCTCTAAAAATAATACTGAAATAAACACATAATACTAGAGAAAAAAGTAAAATTATAAAGAGCCTACAATTGCCAAAAGGAAGCAGCAGAACCCAATGTGCTGAAAAACAAAGCAGCAGAAGACATGGCACAGACAAAGACAAAGGCGGGAGCTTAATACTGCACGTCTGTAGCTCACAGAGAGGTAATATCTTCTGCATCTCTTATCTTGCCCTCCTGTTGTGACTGGTGTAGGGAGCCCTCACTGAAATCTAATTTTACCACGATCTTACACCTTGAACTTTGCCACGTTACCAATAATTTTTTTCAGATGAAAAATTGTTGAATTCTTTTTCTGCATGTAATCTGTTTTTTCATATGGATGGATTTTTAATAATAACGCTTAAACGTGAGTGACCGCCTCATTAACATCTAAGTCATTAGCAATAATTGGAAAAAGTTGCCTCTCCTGAAGTACAGATGGTGCCACAGATAAGGAAGGCCTTATCTGTGAGATGGCGAAAGGTCCGCTATATCTCAGTGAAACAGATAGTGGTTAGGAAGTTAGCAACTGTTCCAGCAAAGCAAACTTGGACTTCCGTCTTGGTAAAGCACGTCTTCGAATGAGAATGTCTGTAAAAACTAGGAGTAGGTTCTAGGATTTTTCTCTGTCCTATATATTGCAAATAAAAAAAAAAAGATTTATAAGTCTTTCCTGGAAGATTATTAACGTCTGATGCATGGTTTAACGGTAGAGCGCTCTGGAATGTATCTAGAGAGTTGCAAGTTCGATTCCGCTACGTTAGTGATAATGTTTTTCAGATAGTTAAAGCCTATTTTGTACAGGATTATAAAAAACAGTTCGAACATATTGAGTTGTAGGATACACAAATCGTTTAACAAGGATTAATTTCTTCAAGTAACTTTATTTAATCTCTTCTTTTAAGTGAAATTATAATTAATGATTAGTGTTAATCAATGGTACATAGTACATATTACTTGAAGTTTCGATTTCTATGTTAGAAACAGGACTGGATCTTAAAATATAGAGGAATTTTGGCTCTATATTGTAGTTCTATAATATAGAGCCGAAAAAATGTACAAGAGGGTCAGGAGACTGTATTTTCAATGAAACATGACATTTCGTCCCTTCGTTTAATAGGTCTTAAAAATTTCTTGAAAAATGCGATATAAATAATTCTAACAATCTTTTGCCTCTGTTACCTTCACTATCATTCTGATAGAGGGGAAGGCATGGTCCTTATGAAAGTCTCTCTTATTCATCTTTCATCTTATTTATTAGTTCTTATTTTATTTGTATTTAAATATTCATAAAAGAAAGGAATCCAGATACTCTGTATCTCTAGGATATGTATATTTAATATTTAAAACACTTCACCTAACAAGGAGAACTATTTCAATTGGGTGCAGCCTTAATCCACTGCCCCACACTCTGCGAATGCTGACTCGCAAGACTTCTTCATAAAATGTCTTTCTTCATGCTTGCTTCCAGAGCACAGCATTCATGTTATTTCAGACCCTTTCGACGGTCAAGAGAGAAGTTCTCCTCTCTTCATTCTCCCCTTCTTGCTAGAAAAACGAATGCCGATTTCATTAGAGATCCTTCCGTCCATGACACCCTATGGCTCTGAGTTCCGCAGTCTGACAGACCCTTGGCAGGCCATGTGTGCAGCACATCGCTCTCGCCTTACCAATTGTCAGACCAGGAGGACGAATGTGAACTCCAAGATGAGAACTTCCTTGACAAGCCTATTGGCCCCTGCCCTCCAAGTCTGACAGACCCTTGGCAGGCCATGTGTGCAGCACATCGCTCTCGCCTCACCAACTGTCGAACCAGGAGGACGAATGTGAGCTCCAAGATGAGAACTTCCTTGACAAGCCTCTTGGCCCCTGCCCTCCAAGTCTGACAGACCCTTGGCAGGCCATGTGTGCAGCACATCGCTCTCGCCTCACCAACTGTCGAACCAGGAGGACGAATGTGAACTCCAAGATGAGAACTTCCTTGACAGGCCTCTTGACCCCAACTCCCGCAGTCTGACAGACCCTTGGCAGGCCATGTGTGCAGCACATGACAGACCCTTGGCAGGCCATGTGTGCAGCATATCGCTCTCGCCTCACCAACTGTCGGACCAGGAGGACGAATGTGAACTCCAAGATGAGAACTTCCTCGACAGGCCTCTTGACCCCCGCCCACGCAGTCTGACAGACCCTTGGCAGGCCATGTGTGCAGCACATCGCTCTCGCCACCAACTATCAGACCATGAGGACGAATGTGAAGTCCAAGAGGAGAACTTCCTTCACAGACCTCTTGACCCCTGCCCGAGATCCATTTCTAGTCAGAAATAATCATAAACAGTGTTAATGATTATGTTTATAGATTTCCTATTAACCAGAAATTATTAGAGCTATGGTTGGTAAACATGAAACGTGTGCAGAGAGAAAAAAAAAGTTGTGGATGCCAACAACATGCTAGCTGCTCCTAGCAGTAAAAGCTAGTAGTTTCTAGTAGTAAATGCGTGGTTTAAGCTACTCCTAGCTGTAACCACTCTTCTGTAACCATTTCAGCTACTCCTAGCTCTAAAATATGCAGCACCTATTTCAAACTAGACTGCTGTGTTTGATGAGATTTATCAAGAACCTTAATCTATACATTGACTAGTAGAAATTGCCAAAAGCAAATGCATACTTTTTGTTGTAAATACATAATGTAGTGGTACTTTAACACATTCAGTTAACATTATGCACAAGAAAAAGTATTTCACTTTTCCTTTTTTAAAAATTTTATATTAATCAAAAAATTATTAATTTGAAAAAAACTTTGATTAATAGAAATTGCGAAAAGGTAATTCACACTTTTTCTTGTAAATTTATAGTACAGTGGACTCCCGTACAACACGGGGGGTAAGTTCCACGTTATAGGAAATCGCGTTATACGGGACATGCATTATCAGACGAATTTATGCAAGTTCAAACATGCCTCTAAGTTTTAACTGTGATCGCATATTGCTAGTACGATGTAAGTCAGTTTCAAATATTATTGCATTGCGAACCGACTGTTAGTGTTAATTAACTTGTTTCAAATAAAATTTCTTTTAATAAAGGGAAATTAAAACAGAATAAAGGTAACTTAATTATAAAAAAGTACATATTTTATACGTTATTATTATATATATATTATATATTTTTTTGATAAACCTTTACATTTTTTAAAGCTGTCAGCTTCACTGTGCACATGTAAACAACAGATAAGTGTATACATTTGCTTTTCTAAACAAAAAAATCAAAAACTATGTCAAAACGTTAAATTCATCTTACGCGTAATACGGGACTGTTTATTGCGCTGTATGAATACTAGTCGCAATTTTTTCGTCGCGTTATACGAATTCACGTTATGGGGGAGTGCGTTATATGGGAGTCCACTGTATAGTGGTATTTTTAAATATTCAGTTGACATTATAACAGGAGTTTTTTTCGGTTTCTTTTTACCTAAAAAACAAATCTTTCTCATCCTTTGCCACAGAGGTCTATAATATACAGGGTGATTCAAAAAGAACTGAACACTTTCAAAAAGATATTATTCAGCAACTAAGTTATATTTGAATATATAGTCAAAACCAATTTTCAAACGAATTATCAGTTATTTCTATAATCTTACAAATGCCTAATATGCGCACCTCATGTTACATGGCACACATCAATCCTGTAATCTAATTTATCCCAGACCCTTTACAGAATATCACGTCGATTGTACTATTTGTTGCAGATGTTACGCAACCACGGCAATCTCCGGATCTGTCTGACGACACTACCAAGTTAATGGAAAGCCGTGATTATCTAGAGTCGGGGGTATGAATGCGCCATATAGACGCACCTCATCCTCGATCTCACTTGGCAACAGTCCTAGAAAAGGAGAGCTAACCACCGGAAGAAACCTGAAATTTAATCTGTTCCCCGGTTAGCCGTGAACAAGGATATGTAGATCCAAGTTTGTTCGGCACCCGTTCGATCCAAGTTCATTTAGAGACTCTTAATGAGGCCCAGACTTTGAAAGGCCTCGTGCCTACTAGGCGGGCTCAAATGTTCGGCCGTGCCCTTGAACTGCTCCACGGAGCTCCTGATAGTGAGGTCTAGACACCATCACCTTCCAACCAGTACGTCCAACCAGTCGGCGATGTCTTCGACCTCGGTTGGTCTTGATTCTGTCCAACCGGGGAACCAATCCGGTCGGCAAAGCCTTCGACCGGGTGCTGGGCCCGAAGCCCCCACCACCATGACAAGGTGGTCCCATATTGGGGGGGGGGGGGGTTATCACGTCGATTGTTGAAATGACAGCCATGATCCATTCCTTCCTTTCCTTAAAGGGCCTCATCCACTTATTAGAATGCATGCGCACTAAAATGTACGCTGCATCCTTTCCAACTGTTTGTGCAAGTTTCACATCAAGCTTCTACAGTACTTCCGGAAAGTTTGTCACGAATCATCCATCCATCTGTTCAGTTTTCTAGCACGGAAAAATTGCTGCCATCTGGTGGGGTAAATAGTTCGTTAATAGAAAATGGCTCTGCTTACCAATTATATTTGCACGTTTAGGATTTACTTTGTTCTGTTGTATGTAAAAAAAGGATGAGAAAACGCAGATTTGGTGTCGGAAATGGCTACAAGAGAAGCATTTGCATTCATTTATGAATTTGTTGAATGAACTTCGTTTAGCTGATTCACACAACTATCGCAATGATTTGTGAATGAGTGAGGAAACGTGTAATATATTAAAAGAAAAGGTCACAGCATAGAAATATAGGCATTTAAAAGACTTTCCCAGAAAATTTTCGACATATTTTCAAATACAGCGCCACAAGCTGTCAATGTATACAAGAAATGAAAACTATAGTTCGTGCAAGCACCCTAGTTAGATCCCAGAATACTTCAGGTAAATTATCTATCTAGAGCACAAGCAGGGCCATAGCCAGATTAGATTGTGCCCTGAGGTAAACAATTAAATCGCCCCTGATGGATTATAAGACCATCGCCAGATTAGATCGCATCCTGAGGCAACAATTAAATATCGACCCTGATGGTTTGTGGACCATCACAGGCGCCGTGAAGCAGTCTGCCACTATGCTACACCATGTCGACGGTACTGAGCACAAGCCTTCAATCATGCAAGCCCTAGGCAAGTAGCACTCAGTGAACTTGTTCCTGTTGCCATTCACGCGAAATTTGGACTGTAGTAAACTTGAGTAAAACCTGTACTTGCCTTACTTGACATGCATTCTGATAAGTGGATGAGGCCATTTAGGCTGTGAGAAAGAGGTGGCACAAATACAATGTTCTTCACGCATCCCCACATGAAGTCACATGGTGTGTCGGCCCCCACCCTGCCCATGGTCAGTAGGGGACACTGATGGGCTTGGAAAGCCACCATCCGCCGGATGGGACGTTAAGCCGTGGCCCCATGTGCGAGAGAGCCATAACCTGTGCATGTTAAAGAACATGTTCGATGGCCTTGATGGGAGGTTACCATCTGTCTCCCAACAGCTGTTCCTGTGAGTCCCCTCCCCCAACCTTCTCTGAGCCTTTGGGGTCATTGTGACCTGGCCATTTAGCCCATGGTGTGCAAAAAAGTGCTGCTCAGAGGTAAAACAACCCAACTGCTTATGATACCCGTGCACCTAGAGAAATCAATGATTCCCACAACTAATCCTCACTAATGTGCAATGTAGCAGAAGGAATGGCAATTCGTACTGGTGGTGCCATGAATCCTCACCAGCACAAAGAACTAACCATTCTCCACACAGTTGTTCTAACCATGTCTGTATTCTAAGCCTGCCATCCCCCCCAGCTCGTCTAAAGCCTGTCCCTCTGTGTCTCCAGTCAATGTTTCCAGTCAGCCACTTGGTCATTCATAGTCTTGGGGAAAGATTTTAGTGTTCTGTGAAATTGTTTATTTGCTGTATCTCTTGTTCACTCACTATGAAACATTTTACAGAGTAGAAGACAACTGTTAAAAATAAAGGAACATGGTAAGAAGATTTCAATTAAACGTACTCCGAAACAGCAACGTGCATTACAATAATCGTAGAGAGTGAACTGAAATCTGTCTAAAGATGAAACTAGCCTATTGAGAAAAATTATCATTATCTTATCTAAATTATGCGAGTTGAACCCGTTGTTGTTAAGGCGCCATATTTGCCGCATTTCGTGTTTCTAGCATTCACACTCCTGTATATATCCAGAATCTTCGAAAATTTATCTGCAGCAAATGTGAGAGTCAATATTTTAACCGAACTTTGTTATATATGTTAACGAGAGGAAAATTTCTCAAAATCAGATGAAATCAATGAGAAAAAAATGTGGTATGTGTGTAATAAAGGGTTAATAAGAGCCAAAACATTATGACCACCTGACTAATATCATGTTGGCCCTCCACGTGCCGCCAAAACAGCTCTTACCTGGTGGGGCATGTATGCTACAAGATTTCTAAAGGTGTCTTGTGGTATCTGGTACAGTCGGTCAAAAAAGTATCCGAACGCTTTGGTTGATTACAGAATTCAGAAAAAAATATATGGCAACGATTTTTTTAGAAATTAGTGATCTGGCAACCTTCGTGTACAGTACACGAAGGTTGCCAGATCACTAATTTCTAAAAAAATCGTTGCCATATATTTTTTCTGAATTCTGTAATCAACCATAGTGTTCGGATACTTTTTTGAGCGACTGTACCTGAGGAATTTGGAGGCCAGGGCAATACCTTGAAGTCTTCTTCATGTTCCGTGAACTATTCGCGAACATTCCAGGTGATGTGGCATGGCCCATTATCTTGCTGAAAGAAGGCAATACTAGAGGGGTGTACCTTTGCCATGAAAAGATGTACCTGGTCTGCAATGATGTTTAGGTAGACATCATAGTTTCCTGCACATGGAAAAGTAGACGTGGTCTGCAATGATGTTTAGGTAGGGTAGACATCATAGTTTCCTGCACATGAATGACTGGACCCAAGGTTTTCGAGCAGAACATTGCCCAAAGCATTACACATCCTCCACTGGCTTGTTTTTGTTCACGTTGCATCCTGGTGCCATCACTTCACCAGGAAAACCGACATTTTGAAGGTACTAACCATGGCAGATGGTGAGCACCCCACAAACCTTGCTGTCTTGGAAATGCTCTGACCCAGTCGTCCAGCCATTACAATTTTTTCCTTTGTCAAACTCACTTAAGTCGACTGCCTTTCCCATCTGAAGAACAAGAATAACACTGATTAACAGAGCTCAGTATCAGGAGTTATTTATACTGCTTCATGACCTTCACAATTGCCGTCGTTTACCTGCAGTTGCTTCGATTTGCATAAAGACGTGCTGGTCATAATGTTTTGGCTCTCCGGTGTATATTACATCCATGAAAAAACAAAATTTTTGTGTTAATGCATCTTTATTGGTAGCACACTCTAATATTTTATTCTCAAAGCCAACTTGGGAACGAAACTGGAATATATATTTGGTCTCCAACAAACATATTTGTAATGGGGTGATAGAGGGACCATTTCATTTATAACTTAATAAGCTCATATGAACCTCAATATTTCAAATACCTATTCATAAATCCATAAGGAAACAGTTTAATCATTCATTTCCAAGAAGAGTGGAGTGTTTGTTTGACCAACAGTTATTTTTCCCCTGAAATGTTTAGGCATTTAAAATTGTCAAATTTAAAAAAAAATTGTATGTTGTGTAAAATAGTGTAATTTTTAATTTTCACGTGTTTAGTGAAAATAATTTAAGCATATTTGTTAGACACTTTCTGTTTCCACTCTTGGTATTTCAGAAAACTATACAGCTGACAGTAAAAGAAATGCATTTTTCTTCAAAAATATTTATACATAGTTTTTAGGCTTAAGTTTCAACTATGATTTCTTTTTGGTAACTTTAGTTGGTAGCACCAAGAAATTGTCATATTTCCTCTGCTAGTACAACGATGATGACTCAATGTTTAGGTAAATATGTGATTAGAAGCAAATTTACCTTTATTATTAAGCATAAGTATATTCTGATTCTATAAGATTCTAATGTTGATTCAATAGAAATTCGATCAGAACACTCCGGGCGTAGCTAGGTAGGAGGGAAGGCCCCTACAAAGTAAATTGGAGTTGGAACAATTTGAGGCGATTTGGTAAAATCCAGGTGAGTTGGAAAAATTGATTTCTTTTGTAAAATTAAGTGAAGATGGCAAAATCGAGGCAACGTGCCAAAATCTAGGGAAGTTGGCAAAATTGAGGTTCACCTCTAGCATCGATGAGCTGTGGTCGGCTGACACCTTGCCAGCGGTTCGTGGTTTATCCATCCTTGAACTACTTTTTGAAGGTAGTAACCACAGCTGACCATATAAGCCTTGGTGTCTTGGAAATGCTCTGACCCAGTCGTCTGGCCATTACAATTTGGCCTTTGTCAAACTCACTTAAGTCTTCTGTCTTTCCCATCTGAAGAACAAGAAAAACACTGATCAACACAGCTCAGTATGAGGAGTTACTTATACCGTTTCATGACCACAAATGCCATCGTTTACCTGCAGTTGCTTCGATTTGCATAAAGACATGCTGGTTAGGGGCGGGGGTAGCTCAGTCGGTAGCGCGCCAGGCTCGTAATCTGTAGTTCCCAGGTTTGAGTCCCAGCTGGGTCAGCGTTGAGATTTATCTCCACAAAATTCCCCGCCCTGCCCATGGTCAGTAGGGGACACTGATGGGCTTGGAAAGGCCGCCGTCCGTCGGATGGGACGTTAAGCCGTGGTTCCGTGTGCGGGAGAGACATACCCTGTGCACGTTAAAGAACACGCTGGATGGCTTTGACGGAGGCTACCATCTGTCTCCCAACAGCTGTTCCACTGGGTCCCCTTCCCCAACCTTCTCTGAGCCTTCGGGGTCCATGTGACCTGGCCATTTAGCCCATGGTGTGCAAAAAAGTGCCGCTCAGAGGTAAAACAACCCAACCCAACAACATGCTGGTTATAATGTTTTGACTCTTCAGTGTAAATCATTTTCAGTTGTAGGATACAAAAATAATTGTAACACGGAATAATTTCTTCATTTCTCCAAGTTGGTTTATTTAATCTCATGTTTTAAGTCAAAATTAATTTATACTTCATGATTAGTATTAAGCAATAGTAAATACACACATTACGTATGCTTTTGTTTAAAACTTCAATTTTTATGTCATAATCAGGGGCGGATCTAAGGGGGGGGGGAAATGTTACACTGCATTGGAAATAGTCTTTGCCCCACCCGGTTTCATTTTTTTCGGCTCGATTATGTTTCTTGTCCCTCCCCTCTTGATTTTTTTTCTAGATCTGGGCGTGGTCACAAATAATCCTAAACTGCATTAATGATTATGTTTATATAATACCTATTAACCAGCCATTATTACAGTAATGGTTAGTAAACATGAAACATGTGCAGAAACGAAAAAATAATTGTGAATGCCGACAAAGCACGCTAAAATATGCAGCACCATTTTAAACCAGACTGCTGCATTAGGTGGGATTTATAAAGCAATCTTATGTATGTTAATAGAAATTGCTAAAAATGCATACTTTCTTATAAATGCGCAATACGGTAGTACTTTATAAAGTTGACATCATACCAAAGAAAAAGATTGCAACTTTTTTTCTATCTAAGAAATTATGTCTTTTCAGCTTCTGCCTATACAAAGCTATATTTGTTTATTACGGAATTTCCATGTCAAAAGTAAAATAATTTCGAAGCTGCATAACTTAATTATTATAACTTAACTGGCCTTAACTGGCATAGTGGTTAAGCAGCTAGCGACTGTCCCAGCACGCAAACTTTGTGTGTTGTGTTAGTTCTAACTAAGGCAGTGGTCAGCAGTGACTTCAGTCTTAGGAGGCATGTCTTTGTATAAGAAGGCCTGTAAAAGTTAGGAGTAGCTTCTAGGATTCTTCTCTGTCCTATATGTCGCAAATATACTTTAATATGCTTTGTATGGAGAATATTACTGATTCGTTCAATATTTCAGGAGTTACGGATTTAACTACAGTAGAGCCACTCAGAATTAACCATAGAATTCCATTTGCCAAAATTATTTAGATTTTGAACAAATATTGTTGAAACTTGAGATTTAGATAGATTTGATTGAAATCTTTAATTTATCTTCCACAATTTTCGATTTAAGTATTAGTTTAGAAGTTATAAATTATTCCATTGATATAATATTGAAAATAAAGAACAAAATTCCCATTGAACCACGTTGGAATTCCCTACTCAATTGATAGGGCTCTCTACTATGTAATGACCAGTACTTTGCAGAGAGCATGTAAGGGAAGGAGGCTTATACCCAGAAAAGTAGTCCCCTCTTTTTTGAGGTTTGGTTTACTGTAAAAAGGGCACTTCTGACTAGTGAAGGGAAAAGGACAGAGGCCTAAGCCCCTGTGCTCCCCCCCCCCACCTTTGTGTGGTTCTGGTAATGACAATATTGATATTATTTTCAGTACCTTATTTTTCCCGTGTTTTTTCTAAATGGAGACTATTCCACCCATGAATTTTTCTCATCCTCCTTAATGAGTTTTCTTATCCTCCAATAATCACTGTTTTGGAATAAGTTTTCCACTTGTTTTGGAATAAATTGTGCAGTGTGAGGGCACTGACGAAAACATTGGTGGATTTATCTCTGTGCTATATAGACTTGGGGGGATGACAGAGAATAACATTTTATACCCTATGGCAATACCCACAACATCAGATTTTATTTAAACACATTACTGCATAACTGTTTGCAATCAGCAATCGCTTAAGGAAGACCTAAAACAATAAAAATTATTTAATTTTCTGTTAGGGTAGGTGGATAAGTGCATTTGGGCTACGTTTCCGGTGTTTTGTCCAACTATTCGGCTATGACACTACCTCCTTGCTGATCCATGGCATCCAAGGGACGACATCACCTGCAATGCGAGGTATATAAAGGGGAGATGTCGGCTATCACGTAGCAGTGCCTCAGATGCAGGTGAAACAGCTGTTGTGGTGTAATTGTCGACAATGTCAGATCTCAGTGACCTAAAAAAGGTATGATCATTAGTGCGCATCTTACAGGAGCTTCAGTAACCAGAACGGCGGAAATAATTCTGAGGAACTGTATTAAAGGTTATGATTACCTCTCAAAAAGGACAGTGCGTTGCCTTCAAACGTGCAAATTGTGGATGCCATACTAAGTTATCAGATAGGCGAATGTTGGCATAGATCGCACAACAGAAGCACAAGACCACGGCACAGCAAATAGCAGCAGAATTGAACACCAGCTGGAATGATTCCATTTTCATCATAACAGTTCATTGGGACTTCATCGTGCCGGTATTCATGGCCATGCTGCAATCCAAAAATCTCTGATTACCAACATCAATGCAACAAAACGTGCAAAGTGGTGCAAAGCACATAAACTTCGATGTTAAAGACTGACAACATGTCATCTCGTCTGATGAATCGTGGTGCACATTGTTTCCCAACACTGATAGAGTATACGTCTGACGAAAACTTGCAGAAACGTATCACCCAAAACTGTGAAGCATGGAGGTTGATCCTTGATGCTGTTGGGTGAAATATCATGGCATTCCTTAGGGCCATTAGTTATTCTGTAGGGTCGTGTCACATCCGCAATGTACGAATCCATTCTCGGGGACCACCTGCACTCATTGTTGCTTAATGACTATCCCTGATTTCAAACGGATAATGCACACATTGGTGGGAATATCTGGATTGCAAGGTCAGATCACACTTTCCACCTACAGCATCAGTGGCACTGTTGGGAGCACTCCCCACGCCGGAAGCTTTCATTTCGTGTAACACTCATTCCGATAGTTTTTCCCTCCCCCCACTCCATAAAAATTTTATCCTCTCTTTTAAGGGAGGTCTCAAACTCCCTAAAATATACAGCAGATGGCACTCTCCATGCCAGAAGCTTTAATTCAGCATAAATCTCATTATAATCGATTCATTTCCCCCTACCCCTTGGTATATTTTTTTTTCTCCTCTTTAGGGAAGTCTGAAACTCGAAGTTTGTAGTAGATGCATATGTGGCACTCCCGTGTGAGTTTGAGTAACTGTTAATACTGGGTCTATGAATGAGAGATGCCAGTTTTTGACTGTCAAGTCTAAGGGGATTTCAAGAAATTCAACCCCCCCACCTAATTTTGGTTAACTCCAGCTGGTTTGTAAATAGCACATACTCTTCCCCTGAATGAAAAGAACGTTCATACAACGTCTGGTGACTCTAGCTCCTCTGAAGGTAGAGTGCATAAGCACACAAATTTCTTCTATTTTGCAATGGCACAGGAACAGGGGGTGACTCACACACCCACATTTTTATAATTCCATTCAATCAATGAAGAAATTGTACATTTGAAAGCTTTTTAAATGAAATATAATTTTTGCCGCAATTTACAAACGTAGATTTTTTAAATGTAATTTTAGGTATTTAATGATGATGTTAGCATATAAAAATTACTTCTAAATGTGGATCTCATTCAACTTTTATATTACGATTTAACACAAACTTTGCAGCCTTCATAAAACAGTTCAGAATTTAGTAGAATACAAAAGTATGTGCATATCTCAAATTCTATGCACCAATACCTCTGATGATTGACAGAACCGGTCAGGCCTAGCTGCTAAAGTCTGATCCCACCTTCTCGAGGTGAAAGCTGTTAAACCTTTCAAAATCTTTTGAGGAAGGTTGCGACCTCAGTATGACCTGCTGACCTGGACTACTAAGGCTACTTGGGCAGAGGTGGCTGAGTTGATACGGTGCCAGGCTTCTAATCTGCAGGTCCCTGGTTCATGTCCCACATGGGTCAGTGTTGATTTATCTCCTGAAAACTCCATGTCTAGCTGTCGGTCGTTAGGCGACACTGATGGGCATAGAAACGCTGCCTTCCATCAGATGCAACATTAAACTATGGCGCTGTGTGCAGGAGAGCCATCCCCTGTGCATGTTAAAGAATATGCTGGAAGCCCTTGATCTGTCTGTCCAGTGGCCATCTACAGCTGTCTAGTGGGTCCCTTTCCTCCAACCGCTTCTGAGCTCTTGGGGTCCTTGTGACTTGGCCATTTAACCCATGGTGTACAAAAAAGTGCTGCTCAGAGATAAAGCAACCCAAATCCACTATGGCTACTTTTGATTTTTTTTTTATCCTACTCTGCTGTGATGTTATATTCGGTGGTCTGTCTGTTGAGATCACTTTGGGATGTCCCTCTGGTTCGATCACAATACGCGAATGGGTGAAAGAGCCCTTCTTATGACTTCTGTGATTTTAAGGCAATTGCAGGGACCCAATACTGAGATTCCTCTCAATATAATGGTTCGCTTCCAGTCTTCAGTTACACAAAACAATTCTTTATTGCATTTGAAGGTACAAACATTGCTGAATGACAAAGACATATGCTCTTGCATCTTCGCGCTAGGACTTCTCTTCCTGTTCTCTTGGTTGTTGCCTACTTTTCCTCTCCCTTCTCCGAACCTCTTTGGTGAAATACAAAATAATGTATGAAACGAAAAATACGTACAAAAGGCCTCTAGCCTCACACCTCCCTGCCAGACGTCAGTAGTAAGCCCTGTTAACTTCTGACTAAAATGCCAGTTTAACGCCGAAAATGAGAGTTCATTTCCAAATAAACTTGAGAGTTCAATGTCATAAAATTCAGAGTTCGATGTCACCTTGTGAATTCTTTGTAAATTCTTTGCGAAGTGACATCACTTTGCACATATCTGTACATTACACTTATTTTTGAAAGAGTTTCGATATATACAGGTGCACTGAGTCTGAATGCTGTCGTTTCACCTTAAAACACACACAAAAAAACAGGGTGACTGAAATCACTGTCAGAGAGTCAACAGTTCTGTTCTCTTACTAATAACTCTTTAACGAAGTATGCTCTCCCGACAGGGTTCACAGGTGAACTACTACGTGAAAGGCTACGCACACCTTTTGTGGCTACCTGAGACATCAACTTCTTGTACGTATCCTCTAACCCCACCAGTTAAGAGCTGTTGATATTGGGTTGTTTTACTTCTGAACGGAACTTTTTTTGCATAAAATGGGCTAAATAGCCAGGTCACATGGACCCCGAAGGCTCAGAGAAGGTTGGGGGGAGGGGACCCACTGGAACAGCTGTTGGGGGACAGATGGTAGCCTCCTGTCCAGGCCATCCAGTGTGTTCTTTAACGTGCACAGGGCGTGGCTCTCCCACACACGGGGCCACGGCTTGACATCCCATCCGACGGACAACAGCCGTTCCAAACCCATCGGTGTCCCCTATTGACCGTGGGCAGGGTGGGGAATTTTGTTGAGATAGATCTCAATGCTGACCCAGCTGGGAATCAAACCTTAGAGCTGTTGATATTGGCGTCGACCAACCGCAGTGTTACCTCCAATTGTAGTCTATTCCCTCGCATAATTTTGATTGTCGTAGACATCGAGTCTGACAGATTGTTGTACGTTTGGACTGGGAGATAAGGCGCTGTTGCTTGGACGGTTTCCATCGGGCATTCATTTCCTTTCTACTAACTGGAATTTTTCTATCTCTTTCTTAGCAGCTTCCTCTCTTGGCCAAATGCTCATGGATTTTCCTTCTGGGATTACCAGTTACGTGCCTTCTCTCCTTCTTTCTTAGTAACTTACTATATGTTGGCAAAGACTCGCTACTACTGTGCATAGTACTTTAATTTCTCTGCCTTTTCCTGTACCATCAGTCAAACTTAATGGCAGCTCTTTTACCTCTGCCCTTTTGGCGTCACCAAAAAAGGCCCATGCAATAACAAGTGGTCATTTACCGGGTGCTTTTCTTCGTTTAACATTTCCTTTCTCATAACTGTTAGATCTGCTTCCGAATCCACAACTGCTCTGGTTGTCGTTCTCCACATCTGATTAGAACCTCTTTATAATCTACTGGGATACATATCTTTCCCTGTTCCGTTACTCATCTGCTTCGAATTGGCTTGGAATGTGTGGTAATTCTACCCATTGTTGCTTCACAAACAATATTTTCTGAATTCTGGTCTAAGGTGCTAACTTGGTTCACCTGAGTTCAGCTCTGACGATCCCCAGTTCTTAGTGGGCACGCTCTCATCAAATACTTATCGGATCTACATTTATGGCACCTCCTTACCTTTGGGGTATTTCTATATTCAGTTAAATCAACTGCCGAATGATACCTTCTACTCGAATAATTTCTTTCCGAGTCTATCCTCTGTTGGGGAGAAACAGCACATTCTGCATATTGTCTATGCCATTAACCCTTATCCATTAACCCCCATCCTATGCCATTAACCCCCATTAATATATATTATGGTCCTATGCCATTAACCCCCATTAACCCTTAAAATTTACGACCTCTCCATTTCGTTTACACCGGCTACCTGGATTTCTGCCCACGATGCTATCACATATGCTTTTGCCCAGGACTCCGCCTCTTTCTGTACTTCATAAGCACGTGTCTTGAGGAAGGCTATCATGCAATTTATCCGACACCCAGATCCATAAGCTCCTCAAAAAAATTTACCTTACTACTTTCAAAAGACTGAAGACGTAGTAATCCCAGCTATTTATGAGTCTCGGGGCTAACTGATTATAGGACTCATTCAATTCTTTGGTGATTGTTTCAAAATTTCTCTTATATGTAGAGGGAGTGATCTTAAACTCTTTTAATGGCTCCTCCTTTTATGGCATCTTTAACTATTTTATAATTTGGAAAATCTTCTGAATTTAATTTTTGAAAGACATGGTTTGCATATTTTCCGTCCAGGGAAGAAACTATGATCTTGCCCTGAAACTCCTCTGGTACTTCTTATATTTCAAATCCCTTTTCCGCTGTCTCAAAGAGATTTATCAGTTCCTCTGGGTTTCTAGGGCTCCCAGCTAACATATTTCCCAACAACTTGATATAATTAGACAGGTGCGCATCTGCTGAATTATTGGAAACTGTTACAATTTGCACTTCACCCCTTTCTGCACCTGCATTCCTCATTTGTAGTTCCAGCATTCTATACTCATGCTCTCTCTCCTTTTCCCTTTCTGCTGCCTCTCTCCCTTTCTTTTTCTTCCCTTCTTTGGGCATCTCTAACCTCAGCCTCTCTAATTCGAAATCATCTCCATTCCTTTCTTTAACTCTATGCTTTCTGGTCCGGCTCTGCAGCATATCCATATCATTGCCATTGCTATAAACTATCAACCCTCTCAGGTCTTCTGCAGCATGACTCTCTGTCTATTGTCACCTCATCGCTTCCCAAGTCACTCCCTGAAGCACAACCCTGCCCGTTATCCCTTTCTGTGTCTCTGTAAGCTAGCCTTAACTCTTCTCTTGCCCTATTGTGACTGCTGCTAAACTCCATTTTAACTCGTACTGGCCTCTGCCATATCTTACTCACCCCTAGAGCAAGAGGATACTTACCTCCGATGAGATAACAGGAATGAACCGCCTCGTCAGTCTGCCACTTGAAGGACACAGTAGGAACACTCTTGACAAGATCAGCCATATGTTTGTTGGCCAGCTCACAACTGATGCACAACTTTTCAGCCACCTCCACTGCTTCTTCCACCTGTTGCATCCTGTTTGTGATGTTACTTCGGTCGTCTGTCTGTTGAGATCACTTTGGGAAGTCCCTCCAGTTCGATCACAATATGTGAATGGGTGAAAAAGCCTTTTTTATGACTTCTGTGACTCAATACTGAGACTCTTCCCAATAAAATGGTTCGCTTAGTCTTTAGTTAAACAAAACAATTTTTTATTGCACTTTGAGCACACAAAAATATTGGCTGATGGACAAAGACATATGCTCATTACATTGCATTATCACACCAGCTTACTATGCCTGTTCAGCTGTTCTTCCAGAGCCCAATCCCGCTAATTTCAGTCACATTTACGAGCCAAAATTCTTGTGATTTCATGCTAGGGCTTCGCTTTCTGTTCTCTTGGTCGTTGCCAACTCCTCCCCTCCCTTCTCCCAACTATCGGACATGTGGCAGGTCGCTGACCTCTGGCCAGGGTCAACTATCAGAGGACACCACAAGTTGGGTGGGCTTCCCTCACACTGACCTGCTACATCGATTAACATTCCAGCAAGCACTGAACTGCATGCCTTGCTGGAATTGAAGGCCTCCCACATTGCACATGACTCTTTGGTGAAATACAAAATAATGTACAAAACAAAAGATATTTACGAAAGGCCTCTAGCCTGACACCTGCCGAGTGGTTAACCACACACGGTCTTGGTGATTACCATACATATATACCAACCAGAATGGAATAATAGTTTTGGGTTTGATCATGGATCTCGAAATTGCTGCACAGGTTGTTAAGGGAAAAAAATCTGTTTTCTCTTTATGGATTGAGAGCCCTGAGTGAGTAGACGCACAGCATATCTTATAAGAGCTGGTAGATAATCCTGATTAGAGACCATCCTAAATACCTTGAACCCTTGCTTCCTTGGGCATCACCAAAACTGCATTGGAGGAAGTCCTACCAGTGTAGGTAGGGTTGGGTTGTTTTACCTCTGAGCGGCACTTTTTTGCACACCATGGGCTAAATGGCCAGGTCACATGGACCCCGAAGGCTCAGAGAAGGTTGGGGGAGGGGACCCACTGGAACAGCTGTTGGGAGATAGATGGTAGCCTCCCGTCAAGGCCATCCAGCGTGTTCTTTAACATGCACAGGGTATGGCTCTCCCGCACACGGGGCCACGGCTTAACATCCCATTCGACGGACGGCGGCCTTTCCAAGACCATCGGTGTCCCTTACTGACCTTGGGCAGGGCGGGGAATTTTGCGGAGATAAATCTCAATGCTGACCCAGCTGGGACTCGAACCTGGGAACTACAAATTACGAGCCTGGTGCGCTACCGACTGAGCCACCCCCGCCCCACCAGCGTAGGTAACTTAAGCATATATTAGAGGGGGGAAGGGGCAGAGATCTTTACGCTATGCCTAGAGTAACCATATTTTTTTTTTGGAGAAAATAATGGACAAATCAGAAATTGTTTCATAATAAAAAAAAAGCAGGTTGCCTTTATTTGTTTCACTAAAACTAAAAAGCTTTATAACATTTATTATAAAATATAAGCATATACATAAAATTTTAAACAATCATATTATTACTTAAAAAATTTCAATTTTGATACTTTTCCTAATACTGAACTTTTTAAATAAATCAGGCTTGTGTTTTAAAAATTAATAAAACTGTATACAATTCATGTCAAAGTTGCATTTGGTATAAATGCACGATTTCAATGTTTCGATTTTTAATTGGATTTTTTCACTGGTCTACATATTGTTCACTAATGAAAATACTCGTTCAGTGGGGGCATTCGATCCAGGGAGACATAAGCAAAATTCAATGATTTTTAAAATATTTTTAAAAGATACGTGTTTATCTGTGAAATATTTAAAAATTTCAACCCATCTGCGTTGGCAGGATTCGTCATTTTGTCGCTATTCTTCGATCTTTTCACTGGTGACATAATTTTTAATACAAAACTTCATCAACTAGTTCTTCGTCATTGATATTTAAGTTCCAGTGACTGGAAATGTTGTCAGAATGATAACACCAAGATGCTTCTTTTAGTGGTAACTGTTTTACTTTGTTATCGAAAATTTTGCTAAGGAACGAGTTTAACGACTTACTCGATGAAGCCCTGACTTCATCTTTGTGTTTTGATGTCTGTAAATGCTGTGTAATTGCTGATCTGCAACTATTCGCGATATTAACATTTGCCGAACATTTATTACATTTGATGTCACTATCCGTTATTTCTCTTTTAATGAAAGGAAATTCTTCCTCCAATGTTTCGTTGAAAATACATTTTCTTTTCAGTGTCATGACAATGGGTCTACAAAATAAAAATTAATATTAATAACAAAAACAATAGTAAGCTTTACCTGCTCTAACATACAATACGTTTTGAACGAACTCCCTACATAAAGAATTAATGTTGAGCCAAAGTACACCAGTGACAATGCAACGTCGCAACTTCAAGACGTCCACTGACACCTACCACAGCTTCTACACTACATACATAGCCATGCGCCGCTAGCGAGTTCCGGTGAAATGACAATTTCATGTTTCTATGGACCGTGTGCTGCGTGCCAATTTTTAATTCACAAAATAAAGGACAAAATGGCCATTTTAGAAAAAAATAAATCTAAAGGACAGAGCAGTGAAATAAAGGACTGTCCTCTTAAATAAAGGGCGTATGGTCACCGTACCTAAGCCCAATATTTGAGAGCTGATCGACACTGGTGGCATTTCCTCGCACTATAAAGTGTTTCTATAAAAATCCCCTTTTTTTTCTCCACAGACACTTGGAATGTGAGGCATTGCACAGATTATTCTTTTGATGCCCTCACACAAGAATTCCAGCGTTATAACGTAGATATTCTGAGCTTCCAAATGGCCAGATAAAAAGTGAGAAAAACTAATCTTAAATTTCTTTTTTTCAGGGAGGGAGAATGGAAAGCATCTTCAAGGCATCAGTTTGTTTTTCAGCAGACATGATAGTGATTGCTCACCTAGGATATGACTACTTTAATGAAAGGTTTCATACAGCTAAATTTAAAACTAGGATTAAAGTTTTGAGTGCTATCTGTTATTATGCCCCGATGGAAACAAATAATTTTATGGACAACTTCAGGATATTTTGAATTCTGACAAAAAACGAGATAATTACCCTGTTCTAAGCCACTTCTGGGTTAAAGCTTACTATTGTTTTTGACCTTAGGGAAGGGGGTGATAGGTTGCTTTGGTATTGGTAATTGCAATGGGGAACATGTCATAGGATCCCGCCTGATGTCATCTTCACAGTGTTGTATGCCACCTTAGTTTGCTAGTAGACTGTCAGACAGGGCTAGATTTCTACCTCACATGCCCTTGGACACAAAAAGTGGTAGTGTGCTATTTTTGGTCTTTTTCTGAATTAGCCATAAGATGTTGTTTTTAACTTTCACAACCATAAAGAAAACAAATATAATCGAAACGAACATGAAATGATGGCTAATACAAATTTGTTTCCAAATATTGTAAAAACTAATAAAATCCCATTTTCACTCCTGATCATTATCAGGAGTGAAAAAAAATGAATAAACAGAACATCTTATGGCTAATTCAGAAAAAGACCAAAAATAGCACACTACTACTTTTTGTGTACTAAATTATCAAAGTATTGAGACATTTCCATACTCTGTGAATGTAAAGCTATATTCAAAGATTCTTAACTTTGAAATAAGACTTTTGTAGGAAACTGTCAGAGGAAACGGAATAAAAATCTTTAAAAAATTAAATCTAATTTTGTTTTTTTGCAATATTTAGAGCTTTGGAATCTGAAATGTTTAAGAGTAGCATTTCTAGTCACAAGAATTTACTTCAAAAGTTAAACCAATTATTAAAATAGATGTAATTTCAACAATTAGTCTAGTTTTTTTAGTTTCATCGATTTTCAAACAGTGTTTAGAACGAACTTAACAGCAATGTATGCTGTCAAATATTTCAGCTTCAATAACTCCAAACAGAGGCGGAGGAACGTATTGGCATCGGGGCAGTTGCCAAGAGCGCCGGAATCACAGGGCGGTGCTGGGGCGGCACGAGCCGTTCCACGATATCTAATGTTTATGTGCAAAATAAAATCGAATGATTAGCCGCCCATAGTTCATTGAATTTAATACGTATTGTTTATACCGTCTTATCATCAAGACAGCATATTACAGATTTTCGTTATTTCCTACAAAAATATTTTTTTGCTTTTATGGACGGACAATTAGCCGCCCCCTCCCCCTACACCGCGCATGACATAAAACAACTTTGTGGCGCAATTTCCAACTGTTCATATTTCTTTTACAAATCATGCCGTTGCAAAATAAAATTCTGTTACATTGGTATCTTTTTCTTTGGATGGGAGTTCAAAATTTGCACATTATATTGAATTATTATGTTTATAAACCCGGGGATTGTTTAAGATCATGAGGACAGGAGCGTACATCGTCACTTTGTTTCCTATCAATCGAGTGAGAACTGACTCAAAAAATTAATTTTGATGAGATTTTGCCAATAAAAAAAGTGGGAAAAATTAAAATATTAAAAAAAATAATTAATTGCAATTTCTTTGGCAATTATTTATGTGCAATTAATATTTATTCAAGTATATGTATTAAAATAATGACAATAAGTATATACAATATAAATAACGGGTATTTTATTATTATCAATAACTGAACAAGAGCGGACAATTACAAATTTGTCAAGCGCGCCAAAATCCTAGCTACGCCTCCGACTCCAAATATCAAACATTGCTTAAAATCGCAATTTTAAATTTCACTGAGATCTATAATTTAGCTCCTGTAGCATTTTTCTCCAAAAAGCATACTTTTAAAGTTGTGGCGCTTTTAACAAAGTGTTCATTATCAATAAGATATATTATCTTCATTATCAATAATATTCTGTCTCTCCTCACAATTCATATCTCAAATGTTCATGTTCGATTGGCAGGATACTTCTTTGACCATGGATATTTGCGATTAGTTTATTTATTCCTTCTAAGACTTGAAAATGACATAATTTTGTTGATACTTAAACTACAGTAGAACGCCAATTAACTGAATCACCACGCCCATGCAATGTAGTCTCCATCTCTGACAAACATCGACTTGTCAATTTATAATTACGTTTATTAATTTTTCATGTTTCACCTGTTTCAAAATCTTTAGTTTTTACTATTATAATGGTACATTATAACAGTTATAATTGTGTATTTTCATGGATAAGAATGCTTTTCCTTTAATCCAATTATCCGAATCTCCTTTGTCACAAATTCGGATAATCGGCGTTCTACTGTATAACATTTTGAATTCTCTTGCCTTATGTTTGGGTCCCTAGGCAAATGTCTAAAATGCCTTATGAGAAATCCGGCCCTGCTGACAGAGGCTTGATTAACTGCGCACTTTTGCACTATCAACAGACTCCAAACCCACCTACTTGGTGATCATCAGTCCAGATTTGTACTATTTGTGGCACTAGGTGTAGGTATAGATCTGAGGACGCTTAAATTTTTTTGTCTTCGTATTTTTCGTTCAAATTAAATATTCAATATATTTTATTACTTTTGTTTATAAAAATTGTACAAAAATATTCATATGAAAAAAAGCATATTGATATGAATTCAAAGAGGTGAATCCATAAGTCAGTAAGATGAGATGGGATGTCTGTATGGTGTTGGTTTGAGTCAGTAACTTCTATTATGTTTATACCTGTTACCAAGGTAACAGGTTCACATATTGTCAATTCTTCACCCTTTTTCATTATTCTATTGGATTTGATACAGTTCATCACTCTGATAGGAATCTGTTCTTTATCTACTCTGACTAAAGTCCTTGCAACCAGGCTCCTTTACCAGAGGCATCAGTGACTGCCAATCGGAAAGCCATAGAAGTCTCCGTCCGATGTCCACGGACTATAATTTCACTTTGTGCTGGGATCTCTGTGTCTACTGTCACTAATATTGGGGTCACGCTTGATAAAGAATCAGATGTTCGGTTAAGCAGAGGGATCTCTTCTGCCTTATAGATGAGTAGGCTGTCACTGGGTCTAATGCTGAATCCATGTTTCTTTAGGAAATCAAGGCCTAATATGCATTCATCGTAGATGTCAGCGATGTAAACAGGATAGTGTACCAGACAGCTGCCAACTCGGATGTTGAGTTCTATCTTTCGATGGACTTTAGCACGATATCCAGTCGCTGTTTGTAGGGTTATATTAGACTGTGTAGTATTCCAATTTGGATGAGGTATTATCTTCTTTATTATATCTGTTCTGAGTAAAGTTAGATTTGCACCAGTGTCTATCATATGGCAAGGTACTCCCTTTATGATTCTATCAGGTACTAATCCCTTATTATTACCATGCACAGTTGAAACGTGGGCGACTTCCCCTGGGGACAACCAATCAGTCTTTGCTCTCCGTTGCTTATGCTGGTTCTCTTGTCTGTTAGACATGCTTGAACTTTGTATCCACCACCTTTTGCAGTTGGCTCGAATGTGTCGTCTTGCCACAATTCGAACACTGAATGTTAGTACAAGTCTTTAGAGGGGAACCTTTAAGCTCTTTCAAAACGGACAACATTGCTTTGGTTAGTTCTTTCATTTCACTATCCTTTTCTAGTTTCTTCTATACTCACAAATTTCACTGTGCGTTTGTTTGCTTCGAAGGAGAGCCTGGAGCACATACTTCATAGCATGTACCACAGCTGACTAAGGTTTCACTTTCCAACATCCTCAGAGATTGTTGAGTGTCAGGGTCAGCAATAGCATCAATAAATTGTAATTGAGCTAAGTTATCTTGAATTTCTGGTGGACAGTTACTATAAGCCAATTGAGCTAGACACTCAATATCACTAGCAAGTTCTTGCAAAATTTCACCACTCTTCTGCATATGATGTTTAAATTGAGTAATATAGTATTATTTTAAATAACTATTGACAAACCTGAGTTCTAATGTAGAAACCAGACTAGGATAATCAGGTCGTTTGTCTTCTGGAAGACTGCAAAACTTCCGCAGCATAATTTCTTAAGGAAGCTGCAAGAAAACTGGCCTTTTGGAATTCATTCCGTTCATTGGCTCTAGCGATAACTTCAAATTGTGTTTTAAATACTGTCCAAGATGATTGATCATCATATGTAGAAGGTTTAGTTGCATTTCTAGCGATATGTGTAAAAACACATTATTTTCATTAAGATTATCATTATCAGAAGGTAAAGTTTCATTTCTTAAAATCTGAAACTGGCGTTCACAATCAGTTTTTACAATTTCAATTTGATGTTTATAATCTAACTTAACACTATCAAGATCTTTTACACTGTCAATTTAAATCTTTAAACCATCACATTGTCTAAGTTCGGTTTTAATGTCTTTAAACTGATCAGTAATCTTACCAATTTGAGAAGCCACATCTCCCAACTCATTATTTTGCATAGCCACATCGGTTTTCTAGTCATCATTTTGTATAGCAAGGTCACTAATTTTGCTGTTTATGTCATTATTTTGACCATCAAGTTCACCAATTTTACTGCTTTGGTCAGTTTATCACCTTCAATGCCAATATTTTAACTAGAAAGTTGACTAATTTTGCTGTTTTGGGCAGCTATATCACCTTTAATATCAGTCATTAGTTTTATTACTCATCCATACTTCTAGTAAAAGGCATTCAATTAAATTATCCCGCTTCTGACACCAATTGATATGAATTCAAAGAGATAAAAACTTAGCGTGAGTTCAAAAATTGTATATATGTATACTAAAGTATGAATGAAGTAATTTATTACAAAGGCACAAATATTATGCAAATTAATCAATCTTATCTAAATACAAGTATTTCTATTCCTCTTAGTAAATCGTCCTTTTTATGTTTTGACTTTATACTATGTTTAACTAATTCTCAATGCTTAAACCACAATGCTGTCAATATTCAGTTCCTATGACAAAATAGAATCTTTTACTTTGTAACATCCGACAAATTAAATTATATTGAATTTCATTTGTTTAAGAGGACTACCTTAATAATGATTTATACCTTATATATGCAAAATATCTAATGTTGATCTCTCTTGATAGAGGACTCAAAGGTAATTTTACTGTTGATTCTCTTTCACCATCGGAACCAGGCTCATCTTGAATCAATTGATAACAGTCTTCTTACATAGTATCACACAACACTAACTTAATAAATATATCCTTATTCCTTCACTACACCTTCTTGTTTTCCTTCCACAATTATTATTCAAAGCATTATTGTACTAAACAGTTGATAACGTAATTGTTACGCTGAAGCATAGGCGAGCGTTCATTCCACATCTGCCATAAGCCCATTGTAGCACGTCCATCTGTCGTAACACTATGTATTACTTTATAAATACTGAACAATGTTTGGTATGAATTGCAGGTAACCATCAAATCACAAAATTCAGCATAAATAAGCATTTAACGAAAAAACTTTTTGACCAAAATTTTGTTTTTGTTTGGCAAAACACACGAAATCAATGTTGAAAGAATTTGTGAAATCACGTTTAATAAACGTATAATATTGTTACGACAGATGAACGTGCTACAATTTATGATAAAACGTGTCATGAACGCTCGTATATGCTTCTGCGTGAAAATTACGTTATCAACTGTTTAGAACAGAGATGCGTGGAATAATAAGATTTGTGGAGGAAAAACAAAAAAAGTGTAGTGGAGTAGTGAAGAAATAAGGATATATTGTATTAAGTTAGTGTTGTGTGATACTAAGTAAGAAGACTGTTAACATTTGATTCCAGATGAGTCTGGTACCTGTGGTGAAAAAAAATCAACAGTAAAATTACTTTTGAGTCCTCTATCAGAAGAGACCAATGTTAGATATTTCTCATCTATAAGGTAGTCCTCTATCAGAAGAGACCAATGTTAGATATTTCGCATCTATAAGGTAGTCCTCTAACAGAAATGAAATTCAATATAAATTGGTTTGTTTGTTGGATGTTACAAAGTAAAAGATTCTATTTTGTCAGAGGAACTGAATATTGACAGAATTGTGTTTAAGCATTGAGAATTCAACATAGTAAATCGTCCTTTTTATGGTTTGACTTTATACTAAGAGGAATAGAAATACTTGTGTGTTTAGATAAGATTGTTTAATTTGCATAATTTTTGCACCTTTGTAATAAATTACTTCATTCATACTCTAGTTTGGTATACATATATACTATTTTTGTACTCACGCTGTTTTCATCTGTTTGAATTCATAGCAATATATAAAGAAAGTTTGTGTATTGCACTTATGCACTTAGTCCCCAGAGAAGCTAGAGGCGCCAAACTTTACATGAGTGTTCCTTTTATCCATTGGAAGAGAATAAGCTATGTATGAACCAAACGGGGTGGGCGAGTTTGAATTTATCGAAACCCTCACAGAGGGCAATAAACACCATGAAAATTTTAGTTCTTTAAAACTTAACATTTATTATTGACTACATTTGTTATTGGAAACAATGGAATACAATCACTCACATTATCTTAGCACAATCAGGATCTCTTTTCATACAAGCCAGAGAAACTAACAATTAAAAGAATATATTTCGATAGCATAGTTCAAGCACGTAACTTAAGATTTTTTTTCTTCATCCAGATCGTCCAAAAATTTCTCTTGTTTTACTGCAATGATGGAATAGAAATCTGTGGTACATTAAGGAGACAAAACGACTTTACCAATGAATTATAAACTACTGTGAAAATTCCACTCCACATTCTCTGAGAAATGGAAGTTCCATACCAGATATTAGTTTCATAAAATTGTAAATGGCCCTAATTTTAATTACACATTAAAAAGAGCCTTGGAACTTAGTAATCCTAAGTTAGGACTACTAACTTCTAAGGAACTTTATTTGTAATATCATAAAATTGAAATTAGTGCCTCCTAACATGGGTGATTCAAATTTCATACAGAATTTTTGCTGTTTCCTAAAAACAACTTTGTGAATCAATGTCATTTTTGCATAATAACTTCATATCTCGCTTCTGACATGAACCATATTTGCGCACATGAGCTTATTCATACACCATACCGTGAAAAGGGGGGTTGACTCAGTATGTAACATGCCAGGTTTGTAATCTGTAATTCTCTGGTTCAAGTCCCACATGGAGCAGCATTGAGATTTATCTCTGCTAAACCCCCACCCTGCTCTCGGTCAATACGAGACACCAATGGGCTTGAAAAGGCCACTGTTCATGGGATGGGACATTAAGTCATGGCCCTGTGTGTAGGAGAGCATTACCCTGTTAATGTTAAAAAAATACGCTCAATGGCCTTAATTGGGAGCTACCAGCTGTCTCCTAATAGGTGTCCAGTGGAATATTCTGATTTTTTTGGGATCCTTGTGACCTGGACATAAAAGCTCATTGTGTGGGAAAAAGTGCTGATCAGAGGTAAAGCAACCCAAATGCCAAAAAGGTGAAGGGATCAGTTTTTTCACAATCAGTTCCATACTGTTTAAGACGGCATGTAATAATATATTTTAAAGAGATTCTGAACCAACCCCATTAATATAGGGATATCACCTTTAGATTTCCATCTCTTCATATTATTAAAAGAATATTAGGGAGAAAGCAAGGATTAATGCTAGCCATTTTGCTTCCTGGAGTAAAAGTTTCCCCCCCCCCCCCCAGGTCTGTTCTTAGCAATTAATGAAGCTATAATTGTTAGTTTATTGGCAAATTTGCTGCCTCCAAAAATGAGAAAGCGATATTAACATTTCCATGTCGATTGGACAAGTGTATAAATGTAGGGGTAATAGCATTTACATTTTCATCATCCTCAAGCAGCCATGGGCTACGGAGGTCCAACCAGACCGTGCAGTTTAATTCTCCAAGCATATCTGTCCTGAGCTATATCTACTGCATCCAACCACTGCACACCAATTCTAACAAGGTCCTGTTTGACATCGTCTGCCCACCGCATCCTAGGTTTCCCCTTCCTTCTGAGGCCTCTAGGCACACTGTTCATAACCCTATTCGGCAATCTATAATTATTAATACGGGCAACATGGCCAAACCAGCGGTCTCTCTGCACAATATGTTGCTTAAAGGATGTTGCCGACTCCTTTGCCTAACCTCATCATTAGTTACAAAGTTAAACCACTTAATACCCAAGATACTATATAAGCATCTAGTTTCCTGTTATCTTGTTTACACAGCGTCTAAGTTTCATTACCATAACTAACCCTAGAAAAAACCAAACTATTATACAGTCTAATTTTAGTTTTTAGGTGTATACGCCTATTTCTCCACAATCTCCATAGATTCTTAAAAGTCCCAGCAGCCATCCCTATTCTTTTATTTATCTCATGCTGCACCTCACCAGTATCTGTTACATAGCTCCCAAGATAACTAAACTGAGATACTTGCTCAATAGTACAACCATTCAAAACAATTGAGGCACCATCTGCATGATCAATTTTCATCATTTTAGTTTTTCTCTGCTTATCACCAAACTTATTCTATTACCAGTCGCAACAGCCTTAATGAACGAATTCATCTCTTCAACATCAGTAGCCAACAGGGCCAAATCATCTGCTTAATCTAGATCAGAAATTTTGAAATCTATAGACCATTTAAGGCCAAAATCTTTCCCTTCCAAAGAATTTCGCATTACATAATCAATAACTAAAGAGAAAAGGAGACAAAATGCACCTTTATCGAACACCAGAAGTAATGCTAAACCAATTGCTACAAGATTTACCAACTCTCACACACGACTCAGTTTTATTATAAAGAGGTTACATTATGTTAACTAACTTGTCTGGTATACCATATGATCTCACAATCAACCACAAATTATGACGATCAACAGAGTCGAAAGCCTTCTGAAATCAACAAAGCTAGCAACTAAAGGTTTCTGAAACTCTAAACATTTCTCAAGAATCTGCCTAAGTGAAAATATCTGATCCACATATCCTCTACCACTTCTGAATCCACATTGCTCATCACGCAATTGACTGTCAACCAGATTCTTAATTTTATTAAGCACAATCATGGGAAGAACTTTACCTGGAACAAAGAGTAGGCTGATACCCCTATAGTTATCACAAGAACTGCGATCACCTTTTTTGAAAATAGGGATAACAATAGCTCTGGTAAAATCCTTAGGAACTATGCCTTTATCATAAAATATATTCAAAATTTCAGTCATCCAAGTGGTAACCGAAACATTCCCAGCTCTAAGCATTTCAGTAGTAATTTCATCTACCCCTGGGGATTTATGAAGTTCAAGTTAAGAAATAGCCAAAATAACTTCAGACTGTGTTATAGGGCCAACATTAAAACCACCAATGCATCTATCATCATTGCAAACAATGGGAGTAGAACTAACTACATTGTTTAGAACACTGAAATGCTCAGCCCACCTAATCATGACAGAATCCTCCCCTTCTATAACCTTACCTTGTTCATCCTTCAATCCCTGTATACCTGTCCGTTTTCTACCACATAAAACATTAACTATCTGGTACAGCTCTCTGTTGTTCTGCTGCCTAACTGCTTCCTCAGCTTTGTCAGCCAAGCCATCAAGCCAAAGATTCTTATCAGTAGATAATTGATCCTTTACACGTTTATTAAGCTCTCTGTAATCCTTTCTATTAGGACTAGTAGGGTACTGATTAAGGACATTCCTGCAGTTCCTCCTTTCTGAAATAAACTCAAGTGCCTTATCACTCAAATAATTCTGCCTCCTCTGCTCCTTTTATCCTTAAAGAGTACTGTTATTATCCTTAAAGAGTACTGTTCCAAAAAAGCCTGTTTAAAACTGCCCCATTCTTCCTCAACTTCAATAGTAAGCCAACCATGACTGTCATAATGACTAAGTAACCTATCATGGTAAGCTTTAGCTATAACAAGATCTTTCAGAGCTTCAGTATTAAAGGTAAATTTTTTAACCCTAGCACAACACTTTTTAAGTTTAAGTTGCAAGACACTTTTAACAAGGTAATGGTCAGATCCAATTTCAGCTCCCCTATATGCCCTGGTATTCCTAACAGAACTAGTCCATTTGCTGTTAATTAATATGTAATCAATCATATTCTTATGCAGCCCATCAGGTGAAACCCAAGTGTATTTATGTATGTTGTGGTGTTTGTGTTAGTTATTCTGAAACCATTGAGTTTACTTACCTGTAGGAGATGTTGCCCATTGCCATTGCAGCTACCAATACCAAAAGGGCCTATCACTCCTCCCCAAAGGTCATAGTTAGTACCAACTTTGGCATTGAAGTCACCTAGAACAAGGGTAATATCTCCTTTCTTGACAATTCAAAAAATCCTGAAGTTGTCCGTAAAACCTATCCTTCTCATCCTCATCAGCATCCTCAGTGGGGACATAACAGCAGATAACATTCAAGGCTTTAATGCTTGTCTGAAATTTAGCTGTAAGAAACCTTTCATTAACGCACTCATATCCTAGAAGAGCATCACTAGCATGTCTGCTGAGCAGTAGACCCATGCCTTGGTGACGCTTTCCATCCTCCCTCCCTGTAAACAGAAATTTAAAGTTATTTTTAAATATCTCACCTTTACCTGTCCATCTGGTCTCTTGCAAGCCTAGAATATCTAGGTTATAGCACTGGAATTCCTGCGTGAGGACATCAAGAGAATAATCTCTATGTAATGTCCTCACATTCCATGCTCCTGCAGAGAGAAAATAATTAGTAGGATGTTTAAAGAAACTAGGTTTATTGAGATAGGTAGGTCCAACAATATCAAACAGCCCCCTGATCGCAGGCATGGGGCAAAGACCTGTTCCTCCTCTGCTAAAGGCTGAAGTCACCAATGCTGGTAGGAACTTCAGGCACCACTTTTTCAAGTGGACTTTTTCAAGAGCCATATGGCTTGCCTGAGACACATTACTCCAGTTTAGGCTTGACGATGCCCAACTAGCTAAGTAAGGTTCAGGTACCTGCGGTGGCCTCTGATTATGATTATACACCAGCTGATATAAGGTATCCCATTCCTCTGTTCACTTAGGTCTGGCAACCCAGAAGCAAACAGAAAACACAGCGGCAGATTCTCCCTCAACAGAGGCCCACCAGTGCAGCAAGTCCAGGATCAATAATCAAGCTCAAATCCATAAACAAGTCCAGTCTAATAGGTATAAATGGTCAGCACCAGGACCCTGTGAAGTTGACCACTCCTCAGCAGGGTTGAAAAAAAAAAAGTGGCCACAGATGACCAGATCAGTAGGCCATACTGAACTGGAAGCCCTCTCCTTCCGTTCCCTTCCAAAAGAGAATATTTCTTTTGACAGGTACTAACGGCCTGCACCACGAGAACGTGGGGTCGGATTTTTATTTTTTTTAAGCATATAACCACTTTTATGAATTTTTTCAAAACCAGAAATTTGAACCATAAGGGTTAAAGTATTTCCATGTTGACAACTTAATGAGGATTGTTTCTAATTACTTTTCACCAATAAAATTATTAACCTCATCTGGTGCACTCTATGTTTTCTTTAATTGTATGCTGAACCACAAGCTAGTGAAAGTGTCCTTATATATAAAAAAAAAACTTGCTCTTTCAAAATCAATAAGGGAAAGAGTTGGGTTACCTTATAAAGCAGCATTTTCTTCCACACAATAGGTTAAATAGCCAAGTCACAAGGACCCCAAGAGTTTACAGAAGGATAGGGAAGGGGATCCAAAGGACAGCGTGAGCCTCCCATTCATGCTATCCAGCATATTCTTTAACGTTTAAAGGGTATGGCTTTCCTGCACCATGAAGGCAGAGCTTTATGCCCCATTCGATTAATGATCACCTTTCCAAGTACATCAGTATCCCCTTTCTCACCAAGGGCATGGTGGGAATTAGCAGAAATAAACAATGAAATATGGTAATATTTTAAAAACAATAAGATGATGCTGATACAGGTGATAAACCTTAATAATGGCACAGGTGAGCACAAATGGCACAAGAACTGGAATCTCGGAACTACATTCAGGTTTACTTCGAGTGCATTGTTTTGCACACAGTGGGCTAAATGGCCAGGTCACAAGGAACCTAAGGGCTCAGAAAAGTTTAGGGGACCCATTGGACAGCTGTTAGGAGACACGCAGAGGCCTCCCACCAAGGAAATCTACACTGTTCTTTAAACCTTTTAACACCCAGAACTGCCCAAAAGAACGGCCTAAAACAATAAGATGATGCTGATACAGGTGATAAACCTTAATAATGGCACAGGTGAGCACAAATGGCACAAGAACTGGAATCTCGGAACTACATTCAGGTTTACTTCGAGTGCATTGTTTTGCACATAGTGGGCTAAATGGCCAGGTCACAAGGAACCTAAGGGCTCAGAAAAGTTTAGGGGACCCATTGGACAGCTGTTAGGAGACATGCAGAGGCCTCCCACCAAGGAAATCTACAGTGTTCTTTAAACCTTTTAACACCCAGAATGGCCCAAAACGCCCCCATTTTAAAATGTACTTGTCCAAATAGTGCTCTTCCTTTGTCTTTAATACCCTCTACTGAAATTTCCTGGGCATTAATGGGTTAATATGTAAAGGGTATGGCTCTTCTGTACATGAGGCCACAGCTGTACTTCCCATCCAATGAATGGTGGTATTTCCAAGCCCATCAGTGTTCTCCTTCTGACTGAAGGCAGGGTGGAGGATTTAGCAGAGATAAATCTCAATCTGGCACATGTGGGACTTCAACCTGGCAACTGCAGATTACAAGTCTGTCATGCTACAGATTAAGCCAATTCCACCTCTCTGGGAATTACAGATCAAGAGCCTGGGACACTATAGACTGAACCAACTCCACCGAATAAGAGAAAAAGATTCTATATTTGAGTTTTACATAATCACTGTTACAAATATCATGACAACAGATGAGCCACTTTTAAGCTACTATCTATCAATACCTTACATACTATAATGTGGATAAGTCGGCTTATATTAGTTGACAATACTTTTAACTTACTTAAAACTATGAGAGAATAAGTATATTTTACCATTGTTTATCCAGATTGTTGTTGTTAGTCCATGATAAATGTATTGTCAACTAATATAAGCTGAGGTCATCTGCTTTATAGTATGTAAGGTATTAATAGATAGTAGCTTTAAATCTTCGAGGTCCACTACTACTGTAAGCAGGACTGGTGAGACAGTAAATATGAAACTGGGCAACAAAAAATTTCAATCCCCTCCCTAATTTTTTTCTCAATTAAAAATTTTTCTTTTATATTAAAAAAAATTCTTGTTTATAAAGCAACCTAGTATTCAAGCACCCCTAGGCACAAAGAGTAATAGTGCACAATTATGTAGTGTATTCTTTTTTAAATTTAAATATTGAACATTTTCCTCCCTTTTTTTTTTGACTGTGGGAATGAATAAATTATACAAAATTATCAAAAGTATTGGGACATTTCCATGCTACATGAATGGAAAGCTGTATTGAAATTTCCCTTACCATGAAACATTTAAAAACAAGTATTGCTGTTCATGAGAACTTACCTTAAAAGCCATAACAAATTGTTTGCAAAAATAAATATACAATCAAACCCACTTATAATGAATTGCAGAGGCATCAGAAAAATTTCACTATAGCCATAAATTCTTTAGAACTACTGATTGGAAAGTTATCTATAGAAAGAAATATAGCATGAATTTTAGCCCCTAATAATACATACTAAGGGATAAATATAATAATATTACATACATACACAGATAAAAAAAAGGCTTTTTTTTCACTTGAAACAGTGGACCAATTAGTGGTAATTTTTAGTTCTGTCTCCTAAGAACATCAATAGAAGGGAACTTCTTCAACATCTGTGTATAAAGCTGATTTATTCTTCTTTCTTAAAGCAGCACCACTTGATTTTGCAAGCTCCGCCAACATTTGTTCTTTATTTATTGTTTTAAATTATAGATAAAGAATTTAGCAGAATTGCTTACATCTCAAATGGTAGCTAGGCATAAACTGAAAGGAGAGCTGTGTACCAATCCCCAGTGATGATGCACAGAACCAGCCAGGTCTAGCACTTAATGTCTGACCCTGCCTTCTTGGGGTGCAGGCCATTAGTACCTTTCAAAAGAGATACTCTCTTTTGGAAGGGAATGGAAAGGGAGGGCTGCCAGCTCAGTGTAGCCTACTGATCTGGCCATCTATGGCTACTTTTTCAACCCTGCTGAGAAGTGGTCAACTTCACAGGGTCCTGGAGTTGACCATTTATACCCATCAGACTGGAATGGTTAGAATGGATTTGAGCTTGATTATGGATCCTGGATTTGTTGCACTGATGGGCCTCCGCTGAGGGAGAATCTGCCACTGTGTCTTCTGTCTGCTTGTGGATTTCCAGCCCTAAGTAAACAGAGGTACAGGATACCTTATATCAGCTGGTGGATAATCTTGATCAGAGGCCATTGCAGGTTTAGGTTCCTTTGGCATTGGTTGTTCCAATGGCAATGGGGAATGTCTCCTACAGGTAAGTAAACTTAATGGTTTGCAAATAACTAACACATAATATAAACACCTGAACATTTACAAATATACATGGGTTTCACCTGATGAGTGCACAGGAATATGATAGATTATATTTTAATTACAGCAAATGAGTTAGTTCAGTTAGGAATACCAGATCATACAGGGGAGCCAAAATTGGGTCTGACCATTACCTGGTCAAAAGTGTTTTGCAGCTGAAGCTTACGAAATGTGATAAGGTTAAAAAAATTAGCTATAACACTGAATGCCTGAAAGATCCAGATACAGCCAAAACATACCATGATAGGCTACTTAGTTATTATGACAATCGTGGTTTGATTACTGCTGAAGATGAGGAAGAATGGGATTAGTTTAAATAGGCTTTTCTTGAAACCAACAGTACTCTTTTGGATAAAAGGGAACAGAGGAAACAAAATTATTTGAGTAATAAGGCTTTCTGAAAGAAGGAAGTGCAGGATTAAATGAATCAACACCCTACTAGTACTAATGGAAGACATTACAATGAGCTTAATAAACGTGTAAAGGATCAGTTAACAGCTGATAAGAATCTTTGGCTTCATAGCTTAGCTGACAAAGCTGAGGAAGCAGTTAGACAGCAAATCAGCTGGGGGTTGTACCAGATCATTTATGTTTTATGTGAGAAGAAACTGACACGTACACAGGGATAAACCTGGCATCACGGTTGAAGGTGAGGATTCTGCGATGGCTGGGTGAGCTGAACATTTCAGAGAAATTCTATAAAATGTGATTATTTCTACTCCCATTGTTTGTAATAAGGATAGATGCATTACTGACTTTATGATAGCCCTATATCACATTCCAAAGTCACTTTGGCTATCTCCAAATTAAAACTGCATATATCCCCAGTGTTGGATGAAATCACCATTGAAATGCTTAGAGTTGGGAACATTTGTGTTGTCACATGGCAGACTGAAATTTTCAATATTTTCTATGATAAAGGTGTTGTTCCTAAGGATTTTACTAGAGCTATTATTTTCTCAATTTTTAAAAAAGGTGATCGCAATTCTTGTGATAATTATAGGGGAATTAGTTTACTTTTTGTTCCAAGTACAGTACTTTGCATGATTGTACTTAATAGAATTAAGAATTTGGTTGATGGACAACTGTATGATGAACAGTGTGGATTCAGAAGTGGTAGAGGATATATTGATCAAATATTTTCACTTAGGTAGATTCTTGAGAAATGTTTCGAGTTTCAGAAACTTGTGGTTGCTAGCTTTATAGATTCCCAAAAGGCTTTTGACTCTGTTAATCGAAATAATTTGTGGTTGATTGATGGATCATATGGAATACCTGATAAGTTAGTTAGTGTAATGAAAGCTTTCTATAATAACACTGAGTCGTGTGTGAGAGCTAGTATGTCTTTCAGCGATTGATTTAGCTTTGCTAGTGGAGTTAGACAAGGGTGCATTTTGTCTCCTTTTCTATTTGGTTATTATGCTATCGAAATTCTTTGCAAGGGAAAGATTTTGGCCTTAAATGGTCTAGTTTTCAAAATTTCTGATTTAGATTATGCAGATGATTTGGCCTTGTTGGCTAATGATGTTGATGAGATGAATTCTTTCATTTGGGCTGTTTATGAGAATGGTAATAGGGTAGGTTTGGTGGTAAACAGAGAAAAAAGTAATGAAAATTGGTCAGGCAGATAGTGCTTTGGTTGCTTTGAATGGCTGCACTCTTGAGCAAGTGTCTCTGTTTAATTATCTTGGGAGTTGTGGCATGAGATTAACATGTGAATAGGGATTGCCTCTGGGATTTTAGGAATCTATGGAGAGTGTGGAGAAATAAGCGTATACACCTAAAGACTAAAATTAAGCTGTAGAATAATTTTGTACCTTCTAGGGTTAGTTATGGCAGTGAAACTAGGATGCTTTATAAACGATATTACAGGAAACTTGTTGCTTTGGATTTTAGATGCTCACGCAGTATTTTGGGTATTAGGTGGTTCAACTTTGTAAGTCATGAAGAGGTTAGGCAAAGGAGTCAGCAACCTCCTCTGAGCAGTATATTGTGCAGAGAGAGACTCCGTTGGTTTGGCCATGTTGTCAGTATGGATAATCATAGATTAGCGAATAGGATTATGAAGAGTGTGCTTAAACACCTCAGAAAGAGGAGGAGACCTAAGATGCAGTGGGCATACAACATGAAACAGGACCTTGTTAAAATTGGTGTGCAGTGGTGTGATGCAGCAGATGTAGCTTAGGACAGATATACTTGGAGAACTAAATTGTGCAGTCTGGTTGGTCCTCCATAGCCCATGGTTGCATGAGGATGATGATAATATGTAATAATAACTAATTCAACTTGTATAGGTTAAGAAACAGATGGTAGCCTCCTGTCAGACCATTGTGTTCTTTAGAATGCAACGGATGAAAATTTTTTGCACAGGACATACCATCTAATAGACAATGGCTTGCCTTCCCCAAACCTAATGATGTCCCTTTCTCACTGAAGGCAGGGTGGAAAGGGTAACAACAGATAAATCTCAATGCAAGCACAGTTAAGACTTCAATCTGGGAGTTGAAGATTACAAGTGTGTTGCATTACTGACTGAGTTAAATGCACCCCCCCCCCCCCCAACTAAAAGGTTACTTAATTGTCATTTTAGTTTCAGTATCATGCTATATACTTGTACTTTTCATAAATTTGTTCACTCGAATTTTTTCTTTTGCCTTTGTTCCCCTAAAGATACGAACTACTAGCCATTATAGAAATGGCATCATAGCTATGGGCAAAAAAATTAGAATATAGGATTAAAAATAAATATTTAATCACAATCTACACTGTTAAAATTCGAGTGGCCTTTCTGCTCTACAGCATTACATAGTTGTATTCTACAACACATACAAGCTTTAGCTTACTGCTATTAACACATATGCTTTTTTACTAAAGAAAATCTAAGTGTTATTTTCTGCTACTAATTTGAGAATTTTAAAGTTCTTACATACTCAGAAATAAGTTGCATTGAGTTGTTATATTGTACAGTAGATTTTTTGCAAAAGCTGTACACTCAACACTTTCTGTGGAAGTGTTGAGTTTCCAGAGACTTGTTGCTTAACTGCCAATGTTTCTTCTCATTACATAGACAGGATTGATATTCAAGCCCAATTTAAGTTTGCAACTTACTTTACAGTTTACCAGTAGCAGGATTTAATTTTAAAGCATTTCCAAACTTTAAAGGCACTTGAGTTAAAATACATTAAACTTTCAACTGAATGCATTTAAACCATTGTCCAAATTATATTGACAGTTAAAATCACCTATCTTTATGCTATGCATTTCAACATACTTCCTCCTATGTCGTCATCAGGCAACAGACTGACTGAAGTGAGTAGGATATATATAAGGCTGGCCTTCTAGTGGTGAGTGACGTTTTCCAGCCAGTAATTATGCATGAGAATGTTCCATGCTGCTGGCAGGGAGGTTACATCTGTATTGCAAACTTCATGATGTAAATTTATCACTAGGTTTTCCATAAAGTTTAATTGATATCTTGTAAGTGGAGAAGCAATTATTTTATAATTTAATTTATTTATAGCTAATTGATTTTGGATTATTGTTTGGGATAATGCCGTATGGCCTTTCTGCTGCTGAATGTCATGTTCATGTTCCATAATTCACTCTTCTATTGCCAAACTTGTATACTACAAGTATTGCATGACTACAAGAAACAAAGCACATTAGTAGTGTCTGATGAGTGTAAAGGTGTTGATATATGCAATGTGCAATCTTGTGAAGTGTATGTCTCCTAATAATATAAAGAGTTAATATAATGCTTGCCACCTCTCCTGGTTTCATACAAAGTCTTCAGATTTAGGAAAGTCATCTTCAGGTTGAGCGAGGAGTAACCAGGCTATTTATGACATGCTGCATAAGCATTTAAATTAGAACAATTACTAAAGACAGTTTTGCAGTAAACTAAATTTTGATATGAGTTCTCACAAATTTTTTGATTTAATTTTATTGAGCAGGTGCCTCCTGAAAAGTATTTTAGCCAACAAATAATACAGACCACAATAACTGTTAGTTGTATTACAAAACTTTATGCTTATTACTCTATAAAAAAACTTTTACTTTTATTAAAACTCTTTTATTTCGAAATAGTTAATCTTCATAAAAAGTAATTGAATAATTTAGCTACAAATAAAAATAATGAGAAATGGTGACTTTTCATTTAAAAATGGGAATGGCTATTAATAATATTTTGATTTGATGCTCCAATCAACTCATCTAACTTATTCAAATATCTCTGAGCCACCAGAATTTAAAAGGTGGCAGTTCTAGTCACTTTTTTTTCTCATTATCTAGAAAATGATCATATTTCAAATTTGGCACAGAGGTTATGAAGAGTATAATCATTGTGCATTATACTAATTTCAATAATGCACAATGCTAATTTCACTTCTCTTTTTGTTCATTGCAGTGTATGACCTTTAGATAGAAACTGTCTTGGTGTTAAGATAAATATTGAAAGATCAGTAATAGGCACTTTTTGACGTCGATCTCAATTTGAGGAAAAATTGTCTGAGCCAGGTGGGATATGAACTCATGACCTCCTGATAACATGTCAGGTGCTCTGGATCCCTGAGCTACTGGCCGCCGATCAAGATTTCCTCTAATTAACGCTATGAACATTCCCTTTATGTCACATGTAGGCTTGTTATAGGCAATTTTTAGCCCTAGCGGCTTTTTATTTTGTCAATAGATGGAAAGCATGCCTTACAAGTATGATAATGATAATAAATATTGAGATAAACTCAGATAAGCTCGACAGTTCAACATCCAGTAATAAATAGGCACTTTTTGACGTCGATTGCAATTTTAGAGGAAAAATTGTCTGAGCCGGGTGGGATACGAACCCACGACCTCCTGATAACATGTCAGGTGCTCTGGACTGCTGAGCTACTGGCTGCCGATCAAGATTTCCTCTAATTAACGCTATGAACATTCCCTTTATGTCGCATGTAGGTGTTTAGGCAATTTCAATCAAATCTTGATCGGTGGCCGGTAGCTCAGTGGTCCAGAGCACCTGACATGTTATCAGGAGGTCATGGGTTTGTATCCCACCCGGCTCAGACAATTTTTTCTCTAAAATTGAAATCGATGTCAAAAAGTGCCTATTTATTACTGGATGTCGAACTGTAAAGTTTATCTGAGTTTATCTCAATATTTATTATCATTAGCATACTTGTAAGACATGCTTTCCATCTACTGCCAAAATAAAAAGCCGCTAGGGCTAAAAATTGCCTAAAATAACGCCTACATGTGACATAAAGGGAATGTTCATAGCATTAATTAGAGGAAATCTTCATTGGTGACCGGTAGCTCAGCGGTCCAGAGCACCTGACATGTTATCAGAAGGTTGTGGGTTCGTATCCCACCTGGCTCAGACAATTTTTCCTCTAAAATTGAAATCGATGTCAAAAAGTGCCTATTTATATTGCTGGATGTTGAACTGTCGAGTTTATCTGAGTTTATCTCAATATTTATTATCAAAAAGTTCATTCTGCATGGTCATAAAGGCAGCATTGTTTAAAACAGTTGTATCTAGAGTTGCCACCTTTAAAAATCAAGCAACACAGAGGTATTTAAAACCTGCTGCTCTTAATTCAGAGATGCTTTAATAATTCACTGTCTCAGTGGCATTGCTTTGGTTCACAGTTATGCTGCAACTGTTGGGGTCTAGGTGTGAGTGGTGTCAGCTCTAACTGAGGCAATGGTCAGCAGTAATTTCTGTCTTAGTGGGGTCTGCCCTTATATCAGCCTGTACAAACTATGAGTAGTTTCTAGGACCTTTCTCTGTCCTAATTGTGCAAAAAAAAAAGTTAGACAAGCCAACAGGAGCAATAAATCTCAGGAAGGCATTATTAATGGAAATGCTCATTTTAAATAAACATCTATGCTTAGTTTTGTTTTGGAACTATGCAATTATTTGCAAGTAGACTAGCTAATAATAAAACGTTATAATCATAGCACCAAATTGTTTCTTGATTAACAAGCCTACAGGTCTGTAAATTCAGCTAACAATTATTCTAATACTTTTTCCCCCTGCTTAATCTATTGTCATAGACCAACCTGCTTAAAGCTCAATATAATCAAATTCTTGACAATTGTATCAAAATTTAGTTCAATGTGCAGCCTTCAGAAGCTACTGTCAGTTGATTTCTTCTAGAGAAAATTCTCCCATTATATATATTACATGTGGTAATTAGGAGGATTTTATCCATGTTTTATTTTTAAATCAATCTGCACTCAAGAAATCCACTTTACACTTTCAAGAGGAAAAAGTACTGAAAAACAATTCATATGCATATGTTATAACTGACTTACAGAATTAATTACTCAGCTAGGAACATGGAGATGATTTTGTATAATCTGGACACTGGGTTAAAACTTGAGGTGGGAGCTCTATGCAAAACTAAGAGAATTTGTGACTAACACCACAGATGATATACTGAAACCTGGAGACTTCAAGTCAAACTTGAAGAGGTTAGGTTGTTTTATCTCTGAATGGCCCTTTTTTGCACAACAGGTTAAATAACCAGGTCACTAGGAACCCTGGGATCAGAGAAGTTGGAGGAAAGGGACTCACTGGACAGCTGTTAGGAGACAAAGCCTCACATGAAGGCCATCCAGAATGTTCTTGAACATGAATGGGGTATGGCTCTCCTGCATAAGAGGCAATGATCTTATGTCTCATCTGACAGTGACTTTTTCAAGCCTATTAGTGTCCAATTTATGACCAAGGGCTGGCCTGGGAACTATAGATTAAGAGCCTGGTGTGTTACTTAGCCAACCCACTCACCTCTCTGAAAAGATTGCAACTCTAGTTGATTCTGAAGATGCTATTTTTGTTTTTAAGTGCAAAACAGAAGTTTGTTGTTTAGCAATATGTGATGTTATTGAAATATTGTCTTTAATGAGATTATTAGTTTTGCTGATTTAACTGTAGAAACATGCTTTTGTGTTTAGCAATATGCAAAGTTGCAGATTTTTTCCCCTTTGTATGTTTAATTTGGGTTATCTTCAGTGTGAAATAAAACTTTACATTAACTAATATGTATCTTCTAAATATGTCTCAAGGTGAAAGCTGGGTTTCTCTCAGTGCTGTTGGACAGAGTCCACAGTGAAACCAAATGGGTGGTTAAAGGCTGTACCCTCAACAATTTTTTAAAACCATGTAATTTTTGCAAATTTCATTTTTTATTGAATTTGCAATCAAAATTACACTGGAATACTTATTTGGTCTTCTCATCTATCATACAAACAGAGAAAAAAATTAAAATTTTTATGCCACAATTTCTGCATTTCTACATTAGTTTAAGTGACTTAAAAAAAAATACCCCCTCAAGCATCTGCTTGCCACAGAGGTCTGACAGGAGCCTGTCAGTTTATATGCCATAGTAGACGGTCTGAGAGGATGGCAGGCCCTCAACAGAAAAACGATACAAACAGCCATGCCTTACCTGGGGCTCGAACCCAGGTCCCTTAGATCAGTAGCCAAGCATGCTAACCGCTCGGCCATGGGAAGCTTAACTCATTTCTAAATCTTTTTGACACATATTTTGGATCAAGTTCTGAAGATTTTGATGATTTTTCCAGAAATATATGGTAACAAGATTATGAACAATTTTTTTTTATTGATTCCATATTTTACTGATTCACTTCCTCTGTGATTTTATGTCTTTTAGTAGTTTTTCTCTTATGATGTTTCCATTTGATTCATTTGAAATGAGAATTCATAATTGTACTTTTGAATATTTATAATTATCAAAATTTATTAATCTGTTTGCTCTTGCTGGCTAGTTAACTGTCACCATTTTTACTGGTCATTTTGGCAATGTAGAATATGCACATATGCACTAGATTTTATTAAAATTTAAAAAAATATGTAATTGTGTAGTCGTGAATCCTCATTTCATGTATTTTTGAATACCAGATGGCTGTTCACAGTCCTCTGCCAAGAGATACCACTGCTCAGAGAACATACAATATAGAAAAGTAATGTCAGAATAACTGTGGGTTGTTGGTGGTCTAAGGTTCTATGATTCATGTCTTTTGGATGGGTAATGTGAAATCACATGCCATGTGTGGGATTTGACATGGATGTGACATTTATGTTTGTATATTTTCTCATTCTTTGTTGGATAATTTGTGGGAATATATATTTTATGATAGGCTAAAAAGAGGTAATTAATACCTCTTCCCTTTTTTTTTTTGAAATATAGTTAAATAATAAGTTATTACAGATATTTAGGAATTGAAATTAATGCATTTTAGGAGTGTTGTCAAAAGTCTAGTGAACTGTTTTCTAATATTATGGTCATGTCATTTGAAAGTGGGAGTTATATAGCTTCTTATGGGTGGGGGGTATGTTTTACACAAGCTATTTGGATTGCAGGGGAGGGGGAGTGGTGAGAACTCTTTTAAATCATATATTTCTGTTTAGCAGGTGTTTTCTTGTGAGTATGGAAGTAAATAGCAAAAGATTCGAATGTAGGGAAATGAAGTGATAAAAATTAAAAAGTTTTTATGGGTGTTCAGGTTTTAGGAGAATAGTTTTTTGGGGGAAATATATTCTGAGGATTCTAATATAGTAGGGGCTGGGGGTGCATAAATGTTTGGTGAAAGAATGTTCAAATTTTTTTGTGTGGAATGAACGTGGTGTGTAATGAGCATGTGCATCTCATTATAGTAGTTTGAGGTGAATTGAGTGGATTATTGATTACTTTTTAATGTCATTAATTTATTGGGTATATTTGAAAGCATTTGGTGGCATTTTTTGAATAGAAAAATTTTATATGTTGTATATTTATTAGTGTGGAAAAGTGGCAATTCATAATGGATGCAGGAAGATTAAGGAGAAATTCAGGGGAGGGGTGTTTTGAGAAATATTAAGTATTTTTAATGGAAGGAGGGTGGTCTGTAGGTTTCTTTTTTTTGCTAGCCTAATTCAGTGTGCTTATGCATGTTCTTATTAACATTTCTGGTTATGAATATGAAATCTAATTAGTGTTGTGATAAATATTTTTTTTTATTTGTGACATATAGGACAGAGAAGAATCCTAGAAGCTACTCCTAGCTTTTACAGGCCTTCTCATACAAGGACATGCCCTACTACGACCGAAGTCACTGCTGACCACTGCCTTAGTTAGAGCTAACACAACACACAAAGTTTGCCCTGCTGGAACAGTCACTAGCTGCCTAACCACTATGCCAGTTAAGGCTATTATTATTATTTTACAGTTAAGGCTATTATTATTATTTTACAGTTAAGGCTAAATATTGCAGATTGGAATGATGATGGGTATATGGCTTTTTGTTTTGATGGTATTATTTAGTTCAGGGGGCATTTTTATAATCTATATAGATGATGCATATCCAATTTTCTCGTTTTTTTTAGTTGAATTATTTCTGATGAGCTTATTTAGTTCCAGGAGCATTTTTATAATGCAGATAGGTGCTTATTGTCTCTGATTTTCTTGTTTTTTTTTTTAGATGTGTTGCCTCTGATGAGATTATTTAATTCTGGGATCTTTTCTATAATGCGGTGTATTGTTTACAATTTTCTTGTTTTTTGATGTGTTGTCTCCGATGAAATTTAGTTCTGGGTGCTTTTTATAATGCAGATTGCAATGCATTGTTCCTAAATTTCTAGTTTTTAAGATTTGTCTCGGATTAGATTCATTCTGGTATTTTAGGTCAATTTTTGCATGTGCAACTTATTTAAGGAATTTAGTTTTTGGGAATGTATTTATAATGTTTTAAGCATTGGAAAAAGGTGGTGTGTATGGTGGGGGTGTAGCAATTTGCAGTATGAGGGGAAGGTAGTTGTATTTTCTTAATGTTGTTTCTATGTTAATGGTTTTTTTTATAATTTAATTTTTTAGTAATTAGCAGCTGTGAGGGATTATTTTCGGGAGGAGGGAGAATTTCGCAGATTTATTTGTTATGTTGTGTTTGTTTAAAATACAAATTACCATTACATGGTAACAATATATTGTGTTTGATGCAAACACAGATGATCATTAACATAACAATAAAACAATATTTTTTTTCTAGAAGCTGCTGTTTGGTTAGGGTCTGAGGATTGTCAGAATCATCAAAAAGTACCATTTTGTTATTTCGCATTAAAAAGAAACAAGGTGCCTGAAGACTGTAAAGGGCACTGCTACCATTTTGAATATTTATTATAATATATTTTTTAATTCATTAAATTGCTAGCTTGTTTTGTCTCATAACAGTCACCATTTTTATCCATGACTTTGAGCAGTGATGATTGAAATATGTACTGTGTTAACCCTTTGCACTCAAGAGGTGACTCTTAGTTTCCACTTGTTTCGCTGCAGCAACTTGAATGGCAACAATAACTGGTTTATAAACAAAGATCTTTGCATTTGAGAAGCGATCACCACTTGGTTTAATGCAGCAACTTGAATGGCAACTGATAGGCGACAATAACTGTTTTATAAACAGATATATTTCATCTTTACATTTTAGATGTGTAAATCTATTGTCTATGTGTACTTTAAAGTATAGCATTATGTTTAATAAAAATTATTTTAAACTTAGTCAGTTTTTAGTGGTTATAAAAATGGAGCCAAATGATGAAATTAGTAGCAGTGAAGATTTGATTTTATGTTGTTTATGTATGATTTACTTATATGTTAGCTGTAAAAAATTTTATCAACTTTTTAGCAAAAAAACTTTGAGTTGCTACTTCCCTATAGCGAATAAACCTTCGAGTGCAAAGGGTTAATAAGTTTATATTAAAATTTTATAAATATTTAATCTTACTATGAAGGTAAAAACACAGTGTGCTGAATTAAAGATTGATTAAGTTAACTTTATAAACACTATAGGTGCTGGACTAGCCATGTTATCGCAAAAAACAATTGGCTCATCTAGTATAAATCATAAAGTAAATTATATACGTAATAAAATTATATATATAATCATAAGTAAAATTGCTCATAAAATCTGCTGCCAGAACAGTGCCTGCCTGACAACGTGCCGAAGAGGACGGCATGAAATGCATCGCAATGACTGGTCACCAACATTTTGTATAGGGAACTGGCTCAGTGCACTAAGCTTAGAATGACACTCAGTGACTCATACCACAGAGGCAGCAAAGTGCAACATCACCACATGTAAGAACCCTATCACCAAGTGAGAGACAATACTGGACTGTGAAACCATCAGCTAATGAGAACAGCACACACCCCAGAATTGTCCTCCTTGACAACCAATGAAGCTACCTCTAGAAGAATGAAGAAAATGCAAGCATGACTATAATCTAAACTTCATTGTGCCAATCTACAGCCATCAATTACCCTATTTGTGTCAATAAGCAGATTGTTTGTTGTGATAACACGTGACTAATCTAGCACCTAGTATTTATAGAGTTAACTTTACCTTTAATTTAATCTTATATTCACGAATTCTCATTTCACATGAATCTGTCTGTTGCATTATAAAAGAGCCACCAAAAAAAGTAAAGTCACAAAAGAAAATGAATCAGTCAAGTGTGGAATCAAAAGCTAGATCATAATCTTGTTATAGTACATAGTTATCAGATAATTGCCAAAATTGATTTTGAATAATTGCATTTCTTATGTAAACATTTATACCAAATATTGTGGAAATCTGTATTCGGCTACAGTGCTTTGTAGGGTCCTTAGCAACCATGTTGCACTTTTCCCAGGAAAGCCAGAAAACCTGTAATGTTGAGTTGCTATAAGATATCCATCCACTTGTTCTAATGCTTATGAGTGATATACGGTGTTTAAAATAGTTCTCTCTAATGAGATCATTTGTTTTTGGGGCAGGGGCAGTCATAAGTCTCAAGCCTGGAGGGGGCCATTTAGAAGCATATGAAAGATTTTGCAGTTAAAAATGCCTTTTTTGGACTACAAAATCTTTTATATACCCCTACATATTCCTTCATATGAGACACTGAAGGAGAGAGGGGTTTGACTTCCCAGAAAAGGAATTGACTGGCTGTTGGAATGAAAAAATAAAACACCTGTGAGCCATTTGGAGGGGGCTGTGGCCCCCTCCTTATGACTGCTGCTGTTTTGGGGCTTTTCTTAAGTTGATTCTTTAGCGATGATTTAAGGAAATTTACTTTTGATGGATTTTTTTTTAAAGTGGGAAATGTTTCATTGTTTAGTGTTAACCATTGTTAATAATTTTTGGGGCTTCAGTGAGGAACAAGGATTCATTCCTTAGCAATAAGAGCTGTTAATGAAATCTAATTTTGATAATTTATTTCTGGGGCTTTTTTAAAGTGTGGAATGAGGGTTTATTCAGTAGTAATAAGAATTGTTAAATAATCTGATCAAAATTAGATTTCATTATTTTTAGGGCTTTTTTTTTTAAGTGTGAAATGAGGGGTCATTCTATAGCGATAAAATGTTGTTAATAAAAAAAACTTGTTTTGATGAGATTAGTTTCAACGCAGATGCAGAATGGACTACTTTTACCATTCGGACATTTTTTTAACATGGTGAAACAAAAACAAGATGGTGTTTGAGGAACCTACACTGCACTTCTGTCCTGTATTCAGTGGATACAATGACCTTCAGCATTCAATAAATTCTTGGAAAGGCATTTATTTGTTAATGGCAAGGTACCTTTTTTTCTTTTATACACCCAAGTTACAATAAAAAAAATAGTTTGCTGTCTGAAGCATTTATATTTGAGACTTTAAAATTGTGTCATAAGACCTCGTTTTTAAATTGTCTAGATCAGTGGTTCCCAACCTTTTATGTTTCATGTACCCCCTGGAAATGTGTATGTAACTGGCATATCCCTTGTATAGATAGATAAAACTATAATTATAATGTAACAATGGGAATAAAATAAAACATATATATACACTGCTCACAAAATTTAGGGGATATTTTATCACTTCATATTCATTTTGAAATATCCCCTAATTTTTGTGAGTAGTATACATACACACATTAAATTTTGTAATTAACTTACATCTAGCAACTTTTGAGCTCTCACAATGTAGCCCAAAAAATTTTACTGCGCACCCCACGTTGAGAACCTCTAGTAACAGGGCGTAGCCGAGTGCGTTAATGCGCTGTTACTGATCCCAAGGTAGCCGGTTCAAATCACCACGTGGGAAGAGATTTTTGAGCTGTCCTGTGGCAGAGTGGTTAGCACGCTTGGCTACTGATCTACGGGATCTAGGTTTGAGTCCCAGGTAAGGCATATATGTATGTATCGTTTTTCTGCCGAGGTCCTGCCATCCTCACAGATCTTCTATTATGGCATATAAACCGACAGGCTCCTGTGAGACCTCTGTAGCAAGCAACTGCTTGAGCGGGTATACATATTTTTTTAATTTTTAGTCTAGTAGTGATTTTCGCCTAGGTTCATTGTCGCCTAGGCAAGTGGGTTCCTACAGATGTCGGTGAATTTATGGCATCCCCAAAAAGTGCATTTTAGGGAAAAGACCACTAAATTTCGAAATAGATACTTAATCATATATTATTTCAAAGTTACACTATTTCTTAAGGATACATATTCCTAAAACTGTACCACCAAGAATAAGTCCAGTTAATATATTTCCTCTTCTTGTTTTTTTCAAAGCCATGACCCTCTCCAAATTTTCTTTCTCGATACGTTTCACTAAATCTATCTGCAACTGTTTCAAATCTTTTTCCATGTTTACTTTAGGCATAAAAGTTGAATGCGCATTGCGCTGCTCCATTTTCTACACAAATGTCAAGAATCAAAATTTCACTAGTGGAGTACACATCGTTTCATTAAACGGCAGATACGGTTTTAGCTTTTAGAAGCATATTAAGCCCATTAACCGTCCCGGACTGTAACCGAGCGTCGCCATATTGATCCTAAAAGTATGCACGGGTCTGTAAATGGTAGCTAGCACGGAGGTATGAATGAGAGGACACGCCCTAATGCGCTTTCCCTTCTTTCTTTCTTTTTTCTCGTGTCATAACCTTCGACAGGGAAAGCGCATCCTTCCTGACATCAAAGAGACAGGAAGGATGCGCTTTCCCTGTCGAAGGTTATGATGCTAACGCAGCAAGGCGGTAGCCATGTTGTTGCTTCCAAAACAAACCGTTTGCCGCTGCAATCAAGTCTACTTTTAACGTGCTGTACTCATTTTTACTGTGAGTTATATACGGGAAGATTATTTTTTTACGACTAAGAGAAAGCCTATTTAAGCTATTTGGAATTTATATTGTTTTTTTTTAATGCAATGAATATTTCCATACAGAATTACTGTATTGCAGAACTATTTATGTATTTCGTTGAATACGACAATAACAAACAATTAAAAGATTTTAAAAGTTTATTTATACTGCATTGATAACAGTAGAAAACATTTTATGGATAAAACATAAAAGTTATATGAAATAGCAGCATTTAAACCGCAAAAAATCACATTTGTAAGATTCAGAAAATAGCTATTTTATGTTAAAAATAAAATTCTGATTCCACAAAAATAAAAAAAATTGCCTAACACAACTAAATAAAGCCAATAGTGTAGGAGCCAAAATGGTAGTTTTTAAAAACACTTTAAACTTTGGTGGAGAAATTATGTATGACACACCTACATTAAAATGCTTTCCAGTGATTTTTCACAATAGTAAAGATTCAACTCCAAAAATACGTTAATAAGTTATGACACCCATTATTAAGACAATTATGAGTGTACTGAATTTTCATTTTGACTTCAAAGTCAACAGGTAGCTCTGGATTTACTATTTATTGATTAGTTAATTCCAATTTTTTTTTTGGATAATTTTTCGGTTAACTGTTTCCTTTTCTGAAAACAAAGTGCAGAAAGCGATGCAAATTAGCTTAAAATTATGATTTATAACATTTAGTTATAAGTTTTTAAATTTTAACTGCTGGAAGTCGCTTGTAACCTAGTTTGTATTACATCATTATTAAAAACCTTAATTTGCAGTTATACTATTCATATTCACTGTTCTGACTTGTATCATTATACTTGTATCATTATATAATTAATTAAACCTTATAAAAATGACAAACTGACCGAAGAAAGGCAATTCCTGGTATCTTTTTTGAAGGGCGATTCGTGCATCCAAAACGCTGAATAAATTAACATAACACAAATATCGTATAAAATCAATTTTTTATAGCGTAAGACACATTGTATTCCAACACTACTGATCAAAGTTTTGAATAGAACAACATGGCTGCCGCGCAGTCGCCGTAGCATGATCTTCAAGAGTTTAGGCCCCCCTCCTCCTTCCTCCATGGTTAATACCTTTCAAAACAGATACTCTCTCGTGGAAGTGAATGGAAGGGGAGGGTTGTCAGATTAGTGTGGCATACTGATCTGGACAAATATGGCTACTTCTTATTTTCTACTTTGCGGATGCATGATCAACCACACAGTGTTCTGGTGCTGACCATATAAACTTACTGTACTGAATTAAGGCTCTGAGCTTGATTATGGATCCTGAATTTGCTGCACTGGTGGGCTTCTGTTGAGGGAAAATCTGCTGCTTTGTTTTTGTTTGTTTATAGTGTGACAGCTCCAAGTGCATAGATTCATAGGATATGTTTTATCAGCGGATGGATAATCCTGAGCAGAAGTCATTACAGGCACCCAAACTCTAGTTTCTATGGGCATCGTAAAATTCTACATTGGAGGAAGTCTTCCAATGAAGATGGCTTCAGCTTTAGTGGTGGGGGAACGAGTCTTTGCCCCATGCTTGTGATTTGGAGGCCTTATGATATTGTCGACACTCTCTCTGTCAATAAACAGTTTCTTTAATCATCCCACTAACCATTTTCTCTCCATAGATAGTTGGAATGTGAGGACTCTGCACAGAGCCTATTCTCTTGATATCCTCACACAAGAATTCCACCATATAATTTAAATCTTCTCGGCTTACAAAATGGACAGATAAAGGTAAGATTCTTCAAAATTATCTTAAATTTTCTCTTTTCAGGGAGGGAAGATAATAAGCATCACCAAGGCGTGTATTTGCTTAGCAGACACGCCAATGATGCTCTTCTAGGCTATGAGTGCATTAATTAAAGGTTTCTTGTAGCAAAATTTCAGAATAAACATTAAAGACTTGAATTTTATCTGCTGTTATGCCCACTGAGGATGCCGATGAAGATGAGAAGGATAGGTTTTAAGGACAACTTCAGGATATTTTAAATTCTATCGAAAAAGGACTATTACCTTTGTTCTAGGTGACTTCAATGCCAAAGTTGGTACTGACTCTGACCTTGGGTGATAGGTACTTTCGGTATTGGTAGCTGCAATGACAATAGGCAACGTCTCCTACAGGTAAGTAAACTTCATGATTTGAGAATAACTAACACTTATTAGAAGCACCACGACATACATAGGTACACATGGATGTCATCAGATGGGCTGCACAAGAATATGATTGATTATATATTAATTAATAGCTAAATGGATAGTTCTGTTAGGAATACCAGATCGTATAGGGCAGCTGCAATTGGATCTGATCATTACCTTGTTAAAACTGTCTTGCAACTTAAACTTAACAATGCTGTGCTAAGGTTAAAAAATTTACCTTTAATACTGAAGCTCTGAAAGACCCAGTTATAGCTAAAGCTTACCATGTTAGGTTACTTAGTCATTATGACAGTGATGATGTGTATAGGTCAGTTAGCTGCTGATAAGAATCTTTGACTTGATAGCTTCGCTGAAAAAGACGAGGAAGCAGTTAGACAGCACAACAGTAGAGAGCTGTACCAAATAGTTAACGTTTTGTGTGGTAGAAAACGAACAGGTATACACGGAGTGAAGGATAAACAAGGTAAGGTTATAGAAGGTGAGGATTCTGTCATGGCTAGGTGGGCTGAGCATTTCAGTGATGTTCTAAACAATGTGGTTAGTTCTGCTCCCATTGTTTGTAATTATGATAGATGCATTGGTGGCTTTAATGTTGGCCCTATAACACAATCTGAAGTTATTTTAGGTGTTTCTAAACTGAAACTACGTAAATCCCCAGGGATAGATAAATTACTACTGAAATGCTTAGAGCTGGGAATGTTTTGGTTACCACTTGGATGACTGAAATTTTGAATATCTTTTATGATAAAAGCATGGTTCCAAAGGATTTTACCAGAGCTATTAGTATCGCTATTTTCAAAAAGGTGATCGCAGTTCTTGTGATACCTATATGGGTATCAGCCTACTTCCTGTTCCAGGTAAAGTTCTTTGCATGATTGTGCTTAATAGAATTAAGAATCTGGTTGACAGTCAATTGCGTGATGAGCAATGTGGATTCAGAAGTGGTAGGGGATGTGTACATCAGTTATTTTCACTTAGGCAGATTCTTAAGAAATGTTTAGAGCTTCAGAAACCTTTGGTTGCTATCTTTGTTGATTTCAAAACGGCTTTCGACTGTGTTGATCGTCATAATTTGTGGTTGATTGTGCGATCATATGGCATATCAGACAAGTTACTTAAAATAATGAAAGCTCTCTATTATAACACTGAGTCGTGTGTGGGAGGTGGTAAGGGTTTGTAGCAATTGGTTTAGCGTTGCTTTTGGTGTTCGACAAGAGTGTATTTTATTTCGTTCTCTCTTCAGTTTGAATTTTTTTTCTCTTTAGTTTACTGATTATGTTATTCGAAATTCTCTGTAAGGGGAAGATTTTGACCCCAAAAAAATGACCTCTGGCATGAAGAGTTGCAGGTGTGATTCCCGCCGCGTCAGCGATAATTTTTTTCAGAAGTTTTTAATAATTGTTGAAGTCTATTTCTACAGGTAAACTGTGTATTTACTATGGACGGATTTTTATAATAAACGCTTAAGCGTGATTGACCTCACCATTAACATTTAAATCAATAGCAACATTTGGAAAAGTTGCCTCTCCTGAAGTACTGATGCGTAGTTTAAGGTTAGAGCGCTCTGGCATGTATCTGAAGAGTTGCAAGTTCGATTCCTGTCGCGTCAGTGATAATTTTTTTCCAGAAGTTTTTAATAGATGCTTTAGATTCTAGATGCCTGTGCAGTATCTTGGGCATTAGGTGATTTAACTTTGTAAGTAATGATGAGGTTAGGCAAAGGAGTCGGCAACCTTTTTTAAGCAACACTATTTTGCAGAGAGAGCCTCTGTTGGTTTTTGGCCATGTTGCCCATATGGATAATTATAGATTAGCCAATAGGGTTATGAACAATGTGCCTAAAGGCCTCAGAAAGAGGGGGAGACCTAGGATACGGTGGGTAGACAATACCAAACAGAACTTTGTTAGAATTGGTGTGCAGTTGTTAGATTCAGCAGATATAGCTCAGGACAGATATGCTTGGAGAATTAAATTGTGCGGTCTGGTGAGACCTCCAAATCCCATGGCTGCTTGAAGATGAAGATGATGAGTATGCTTGCTGTCTGCATTAGGAGCGTTAGTGTCCATCACAGATATGTGAATCTCCATAGACCAGTCATGAAGGATGGAAGGAAGAGGAGACGCCCTACGCACTTAAAGTTGATACTAGAGCAACTGTGTGGCAGCCATGTTGTTCTTTTCAAAACATTAGCTATAGCTGTAGTAATAAAACAATTTTTGCTCTGGAAAAAGCCGACAATTCGCGATTTTTATATTATGGCTTCTTGTTCAACATTATCCTGTACAAATCGCGCTTCAAAACAGATATCGAAAATTATATTTCGCTAGTAAATTTATCAAACTAATCAAAGTAAAATAAATCGTAAAACGTGGACACATCTTTCTGTTGATTTATGCGGTTATGAAATATGAGTTTTAATTCCATTTAGAAACCTTCCTGAATTTAAGCAGATTTTTCTGATTTCTTTAAGTTTAATGCACTAATGAATCAATGATTAAATATGAACACGATTTTTATAATATTAATATTAGTTTTTATTTTAAATTTAAAGAGATGCTGGATTTCAAGAATGAAGATATCTTTTTCTCATTAAATGACATGTATGTATAGAAATACTTTAGTAAACAATTTCGTTTGATAACTGAAATTTTTGTTCAGGTTCTTTATTAAAGCAAATATATTTGCTTTAAGCAAGAAATTATAATATTCCATTAAAGATATTTTCACGTGAATCTGGAATTTTAGACTGCATTTTTATACAAATTCGCAGAGGATTTCGCCTTTTATTTCAGCCCTGAGCGCCACTTTTTTTGCACACAATAGGGATAAATTGCTAAGTCACAAGAACATCAAGGGCTCAGAGAAGATTGGCTAAGGTGATTCACTGGGTTAGGCCACAACTCCATCTGTTAGGGGACAGATGGAAGCTTCCCATCAAGACAATCCGGCGTTTCGCTTAACGTGCACAGGATGCGGCGGCACTTTTCCCACACAGAATCTGGTTTAATGTACCATCTGATAAATGGCAATTCTTCCAGTACATACAGGCAATTTAATGATGAATGGACTCAAATTTCGCACCGGAAACAAATAAAAAAAAAAAGTTAGTTTCAGTTATTTTTAGTTATTGTTACTAAGAACCTAATGCAGCTTATTAAAAAAAAAGTGTTAATTACCTTTGTTTCATTCTGCAAATAATTTGGATACAGATTTTAATTTCACTAATTTTTATCACAAAATTGGCAATGCTTTGAAAATTTTATTAAATTTGAAAAAAAAATGTGTATTTTAAAAATTTTGTTTCTTTTATATTTATATTATTGAATTATCCACATGATTTATGTATTTCGCTTTGTCAGCTGAATGTAAATATAAAGAAAAATTCAATCATTGTAAAAAAAGAAACAATTTTCTGGTTCGAGTCCTAAATGTTCCAGCATTGAAATTCATATCTGCTGACCCGAAAGCTGCCGTCAGCAAGAAAGCGGACACCAATGGGCTCAGAAAGGTTATCATCCATCATATGGGACATTAAGCCATATCCCATGTAAGGAGCGCAATACACTGTGTACATTAGAGAACACACTGAATGGCCTTGAAGAGAGGGCGCCATCTGTCTTACAACAGCTGTGCAGTGGGTTCCCCCCCCCCATCCTCCTCTGAGCCATTGGTGTCCTTGTGACCTGGCCATTTAACTCATTGTAAAAAAATAGATGTTAGTCAGGTGTGAAACGCCTCAATGGCTCTGCTGCATATGAGATCATGGCTCAAAGTCCTAGACGATGGACGGCATTTTTAGGGCTGGTTCAAGCTATCAGTGCCCCTTTTCTCACTGAGGATACGTTGAGGTTTTAGAATAGATAAATGTCAAAGTTAGCACCGTTGCGACATACAAATAGATATTTCAGCAAGATCAAAATTGTATTAATAAACAGTGAGTGTCAGAGTTGTTTAACATGCTCTTTTCAGTTTGTTTCTCTGCGATAGGAAAGATCTGAGGAAACAGATTTTGTTGCATGCAATGCTGAAATATTTTTTACTCTATCCCCACCAAAGATTAAATTACATAAAATTTCCTAGATTCCTATTTCCTAAATTTATTATTGCTACTGTTATGATTTCTAGATATTGGTTTTAATCTCATTAAATGCAATTTTTCTTTCGTAAAATAAAAAAAAAAGTTTTGTTAACATAGGAAACAGCATGTTGCATTGTGATTTTTGAAATTTCAGTTCCGCCATTGTATATTGCCAGACCCGTAATTAAAAAAAATATAGGGAAGGGCGCAAGTGCCGCAGTCGACCGGTAAAGCAGGTAAAAAGAGGGCGTTAATAGACTGGATTCCATTGCATCATAACATTTTCCTCTCTGTTTTATCTTTAAAAAAAAGGAATGTTTAAACATTTCTTGAAAAGTTCATGAAATATGCATAAGTTTAAAAAATTTTTGCCTCCGTAACCTTTATCCTCTAGATCCGGCCCTGTATAATACTTAGAATATGAAGAGAGTAGACGGAGCTTCGCTGTAGTAACGCCGTGCCGATATCGGAAACTCGTTTGGCACGTGACAGTTGGCAAGAGATAATCACCACATAGCTTATTGCAAGGGGTTTGCTTTTGTTTCTCGATTTTCAGTGCCAAATTATTATGATAAGTGTTATGATATGAACTTATTGGAAAGTAAAATGCGCTCAATATATCGGATTAAATCATTATTCAAAATGCAAAGCAAGAAACGACCTCTTAATAACGTTTACAATAAATGGTCATCGAATTCTGACTATTCCAGTTCATGCCATATGAAGAGGAAAGAAATTTTAAATTGCTTTAACTTCTAAAATACGCTTTTTATGAAAAAATGTGATTGAAAGTATTTTCAAGATCTAAATCAAGTATATTTAAATCTCGATTTTCAAAAGCATGCGTTAGTATTTAAAAAGTTATGGAAACAGGAACATTTGGCAAGTTACCCGTTTTGCAAAAAAAAATTACATAATAAATTTAGTATAGGGGTTATTACCCTCGTTTTAACTTGCTTTGAATAATTTATCAGAGCAATTAAATTGATATTGTTGCTGTTAAACATTCCAAGTTCTGTAACTCTAGAAATACTTAATTTGTTGAAAAGCGAGCTTTAAATACATAGATTTGACTGGAACTGTAAATTATTTTGGATCACATTTTTTCATAAATATTTTATTTTAGAACCAATAGCTATTCGAAATTTCTCTCCCATTCACATAATATACAATAAGGTATCACAATTTAAGGGTTTAGTGAGTGTGATAGTCTATAAACAAATTACTCCGTATGCTTTCTTTCCCCGTAAAAAAGGGGTTATGCGTCAAATGAAAGCTCGTGACATGGAGACGTCACAGGTTTTTAAATCCTTCCACCCCCTTTTCCGAAAAAAAGAGGATGAAAATATGTGAAAGATTGTTCTACTCAGGGTCGGAGCTAGGGGGGAGCAAAGGGCCATAGCCTACCCCCCCCCCCTTTCAGAATGCCTAGTAAGGGTAAAAGAGGCAAAAAATTATTCAACTTATTTTTTTCATGCATTTTTGAAGAAATTTTTTAAAGACCTGTAGTCTCATGGCCGAGTGGTTAGCGCGCTTGACTACTGATCTAAGGGACCTGGGTTCGAGTACCGGGTAAGGCATGGATGGATGATGTGTCGCTTTTTCTGCTGAGGTCCTGCCATGGTCTCAGACCTTCTACTATGGCATATAAACTGATAGGCCCCTATCGGATCTCTGTGGCAAGCAGCTGCTTGAGAGGGTATTATTTATTATTAAAGTGGAGGGCGAAACGTTATACTGCAATGGAAATCCAATCTCTTGGCCCCCTGTTTACATTTTTCTGCCTTAATTTTTGTTCCTCGCCCACCGCCAGACCCTAGAATATTTTTTTTCTAGATTCGGTCCTGGTGAAGTGTTGAATGTTGTCGGTCATAAAAATATACCTTCCCTCTTGCTTTCTTTCGTCCTAAAAAAAAAGGATATTTGATGAAAGTTACTATATCTTTCGACAGAAAAGGCTCACGTTTACGAGTTGGGTGTCAAATGAAAGTACATATGAGGACTGTCATGGCCCCCACTATTTCTCCCCTCCTCCAAAAGGGAACGGAAATTTCGCGGAAGGTTGATCTTAAAGAGTTATACCTCAAATTAAAGCTTGTGACGTCTTCAATGTCTTGGGCTCCTTCAAAGGTGACACCAAATAAAGAGGAAGAAAAATGCGGTCCTTGTTTATGAGTATTATGTTTAGGATTTGCTTGATCCGCAAGATTTATCAAAGGAGGAACAATTGCATTTCACAGGTGAATAAAGCAATTTTAACCTAGATCGATATGTCAGTTATTTATGACCGTATATATATAACTGAAAACTCCATACATAAAAAGAAAGTTTCTGAAGATAGGTTTTTAACAAGAAAGAAAAAAATAAAAAAGTTATCTTTTTACATGCACTAGAAAAAGCAAAAAATAAACTTAAAACATTCCGATGGTGCACAGGGACGTACCCGGTATGGAGCCTCCCCCCGAAAAAATCATTTTTAATCTTTCCTGTCTGGTGGAATATTTTAGTAATGGGAGACCCTACTCAAGTCGTATTCTCCTCCCCCTTCCTCCCCCCCGACACTAAATCCTGAGTAATAAGAAGAATGTCGCCGATTTACCAATGCAAGAAGACTGCCAGCGCCCTATCTTCCATTGAAGCGAATACGAATTCAGCAACTGATTGCACCATCGATATGTTTTTGGTTCATTTTCTACTTTTAGAAAAAAAATATAGGAATTTAACAATTTTTTTCAATTTATTTATATTAGCAGAAAGGAGAAAAATTCGTAAGCCTATGCTCCAATAAAAATAGTGCACAGTTAATAAAATAAATATAATATTACTTTACTCCAATGATAGAACGCGTGCAATAACATTTACAGACAATTCCAAACCCTGTTTAACAGAAATAAAAATTCAACCTGAAAAATAATGCTGGGCGGTAAATGTTAGATGTTTATGAGAAGCCGATTAGAATGATCAGAAGTATAAATAATAGAAAATAATTCAGTAGTCAATATTTTCATGTTTACTGAAATCCGTAAGCATGTTAAAAGTAACGTTAAATTGTTAGATGCAAGTAAAGCAAAATGTCTTAATTTTTATTTTAAGTAAGTAATTTAACAATAGCCGTCATAAATAATAGACATTACGATCTAAGTCGAAATTACTTTATTCATCTGTGAAATGTAATAGTTCCTCCTTTGATAAATCTTGCGGAACAAGCAAATCCACGGCACTTGGTAGCACCATGGTGGTAGGAAGAGGGGGAGGCGCGCTTACTATGTCTTAGCATAGGTCGCTGGTGTAGCCCCGCAGAAAGGCGGTAGCCATGTTGTTGCTACTCAGAAAGCGCACGCTGTACGTCAGTTGCAGTTTTATCCAATGCTTTATACGAATACTGCTCAATAAAATCGCAATTGTTTCATGTACAAAAAAGGAATTATTTCGCTGAATATTGCTAAATCGAATTTTTTGGGGAAGGTCAAGAGATGTTTAATATATATATAAATACTTTTTTCCGCTTCAGTTTTGCGTTTGTTTACGTTTTTACACACAGTTGTTTAATCCCATTTAAAGTTAGCAATAACAAATTGCATATGAAATGAAAGCTACACTATATTTTTCATAAAATAGGGATTGATTGTAGAACTACATATATCCAGTGCAGGGTGAGATCTAAACTCCCCCCCCCCCCAACTTTCAGAATGCTAATAAGGGTAATAAATAATAAATAAATAAATACCTCCTCAAGCAGCTGCTTGCCACAGAGGTCTGACAGGAGTCTGTCAGTTTAATACGCCATAGTAGAGGGATCCATGAGGATGGCGGGTCCTCAGCAGATTTTTTGCTAAAAATTATTAAACTTATTTATATTTCATGTTAATGAAAAATAAATTTATTCTTCACTTTTTAAAAACATGTAAAACAGAGGGGAAAATGTTATACTGCATTGAAAATGGTAACTTCACCCCTCCGCCCCCCTCTCGATTTTTCTGCTGGATACGGCTCTGATTCAGTGGAACTTTGGGACGAAATTCCCCTTCCCAAAGAAAAAGTTTAAAATGAAAATTCTTGAAAATATCAATACCTTAACTTTTATATATAAAAGTTTCTAATATACCAAATGAAAGGTTAATATAGTGCCTGATATAGAATATATTAAATTCCCCTCCCTTGCATAATATTTCAAAGTTGTATCATTGCTTAATCAAGTTTCTCAAGTTCAGAGTAAACTGTGATAAGTCAAATCTCTTATATAAAAAAAAATGTAAATATTAACAAAAAAAAACCCCTCTTTGGAATAAAAAGAAGGAACTTCGTGTGAAATATCCAGACTTTAATAAAGGTTTAAATACTGAATATTGTTTAAAATTAAAAAAATTTAAATAGTTTTGATTATGATTATTTATTTCCAGACATATTCTTCTATTAAATTGCATGAATATCGTTGAAAATGGAGTTTTAAGTAGATTTGATTATGATGTTCAATTTCCCTTCTGTCGTATTTTTCCATTAAATGCATATTTTAATAGTTAGAGCACTTCACAGTTAGATTTTCATCGACATGGAACATAATTTATCGTGAAATATTCTAGCGTCCATAATTCTTTAAATACTTAACGAATATTGTTTAAAATCGAGATTTAAATATATTTAATTATGATCTTTAATTTATCTTTAGTCACATTTTTCCATTAAATGCATATTTTAGAAATTTTAGAGCTTCGAAAATAGATTCTCATTAACGTAACAGAGAAATTATCTAATGTTTAGGTAAGGTATATCAAAATCATAAGAAATGACGAATGATATGAGTATTACATTCTCCCCTGTTTGTTGGTTTTTTTTCTTTCTACGAATTTATAAGAACACTTTATTTCATCAGTTTACATTAAAAACACTGAGAAAATTTCGCAACCCTTCCTACCGCCTTTCGCGACTCTATTTTTTCGTGTACAAATACTACAAGTTAAAAACGTAGCATTTATGCAAAGGAAAACAATATTTTATGTCTTTAATAATGAATGTCACAATATGATACAGAGTTGAGAATCATTTGATGCAATTTTATAATGACAACTGAAAAATCCTCTACTTGGTTTAAATACTATGTGCTATGAAAAGAATCGATTCTCCCTCAACCCTGAAAGTCGAGTTTGAATGACCAAATCCCTTTCATATATTGAACCAAGCGATGGTGATTCTGAAGGACATCATTGGAGGTAGATCTCTTAAGTAAGGAACTTCCTGTTTAGAACAATAAATCCTGAAGGTGTCCAAATGATTATCGTGAGCAGACCCAAATACATCTCTGCGTGGTATTTTCACCTTGGATTTGATTGTATTTATGGTAAATAGAAACTTGATATTTTACTCTAGTCATGCAACAATGTTACCCTAGATATCCAACAATGTGCCGTATCATTTCTTGTGGTTTATGTTAATGTCTTCAAAGACTGTAATTGGAAATGTAGATAGGGATATGCTTAAGTATGCATTTATGAAAATGCTTGTTAGGAATGAATCAAAGAGCATTTCATTCTGATCTAAATATCTTATTCTGTAAGGTTCGGAGATTGTCCAGGTCGAATTTGATGGGACATGAGAAGTCTCAACACCTTACTTGCAACAGAAATTTTGTACAAGGAAAAGATTCAGAATTACACTGCTCGACATAGAAAATGCCACCCCATGAAGAGATGCACGAAATGAGACGAAACTTACCACACATGTAGACAAATAGGTGGGAAAGAAGTGATTTAATTTCTCAGGGATTTCATCAATGCAATGGGCGAGGAGACAGTATAATGTGGCCTGAGTCAGTAGGTCGTATGACCCCCATGCTGGGTTATACATTCGGCAACACTGCGTGGCATCGAGTGGAAATAGATGGTGTGCTGAAGTATCGCAGACCATATGTCATTGACCTGTGTCCATAATTCATCGACATTGCCAGGGAGTCGTGCAGAGGCATGAAGTCGTCTGCCAATGACGTCCCACGTGTTCTCTATTGGAGAGAAGTCTCGGGATCACAGAGGCCAAGGCAGCACTTGGACGCCTTGTGGGCACTGCCTGCTGATGTTGCCAGTGTGGTGATGGCTGTTATCGTGTTGAAACTTGGCTTCAGGGATACCAGGGAGATTCAGCAGCTAAACGGGCTGCAGCAAGTTGATGTACCGTCGTGCTGTCATTTTGCCCACTGTGCATACGAGCCATGAATGACTGTTGAAACTGATATCGCCCCAAACCATGACACCAGGCTGAGGAGCTGTGTGATGCTTATGGATAGCAGCAAGATCAGCCTGGTGACCAGGTCATCTCCAGACTCTCAATCGGCGATCTTCAGCTCTGAGGCAGAAGCGAGACTCATTGCTGAATATAACATGCTTCCATTTGTTCTGCCATGCATGTTTGGTATGGCACTACTAACTTTGCATGATGATGTGCTGCAGTGAGTGGCAGTCGTCACAATGGCTGGTGAGAGCCAAACCTGCCTCACCCATTCTGCGATTCACAGTCCATGTCGACACGAGGATGTTCGTAGATGCCTGTACATTGTGTCGAATGTCATCTGATATGATTGTGAGGATCCTATGGTTTGCTATCGAGTGTGGCATTAGGACGTCCACCTATGTGTACCAGTCACACTATAGTGACACATATTACCTTCCTCCAACAACTGTTGCCAAATTCAACTGACAGTTGTTGCATCCCAATGTGTTTCCGTTGCGATGCGACGCAGGAACCAACCACATAGACTAATGATGAAGCCTCTGGTAAAGTCTCTGGTAAAGGTGTCCGTGTGATGGTAGGATTACCGATGACGTCGCCCAGGCATTTTCACTCCTTACACGTGCTTTCGCCACCGAGATCTCTCTGACGCAGTGATCCACACGCTCAGGTGAGTATGACCGAACTTAGCTACGCCGAGCTGTTTTGCCCAGTTATCTCCCTCACCTATCATGTGATTGGTTCGCAACTGCATTGATTTCGATAACCCGACTGTCGACACATACCCACCTATTTGCGTGGCGCTACGACAAATACCTCCAGGTGTGACATTTTCTATGTCGAGCAGTGTAGTTTAGAACACAGAGAGATATTTTGTTCAGTATCGTTCTCATTGGTTTATTAAAAAGCACGCCATAAGCGTGACTAGCGATGCTTCAAAGAAAGGAAAACGCTTCTTTTGCCGTACGAAAAAGAGAGAAAGATAAAAAATCCTTCTCGTAGCTTTTCTTGTATCATTCTGCCATCTATTGGAATATTTTCAAACCTCTTAGTAGATAAAATAAATACTGAATCGATTCTTTCAACTCGACAAATCGAGGCATTTTGGCACCGGATAAAATCGCGCGACGAATAATGTATAAACAATTTGTTTCTAAAAATTTTTATACATTGCATAGTTATTGTGTTCATTTAAACACAAATGTAAACTAGAAGTTGGAAATCACATGAGTTATAACTCACTTGTGATGAAAGTAATTTAAATTATTATACGATTATTTCTATGTTAATATGAATACTACAAAGGTTAAGGGAAGCAACAATAAAAGAAAAACAACAAAAGAATCAATAATCCTTTTAACATTTTCAATAATATTAAGATTGCTGGGTTGTTTTACCTCTGAGCGGCACTTTTTTGGCACACCATGGCCAGGTCACATGGACCCCGAAGGCTCAGAGAGGGTTTGGGAGAGGACCCACTGGAAGAGCAGTTGGGAGGCAGATGGTAGCCTCTCGTCAAAGCCATCCAGCGTGTTCTTTAACGTGCACAGCGTATGGCTCTCACGCACACGGGGTCACGGCTTAACGTCCCATCCGACGGACAGCGGCTTTCCAAGCCCATCGATGTCCCTTACTGACCGTGGGCAGGGCGGAGAATTTTGTGGAGATAAATCTCAACACTGACCCAGCTGGGACTCGAACCTGGGAACTACAGATTACGAGCCTGGCGCGCTACCAACTGAACCATCCCCGCCCCCAATAATATCAAGCCAATCACAGATATATTTTAAAATTCTATTTCTATTCTTTTCTCTTTTGATAAAATTAGGTACAGAATTTGAATTTTAGAAACGAAATATATGCAATGTTTTTTGTAAAATCGTTTTTGTTGGTTTATCCAAAATCACCATACAATAAAAATGAAAAAAAATTATAAATTTATTTAACATTTTTTTATTAATCTTTTTATTATTTAATGCTTATAATTTAAATTCATGAAAATAGAAAAAAAAACTGATTTCTGAATTAAAGAACTCAAAATACACGAAACTAAAAATTTTCAATTTTGTCACAAAAACTGATCTATAAGTCATTAATAAGCCTATGGATTGAAATTTAATGAAAGTTTCACCCCAGTTAAGGAGATAACCGTTATTTTTAGCATCGTAAATTATAAAGAAATCTGGAATTGAGTGTTTCCCGTGACGTGTTTTTTAAGCAGATGAAACCCTTTGTTCCATGGATTTTTTTTCGGAAGTGCAGCAGATGCAGTTGATGTTTTAGTAGCCGAACTGCCCTTGAATGCCCTTCAGACAGAATAGCGCCGAATATTCGTGACGAGAGTTTTGAATTCTTTATGCGCAGAGCGAGAATTCCGTGTTTGCTGGAGGTTCGTTGCTAAGGAGACGGGTGACAACGAACAACTGACACACGAAGTATTCCGATTACTGTTCTCGGTAGATGATTCATTTGATGATCTAAGGATGAAAAAAAAATCATTCAGCGAGAAAGATCATTTTCGGGCCAGCGACATGGAATACAAAATAAACAGATTTCTCGGATCATTGTGTGAATCGATTTTAGTTTTTCCATTTCAGAAAACTTTTTTTCTCTTTCCCTCTTTTCCCGTCTCCTCGGTTTCTAATCTGGCAAATTTAACGTATTGCAAATAAAAAGGAAAGTTATATTTCCAAAATGATGATGTTTCAGTATCTGAGGATTAATGGAGATTTTTACTCTTTACCAGGACTGGATTTGCGAGGGGGGAGGGCGGATCAGAGTGGCCATGGCCCCTCTTCCAAGATGCTAGTGAGGTTAATAGACGCAAAACATTATAAAATGCAAAATTTGCATTTCGCACATTTTTCAAGAATTTTTCAAAACGCCAGGGAGAATTTTATCCTGCACTGGAAATCCAGTCTTTGGTCCTCACTTCTCTGGATTTTCTTCTAGATCAGAGCTTGCTGGTGGCAATTATTCTTCTTCATTTGTAAACTTCTTTATTTATTCCGTGTCTCCAGTCGCTGAGTCGCACACGGGTTTCTGGGCTCGGTTTCTCTCTCTTTTTTTAACTAATTTTAGTAACTTCCAGTCTTTAAAGTTGTGATTTTTTTAACTCATGAAACTTCGCATTCTAGTCTTTAATCAGAGAAAAGAAAGAAAAAATTTTAATCAAGAAAAAATTAATGTTGTTTCGAAATATTTTACCTTTCCCTGTCCATTTCGACTCTTGCAAGCCCAAAGGGATCATCCAGAGAATAATCTCTGCTACCAATCTTCCCATTCCAAATTGCTGTGGAGAGAAATATTTGGGTCTCTTTTTGATATCCTGGTTTAATGAGAGAGGTAATGGCCAATATCAAACATTCCCCTCGTCAGAAGTATTCATTTCACATATCTCTTGTTACTTTCGGCAATTGCGTTCTGGATATATATATAGCGAAAAAATAGTTTTTTATATTTCCTCTTTTTTAGGGGGGAAAGAAGCATGGAGTCAATTTACTTTAGGTTACGTTGGGTTGGGTTGTTTTACCTCTGAGCGGCACTTTTTTGCCCACCATGGGCTAAATGGCCAGGTCACATGGACCCCGAAGGCTCAGAGAAGGTTGGGGGAGGGGACCCACTGGAACAGCTGTTGGGAGACAGATGGTAGCCTCCCGTCAAGGCCACCCAGCGTGTTCTTTAACGTGCACAGGGTATGGCTCTCCCGCACACGGGACCACGACTTAACGTCCCATCCGACGGACGGCGGCCTTTCCAAGCCCATCGTGTCCCCTACTGACCGTGGGCAGGGCGGGGAATTTTGCGGAGATAAATCTCAACGCTGACCCAGCTGGGACTCGAACCTGGGAACTACAGATTACGAGCCTGGTGCGCTACCGACTGAGCCACACCCGCCTCCACTTTAGGTTACGACATTCCCTGCGTCACAAGCTTTCATTTGACATCTGAATCATTAAGTTTCACCATTGCATTCGTAAAATATGGTGGAACAACGTTTTGTCAAATCCACAAACCAACAAACAGACAATCTGACGAACCGACAAATATCAAAGCCAAAAGCAATAGGAAGAGAGGTTAGAAGTGTGAGATATTTCTGAAGTCGAAGGTATTATACAAAGCTCTCTTGGAGCTTTCGTGGAGAGTTTATGCGACAGTGCCCTGTCTACCTCTCTTCCTGCTGCCCTTGGCTTTGGCATTTGTCTGTTGCTCGGTTAACGGATTTGACAAAACGTTGTTCCATCATATCTTACGAATGCGATGGAGAAACTCATTGATTGATGTGCCAAATGAAAGCTTCTGAGGCGGGGAGGATCATAGGCTATAAAAAGGTTAACTTATCGTGCTTTCTTCCCCTAAAAAAAGGGGGAAATATTAAATCTATTGTTTCCCTATATCTCCTGAACGCGAATGGCGAAAGTAACAAGCTATACGTCAAAAGAAAATTTTCACGCGGGCAGTATCATAACCGATGAAAAATACCCCCCATGCTTTCTTTCCCCCTAAAAATATGGAAAATATGAAAATGATTGTTCCCCTATATCTTCTGAACTCGAGTGCGGAGAGTAACAATAAATGTTTCCAATGAAAGCTTCTGACGCGGGGGTGTCAAGTCTTATTTTGATTTATGATCTTTGGGAGGGGGATTAAAAATCGTTTTCAATAAATTTTTGCATTTGCATTTTTTCCTTATAACAATTTTATTAAGAAATGCATAAAAGAGTGTTGAAAATTTACGTTTTTTTCTGTTGCCCTTGTTATAAGTAAATAATTTCCTTATGTTGCCTACTGCTATTTAGTGTTAAATAAAATAAAAAAAAACAGTTTTTATTTAATATAATTGTGGTGCCTTTTTGTATTTTTGCATTTTTGATTGTACCGATTTTCCATAAAATCCCGTTTCAATAGATCTCTGATCAGAAAATTTCGCTACATTACATTTAATGAGAGATTGAAGATATAATGGACGCCCTCTTCTCTTTTTCGGATTCAGTTTCCCGATTCCGTAGCAGAAGCTTCTATTCATAGAACGCATTGCAATTGTAATGTAATCATTCTCGAGAGTTGAGTGGTCGATTTTTTCATCTATTCTGCAGTAAATGTATGCAGCGACCAAGAATCATTTCGGCAGCTAGCGAAGCCTTCAATCGGACTTCGCCGCTTTTGCTCATCCTCCCGAACAAATGATTGAAGCTACGGGTGAGCTTTCGTAAGCGAAGCACTCATCTCTCTCCTTGATGATGTGCGATCAGGCAGAAAGGCCATCACCCGAAGAGAGAGAGAAATCGGCAGGTGAGTTTCCACTCGTTCTGTCTCGCTGCTTTCCAACCGGAAAGTGTCTGGGTTGGAGGCTTCCTTATGCCCGGATGTAGTCGAGGGATTCTTCCCAGATGAAATCTTTCCACAAAGAAACTCCATCGGACTTGTTTTGCAGATGAGAGAAGCGATCTCGTTGGCTTTTCTTCGGAGCTCATTGTTCCCACTCCGAGTCATCGAACCAGAGCAAAGAAAGGCGCCATGTCATCGCTTGCACGACTGGCAGAGATATTTCTCTGAACTGGTGAAAATCCGGTTCTACTCTAGTTTTGTCTCCATTTTTTGAAACATACAGTTTATCCGAAAGTCAAAAGAAAATTTGAACATTAATTCTTTTACTTCCAAAAATTAGAGAGCAATTAAAAGAGCGAATTAGATATTGACATGAAGAATTATGGGACTTTATAACAGTTCTAGTGGTGGACAATGAGACCGACCGTTTTCGACAAGGGCAGTTTTTAGGGTGGTGAAATTGTTCAGGGACATCCACTACGACGAAACTATTGCTACTACTAGATGGATTGTTTCTACTTACTACTAGGGGCCTGGAGCCCACCAAAAATAATCACAAGAAATAATAAGCGAATTTAAAATTTATTTTTCCTTATTTGAGTTATTTAAAACACATATAATTTTCATATTCATTTTGTGATCATTTTTTGTCGTCTTATTCAGAGAACTGTAGCAGTTACTCCGTGAATCAGCGCTATATCGTCTGCTTTAGTTCATACAATTCGAATTTTCCCATTACGGCGACCGCCCGGAATCTTAACATTATCTGTTACGGCGATGACACAATTGCGCATGCGCCGAAATACAATAGTAATGAACTGGAAGCCATAGGCTTCCAATTCAAAGTGGCAGGTTACACTTGATTGGCTGATTCAACGAGAAACAAGGAATAGTCGAAGACTGTTGGTTATCGAAACTCTTCATTTGATTGTATCACTAGGGTTGCCAACTCTTTGCTCTGACAAGGGAGGACATTTAGATACGAAACCATATTAATGTATTTTAACATTTGGTTTACTATGGAATACTAATAATACATTGTAAGAAGATGTTTCGTCAGCAGTGCAATGTCATTTGATTCCCTAATTACGGAAAGGTCTCTGGTTCGATACAAACTGCACCCTCATAGATTTTTTTTAACATGAATTGCATTACCGTGTCAGTTGTTTTACAATTCATTGCATAATAAATTAATAATTTGCATAATAATAAATGTGGACTGTTGTAACTAATAATATACGTAAAAGCCATCTCCCACTGGCACCTATTATCTTCTGCTATTCGCGGTCAGTGCGGTTTTGTGTCGGTTCTTTCCTGCGAGTTCTAGCTAGAGTCAGGAAATTATGTCTAACTGGTGGTTTGAATCTCGACTCAGTGACTGCGGTTTAAATATTTAATCTTAGATAATATATTTTCACATGCATACAAAAGGACGACCAATACTGTGGTCTCGATCTAACCCTGTGGCCTGTCCCGGCAAACCGAACTCAGGCCTACACCATTGGCCTACACAGGCCTCCAAGAGGGACACAGCCGCGCGCTAATTCACACAAAGAATATTCCCCAGCAGTGCCTGACTTGACTGCTGTAGCCGAGTACCAAAGTGCTCTCTCTGCTGCCAAGTTCCGTGGCAACAGCCAGCGACCACAGATCAGGTGACCTCCGCTGACCTCAACCAATCATATGCCGCCACGACTGTCCATTTTGGGCATCAACGGATCCCTTTGGCAGCCGGGCACTTCCATAGATAGGAAAGTGGGGGGGGGGGGGATCATTTCTTACAAAATATATATACACTGAATTAATATAAACTAATTATTATAACCAAAAAGACAACTGTTGAAGGATAATTTATGACTTGACTTTAATATAATGCATATAAATTTATAATAGGAACGGAATCGAAAAAAATAGAGAAACTTATATATTACACGTATTTTTTACGAATAGGTTTTTAAAATATCACTAGAAAGGAGGGGAAAACACACACACATATCTACACTACGGGAAATAAAAAATACACTTGCCAGAAGTTATGCAAATGTGACGAAATTGAGGGCGACGGCAGCATATGGAAATGCATGGAAATGATTAGGTTTGCAGCACGATCGAAACGATTGGACAGGCGCGAGCTGACGTCACAGGTGCATAGCTTGAGTATGATTGAAAGATGTCATCCGATGTTACCCTATACATGATAGTACGAAATCTTATGGATGGCACCAAAAGTCACCTTTGTGTGCTGGTTGAGGCCTATCAGAACACTGACATTAAGGCAGCGGAGAGGGTACCTAGCGTCTACATTACTATAATATTATCGAAATCTGTCGGTTTATTCATATCTCTAATTTTGGAACTTCCGCATTTTGAACCGTGCCAAGGATTTATTGTCAATATGATTAGGTAGCATTATGGTCTAATTTTATACTGCAAATCTGTATATGAATTGTGCCGAAAGTCTACCATTTTATCAAGGGGTAAATTCGAGCTCTATTATTTTTGAAAACATTCGCTGCTTAAATATCAGATATTTGGGACAGATGTCCAAGTTCGAAGCTCTCGTGATTTCGTGGATGGTTGGGTGAGAGCACCCACTGGACAGCTGTTGGGAAAAGGGGGTCAGCCTCCTGTCAAGGCCATCCAGCATGTTCTTTAACGTGCGTGGGTGTCTCTCTCCCACACATGGGACCACGGCTTAACGCCTCATCCGACGGGCGGCGGCCTTTTCAAGCCCAACAGTGACCCCTATTCACTGTGGGCAGGCAGGGTGGGCAGTTTGGAAGAGAAAAATCTCTACACTTGCACAGATGGAACCCGAACCTGAGAATTTCAGATTGCGAGCCTGGAACGCTACCGAGTCTCCCGTAATAAAAAAAAAAATGAGAATAATAAAGAAAGGAATAAGGAGGGGAAAAAAAAAAGAGAAATAGGGAAAATAAATTGGTGAGGAAATAGAAATGAGACAGAATAAAATGATAAGATAATAGTGATAAAAAATGATAAGTAAAGGGAGGGGGAGAAAGGGGGGATGGTAATAGAGAGAGATAAAATAGGAAAAATGGGAGATAGAAAAAAATTCCCGATTGAAGTCCAAACAGTGTTTGAATTTGTTATGTGCTTATGGTTAGCATTTTCATTCATGAGAATACATTTAAGTTTTAAGAAATATTTATTATATTATTGATGCAATTAAGTTTAATTATGGAAGGATGCGAAGTATAGTAAAGTGAAAGGGGGGGGGGGCGAGAGTGTTTGCAAAATCCGTCTCGACTTGGATTGGTGCGGGCCGGACATCGAACCACGCCAAACTGAGATGAGGGACGGATGCCAGCAGCGCTCTACAAGTTGTGGCATATTGCAGATTGCGCGGGTGGCCTTGGGGCGAGCAGTCCCATGGAGGATGGCACAAGTCGAGGCCATCCCGACAGGAATCGTCCGACCTTGACTGTGGAGACGAAAGGGGGGTGGGCGTGGGGGTGGAATAAGAACCTTTTGGAGCTTAAGCATAGGAAGTGGCTGTCTGGTAAAAATACTTTGGGATCTTAGGGAAGAAGTGTAGCTTGGAGGCACAATGAATAATCTAAAAATTAAAGTTACATTACAATTAAAAAATTACGGGACATACATTGTTATTGTATTATATTTTATTTGAATTATTCCCCTATCCCACAATAAAAATAAATTGTTAATAATAAGGAAAGAAATAAGGAGGGAAAAAAAGAAGGAACAAGTAGGGGGGGGGGGATTTATATATATAGGTAAAGAAAATAGAAATGAGAGAGAATAAAATGAATAGAGGATAAGTAAAGGGAGGGGAAATAAAAAGGAGGGATGGTTATAGAGAGAGATAAAATAGGGAAGATGGGGGATAGAAAAATAGATATGAAATCTTAATTGAAGTCCAGACATTATTTGAATTTGTTAATGTTTCAAGTGGTTAATAATTTGTTTGAAGTGGTTAATTGCCAGTCATGAGACTATATTTAAGTTTTAAGCATTATTTATTATTTTCAATGATATAATTAATTGTAGTTTTGGAGGGAAAGGGAGTATAATAAAATGTGGGGGGAGAGAGCTCGCAATAGTCATCTGGTCATCAGTAAAACACAGGTAAAGGCAACAAAAGCTCCCTGGTTGATAAAACGTTGTTCTAAACCGCTAAAGATGACCTTATGCAGACGTCGACAGCCATTTCAACAGTTAACAGACTTTGAGCATGGAAGAATCATCGGTCTCAGAGATGCTGGTTTGTCCTATAGAGATGTAGTTACCTTGTTGGCTGCAATACCAGCACTATCGTACACATATGGCGCCAGTGGGTTCAAGAAGGATCCAGCACACGCCGACAAGGATCAGGAAGACGACGTATGACCACGAAGCTACAGGACCGCCATTTGCGACGCATGTCTTTGTGTGACAGATTCGCGACTACAATGCAAAGGGACTGGCAACAGGTAACACACATCGACCAGGCGGACAGTGCACAATAGGCTTTTACAGTTTGCATTGCAAGCCTATCGTCCGGAACTGCGTTTGCCCCTCACATCTGCCCACATGCAAGAACGTCTTCAGTGGTGTCGCCTCAGACAGAACTGGGACGAACAAGAGTGGTGTACCGTGGTGTTTATTGACGAATCTCGTTTTTGTCTTTGTCAGCACGATGGTAGACAATGTGTTCTCTGTCATCCAGGGGAAGGGAACGCCACACAGTGCTTGCAACATCGTCACACAGCTCCAGCACTTGGTGTCTTGGTGTGGGGTGTCATTAGTTTGGCATCTCAGTCAGAACTGGTCTTCATAAGGGGATCTCTAACTGCCCAGCGATATGTTACCAACATTTTGCAGTCAGTGGCTGTTCCTTTTGTTCAACAGCACAGAACCTTTTACCAGCAAGATAACGCCCGTCCCCACACAGCCCTCATTACTCTGCAATATCTACACGAGCAAAATGTTCAGGTACTACCATGGTCAGCACGCACGCCGGACTTTTCACTTGTTGATCACGTCTGGGACATGATGAGCCGATAGCTCCAACAACACCCAAGAGGTGCGCTAACCACTGTTGGTAAACTGGAACAGTGTCTTCACGCTATTTGGCGGTCTTTCCCTCAGGAGGACATTACAGAGCTGTACGATAGCCTTCCCCGCCGTGTTCGTGAATGCATTGCTGCGTGGGGCTGTTCAACATCATACTAGCTAACCACTTCACCGGGTAGGTAAAGTGGTGATTTTCCATATTTTTTTTGATAATGTAATCAATCGCACATCTCTGTGCATCCTAATAGCTGCCAGCGTTTCAATAAAATGGCATTAATCCTCCAAGTTGTTGCAATTTTTTTTCTTGTGTTATAAGCATTTATTATAGATGAGTATCAAAATAGTGAACTAAACTGGAGAGGAGAGGAACGCCTTTCTGAATTGGTTTCTTTCCATATAAAATTTTCCCTTTGAAATGTCGCTAAAATAATGTGCTTTGAGAATAGCTGAAAAAAAAAAAATGTTTTAAGCTTGGCTTTAGGGGACGTAGGGGCCACGCCCCAACAATATTCCTATAATATTGTTAAAATTTTTAGCTACTTTTGTTTGGCAACACCGTGTGCGGATTCGATATAACCATACAGATAATGAGTGAAATGATTCAATAAATAAGCAATCAATTTACAAGTATTAAGTAGAACCTGAAACATTCATTACTTGATAGACAATTACAGATTACTATTAAAATATTAAAAGCATAAAACACTTTAAAACTGAATTATAAAGTCTTCTGCATAACAATTCTTTTCAAATATCTTTATTTAACTATTGACATAAAATGGTAATTGAGAATCATATTCAACTAAAAGAACCCACGATGTTTCAACTTCCCATAAGATAACTACTACTACTATTCATACAAGACACTCTAAGCCTAAACCACACACTGCACACAACTCAAAATCCTCTCTCTCTCAATCACTTTTTCTTCTTCTCTCTCCCTCTATTAAAACTTAACTCTGTGTACGAGCCATATCTCATGCATCTCGTAATAAAATAATCACGCCTCAATTGATGCACGTGAACATGTTGTTCCAATATATATTTATTTTAACTTAATTTTTTTACTTAATTTAAATACCAAATTAAAATGAATAATAAAAGTGATAATTCACTGAATTTTTTCCCTAAAGTATATTCCATTTAGTACCTATTCAGTGAAAGATTTACACTGAAAACTGCAGATTGCGTTGCCTTCGTCGATCTGTCAAGGGGGAAACTGAAAATGTGCTCAGAATCCTCTCTCATTCTGCTTGCTAAAGTAAGAGTCGAGGTTATTCGCCTATTGGCGCTTTTCCTCTCTTGCAGCGGCTTGCTGGTTGGGTCGTGGTTCGGGCCAAGTGCGAGGCTGCCCTCAGCTTGTCAATTAACGCAACTAACTCCTCATTTATTAGCTGAAAGCGTAATCACTACTTTCTCTGAGTACTTTATACGCGAAAGATAACGTCCGGTTTCCTTTCTACACATAGATATCAATAAAATGATATTTTGAAACTATGGAATCATCTTTGCTCTGTGTATATTATTTCATTTCAGAAACTATTAAAGATCTTGGTGATATTAGTAATGACGAGACTTGTAAATTTTGGCGTCGAATACGAATTTGCGACAACTGCATTCTAAAATGTTGACTTCTTTCAGGGGCGTAGCCATGGGGGGATGGGGGAGCCCCCCAAACTCCCCCCCCCAAAAGTAACCTGGAATTGGCAAAATTCGAAGCGACTTCGTAAAATCTAGGTGAGTTGTGAAAATTTGTATTTTTTTTTTGGAAAATTAAGCGGAGCTGTCAAAATCGTGGCAACTTGGCAAATCTAAGGCAGTTTGGAAAATGGGGAGAAGGAAAAATTTACAGCAGTTGGCAAAATTCGAAACCACTTATTAAATACATGTGAGTTGTCAAAATCTTAGGGAGTTGGCAAAATTCGGAGTGACTTGGGAAAATCGTGGGGAGTTGGCAAAATCAGGACAACTTGGGAAAATCTTGTGGAGTTGGCAAAATTCGGAGTGACTTGGGAAAATCGTGGGGAGTTGGCAAAAATTAAGGTGAGATGTAAAAATTAGTATATTTTCTGTAAAATTATGGCGAGTTGGCAAACGTAGGATTGGCAAAATCGGAACAGTTGGCAAAATTCGGAATGACTTGGCAAAATCGTGTGGAGTTGGCAAAATTCAGGTGAGATGTGAAAATTTGGATTTTTTTCTGTAAAATTATGGCGAGTTTTCAAAATCTAGGAGAGTTTGCAAAACTTAGGAAGTTCGCAAAATCTAGGAGAGTTGGCAAAACTTAGGAAGTTAGCAAAATCTAGGGGCAGTTGACTTCTTTCAGGGGCGTAGCCATGGGGGGATGGGGGAGCCCCCCAAACTCCCCCCCCCAAAAGTAACCTGGAATTGGCAAAATTCGAAGCGACTTCGTAAAATCTAGGTGAGTTGTGAAAATTTGTATTTTTTTTTTGGAAAATTAAGCGGAGCTGTCAAAATCGTGGCAACTTGGCAAATCTAAGGCAGTTTGGAAAATGGGGAGAAGGAAAAATTTACAGCAGTTGGCAAAATTCGAAACCACTTATTAAATACATGTGAGTTGTCAAAATCTTAGGGAGTTGGCAAAATTCGGAGTGACTTGGGAAAATCGTGGGGAGTTGGCAAAATCAGGACAACTTGGGAAAATCTTGTGGAGTTGGCAAAATTCGGAGTGACTTGGGAAAATCGTGGGGAGTTGGCAAAAATTAAGGTGAGATGTAAAAATTAGTATATTTTCTGTAAAATTATGGCGAGTTGGCAAACGTAGGATTGGCAAAATCGGAACAGTTGGCAAAATTCGGAATGACTTGGCAAAATCGTGTGGAGTTGGCAAAATTCAGGTGAGATGTGAAAATTTGGATTTTTTTCTGTAAAATTATGGCGAGTTTTCAAAATCTAGGAGAGTTTGCAAAACTTAGGAAGTTCGCAAAATCTAGGAGAGTTGGCAAAACTTAGGAAGTTAGCAAAATCTAGGGGCAGTTGACAAAAACTAGGGGCAGTTGTCAAAATCTAGGGGTAGTTGGAAAAATTAGGGGCGGTTGGCAAAATTCGAAGTGACTTTGCAAAATCATGGAGAGTTGACAAAATTCAGGTGAGATGTAAAAATTGCAATCTTTTTTCTGTAAAATTATGGCGTGTTGGCAAAATTGAGGCAGCTTCGCAATATCTAGGAGAGTTGGCAAATCTTGGGGGAGTTGGCAAAATTCAGAGTGACTTTGCAAGAATCAAGTAAGATGTAAAATTCGGATTTATTTTTCTGTAAAATTGTGGCGAGATGGCAAAATTCGAATCCACTTGTTAAAATACGGGCGATTTGTGAAAATTGGGATTGTTTTTGTGAAATTTAGGAGAGTTGACAAAATCGAGAAAACTTGGCAAATTCTAGGGAAGTAGGAGAACCTGTAAACCACTTGGTAAAGTACAGGTGAGTTGTAAAAATCGGGATTGGTTTTGTGAAATTAAGGAGAGTTGGAGAAACCAAGAACTCTTGGCAAAATTCGAAACCATTTGGTAAAATACAGGGAAGTTGTGAAAATTGTGTCTTTCTTGTGCAATTAAGGAGAGCTGATAAAATTCGAAGTGACTTGGCCAATTCAGAGAATATGTAAAAATTGCGATTTTTCTGTAAAATTACGGCTAGTTGGTAAAATCTAGAGTAGTTGGCAAAATTCGAAAGCACTTGGTAAAATATAGGCGAGTTGTGAAAATTGAGATTTGTTTTGTGAAATTAAGGAAGGTTGGACAAATATTTGAGGAAACTTAACAAAATGTAGGGCAGTTGGCAAAATTCGAATCCACTTGGGAAATACGGGCGAGTTGTGATAATTGGGATTGGGTTTGTGAAATTCAATTCAGGATAATAACTGAAATCGAGAAAACTTGGCAAAATTGGAAGTCAAATTATCTGCCACTCACGGAACGAAAAATCTGTAGAGTTTGCTAAGTTTTTGCGCAGTTGTCACAAAATTCGAATTTCGAGTTGGAAAATTTTGATTTCTCCCCCTTCCCCCCCAACCATAGCCCTTCGCTACGCCCCTGACTTCGTTACAGGCTGATACGGAGCTATTGGTGGTGGTGTGCTCAAGTATCGTGGGTATGATATAACGGATTCTAACGCGATAGAAACTGTTAAATATAATGCGAAGTCTATTGAGGTGCGTCTTGCTGGGAAGTGAGTTGGTTTCGGCGGATGGAACAATTCTCACATATTGCGTACAAGTAGCCATTACTAAATGGATTCTGCACAGCGCCGTAACATGACTAATGCAAATCGAGAAGCTGCAATTTTTTTAAGGAAAAATTTCATCATCATCATCATCCTCAAGCAGCCACGGGATACGGAGGTCCAACCAGACCGCGCAGTTTGATTCTCCAAGCATATCTGTCCTGAGCTACATCTGCTGCATCCGGCCACTGCACACCAATTCTAACAAGGTCCTGTTTGACATTGTCTGCCCACCGCATCCTAGGTCTCCCCCTCCTTCTGAGGCCTCTAGGCACACTGTTCATAACCCTATTTGCCAATCTATAATTATCCATACGGGCAACATGGCCAAACCAGCGGAGTCTCTCTCTGCACAATATGCTGCTTAAAGGAGGTTGCAGACTCCTTTGCCTAACCTCATCATTAGTTACACAGTTAAACCACCTAATACCCAAGATACTACGTAAGCATCTAGAATCAAAAGCATCTAGTTTCCTGTTATCTTGTTTACACAGCGTCCAAGTTTCACTACCATAACTAACCCTAGAAAGAACCAAACTATTATACAGTCTAATTTTAGTCTTTAGGTGTATACGCCTATTTCTCCACAATCTCCATAGATTCTTAAAAGTCCCGGCAGCAATACCTATTCGTCTGTTAATCTCATGCCGCACATCACCAGTATCAGTTACATAGCTCCCAAGATAATTAAACTGTGTCACCTGCTCAAGACTGCAACCATTCAGATTAACTGAATCACAACCTGCCTGACCAATTTTCATCACTTTAGTTTTCTCTCTGTTTATAACCAAACCTACTCTACTACCACTCTTATCAACAGCTCGAATGAAAGAGTTCATCTCATCAACATCATTTGCCAAAAGGGCTAAATCATCAGCATAATCTAAATCAGAAATTTTCGCATCTCCATCCCATTTAAGGCCAAAATCTTTCCCTTGAAGTGAATTTCGCATAACATGATCAATAACCAAACTAAAGAGAAAAGGAGATAAAATGCACCCTTGTCGAACATCAGAAGTAATGCTAAACCAATTGCTACAAGACTTACCAACTCTCACACACGACTCAGTGTTTTTATAGAGAGCTTTCATTATGTTAACTAACTTGTCTGGTATACCATTATGATCTCACAATCAACCACAAATTATGACGATCAACAGAGTCGAAAGCCTTTTTGAAATCAACAAAGCTAGCAACCAAAGGATTCTGAAACTCTAAACATTTCTCAGGAATCTGCCTAAGTGAAAATATCTGATCCACACATTCCCTACCACTTCTGAATCCACATTGCTCATCACGCAATTGCCTGTCATCATCATCATCATCACCATCATCATCATCATCATCATCATCATCATCATCATCATCATCATCATCATCATCATCATCATCATCATCATCATCATCATCATCATCATCATCATCATCAAGCAGCCATGGGCTACGGAGGTCCAACCAGACCACGCAGTTTAATTCTCCAAGCATATCTGTCCTGAGCTACATCTGCTGTATCCGGCCACTGCACACCAATTCTAACAAGGTCCTGTTTGACATTGTCTGCCCACCGCATCCTAGGCCTCCCCCTCCTTCTGAGGCCTCTAGGCACACTGTTCATAACCCTATTCGCCAATCTATAATTATCCATACGGGCAACATGGCCAAACCAGCGGAGTCTCTCTCTGCACAATATGCTGCTTCAAGGAGGTTGCAGACTCCTTTGCCTAACCTCATCATTAGTTACACAGTTAAACCACCTAATACCCAAGATACTGCGTAAGCATCTAGAATCAAAAGCATCTAGTTTCCTGTTATCTTGTTTACACAGCGTCCAAGTTTCACTACCATAACTAATCCTAGAAAGAACCAAACTATTATACAGTCTAATTTTAGTCTTTAGGTGTATACGCCTATTTCTCCACAATCTCCATAGATTCTTAAAAGTCCCGGCAGCAATACCTATTCGTCTGTTAATCTCATGCCGCACATCACCAGTATCAGTTACATAGCTCCCAAGATAATTAAACTGTGACACCTGCTCAAGACTGCAACCATTCAGATTAACTGAATTACAACCTGCCTGACCAATTTTCATCACTTTAGTTTTCTCTCTGTTTATAACCAAACCTACTCTACTACCAGTCTCATCAACAGCTCGAATGAAAGAGTTCATCTCATCAACATCATTTGCCAAAAGGGCCAAATCATCAGCATAATCTAAATCAGAAATTTTCGTATCTCCAGCCCATTTAAGGCCAAAATCTTTCCCTCGAAGTAAATTTCGCATAACATAACAACAACCAAACTAAAGAGAAAAGGAGACAAAATGCACCCTTGTCGAACACCAGACGTAATGCTAAACCAATTGCTACAAGACTTACCAACTCTCACACATGACTCAGTGTTATTATAGAGAGCTTTCATTATGTTAACTAACTTGTCTGGTATACCATATGATTTCACAATCAACCACAAATTATGACGATCAACAGAGTCGAAAGCCTTTTTGAAATCAACAAAGCTAGCAACCAAAGGTTTCTGAAACTCTAAACATTTCTCAAGAATCTGCGTAAGTGAAAATATCTGATCCACACATCCCCTACCACTTCTGAATCCACATTGCTCATCACGCAATTGCCTGTCAACCAGATTCTTAATTTTATTAAGCACAATCATGGAAAGAACTTTACCTGGAACAGAGAGTAGACTGATACCCCTATAGTTATCACAAGAACTGCGATCACCTTTTTTGAAAATAGGGATAATAATAGCTCTGGTAAAATCTTTAGGAACCATGCCTTTATCATAAAAGTTATTCAAAATTTCAGTCATCCAAGTGGTAACCAAAACATTCCCAGCTCTGAGCATTTCTGTAGTAATTTCATCTAACCCTGGGGATTTATGAAGTTTCAGTTTAGAGATAGCCAAACTAACTTCAGATTGTGTTATAGGGCCAACGTTAAAGCTGCCAATGCATCTATCATCATTACAAACAATGGGAGTAGAACCACATTGTTTAGAACATCACTGAAATGCTCAGCCCACCTAGCCATGAGAGAATCCTCACCTTCTATAACCTTACCTTGTTTATCATTCAATCCCTGTATGCCTGTTCGTTTTCTACCACATAAAATATTAACTATCTGGTACAGCTCTCTGCTGTTGTGCTGCCTAACTGCTTCCTCAGCTTTGTCAGCCAAGCTATCAAGCGAAAGATTTTTATCAGTAGCTAACTGATCCTTTACACGTTTATTAAGCTCTCTGTAATCTTTTCTATTAGGACTAGTAGGATACTGATTAAGGACATTCCTGCAGTTCCTTCTTTCTGAAATAAGCTCAATTGCCTTATCACTTAAATAATTCTGCCTCCTCTGCTCCTTTTTTCCTAAAAGAGTACTGTTAGTTTCCAAAAAAGCCTCTTTAAAATGGCCCCATTCTTCCTCAACTTCAGTATTAAGCAAACCATGACCGTCATAATGACTAAGTAACCTATCATGGTAAGCTTTAGCTATAACTGGGTCATTCAGAGCTTCAGTATTAAAGGTAAATTTTTTTAACTCTAGCACAACACTTTTTAAGTTTAAGTTGCAAGACACTTTTAACAAGGTAATGGTCAGATCCAATTTCAGCTCCCCTATATGTCCTGGTATTTCTAACAGAACTAGCCCATTTGCTGTTAATTAATATATAATCAATCATATTTCTATGCAGCCCATCAGGTGAAACCCATGTGTATTTATGTATGTCGCGGTGTTTGTAATATGTGTTAGTTATTCTGAAACCATTGAGTTTACTTACCTGTAGGAGACGTTGCCCATTGCCATTGCAGCTACCAATACCAAAAGGGCCTATCACCCCTCCCCAAAGATCAGAGTCAGTACCAACTTTGGCATTGAAGTCACCAAGAACAAGGGTAATATCTCCTTTCTTGACAGAATTCAAAATATCCTGAAATTGTCTGTAAAACCTATCCTTCTCATCCTCATCAGCATCCTCAGTGGGGGCATAACAGCAGATAACATTCAAGTTTTTAATGCTTGTCTGAAATTTTGCTGTAAGAAACCTTTCATTAATGCACTCATATCCTAGAAGAGCATCACTAGCATGTCTGCTGAGCAGCAGACCCACGCCTTGGTGATGCTTTCAATCCTCATTCCCTGTAAAGAGAAATTTAAAGTTATTTTTAAGTATCTCACCTTTACCTGTCCATCTGGTCTCTTGCAAGCCTAGAATATCTAGGTTATAGCGCTGGAATTCCTGCATGAGGACATCAAGAGAATAATCTCTATGTAATGTCCTCACGTTCCACGTTCCTGCAGAGAGAAAATGATTAGTAGGATTTTTAAAGAAATCAGGTTTATTGAGATTGGTAGGGCCAACAATATCAAACAGCCCCCTGATCGCAGGCATGGGGCAAAGACCCGTTCCTCCTCCACTAAAGGCTGAAGTCACCGATGTTGGTAGGAACTTCAGGCACCACCTTTTGAAGTGGACTTTTTCAAGAGCCGTATGGCCTGCCTGAAACGCATTACTCCAGTTTAGGCTTGACGATGCCCAACTAGCTAAGTAAGGTTCAGGTACCTGCGATGGCCTCTGATTAGGATTATCCACCAGCTGATATAAGGTATCCCATGCCTCTGTTCACTTAGAGCTGGCAACCCAGAAGCAAACAGAAAACACAGCGGCAGACTCTCCCTCAACAGAGGCCCACCAGTGCAGCAAGTCCAGGATCAATAATCAAGCTCAAATCCATAAACAAGTCCAGTCTAGTAGGTATAAATGGTCAGCACCAGGACCCTGTGAAGTTGACCACTCCTCAGCAGGGTTGAAAAAAAAGAAAAAAGTGACCGTAGATGACCAGATCAGCAGGCCATACTGAACTGGCAGCCCTCCCCTTCCGTTCCCTTCCAAAAGAGAATATCTCTTTTGAAAGGTACTAACGGCCTGCACCACGAGAAGGCGGGGTCGGACATTAGGTGCTAGACCTGGCCGGTTCTGTGCATCATCACTAGGGATTGGTACACAGCTCTCCTTCCAGTTTACGCCTAGCTACCATTTACAGGCCATTGCTTGTCAACCAGATTCTTAATTCTATTAAGCACAATCATGGAAAGAACTTTACCTTGAACAGAGAATAGGCTGATACCCCTATAGTTATCACAAGAACTGCGATCACCTTTTTTGAAAATACGGATAATAATAGCTCTGGTGAAATCTTTAGGAACCATGCCTTTATCATAAAATTTATTCAAAATTTCTGTCATCCAAGTCGTAACTGAAACATTCCCAGCTCTGAACATTTCTGTAGTAATTTCATCTACACCTGGGGGAAATAAAAACTACGACTTTTCAAGATATCTGCTATAAACTATAAACTACGACTTACAAGTCTTATAAGTTTATTTCTAATTAAATGTATATAGAATCTATACTCCGTTCAAGATAAAGAATGGGGCGAAAATCTGAAGATCAAAGAAAGCAATCAACCAATGAAGAGAACAGACCACACCCACATGAGATCTTGCAAGAGCAACTCGCAGATGTAATTCCGCCACAGCAAAGAGTTCCACACCTTATGCGAGAAATAAGTACTTTTTTCTAATTTACTCGTACATTATTAATAGTGGTTAGCGCGCTTGGCTACTGATCTAAGGGACCTGGGTTCGAGCCCCGGATAAGGCATGGTTGTATGTGTTGTTTTTCTGCTGAGGTCCTGCCATCCTCTCAGATCTTCTACTTTGGCATATAAACTGACAGGCTCCTGTCAGACCTCTGTGGCAAGCAGCTGCTTGAGGGGGTATTTATTTTTATTTTTATATTTTATGGAAGTGAATCATTAAAAATACTGTTTTTAATTTAGGAATAACTATCATCCTCAGGCAACCATGGACTACGGAGGTCCAACCAGACTGTGCAATTTAGTTCTCCAAGCACATCTGTCCTGAGCTACATCTGCTGCATCTGGCCATTGCACACCTATTTCTAACAAAGTCCTATGCGAAGTACAAAATGAAGAGAATTTCTTTTACACTGACAAGAATTGCCGTTGTTGCTCAGGTCTTTGGTGATGTCAGCGCACGCTCTCGTTGCCCGTGGCTTCGTCTCTACTCAAATTATCGACAGTGTTCTTTCCGTTTGGACAAATATTGGTCCCGTGTCATTCCTTAGATACTTGACCCCTTTTTGGGTGAAAACAATCAAGTCCCAACCTGCAGTCAGATGCCTTTATATCAATATTCAATATCTTTGAGAATGTGAGGGATCTGGCAATGGTAGATGCCGATTCTTTTTCTCCATTAGAAGCGCGAGAATAGAGAAGCGCCATTAGAACTGCGAACGAACAGAATCTTCGAAAGGGGAGCGGGGAGCAAAGATATGTTATCCAAACTTTCAATTTCTAACCACCTATTCAACTTATAGAGTTTATACACTGCTCGACATAGAAAATGCCACCCCATGAAGGGATGCACGAAATGAGACGAAACTTACCACACATGTAGACAAGTAGGTGGGAAAGAAGTGATTTAATTTCTCAGGGATTTCATCAATGCAATGGGCGAGGAGACAGTATAATGTGACCTGAGTCAGTAGGTCGTATGACCCCCATGCTGGGTTATACATTCGGCAACACGGCGTGGCATCGAGTGGAAATAGATGGTGTGCTGAAGTATCGCAGACCATATGTCATTGACCTGTGTCCATAATTCATCGACATTGCCAGGGAGTCGTGCAGAGGCATGAAGTCGTCTGCCAATGACGTCCCACGTGTTCTCGATTGGAGAGAAGTCTGGGGATCACAGAGGCCAAGGCAGCACTTGGACGCCTTGTGGGCACTGCCTGCTGATGTTGCCAGTGTGGTGATGGGTGTTATCGTGTTGAAACTTGGCTTCAGGGATACCAGGGAGATTCAGCAGCTAAACGGGCTGCAGCAAGTTGATGTATCGTCGTGCTGTCATTTTGCCCACTGTGCATACGAGCCATGAATGACTGTTGAAACTGATATCGCCCCAAACCATGACACCAGGCTGAGGAGCTGTATGATGCTTATTAATGGCAGCAAGATCAGCCTGGTGACCAGGTCATCTCCAGACTCTCAATCGGCGATCTTCAGCTCTGAGGCAGAAGCGAGACTCATCGCTGAATATGACATGCTTCCATTTGTTCTGCCATGCATGTTTGGTATGGCACCACTAACTTTGCAAGATGATGTGCTGCAGTGAGTGGCAGTCGTCACAATGGCTGGTGAGAGCCAAACCGGCCTCACCCAATCTGTGATTCATAACGTAATAATAATGCGTGACAATCCCGGTGCATCGCAGTACTGAGATTGCATATCACCATAAGGGAGTTTCCACTGAAACCACTATCGACTAGCCAGGTTCCTGACTATCGTATCTGCCTTACATTGGTCTGCCTTACTGTGGGAGAAGACCTCGTGAAGAGAAAAACACTGCTTTTCGTAATAAGCCTGTGTCTTGAAATTATCATTGAGGTGCAGTGATAGTGGGATCTTTTGGGAATTTTGAATCATTGCCTAGGAATATGCCCAGCACTCACTGGATTTTGTCCAAATAATTTGCCAAAATAATCAGATGGTATCTTTTAAATTTAGAACCAGAAAATATAATAAGATGTCCTAACTTTTTGCATGGGGAAATTAACATGATGGAGAGTCTTCAGGCTCTCCCATCGATAAGTCACACTTAATAGGGCCGCACTCCCATTTGGCATGTCCCTCGATTTCGTCCTCTCCGCCAGGACACCAACCGGCGGCCTCCCCAGCAATACCTCGAGCCGGACTTCGCTGCAGCCGAGCAGATGACCCACACGACCGGGGACTCCAATCCCGGCCTGCAGGCCCCCACAAGGCGACTTGATCCCAACTCCATGACACCCCAGACTTCGCTGGGGCGATAAAGGAGCTCACTCGACTGGAGATCCATTCCAGTCGGCGAGCCCTCAGTAAAGCCTCTCCATCAGAGCACCATGACGACCTAGGACTTCGCAGGGGCCAACCGATAAGTCCACTCGACTTGGGACTTCAGTCTACGTTGGCAGACCCCCAGCCAGCCCCTCCATCGAGGCTGCAAGGCACGCCAGAAACACCGACGAGTCGGCACCCAGTTTCACAGAGGCACCTTCAAATCCTCCACCATGTCTTATAAGTAACTTAATCTTGGTAGCCTAAAGAGTTACTGGGACTCTTAGTTTGGCTTTTCCATCAATAAGTCTGCTGGCCAGGATGGAAGCCCCCCAGCCGCGAGCCTCCAACTTCGTTCTCTCCATTGTGAATGGGCCGAAGCCCCCCAATGAACAGTACTCTGACCACGATATCACTGAGACTGGCATCAAGAAACCCACAAGACGAGTTAACGAAGAAGGTGTGCAGCTCAGTCCTCAGTACCCCCCGAGTACGGCCCTCAATTGAGGCCGCAGCCCTTTGCTTCTCAGGGGACAAGCCAATGAGAAAGTCAACCCAAACCTATCTGCAGTCCCTAGACAGGCCCCTCCTCTGGGGGCCACAAGATACAGAACTCCAGAGAGCCAGCGATCTGAACCCAACTTCTCAGAGGCACCGTAACCCCCCCCCCCCCCTCGACAAGGAGGTCCCATTCCGGGGGGGGGGGGAATCTGTGATTCACAGTCCATTTCGACACGAGGATGTTCGTAGCTGCCTGTACATTGTGTCGAATGTCATCTGATATGGATTGTGGGGATCCTATGGTTTGCCATCGAGTGTGGCATTAGGACGTCCACCTATGTGTACCAGTCACACTATGGTGACACCTATTACCTTCCTCCAACCACTGTTGCCAAATTCGGCTGACAGTTGTTGCATCCTGATGTGTTTTCGTCCCGATGCGACGCAGGGACCAACCAGCCATACGTAGCCTTATGATGAAGTCTTTGGTAAAGGTGTCCGTGTGATGGTAGGATTCTCAATGACGTCATCCGGGCATTCTCACTCCTTACACTTGCTTTCGCATTCATCACTCTGATGCAGTGGTCCACACGCTCAGGTGAGGATGACCGAACTTAACTAAGCTGAACAGTTTCGCCCAGTTATCTCCATCATCTATCATGTGATTGGTTGGAAACTGCACTCATTGCGATAACTCTAGTGGATCCTTTATGACGCTACCCAAATTTATGGAAACCCAGTCCAGATTCAAAGTGCTCCACCAAAATGTTTAGTCAGCTAGACTCAATGAGAAATTCAGTGGCACAACCCGTAAAGTGATATGATGTTGGTGGATCATTATGAGGATCTTTTAACACTCAGAGTTTATCATTCATGACAGATTATTTATATCATAAATGAGATAAGACGAACATGAAAACTCCAGTTCAAAATAAAATCTATACATATTTCCTGTTACATGAAAATGAAAGATCCATGCATTATTATTATATTGCTCTCACAGCCACGTTTGCTTGTGGACCAGATGCTAAAGTCGCCAAGGCCCCTTTTACAAAGTGGTCCAGTCAAATGAGGAAGGATGTTAGACTATGTATTATTATTATTCAGCATTTTACGATCTTTTATAAATGTCTTTTTAATTAGGGGGATGAGGAATCTAACCGAAGACTGTGAATGGCTCTGAGGTCATTGTATAATCGATATCCTACGTCACCATAGAAACGACTCTGATTGTTAGAACAATACGACTGTGTGCTGATCTGTTGAGGACATCCAATGTCTCCAGTAGAGTGCTTCTCAAACTGTCCGATGTGGGGGGGGGGGGACCAGCAATTTTTGCGTATGGCAGAACGACAGGTCTGCCATACGCAAAAATTGCTGGTCCCCCCAAATATTTTGCATATGTGCATGCCCGCGCATGCACCTGGAACTTCTGGCCACGTGTTTCCTCAAGATAGTAGATATGTCTATGCGCAGGCACACTTTCCTCATCCCACGACGTCTCACATGATATGACGTCATCTAGAGCAGCGCTGTCCAACTAGCGGCCTGTGGGCCGTTTCTTGAAATTTGAAATAAACATTTGTAATCAACCTTAAAATTTTTTATCAACTTATATCACTTTACTTGATATGCAATCTTCAACTTACTCATTCTATAAAGTTTACAAAACATTCTTAAGCCAATCGGCAAATTTCTGAAACCTTTTAAGAGAGGTGCGGCGTCATCAAACAAATGTTTTTATGAAGCTGCAGTAATAAGCATCTAACGTCTCCACGTGCACTGTATCGTACACTGGGAGACATTGTGTGGCATTTCGCTAAGACTAAAAGACGAAATGGAAAAGGTTGTCAGAATTACCAATTTAATTCGTGGCGGAAATCGTTCTCTTACACACTGAAAATTTAAAGCTTTTTTGGACGAACTGCATGCTGAGTATAGTGATCTGCTTTTACATAGTAATATTCGCTGGTTAAGTGCCGGAAAATGCCTCAAGAGATTTTTTACAGTTCGAAAAGAAATTCATCTTTTTCTCACAGAAGTGGGCACTAATGAAGTTTTAATAGCAAGTTTTGTTGACGAAATTTTCTATGTTCACTTGCTTTCCTAACAGACATTACAGATTATTTAAATGTCTAGAATAAATCCTTACAAGGAAAAGATCCAAACGTGTGCTGTCTTTAGAATCATGTTACTGGGTTTAGAAACAAACTACAATTGTTGAAGTCAAATTTGCATGAAAATAATTTAATTCATTTTGAAACTTGTAAAGAGTTCACGAAGAAATGAAGCAACTTAGTAAAACAGTTAATTTTGAAAAATTTGTTCCTAAATTAGATATTCTAATTGAAGATTTTAATAGAAGATTTTCTCAATTTAAATTTATTCAGTAATCCATTAAATATTGATATTAGCAACGTAGAATCCTAAATATCAAATGGAATTATGTGATCTTTAGGCCGACCCAATTATTGCATCTAATAGAGAAACTGGAATAGAATAGTTTAAAATTTGCTTAAAGAAAAATAAACAAAAGTGAAAGATTTTGGACTCCAAATAATTTCTATGTTCGGAAGTACATACATATATCTGCGAGCGCGCATTTTCTGATATGAAACATATAAAATGAAGATACAGAAACTGTTTGAAAGACTCGACACTTGAACATATACTTCGACTCGCAACAACAAATATCGATATGGACGTAAAAGAAATTATTGCCCAACAACTACGGCCACAATGCTCCCATTAAATTTATTAAATAGTTGATAAGGTTTAGAAATTTATATTGGTTTATTATTACTTATTATTTTCCGTACAAATAAAATAATTTTTTGAGGTTCATTATTACTTAATATTTTTCGAATAAATAAAATATTTTTTGAGGTTTTTTTAGGTTTATTATTAATTATTGTTTTTTGTATACATAAAATATTTTTTGAGGTTTTTTTTAGGTTTATTACTACTTATTATTTTTCTTATAAATAAAATAATATTTTGTGGTTTATTATTATTTTCCGTATAAATAAAAAAATTTTGAGGTTTATTACTACTTATTATTTTTCTTATAAATAAAATATTTTGGGTTTTTTGAGATTATCATTACTTATTATTATTCGTATAAATAAAATAACTTTTTGAGGTTTATTATTACTCATTATTTTTCGTATAAATAAAAAACAATTTGAGGTGACCTGAACTGACTTTTCAATTACCTATCCTATTCTTTCTTTTGGCCCCCGAAATGCTGGCAAAAGAAAAAATGGCCCGCGGTCTTAGAGAAGTTGGACAGCACTGATCTAGAGAGTTGAAACTTTACGCGGTGCCTACGTAATGGCTTAACACTAACTGTGGCGCCATGGCAAATCAATGCTGGGCTTCTGAAAACATATTTCCTCTCTGGCAGCTCACCGGCGACGACTAATGGCTCGCGGACAGGCACCTAGGCGTCGACCACCACTTTGAGAAGTACTGACATAGTATATTAGATCAGTGATTAGGAACAGAGATACGTGAGGTGGTTGGGGTTTTTTCTCATCTTAGCTAGGGAAATCATTGCTAGGAAAACGTTTTTTTTTCTGATAATTTTTTTACATTGGCTGAATAAAGGTTTTTACATTTGAAGCATCTCTTTATTTGAAAATATTTCAAATCTTAATGTTACATTTGAAGCATTATTTAAGACTTTTTCTTCACTTTGGCATCGAAAATAAAAAACGAAGAAACTACACTTCTCCGTATTTTTATTTTAGTTAATTGATATTCTCTTTCATGAAACTATATAAGATAATTTTGAGGAGGGGGGGGGGGGTCAGCAGAATGAACGAGATTTCTTAAATAAGGTCTCGAATATGAAAAAGGTTGAAAACACTCTAATAGCGGGCTAAATTCTATGATTATAAATGCATACTTGAAAAATAAATAAATACCCCCTCAAGCAGCTGCTTGCCACAGAGGTCTGACAGGAGCCTGTCAGTTTATATGCCATAGTAGAAGGTCTGAGAGGATGGCAGGACCTCAGCAGAAAAACGTCCATGCCTTATCCGGGGCTCGAACCCAGGTCCCTTAGATCAGTAGTCAAGCGCGCTAACCACTCTGCCACGGGACGGCTATAAAAGTTTAAAAATGAAGCACATGTGGAATTGAAATTTAACCTTTTTGACATTCTGTGAACACATCCAGTATCCCATTCTCAGAGCATTTACTTTCTTCCGGTTTCATTTTTTCTTTTTCAATTTAGGCGATGCAGATCGGATATTCCTTCTTCTCGTGAAATCTGGCGAAATCCGTTTCCTGAGATTCCCTGCTCTGAGGCGCTGAATTCATTCTGCTCGTAACGATGGCCCAATATAGAAAGCTAGCTGAGCGTTCCTCCCATTTGCATTTGATTTTTGCTTCATCAACGTGATAGAAAAAGAAAGCAAACTTCCTTTAATGGTTATTAATTTCATAGAATGAAATGTTACTCTCTGTGTATTAATGATCAGAGCTGCGGAAATCCACTCGCAACAGAGAGTCAATTTTCTGGATTAACTTGTTATTCTGAAAGCTGAAAAAAATAATTTCAAGAGTGAAAGGTTTCCTGGGAAAACAACATTAGCTTTCACTCTTGAATGCAGTATTGTTAATTTCTTTGTGAAGCTTTTTCAACGCGCGTAAAAAGAAAAAAATAACTTATTTGCCTCTCCCATTGATGTACACCTTTCCTCTGGCTTATGGTAAAAAACTGCTGGCTGCTCAGATTTTCCTTTGTTAATGATATTCATGAATGCAGAATAATATCTGGATCATTTCCAAAGCATCGACTGACAGGGGTGGGGGGTGGGGTGGGGAGAGTGATCAGTCTACTCTTTAATTTGCGGTTTCTCTCTGTAACCGTGACTTCTTTGAATTCTAAATAGGAAAGCAGGAAATTAGAGGAAGTGATTTATCATTCACTCTATCATAGATTTAGTTTTATTTTTCTTTATTTCTAAAGTTAATTATTATATACAGGGTGTCCATAAACGATTATCCTTATTTAAGCGTGGAATAACTTTTCAATGAACACTGATAACTAAACACAGTTTTAAACAGAAGTAGATAAACATACAAAGTTTTGATGCATAGTTAATGAACTTCAACCTGTGCACCTCTAGTGGCATGCACAATCAGGGGCGGCGCACCGCACGTGCACTAGGCTGTATTTCTTTAAAGGCGGCAAATTTGCAAACAAACTAACGACCATATCTGCAGTAAAGTGGACTCGAGTCACTTGCTTTTTAATTGCTCGTAAAAATGACTTTAAATTTAGCTAAATTAATCATCAATATCCGAGATCAGACTTCGAGAAAGAGGAGGTAGAATCCGAGGTCACTCCTGACGGCAGATATCCAAGTTCGCTCCTGATGGCAAAATATCTGGCGCCGGGCCTGTGTACAATGCCCAAACGATATTTTCTAACATTTGTGGGGTAAATGATGCTATTGCAGGTGTAATGCATTCTGATATCTGGGACAACTGTTGCAGAAACCACATCTTTAATATCACCCCACAGAAAGAAATCCAGCGGGGTAAGATTTGGTGATCTTGGGGGCCATGAGATTGGTCCATCTCTGCCGATCCATTCATTTGGAAACGTTGCGTTGAGAGTTTCGCGAACCAAATGTGCCCAAAGAGGGTGTGCCCCATCTTGTTGGAAGATGACAGTCGCCTGTGTGCCTTGAAGCTTGGGGATGGCGCAAATGATGAGCACAGTCAGGTACACATTTGCAGAAACCGATTTCTCTGCGACGAAGAAAGGGCCAGGCATTAGCCCACACCAGACACTGATCTTCGGACTGTCTCGAATAGGCGTCCTTACGACGTGTGGGTTGTCCGATCCCCAAATACGCACATTCTGTCTGTTGATCGTTCCCTCTTAGTGGTACAGTCGCTCAAAAAAGTATCCGAACAATATGGTTGATATTTAGTGATGTGGCAACCTTAGTGTCACGTGACACGAAGGTTGCCAGATCACTAATTTCTAAAAAAATCGTTGCCAGATATTTTTTCTGAATTCTGTAATCAACCTTAGTGTTCGGATACTTTTTTGAGCGACTGTAGGTAGTCATATTATTTTGATACTAGATCATGTAGGCTCACTCACGGAAATATTGAGCGTGTGCAGTTACCGTTCATAGCAAACTGGAGCATGTGCAGTAACTGCACACGCTCCAGTTTGCTGTGAACGGTAACTGGAGCGTGTACAGTTGCTGTACATGCTCCAGATATTTTTCCTGAATTCTGTAATCACGTGACACGAAGGTTGCCAGATCACTAATTTCTAAAAAAATCGTTGCCAGATATTTTTTCTGAATTCTGTAATCAACCTTAGTGTTCGGATACTTTTTTGAGCGACTGTACCACTAAGAGGGAACGTCGCCTCGTGCCGAAAGAAGACACGTAGCAAGTTGGGTTGGGTTGTTTTACCTCTGAGCGGCACTTTTTTGCACACCATGGGCTAAATGGCCAGGTCACATGGACCCCAAAGGCTCAGAGAAGGTTGGGGAAGGGGACCCACTGGAACAGCTGTTGGGAGATAGATGGTAGCCTCCCGTCAAGGCCATCCAGCGTGTTCTTTAACGTGCACAGGGTATGGCTCTCCCGCACACGGGCTTAACGTCCCATCCGACGGACGACGGCTTTTCCAAGCCCATCGGTGTCCCCTACTGACCGTGGGCAGGGCGGGGAATTTTGCGGAGATAAATCTCAACGCTGACCCAGCTGGGACTCGAACCTGGGAACTGCAGATTACGAGCCTGGCGCGCTACCGACTGAGCCACCCCCGCCCCCACGTAGCAAGAAGTCATCATCCTCGGAAATGCAGTTCAAATTGTCATTAACAAAAGTCTCTCGCTTTGGACGGTCATCATTCTGCAGTTCTTGAAGAATTTGTAACTTGCACGCGTGTAACTGCAGACGATTGTGTAACACCTTGTGTTTATTTCTTTTCCAGGCTGGGACTTATAGTGAATATCGCTTCATGTCCCAATCGATGAACAGAGATTTTTCTGACATGCAGACAACTGAACAATTGGTATGTTACTGAGGGACAATCACAACATAAACGGCAAACAAACGACCATGCCTTCCATACTCGGGACTCGAACCCGGACCACAGCAGTCACGGAGTCACGCGAACCAACGCGATATCACTGAGCCACCGAGGGGGGGGGGGGAGTAACATCTCGTGTATCTCAGAACTTCGGTGTTTGTAGTTGGTGCGAAGCTTGGCTCACCGATTTCCGCTGTAATCATATAAAAGTGGTTTCAGTGTTTCCCACCGTCCCATCGCAAAATGATGGTCTGTCAGAGCAGGACTTCAGCTAACTAGCTATGCCCTAGGGCCTCATGATTATGAGGGGGCTCAAAAATTTAAGTTTACTGTGTCACGAAATTTTATATTCAGATTAATCTATTGTGCTAACATTGCTCATCTCAGCTTTCAAGTCATTATTGTAAACCAGTGCTAGTATAATGTTTCACCACATCAATTTTGAATTTATTTTTTATTGTTCCCTTCAATCAGAATAATAAACATATAACTTATTTCGACTTTCGAGATTTGGGGGCTTCTTTGTAGTTTAGGGCCTCTTAAACTTGACATAGCTTAGGGCCTCAGAAGGTCAAAGTCCCGAGTCTGTGTCTTTCCTTGCTCTTCACTTTTCCACTGTTCCTGTTTCCAAGAATCTTGTCATCCACGACTTAATAAACTTCACATCAGGTGGCTACTTTCCATGCTTTGGTCTTAACTTCCGCTGAATGCTGATAGCAAATTTTGTTTCTGCCAGCCAGACAACTCATTAGGCCTTCTCTGTCACAGACGCCATCTTAACTGCACAGCTGCTACAGCGCTCCTAGTGGCGGATGCAGTAAACGAAACACACCAGCATTTTAGTGATTTAACATTTCTTGAATGTCCATGTAGGGATAAATCAGAAATCTTTTGCAAACACCAATTCTAAGCAAATTTCTTGATTTGGATTCTTTGTTGGTGTCTTTTTTTGCTACAGAGAGAAAAAAATTATCTATTATGGCATCTGACCGTGTACATACGTGCACATGGAATTGTTCAATTTTCTATGTATCAGGAAAATCTATGTTCATCCATTGGGACATGAAGCGACATTGGCTGTATATACGAGTGTTAGCAATTGAAAAACTCTTAAATCTCTTAAAAAAAGAAAGTTAATCCCCTCCGAATGGATTAAGGGACAAAGCGTTGCCACCAATGATTAACCATCACACTCGGACGACAAAATTTCAATTTTTTAGCGTAACTACAGTACTGTGCAAATTAGTTGGGACAATAGGAAAATGCAGTAAGAAAGACACAACTAAAATATTTATTTGTTTAATAGTGTAGTTAATAGTGAATGTGACCCCCCTTAGCTTTAATTACTTCTTCCACCCTCTCAACCATTGATGCCACTAGCTTCCCACACATCTCCTTCACTTCAGGGTCGTGGTACCACACTTTCATGACACTTTCTATCATTTTGGTTTTCGTCGTGCAATCCGTCTTAGATACGCACGATTTAATAATGGTCCACAAATTTTCAATGTTGTTTAGATTGGGTGAATTTCCTGGCCACTCCGATACCTTCAAATGTTGCTGGGTAAAGAAGCTCTTAGCAAGCTTAGAATTGTGGCATGGGGACAGATCCTGTTGAAATGCCCCATCGCCGTTAGGAAACAGCTTCTGCAGTGTTGGGACCATTTTCGCCTCCAGAACGCCTATGTACTTTTTGCTGCCCATCATTCTTTCAATGGGGTGAAGCGTCTGTGGCCCGGAAGCTGTGAAACATCCCCAAAACATGACCCTTGGTGGTTACGAACAAGTTTAGATTTGTAGCAGTTTAGACTCTGCAGCGGAAGGGACTTAGCGTTCCTTCGCTTGTTCCAAACAAATTCTCACAGTACTGTAGATCGTTTACAATATTTGTTTAACGCTTTGGCGTTTTCCAACTTTTTCTACCACTAGACGGCTCTGTTAAAGATATTGGCAGATTCGGAAAATACGAATCGTAGTAATTTTTTTATCTCTAATATCGAAAATGTGGAATATCGACAGAGCTTTACGTACGAAATAAAGACAGATGCCAAAGTAAAAATATGGGATAATTTTTCCTTTTCGAAAACGTGGTAAAAAATGGAATTTTGAAAATTAAAATTTACAATATTCATTTGATCGCATGCAACAATTTAAATTTCAAAAATTCAATTCCGTTTTCTTGTTCACTTTTTCCCCAACAAGTTCTAAAATTCGAAACTTCAAAATTACATTTTTCTGTATGAGTTACATCATATAAAGTCACGCCGGTTAGCAAAAAATTTAATTTTGCATTTTCGTTTTTTTTATCATGACAGTCTTTAATATTATCATTTCCAAAACAGTTTTAAAAACTGACGCATTTCATAAGTACTATTAATAAACATATTTTCGTAAGCGCGGGCCCGGTGCAGTCTTCCCGATCGCACAGACATCGAGCTCAATACGACTCTAGCCAGAGGGTTATGGGAAGGGGAAATTGGGAGCACTGACGTCATAGCACAAAAAAAAATGAAATATGTGCGAGGGAATTAAAACATCCCAGACGAACAGCTGAGGTTTCAAACCCAATTTCCAGGAAAGATGTTTGGAAATGTTGGTAAGAGTGGAGAGGGTATCCCGAATGGGGATTTCATCAAAGAAGGAATCCCTATTCTTTGACTTCACCACAATGAGAAGTGGGAGGCGGATTTCCTGCAGGCTGCGAGTGGTCCGAGTCATCACGTGCATCCCATCTTCTTCCGCATCCCCACAATGCGATGGTCACGGCGCCAAGCACATCCACAAACGATGCTTTGTGGGAGGACATGTCGGAAATGATCCGTGTTGCCTCGACGGTGCTGCCACTCTCCGGGCGCCCACAAGATGGGAATTGGTTGCAGTTGTATTCGTTATATGAAGTTGGCTACGGCGATTCTGACTTTGAGGTGGGCGGCATTTTCTTCGGAATGCCTTTGGGGAAAGATATATATTTTCATAATGTATATCGTAAAATATATATTTTCGTAATTTGAAGAACCGACAATTTTGGAAAAAACGAAATGTTGAATATTCCAATATAAAAATGAAAAAGTCTGACTGAAAAGAAAAGGTTGGTACCGAAACCTAAATTACCTAATATTAGAGTTGTGCAATTTCCGACTTTCTGAGTGAATCTCGAAAGATATGAATATTTTCACGTGCTAAAGAACTGACATTTCGAAATGTCTTTGTCTTTGTTGCACCATGAGAAACCGTGAAGAAGGATTCTGAGTGCAATCTGCTCCTTGGAGTTTCCTGTTCGTGATTGACGATAAAAACATCGAAATGCGATGCTGCTTTCCCATCTCACACCAATTTCGATCATGCAATACTTTGCAAAAGTTTTTCAGGGACTGAACAATTAACAGACAATGAGAAATTTGGCGAAACTGCGAAGTTGACATAATTCCCTATAACACAAACGACACTGAAAAACCTAAATCAATTCTAGTTTCTTTAATACTCTAAGAAATATAATTAGTTTTGAAATACCTTTTTTTATTTTGTGGAGTTTCGAAGATCTGTTACATTTGAAATAAGCCATTTATGATAAAACGTGATTGAAGATAATTTAAAGATTTCGATGAATTCTTTCAAAATCTCTGTTTCTAACAATAATTCTTTCAGTGTTTAAAGATTTATATGGAAGTTTAAACACTTAAGAAAGAAATGTGCTCCAAAAATTTATCAAAAATTTAAATAACTTATTTACACAGGCTTTTAAAATATGGAGTTCTTTACGAAACGGTTTGAAATAATACTTTTTATTTCATTTTGAATGAACTTGCAAAGTAAGGTCTTTGCAAGTAAGGATGCTTTTGTTTAGCATTGATGTTGTTAAATGTTCAGACTTTCATGACTGTTGAAATACTGAAAGAATATGATGGAAAATCGATATTTAAGGGGAATGGAATTAACCTAATGGAGGGTTAGCATACGTCCTGCAAAAGGAGGACATGTCCTCCTTTTGCAGGACGTATGCGTTGCGGTTGTACGTTTTGCGGACGTACGTATTGCGGTTGTAGTTCAGCGCATGCGTGTTTGTGTCATCGCATTAAGAGATAATGCTAGGATTGCAGGTGGTGACAGTAATATTAAAATTCGCATTGACAATACGAAAGCAGACGACATAGTCCTGATTCGCAGAGTAAATGCTGTAACTGTCTGCGTAACGTGTCAAATAAAAATTACGAAACGAATATAGAAATGATATTATGTTGATTTAGATACGGCAAAGAATGAACGGTAAATTTGAAATTCGTTTATTATTTTCGTTGACTCTTTTCGATCGGGCAGTGCCCCAAGTGATCTAATGGACGAGACCTCCCCGCTGTCGACCAGGTGTCTGTATTCGTATATAATTTCGGAAATTGAAAGTGTAATTATATTTTTCAAGTTTCCCGTTCCAGTGCCTAATGATTAGCATGCTTGGCTGATCATATGGACGTGAGCTCCAGCCCCTGATGATCATGCAATGGACGTGTTTTCTTTCTTAGGTTGCTTTTCTGCTGAGGCCTCGCTTCCCTTACCGATCTTCTCTAGGTCTTATTATACTGACAGTTTCCTGTCAAATCTATGCAGCAAGCAGCTGCTTGAGGGGATTTTTTTTATTCATTCTTACGCATAGTGTTTATATATCAGTGGCGTACCGGAAAATTTCGGGGGTCCCTGCAAGAAATGTTACGGGGGGCCCTTTTGTTTCATTTAATGTGCACCATCAGATACTGTAATTTTAACTTTATTTGAAAACATAATAATTAACTGGCGTATATTTCGGATTTTGTAATTCACAATGCGACATTTTGGAAGGAATCGGGCTGGATCTACCAGAGGGGGGGGGGAGACTACAAGAGAGCATCCCCCACCCCTGAAGTATACTTCGGCATAATTCACGCTTTTTTTTAAAAACCACTAAAATGAATGGGAAACTGTTACACTGGAATGGAAATCTAGTCTTTTGCACCCCCCCCCCCCACCATGCCCTTTATCCTTTTTTTTTGTCTCATTTGCGTCACTTGATTGCTTCCCCCCCTTAAATCTTTTACTACATCCGGGATTATCGAATTTTAACCAATTCAAATTTAATTAAAACACATACAACTCAATCATTGTATTCTTTATCAACACATTCACCAGAATTTCTAATTTCTAGCATAAAAAAACTGGGCAAATTATTATATACACCTACCTAATAACCTGTTGCTAGATCTTTTGCCCTCCGAAGAGCAGCCGGACGTCTTCGTAAGGATTCGATGAGGTGTTGAAAACACGGAGATGGTATTGTCGCCCATGAAGCGAGGATCGCCTATCGCAGAGCATCGACAGTTGCGGTGAGGATTGGCGGGCTCGAATGGATCTTTCCAATTGATCCCACCAATTCTTAATGGGGTTGAGGTCCTGCCATCGAGGGAGCCATTCGAGTGTGGCTAACTCACTTGAATTCTTCTGGAGACAATTGGTCGCCACTCGGGAAGTATGCGGTGCGAGTTGTCCTATTGAAAGACGGCATCATGGTGTGGAAAGAGAATCATTACGAACGGGTGTAGATGGTCGGCGAGGACATTCACATACCTTGGGCCTGTTACGGAGGTCTCGACGAGTACAAGGGGGCCTCAAGGAAGACCACGTAAGCGCACTCCAAACTGTTACACCCCCTCCACCACCTGCCTGTCTTACCCCTAACTTAGCAAGCTTGGCCCATCGCTTCGTGTGGTTTACGCCACACATGCACCCTCTTATCGGCGTGATAGAGTTGAAACCGGAATTCGTCAGACCAGATGACGTGTTTCCAGTTCTCTGCACTTCCGCTGCGATAGGTCTTTGCAAACCGCAGCCTATTCTTTCAATGCCTTGCAGTCAACAAGAGGACACGATGTGGACGTCGACTGCCATAGCCTATATTTTCCATGATACGACGGATAGTCTTTGTGCATAAGCTTGTGACGCACCCTCATTCAATTCTGACGTTCTCTGCTCCACGGTAACCGTGCAATTCCTTGTAATGATGCGGGACAGTCTGCCCTCAAGAGTCAACTACACGTTTATGTCCACTCTTCTCGGTTGGAAGTTTTGTCGGATTTCACGTAGTCTTGATCCATACATGCGACGGTCTTCAATGGAATTCCCAACAGTTCAGCAGTTGCAGTGATTGAACAACCGACCTTCCTCGCACCTACTATCTGGCAACTGTCAAACTCACTGATATCGCTGCCTTTACCCAGGATTACTTCTCCATAACTAGTTTCCAATGCGTAGAGATTTGCTCTATTTATAGACATTGCCAGTTCAGCGTCCAACGTAACTGGATGCGATACTCCTGCCTTGCATATTGTTATCAGGTTTTTATAATAATTTGTCCATTCAGTGTATATCGTTTGCAATATTACTTCAAGTTTCATATTGGATACATTTACTGGCCTCTGGCGATGGTACATTAAGGCCATTTGGAGGATTTGAAAATTATGAATCACCATTTTTCGTTCGTACCTATTTAACTCAAAAAATCATTTTTCATTAATCTCTCGAAACGAAAAGTTGCATTTTCCAACCACACTTTCCTTGCAGGTGAAGGAACAAATTGATGCTCCCAAAGTCAACCCCTTCATCAACACACGCCACCAATAAAATATCAGATTTCTAACCCAAAATAGATCGTTTGCATTATTCGTTTAAAACTTTGAAATTTGCAGAATTTCCCTCCGTCAGAGGGCGCAATTAAAACTTGTAGAAGATTCTAAAAGTGTGAATTTTAGTAGTTTATCAATACCTATCCAACCCAAAACAAGTTTTCAGTTTATCTCTAAAAACGAACAATTATCGCATGAAACATAAAAAATTACCATTTTTCTCCTCCCCCCCCCCCGTGTGGTAAAATTGAAAAATCTTTGTTGTCAATGCAAACCTCGTGATATTCACATTTAAAACCAAAATTTTAAGTTTCTAACGTAATTACATCGCTTGCAATTTTATTTTAAAATTTCGAATTTTGAAAAATTTCCACCGTTAGAAGGCGCAATTTTAGCTTTCTTTTCTTTCTCTCTACGTGACCTCGGATTTAACTCTAGCGTCTAGGCGTGGCTAACAAACCCATCAATGTAACAGTTAGGAGTCCACAGAGAGCGATATGAGGATGGTTGAAGGCTTGATCGAAAGTTATGGGAAGTAAGAGAAGTTGAGGAAGGACGGAAGTAAACAATCGTGGCCGAATTGGAGCAGGGAAATCTGCTTCCAGGGGAGACTGGAAGAGGTTCAACTGTTGGTGTCTTCCTAAATCCTATATTTTTAAATTGATTCTGCTTATTGTTGTGTTTTGTAAGTGAATTTTCTTGGTGCTTCTTGTTCAATGAACTTCTGTAGGATGCAGGATGAAGCAAGCATCACCTGGAAAAGGTGATCAGAAACTAAAATTATTCAGACACCTCGCGAATATGAATCAGTTGCAGATATCATTTTTTAAATGCCTCATGTACAAAGTAAATCTAGCGTTCTTTGAAATAGTATGTCCATCAGAATAGGATTAATATTTCTTAGAATCTACGAAAAAAGTTGACTGTCATGTAAAAATTTAATAATTTTTTTGAATATTTTAATTCTTTTCTGCTTATTTGGATTGGCCAATAGATTTTGGAGAGTCATCTCTGAGATCTGTAAATTATTTAAATGTGAGAAGAACAAGTTTCTTTCTTCTTGGTATCTTGGACAATTTAGTAAAACATGGGCGATATTCTCTCTGCTGTTACATTGACTGCAGTTAGGAGAATTTAGCTCTTGAGAGATTCCGAAAGTGCAAATTGTAATATTTCGTCAAGACCTATTTAACCGGAAAAGAATTTTTGTATTTATCTTTAAAAACAGAAAAAGTTCGGTGTCTACAGACAGACAGACAGACAGACGACAAAGTGAAAACATCAGCTACGTTTTTCTGAAAACCAGCTAAAAATAATATCAGCAGAAAATGAATGGAGAAAAATAATAAAAAAAAATAGAGATAATGTTGGAAACATTTCTAGTCTTGAGGGTTAAGCAGGAGGTGGGACATCGCGAGAATTCGAGAGTAGGACGAAAAAAAATGACGTCATACACTACTGTTATGGTCGAATGTTAACGGAGTTCATGCTCGAGCTTAGTCTTTGAGACAATGAGTTGTAGCACGCGAGGAGGGGAATTTCTAATTGGGAAAATGAAGATGATTCTTTCCCGGTCTCTTATTACTCTTTCAAAGCTATAGAAAAAACATTCCAGGCTGTTCTTTTTAATAGTTGCTTATCAAGTTTCATCATAAATTTTGACTTTTGAAGGAGCACCCCCCCCCACCCCGCATCGCGGAGTTTGCGGGGACTATCAGTCTCATCCTCATCCTTAAGCAGCCACGGGCTACGTAGATCCAACCAGACAGTGCAATCTAGTTCTCCAAGCAAGTCTGTCCTGAGCTACATCTGCTGCATCTGGCCACTACACACCAATTCTAACAAGGTCCTGTTTGACATTGTCTGCCCACCGCATCCTAGGTCTCCCCTTCTTTCTGAGGCCTTTAGGCACACTGTTCATAACCCTATTCGCCAATCTATAATTATTCATACGGCAACATGGCCAAACCAACGGAGTCTCTCTCTGCACAATATGCTGCTTAAAGGAGGTTGCCGACTCCTTTGCCAAACCTCCTCATCTCTGTATACACTTGTCTTCCAGTTCACATGCAGCAGATCCAACAAGTTTTCAGGATGGTCCTCAATCTACGGAAATCAGTGTATCTTTTGATCTTAATATCAGCGTTATCCTTTGGCACTCAGCCACAATCAGCTCTATTTTTGACTGTTTATTACGAAACATCACGTGACAGAGAACTGGCTACGGAAATATAACATAGAATTGGAACAGAATGATTCCCTGCACCAGAATGGAAGGGCGCATGTGTAAAGAAAAAAAAAGTGATTGCTGATTGTATGCGTGAAGAAGAAAGTGTGACCAAAAATCTGTTCTTAAAGCGATTCTATGTGGAGAAAAAAAAATTGAGATTTAATTTGGAGCCTACAATTAATTGATACAATTTTCTGACTTCTTCAGAAATTAATTTAAGTGAGTATCAGATGCTTTGAAAGTATAAGAGATTAGAAACCACAGTTAGAAATTTTCATATCTTCAGGAAACCGAAAAGCGGCTGCATCTAGATTCCGTAAATCATTAAAATAGCAGCAAAATTGAAGAGAATTACTTTCAGTTTAGTTATGAAAATGTTGAGGCAGTGGTCATCAGGGAACTACGGTCTCAGCGGAACATGTCCTTGTAGGAGAAGCCCTGGAGAAACCAGGCCTAGTTTACAGGACCTTTCTCCTTCCTATGCGTTGCAAATCAAAAATATGTATATAAAGGCAGGAAAACATTTACGGATTCAAACCAACGTATTCCGTTTCCTTCTTCTTCCTTGCTGCTTCCCAAAAAAGCCCGAGGTATGAAGATCATTTATTTGGAGCTCGAAAAAAGAGATTCATTTTCTTTCTTTTGACGCAGAGATTTTTTCCCATTCATTGGCAACGTTAAATTGATTATCTTTTAGCAAATCACTTTCACAGAAATCAGAGAAATTTTATTTAATCCGAGGAAGTTTTGAGTCACTTAAAACCCGAATGGAAAACTTTTGTCTTCAAATTTGGTTATCAGGTAATTAATATTAAAAAATATTTAAAGGGAAGGAAACAACAACCAAGCTTTCAAATTTACACGGATATTGATGAATACTGATGAATATTGAGCTTGATCACGAACAACGAAGGGAAAACTGTTAGTTGCTGCAAGTTATGGAATTATTTGTAAATCGTCTGAAATGGAGAGATGGCCTCTTTTAAAAGAAGACGAGCGTTTCCCATCTCAAGATTTCAATAACAAAGCAGTGAGTCGAGCAATTGGAAGGGCGGGTCTTACCTCGTGCATTTTCCTCCTTTTCTGTTCCCGCTCGAAATGATCTCGCCCCTTCGTGACTCAGCAACACGGAACGTCTTTTGCAGGCTAAGCAACCGAAAAGGAAGGGCCACGCACGAGGAACTGCCCTGCCTCAAGATCACGGGGACGCAAGCAGAAGGTCACGGAAAGGAACCGGAAGTCACATGAACTCAACAGAAACAGATCCATTCAGATAAGAATGGAGCTGGGCAGCTTTTGAACAGCGAAGAGGAGGCAATTTGAAAATCAGTAGGCATGGATGGTTCTGTTGTCCTTTTGCTGGACCCACGCCTTCCTCACAGATCTTCTGCTATCGTGTAATAATATACTGACAGGCTCTTGTCACACCTTCGTGGCAAGCAGTTGCTTGAGCGGAATTTATTTATTTTAAAGTTTGAAGTGATTTAATTTTTGTGAAATTTATACAAAATGTTTAGTCCGAAAACATGTGGAATAAAATAATTTATTTATTATGAAAATTAAAATAACTGATTTCTTTTGATTACATTTTCAAACTTTTAATCAATCTTTACTAGATCTGGATCTAAAATAAAAGAATAATAACGGGGGGAAGGCTTTCCTGTATAACATTGATGCCTTCTGTTTTAGTGGCTTGTAAAACATTTCTGGAAAAATAAGTGCAATGTGCAATATAAATATGTTTTTATATTTTATTCGCCCCTGCTCCGGTAACTAGGATACACAGAGAATGGTCAGGGCACGGAATATTTGCCCTCCCCCCCCCCCTAGATTCGGTCCTCCTCCTCATCATCATCCTCAAGCAACCATGGACTACACAGGTCCAACCAGATCATGCAATTTAGTTCTCCAAGCAAATCTGCCCTCAGCTACATCTGCTGCATCTGGCCACTTCACACCAATTCTAACAAGGTCCTGTTTGACATTGTCTGCCCACCGCATCCTAGGTCTCCTCCTCTTTCTGAGGCATTTAGGCACACTGTTCATAACCCTATTCGCCAATCTATAATTATTCATACGGGCAACATGGCCAAACCAGCGGAGTCTCTCTCAGCACAATATGCTGCTTAAAGGAGGTTGCAGACTCCTTTGCTTAACCTCATCATTATTTACAAAGTTGAACCACCTAATGCCCAAGATACTGCGTAAGCATCTGGAATCAAATGCATCTAGTTTCCTGTTATCTTGTTTACAAAGTGTCCAAGTTTCACTACCATAACTAATCCTAGAAAGAACCAAACAGTTTTGTCATACAGTCTAATTTTAGTCATTTGGTGTATACACCTATTTCTCCACACTTTCCATAGAATCTTAAAAGCCCCGGAAGCAATCTCTGTCTGTTAATCTCATGCCGCACATCACCAGTATCTGTTACATAGCTCCCAAGATAATTCTGAGCAGCATTAAGATCAATCCTTTCATTTAAACCATGACCAAAACAAACTCGATTCCATTCTTGATTCTGTTTTCTTTATCAATTTATTGGAATCATTAAAGCGCCACTCTGGCGACAGAATGGTTGCCATGGAGCTTCTCTCAGAATCATTTAGGTAGGACCGGGACTATAGAGCAACCAAAGCAGCGAAAGTTAACAATGAGTCAAGTTTTAAGGGAGTTTGATTTTCCTAAAATTTAATCAGAAATTTTTTGTTCAGAAATATGTGAAGCAAAATAGTTTATTTATTACAACTAGATTAACATATTGTTTTGAATTAAATGGATAGAAACTGAGCGTGAGTTGAAATAAATAGTATGTAACAATTATAATTCTAAAAATAATGTAATTTATTACCAAAGTATGAATGAAAATGTTTATACAAACTCGATAACAGAAATCTAAATCAGTATAAAAATAAACTTTCTAAAGAACAAAGCACCTTTTTAAGAAAACAAAGCTTCTGTAACAGTCGAAAAGTGGATTGAGTTGTTTTACCTCTGAGCGGCACTTTTTTGCACACCATGTCGATAAGTGGCACAGTCCTATTTGTGAACAAACCTGCAATCTATAAAGAATAACCTTACCAATTCCTAAACAACTAAATATAATGATGAACTCTTCCTACAGAAAAGTTGAGATCAGATCTGCTTGTTCGACTAACTTAAAATCTCCTCAACCTCATCTTCAGTAACCTAAACATCTTCCTTTTTCTTGCGAGTCTTTTAATAGCAGCGACACTAATAAACTTATTTTACCTTCATGCGCCCACTCAACATAAAACATTTCTTCTTTAGACTAAACTGCATAGACTAAAACAAACTTCGTTTCACCTCACATAAATTCTCTAATTAACGCTTATTCCCAGTGGTTGCTCGCGTATAGGCACTGTGGAACTGCAGCACCCCCAATTTCAACTTGATATTATGATAACATTTAATATAATGAGTCCTTTTTTCTTTAATTTTTTTCTTTATACTTTTACAATATATAATCCTTAAGCTTAATGTCAGTAGCCTTCCCCCAGTTTATGAAAAAGATACAAAAATCTTTGTATGGAACTGTACGCTTCACAGTACTAGCGGCGAGGTGTTTGACTGTTGTGCGCATGCGCACATAGGAAGCTACACGCGAGGCTGCAAGGGAGAGAGAGCACTGTCGTTCCCGCAGTGCCGACCCTGGCTTGCTGGTTGAAGGTAGTTTTTTTTTACTCCGCGTGTGTTGTGCTTAAAAACCGTGTACCATATTCTTGAATGTGATAAAGTGTAGAATTAGATTATTATCCTGCTTCCAGCTATTCCATTTGATTCATTTTTTTTCGGTTCTTTTATTTAACAGAAAACTTTAACCATGGCCTTGCATCCCCAAGAAATAAGTTCTGTGACTGTAAGTGAACTTCAACAGCTTAAGTTTTCACAGCTGTCTCTCCATGAGAAAGTTGCAGTTAAGAAAAGAGGTCGTTCAACACCTGATATTCTAATATCTCAGCCAGGCATCAGCAACAACAAGAAATATATTCGTAGCTTTAATTCTGAATGGTACCAACGGAAAAGTTGGCGTTGCGGCTGTGAAGTAAAAAATGCACTGTTTTGCTTCCCGTGTTTGCTGTTTGGAGGTGATGTAAGGTGGACAAAAGATGGTTTTAGAAATATAAACAAAATGGAAGAAAAAACTGAAAAGCATGAGAAGTCAAAGAAGCACGTTGATAATGTAGTTTCACTGGCACTTTTAGGAACCGTAAGTATTAAGGAGAAACTTATTGAGGCATACAGACTTTCAATCAATGAGCATAATATAAAGGTTAAAAAGAACCGTGAAATTTTGTCCAAAATAATAGACTGCATTTCCTTTTGTGGAAACTTTGAAACTCCCTTACGTGGACATGATGAAAAAGACGATTCAATAAATTCAGGGGTATTTAGAGGATTAGTTAATTTTGCATCTAAATTAGATTCAGATATAAAGGATCACTTAGAAACCAGAAGTCTTCAAAGGTGTTTCTAAGACCATTCAGAATGAGATACTTGACTGCCTGCTACAAATATACCACGAGGAGATAAGGACGGAAATTAGAAAAGCTTCCTTTGTAGCTGTCATGGCTGATGACACAATAGATATTTCAGAACACACTCAAATGGCCCTTGTTCTACGGTACCTATTGAATGGAGAAATATTTGAGCGTTTTTGGGGATTCTTTATTCCAGAAAATCAAACTGCAGATGGCATATCAAAACGTATTTTAGAACAATTGGACATAATCCTTCAAGGAAATGAACAAAAACTGATAGCTCAGACATTTGATGGTGCAAATGTCATGAAAGGCAAAAAAGCAGGAGTTCAAGCAAAAATAAAAGCAGTTTATAGTAATGCACATTTCATTCACTGTTATGCACATTAACTTAATTTAATAATGAGAAATGCAGCAAGTATTACACGAAACGCAAGAATATTTTTCTCTAACATTCTGGCTATTCCAACATTCTTCTCAAGATCACCGCAACGTGTGTTCATTCTCAAGAAGCATATGGAAGTCAGCATTCCACGTCCATCTTCTACAAGGTGGAACTTCAACATACGGACCATAAACAGAGTTCATGAAAATTTGCAACCTTTAAAAAACTGCCTTACTGAAATTCAATCAACATCAAATGCAGATCAAACCATTGCAGAAGCAAAAGGAATTTTAAAATACCTGAATGATGATAATTTCCAGTTTTGGTTAGAGATTTTCAGATTATGCTTCATGTTGAAATAATTTACAACCAAATGCAATCTCGAGAAATTAGTGTGTTTAAAGTTAATGAATATATAACAAATTTCAAAACTGCTATTTTAGAATTGAGAAACTAAAAGTACTGTGAGAATCCTTCAAAGACACTCATGGCAGAAGCTAAGGAAGTGTGTGACTGTATATGTGTTGATATAATGGAGAGATATTCTTCCACTAAAGACTTAGTAGCTGCTAAATTGTTCAACAAGAAATGCTTCACTAGTTTTAAGAATGAACATCCCATAGAAGAGATAGTACTGACCACTGAAGGAGATGCTGAAATTTATTTTGGAAAATAATCTAGATGATGTTTTTGGTGAAATTACGAAACTGATAAAAATCCTATTGACAGTTCGCATGACTACATCAGAGGCAGAACGCTGCTTTTCAACATTGAAAAGACTAAAAACTTTTCTAAGAAGCACTATGAATTCGGAAAGACTAAATGCGCTTGCAGTGCTTTCCAACATTGAAAAGACTAAAAACTTTTCTAAGAAGCACTATGAATTCGGAAAGACTAAATGCCTTGCAGTGCTTTCAATGGAGAAAAATTTCCTCAGTTGTCATCCAGAGATCAAGGAGAAAATTATTGATCTGTTCGCGCAAATTAAAACAAGAAGAATGGATTTCATTTTTAAATGAATAGATTAAGCTTGAACTGTAACAATTTAGTTTAAAGTAAGTAAAAAATGTTTGATTTTTTTCTTTTAGGATTTTATCAAGTTTCTGAATAAATTTTCTTTTTATACATGTTTGTTTCCTTTTACACAATTTTGAAACAAAGGCTAAAAATTTTCTGGAGCAGCACCCCCACTAATTTTAGCTACGAGCCGCCACTGCTTATTCCTTAATCTTTCAGTCAAATTCGTTCGATGTCATTGGTGACGTACCTCTCACGCCGAAGCACATGCGAGCATCAAGACGACACATTACATCACGGTTCATCTGTCGTAACTACATATTAACGAATAACCTTGCAACTAATTGTTAATTGTATTTCTGATTTAGATGAATACCTGAAGCCATTGCGAGTGAGAAATGCGAAATATGGACATGGGTGTGATTCGCAACGGTTATGGAGCTATAGAAATTTAAAGTACATTGAACAAACTTAAAAAAAAATACATTATCTATTAAATTTTTTTTAGAATAATAAGTTTAAAACTAATACAGTAACTGTTAAAAATTGTTTCCGCCAGCTTGGATGTACAGGGTGACTGAAAAGAGAATTGAACACTTTCAAAAATTTATTGCTCATTAACTAGATCATCATCATCATCATCATCATCATCATCATCATCATCATCATCATCATCATCATCATCATCATCATCATCATCATCATCATCATCATCATCAAGCAGCCATGGGCTACGGAGGTCCAACCAGACCGTGCAATTTAGTTCTCCAAGCAAGTCTATCCTGAGTTACATCTACTGCATCTGGCCACTGCACACCAATTCTAACAAGGTCCTGTTTGACATTGTCAGTCCACCGCATCCTAGGTCTCCCCTTCTTTCTGAGGACTTTAGGCACACTGTTCATAACCCTATTCGCCAATCTATAATTATTCATACGGGCAACATGGCCAAACCAACGGAGTCTCTCTCTGCACAATATGCTGCTTAAAGGAAGTTGCAAACTCCTTTGAATAATCTCATCATTAGTTACAAAGTTGAACCACCTAATGCCCAAGATACTGCGTAAGCATCTGGAATCAAAAGCATCTAGTTTCCTGTTATCTTGTTTACAAAGTGTCCAAGTTTCACTACCATAACTAAACCTAGAAAGAACCAAACTATTATACAGTCTAATTTTAGTCTTTAGGTGTATACGCCTATTTCTCCACACTCTCCATAGGTTCTTAAAAGTCCCGGCAGCAATCCCTATTCGTCTGTTAATCTCATGCCGCACATCACCATTATCTGTTACATAGCTCCCAAGATAATTAAACTGTGACACCTGCTCAAGACTGTAACCATTCAGATTAACTGAATCACAGCCTGCCTGACCAATTTTCATTACTTTAGTTTTCTCTCTGTTTATAACCAAACCTACTCTACTACCAGTCTCATCAACAGCTCGAATGAAAGAGTTCATCTCATCAACATCATTTGCCAAAAGGGCTAAATCATCAGCATAATCTAAATCAGAAATTTTCGTATCTCCAGCCCATTTAAGGCCAAAATCTTTCCCTGGAAGTGAGTTTCGCATAACATAATCAATAACCAGGCTAAAGAGAAAAGGAGACAAAATGCACCCTTGTCGAACACCAGAAGTAATGCTAAACCAATTGCTACGAGCCTTACCAACTCTCACACACGACTCAATGTTATTATAGAGAGCTTTCATAATGTGAACTAACTTGTCTGGTATACCACATGATCCCACAATCAACCACAAATTATGACGATTAACAGAGTCGAAAGCCTTTTTGAAATCAACAAAGCTAGCAACCAAAGATTTCTGAAACTCTAAACATTTCTCAAGAATCTGCCTAAGTGAAAATATCTGATCCACACATCCCCTACCATTTCTGAATCCACATTGCTCATCACGCAATTGACTGTCAACCAGATTCTTAATTCTATTAAGCACAATCATGGAAAGAACTTTACCTGGAACAGAGAGTAGGCTGATACCCCTATAGTTATCACAAGAACTGCGATCACCTTTTTTGAAAATAGGGATAACAATAGCTCTGGTAAAATCCTTAGGAACCATGCCTTTATCATAAAAGATATTCAGAATTTCAGTCATCCAAGTGGTAACCGAAACATTCCCAGCTCTAATTTTTTCCGTAGTAATTTCATCTATCCCTGGGGATTTATGAAGTTTAAGTTTAGAAACAGCCAAAATAACTTCAGATTGTGTTATAGGTCCAACATTAAAGCCACCAATGCATCTATCATCATTGCAAACAATGGGAGTAGAACTAACTACATTGTTTAGAACATCACTGAAATGCTCAGCCCACCTAGCCATGACAGAACCCTCCCCTTCTATAACCTAACCTTGTTTATCCTTCAATCCTTGTATGCCTGTCCGTTTTCTACCACACAAAACATTAACTATCTTGTACAGCTCTCTGCTGTTGTGCTGTCTAACTGCTTCCTCGGCTTTGTCAGCCAAACCATCAAGCCAAAGATTCTTATCAGCAGCTAACTGATCCTTTACAAGTTTATTAAGGTCTCTGTAATGCTTTCTATTAGGACTAGTAGGGTATTGATTAAGGGCATTCATGCAGTTCTTTCTTTCCGAAATAAGCTCAAGTGCCTTATCACTCAGATAATTTTGCCTCTTCTGCTCCTTTTTTCCTAAAAGAGTCCTGTTAGTGTCCAAAAAGCCTGTTTAAAATGATCACATTCTTCCTCAACTTCAGTAGTAAGCATACCATGACTGTCATAATGAGTAACCTATCATGGTAAGCTTTGGCTATAACTGGATCTTTCAGAGCTTCAGTATTAAAAGTAAATTTTTTAACCCTAGCACAACACTTTTTAAGTTTAAGTTGCAACACATTTTTAACAAGGTAATGGTCAGATCCAATTTCAGTTCCCCTATATGCCCTGGTATTCCTAACAGAACTAGCCCATTTGCTGTTAATTAATATGTAATCAATCATATTCTTATGCAGCCCATCAGGTGAAACCCATGTGTACTTATGTATGTCGCGGTGTTTGTAATAAGTGTTAGTTATTCTGAATCCATTGAGTTTACTTACCTGTAGGAGACGTTGCCCATTGCCATTGCAGCTACCAATACCAAAAGGGCCTATTACTCCTCCCCAAAGGGCAGAGTCAGTACCAACTTTGGCATTGAAGTCACCAAGAACAAGGGTAATATCTCCTTTCTTGACAGAATTCAAAATATCCTGAAGTTGTCCGTAAAACGTATTCTTCTCATCCTCATCGGCATCCTCAGGGGGGGCATAACAGCAGATAACATTCAAGTCTTTAACGCTTGTCTGAAATTTTGCTGTAAGAAACCTTTCATTAATGCACTCATATCCTAGAAGAGCATCGTTAGCGTGTCTGCTGAGAAGCAGACCCACGCCTTGGTGACGCTTATTTTCGTCCCTCCTGAAAAGAGAAATTTAAGATTATTTTTAAGAATCTGACCTTTATCTGTCCATCTGGTCTCTTGCAAGCCGAGAATATCTAAATTATAACGGTGGAATTCTTGTGTGAGGACATCAAGAGAAAAAGCTCTGTGCAGAGTCCTCACATTCCAACTACCTATGGAGAGAAAATGGTTAGTGGGATGTTTAAAGAAACTGTGTTTATTAAGAGAGGGAATGCCGACAATATCAAACAGCCCCCTAATCGCAGACATGGGGCAAAGACCCGTTCCCCCACTACTAAAGGCTGAAGCCATCTACACTGGAAGACTTCCTCCAATGTAGAATTTGACGATGCCAATAGAAGCAAAGAGTTCAGATGCCTGCGATGACTTCTGCTCAGGATAATCCACCAGCTGATAAACATATCCTGTGAATCTATTCACTTGGGGCTGTCAACCCACAAACAAACAGAAAACACAGCGGAAGATTTTCCCTCCACAGAAGCCCACCAGTGCAGCAAAATCAGTATCCATAATCAAGCTCAGAGCCATATATCTGTCCAGTCCAGTGGGTTTATATGGTCAGCACTAGGACCCTGTGTGGTTGACCACTCTTCAGCAGGGTAGAAAAAAAAGAAAAGTAGCCATAGTTGTTCAGATCAGTAGGCCACACTAATCTGGCAGCCCTCCCCTTCCGTTCACTTCCACAAGAGAGTATCTCTTTTGAAAGGTACTAACGGTCTGCACCACGAGAAGGCGGGGTCGGACATTAGGTGCTAGGCCTGGCCGGTTCTATGCATCATCACAGGGTATTGGTGCAGAGCTCTCCTTCCAGTGACTACCTAGCTACCATTTACAGACCAAACTAGATTATAATTGAACATATAGTCAAAACCAATTTATAAACGAACTATCAGTTATTTCTGTGATCTTACAAATGGTGAACATGCGCACCTCGTGTCACAAGGCACACATCAATCCTGAAGCCTAATTCATCCCAGACCCTTTACAGCATATCACGTCGATGGTTGAAATGGCTGCCACGATGCATTCCTTGATTTCCTTAAGGCTGCGTGCGAGAAAGAGCTCGTTCAATAGTTCTTCACGTGTCCCCACAAGAAGAAGTCGCATGTTGTGACTCGCCTAGTTAAATAAATAAAAAAAAATAAATAAATACCCCCTCAAGCAGCTGTTTGCCACAGGATGACAGGACCTCAGCAGAAAAACGACACAAACAGCCATGCCTTACCCGGGACTCGAACCCAGGTCCCTTAGATCAGTAGCCAAGTGCACTGACCACTCAGCCACGGGACCTGAGTAATAAATTTTTGAAAGTGTTCAGTTTTTTTTGAATCACTCTGTATTTCTGATTCGTGTGACTAGGAAACGGGCAACATTAGGATTATGCTTGCATGCGTATTTGTCACAGTTGGACAACATTGAATGTGTGTTCATCATCATCATCACCCTCAAGCAGACATGGGCTACGGAGGTCCAACCAGACCATGCAATTTAGTTCTCCAAGCAAGTCTATCCTGAGCTACATCTACTGCATCTGGCCACTGCACACCAATTCTAACAAGGTCTTGTTTGACATTGTCTGCCCACCGCATCCTAGGTCTCCCCTTCTTTCTGAGGCCTTTAGGCACACTGTTCATAACCCTATTCGCCAATCTATAATTATCCATACGGGCAACATGGCCAAACCGACGGAGTCTCTCTCTGCACAATATGCTGCTTTAAGGAGGTTGCAAACTCCTTTACCTAATCTCATAATTAGTTACAAAGTTGAACCACCTAATGCCCAAGATACTGCGTAAGCATCTGGAATCAAAAGCATCCAGTTTCCTGTTATCTTGTTTACAAAGTGTTGATATTGTCGGCATTCCCTCTCTCAATAAACATAGTTTCTTTAAACATCCCACTAACCATTTTCTCTCCATAGGTAGTTGGAATGTGAGGACTCTGCACAGAGCTTTTTCTCTTGATGTCCTCACACAAGAATTCCACCGTTATAATTTAGATATTCTTGGCTTGCAAGAGACCAGATGGACAGATATAAAGGTCAGATTCTTAAAAATAATCTTAAATTTCTCTTTTCAGGGAGGAACGACAATAAGCATCATCAAGGCGTGGGTCTGCTTCTCAGCAGACACGCTAGCGATGCTCTTCTAGGATATGAGTGCATTAATGAAAGGTTTCTTACAGCAAAATTTCAGACAAGTGTTACAGACTTAAATGTTATCTGCTGTTATGCCCCCCCTGAGAATGCCGATGAGGATGAGAAGGATAGGTTTTATGAACAACTTCAGGATATTTTGAATTCTGTCAAGAAAGGAGATATTACCCTTGTTCTTGGTGACTTCAATGCCAAAGTTGGTACTGACTCTGCCCTTTGGGGAGGAGTAATAGGCCCTTTTGGTATTGGTAGCTGCAATGGCAATGGGCAACGTCTCCTACAGGTAAGTAAACTCAATGGATTCAGAATAACTAACACTTATTACAAACACCGCGACATACATAAGTAAACATGGGTTTCACCTGATGGGCTGGATAAGAATATGATTGATTATTTATTAAATAACAGCAAATGGGCTAGTTCTGTTAGGAATACCAGGGCATATAAGGGAGCTGAAATTGGATCTGACCATTACCTTGTTAAAAGTGTGTTGCAACTTAAACTTAAAAAGTGTTGTGCTAGGGTTAAAAAATTTACTTTTAATACTGAAGCTCTGAAAGATCCAGTTATAGCCAAAGCTTACCATGATAGGTTACTTAGTCATTATGACAGTCATGGTTTGCTTACTACTGAAGTTGAGGAAGAATGGGATCATTTTAAACAGGCTTTTTTGGACACTAACAGTACTATTTTAGGAAAATAGGAGCAGAAGAGGCAAAATTATCTGAGTGATAAGGCACTTCAGCTTATTTTGGAAAGAAAGAACTGCAGAAATGCCCTTAATCAATACCCTACTAGTCCTAATAGAAAGCATTACAGAGACCTTAATAAACTTGTAAAGGATCAGTTAGCTGCTGATAAGAATCTTTGGCTTGATGGTTTGGCTGACAAAGCCGAGGAAGCAGTTAGACAGCACAACAGCAGAGAGCTGTACCAGATAGTTAATGTTTTGTGTGGTAGAAAACGGACAGGCATACAAGGATTGAAGGATAAACAAGGTAAGGTTATAGAAGGGGAGGATTCTGTCATGGCTAGATGGGCTGAGCATTTCAGTGATGTTCTAAACAATGTAGTTAGTTCTACTCCCATTGTTTGCAATGATGATAGATGCATTGGTGGCTTTAATGTTGGACCTATAACACAATCTGAAGTTATTTTGGCTGTTTCTAAACTTAAACTTCATAAATCCCCAGGGATAGATGAAATTACTACGGAAATAATTAGAGCTGGGAATGTTTCGGTTACCACTTGGATGACTGAAATTCTGAATATGTTTTATGATAAAGGCATGGTTCCTAAGGATTTTACCAGAGCTATTGTTATCCCTATTTTCAAAAAAGGTGATCGCAGTTCTTGTGATAACTATAGGGGTATCAGCCTACTGTCTGTTCCAGGTAAAGTTCTTTCCATGATTGTGCTTAATAGAATTAAGAATCTGGTTGACATTCAATTGCGTGATGAGCAATGTGGATTCAGAAGTGGTAGGGGATGTGTGGATCAGATATTTTCACTTAGGCAGATTCTTGAGAAATGTTTAGAGTTTCAGAAATCTTTGGTTGCTAGCTTTGTTGATTTCAAAAAGGCTTTCGACTCTGTTGATCGTCATAATTTGTGGTTGATTGTGAGATCATGTGGTATACCAGTAAAGTTAGTTAACATTATGAAAGCTCTCTATAATAACATTGAGTCGTGTGTGAGAGTTGGTAAGGCTTGTAGCAATTGGTTTAGCATTACTTCTGGTGTCGACAAGGGTGCATTTTGTCTGCTTTTCTCTTTAACTTGGTTATTGATTATGTTATGCGAAATTCACTTCAAGGGAAAGATTTTGGCCTTAAATGGGCTGGAGATACGAAAATTTCTGATTTAGATTATGCTGATGATTTAGCCCTTTTGGCAAATGATGTTGATGAGATGAACTCTTTCATTCGAGCTGTTAATGAGACTGGTAGTAGAGTAGGTTTGGTTATAAACGGAGAGAAAACTAAAGTGATGAAAATTGGTCAAGCAGGCTGTGATTCAGTTAATCTGAATGGTTGCAGTCTTGAGCAGGTGTCACAGTTTAATTTTCTTGGGAGCTATGTAACTGATAATGGTGTGTTCACTTTGATTAAATAATTTTTTGATAGTGTTTGTATAGGAACTGATATTTGGCAAAACTGCATACCCGCACCACTCGTGATATTTCATATTTTATATTTTTCATATATTTTTTTAATTTGCTTTATATTTCTCGATAAAAATTAATTCTTTATAACCTGGAAGATCTTGAAAGCTCCTTGGTTGTTCGCATATAACTCTTGATGGTTTTACTTAGTTTTGTGCTTTTATCGTTTCGCTGGTCTTTGTAAAGTATTGATAACATATTTGACAAAGTGTTGTGCATTGTGTGTTTATTTTCCTCATGTATTTCTTCATGTTTAATAAATTTGAATTTGAAATTTGAATCTACCGTCCTCCTGGTAGGTATTCGATGTTGCCAGTCACTTTGAAGTTGCGTTGCAGTCATGAATCTGTCGCGCACTGCCATGCGTCGCAAATGGTGGTCCTGTGGCCATACGTTGTTTTCCTGATCCTTATTGGCGTGTGCTGGATACTTCTTGAAGCCACTGGCGCCATATGTGTATGATGGTGCTTGATTGCAGTCAACAAAGTTGGTCACATCTCTGTACCATAAACCAGCTTCTAAGGCTGATGATTCTTCCACACTCAAAGTCTCTTAACTGTAGGAACGGCTGTCAATGTCTGCGTAAGGGCATCGTTAGCGATTTAGATCAATTTCCATAACGTTTTGTCAACCAGGGAGCTTTCGATGCCGTTATCTGTGTTTGACTGATCCGCACCTGTGACGTCAGTTCGCTCCTGTCCAATCGTTTAAATCGTCCTGCAAACCTAATCATTTCCATGCATTTCCATATGCTACTGCCTCTCTAAATTTCGTCACATTTACATAACTTCTTGCATTTTATATCTCCTGTAGTGTATATTTCAATAATTTACCTAAGTAAAAATATTTGAAAGATACAATACCTACCACTTTTGAATTCACACTGTTCATTACGAATTTGTCCATCAATCAAACTCCTAATTCTATTAAGCACAATAATGTAGAGAACTTTATCTTACTAGAACTTTAACTTTAAACTTTAACTTACTATAACAGAAAGTAGGTTTATTATCACAAGAGGTGCTTTTTCGAAAATAGGGATAATATTAGTTCAGGTAAAATGGATGTCCGTGTTGTTTTTCTGCTGAGGTCCCGCCAACCTCATAGATCTTCTACTACATCGTATAAACTGACAGGCTCCTGTCAGACCAATGTGGCAAGCAGCTGCTTGAGGGTGTGTTTATTTATTTTTAATTTAAATTCCTTAGGAGTAATACCATTATCATAAAAAGATTCAAAACCTCAGTGAGCTCTGTTCATGGCGGGATTTCCCGTGAAAGCACATGAGATACTTGCCCAGGGGTGCTAACGCAATAAAGGCGCTAACATTCAAAAGAGTTACATTTGGTACTTTTAAGTGGCAAGAAATAATGTCCTCCTTTTCAATTCTTAGAAGGAATAAAAAGCTCTTTGTAAATATTGATGGTTCAGAAGCGGTTTAAAGATTTCTCTCTGCTGCCAATGAAAAGCGAACTTTAAAAGGGATACGGAGAAAACATTCTTTTATGAAGCTTTTGGGAAACTTCAATGTTATGTGAATGGGAAACCATTTTAAAGCGCTATAATTTTAAAAATAAGCCTTTTACAGAGAAATGTCACAGGAGAAAAATTATGGATCGCAAATTTATCCAAATCCCGATTCTTAAACAATATTAGTTTAATGTTTAAAGTGTTAGCGTGCTTGGCAACTGATCAATGCGACCTATAGTAAATAAAAATAAATGTTGCTTACCAGAAGTAAAAAAAAAAATTTTATTTCCAAATTGGGCCTCCCCCCCCCCCCACTTCTCCGAAATGAAACTTTGGGTTCCATTCCTCTCCTAATGTATTTTATGCCCGCTAGTAGGGGGAAAGTGGGGGTTCTGGAACAGAGGCGGATCAATGTTAATCCTATGGCATTCACCTCCGTGTGTTTCAAAGCGAACGCGGGTCTTTTTTTCTTCACACATGCAGGTCAATATTTCCCCTCAATATTTTATATAATTTCAAAAATTTGTTTTTAAATCAGATATTTATTTTTCTTTTCACCGTTTTTCTTTTAATCAATTTTTTTTTAATTTTTTTTACCCAATAGCATTGTTTCTTTTCGTTTCTGCAGGACAGTCTTTTATTCCAGTTTCTGCGGGATAGTCCTTCCTGTATAAATACGACATCCATCAGTCAGATTCCTCATTCTGTTGTCAAACGTTGACAGTGACGGTTCTCTTCATCTCCGTGATTTTTCCAACTGTTAGAAGCCAATAGTAATAGCTCTCGACGTCCTTGTATAGTATAAATACGACATCCATCTGTTCGATTCCTCATTCTGTTGTCAGACGTTGACAGTGACGGTTCTCTGCTGCTGCGTCAGTAGGATAATCCCATTCCATGAATCCCCATGCACTATGCTTTCCCCCTATGACGTCACCTCTCACTTCCGGCCACGCCCCTAATTAATAATCAATTAATAACTAATTAATAACCCATAATTAAATAAAAATTAATTAATCTCCTTTATTAAAAAAATCCTCCCCCTTATTAAACCTCCTTCCTCCCTCCCCCCTTTTAACCCCTGGCGCCATCTGGTGACTATGAGGAGCACTATTTTCGGAAAAACCCCTGTTTTAGCTCTAATTTCCCGATTTTTGACTCCCTCTTTAATAAAAAATTCTCCATCCTTATTTAAAAAAAACTTTTAACCCCTGGCGCCATCTAGTGACTATGAGGAGTACTATTTTCGGAAAAACCCCTATTTTAACTCTAATTTTCCAATTTTTGATTCACTCTCCTCGTTAAAAAAATCCCCCTATCAAAAGTTCCACCTTTTTAACCCCTGGTGCCATCTAGTGACTATAATGTCGGGAAAAACCCTCGATTTTAGTCGTAATTAAACTTTGATGGGTGACAATGATCGGATGATGCAAGCCTCAGAATAATTGCAGGGATGGCACCCTCGCGCAGAAAGAGATGATGCAATCCTCAATTACAAAGTCCCAATTTTTTAATCCCCCCCTCATTAAAACCCCCTTATCAAAAGCTCCCCTCATTAAATCGCCCTCTTATGAAAATTCACTCCCCTTTATTAAAAATCAAAAGTTCCCTCTGTTAAAACTTCACAAACTCCTTTGGTGTCCACGTTCATCTGAAATTTGCCAACTCCAGATAAACTTTGGGATAGCAACGATCGGATGATGCAAGCCTCAGAATAATTACTCATACACGAATTCGAGCTTGTTCGAACTCGCGTATGAGTAATTATTTAGAGAACTGTTTAACTGCCCCGCAGAAAATTCTATTGGGTAAAAAATTAATAAAAAATTAATAAAAGGAAAAAAATATGGTTTTATTCGTCATGTTGAAAAATATTGAAGGGTAATAGGGTCGACCTAAAAGACCAGCGTTCAGTACAGACCACATTTTATTGATGGTTGAATCTTGGATCTGTGCTGCTTCTGCATCAGGTGCGATGTCTTACAACATGAAAACCCACTCACAGCCTTGACAAGTGTTTAAGCACTCGAAATTTTTACAAGTCCAGAGGCAGTTCTCTGCGTTCCCAATTATACCCTTTATGATGTTTCAATGTACACCATGTAGACTTTTGAAATGACGCACCCTAAACCTTCAAGAGTTGAGCTTATTTAGTCTCCATCGGGGTTGAGACCATCATATATCTGTGCTTCCACGTCAGGACTTGTCTTAGAAAGTGGTTTTACATTAAATTCCTTTCAAATTTCAATCACCTCACAATTTATTAACTTATTTTCCTTTACTAAGTCACTTCAAAAACATCGAGATTGCAAAGGTATGACTAATAAAACTAACTGTTTTAATTCCTATATATCCGTTGAACGACATGGTTTAAAAAATACTTATTACCGCTATATCCTCACTACGGGTAAGTAACGCTATTCGAAGAAAAATCAGCTATGGGAGTAATCTATAAGCGCTAACACAGTTTTTAAAAATCGTGTCTTCCACCGTTTATTGGCGCACGTGAAGACACTGACGAAATTACAAGGTCAGTTGTTTTCATCGAGTAAAGACTGCGAGGCAGAATGCTAAAAGTAGAATTCACACGTTTCCGTAAAAAAAAAACGCAACACGAATGCGTGTTAATAGAGTACAATAGTTTTAACAATAACCTAGTATAAAAAATATAAGTCTCACTCGAAAGTACCCTTCTCAACATACGTTGACTAATCCACTGAAAAGCTTCGGCGCAAAATAAAAATCCATCTATGCTTTGACCTATATGTTCTGATCGGGTCTACCCATGTACTTATGCTGCTGTTCTCACGTACAAGAAGTGACGTGTCTGAGAGTGACAAATTCCGTGTCTGAGAGTGACAAATTCCATGTCTGAAACTGACAAATTCCTTGTCTCCACTTCGACTCTGTTGACGTGATTTGCTGAAATACGGGGGGGGGGGGCGGCAAGAAGCAACTGGTGACGTACAAAGGTCACGAGCCACTCACCCGACGCCACTCACGCTAACTTATGGAAAGCTGACAACCGGAGCATGTCTAATTTCATGCGAGAACCGCTCGTGTCTTATCTCCCTCAAAGATATTTTGAACAAAGTTCAATAATTACTGTTTACTGTCGAATGCTCCACTTTATCAGAACTCCATGTGGGGTGCCTTCGGATCTTAAGTTATTGCGCTCTCCAAGTACTCAGTTGATTTTACAAGCTCGACATCACAATTAAAGAATGTAGAGTTACAGGGAGAATATGGTCTGACCTCGTACATTAGAAAAGGGAACAAATGTTAATGTCATAAGAAATTGTGATGTATAATTCAGTGGAAAAACTTAATACGAAATCTTTAACATTATTCCCTGCGTCCTTTGTTAGGTGATCGTGTTAACATCCTTATACGCTCTCACTTCAAATTTTCATATGACATTCTGGGGTTATCATTTAAGTTTCAACTTTTATTTTTTCCAACAGCAATAATGTACCGTTTCTGTGGAACGCTGGTGACTTCGATGCAAAGGACGATCTTTCTCACACTAGCGATATGACTTTGCTAAAAAACAAACCTGGAACCCCATAGACAATAAAGAACTAAAAAGTAATTAAAACCGTGAATGGACTTATGTGAAACGTAATGTACTGAGCTTGACAACATTAATAAAGACTGGGATCCTCGCTTCTTTTCTCTATACTATCATAACCCTTGATGCTTGAGAAATTATCAAATATGAATAGACCTCTGTAAAGTTCTGACCACACAATCTTCTGAGTTAATTCTGCTGTAGATGTCTAATTCTGTCAGGATCACAAGGGATGTTTTACACATTCAAGGACTTTTTCTGACATTCGTTAATCAAAGTGTCTATCTAAGCATCAGACTCATTATTACACAGACAAACTACCTATCCATAGGTTGTGCAAGCATTTAGAATGAAAAGTTGAGTTTGCTTCACTGTCATACAATCTCATAACTTAATTTTCAGATGCACGTTTCTTCATAGAATCTTAAACTCCCAATATCTATGCATTTCCTCACACATCTCGCAAGATAATTAAAGTTCAATCACTGATTCATCTTCCCTATCTGTATATTTACTTTCTAATAAACCAAACTTTAACGACCAAAGTAGGTAAATCGCAAGCATCATCAGATTTTTTTCATATATCTGCTTACGTTGAAAATCTCACAATAGCCTATTCAGTACTTTACCACAACCGATACAGCCACAAGTTACGACAGCCAACATCTATCCCATAGACAGTAGGTTAGTTACTTCTAACAAAGTCAAGGTTTGAGATCCATAGTAAGACATGAACGTTGTTTACCTGCCAAGATCCCGACATCCTCTCATCCCTTCTACAGGGTCGTGTGAAAGCTAACCGTTAAGAGAGATAGTTGCATATATTTTTAAAGATACACCGAACTCACTCTTACATGCACAAACCTTCCATTTCCTAATGTATGAAAAGGAAAGTTTTAATTAAAGTCATTCTTTCACAATAAGTCAATGTTGACTGCATTAAATATGATTCGAACGGAAGACAGTCTGAATAGACGATTTTGTTTGTAAATAAAAAAAATCTGAAAACTCACTGTTTATTAGAAAACAACAATATTTTCAGTATTTCCATGAAAAGTCGGGTCCCAGAATCGATCCGCTAGACCTAATTTTGCATTCACTGACTTCAGCAATCGATAAAACGTAACGTAAGAAACGTAAGCTCTCTCGACGGTTATTCCAAGGTGCTATCTCTTTTCAGAGTTCCCGGTCTCCTCAGTACGTTTGAATAAGTGTATAAGTGTGGGTGAAGGTGGCTATTTTTTGCTGCAAACACAAGTTTTTTTAACAAAGATGGGGTGTTTCACTACAATCTAACAGTCTAAGAATTGGTTTAGTTATTTTTACTGCATGAGAATATTTCTATACTAGTGTGGAATTCTTAGAACAAGTGGTACTATGTTAGTGTGAAAGTGGTTCGGGCAAGCACACGTTTTTTTGATAATGTTATATATCTTGTTTGGAAATCTGAAAGAACACTGTCTATAGATAGTAGCATTACCCCAGTAAGCTACTACTAATTACTTCTCGATTCTGAGGGACGAAGGTTGCAATCGTTGACAGAAATTTTTTCAGAATTATGTAATCAGCCATAGTGTTCGAATATTTGATCCATAGTAAGACATGAACGTTTGTGTTGTTTACCTACCAAGATCCCGACAACCTCTCACCATTTCTACGGGGTCGTATGAGAGGATCCTGTAATATTACGACAATTAGCTGCATGAAGTCGTATTTATTTTTAAAGCAAAGACACACTAATTTCGACTCGCTAGCTAAAGAACGATATATTGACTTGCTAAAGTTTGATTTTAACGATCAGAACGATCATCACTTTTTTTAGTTCATACTATGTTTCACATTTAAATCTATAGAGATAACGATCACTACCCCTGGAACACATTTGTGAAAAAACACACTATGATCGGGTTTGAGAAAGATTTTTAGCCCATGGGGGTGCTGCACTGCAGGAAAGCACACCATCTTTGATATCAGAACCTACATGAAAGTTTTATTGTTTGGGTTTGAGAAAGATTCTTTAGTTCACAGGACACTGCATTACAGTAAAGGGCACTGTTTTGTGTGTATGTCTGTCTGTATGTCTGTTTCTCTGTGTGTGTTTGTGTCTATGTGTAAATATATATGTTTCTACGAAATGTGTGTACGTGTAGGTGTGTGCATATATGTCAGGATGTAACTGTGTCTTCATGTTTGTTTCTCTCTCGGTGTGTGTGTATGTGTTTCAGTGAATCGTGTATGTGTGCGTATGTGAGTGTGTGTGTGTGTGTTCATGTATGTTAATATGTTTGTTTCTCTATATGTATATGTTTTCGTCCGTGTGCGTATGTGTTAAGATGTCTGTATCCACATAGTCGTTTCTCTGTATGTGTATACGTCTTCATGTTTGTATGCACATAGTCATTTCTCTGTATGTGTATAAGTCTTCATCTCTCTCTCTCTCTGTGTGTGTGTGTTAAAGTGTCTGCATGTGTTTCATTTTTATGTGTATATGTTTCGTATGTGTGCGTGTGTGTTTGTTCACATGCAAGAATAAACATATTGTCCATTTTATTAAAAAAAACCATTTATTAAAAATTCCTCCCCCTTTATCAAACCCCCTTCTTCCCCCCCTTTAACCCCTGGCGCCATCTAGTGACTATGAGAAGTACTAATTTCGAAAAAACCCTATTTTAGTCGTAATTATTCTCAGACTCCTCCTCATTAAACACCCCCCTATCAAAAGTTCCTAAAAATTAATTCATAATTAATAATTAAAAATTAATTACCCCCATTTCCGGTAGGCATGGCCATGAAAGCACTAATGGGGTCTCCTTAGGTTGGGACTAAACTACTCGCTAAGTCCTGAGTAACTGTGGCGCTATCTAGTGGTTAAAAATGTAATTAAAATTAAGTTTTTTTTTATATTTTAGGTAGAAAATACTTCAATATTATGTTAATTTACAGTAACTAGGCTGCATTAATTCGTTTTGTATATAGAATGCGTTGATGACAGTATATTAAGTATATAGTGTTAAAAGAAATCCAATTAAAATTCTTTATTTTCCCCTTAAATTATAAGAAAATTGTGTAAAGATGCATTTAAACAGGAAATATTGCTCACATTACTCCCAATTGGGTACCTAACTGTTGAATGAAAAAAAATAGTAAATAATGTGTAAAATACTGAAAAAATGCGTAATATTGAAACACAGAGCATGTCATATTTAAGTCTCAGAGGTATATGTTGATACGTTTGCTAGTCCTTTTTTCTTATGTGCAATGTTAAAAAACAGGAAATCATCTGTATTTCTTGATATTAAGCAGCTGAAATTAGTGTTGAATTTCGCTATTTTACATTGTATTTAATGTAGGTAAGCATATTATTTTTTATCTCAGTCGTTAAAAATCTGGGAATTAAATGTATTTTTTTTACTAAACAGTTGAAATAAATGTTGAAATCGTTTAATTTTCAATGCATTTGAGAAAAAACGATATTTCACCTCTGTAATTGAAAAAAATCTCATTTTTATGGATTTTCTCTTTTTCTTTAAATCACTTAAAATTTATGATGAAATCCCCTTAATTTTCTATGAAATTAGGGAAAACAAACGTTATTTTTAATTAAATCATCATACTTTTTGTCATGGAAACATTACAAAGTAAAACAATTATTAACTGCGTAATAACAGTATGAAAATCCTATTTTTTTTTAGTCATAGGAAATAAAATTCGTCTGTACACCTCTGTATTATATACAGGAAATTATCCTTTTCCTTTATTGTAAAGTGTTAATATTCAGTAAAATCTGCTCTAAAACACTTTATCGCTAAATGGCTGTGTAATAATTTAGATTATTTCTCTGTAAAAATCTACATAAAGTTCTCGTCTCTAAAATAAATAAAAAATAAATATCCCCTCAAGCAGCTGCTTGCCACAGAGGTCTGACAGGAGCCTGTCAGTTTATATGCCATAGTAGAAGATCTGAGAGGATGGCAGGACCTCAGCAGAAAAGCGACACATACATCCATGCCTTACCCGGGGCTCGAACCCAGGTCCCTTAGATCAATAGCCAAGTGTGCTAACCACTCGGCCATGGGACGGCAAGTCTCTGCAAAGTAAAAATTAGAATTTCATTCCGTGCTGATAATTTTCTCATAAACACAGCACTCTGTGCATTTATTGAAGTCTTCCACTTTTGAGAGGTGATTGCTTCAAAAAAAAAACGTTGATTTCGAGGTGGCTCGTTCCGGGTAGTGTAATGGGCTAAGCAAGCAAGCGTCTCCAGGCAACTTTGAAAGGAAATCTTATATTTTCATCACTTCATAATACATGAGAACGTTACTACATCGTGAAATTATAAGTAATGTTTGATAAACCATGAAAATTTAGAGAATTACCAACCTTTTATTATAAGTATAATCCCAGAAATGGATTCCCAGAAGGGTTTTCTCCCAGTGAGCGAGCTGATTCCTCGGGCATGTTACAACGTGATGCAAGCTGCGGAAATGAGTCAGCAGCACGAGCGCCACCGGAAAAAGTCACGTGAGAAGTGACGCTAACGCTTGTTTACCTCCCCACTTGCTAAAGATAAGACTCAGAAATTCAGACGACACATATATTTCATTCTAAAATTTTTATTGATTTCAAAGTATTGGGTGATACAATGACAATGCGTGGGTTTACCCGTGTAATGATTTTCATTGGTTTACAATTTTATACATTTCACAATGATGTTTTTTCACATTGATTATAGATATACTTTACAGCCTGCTTACAAAAAAAATGCAGGTTAACAAAGGAAATGGTTTTACATACAGCTGTCTACATATAATAATGACATGCAATATTTTTTACATATATAGGGATTATATGCATACATTCGGATAACATTATCATATTTTTATACATAAATAGCTCAAACATATTAAAAATCATAGTGAAATATTCGTTTTTCTGTTATATTATTTTTTTATCATTTTGTAGTGACCGTATGAAAGGGTGTCAGAACCATTTTCTAAAATATATCTTTTGTCATCAAATGGTGACAGACCAAGTTTTACACCTTTCACTGTATGAAGATGATGGTTGCTACTTTGAATCCTTGTCAAATCTACTCGACAAGGTGATTTGTTTATCAAGCAGTCTCTGTAATCCTTGTGATGAAGGGTTCTTTTACGATGTATTTGGGGACTCCTTTCCCCGTCTTCTTCTCCTCATGTAAACTCAGAAGAGAATACATTTTTGAACGAAGGCCTGCGAATTCTTTGATAGGTACTCCTGAAAGTTCATCTTTCATTTTACCTAGTACCTTTTTATTATGCGTACTATGTAAAACATGATCTATGTGATATTCGGACATAGCAAAATGATCTATTTCATATCTGCATACACGTTATCGGTTTGAAGCTCGTAGCACAGTGAATCTGTATCAGTGAACAATAATTTAGCTTTTTCTCCATATTTTGGACTAATATAGTCATAATGAAAGCTATAATACATAGTTTACTAATATCTAGAATACTGAAACCAGCATAAATAGTCCTGTTGAGTTTCAATTTCGTTTGTTTTGATTGCACACATGCGAGGTCGTTGTCAAAAACACGAAAAGCGTGAAAAGCAGGTGATGCTACGAGTTTACATACTCTCTTCGGGCTCTGAGTCAATTAAATTTTCACTCGATTTCTCAAATTTTCCATCGTTTTTCCAAACACAGCATTATTTATCAGTTTGAAAAAGTCCTTCTCGAAGTCGCTTCTAGCTTTCTTCCGCTGATCTGTATTAAATTCTATATATGGTTTTAGCCAGCAAGATTGATTAAATTCTAAAAAGCGATGTATTTTCTTCAGCTGCATATCGAAGGCTAAATATTGTTTCATATTACGGTAATGAAGGACATATTTTTCTTTAGAATTTAGATTTGGGGCTAATTTCACGACTGATTGGTTTGTATTTATTCCAAGGCTTTGGGCAACCTCTTGACAATATGGTGATAGCATGCTGCTGGTAATCTGAAGTTTCTCAGGGGCTAGTGGGTAATCGTTATGCTTGTCGTGTAGAGAAACTGGATAATCTAAATCAACTTCCAATATGTACCCTTTATTCGCATCATCAGCAATTGTCGTAATATTTAGATATTCTATTTCTTCTTTATTAAGCCATCGAAAATCGCTTTGAGGGAGACATTGTAACATTGCCCATCCATAAAGATTGTTGGCATCATAGTACATAATGTATTTAGAGGGTAACTGAGGATCATAGGTGTCCAAATATTTGTTGTTTGCAGTACTAAGACGATTGCATATGACAGAAATTCCCCCTCGTATGCCTCTTTCCAGGAAAAGGTACATTGTAGGGTCAGTTATCAACTCAAGATTTACATTTGTCATTTTTAAGCATGCTTGCCAGGCTAATCCAGGAGCTGTGTAAACATGACAGGGATCGTTTCATAGTATCTGATGCATAGTTTTCTGAAACTTTCGAAAACATCAGCTAAGAGGAGCACGTCAGTCTACAGGTACAAGTCATGATACTGGCCTAGATTTTTTATGTTGAATGCATTCCATACTCTTATTGCATGGGTGTAGTCTTCTTCCTCTAGCGCTTCTTCTGTGAGTTGGTTGTAAAATTCTTCACGTGGTGGTAATACTGTTTCTTCAAACTTTTCACTGTTGTCGATGTAATCATAGGGGTAAACTCCTTTTCTCAGAACCAAGTGTAGCCTTTCGGGTTCAACGTGGTCCTTTAAAATATGGAACTCATCTGTTGATAAATTATTTACTAGCTTCTCAAGGGATGTGCTTAAAAACTGATAGGAGTCTATAAAATGTAATGTCCCTAAGGAGAAGGTTATGTATGTTTCCATGTTATTGGGAATGCAATTAATCTTTTTTTTATTCTGCCGATTCCTTGCATAATAAGGTGGCTGTCATATCCCTTTAGGTTGTAAAAGATAACTGGAATCCTATTGGTTAATTAAAGTTCAGATTACAGGAATTATGGGCAGCTCCTCGGAATTTACCTGTTATATGATCGTGATCTCTCACACGATCTGCTGCTAGGGCACGCTTACAAATATAACAGTCAGTAGCGTCGTGAAACAGTTTCTCTTCATGATTCGAGAGTTGCTTGGCTTTATCATCGATAGTAAATTTTTTATGTTTTCTTCTTCTTTAAGCAAACGTTCTAAAAATTCTTCTACTACATTAGGACCTCTATAAATTACTGGAGGTTTATAGCTGCAGCCGTCAGGCCCAACAACAAGATATGCGAATCCACAGGGTTCATGATTTGCCGTGATAGAGGTGTGAGATTTTTCAGGGTTAGGCATACAAGTGTCCACTTTCACTAGGAATGATTCAAAGTCGGCATAAATTACGTATGGAACGGGCTGCTGAAACTTGAAATTTGTGAATTTCAGCCATTTTTTTTCTTCAGTTGGAAATTCTACTCTCTGGGGTCCATGTTCTTGACAATAGGGAACATGATCCTTCAAGAGTGATTCATTTGTGAAACGGTGAAGGCAGTAATCACAATAGAAAGCCTGACATTTATGTTTAGTGAGAGGACTGAGAAGTCTGCTCACATTTTTAATGGCGCAATAATGCTGCTTTTCATCATCTGATAACAGAAGGAGATTTGTATGCGCTTTAAATCTGAATGGTGTGATGTAGAGTGAGAACACCTCTTTCTCATATCCAAAAACATTAACAGAAATATTATTCATTTTTTCGAATTTAGACATTTGATTTATTGTAACAGGGAAAATTAAGCCAGATGTGTTTAATTTTTCGTCTAAATGTATGTAGTTGTTAAGGCGCTGCGGATTATCTGTGGCAGGATACAAAGAGGCTAAAACAGACCAGACAAAACTTTTTTGGTCGGAATTACATACATTGACAATAGCGTGTTTTAACAGTAATTCTCTTGGAGTAGGGATATAACTAGATCCTGCAAGAAGGATATATTTTCCAATGTTCATTTCAGCGTGGAGTACGGCATCCAGTGCCCATCCACTATGTGCTCCTTCAAATTCTTCAAATGAGATCTCTATCTTCTTACACGCTGAATCCAGTTCTCTGTTCAGGGATGATGTAGGAAGACTTGTAACACAGTTACTTCGGAAAAACGGGGTACAGTGTTCGAAGGTAGAAGGGGAGACTTTTCGCATGAAGCGCACTTACACGACAAGGTACCATTTAATGCTACCTTTCGAGGTCAATTCCTCTTTCAGATGAGTTAGGAGTGACTCCCGCGAGGATTCAAGGAAAAAGGTGATGTCAACAGATGTTTCTTCCGTTGCCACCAGTTTATGTGTTGACAGGGTCCTTTTCATTTCTTCTGTAAACTGGCAGGGGTCTTCAGAGTCTGGTTTTTGTTTCTTCTGGGGAATCCTTTCATCTTCAGAACGTTTTCGCTTATTATTGTGTGGCTTTCTTTGATGTCGTAAAAGATTGTCTTTTCTTCCAAACTCCATGGCACATTCTTCACATTTGTAGGTTTTTCTAGAGGTGTGGGATAACTCGTGACGCCGGACATCATCTCTCCTTGAAAATGTTGATTCGCATTCAGAGCACTTAAACAGGCTATTTCCATCGTGATTTCTCATATGACGAATGAGATTTGTCTTGAGTGCGAAAGCCTTCTCACATATATCACATGGATACATTATGTAGCAGTGAGTTGTAAAATAGCTGATTTATGCTATACAACGACGTCGAGAACTATTACTATTGGCTTCTAACAGTTGGAAAAATCACGGAGACGCAGCAGCAGAGAACCGTCACTGTCAACGTCTGACAACAGAATGAGGAATCCGACTGATGGATGTCGTATTTATACTATACAAGAACGTCGAGCATAGGATTGTGTTGTTTTACCTCTGAGCGGCACTTTTTTGCACACCATGGGCTAAATGACCAGGTCACATTGACCCCGAAGGCTCAGAGAAGGTTGGGGGAGGAGACCTACTGGAATAGCTGTTGGGAGACTGATAGTTCATCCAGCGTGTTCTTTAACGTGCACAGCGTATGGCTCCACGCACACGGAGCCACGGCTTAAGGTCCCATCCGACGGGCGGCGGCCTTTCCAATCCCATCGGTGTCCCCTACTGACCGTGGGCAGGACGGGGAATTTTGCGGAAAATCCCAAGCATCTGAAGAGCATTCGCCTTCCCAGAATTCAGCGCGTGAACATCTCACCGTTTCTCGTTCCCTTCGGGACTGGGGAAGGAAACTTTCCCCCGAGATTCATCGCCAACTGAAACCACTCTCTCGCTGAGGTTAATATGAGAAGTGCAATTAATGCAATTCCAAATTCATGCTTCCTTAAAATATTCTGTTGTAAAAGACCGCATCTGTGCAAATTGGGTCAAATTGAGTCAAAGTTTCTTTCTTAGTGATGACTTCGTGCAATTTTCTTCTCCTCAGGAAATGAGTTCCAATTTACTTTTCTTTCCCCCCCCCGAGTTTAATAAATCTTGACTAACGAAAAGGAGAAAGAGGTCGACGTCTGCTCCGTCTCTCTCTGCAAGCGATGTAGCGCAATGCAGCTGTGACGTATCTGGCAGACTTTACTGTTGAGGAGACGTTGCCATGGCAGCAGACATCTGGCAGACTCTGCCGGGGGAAGAAAGATCGTCTTCGCAGTCACGTGCCAGCTTTCGTCTCAGGACGTTTACACCGAATGGGGGAGGTCGCGGAGAGGGAAGTCTCGTGAAGGTAACAAAAAATGACTCTCATGAGCACACTTGAGCGAGTCTTCAGCTATGTTGAGATTGAGGCTCAGTTTCCTAACGATTAATCGCATCTTCATCTATCGCTAATCCTTGACTTAACGAGGACGTCTGGGTATTTCCGCCCAGAAACACTGAAAGTGATCAGCGGAATGAAATCAATTTGTTCTTGCATTTCGATCCTTTCGGGATGAAAGAGAATTGAAGGATCATGCATTGGGGCGTTCAAGTGCGTGCACAGAATTTAGTTTCGCGGTGGGGGCGGGGGGGGAGACTTTTCCCAATTACTAAAATATTCCACCAGACAACAAAGGTTAAAAGGATATTCTATGTGAAATAAAATTTTACAGTTGTTTTTTTAAATTCAGTTTTGGCGTCGAACATATTGGGGGATGGGCGATCATAAGTCTTAAGTCCGTAGGGGACCATTTAGGGGTGTAGGAAATATTATGGTGCTTTTAACTTTACTAATGTGCTATTTATCAATCGAGATACTTTCAAATAGCTTTTCATTTGGCCTTTCGGTTATTGAGGGAGCCAAGTGTTTGTCTTTCCGGAAAACAAATTGGCTGGCTGTTGGAAGTAAAAAGGAAAACATTTGCGACTCTCTTGATGCCCTCCCCCCCACTTTATGCTATGGGGCTAAAGTAAATGACACTCCCTGAACTGGCAGCCTTAAGGTCATCAGTGCAATGACATTGTTTCGCTTCAACTGTAGATGCCTCATTCGACAAAGATTCTTCACAGAGATCCAGCAGCACTAAGAATTCTCGATCACTTAACGCTACGTGCAATGATTTTGTACTAAAACACGTGTTCTCAATTTCCTTTGCATTGAAATCATTCCCACGAAGAATAAGAAAATCGGCTTCTATTGAAGCAAATCTCGAGCACGGATTAAATTGCGAATTTCGTTAAAGGATTCTAGGAGGGGGGGTCGTCCTTCCCTTTCGTCAGCTGTTCAGTATCGATGCATGAAAAAGGCTAATCCTCAACCCTTGAGAACTGAAATGGATCTTACCCGAATCTGCAGACTTCCTTCCCCTTGCCGTCCCCCCCCCCACGGGTGATCGTCCGCTGCTCGCTTCATGGCTCCCGAGGGATTTGCCGAAGGACTTGGAAACGAAACGTTCCTGGGTGGAGAGGGGAAGGAGGGGAAGGATGCCTTCCCCAAATAGTCCCCATTGGGCACGGAGGTCTAAGAGATAATAAGCAAGAGAGAGAGACCAGTGAGACTGGTATCATTTAATGGAAGGAAGGGAACTGGCAAGCTATTTTTTTCAGTAATAAAAATTATAAAATTGAAATAATTTAATCTGAAGACTGAAATGGGGAGAAGACCTATTTCTAAAATGCATTCCATGGTATTTATTTGTTCACAATTGAAAAAATAATATTAGCGTAACTATGGTTGGACCTGCGTAGCCCATGGCTGCTTGAGGAGGAGGATGATGAATTTATCGGCTAAGTACAAAATTTTTGGTTTGCTATGATAGGTTCAACTTTTTTTGAAGCGAATGAAGAGCTTTTTCTTTGAAGCATGATTTCAATGTTCACTGTCGACAAGGCGCTTATTTGGAAAACGACAAATTTTGATTTTATTCGAGAATGATCATTCCTAATTCATTTCAGCAGTGGTCTTCAGAATTGTTGCATTTTTTTTTAAGTAGCAATTCTCCAGGGAATGTCACGAGGAACATTTTTTTCCTGTTTCGTAGAAGGGAGAGAATATTTTCCTACTTTACGTGAGTGCGCATTCATTTGAATTTCGTTTCGATGTGTTCTCGGGTCGGGCTTGCAGATTTATCGATAAAGAGGAATTGAAAAATAATTCGAAGAGAAGTGGAAATGACGATGCCTTTGAGAGGAATGATTTTTTTTAATGATTCCAAATGGTAATTCATTCGAAGAAATGTAGATTTTTGTTCTTCCAGTGTACAGATCTGTCACCTGATGACTGAGGTCGGCAGGGCGAGAGTAGCTTTTGGAGAAAAATGATGAGAACTTTTAGGAAGACAAATGTTCCGTCCCCTCATCTCCCTAACACGGAAATGCGAGTTGTTGGGTTGTTTTACCTCTGAGCTGCACTTTTTTTCACACCATGGGCTAAATGGCCAGGCCACCCGAAGGCTCAGAGAAGTTTGGGGTAGGAGACCCACTGAAACAGCTGTTGGGAGACAAATGGTAGCCTCCCATCATGGCCATCCAGCGTGTTCTTTAACGTACACAGGGTATGGCTCTCCCGCACACGGGGCCACGGCTTAACGTCCCATCCGACGGACGGCGGCCTTTCCAAGCCCATCGGTGTCCCCCACTGACCGTTGGCAGGGCGGTGAGCTTTTGCGGAGATAAGTCTCAACGCTGACCCAGCTGGGACTCGGACCTGGGAACTGCAGATTACGAGCCTGGCACGCTACCGACTGAGCCACACCCGCCCCTGGAAATGCAAACTCCCGTATTACGTATGGGTTAGGGGGGGGGGATGAAAGTTCACCTTTTTGTTGCTTTATAACAGGGGTCGAGGATCTTTATTGGGTGAGAAGCCAAAGCAGCAATAAAAGACAAAGAGAAAAATCTTGGGAGCTGCAAATTATAAACTTTATTGGATCAAGAGCAGATTCTTTTATTAACAGAAATGAAACTATAACGTATAATTTTAAAGTACACTGGTTTCCTTAAATTAAGGAAAACTCAGAAAAATTATGATAAACAAAATACTGTATGAAGATTTAATTAAAAATGGAAACATGAATTACAATGCTACTTTCAGAAAGGCAAAAAATATTTTACACTAAAAACATTTTTCGTCAAAAAAGAACACTAACAGAAAATTGTCCAAAAATGAGGTGTCAGAATGCAATGGGCACAGTTCTTTAATAAGGAGTGTGGTCATCCCTTACAGCAATGTAGACACGACAGCGATGCTCCATGCTGTTTATGATGTGAATCAGCTCAGTAGGGAGTAATGACCATTGTTCCTTTAAAGCAGTAATAAGCTCCCCCTTTGTTTTATGTGGCGGGTTGAGGGCAGCAACACGTCTCCCTAGAGCATCCCACACATGCTCAATCGGATTTAGGTCGGGAGATCGAGCTGGACGCTCTATGCGCATAATGGTCTCCTCTTGAAAGTATTGGTCCCCTAGTCGAGCTCTGTGTAGACGAGTGTTATCGACTTGTAAGATGAATGTTTCACCTATTGCACCAGTGTAAGGAAGTACATAAGGGTCCAGGATGTCATCTCTATACCTTTGAGCATTGAGGTTCCCACTCGTCAACATATAGAGGTCTGTGAGTCCACTTAAGGAAATGCCACCCCAAAACACACGCTATCTCCGCCGTAACTGTCTCTTTCACGGATGTTACTGGGATGATAGTGGGTACTTCATTCTCTCCATATCAAACAATGCCCGGAATAAAGTAATTATCTGGACTCATTTGTGATGAGTACGGACCTCCAATGCTCTTCTGTCCAGTTAACATGCGTGCGTGCCCAATTCAACCGCTCTCTCCTGTGACGTGACGTGAGGGGTATACAAATTACTGGCCTTCTAGCGTACAGACCTCCCTCACGAAGCCTTCTATGTACAGTAGAAACTGATACAACCCTTCCAGTGGCTGCTGCAAGAGAGGATCGTAGCTGAGAGGGAGTAGATCTCCTGCTCCTACGTACTGTTAATCGCAGATATCGGTCTTGTACAGCGGTCGTAACTCTAGCCCTTTCTCGGCTAAACATCTTTCTCTCAGGTGTTCTATTTTGTCCGTCTTGATGTTGTGAGAGTACAGTACCAACTCCTTTGTCACTTGCGCCACTATACAACGTGAATTATTCACCAGCTTGTGGATATACCAACACTGATGCTGTGGAAAGAGCTTGCTACAACTGTTGAAAGACTACTTCACATTCAGCGGTCTACATGAACCACTGGCCTTCCTCTGTTAGTCGATGTAATGGTTTTGCGATGTTGGAGAAACCCTTGACAAATCTTCTATAGTGTGTGCACAGTCCAACGAAGCATCGAAGTTGATGAACATCCTGTGGTGGAGGCCAGTCTCTCACAGCTTCTATCTTACTAGGATCAGTCATGATCTCTGATGTAGTTATGACATGATAAGATAATGGACTTCATGGTGGAACAACTTACACCTTGTCGCAGTTTTAGCTTGGCTGCCCTGAGTTTCTCAAACATTTCACGAAGATTCTTCGAATAGCCCTGAAAGGTCTTTCCAAGGACGATGATGTCATCCAAGACACACAGGCAGACCTCCCAAGACAAACCTCTGAGTACTGATTCCATCAAAAGTTCAAATGTTGGATGCATTTCAAAATCTGAATGCCATCTCCTTAAACTGCAAAATACCATTTCCTGTAGTGAAAGCTGTCTTCTCTCGGCCTTCAGGATTGTACCAAATTGTCAATAACCACTCTTCAAGTTTAAAGTCGAGAACCATTCTGACCCAGATAGAGTGTCAAGTGTATCATCAATTCTTGGTAAAGTAAAGCAGTCCTTTTTTGTTATATCACTTAATCTGCGGTAGTCTACACAAAATCTGGTGGATCCATCCTTTTTCTTGACAAGAACCACTGGTGATGTCCAGGGACTCGATGATGGTTGTGTAATGTCATGAGCTTCCATGTCCCGTATGAGTTGTTGTTCTGTTTCCTCCCGTTTTGATTGCAGTAGAATTGGAGGAGAATCTCTCGGTTTGGAGGAGAATCAGCAGTGTCGATGTTATTATGCTCAGTCAGGCCATAATCATTTGACATAGTTGAGAAAATGTCAGAATACTCTCTAAGTAAGTCTTCGGCCTTAGCAGCTTGATCTTGGATTAATAACATTTTTGTTTCTCTCCGCAATTCAGCAAAATGGGATGGGACTTTTCTATGATGCTAGTCTAAATCAGAAACTTCTGTAGTATAGTCACCAATACCCCTGGAAAAGGAGCTTTGGCTCCTGGCAACCAGGATGCCACGAGCCAAAGCTCCTTTTCCATGGATATTGGTGACCCGAATTGGGAAACTCCAAAATTCTCTTCTTGATATATGTGGACTATGACTTCATTTTCGAACTTCGGTGTCTTCTGTCACTAATACTGTGGACACAGTTGATAAAGAGTCAGATGTTCAGCAAAGTAGAGGAATCTATTCTGTCTTATACATCAGCAGATTGTCACTGGACCTAATACTGAATACATATCTCTTTAGGAAGTCAAGGCCTAATATGCATTCATAGTAGTTGTCAGCAATGTAAACAGGATGACGTACAAGGCAGTTGCCAACTCTGATGTTGAGTTCTATTTTTCCATGGACTCCATTGAGTGTTTGCAGAATAACATTTGACTGTTTAGAATACCAGTTATCTTGAGGTGTTATCTTCTTTACTCTATCAGGTCTAAGGTCACGTTCGCACCAGTATCTAATGCGAAAAGGACTTCATTTCCGGCACCATCATCCGTTGTCTCCGCCATGCAGCACTAAAAGGTGGACGACTTCTCCTGAAGCAAACCAGTCAACATCCAGCCTTTGCCTCTGAAGACGGACTAATTTCCGTTTCTATGTTCCTGTTGTCCAGTAGATGGATTTGGATCCTCATTCACTTCTTATTACAGTTTGTTCAAATACGTCCAGTTTTGGTGCAATTCCAACACCTGAAATTCTGCGGAAGACCTTGGGGAGAAATCTTTAACCTCCTTTAACACAGCTAATATGACTTTCGTTAATCCTTGTAATTCACTATTTTTTTCCGTTGTTGCTTCTGCATTTACAAATCTCACTGTTCGTTTATTTGCTCCAGAGGAAAGCCTGGAGCACTCGCACTTCACGGCATCTACCACGGCTGACTTCAAGGATTCACCGTCCAACATCCTCAGGCATTGTTGAGTTTCAGGGTCGGTAAATCTCATCAATAAACTGCTGCTGGGCTAACCTATCTTGGATATCTGGCGGGCAATCTGAACTAGCCAGGGGCTCAATATCACTGGCTAGTTGTGGTCGAGTCTCACCACTGTTCTGTATTCGATGTTTGAACTGCATTACGTAATATTGTTTCAAATAACTCTCACCAAATCTTAGTTCTAAATCAGATATTAAAGTGTGATAATCAAGCCGTTTCTCTTATTGGATTGTCTTTAAAATATCTGCAGCAGGGAAATTGGTCTTGTCAAGTTCGTTCTACACATTGGCTCTAGCGATAATTTCGAATTGGGTTTGAAACACTTTATAAGATGATTGACCATCATACTTGGAAGATTTGGTTGTACTTCTTGCAATATGTGTAAGCCTTTATTATCACTAACATTATTATTATTAAAAGAAGAAGATGACATTTTATTTCTTAGAACCTGAAACCGATGTTTACAATCTGTTTGGACACATCAATCTGATGTTTAAAGCCACAAGTAATATCATTAACGCTACACTTTATACCATTAATTTCACTTTTTACGCTATCAGTTTCATCTTTTAAGCAATTATACTGTCTTATGAGTTCGTTCTTTATCTCCTCATAGTGATCAGTCATTTCCAGATTTTATTGCTTTGAGTGAGCCATTTCAGCTTTCAACTCATCATTCTGACCAGATACATATAATCAGTTTTACTGCTTTCAGTAGTCAGTCGTTATTCTGGGTCTCCCTTTCAGCTCTCCCATCAGTTCCAAGTTTTACCGATTCATCGATACTTCTATTGAAAGGCATTCAAAATAATCTGTACTCTTGACACTAAACGTTACAATTTTTTAGTAGTTAATCGAGCAGAATTCAAAAATATAAATAAGCAAAATTATAAATGAACTGATTTGATAACCAGGGCAGTAAATAATAAATAATTAATGGCAATATAATTAATTAGTAAGTAATAAAATAAATATGTAAATAATATAGTATAAGTAATTAATATTAAAAAAATAAATAAATAAATAATAAATAAAGTAATAATAAATAAAGTAATAATAAATAAATAAATAATATAGTATAAGTAATTAATTAATAAATATAATTAATGGCAGTAATAATAATAATAATAATAATAATAATAATAATAATAATAATAATAATAATAATATATGCATAGAATTATAAATAATTTCTTAACTATTCACATAAATCACCGATATGCTCCCTATCAGTATAAAGTGACCCTGAGAGTCACAATTACCAGATTAATTGTTTAACCAAGCAGATTTTTTAAAACTGATCTTTTTACCAAAATCGACTACAAGAAATATAATCAGCAATACAGGCACATTGTTTTTATTTTTATTTTACCTTTTCTTGACAGTTCACTAACGAAAACTAAATAAACTTTTTTAATACTCCCGAGCACACTCCAAATAAAATATTTCTTTTTAGACTAATGCGCACAAAGTACAATATATTTCTCTTTCTGCTTCACACTGATTCTTCCGAAAATAACAACTCATTCAACTATGAGAAGCAAGCTGAGAATAAGCTTCTGAAAGTCCTTATAGAAGGAGTCCAGTGGAGGTCCTTATAGAAAGAGTCCAGTGGAAGTCCTTATAGGAGTCCAGTGGTGGTCCTTATACAAGGGGTCCAGTGGAGGTCCTTATACAAGGAGTCCAGTGGAGGTCCTTGTAGGAGACCAGTGGAGGTCCTTGTAGGAGTCCAGTGGAGGTCCTTATAGAAGGAGTCCAGTGGAGGTCCTTATACAAGGGGTCCAGTGGATGCCCTTATAGAAGGATCCAGTGGAGGTCCTTATACAAGGAGTCCAGTGGAGGTCCTTATAGAAGGAGTCCAGTGGAGGTCCTTATAGAAGGAATCCAGTGGAGGTCCTTATAGAAAGAGTCCAGTGGAAGTTCTTATAGGAGTCCAGTGGTGGTCCTTATAGAAGGAGTCCAGTGGAGGTCCTTGTAGAAGGAGTCCAGTGGAGGTCCTTATACAAGGGGTCCAGTGGAGGTCCTTATACAAGGAGTCCAGTGGAAGTCCTTGTAGGAGACCAGTGGAGGTCCTTGTAGGAGTCCAGTGGAGGTCCTTATAGAAGGAGTCCAGTGGAGGTCCTTATACAAGGGGTCCAGTGGATGCCCTTATAGAAGGAGTCCAGTGGAGGTCCTTATAGAAGGAGTCCAGTGGAGGTCCTTATAGAAGGAGTCCAGTGGAAGTCCTTATAGGAGTCCAGTGGAGGTCCTTACAGAAGGAGTCCAGTGGAGGTCCTTATACGGGAGTCCAGTAGAAGTCCTTATAGAAGGAGTCCAGTGGATGCCCTTATAGAAGGAGTCCAGTGGAGGTCCTTATAAAAGGAGTCCAGTGGATGCCCTTATACAAGGAGTCCAGTGGAGGTCCTTATAGAAGGAGTCCAGTGGTGGTCCTTATAGAAGGAGTCCAGTGGAGGTCCTTGTAGAAGGAGTCCAGTGGAGGTCCTTATACAAGGGATCCAGTGGAGGTCCTTATACAAGGAGTCCAGTGGAGGTCCTTGTAGGAGAACAGTGGAGGTCCTTATAGAAGGAGTCCAGTGGAGGTCCTTATACAAGGGGTCCAGTGGATGCTCTTATAGAAGGAGTCCAGTGGAGGTCCTTATAGAAGGAGTCCAGTGGAGGTCCTTATACAGGAGTCCAGTAGAAGTCCTTATAGAAGGAGTCCAGTGGAGGTCCTTATAGAAGGAGTCCAGTGGAGGTCCTTATACAAGGAGTCCAGTGGATGCCCTTATACAAGGAGTCCAGTGGAGGTCCTTGTAGAAGGAGACCAGTGGAGGTCCTTGTAGGAGTCCAGTGGAGGTCCTTATAGAAGGAATCCAGTGGAGGTCCTTATAGAAAGAGTCCAGTGGAAGTCCTTATAGAAGGAGTCCAGTGGAGGTCCTTATACAAGGAGTCCAGTGGAGATCCTTATAGAAGGAGTCCAGTGGAGGTCCCTATAGAAGGAGTCCAGTGGAGGTCCTTATAGAAGGAGTCCAGTGGAAGTCCTTATAGGAGTCCAGTGGAGGTCCTTGTAGGAGTCCAGTGGAGGTCCTTATAGAAGGAGTCCAGTGGAGGTCCCTATAGAAGGAGTCCAGTGGAGGTCCTTATAGAAGGAGTCCAGTGGAAGTCCTTATAGGAGTCCAGTGGAGGTCCTTGTAGGAGTCCAGTGGAGGTCCTTATAGAAGGAGTCCAGTGGAGGTCCTTATACAAGGGGTCCAGTGGATGCCCTTATAGAAGGAGTCCAGTGGAGGTCCTTATACAAGGAGTCCAGTGGAGGTCCTTATAGAAGGAGTCCAGTGGAGGTCCTTATAGAAGGAGTCCAGTGGAAGTCCTTATAGGAGTCCAGTGGAGGTCCTTATAGAAGGAGTCCAGTGGAGGTCCTTATACGGGAGTCCAGTAGAAGTCCTTATAGAAGGAGTCCAGTGGAGGTCCTTATACAAAGAGTCCAGTGGATGCCCTTATACAAGGAGTCCAGTGGAGGTCCTTGTAGAAGGAGACCAGTGGAGGTCCTTGTAGGAGTCCAGTGGAGGTCCTTATACAAGGGGTTCAGTGGAGGTCCTTATAGAAGGAGTCCAGTAGAGGTCCTTATAGAAGGAGTCCAGTGGAGGTCCTTATAGAAGGAGTCCAGTGGAAGTCCTTATACGGGAGTCCAGTAGAAGTCCTTATAGAAGGAGTCCAGTGGATGCCCTTATAGAAGGAGTCCAGTGGAGGTCCTTATACAAGGAGTCCAGTGGATGCTCTTATACAAGGAGTCCAGTAGAGGTCCTTATAGAAGGAATCCAGTGGAGGTCCTTATAGAAAGAGTTCAGTGGAAGTCCTTATAGGAGTCCAGTGGTGGTCCTTATAGAAGGAGTCCAGTGGAGGTCCTTGTAGAAGGAGTCCAGTGGAGGTCCTTATAGAAGGAGTCCAGTGGAGGTCCTTATACAAGGAGCCAGTGGATGCCCTTATACAAGGAGTCCAGTGGAGGTCCTTATAGAAGGAGTCCAGTGGAGGTCCTTATACAAGGAGTCCAGTGGAGGTCCTTATAGAAGGAGTCCAGTGGAGGTCCTTATACAAGGAGTCCAGTGGATACCCTTATACAAGGAGTCCAGTGGAGGTCCTTATAGAAGGAGTCCAGTGGAGGTCCTTATAGAAGGAGTCCAGTGGAGGTCCTTATACGGGAGTCCAGTAGAAGTCCTTATAGAAGGAGTCCAGTGGAGGTCCTTATACAAGGAGTCCAGTGGAAGTCCTTATAGAAGGAGTCCAGTGGAGGTCCTTATAGAAGGAGTCCAGTGGAGGTCCTTATAAAGGAGTCCAGTGGAGGTTCTTATAGAAGGAGTCCAGTGGAGGTCCTTATACAATGAGTCCAGTGGATGCCCTTATAGAAGGAGTCCAGTGGAGGTCCTTATACAAGGAGTCCAGTGGATGTCCTTATAGAAGGAGTCCAGTGGATGCCCTTATACAAGGAGTCCAGTGGTGGTCCTTATAGAAGGAGTCCAGTGGAGGTCCTTATAGAAGGAGTCCAGTGGAGGTCCTTATACAAGGAGTCCATTGGAGGTCCTTATAGAAGGAGTCCAGTGGAGGTCCTTATACGGGAGTCCAGTAGAAGTCCTTATAGAAGGAGTCCAGTGGAGGTCCTTATACGGGAGTCCAGTAGAAGTCCTTATAGAAGGAGTCCAGTGGAGGTCCTTATAGAACATGCTCAATCTATGTCTTTATAGAATTCTGTCACTCTGGCATTACTTAGTGACTACTGACCATTGCCCAAAGTTCTTAGCAGCAGACATTTTTACTAGTTTAATCACAGCGCTTATTTAATGATCCCTAAACCTACGGGAATACATTCAGATTTGCAAAAATCGATTCTCTGATGGGAGGAGAGTTTTTATGAGTGTTATTTTTACCTATCTTCCTATTGTTTTTCGCTTGACTTTGTCGGTTGGTCAGTTTGTGGATTTGACAAACGTTGCTCCACCATATCTTTCGAACACGATGGAGAAACTTAATGATTTTTGTGTCAAATGAGCATTGTGATGCGGGGAGTGTCATAGGCGATAAAAAAATTGCCCCCCTCCTAAAAAAAGGGGGGGGGCAGAATATGAAAAGGATTGTCCCCTATATCTCCTGAATGCGAGTGCGGAAAATAAAAAGCTAAGGGACCCGGGTTCGAGCCCCGGATAAGGCATGGATGTGTGTATCGTTTTTCTGCCGAGGTCCTGCCATCCTCTCAGACCTACTCTGGCATATAAACTGACAGACTCCTGTCAGACCTCTGTGGCAAGCAGCTGCTTGAGGGGGTATTTATTCTTTTTTTATATGTATCAAATGAAAGCCTGTGACGCAGAGACTTTCACAGGTTGTGAAAGAATGATCTCCTACGCTTTTTTTAACCCCTAAAAAACGGGAATGTGAAAGTCGTTCTCCTACATTATATCTTCCGAAAGCGAACGCCTACAGTTACGAGTTAGGCGTCAACTTGAAAGCTCATAAAATGACCGTCGTAAACTATTTCGAATTTTTCCGCACTCTTCACCCCTTGATTTAAAGAGGGGGAGTGGTTGCATTTTCGCTGGTATCGATTTTAATGAGTCGTGTATCAAATTGAAGCTTGTGACGTCTCCAATGTCACGGGCCACCTGAACCTCTAAAAGAGAGGTTGAATGTGATCGATGTTTATGAGTCATGTATCATATGAAAGTTTTTGAAGATAGGTGTTTTAGCGACAAAAAGTATAAATAAAGAATTTAAAAAAATACCCATCTTCCTATATGGACTCTTAAAATAGAAAATAAACCTTAAAGCATATCGATGGTGCAATCAATCACGGAGTTCGTATTCACTTCAAATAAAGATAGGGCGCCGGCAATCTTGTCGAGTAGGTAAATAGGCGCCCTATCTTTCTTTGAAGTGAATACGAACTCAGTGACTGATTGTATCATCAATAGTTCGATTAGTTTTATTTTCTAGTATTAGGACCCATATAGGAAGATAGATATTTTTAAATTTTTTTAAATTTATATTCTTTTTGTTGTCTTTCAGATGTGTCACAGACTTTATCTATGGTGAAGTGAGAGCCTCTTCTCAGACCTCTGTGGCAAGCATGACGTTTACAAATTTCTTGAAAGTTTAAAAAAAAGTGTTTCTAAAAAACAAACGTAATCTACTATTATAACTCGTTTGCTGCGTGATTACGATATCAAAAATGAATATCCTTAAAAAAAAATGCCAAGGCTAAAAAATATTTTACGTAATCTGTGGACGGCACCTTGAAAGGTCCCTCTCACTACATATGTACCGAGCCCTTGAAATTTTCAAGCCGGCGCTGAAAAAATGAAATCGTTCAAAGGAAGACAACCGGAAGTTCAACGAACAACTTTAAACCGACAGCGCATGCGTACTACATCTTGGAGCGGTTCGTCGCACGGCGATCTGTGGTCGTGCCAGTTGCTTCTTCGCAAACCACACTTGCGCTCCTTCGTCGATGCAATTGTGTCACAAGCGCATCTCTGACGCGGGCTTACCCAGCCTTATATGGCGCTGAATCTTAGGACAGATTCCTCCACCCAAGGCAGGACATACGCAGAAACTAACTAAACTAACCCTTTGAGGCTAACCATAGGAGAAGCCTATAATATATTCGTTTAAAATTATATACTCTGTAGCAGAGGTGGATTTGCTTTATTATAAATTGCATTTTTAAATATTAGTTTCAATCAGAATTCGATTTTCGAAATTTTGGCACCTCTTAAACTGAATATAGCTTAAAGTCTCAGAATTCGAAATTCCGTCATTGCCTCCAACTGAGGCATGATATCGTCTGATTTGAGATCTCAGCTGACGATTTCAATTGCTGCAAAGTACTGACGCCAGCAGAATTCTTGGGAATGGTCACGAATCGAAAGCTTCTCAATAGATTTTAGAATTTCTTTTTTTAATCTATGTTCAGACCTGCAAAGTTACTAGCACGAACTTGTGCAGTTTGCAATGTCAGCTCGAATGAAAGCGACACCACTGAGCGCGACAGAGGATGGACTTGAATGGCATCTTGGACTTTCGAGATGGTGGATCGGAGCAGAAGAGGACTTGGAAACCTTTCAACTTGCACAAGAAATGGGAACTTTACCAGGAGTTTTTCTTTCCTTCAATGGGAAGGGAGCGTTAGGCAAGGCCGGTCTTTAGGCAAAGGCCAAGCAAGGCCATTACTTAGAGCTAGGGTTCTCAACGTGGGGTACGCGGTGAGAGCTCAAAAGTTGCCAGATGTAGTAACAAAGTAAAAATAACCATTGTTATACTATATAATAAAAAATAAATACCTCCTCAAGCAGCTGCTTGCCACAGAGATCTGACAGTAGCCTGTCAGTTTATATGCCACAGTAGAAGGTCTGTGAGGATGGCAGGACCTCAGATAACTATAGTTTTATTTATCTGTACAAGGGGTACGCCAGTTACATACACATTTCCAGGGGGTACGTGAAGCATAAAAGGTTGAGAACCACTGACTTAGAGCAACCGAGTTCGAAGGTCACCAATTCTGGGTTGGGTTGTTTTACCTCTGAGCGGCACTTTTTTTGCACACCATGGGCTAAATGGCCAGGTCACATGGACCCCGAAGGCTCAGAGAAGGTTGGGGAGAGGGGACCCACTGGAACAGCTGTTGGGAGACAGATGGTAGCCTCCCATCAAGGCCATCCAGCGTGTTCTTTAACGTGCACAGGGTATGGCTCTCCCGCACACGGGGCCACGGCTTAACGTCCCATCCGACGGACAGCGGCCTTTCCAAGCCCATCGGTGTCCCCTACTGACCGTGGGCAGGGCGGGGAATTTTGTGGAGATAAATCTCAACTCTGACCCAGCTGGGACTCGAACCTGGGAACTACAGATTACGAGCCTGGCGCGCTACCGACTGAGCCACCCCCGCCCCTAGGTCACCAATTCATTAGTCGGATTCAACATCGGATTTGGTTACCAAAACAGTCTCACCATGTAACAGAAAACTACATTATTGCTACCATGACATTTGTTATTAAATGATGGACGTACATTTGTCTGAATATAAGAAACCTTGAAATGCATTCTTTAAATGAATTTAAAAATACGTGCAATTCAAGCGGCATTCATCAGGAGACGGGAAAAATGACAATTTATTGGAATTAAAGGCAGGCCAAGCATCTTGGTTTCGAATCCCCACTTTTATTATCTTGAAATGGTCAGAAGAATCTTTCAGGATTCTTTTCATCGCCACCACATTAACCGAAATGACAATCCCAACAGCAGGGAAGATTATCGAGAAAGAGAAGAGATGGAATCTGAAGAGGACTCGTTATGTTTTGAAGCACCCGAGAATGCTCATTAATTATGACCACTGCAAATGTGGAGGTTCATTTCTAACAAAACTGATCTTCGGCGCTGGCATTGATGTTTTTTAAAGCTTCTGTCGATTGTGGAGAAAGGTTATTAGGGTAGGGATCGGGATCACGCAGTAGCAAATTATTCCCGCTTGCATCTAATCGAAAAGCGAAATCTATTCATAGTGAATACACAGATTACCTGTAGAAATAGATTTCGACAATTATTATCGAACCATTTGCGGGTTCGATTCCCGCTGCTTCAGCGACATTTTTTTTTCAGATATTTTTCAGCGAAATCTTTGCTTTCGTCTAATGCATGCCAGAGGAAATGTGACGTCATTTTGTGGCGAGTGTCGCAACAGGAAGCACGAGGCAGAAGACGATGTCGAAATCAACAATATGAAGAAGGCAAAAATCGATTGTATTGAAGATGAAGTAGCCTTCGTGCTAAGGAGAAACTTCCTGGAGATTATCATCGCTTATCATCCTCAGGCATTGCTGATGTGGATGATAAGCGAGGGCGTGCCCTCATGTCCAATGAAGCGTTTCCAAGCGAGACCCTTCCAGTCCAACATGGCTTCCGCCGCTTGTCTCGGCGCCTGGCAGTCTGCCAAAGTGCAAGAGGCCGCGTGGGCACGAGGCGAGTGATGGCTCATGGAGCGTGACTCACGGGACACGCGATGACGTCAAGGGACGACGAGAAAAGAGTCTGGCACCGAGCCACGGCCACGGAGAAAGGGCGGGGGGGGGGAACTGCCAGCCATTCTTCGAAACCTTAACAGCAAGAAACTTTAGGTTGCGGATTTTGAATCGAAAGAAATTGAAATGCGAAATTATTCATTCTCATTATTACATCTCTAGAACTTTAAACTTTAATTCATATTTAGGCGAATATATTTTTAGAAAATGACTCCTCAAGTGGCTTGTTTGTTACTGAAATCAGACATTCATAATGAATGAATGATTCACTCAGATAAAAGGTAAACGATTCACTCAGATAAAAGGTAAACGATTCACTCAGATAAAAGAGGAAGTTAAAACAATAGTTGTTTTTTAACACTTTTCGCTTTTCCGAATTCCGCAGCTTTTAAACAGGAAAAAATAAAGAAAAAAATATTTTTCATAAAAAGCTACATTTTTTTCCCATTAAAATCTCCAGGAGTTCATTTAACTATCGCCAATTAACTACAGAGTTAATTTCCAACATACAAAGTCATTAATCTCCTGTATACACAACATTTACAATAATCGTATAAAACAATCAATGCCATTGGGCAATGATTTATAAAATTATGGAACACAGTAACTGAAAAATAACTTATAAATTTGACTTATCATTTGTAAGCCATCCCAAGGCCCTTTGTGTAGTTACCGCACTTGACTTACTGATGGAACCTTGGTTCGAACTCCGCGTAAGGCATGGATGTTGCGTTGTTATTCTGCTGATGTCCCGACATCCTCTCAGACCTCTGTGGCAAGCAGCTGCTTCAGGGGAAGTTCATTTTCATTTTATTACCATAGAGTAGAAAAGGAAGTGGAGGGAATTACAGAGGAGAACACTGCCCCAGGGTGCTAATTAGCAGAGGCACAAAATTCATGATAAGTTAAACCATTTCATCTAGAAGTCATAGTTTTAAATATGTTTGTAAATATTTTTCACACTTACATAGGAAAAGTTAAAAGGTATAGAGTGGAAAGGGAGGTTGAAGGAAATATACAGGAGTCATTGGACCTTTTCAGGTTAAATGGTGAAGGCACAAAATTCATGATGAATTAAACCATATCCTCCCAGAATAAAACAGCTGCAAAAATGGCCGAGTGGTTAGCGTGCTTGGCTACTGATCTAAGGGGACCTGGGTTCGAGCCCCAGGTAAGGCATGAATGCATGTGTCGTTTTTCTGCTGAGGCCCTGCCATCCTCTCAGACCTTCTACTATGGCATATAAACTGACAGGCTCCTGTCAGACCTCTGTGGCAAGCAGCTGCTTGAGGGGGTATTTATTTGTTTATTTTTTAAAATATGCTTGAAAATACTTTTTCTTCCCTGTACATGAAGAGTTAGAAGGAAAACAGTGGGAAAGGAAGTTGAAGGAAATAGAATGTAGAACACTGGACCCAGGATGCTAATTAGAAGAGGCACAAGATTGAAGATTGACGATTTCATCCAAAACATAATAATAAAAAATAATATAAAAAGAATATTTTTTCACCACTTTATATGAAGAGTTAGAAGGCAAAGGGCGTTGGAGAGAGTACAGCAGAGAACATTGGACAAAGGGGGCTAATTGGCAGCGGAAGAGATTCATGATACATTCAACCATTTCACTCAGAATACTGTAGTTGTAAATATTCAAAATTCAAAATAAAAATTAAAGATTTGAATGTTATCTATTGTTATGCCCCCACAGAGGACTCTGATGACAAGAATAAGTTTCACAGACAGCTACAGGACATTTTGAATTCTGTGAAGAAAGGAGATATTTCTCTTGTGCTAGGTGATTTCAATGCTAAAGTTGGTACTGACTCTGACCTTTGAGCAGGAGTTTTAGGTCCCTTTTGTACTGGCTAAACATGCTAACAAACACCGGGGCATTTATAAATACCCATGAGTTTCACCTGATGGGTTGCACAGGAATATGATAAATTATATTTTAATTAACAGCAAATGGACCATTACCTGGTCAAAAGTGTCTTGCAACTGAAGCTTAAGAAATGTTGTGCTAAGGTTAAGAAAATTAGCTATAACACCAAAAGCTTGAAAGATTCAGATATAGCCAATGCATTCCATGATAAGCTACATAGTCATTATGACAATCGTGGTTTGGTTACTGCTGAAGTTGAGAAAGAATTGGATCAGTTTAAACAGGATTTTCTTGAAACCAACAGTACTCTTTTGGGTAAAAGGGAACAGAGGAAACAAAATTGTTTGAGTGATAAGGCTATGGAACTTATTTCTGAAAGAAGGAAGTGCAGGATTAATATGAATCAACACCCTACTAGTCCTAACAGAAGGCATTACAACGTGCTTCATAATCGTGTAAAGGATCAGTTAACAACTGATAAGAATATTTGGCTTGATAGTTTGGCTCACAAAGCAGAGGAAGCAGTTAGACAGCACAACAGATTATATTGTACCAGATTGTTATTGTTTTATGTGGGGAGAAACAGACAGGTACACAGGGATTGAAGGATAAATATGGCAAGGTGGTTGCAGGTGAGGATTCTGTGATGGCTAGGTGGGCTGAGCATTTCAGAGATGTTCTAAACAATGTGATGATTTTTACTTCTTTGAATTTTTGTTTGATAAAGGTGTTGTTCCTGAGGATTTTACTAGAGCTATTATTATCTCGATTTTTCAAAAAGGTGATCGTAGTTGTGATAATTATGGGGGAATTAGTTTACTTTCTGTTCCACGTAAAGTCCGTTGCATGATTATACTTATTAGAATTAAGAATTTAGTTGATGGACAACTGCGTGATGACAAATGTGGATTCAGAAGTGGTAGGAAATGTATTGTTCAAATATTTTCACTTAGAGAGATTCTTGAGAAATGTTTCAGTTTCAGAAACCTGTGGTTGCTGGCTTAATAGATTTTTAATCTTTAATAGAAAAGGCTTTTGACTCAGTTGGTCGCCATAATTTGTGGTTGATTGTTAGATCATATGGAATTCCTGATAAGTTAGTTAGTGTAATGAGAGCTCTCTATAATAACACTGAGTCGTGTGTGAGAGTTGGTACGTCTTGCAGCGATTGGTTTTATCATTGCTAGTGGAGTTAGACAAGGGTGCATTTTGTCTCCTTTTCTCTTTTGCTTGGTTATTATGTTATGAGAAATTCTTTGCAAGGGAAAGATTTTAGCCTTAAATGGTCTAAAGATTTCAAAGTTTCTTATTTCGTTTGTGCAGATGATTTGGTCCTGTTGGCTAATGATGTTGATGGGATGAATTCTTTCTTTAGGGCTGTTGATGAGACTGGTAATAGAGTAGGTTTGGTGATAAACAAAGAAAAAAAACTAAAGTGATGAAAATTGGTCAGGCAGAAAGTTCTTCAGTTGCTTTGAATGGCTGCACTCTTGAGCAAGTGCCTCATTTTAATTATCCTGGGAGCTATGTAACAGATACTGGTGATGTGCAGCAAGAGATAAATAGAAGAATAGGGAATTTTTAAGAGTCTACGGAGAGATGGAAAAATAGGCGTGTACACCTAAAGACTAAAATTAGGCTGTACAATAGTTTGATTATTTCTAAGGTTACTTATGGTAGCGAAACATGGACCCTTTGTAAGCAGGATAAGAAGAAACTTGATGCCTTTGATTCTAGATGCTTACGTAATATCTTGGGCATTAGGTGGTTTGACTTTGTAAGTAATGATGAGGTTAGAAGAAGGAGTCATCAACCTCCTTTGAGCAGCATATTGTGCAGAGAGAGACTGCATTGGTTTGGTGATGTTGCCCATATGTACAGTTGTAGATTGGCAAACAGGATTATGAAGTAAGTGCCTAAGGGTATCAGAAAAAGGGGGAGACCTACGAAGCGATGGGCAGACAATGTCAAACAGGACCTTGCAGAATTGGCCTAGAGTGGCCAAATGCAGCAGCTGCAGCTCAGAAGAGACACGTCTGGAGAGGAAAATTACACAGTCTGGTTGGACTTCCGTAGCCTTTGTTTCATTCGAGAAAATGTTTGTTCACAGATGTAGTCTTATCTTTACCTGTGTCGCGTTGGTCGTACTGAACAGCGCTACCGCACAATTGTTGTGCAGCGCTTAGGAGCAGAGGCAGTGAATCCCCGCAGAACGAAGGCAGTCACATGACCAGCGAGTTCATGCGGCGGCATATCGTACTGCAATACAACGTTCCAAAATATCATCGATATATCCTGTCTGAAAGACAACAGCATTGAACTGTTGGGAAATAAAATAATTTAACATTGCTAATTAGAATTTATTTATTACCAATATTGCTATGTTATAAAGCCCAAATGATTGGCGGGTGGTATGCTGCTGATCTCTGAAATGCACCCTTTCACCAAGAATACAAAAGTTGTAAATATGTTTGTAAATATTTTTTCCCTACTGGGTATGAAGAGTTAGAAAGTAAAGGGTGGACAATGAAGTGGAAGGAAGTGCAGAGGAGAGCACAGAGTCACTCACGACAGATTAAACCGTTTCAGACAGAATAAAACAGTTATAAATAGCAAAATATATATTAGTCCTCTGTTATTTCGCTGTAATTCTTTTCATCTATACGATTTTACACAGTGCTTTGTAGAATGGTGTAGTAGATGGCAGAATTATTTTCAGTTATTTATAGTTACTGAATTGAGTACATTAATCAATGTGAAGCTGATGAATAAAATGAACAAATAAGATGAATATCAAGTACTGTAACCTAGAATATAAAAGATGTTAACGATTAACACTTATTCAGACATATGATAATTGGAGGATTAGCTTATAAAATAGGTAAAGTTGTAAAAAAATAAGGTTTACATAGGTAATTTAAAAAAATGACAACAATATAAAATTAATATCAACTGATAAAACAAATGAAATACATTGCTCAACATTGAAAGTTCCCCACCCAGAAGGACATGTCGCACAGACATGCAAACATAAGGGTGGGTGTGCGCAGTTGAGATATGCAAATGATGATAATGCGGAGCCAATGACGTGTTTGGCTCAAGAGATAAAAGGTGCAAGAAGGAACAGGGATGGTATTGTGTTTATGCAGGTGGATATCATGCGAATGGTTGAGATTAGGTGATTCGGCTTGGAAATTGTTCAGCGAAGGCTGAAAATGCCTGGTACACGCCATCAACAGGTTTATCACCATTTGGATGCTTTTGAGAGAGGAAGAACTATAAGCCTATGTGAAGCTGGATGGACTATACGTCGTGTCGCTGCGCATGTTCATCAGGATGCATGAACTGTTGGATGCTGTTGTCATCAGTGGCAATATGAAGGTTCGTGCATGCATTGCAGAGGGAGTGGTGCTGTCTGACAGACGTCAGCACGGCTTGATAGGCGCATTGTTCGACATGCTCGTTCGTCACCACAGAGCACTGCAGGCGATATTCGATAGGCTGTGTCAGCTGCCATGGACACCCCCATAATGACTTGAACAGTAAACCGTAGGTTGCCTGAGGCACACTTGCGCTCTAGGCAACTGTTACGTCGACTGCCATTGACTGCCAACCATTGCAGAGCTCGTCTGGCTTGGTGTCGAAGCCGTGCAAACTGGGGTCACGAATGAAACACTATTTTGTTTAGTGATGAATCCCGCTTCTGTCGGGTGCTGATGATGGACAGGTCTGTGTATGGCGACAATTGCATTTGGCCACTCTAGGCCAATTCTGCAAGGTCCTGTTTGACATTGTCTGCCCATAGCTTCGTAGGTCTCCCCCTTTTTCTGATACCCTTAGGCACTTAGTTCATAATCCTGTTTGCCAATCTACAACTGTACATATGGGCAACATCACCAAACCAACGCAGTCTCTCTCTGCACAATATGCTGCTCAAAGGAGGTTGATGACTCCTTCTTCTAACCTCTTCATTACTTACAAAGTCAAACCACCTAATGGCCAAGATATTACGTAAGCATCTAGAATCAAAGGCATGAAGTTGGCGAGAGGACAGATCCAGCTTTTTGTTCGTGACTGCCATACTGCCTGTCAGCCAGTCATAATGGTTTGGGGTGCTATTGGATATGACAGCAGATCTCTTCTTGTCCATATCACGGGAACACTAACAGCTGTATGATACGTTAGTGTGGTTCTGCAGCCGATTTTCTTACCACTCCTGGGAGGCATGCAGCAACTCATTTTCCAGCTCGACAATGCCCGTGTACATACTGCTAGAATCTCCAGACAATGTTTGCAACATGTTCCAGTATTGCCATGGCCAGCACGATTTCCTGATTTATCCCCGACAGAAAATCTGTGGGACCACATTGGAAGACGTGTGCAATCCTCTCACCGGCTGGCGTGGAATCTCGATGAATTAAGGGAGCAAGTCAATGCTGCTTGGTGTGTAATTCCTCAGGATCATATCCATCGACTGTATGACTCCATGCCACGCCCTATTGCTGCCTGCATTGCCATTCACGATAGTGCAACCATCTACTGAGGCAGTCACATTGTGCTGCATTATCTCATCTTCTAACCGCTGTAAGTGGCAGCAAATTAAATCATGGTATGCCAATATGTACTGATATGTGTGTGTGCTACATTCACCCCTATCCCCTCACTCCTTCCGGGTGGGGCAATTTCAATGTTATGCAGTGTAGTTATGCTCTCCTAAAAACAATTTGAAGCGAGACGATCAAAGATAATCCAAGAACTGAATTGCATTGAATTAAAAAAAAAGGGTCGAATCATCTGTCTCAGCAATAAATTAAGAAATCTTCGTAACAAGTAACATCTTCCCGAAGAGATCTATAAGTCTTCTAATCGGTCAATGTACTATGGTGCTCCTAATTGTTTTTTTTTCAAATCAAGTTGCACAAAAATGATCATCTAGCCTGACCCCTAATGTGCAAAATACATTCTCCTACTTACCAACTCTAAAGACTTTATACAAAGAATTAAGTCAATTATATGCAGATACCGAATACACTGTAAAATTAACAATACAATTTCTGAACTGAATTAAAGATATAAATTCAGCTAAATATTGCTCTATGTTATCTCTAGATGTAGTTAGCTTCTATCGAAACCCTCCTACAGATAACGCTATTGAACTTCTGAAAAGAACAGGACGAATCTGCAAAGAAATATTCTTATGAATTAAACGGATGAAAACTGAGTGTGAGTTCTAAAACAGTATTTAACAATTATAATTTTAAAATAATGTAATTTATTACAAAAGTATGAATGAAAACATTTATATAAACTAAATTCAACCAACACAAATCTTCATCAGTAGAGAAATAAACCTTCAGAAGAACAAAGCACCTTATCACTATTCCTACAAAGAGTTGTTTCCTCTATAATTCTTACTATCTCCACTCAAAGCATAAAGTAAGGCTTTTTCAACGGTCGATAACTGGCACAATCATATCTGTGAAGAAGCCTGCAATCTATAAAGAATAACGTTATCAATTCCTAAACAAACTAAATATAACCATTCATTAATTGATGAATTCTTCCTATAGAAAAGTTGAGATCAGGTCTGCTTGTTCGACTAACATATAACCTCCTCAGCCACATCTTTAAGCGTTCTAAGCATCCTTCTTTTTCTTACTAGTCCACTAAAAGGATCAACACTAACAAACTTATTTAATCTCCCACGCACACACTAAATAAAAACATTTCTTCTTTATACTATAGTGCACAGACTGAATCCAAACTATGTTTTCCTTCACACTCTAATTCCTCTTAATTTCAACAACTTATACTTTTCTTTTAAGTTCGTTCGAAGTGGTTGGTGACGTAATTCTCACGCTGAAGCATATGCGAGCATCAAAAGATACATCGCATCACAAGTTCATTGTAGCACGTTCATCTGTCGTAACAATATCAACCTAATCAACGCAATGCCATAATTGATGCCTTGTACTTAATAGGAAATAATGACTATTTTATATGAAACTATAAGCTACATAAACAAACTAAAGTAACTACAATGGGTGCACCTTTATCATGACTTTTATCTAATATAATTGTGCAAGACATGGAAGATCATATAATAACTAAAAAAAATTTGAAACCATTACTATGGAAACGTTATGCTGACGGTATATTTATTATTTGGCAATATTCTACAACTGCATTAAACGAATTATTCAAAGAATTAAATCAGGCCTACAACTCTATAAATTTCATTGTTGCCTACGAAAATAACAAAATGAATTCATTTCTGGATATATTTAATCCATCGCAATAAATTCAGTTTTGAAACTACAGTTCACAGAAAACCCTCATTTGTATGAACAATCTCATGCCTTTCAACTCAGCTCACAACAGATTTTCACTCATCTCTTCCATGCTGTCCTTATTCTACAGAGCTTAACATGTATTTTTTGAATAAAGAACTTTCCTTTATATATTCTTTATATCAAGATGCAGGCTATCCTCAGCAATTCATAAACAGAATTCACCTCTCCGCCAGAAATAAAATCAACAACTTCCGCTTTCAAGACAAAAGTTCTCAAGATGTGAATTACAACTCCTCCATTTTCAAATTTTCAGCTATCAACAATACCATCAACAACAATATTATTAAAACATATAATTACAAAGCACCTACCAAATCTCCGATCACTATTTTATCTCTCATAAAGATTTTCTCTCATAAAGAAAGAGATATCTTTACTTACAGGTGATGTATATTTGGTACCCATCACTTACCCTGAAGCAGACTCCTACAACCCATCACTTCCCCTGAAGCAGACTCCTACAACCCATCACTTCCCCTGAAGCAGACTCCTACAACCCATCCCAACCTCTCAGCTACATAGGACAAACCAAAAGAACTCTTCAAGAAAAAATAACAATAATAATATTTATTTATTTGCACAATATTTAATACATAGCTAATACATAGTCAAGTTCCACAAGAGTTAGTGTTTAACTCGCAAGTCGATATTTACAAAACATATATTTCCTGCAATCCTGAGTACATCAATATATATAAATATGTAAACGAAAAAAGCAATTTCATCCTCTGTAATATATAAATTTATCTCCTATTACTCATATCTCATTTTAATGCAATCAGTTAATACAGTAAATAAAACATCAGTCGCAATCTCCACCGTTCAACAACCATTTTTTTAGTTCTTTAGAGAAATGTGTTTTATTATTTATAATTTTCATGTTATCTGGCAATGAGTTGAATAATTTTAAGCCACTATATCCATAATATTTTTTGAATAACTCTTTGTTTGGGTTTGGAACGCAAAAATCCTGAGCCACTACCGCTCTTGTAAAATATTTATTAACCATTACATCAAATTTGTTCTTATTATGAAATATTAGATTGCAATTGATTTAAACAACATGAAGATGCTCCTCCCAAAATTAGAATTGCATACTGTATTCTGGAATAGATTAATGCATAATATACGTTCTTTAAAATTTCTATACTCATCATATCTCTTAAAAAATACATTTTGGGAATTATTTGTTTGATTTTTAATGCTACTTTTTGAACATGATCATGCCAGGTTCGAAAAACTTACAATCACTCATATGATAGAATAAATCTCCAAGATCTTTATACTTTCCCCTAACAGTATTAAAATACATATATTTCGTTTTATTTACGTTTATTAATAATTTATTTTTTTGAAACCAAGTTTGAAGTGTTCTTAAGTCTTCAGTAATATTGCTTAATAGTTCATCATCAGTTTTATCACAGTAAACCAAGGCAGTGTCATCTGCAAACGAAATAATCTTACCTTTGAATTTGGTATGTAATAGATCGTTCACATATATTAAGAATAACTGTGGTCCCAAAACAGAACCCTGTGGAACACCATAAGGAATTGATTTTTTTTTCACTCAAAACGTCTCCTATTTTGACTTGTTGTGTTCTTCCCTTCAAATACGAATCAAACCATCTCAGTGACAGTCCCCTTATACCAATAACCTCTAATTTATTTAGTAAAATATCAATAGACAGGGAGTCAAAAGCTTTAGACACGTCCAGAAACAAGACTCGTTCATTTTTGTTGAGACCATTATATATTAATTTAACTACTTCAGCTGTAGCATGAGCTGTACCTTTATTTTTCCTAAACCCGTACTGGTGTTCCAATAGTATAGTGTATTTAGTAAGGTAATTAGTCAACCTTAAATGCATTAACTTTTAAAATAATTTTGAGAAAACAGTTTGTATTGAAATAGGCCTTTAATTCTCTACAACCATTTTATCACCATTTTTATAAATTGGGGTAATCAACGAATTCTTAGGCGAAGATGGGAAAAATCCACCTGCAAGTGACAAATTGTAACACTTCAGTAAAATTCCAGATATTACACTGATCACTTTCTGTAACATGTAGACTGAGAAGTTATCATCACCTGAAGATTTGTTTAATTTAAGCCTAAAGGCTGTCTGAATTAATTCACTTTCACTAATCGGTAACAAGGCCATTGAATTTACTCTGTAGTATTTCACATCGTCGATGTGTTTTCACAGGTGTCTTCCTCCGTAACGTTTTTTCATTAGATCATCTACCACATTGATGTAATAATCATTAAAGACGTCGGCGATTATCTTTTTATCATTAAAGGTATCGTGTATTTTTTCACCAATTTGGATTTCTTTTAATAGATTTTTACTATTATATTTACCAGTTAATTCATTAATAATTTTCCACTGCTGTTTAGAGTCATTGCCTGCCGAAAGAGCCTTATATTTGTAATAGTTATTTTTAGCGATTGTTAATTTATTAGTTAAGTTGTTACGGAGAAGGGTGAATCTATTCTTAATTTCCTTGTATTCCTCATTATTACATGGACAACTTTTAAGCCTTTTATATAATTTGTTCTTTTCGGTAATTAATTGAAGTGTTTCGTCTGCGACCCATGGTTTTAATATTTACTTTTTGGTGCTTGGCAAATATTTCAGCTTTGTACATTCTCTAACATACATATTAATTTGATCAAAAATGGAATCGCAATATCTTTGATCATCGTTAATAACATCTGTACCCAACTTTATATTCTTTAATTTTAATTCAAGTTCTTTAAAATTAGTAACATATTTTCTATCTTCCTCGGTATCTTTTTCTATTGCGTTTCTTTTTAGTTGTAGAATTGCCAAATAATGATCCGTCACGGTCGTTTTAATAATTATCGATGTAACTTTCTTAATAGCAGATAATCTTACAGCAATATGATCAACACATGTATTTCCCAAAAATCTAGTTGGTTGCGTAATACACTGGATAAATCCTAACGTTACTAACATATCACAGTAACTAGAATTAATATTTTTATTATCTAATAAATCAATATTAAAGTCTCCGATCAATATGACATTTTTATAGTTATTTCATATTAATTGAGAGGAAAATTCATCAGTAAAACATTGCTTATCTAGGCTAGGGGATCTATACACTGAAATAATGTTATAGTCAAAATTACTACTCTTAACTTTTAGAGACACTACATCTGCATTATTACAATTAAAATCTACTTGAGTAGCTCTTAACTTGGAATTTACAAAAACTAATACCCCACCTAATCTATTTACACATCCACACTGGTAAAATTTGTTAAAACCTTCAATATTATAAAGCATTAGTTCGTGTTCTTTGATCCATATCTCTGACAATACAATTATATCTGATGGAAGGTCCATTAATGATTCTACTAAAATAAAATAATGAAAGTTTTTTCTAATTAATCTAATATTCATATGAGTTATATTACAAATATTATCGTCCTTTGTTACTAGCTGATTTCTTCCAGTTTCATTAATAACTCATTTATCGACCACAACTTCCATATTACAACAGTTTCAAGTCTTCTACTGATTTTATATTTAATACTTTAGAGTTCCCGTCCTTTCTTAAGTATAGTTTTCCCTCCTTCACCCAGGAGTATTCAACAAAGCCTTCATCATCATCAGTCCATCCTCCTATTTTCAAGTTATCCTTCACAGAAAATCTATCAATTTTCGTCAATAAAAAGCTATTGTAATACCGATCAAGCTCAACTAAATCCAGCATGGAATATTTTATTAAAAATTTTACACACACTAATATGTTTTTACCATAGTTATTAAGCAAAAGTTATTAAGTACCAACAGTTCTCGAGACAGCTAACCTCGCTCATCAGACTTTCATGACTCGTGCATTGGATCTCTGCACAACTAGAATTCAAATTCTGACACAGAACTTTAAAATTTACCTATTTTATAAGCTAATCCTCCAATTATCGTATGTCTGAAAAAGAAATAATTAATAATATTCAACAAAATTTGTGCAATAAAGGATTTTAATATGAAGTTTTTCAGATAAATTATTATATAATTAGAGTTTTTTAATTTTATATTAAGACTCTAAATTTTAGAGGTTCATAATTAGAGCTGGTAAAATTTTATATTTTATAATTATAATTATATAACGTAAATTTAAACTTGGAGCTTTTTTTTTAGTCATTATAACCGTGGGGGGGGGGGGGGGGGGGGGGGGGGGGCGGGGGTTCACAACACATTTTTTGGTTGAAAAGGATTCGTGGGACAAAAAACGTTTGGAACCACTGTCCAAAGCTCTGAAAATTTTGATCTCCCATGCTTTCTTCCCCCCCAAAAGGGGGGAATATGAATATGATTCTCCCCGTATACCTTCTGAACGCGAGTGCGTAAAGTAAGGAGCTCTATGTGGAATGAAAGCTTGTGACGCGGGCAGTGTCTTAGCCTATAAAAAAATTGACCTCCCCCCGTTCTTTCTTCTCCCCTAAAAAACGGGAAACGCGAAAGTCGTTCTGCTATACCTTCCGAAAGCAAGGGTCTGTAGTTATGAGTTAGGTGTCAAATGAAAATTCGTATAACGACGGTCGTATAAAATAAAAAATAAAATAAATACCCCCTCAAGCAGCTGCTTGCCACAGAGGTCTGACAGGAGCCTGTCAGTTTATATGCCACAGTAGGAGATCTGAGAGGATGGCAGGACCTCAGCAGAAAAACGACACATACATTCCTGCCTTACATGGGGCTCTAACCCAGATCCCTTAGATCAGTAGCCAAGCGCGCTAACCACTCGGCATTAGCTTGAAAGAATTCAGTCTAGAAAAGTCAGATCTCGTTGCCGAAAAAATCGTTGCCTTGAAGTGAATACGAACTCAACGACTAATTGCACCATCAATAATGTGCTTTAGGTTTATTATGCTTGAAGGCAAAAAGTCAATTTTTTTTTCAAATTATTGTTGAATTATATAAAGCCTGCATTGAAGATTCATACTTGAGGTAAATTATAGCGATTTATTTATATATTAAATATATACAGCCCCCCTCGCCAGAAAATCTTGTCGTCTTATACTAAATTTGAAACTTGTCTACCTGCTTCGAAATTCAAAACAGTTGTCTTTGTATACTTTTATTTTAGCCCCATATTTTATGTCCGACACTAAAAACCGATTAAAAGAAAAAAAAAAAACTGTAAAACTGATTCCATATAGAATATAATTTTTACCTTTCCTGTTCGGTGGAATATTTAAATAATTGGGGAACCCCACTTAAGTCTTATTCATAAGACCCCCTCCCCAATCCTTGAAGCTTCCCCGCAACTAAAATTTTTACGAACCCCTCCCCCCATCAAAGTGAAAAATGTTATAATGAGTTATCTGAAAATTAAAATTTATGTAAAAAATCGTATGTTGTTGTTTTTCGCTCCAAGTCGAGTGTAAGGTTTTTTCAAAATCAGCGAACCCGTTCACCAGCTCATTGTTGAGACACGGAAATATCTCAACAATAATTATCGAATTCATATTTCTAATTCAGGCGACACCGTGACCAATCGCTCTTAGCTGCAAAGGGACCTGGGTTCGATTCAGGCAATTCCTTTCAGCATCCCTTCTGCTGATGTTTCGCTCACAAATCTTCTCTCTGGTGTATTGCAGTGAAACGCTCCTGCTTGGTCTTTGTGCTAAGCAGCCTTTGTCCGGAATAATTTATTTTGTTTCTAAATCGCGATATTTTTTCATCAAAACGTTAAATGTCGTTTAAAGAAAATGCTACACACAGAATCGATATTCCCATTTTGGAGGTGAGTAGGGAATGCATCATGAAGCTCTCCATCAGTCTGCTCCGTCACACCCATCTGCAAGTAATCCTTGCGCATGTTCCATCTCCTTCCAGCCCGCTGATTGGCTTTCGCTTCCCATAATACCCGGCGCCCGTGCCTCGGTGCCGCAGACCAGTTTGTGGCGGGAGGCGTTACGTTATCTCGAGCTACAAACTCACCCAGCGGTGATATCTTCCGACAAAACTTTCATCTCCTTTGAATTTGCTGAAAGGTGAGTCATTATGACGAAATCTTATTTTCTCTCTGCTCTCGTTGCTTTCGATTTCAGGATGTCGGCTATCGGTTGCTCGTCGCTTGCAACAATTCGGATTCTCGGAACATTCGTGTGCTGCCAAAACGATGGACTCGGAGATGACGTGGCGTATGGCGAACCGGTTCCTCTGTTTCCAAGTAGAAGAAACCGGCCTTTGTTGCGCCACGTACAGATTGCGCAAAATGACAATTTTTGGGAAATTTCTCATTGTTTAAATTAACAACATAACATTTATTTAACAGTTTGAAAGTAGAGGCATTTTGGAATACGATTAGCTTTTAAAAATGTAAAATTTCAATATTTTTCTTAACGTTCGATGAAAAAATACATGCTATTGTTTTAGCGAATTGTGTTTCTCTTAACAATTGCCTGCCCAAATGAAGAGATTTGAGCAAAGATGATGATTCAGTTGAAGGAAGGATCCGATTCACATTTAGAGAGAGAATCTCGATCTGCAATCGCCTTCCTCTCATTCATCATTAAAAACTGAAAATTTTCTGCATTAGCAAAGCTCATGTGGAAGATCAAAGATGATGATTCAGTTGAAGGAAGGATCCGATTCACTTTAGAGAGAGAATCTCGATCTTCAATCGCCTTTCTCTGATTCATCATTAAAAACTGAAAATTTTCTGCATTAGCAAAGCTCATGTGGAAGATATCAAAATTAGAGGTAGCGTCAAATGTTGTGTATGTGTTTGGAGAGGAGAGGCTTATTAAATCATCTCATCCCCCCCACCTCTTCATACCCTCCGGAACTTGTGAAGGAGTGATTTAAGATGACAGATTAATTATTTTTTACATAAAAATAAATTGCCCCTTAATCAGCCCACTCGGCACAGACTATTAGTACAATAGCGCATAGAGCGCCATCTTTTGCCGAAGTGTGGTCAGGTATATGTCATTAGGAGAAAGAAATACCTGACCTTAGAAAGTAGAGCAATCATCGCATGATCTGGTTATTATTTATTCATGAGCGAGGCAAGATGCTTATTCATTCGTATTGCACATCTCAATTTTTCTCTTCTTAGCTATTTAAAAAATATAAAGTGCACACATAATGACTTATTGTTATTAAATTAAATAAAGTAAAAATAAATAAATACCCCCTCAAGCAGCTGCTTAAAGAGCGAAAATTTATTCGTTTTTTAATAAACGTTTATATTTTTGGGCCTCAAGGAAAAGATTCTGAGAAAATAAAACGATTTCCCAGTTATATAATGTTGGGAAATCCTCGAATAGAGAAAGGTATATGAGAGGGATGGGGAACGAAACGCGATCAGGAAAGGCATCCCAAGAGAAGCATCATCCATTCATCATCCGATTTGCCGAAAGATGAAAGTTCAACATTGCCAAGCAAGGAAGTAAGCTTTCCTTGCTTGGCACCATTTGGACTCCATTTCAACTATTTGAAAAACAAAAATTTTATCTTTAATGCTTTAAAATTTTTACAACTAACGGGTGAAGTGACTTTAGACTTAAATTGAGTAACGAATATATTATTTTATTTTATCGACGATTTTTTTTCTACCGATGTATATCAAAATAACAGCGACTTAAACTGCATCGAAATAATCTTTCATAAATAAATGAATATTAGTGGATCTGTTCTTTTCATTCGAAGCCTGAGCTGCCATTCCGTTTCACTATTCTTCGAGTAGTGACGTTCTTTAAATGGATTGGCGTGGGTGTGGCTCCAACCAATTAAATAAGGAAAGGGTGATTCATGACAAAGATTTGCGACTGGGATGGAATATTCCGGAAGGATTGATCATTTGGTCGAGGAATTTCTCAACCTTTTATGGAAGGCCCAGCACAAAATGCAGATGCACGAGATCCAATGTGAACTTTGGAGAAATGGTTATGTCTCCTCAGTGGGATGATCGCAATTTATAAAAAAACTGCTTATCTTCAGTTGCAATTTTTGTTTTACACAATGATAGGAGACTTAAGAAACTCGTCTTTTTACGATTTTAAAAGAAAGAATAACCACAACAGCCGGCTTTTTGTATTTTTTTTACACTACATTATTATGATTATTTTTTATTCTGTGAATGATTTTTTTTTTATTCTGTGAATGATTTTTTTTTTGTATTTACTGATCTACGGGACCTGGGTTCGAGCCCTGGATAAGGCATGGATGTATGTGTCGTTTTTCTGCTGAGGTCCTGCCATCCTCACAGACCTTCTACTATGGCATATAAACTGACAGGCTCCTGTCAGACCTCTGTGACAAGCAGCTGCTTGAGGGGGTATTTATTTATTTATTTATTTATTTATTTTTGCTTCTTAACAGCCATTTTAGTTACTAGTATACTTTAAAAAACTGGCTAGAACTGTCAGGATAACAGCACTGGCTTCTCTCACTTCATTTAAGATTAAAAACAATTGTATAATCGAGTGAAGGTCTACGAGGGCTTCGTTGCCAATGTTTATGTTTTCGCCATCTGCCTCTCTATCTGAAAAGCAATATTGTAGCCAGAATTTTTTGGAAGATGGTGGGGGGGAGGAAGTGTGTAGAAAAATTTCGTAATCTTTTTATTAACGTAAATTTATTAACACTTTTTTAAAGAACAAAATTTCTGTAAGTTCGGGGAAGACCGTTCCTAGCTTAAATTATATAATTATTTGTAATCTATAATGTGCAAAAATATGAATGACGATAATTTAAAAAATTCCCTTTTAATTTGATAATTATTTTTCAAGCAAAATTGAACTTCTGAACATCGATCACTATTAATACTAATTTGTTCTTAGAATATGAAGAAAACAAAATTATACAGAAAAAATTATTTTAAAGAATATATTTTGTTTATAAAAAAATCAGCATTATGTTATTAATTACATCAACGGATAAAACCAAAAGAATTGTAGATTTTTCACTTAGGATTTGCATTTTATCATCGATAGCTGCACATTGATTGATATATTTTCAGTTTAGTTTAATAACAAGTGTAACAGAATTTCGAAAGAAATCAGCAAATCGTGGCTGATATTAAAGAAATAAACTCAGCAAACAAATTTTCTTCTGAATTTCGTTTCATTTTAAAACTTTCATTCCAAAAATAAATTGCAGTGGCATTTTCTTGGACATTACTACCCAGAATCGCATCTGGCAATCACTCCGATGGTATGGATTCGAGATGAGAGACGCTGACAATTTCTTTTCCATGGAAACGACGATTTTCAGGAGGGGCAATAGAGCGAATGGTGATCGCCTCTGATCCTCTTTTTGATAGGCGCTATGCCTGACAAGGCTCGGCTATTTCCACCGAATATGCGAAACCCAGTAACAAAGGGTGGTGATTTTATGATAAATCCAGACAGGTGGACAATTTAGGGTACTGCACTCGCATGCTTTTTGCCCTTCATATTTGATAAATTAATCTTCAAAAGTAATGATAATCCGCTCTAACCAATGTACTGGCATATAATTTTTTCCACTGTTTTAGCTATGTTTAAAAATTCTCTTGCAAAATATATATTAATATTTTTTTTGCTTCCGTTTATTTGTATTCTTGGGGGAAGCGTTCTCTTTCCCCTACTGATACATATACCAAAGAAACTCATAATAAGCCAAAAGGTGAAACTTCATCTTCACTTTTTCTAATAATGAAGCGAAGAAGTTTGCTCCGAGAACAGGCAGCGCCATCTAGATGCTAATTTTAACATTATCCTTCAACCTAAGTAAATTTATTCTGAACTGTTAATTTATTGCTCCCAGTGTAAAAGAAACAGTTCTCTATCCAGAGAGCTTTAAACAATTTTTGAAACATGCTCATTTGCTTAATCAGTATATTTCAGTATACACTTCTCTGTCAAATTATAACAGAATTTCCGTATTATTCTTCGAAACTCTATAACTTCTAAAATATGCATTTAAATGGGAAAATGGGACTGAAGATAAATTAAAGATCATAATGTAATCTATATAAAACTCAATTTTTAATAATATTTGTTCAGTATTTAAAGTTATGAAAATTAGAATATTTCACAACAGTAATGGGTCATAAAACTTCACATCAGAAATTAATCAAATCTTAAATAATAATAATCATTTAATGAAATGTAACATTTTAGAAATTTGCATGGTGATTATTTCAATATTATACTATTATGAAAGATTTTCATGAAACAATAAAATTTACTGTGAAAAGTGTCAGAAGCTGACGATCATCAATCAATTACAAAACTCACTACAATTGTATTTTAAACATGTTTTTTATGCTTAGCTACAAATTTTTTCGTTTTAATTTTTATATTTATTGTTCAGAATTAAGTGCTCTTTCTTTTGGTATGTAAACTATTTGATTGTTTAGTTGTTTTTCATAATAAAGCTCAGAAGTTGGGTTGTATCTTTAGAAACCCCCCCCCCCCAACACTAAGGGTTAAATATTTCAACTAACCCCCCTGCATGAAATAAATTATTATTATTAACTTTCATAACTGTTTAAATACTGGACAAATATTGTTCAAAATCGAGATTTAAATATATCTGATTATGATCTTTAATTTATATTCAGTCACATTTTGCCATTAAATGCGTATTTCCAAGTTTGATTGCCATTGACATAACATGGAAATTCTCTAATATTTTGGCAGGGCAATGTATATCCTGTTGTACATGTAAATTTCTTACCATTGTTTTTGCAGATGCGTCGACATTGGATCCCAAATATATATGTTGATGATTTGCTCAAGTGAAAGATTCATTTTGAACTTTCTGCTAAGCAATGAATAATGGGCAGCAGAGTTGGCGGCTGTATCTCGTTTGCAGATGCAAAAATACATCTGGCCAGCCCTCGGTATTCCCTAGAGGTCACTGGCGAGTAGCTAAAGAGGTGATAGTTTATTCACGACTTGAGAGATTAATTTTTATCTATATTAATTTGCTTTCAGCCGGTGCATTATCATTCCATTCTATGCAATTAAACACTTCACCAAAGTAAAAGCAAATATCGAAATACATTGCTCTCATTTTGCATTCATTTGACCTCTCATCTCCCGAAAATATTTTCTGGCCATGTTCCTGACTGTCCAGGCTGCTTCAGTGGAAAGAATCTTTTTTTTTCGATTGAAAATGAAAATGTGTTTTGATATCAGACATAAAAGGTTTTTGTCTTTAGCAAGCAATTTCTTCGCTTTTAAAATGATACCTGTTTCTTCCCTCTGTTCGCGCCTCGTAAACGAATTCAGTTCAGAATTATTTTGTTATTTGAGAAAATTACCGAAAAGATAAGAAAAAACCTAAATGTACGAAAGTTGTTCAAAAGGAATGTTTACGAGGGTATTTATAATATATTAATTTTCTTGCTGCAAACAACGTTGGAATTTGCTGAGAAATTGGGCGGCAAAGCAGCAATAAGCTGTTGTTTAAATATTTGTAATAATTATTTACCCTGTAAGCTTATTTTTAACAACCCCCGTATTTGCATAAATCTCGAATATTCAGTTAAAAGTTTTGTTTATGAAAGCGATTTGCAGCAGCCGAGTTTCTTTCAATTAGTTTAAAAACAAAGTTTAAGCGTTTTTTCATTTGAGCTAAGTCGGTTTATCTCGAACCAGGTTTCCGTACATTAAATGCTTGCAATTACACGTTGCGTGTTCTCAAGCATAACTTGTTTCTTTTGCCGGCATTGCAAAGAACAAAGGACGTTTCATTTAACCCGTCATGGATCGTACTGGGACAAAAATAAAACACTTCCTGGTAGAGACTTTTTTTGCAATACTTTGGAGCAATTGATTTTAGTTTGACGTATTGCCCCATTCTGAAACGAAAATCTTGCAAAAATGTGTCTCACCTGTACTCCATATGTGGTTTTATTCAGTATTTAAAATGAATGCAGGGCCTTGAGAATATAAATAATAAATAAATAAATACCCCCTCAAGCAGCTGCTTGCCACAGAGGTCTGACAGGAGCCTGTCAGTTTATATGCCGCAGTAGATCTGAGAGGATGGCAAGACCTCAGCAGAAAAACGACACACACATCCATGCCTAATTCCGGGGCTCGAACCCAGGTCCCTTAGAGAAAGGGGAAAGTAATTCCATCCCTTCATCTGCGGTGCAACATCATAGGGCCCGGTTGATGATGGATGAAGTGATGAGGAATGAGATGAAACCAGAAAGAATTTCGCAGCATCATTGGCCTCGAGGTATTGCCGATGTCTGTAGGAATGTTCCGGTTTCTTTTTTGAATAGAACACGTGTTGGTTGGGGGGATTCTTATACTGCTGATTAGATTTTGTGGCGGGAATGAATCCACATTTTATCGATCCAGCATGAATCATCTTCCCTCTGCCTTTCCACTTGTGTCGTATGTCCATTGGAAGACCCATGACGATTAACTCCTTCAAAAACATTTCACAAATTCTTATAATCAAATTATTGAAAATTTTATTAATTTTTTAGTTGATGAAATACTTGCGCATCCCTCCACATGTAGGTTCACAAATCTCCGAACATTGCCCCACCCACTTTCCGAAAATAACTGATACCAAATCTGTTTTTGCTTACGTCAGATATCAATGTATTGATATTTTTTAACTTCTGAATTTAATATCAGCCAAGTAGTTACCGTATATCGCTTCATGCCAAAGGGACCTGGGTTTGATTCCTTATAAGGCATGGATGTTTCATTTCTTAGTTAGTGTTTCTGTTGAGGTGTCGATTTCCTCTCAGTCCTCTCTCATACCTCGGCAACAAACAGCTTCTTCTGGGATAAGTTTTATTTTTATTAATTCCGCAGTCGAAATTCTCCGGATGATAAGTTTCCTCATTCCATCATTCTAGATCCTTACCATGCCAAGAGTTAATTTAAAAAACAAAAATCGTAAGAACGAATTCAAGTTGAATTACTTTTTTAATCTGGTATCGTTTACAAAGTAGATTCTCCATCCACCGAATTATTAAAAGCAAGGGATGCACTTACGTCTTCCGACTTCTGATTTTCCTCCTCACCGCGATGTCCTCTCCTCTTCTTTCTCCCGCATCCAATTGATTCTCCGAGTGTTTTTCAGCCGATAGAAGTCGGATTCCCGCAACTCTTGTACTCCTACGGATCGCACACCTAGATCCTGCTGAATGCAAAACGATATTCTCTCCTCTCCCCTTCCTTGTGTGTCGGAGAGCCGAACCCTAAAGAAGAGGAGGCAACATCCGTCTCCTAACAGCTGTCCAGTGGGTCCCCTTCCCCCAAATTCCATTCTGTGGAAGCAAATTCTTCAGCATGACGTAACAAAAGGAAACAAAAGTCATCTGGCACTAACGCCACTTTATTGAACTATCACTTATTGTAACATTATAATGTACTTTTAAAAAAGTTCCTTTTTTTAATGACAAACGAGCTCATGTTTTTACTTTGCTGTTGCTCTATAAAGATTCAACTTTTTCTGCTCTCAGAATAGATGAAAAATTTTTCGGTTGAATACGTATTAATAAAATCTTATGATTCAGTTTTAAAATCCATTGTTAGAAGGCGCTAAATGTGGAATATACCAAATAATTTAAAAGGATATTACAACTGATCTGTTGCTTATAAGAATTTGAAATTTCGGTGGTAGGTCTTGATGGAAAAGGAATTTTTATCCCCCCCCCCCAAGAGTGAGAAAATTGAACTTCTTGATTTTAAAGGAATAAATGAGAGATTCTTTGCGTTGCATAGATGCTAATAAAATATTACGATTTGAATTTTCTCAATCATCCACTAGTTCGGATTTTACATTTGGAAGATAAAAAAGTGAGAAAAATGAAAAAAATTCATTCTCTTTAAAAATGAGCATCGAATATTGCGAAGAGGCGATATGTGTTCTTTTTTAGTGCTGTTTTTCTTGCACAACAAAATCTCCAGTTAATAATTCCTCGTTATTGCTCTTCTACTTTGGAATTACTTCTCCGTTTCGATTACAGGCATTCTCAAAGGAGGGGGGGGGGGCATGGCCGACCTTCTTGTTCCCCTCCAAATAAAATCATCCCTGGCTGCAGCGAATGTAAATGATGTTCTTTCGAAGTGGCTGTAGTCAGCTGCACAATTCATTATTAGTTCACAGAGAGGCAATAAATTCTGGAGAAAACTTTGAGGGGGGGGGGCAGTGCCTCGAGTGATTTGGAAGGGATCAGAGAGCTCTTTCTGTAAGAGTATCTTTTAAGAAATTCTTGCCAAATAGTGAAAGATCTTGCAGTCTTCACTCCCACCTTTAAACATATTCTTATAAATCGTACATAAAGATGAACACTCTTACCCACACTTGCAGAAGATCATCAGCATCTTGCCCACCACCAGATTTTTTTAAATATTAGTTCATGATTATTCTTTGAACGGATCATATTCTCTTCTAAATGATTTTCCTCGGATTGGTTTCCCTCGATAAAAAAAAGCACTTCGCCCCACTTGAGTTTCTTTTCCTATGCTACTTATTATCAGAAATATTTTTATCTCGAAAGAAAATTAAAGATTAGTTAACATTTGGTGGCAGAGTGGTTAATGCTTTGGTGTAGAGAACAGACTTCGATTAGTCTCTGATAAGACTTGTCTTGTGCTCAGGTCTCGCCTTCCTCACAAGTCTCAATCTAGAGAAAAATTGAAAAAAGGGAGAGCAAAAGCTACATGAAATGAAACATTGTCCAAGTATAAATTTTTTCCATCCTTCTTTTAGTAATTTTTAGAACATTTCGGATTTATTGAAAAATGCAAGTAATTGCTTATGTTTCATATTTTTCCGCCTCCGTTCCAGTTACTAGCATTCCCCCCTTGCTTCCCCCCTACACCTGGCCCACCCTACTACACTATTACACTGAAGGGTTCATGTCACACATTCATTGAAAGTTAGCTACTTAAGGAGTCATTTTTTTAAATTTCTACTTGCCTTTTTATGAGAAGTACAGCAATAAACAGTATACTAATCTTTTTATTCTCAATATTTCTCCCTAAAATTACGGAGAAATTTTAAAAAATTTCGTTGGGAAAGGAAGCCACAATTTTAATCTCTTAAGATTGTTTAATTTGACAGCTGAAAATTTTGAAAGCCACAATTTTAATATCTTGTGGTAATTTATTATAGCATTTAGGTTAAATATACTTAGTTTGAGGAGTATTCTTCTTTATAAATATATTGAATATATAATTTCTTATTTTGGGAATTTTTCATTTCAGTCAAATCTGTAACTCATCATGAGGGAATGTATCAGCATACACGTTGGCCAGGCTGGTGTCCAGATTGGCAATGCCTGCTGGGAGCTTTACTGTTTGGAACACGGCATCCAACCTGATGGCCAGATGCCCAGCGACAAGACCATCGGCGGTGGAGACGACTCCTTCAACACATTTTTCAGCGAGACTGGTGCGGGGAAACACGTGCCCAGAGCTGTCTATGTGGATCTGGAACCAACAGTAGTGGATGAGGTTCGGACGGGAACTTATCGCCAGCTTTTCCATCCCGAACAGCTGATCACAGGCAAGGAAGATGCTGCCAACAACTATGCAAGAGGTCACTACACCATCGGCAAAGAGATTGTCGACTTGGTGCTCGACCGCATCCGTAAGCTAGCAGACCAATGCACTGGACTTCAAGGATTCCTGGTGTTTCACAGCTTCGGTGGAGGCACTGGGTCTGGATTTACATCACTACTCATGGAAAGGCTCTCTGTAGATTATGGGAAGAAGTCTAAACTCGAATTCGCCATTTACCCAGCTCCTCAGGTAAGACTTTTTTTAATCTTTGTATTTTCAAGACTTAAACTTAAAATGAATAAGCTCTCATTCAAGCTTTGTTATTTTGAAAGTGATCTTTCTGAGAAAAATATTATTGTAGATAAGTTGGAGATCTGAATAAAATCTCTTTATCTCATATTGCAATAATATTTGTTTTATACACAACATGTGGCTCACCAGCTGGATCTGACCCATGGCATAATTTTTCTATTTATTTTTAATTTATTCTACATTTAAATAGGAACATTTAATGGCAACCATGCCAGTCAATAATTTATCGCAAAGATTAATTAAAAGAAATATAAACTGTTATATCGAACTGTTTACTAAAAAATTTTTTTTACGATTTTTGTAATCATTCTCTAAAGGTTTGTGATATTTAAAAAGAATTCGATGAGTCAGTTTTCTTGTTAAACGTTTCACCATTTATATAGCTCTTTAATTCTGAACGAAATATTGTTGAAAGTAATGATTTCAAAAGTTTCAGAGCTTGAACTTATTTTGAAACTTTTTTGATATATAGAGATGTCTTTAAAAAGATTGATTTTGTTTTTGTCCAGATCTAAATTGAAATTGCTCCAATATGCTTATTTATTACCTTCCAAAACTATCTTCACAATTTCATTTTATATTAGAGATAAGCTAGATTTAAATCTTAATAATTTTTAAAAATGCTTTGCCAAGATTATTATCATACTGCCTACACATAATATGTATTTGTAAATCTAGGTTTCACAGGTATAAATTTTGGACATTGGTTCCAACTTGGTTCATAAATGTTGAAAATTATTAAAACGTTGGAATTTGTGATCACTAGAATCACTTTGGATTTGAAAAATATCAAAACAGTTCGAGATTTTTGCAATCTTGACCGAATACTTGTACGAAAGAAAAACACATTTGCTGCGTTTCCTTTTCCCATCAACTTTGTTTCTAAGCAAACATTGGTAGATCATTTGGTGAACTTTTTCAATACTAAAAAATTTACAAGTGGAATAATTTTGAATATTAGAAAGAGACTTTGAAATGACAGCTTAAGAACACTAATGCATTATTGCTTCCTTTCATCCTCTTCTCTCTATAATTCATTCCTCATTTATATATCCATTTACTGACATTCATTTTTCAATTATTTTCCCCTTTCCACTTCAAACTTGTTATGTTACATCTGCTGCTGAACTGATGAGACTCAGGCCATCTTGATTTTGAATCCGACACCAACCACTGATAAGGGATTTTTTTGTCAATTGTTTCAAGAGTCTTTAGAGTACAACTCATCCTAAACAGTTAAAATGCATTATGTTACAAAAATAGCTACTTCCCACACAATCACAATATCCTGAAAATATCCGTAAGATATCTAAGATGACCGATGAATATCTAGTTATGTTTTAGATATCTTCTGGCTGTTCTCTGGATATTGTGATTGTGTGGGTTTCTGATCCAATGGAAATATCTTTGCCTTCCATGTCTGCAGAAAGCGAATTTTGCATGTTTTCCAAATTAAGTCAAAGATAAATTTTGTTGTATGGGGAAAAAAAATTACGTATGCAGAATACCGATTATTTTAATATGACCTGTTTATTAAATGAACATGATAAAATAGAGTTTGGTGTTATTTCTTTTGGAATGCTGTAACTAGCTGATTCTTTTAATTTCCTTAAAAACCTCAATTTGAATTGCAAGAATAGATGTCATAATTCTAAATCAAATATTTTCCATGATTTTATAATTTTAAATCATTAGAGATCTAATTATTGATGATGTTACAAATGGAATGTGCCAATGTGCTACATTTTGTTGCATAATTGTTCTCTTTAGGTTTCCACTGCTGTTGTAGAGCCATACAATTCCATTCTGACCACCCACACCACTCTGGAGCACACAGATTGTGCATTCATGGTTGACAATGAAGCTATCTACGATATCTGTCGTCGTAACTTGGACATTGAGCGTCCAACGTACACAAACCTGAACCGCCTGATTGGCCAGATCGTATCTTCCATCACCGCCTCCTTACGTTTCGATGGTGCCTTGAATGTAGATCTGACTGAATTCCAGACCAACTTAGTTCCCTACCCAAGAATCCACTTCCCACTCGTCACCTATGCTCCAGTTATCTCAGCTGAGAAAGCTTACCACGAGCAGCTAACAGTCGCCGAAATCACCAACGCCTGTTTTGAACCAGCCAACCAGATGGTGAAATGTGATCCACGTCACGGAAAGTACATGGCCTGCTGTCTTCTTTACCGTGGCGATGTTGTACCCAAAGATGTCAATGCTGCAATAGCTGCCATCAAGACAAAGAGGACCATCCAGTTTGTTGACTGGTGTCCAACAGGTTTTAAGGTGAGTAACAATTCCAATTTTTGAAATATGAGTTACAAAAGTGTCACGTATGTTTGCAACAGTTAAAATGCTGAAAATTTATTTTCCCTGAAATTTTTGTTTCTTAGAACTTTTGTGAGAGAATTGAGACTCAGAGATTGAGATTTGCATAAACGATGCACAACAGACAATCGACTTTCGATATCTTAGATATTAGGAAATTCTTTCTGTTCCTCATATGCTTAGAACTATTTCTATATGTTAGTAGAAAAAAGAAAAATGTAGGTGAAGTTTGAAACTAGAAGAAGGACATAATGTAGCATGTTCAAAACGTTAAATTCAATTGAGAGAAGACCCTTTAAATGTTAAAGGATCTTTTCTCAATTGTATATAGATATGTAAAATTCAGTGTTATCTATACAGCTATGAAAGTGACATAATTCCCATCAAATGGTCGTTTAATACAAGACTATACAACACTGCTGTTTTCATGTTTCTTAAGAAATCAATTTAATGAATGATGTACATCTGTAGCAAAATAACGTTATCAACACATCATGAGGTTCATTAGTTCGTAAATGTTCACTATATTGCTGTATGCAAATACGTATATACGGCAGCCGCTGGTGTTATTAGTGTCCAAAGGATGTGTTGCAGAGGGATGAAAGAAGCACTTACTCTGAGTTGATTTCAATGCGTTAGCGTTGTGGTCAAGTCTGCTTCCTGTTCCCATCTTCCTTTGAGGCTGGCGTATGCACGGGCGGCACGATCAGTTTCGCTCCTTCTTGAGCGAAACTGGTCGTGCCGCCCGTGCATACGACAGCCTCAAAGGAAGATGGGAACAGGAAGCAGACTTGACCACAACGCTAACGCATTGAAATCAACTCAGAGTAAGTGCTTCTTTCATCCCTCTGCAACACATCCTTTGGACACTAATAACACCAGCGGCGGCCTATGTACGTACTTTTGCATACAGCAATATAGTGAATATTTATGAACTAATGTACATCTGTACCAACTCCTGGAAAACTCTTAACAGAAGATGATACATATCCTTTAGGGCAATTCTGTACTGAATTATTTAAGAACTACCCTGTGCCAGTGAGATGCGGAATACAAAACTAATCCCCAAAATAAGGTTTTTATTGGGATTGTTCTGTACTTAAATGGTTATGGAAGCTGAAATATAAGAGTAGCATTGCCAAACAAAAAAAATTTTTCAGAGAAATGAATTGAAAGGTAACAAGTTAATTCATTTGCTATAAATACATTTTGGAATTGAAAAATAAAGTTACGTCGCGTATTGGAACACGATTAATTTCAAAGGAGGAGAAAATGCAGTAGAAAGTTGTTAATAGTATGTAAAGTTCATTCCGGTGAATAAAGAAATAGTCGATTTATGATTTATGGAGGAAAAAATAGTTTTGGTTGATAGCAAAATTATTGTGCATCCTTTCATATCTGATGTATAATTAGTGGTAAGGTACTTAGCAGAATGGTCCCAAATTTCGTAAGCGTGTTCCCCCTGCTGATGCCCTGTTGGGTTAAAACATCAGCTGCAATGGGATGCATTAAGAGAATAATTCCTTCGGAAATGGGGATCTGGCAATGGCAGCAGATTAAAATGTTGTTATGATTCTTACTTCCCAGTTAGGAAACACTAAATCGAAAAAATAAATCTGACAGAGATTATCGTTTTCCGATTTTTCCTTTTGGCTTGCGACGTGAAATTTTGCACTGCAACCAGGACCACAACCAGAAACAGTCTGTTAAAATTTGAAGCGTCTGCCACGATTTCCCGACGACTTAAGGCTGCCACAGATACCTTATATTATGATATATAAATAGACGATTATGAGTGACTGACTGGACAGGCGATCATGCTAATTCTAACTACGAAGCAGAAATGGTAGAGGTCAAAAACTTTGCACCTGGGAATCTCGGGAAAAATCCCAAATTTGACTGGCGTGGCCTTCAAGGTCAAACAGAAGTCACCTGGAGATCAAACCTGTTACGAAATTTCGGAACTGGGGGAGGGGGGGGGGTTAGAGTCTTTTTTACGTCAAAGGTCATATTTAGATCTACCAGTGCTATAGAGTTGAAAAAATGATTCCTAGGGGCAGAAACGATGCTAAATTTTGGATGCGATGGGTCCTCCAAGGTTAAAAGCCAAATTACAATATACACGCTGGAGAGCTAAAAATTGGTGAATAGAGAGGGGGTATTTCAGGTGCAGTAGAACTCGGAGATAAGAGGAATTTCAGATCCAGCACTGTGTTCAAGGTCAAATAGAGATCGGAATGGCGGGCTAGAAATCAAAGGCGATTCTTGTTGAATTCACCGATTGATTTCCAGTGGATATGTATCTTTAACAAATTTTTGTGTCTGCCCTTGTCAATTCGAAATTGTTTCACATCAAACTGTTTTTGAAACGATTTAGTGAACTGAATTTTGCAACTAAGCATCTGTTTTTCTTGCAGGTTGGCATCAACTATCAACCCCCAACTGTGGTTCCCGGTGGAGACCTTGCCAAGGTGCAGCGTGCTGTCTGCATGCTCTCCAACACGACTGCCATTGCAGAGGCCTGGGCTCGTCTTGACCATAAGTTTGACCTGATGTACGCAAAGCGGGCTTTCGTGCATTGGTATGTGGGAGAGGGAATGGAGGAGGGAGAATTCTCCGAAGCTCGGGAGGATCTGGCAGCTCTTGAGAAAGATTATGAAGAGGTGGGAGTCGATTCCGTCGAAGGAGGTGAAGACGAAGGAGAGGAATTCTAATCTCTGGAACAACAGTTTTTCTGCAGCCGAACTTGATTTACAAAAATCACCGTTTACAGGACTTTTTATTAATTTTGCTAATGAGTACAAAATTGATTTTTCTATACAAAAAGCTTTTTGATATTTACAGAACGTTTTGCCTTTTTTTAAGTAATCTCACAACAATTCCATGATTTTGAAATAAACTGCAGAATTATTTCCATGTGGTTGTTCTATTATTAACGAGGATTAAAAGTTGGAAGGTGGTAATTTATCTAATTTGCAAATTAACTCAGTCTCAAAACAGAATTTTTCTATTCTTGGTTACTTTCTTAAATATTTAGATTAAGACATAGCAAATTCAGAAAACAATTGCTCTTTCCCAATTTAAATGATCAAAAACTAAGGTTTAAAACGCAAATTCAGTTAATAACCACTCATGTGATTTATACTAAAATAATTCAGTGGCCTGTCCTGAAGATAAATCTGATTTAGACATCTGAATTAGACATCTGAAGGGCTGTGAAGATGATTCTGCCTACAAACTGCAACTACTGCAATGAGATGGCCCAAGCAGTCGCTAAATGCGGTAGGGCAGTAACTGGACAGGCTTGCTCAAATTTCAGCTCAAAATATAAGTTATGATATAAAGTGCTAAGATATTGACATGACTTTATGAGCGTAGCAGTTTATTATTAGTTATGTAGTTTTGAAATACTGTTACTAATGAGTTTCCTTTCAAACAGGAGAAAAATTTTACTCGGAGCCACAAAAATGTAAGAGGGTTTGAGATGCGATAACTTGAGTCTGCAGAAAAAAACAAAATTCACTTGAGGTGAGATAACGAACTTTTGGGGGGCGGAAGAAACAAAGTTACCTAGAGTGGCAAACAGGAAATTGACTTGAGGTGGCCAGGTCTGACTCGAATTTTCGGAAAAGTGTTTAGATAATTAAATTATGGAAAATTTATTATGAGAATTGTAGTCCAATATTAAAAATTTGCTGAAGTGGAGTTTTAAAGGATTAAGTGAGGCATTTTTAGATGGTATTCAACAAAATTCAGTAAAGGATTTTTGAATGTTGGTTGGGGGGATTTCAAAATTGGCAAATATTTTATATTCTTTAGTAAAAGGTAAAATATGGTCATATGAATATTTTCATCTGCCAAACGTTTCCTACATACGAATTTCAGAATTGCGTGCATAAGTTTTATTTAAATACAGGACCACTATCGATTGTTATGAATCATATCTGGGATTTAATTTTTTTTCTTTTTACCGAGATTTTGATAAAAAAAAGTGCATGCTTTAGATTTTGGACTATTCTTATTCATTAAACTTTTTTTCGACTGACTGACCTTTGGTATACGGTCATAAACATCGAGCACATTTTTAGATCGACGCCCTTTTTGGAGTCACATTTGAGATAGCCCATGACACTGGAGACGTCACAAACTAATTTGAGATACGACTCGTTAAAATATAAATAAAAAATAAAAATAAATACCCCCTCAAGCAGCTGCTTGCCACAGAGGTCTGACAGGAGACTGTCAGTTTATATGCCACAGTAGAAGGTCTGAGAGGATGACAGGACCTCAGCAGAAAAACACAAACGTCCATGCCTTATCCGGGGCTGGAACCCAGGTCCCGTAGATCAGTAGCCAAGCGCGCTAACCACTCAACCCCACGAAAATATGCCACTCCCGTTTCTCAGGGGGGAATAGTGGGTTCAAAATTCGAAATAGTTACGACCGTTATTATACGACTTTCGTTTGATATCCAACTCATAACTTCAGGCCCTCGCGTTCGGAAGACATAGTAGAACGACTTTCACATTTCCTGTTTTTTTGGGGGAGGAAGAATGCACGGGGGGGGGTCAATTATTCATAGGCTCCCACGTCACAAATTTTCATCCAACACATAGCTCGTTACTTTCGGCACTCGCGTTCAGGCGATATATGGAAAAAATCATTTTCATATTCCCCCATTTTAGGGGGGAAGAAATCACAGTGGGGTCAATTTTCATAGCTTAGGATTCCCCCACATCAGAAGGTTTCATTCGACGTATAGCTGGTTGCTTTCGGCCTTTGAGTTCTGGAGAAATAGCTTAATAGTTTTCACATTTCCCCCTTTTTAGGGGGGAAGAAAGCAAGGGAGGTAAATTTTTTATAGCCTATGACACTCTCCGTGTCACAAGCTTTCATTTGGCACATAAATCATGTTTCTCCATCACGTTCGAAAGATATGGTGGAACAACATTTCGTCAAATCCACAAACCGAGCAACCGAAAAGCAATAGGATAGGGAAAAATTACTCAGCAATAGCCAAAATTAGAATTCGTCAATTTGTAGAGGAGAAACTAATAACACAAATATTCAGTTCGAATAAGAATGAATTCCCAGGTTTATCGACAGATCGCCACAACAGAATCTTAACAATTTATTGTTTTTTCTGTTTTGCTAACCGTCCTGTGTCCGAGTGGTTAGCGCACTTGGGTACTGATCAAAGAGACTTGGGTTCGAGCCCCGAGTAAGGCATGAATGTTTGTGTTTCTGCTGAGGTCTCGCCATCCTCACAGACCTCTTTAGCATGTTAAAATGGCAGGCTCCTGTCACACCTCTGGCAAGCAGCTGCTTAAGTGGGGGGGGGGAGAGGGTATTTATTTTTATTTATATAGCAAAGAAGGATACTAGAAATTATTCCTAGCTTGCACTTCTCATAAAAAAAATTCAGTTACGATTTGATGGTCGTATTTCCCAGGACAGAATTTTTGCCGGTTTTGTTCCTCTCCAATTCTGAAGGTATTAAACATTTATTCTGTTTGGCTCAGGAGGAAGAGTGCGAGGCTCATAATCTAGTGTTGGCGAGTTCAAGTATAAACAATGCCTGCATTGAAATTTATCTCTAATATCCTCTAAAAGTTGTCCGTAAAACCTATCCTTCTCATCCTCATTGAGACTGGGAGTACAGTAGGTTTGGTTATAAACAGAGAGAAAACTAAAGTGATGAAAATTGGTCAGGCAGGTTGTGATTCAGTTAATCTGAATGGTTGCAGTCTTGAGCAGGTGTCACAGTTTAATTATCTTGGGAGCTATGTAACTGATACTGGTGATGTGCGGCATGAGATTAACAGACGAATAGGTATTGCTGCCGGGACTTTTAAGAATCTATGGAGATTGTGGAGAAATAGGCGTATACACCTAAAGACTAAAATTAGACTGTATAATAGTTTGGTTCTTTCTAGGGTTAGTTATGGTAGTGAAACTTGGACGCTGTGTAAACAAGATAACAGGAAACTAGATGCTTTTGATTCTAGATGCTTACGCAGTATCTTGGGTATTAGGTGGTTTAACTTTGTAACTAATGATGAGGTTAGGCAAAGGAGTCTGCAACCTCCTTTAAGCAGCATATTGTGCAGAGAGAGACTCCGCTGGTTTGGCCATGTTGCCCGTATGGATAATTATAGATTGGCGAATAGGGTTATGAACAGTGTGCCTAGAGGCTTCAGAAGGAGGGGGAGACCTAGGATGCGGTGGGCAGACAATGTCAAACAGGACCTTGTTAGAATTGGTGTGCAGTGGCCGGATGCAGCAGATGTAGCTCAGGACAGATATGCTTGGAGAAGTAAACTGCATGGTCTGGTTGGACCTCCGTAGCCCATGGCTGCTTGAGGATGATGATGATGATGATGATCCTCTAAAAAATGTTTGCCAGATGAAACTGATTCTAGGATCATTCCTTTTTCTCTAATTGGCAAATGAGAAAAATAAGAATTCGCATATGAAATGTGCATCTGTAACGATCAAGAGCAAGAGAAAAAAAATCCCATTTTTATTTTTAAACAATTTCTTCTAGTCTCTAATCGTATTTGAGACAAACAGTTTTCTTCCTGGTGTAGAATTCTTTGGAGTCTTCTGTTCCCTCGTATCCGATTCCGGACATTTTCATTCCGCCAAACGGCATGTGAAGATTTCGCAGAAGCCAACAATTGCACCAAACGGTTCCAACCTAGAACACAGAAAAAAAAAACACGCATGTATTTTCAAATGTAAAACTAAAAGAGCCAGTCAATTTGTGAATGTTTTAGGAAAACACCCAAAAGATTCGCAATGTTGCAAAAATTATGCCTTCTGATACCAATTTCGCAATTTTTTTTATCATCCCCATATTTCTAGATGTATTATTTAAACAACAATAAGTTTTTATTTTTATTTGTTCCCGTCATTTCGCAATTCCAAATCAACATATCCCATGATCCAACTAGAAGTCAGTGTTGCTTCTTCGCTGGTAATCGGGATCAAATTTTATCCCTTCGAGGAAAAAAAGGAACAGTTTGACTATACTAGAAAAATCATCATTAATGGTCATAATCATTGAAAGAAAATGATATTCCACGTCAGCAGTTCCGAGATTGATTGCAAGATTTCAAAAAATAGAAGAGGCATCCTGAAAGTTACTATCTTTGTTCGTGACTTTCCAGTCGATGAGACAGAGACATCTACAGAAGTGAAAACTTAACAGATGAATCTGTCGCTTCGTGTTAGTTGCGCGAAGAATGAATTTCGACATCAGAAGCCAAGCCGAGTTCAAAAGGGATTTATAATGCATAAAACAATTGCTAATGAAAGCTCGAAAATATGTTTACGGATGAGGGTCGATTTTATTTGAAATAGGATATTGATGTTCAAGGCTTTTCTGTCCACTCATTTTCATACTATCTGAACTTCTTATAAATGTTCTCTTAAACTTTCTTATTCTTTGAACTATCCGAAATCGCACATCACAAATGACATTAGGTCTTGAATTAGGGTGGCCAGTTTTACAGAAGATCCGGGACTTTTGGAAGTTCCTTTGCGAGCTATCAAATAGATTGACTATACGTTCCTGTTTTCAGGGAACTCCTAGTTTGATAGCCTGCAATTAATGACTTTCATATTAAAATTGCAGTTTCATTTTTTTCAGTCACTTACATTACCGACCAATTTTTTTTATGAGTGTTGTCACTACTTTATTACTAAAAGACCTGCTCATACTGTACAGTTAATTTGATATGCAAAATAATATCTAAAACTAAAATTCTGGGACATTTACTCGTAGGGAAGAGCTTTGTATCAGCGGACTATTCCAGGAAAACGGGAACTTTTGGTCCTCCTATCTTGAATGTACATGTGAGGAATTTTAAATAATCTCCTATGCTTTGGAATCTTCTGAAATCCTTGCATTTTCCTTTTTACCATCAACTTCAAAATGATCTAATATTAATTTCTACACATTGGATGTTTTGGATAATGTAACTAATGAACTCAATTTTTCAATGTAAAAAGGTTCAATCACTTTTTACTTGTTACAATCAGTTGAACCGATATTTCTTCACCAGTTTGAAAGAGATGAAGTTCCCTCTTAAGGGAAATTTTCACTTCAGATGAATTTGAACTGTCGGACATATGAGGGGAAAGGTTTTGCATTACTTTCGCAATGAGTAAGCAAGTTATCATGCACTGCTAAAAAACGAAGCGTAACATTTTATCAGATTATAGTGGCAGCTGGGTTACCACCAATTTATGGTGAAAAGTAACACTATACTCTGGTGAAAGGTTACATTCGAGAAAAGAAATGGAAGGTATTTATGTTTAGTGAAAGGTTGGACATGAAAAGCGAAATAGTAAAAAGTGGAGTAAAGCCGAACAATATTCTCATTAAATACCACCACATTCCAGTGAAATTTGATCCTGAAAAACGTAATCTAACTTCAACAGTAAGAGGTTAAGAACTTTATTGCTGTTTGAGGATATTTGTGTCCTGATTTTAGTTCATGGGATGCTTGGATTCACATCCCGGCCAGCAGGAAATAGAAAGTCATCCGGAATCAAACTTAAAAAAGGCGTGTAAAGACTATGGTTAGCAAGGTAAAGTCGGCAAGTGGAGGGATTTCAAAATGAAATTCAGAGCTCTGCTTCATAGAATCTGCGAAATAGTCTGATGGAAATTTTCAAAACTGGGAATGAATATTTTTTCTTGGTAGGGTGAATATGTCTCAATGTAAATAATAAAAAATAAAAAAAAAGACCTGGGTTCAAGCCTCGGGTAAGGCATGGGTGTATGTGTCATTTTTTCTGCTGAGGTCCTGCCATCCTCACAGACCTTCTACTGTGGCATATAACTGACAGGCTTCTGTCAGACCTCTGTGGCAAGCAGCTGCTTGAGGGAGTATTTATTATTTTTTCATTATTGATACTGTCATAAAATAATATAAATCATCACGAAAAAAAATAAAGGAGTAAACATAAAATATTCTAATATAGCATAAACAGAGGAACACGATCCATTTTGCTTTTATAATATTTTTGAAATCATTACATAACAGTGATATATAATTTAAATGTCAAATTGAAAAGTAGGATTTACTTGAAGGCTGAATATCAACTACGATGTGGATAATGGAGAAACTGAAAATGTATCTCGGAATAGGAAATGTCATAGGTTTAAGAAAAAAAAAATAAATTTTTTCTCTGGCGAAAAGGTAAGGGCAGAAAATCTACATTGGTTTCCATAAATTAAGGAAAATCACTTTTATGTTAAATCAATGGGAAGATAACGTCGAAGCTCTATAACTTCTAAAATAAATTTTTTTGTTTTGAAAAATGTGATTACAGATAAAGATCTCCATCAAATAAATCAATATCTCGATTTTCAACAATATTCGTTCAGTATTTAATGAGTTGTGGAAGTTTGAATATTTAGTGATAACAATGCCAGTCTTAAGAAACATACAAAACTGAAGATTAGTGAAAGAATTCTTTACACAAAAGTTCTAAAATACAAACTTATTTCATTAAACACTTTGATACAATACTTTTTACTAAGTTTTAATTAACTTCTAAAATCAATTCCTGTGGCTGGTATTGTTTATCGCTAAATATTCAAACTTCCCTAACTCATTAAATACTGAATGAATATTGTTGAAAATCGAGATATTGATTTAGTTGACTGAGATCTTTATCTGCAATCACATTTTTCGAAACAAAAAAAAAGCTTATTTTAGAAGTTATAGAGCTTTGACGTTAGCTTCCAATTGATTTAACATAGGGATTTTCCTTAATTTATGGAAACCAGTGTATATAAGAAATTAAACGAACCGCATACGATTTGCATAAAAATGTTAAGTCGACACCCCCGTGTCGAGTGCTTCCTCCGCTATATACTGAAATACATTATGCAGAATACATCTCTACAAACAAATCAATATCTGTTACAGTGAATTACACCATCCCTCATTTACATGGTAGATAGGTTCTATGAAATCACCCCGTAAATTGAAACCGTACAAATCGAAACTAACAACCTATGGAAAAAAGAGGGATAGATTCCGAAAACATCCTTCTTAAGATAACAGTTACGTGGAAAATTTTATTAATACATGTTTTTCACACATTTCAGTTTTTGGTCATGAAAAATATTCATCGTTAATGTAGACGTACATTATGCAATTCGAAGACGAAAATTTGAAAGAAAGATATTTATGAACAGAATATAAATCAGAAATTAAGCATTTGTACCAACACTTAATGATCTATTTTGTATAATTAGAACTTATGTATTTTATGAAAGAATATACTTGCGAATCAGCCGTACTTCACCTATAAAACTGACTACAAAATTAAAGATGCTACTAAAAATGAGATGAAGTAGTTTTTCACTAGTCAGAAAAATTCGGCCTTAGGAAAGTCAGATCTCGCTGTCGATTGAAATCAGGCTTCATGCCATTAAGACGTCTCGAGACAGATTGCATTAGAATGGCAAGAATATAATTTTAGAGAAAGAATATAAACATAACTTGTTACAGATAAAGTTATATAATATAGGATAATTAATTTAGGAATTTATTGTTATCTATTTATTCTCGAAAAAAATGACTTGAATTAAAACCATTTAGTTGAATTTTAACTTTGGGATGACAGTCTAATAATCTCCCTTGAAGCCAATACCACTGCTGCTTCATAACAGATAATACAGCTGCGCACATTTAAAACAATTTCAATCCATACCATGTAAAGCCAAATTCAAGATCGTGTAAATCGAAACTGATTGCATTTTTGATGGTATAAAACAAAAACGGCATAAATCGAAGGATTGGTGTGGTTATCTTTCACCATAAAATGGTGTTAAATATGGAAACAATGTAAAGTTGTTACTGTCCTTACAAAATTTCGTGGTCATAAAGAAAGGTCATTTCGAGACCATAAAATGGTGTAACTCCACATTCTTTTTCCGAAAATGGCGTAATATTTGTCTCTTGTATGTTTTTCAAAGTTTCAATGTTAAAAGCAATTTGTTTAATGTCATACAGTGTTATGCAACGTTATTATTATAACGATATTACACTAAAGCTGCAGGACACTTTTAATAAGATAATGATCAGGCCTAATTGGAGTTCTTGGGGTGATCCGACATTTCTAAATCCATTTGCTATTAATCTATTCTCTACAAGTAGAGGTGGCAGTTGTTTAAAATTTGAGAAATGAACAAATGGAATTCTTTTAAGTGGCAACAAACAACGAATAATAAACATCAAATGGATGCCAACCTATCATTGTTCATAGAAAATTAAACACGAATTTCGATTACCTCTAATTTGGGAGCAATGGTATGGATGCGACGGATATCCGCTGCCCACACGCTGGCGCACAATCCGTACTTGACGCCATTGGCTCTGTGGACAATCTCTTCTTCTGTGTCAAAGGGCATCAGACAAGTGACGGGACCGAAGATCTCTTCTTGCATGCAACGGCTGCCGTCGTCAAGGTCAGTGAGGACGGTGGGAGGCACGAAGTAACCCTACAATGGATTAAAAAGATGGCATCAGAATAATAGCGATTTCTTTAAATAAGAAACCAAATGTTTTCCAAAGAGAGGAAATTATTATTGTCTTTCAAGATTTAAGTACCTTACACTCAATATCTCCGCCTTAGTTGCTAGCAATTGCTGGGGGTCCGTGTTCGAATCTTTGATTAGCATGAGCGTTTGTTCGGTCATAACCTGTAGATAAGGTGCTAACTTTCTTCAGTGTGATCATGGGCTCTGCTTGATTTCTTTTTACAGTTTGTTAGCAAGTTTAGAGATCTGTTACGACTTATCTCATTTTTCAATGATAGCAACAGGCGATAAGTTCATTCTTAATTCTTTATTTCAGATTAAATGACTACTTACTCTTAAATTCTATTTCATAAAAGGTTTTGTTTTTAAATTCTTTTATATATCATAAGTGGGGGGGAGGGGGAGAAAAGGAGATGGGATTGAAAAAGGTTAATTAAATTTACCCTGATAAATATATATATAAACCTTTTATGGTAAAATGTGTGAAGATAAATTAACAATCTCAATCAAATGATCCAGATCTGAAATTCCAGCGATATTCGTTAGATATTTAAACAGTTATGGAAGTATGGATACATAGCAATGGCAATGCCATAAGATTTCGTTTCAAAAGTTAAGACTTAAATAATAAGTGTGTTTTCGGGTATGTTTTAGATGTTTGTGTCAGTAATTCTTTCAATATTCGTCAGTATTGTATGAGTTTCATAGCAGTGCATTACTGATGTTCAATATTCAGCTTCCATAACTCTTTAAATGCCAGCTATTACTGCTGAAAATCGAGATTCATATAGATCTGATTGAGATCTTTAATTCATCTTCAGTCACATTTTACCATAAAAAAAGTTTATTTTAGAAGTAACAATGCTAGCTTTCCTATCGACATAAAATGAGGTTGTAATAGCTTTTGCGCATCAATGAATAACGAAACGGATCGAATGAATGGGATATATTGGTGTAATTAGTCGAATGAATGGGATATATTGGTGTAATTAGTCGAATGAATGGAAATATAGTTTTATAATTGGTCGAATGAAGATGAACGTCATCTTACACTGATGTTGTTTTCTAACACAGTTTTTATGACAGTACTTAAAAATATGCTTTATTATGATTGATTTATTTTTATTGATGGAATTTAAAAATATAATTTTAATGATGGTGTTAAAAATATTCCTTTACAGTGAAATTTAATATTATTGTAGTACTTAAAATTACGACTTTTTATGATGTTACTTAAAATTGTGATTTCTTATGATGGTATTAATAATTTTTAAAATTCGCAACCCACTGATATGCAGTAACCTGTTGTACTCTTATTAACATCCACGTCACCGAGCTATGAGACCTTCAGTGGGCGAAGAAATGTCGCCAGTGGACCATGGGAGATGAAAACGGCTAGCTTGGTCCGACGAATCGAGGTTCCAACTACAACACGCAGCCAGGAGTTTCCTTGTGTGGCATACATCACACGAGGCCATGGCCCCCAACCGTCAACATTATTGTTTAAGATTATGATTTCTTATAATGGTACCTATAATTATGATTTCTTTTGATGGTTGTCGTGGACGTAGAGAACGAAAGACATACACTATTCTGATGTACTTTGTAGATGACGATTAATTAGTTCAATTAATTACTCTTCATTTATTATTCCGGGTGAAACCACAGATTTGCAGGTTTTTACACCCTGCTGTTGCCAAATGTTTTGCAGGAAGATGAAATTAACTAATGCCCCATAGTAGATCAGGACACACTGTTTATTTACATTCACACATACACTATATGATCAAAAGCATCTGGACATTCGCTCATCCACAATATCTGGGTTATTGGAAAGGAATTAATATCGCGTTTGTCCACCCTTTGTTGCTCTTGCAGCCTCCACTCTGTGGGGAAGACTTTACGTTAGATTTTGGTGCGTTGATGTGGGAATTGCCTGCCATTCCGCCAAAGAGCCTTAGTGAGGCCAGTCACTGATGTCGGGCAGTTCGGCCTGGCTCGCAGTCGGCGTTCCAATTTGTCCCAAATGTATTCCATGGGGTTGAGATCAGGGCTGTATGTCAAGTTCTTCCACATCCATCTCATCAAACCATTCCTGTATGGTCCTCGCTTTGTGGACAGGGTCATTGTCATGTTGGTACAGGAAAGGGTCTTCACCAAACTGTTGCCATAAAGTTGGGAGCACAGAATTGTTGAGAATGTCATTATAGGCCGCAGCGTTCAGAGTCTCGTTCACTGGAACTAGGGGGCCCAGCTAGAACCATGAAAAACAGTCCCAGAGCATGATGTCTAATCCAGCACACTTCAAAGTTCCACAACACAGTTAGTCAACACAGTCGCACAACACAATGTGTTCGCACAACCTAACTGTGTTGTGCGAACTTTGTTGTGTGAACTGTGTTGTGCGTCTGGGTGTAGAGGATACCAGGTAACAGTCACCTGGCATCCTCCAGACATCCACCCAGACTCGTCCATCAGACTGCCATATGGTGAAGCATGATTCATCTCTCCAGAGAACTCGGTTCCACTGCCCAAGAGTACCCTTGCGTCGTGCTTTACACCATTCCAACCAACCCTTGGCATTGATGTTGTTGATGTTAGGCTTGTGTGTGGCTGCTCTGCCATGGGAACCCATTTCCTGCAGCTCGCGATGAACTGTTATGGTGCTGGCGTTGCTTCCAGAGGTATTTTGGAGCTCAGTGCTGAGTGTGGCAACCGAGGACAGGCGATTTTGTCGTACCACCAGCTTCAGCACTCTGGAGTCACACTGTTTCATTTTATGTGGCCTACTAGGTCGCGATTGCACTGTTGATGTCTAGGCATTTTCACTACACAATAACATCACTTATAGTTGATTGGAATAGCTGCAGCAGGGCCGAAATGTCTCGAACTGACTTGTTAAGGTGGTATCCTATGACCGTGCTACATTGAAAGTCACTGAACTCTGCTGTAAGGTTGTTCATGCATGTCTATGAGGACTGCCAGGCCACGTGCATACTGTTACACCTGTTTGGGCCATGGCTGTGGCATATATGGGCGAATCCACTACTCAGAATGGGTGTCTGGATACTTGTGATCAGATAATGCATATGTACATATGGGAATGTGCTCGATTCTGCGGGCCTTAGCTGCACAAAGATTTCTCAGAATGGCGCTGAAGCGGGTGGTAGACTTTCTCCGATCAGCTTAATTTAACATGAATATTGATTTAATTCTAAAAGCATTCATTTGAGAGGAGGAAATCTGTGCTTTACAGAAATCTCTTTACCAACCTCAAAACTCGGCGAGCGGATATCTTAATCCCTGCCTACACCACCTGGTTCACACAGAACCGAATCTTGCTCCTTTAGGATCCCTGAGAAACAAACCACCTCTCCATTTCTCAGCAATACTCAGTCAGTCTGCCTGTTCATTTCCTTGTCGCCCCTCTCTGTGACTCGTACCCAGCCCCTCTGGCTAGTGACAGAAGTGAAATAAAACCATTTGCTGGCGCTCGGTTCCAGAGCATATGGAGAACATCCCAGCCTGGTCCCCGAATGATAACTAATGAGACCACATTCCCATTTAAGATACTCCTGAAAAAGTACGTAACATAGAATTATACAATAACAATAAATACAATAATAAAAAAAATTAGACGGATACAACACATCCCACTTAAAAATTTTGTTAGTCTTCAAGAAGATTATAAAAAGTGTCCTTGTGTCACTCTAAAGCAAATGACCCCAACTTGTCTGTTGAATAATGTCTTCACTCAAAGACTGTGCAGTTAATTGACTTTAGGGAACACCAAATGTCACTGTCACTCAGAAATAATTGACTGCAGTTCACTTTCTTTGAGTGTTCACATGTTCAATGACCTTCAATGTTTGAATAGCGCATCTCCCCACAAATAAATCCGTTGGATTCCATTCCTTTTCACTTTCCCAACTTCTGAGTTGTCATAACCTCTCCTTTCATTTCAATCCCTAACCTAATCGCTAACGCTCCCAGGAGTTTTCTTAATGACAGAGCGCTTTCAGATGGAGCCAACTCCGATCTGTTAGAGGAGCTCCAAGTCCATCGTCCCACATCTGGACTTCGTTTGATGCACTGTAATGATGACGCATTCGCCGAAACCTCCCTTTCAAATTTATTGGAATTTCTCAATCTAATACTTCCTGAATAATTGGATGCTATTTCTTGCGCTTTATCCTTCATTTTGCAATTCTCCCTTTTTCTCTGCAGTTTAAAAGTAATATTCTTTCTAAATTTGACTGGTGCCTGTTCCTAGGGACTTGTTTCTTTTGCCCTCCGATGTTTTCCTAAATCTTATATCTGTTCTATCAATGCTTTTCTATTAAGCTTCTACGATTTAAAATATCACTTTTCAACAAGACACTCTGATTCACTACAGAACTAAACTTATTTGCCTGGTTCTTAATCCTTTCAACATTTACATTATTACTACCATTAATACATCTTTTATTAATAGTTAACGTCCACTTAGGGCTACTTCTGTATTCTCTTGCATCTTTAATAAATATTTCTCCAATTATTATCTGAATATCATAACTTTTTTCTGCTATATCATCCCTTTGGCTAGATAATATCTCTCTAACCTTAGCGTCATTTCGGTCATTTAGACAGATTCGCATCTCTTCCCACTTCCTACCTTCATCCGAAATTAACTGAAATTCTATTCCTTTTTCTCTTTATCCTCAATCACAGAATCTAAAAGCTTAAGATCACATCTGTCAAGAAATCTCGCCTCTTCCTCCATCTCAATTTCCTCCTTATCACTGCTATTAGCACAATCCTCATTGCTAATTTCGTCCTTATATTTACAAACTAATTCCTTGATATTTACGTTTCCGATCCTAAGTAAATTCTCAGTTAGATTCCCATTTTTCATTACCTGTCTAAATTCATCTGATTTATCTAATATCTAATATCCACATACTATTTGTGACTTCAGAACCATAACTGCCAATTATTTGATTATTATCTGTCATTTCTTGATTAATTTCTCACGAGTTTTCAACATAGACATTAGGCTTTACTCTAACATTAGTTACCTTGTCTACCTGATAATTATTCTTAACATCACACTTAGACACTTTATCTAACTAAAATGTATTCCTACTTTCAGAACTATTCTCTTCTATATGAAAATCCCACTCTACATACAGTTTATTTATTTGATCTAACTGACAATGATCCTTCATCTCACAATCAGACAATTGATCCAATTGAATTCTAACTTTAATTTCAGATTTACAAAAAGTTTCTCTCCGACAATTATTTTGATTTTCGGATTTACCTAAACCTCTTACTAGACAGTCAACTGGAGTAATATCCTGATTTTTGGCTATCATCTCTACTTGATCATGATTATTGCTTTCCCAACAAATATCATCTTCATATATATATAGAGAGAGAGCTGTACTTTCTGCTACATTAATTGTACTCTCCTCACAATTAATTCTATCGTACTCGTTAATTACTCTACAACAATCAATAACTCTGTTAGGCAAAATATATTACTTAAATATATATTATTCCCATCTTCCTCATATTTAATTTCATCATCACTAATTGCACTATTATTTACTTTTCTCTCATGTAAATTACAAGATTCTGTCTCTTATCTTAATACTCTTAATATTCTCTTTTTCCTTATCAGGTACATTGGACAATATTTCTCACTTAAAATCAAGAGAAATATTTTCTTCATTAAATCTATACACATTCTTCTCCACCTTAAATTTAATTACACGACGTATATCATACACCTATTCTCATTAGGTACCTCAAACTTAACCTTATTCTTAACATTTTCAGCCAACATTTCATTTTTGTAATTCCACATTAAATATTTTTCACCACCCTTACTATTCCACTGCCATTTATTACCTCTTCCATAATTCATATTGCTTTTCTGTACTTGATCAGAGTGATTAACATGTCAACATTCAAATCTTCTGCTATCGCACACAGAACGTCACAAATCCCTTCTGTATTCCTCTACCTGATTTCCATCAGCAGCTAGCTTAATAGGAACCTTGATTAACGGAGCTGCCATGCCGTCTCGGAATTCAGGAAACAACTCAATATTTTTCTGAGGTCTACATTCATCAGGGACCAAAGAACCTTTTATGATAGAACTTGGGTTCTTGAATCTACGACAGCATTAAATTTTTTATCCTCACACTGAACAGAGACAACCTCCGAAGATTCTAGGTCTTGATAAGGGCCCCTCCACTTCCGGTTAACTACGATGAAAGTTTTTAATCCTACGTCAATAACCGGGAAGTAACTTCCCAACATTTGCACTCCTATTTGTTTCTGCAAGATCAGACGGCTGAGTGCTTACATTAAAAGCTCGTGCTACTATCGCATTCTTACTGCACTCCCTCCCAAAATGACCTTTTGGGTTACAAATAAAGCACGTTCAGGAAGAAAAAGTCTCATTCTGGTTTATTTTGAAATCGATACTTTTGTTTTCCGTCAGTTTCTTTTTGCATGTTTGAATTTTCTCTTGAATTACTCTGATTAAAATTCAGTTTCATAGCAGACTGATCAAATCTGTGCTCTCTATTGTCCAATTTAAATATCTCGCAAGAATTGATCCTGCATGTTCTCTATGCCTGCAAAAAATAATCTGACATTTTATAGCAATTCTTCCAAGACCCATTCTACTGCAACGTAACGTGATTTTACGCATCTGGTGGCAAAAAGTCTTTAATTTTGACGGCTAATGTTAAATCTTTCAGCTGTTGGAAATTACCTACATCCCGACTCTTCAGATAATTATTTAAATGGCTTTCATCCGAGATGAAAACTGAGTCCAGGTTTCGGTAGAGAATTTAAACATGCTATCAAATTTCATTTTGCACTCCAATGGAGTCAACTGGATATCTTTTAACACACGGCAGATTAATTTTTCCGTAATTTTCAATTTCCTCCTCACTCAACAGAGTAAATATGCTGCACCCTCTCTCTCTCTTTTCCTAGCAATGGGTGTACTAACATTCCTTGCAAATCATCCGTTATGTCGTACTGTTAGAATAGTTTCTTCATTGTTTCGAAATAAGCAGTAATTACTCCGCTTTCTTCGGTAAGGGATAATTATTAGGGTTTAGAATTTTTTGTAGCCTTTTTAATTTTAGATCTCCCGCATCCACTGAACTTTGACTTCCTCGGCTGCTGTTATTTGCCCTTTCTATACCTAATCTTCTATTTTCTAATTCTCTATCTCCAATTTCCTTCTCTATTCTCTCTTCCCTATCTCTTTCTAATTTCTTCCCTCTCTCTTTCTTCTTTCTCACTTCTTTCTTCACTCTCTCTTTCTTCTTTCTCTCTTCGCCATTTCATGATCTCATATTCTCTCTCTTAGCTTGATTTCGAATCTGAATCATTCTTTTCGACCGAATCCGAACCACATCCGCCAGCATCGTGTTCTACCCCAAAATTGCTATCAATCTTATCAATTTCGCTAACTTCCCCACTTTCCTTAACCTCAATCTGTCTGGTTAAATCAACGCTCCGTCCTCCTCAATTCCATCCCTGGTTTTGTCACGACTCCTAAGTATCATTTGCACTCAAAATTCGTGCAAAAATGGAAAGAAAGACAGAAAGAACACAGACCTTTCTCTCGGGCGAAGAGCTCTTATGTGCTTGAACTGGATCTCCTTCTAAAATGAGGAATTTCTCCAAAGTGACGAACCTTGGAACACGGCACAATCAGCGAACAATGGAAGTGCAGCGAAAATCTTGATGACTGAAGAACTCGTAGAAACCGCGCAATGTATAACTTTAACTAAACGAAGCCCAGTCTGCTGAACTGCTTGCAGGTTCGTTTTCACAGTTCACAGAATCACTGGAAATTTTTTCGGTACACCAAACAATCCTGTCTCGACTGCACCAAATGTCGTGGACGTCGAGGGCGAAAGAAGTCAACTCTTCCAATGCACTTCGTAGAGGAGAATTAATTAGTGCAATTAATTCCTCTTCACCTATTGCTCTAGGTGAAACGACAGATTCACAGGGTTTTACAACCGCCCTGACGTGTGCTTCTGACGTGCTCTGCCTAGTGTCATGTAGGAAGAAGAAATAAACTAGTGCACATCCACTCCGTGACTCGCACCCTGGTGACTCGCCCCTCTGGTTAGTGACGGAAATGCAATAAAACCATTTGCTGGCGCTCTCTTCCTGAGCATATGGAGAACAGCCCAGTCTGGCCCCGAATGATAACTAATGAGACCACATTCCCATTTAAGATACTCCCGAAAATACACATAACATAGATATGTACAATAACATTAAGTAAAATGATAAAATAAATTAGAGGGACACGATCAATGGTACTTAAAATTATGATTTCTTATGTTAGTACTTAAAATGATGATTTCTTATGTTAGTACTTAAAATTATGATTTCTTATGTTAGTACTTAAAATTATGATTTCTTATGTTAGTACTTAAAATTATGATTTCTTATGTTAGTACTTAAAATTGCGATTTCTTATGATGATATTAAAATTATGATTACGATTTCCATTGAAACATGTTCCTTCTCCAAAATGTATATCACTATTTCAACGAAAATAATTTGACAACCATCAGTCGAATTTCATTGCATATAAGAACGGAATGAATATGCCAAGAGTAATCCCACATTTAGCATTCGTATATTTGAGCATTAAGTGTTCAAGCAACTCTACCTTTTGCAAACAATGGTAAATGTATTGTCATTTAGAATATGGGCACGAAAAGGTTCTGCATCGAGAATATTTTTTCATTTTGAATGGCCCTTTGCGCGAAGGGGTTCAGAGACAGGAAATGCTCTTATGATGAAAATCTGATTACGGAAGTAGTCACTTGATTGTTTCGTTTCAACAATCGAAGGTGTAGTAGGTTCCAATTGTTTGAAAGATCTTGCCTTTGGAAGTCGATTTGTTTACATATGTGATAAATGAATCTTTTGCGGTAATAATTTGTTGATATGATTTGGAGAAACTGACATGTATCACTGCGTGGAAACCTTTTATCTTAATGCAGGAGCATTTGGTTACCTTTGGATTTTGATGCTCAAGACTGAAGTCGTGTGATCCACACAAGAACGTCGCACCTTCCTCTTTGGCAAGGTTCAAGTAACTTTTCACTTTCATCCAGTGCTCTCCGCTGTTCACAGGACCCAGCCATGTCTCGTGATCAGATGGGTTGCCAATCTTAAGCTTCCTATCAGAGAGAGAGAGAGGGAGAAAATTAAATAATCTCTTCGCCGGAAATTGGCAGGGGATTATTAATCAGAGACTAAGGACGAAACGGAAATGGAAACCAAATAAGAGAGTAAGCGAAATTTTTATGAGAACCGAAACGGAAACGAAAGGACTTTTTTTTCTTTCAAGACTAAATAAATAATTTTGTTACCGGTTTTAATTGTTATTTACCTACAGTATTGCATTAAAGAAATACTGGAAATTTTTTTTACTATTTTTTTCTCTAGAGCCTCGATTTAAAGTCGCATTAGCAGAAGCTAAAGTAGAAATTGGCAAGAGATGCACCAGACGCGCTTGACACGATTCTTGCATTTTAAAATATTGAGCAAGAAAAGAACATTATAGGACGGAGCTTTGCAACATTACAAGCGATATTATACGGAAAGCACAATTTATCGTAGATGCCGCACCCATCGTGAAACCTGCCCTACTCCACCACGATACTTGCGGCCAGCTGAAACCATTGTCTGAAACTGCTTGCGACCTATAAATAGGTCAGAAACCTGCCCTACTCCGCCACGATACTTGCGGCCAGCTGAAACCATTGCCTGAAACTCCTTGCGACCTATAAATAGGTCAGAAACCTATCTGCTGTACTGCGACTGTCATGCTGATCATGACAATCGCAAATACATCATACAGGGACGAGCCAAACCATTTTGGTACCTGAGGCAAGATAAAGAATGCAGCCCTTTTCATGGGTATTCATTTTCCACAATAACCCAAAGTTAGATTGCAGTAATATATAAAGAATTAAGACGTTTCAAAATCACACAATTTTAATACGTCGCAGATCATCAGGTAGGTACACTCAAATGAGGAATAGAAAAATATATATAAGAAAATGTTTGATTTCATATATCGTGTTAAAAAACACAAAAAATTCTTAGGTACATCAATGATAAAAAAATGTGTCACTACACATAAGTAGTATAGTCCCACTTTAGTCCCCCCCTTTGCACAGTACTTTCCCTCCCTATGACGTCACAAGACACGCCCACTTCCGGCCACATCCCTTATTAATATTCTTAATTAATTAAAAAATTATTAAAAATTAATTAATCCCCTTTATTAAAAATTCCTCCCCCTTTATTAAAAAACCCTTCTCCCCCTTTTAACCCTTGGCGCCATCTGGTGACTATGAGGAGTACTATTCTTAGAAAAACCCCTATTTTAGCTCTAATTTCCCGATTTTTGACTTCCCCCTTAAAAACTCCCCCTTTTAACTACCTGGCGCCATCTAGTGACTATGAGGAGTACTATTTTTTAGGAAAAAACCTATTTTACTCTAATTTCCCGATTTTTGACTTCCCCTTTATTAAAAAAACCCCCTTTACTAAAAATTCCTCCCCTTTATTAAAGATTTGTTTCTGAATTCTGTAACCACCATAGTGTTCGGATATTTTTTTGAGCGACTGTATATTTCCCAAATTTAAAAGTTTCGAATTCTCCGCGTAGAGTTATCGTTGAAATGTCACTGACACGAAGGTTGCCAGATCACTAATTTCTAAAAAATAAAATCGTTGCCAGATATTTGTTTCTGAATTCTGTAACCAACCATAGTGTTCGGATATTTTTTTGAGGGACTGTATATTTCCCAAATTTAAAAATTTCGAATTCTCTGCATAGAGTTATCGTTGAAATGTCACGTGACACGAAGGTTGCCAGATCACTAATTTCTAAAAAATAAAATCGTTGCCAGATATTTGTTTCTGAATTCTGTAACCAACCATAGTGTTCGGATTTTTTTTGAGGGACTGTATATTTCACAAATTTAAAAGTTTGGAATTCTCCGCGTAGAGTTATTGTTGAAATGTCACATGACACGAAAGTTGCCAGATCACTAATTTCTAAAAAACTAAAATCGTTGCCAGATATTTGTTTCTGAATTCTGTAACCAACCATAGTGTTCGGATATTTTTTTGAGCGATTGTATATTTCCCAAATTTAAAAGTTTCGAATTCACCACATAGAGTTATCGTTGAAATGTCACGTGACACGAAGGTTGCCAGATCACTAATTTCTAAAACATAAAATCGTTGCCAGATATTTGTTTCTGAATTCTGTAACCAACCATAGACCGCCCCTTTAACCCGTGGCGCCATCTGGTGACTATGAGGAGTACTATTCTTAGAAAACCCCCTATTTCAGTTGTAATTTTCCAAGTCCAGCTAAACTTTGGGGTGGCTACGATTGGATGATGCAAGCCTCAGAATAATTGCTTTGGGTGGCAACCTCATGCAGAAAGGGTTGATGCAATCCTCAATTACAAAGTCCCAATTTTTTAACCCCCTCATTAAAACCCCCTTATCAAAAGCACCCCTCATTAAATCACCCCCCTTTATTAAAACCCCCCTTATCAAAAGTTCCCTCTATTAAAACTTTACCATCACAAACTCCCATCCTTTTACAAATCCACTAAACTCTTTTTGAATGGTGACACTCAGAATGTCTGATGCAAGTCTCTAAATAATTGCAAAACTTTCGATAGCATTCACTCACAAATCAACTCCCAAAGTTGTATATTCTATGTATTTATTCCTTAGTAATTAAACACTTATTAAAATTCCCTCCCCCTCATTAAACACCCCCTTATCAAAAGTTCCCTCTATTAAAACTTCATAAACTTCCATCCTTTTACAAGTCCACTAAACTTAGAAAAAATGACGCTTTAGCTCACGTATTTACCCGAACGTATCTCGCGAAGGGGAGGTTTATCAGATGAAGGTTGACCTTGAACGTGTCGAAAGTTGTATCAAAGGCCGTTTATGAGATAACTTTTCCCTGTATATAAGTTCGTACTCCCGCTTGCTAGGGCATTCCTTTGCTGCTAGTCAGAAGTTTTTACTGCTAGTCACAAGTTCTGCTCTTAGTTTTGAAGTCTCTCTTTGGTCACTATGGAGAAAACCACCCTGTCATTCAGTGAAGTTGTTCGCTCTATAATCGTGAGTATCGGTATCCCATCATACCAAAAAACCATATCATACGAAGAATGCCTGCAGATTGTGATGAATATATTGACTGAAAAAATTTTACAAGCTCTGAGCATCGTTTGTGATGGAGAGACCATCACCATAGAGCTGGACGAAGTGGCTCTTGAATATTTATGCAGAGTCTGTTTTCACAAGAAACGGCATTAAAACACGCTGAAAACATGGACTATGGGGCTGTGGTGGAGGATGCTATGACCTCCATAGAAATAGCTAACATCATTGAAGTGGTGGCATAACAAGAGAGAGAGAGAAAAAAAGAAAAGGTTCTTTTCAGAACCGCTTCATTTGTGTCGAAAGGATTACTGAACGTACAATTTCTGTTCACAACTCTTACTTCTCTATCTACACGTTTCTTCTATATCTCTACATTCAATTCACTGTCTCCCGGTTAACAGAGTGAATTTTATAGGGTGTTTAACTTTCAGTTAAAATGATAATTTTACAAACTATGTTAGGATTAACAACTCTTATAGTGTATAAGTAGTTTTTGTTGCTAGAATCCCTCTCCACTTTTAAAATTTAGATCTTACACATTCTTGCAACTCCGACGGTCTTTTCATATTAATATACGTATTTTTATAACCCTTGTAAAGTCCGTTTTAATCAACACTTATTTCTTTTAATCCCTCGACTGTTGGTTGTCACATTTTTACTAGAAGAAGGACTACCCCGCAGTAACTGTTTAACTGTCCCTGCAGAAATAAAAAATGCTATAGGGTAAAAATAAAAAATTAATAAAAGGAAAAAAATCTGATTTATTCGTAATTATGAAAAATATTGATGGGGTAATATTGACCTGTATGTGTGACTTAAAAGACCCGTGTTCGGTATGGACCACGTTTTACTGACGGGTGGTTAAGTCCTACGAAATTAAAAAATTCCAAACGGGGAATCACAAGAGTTTTATTGATGGTTGAATCTTGGATCTGTGCTGCTTCCATATCAGGAGCTCTGTCTTACATCCTGAAAACCCACAGACACTCTTGAGATTGTTCTATGCATTCCCAATTCTACCCTTTATGTTAGATCAGCGTTTCAATGTACCATATGTAGACTTTTGAAATGACACGCCCTAAACCTTCAAGAGTCGAGCTTATTTAGTCTCCATCAGATTGATGCCGTCAGATATCTTTACTTCCGCGTCAGGACTTGTCTTGGAAAGTGATTTTACGTTTGTCTCAATTACTCTCCGCCATTACGTGACATGATTTAAAAATACTTATTACTGCTGCATCCTCAGTACTGGGAAGTAACGCTACTTGAAGAAAAATCAGCTATGGGAGTAATCATTAATCTACAAGCACTCACACAGTTTTTAAAAATCGACTCTTCCACCGTTTTTCAGCGAATGTGAAGACGCTGATGAAATTTACGTTGCAGCGTTAGTTACATGCTTCTACTGGGTAAATTCTGTAAAGACTACGCGGCAGAATGCCAAAAGTAGAATTTACATGTTTCCTAAAAAAACGCAACACGAATGCGTGTTAATACAGGATAATAGTTTTAACAATAACCTACTATAAAACGGGTTAAAGGGGGGGGGGGGGTTGGGGGAAAGAAGAGAGTTTTTTAATAAAGGGAAGAAATTTTTAATAAAGGGTTTTTTTAATAAAGGGGGAGTCAAAAATGTGGAAATTAGAGTTAAAATAGGTTTTTTTTATAAAAAATAATACTCCTCATAGTCACTAGATGGCGCCAGGTGGTTAAAAAGGCGGTAGTTTTTAAGGGGGGTAGTCAAAAATCGGGAGTGCAAAGGGGGACTTAAGTGGGACTATACTACTCACATAATAATTAATTCACGTTTCTGAAGACATATTCCATGGGATTTTAACTGAGCGAATATATCGATTGCATCAGAATAATCTAATGCAGTGGTTCTCAACCTTTTATGCTTCACGTACCCCCTGGAAATCTTTATGTAACTGGCGTACCCCTTGTATTGATAGATAAAACTATAGTTATAGTATAACAAAGGGAATAAAACAAAACATATACCATATTTCCGCAGATAAGACGATAGTTGAATCATAAAAAAAGGTCCCCAAAATCCGGGTCGTCTTATAGGACAGATACAAAAAAAAAACTAGATTGAAATTCATATAAATTGAGACCATTATTACTACAACTTATCGAAAAATCTATCATATTATTTAAATACGCTATATAATAATACATTACATTGTAATAGTAAAACAATACTAAAACAAAATAAATATTAAAAGTTATGTTTGTTGAGCTACTGAGGAAAAAACGGACAAACCGTAATTATTTACTAGTACAGAGTAGGGTATGTCCACAAAATAGAATATCCCATACGACGCTTTTGTGAATAGTCAAGATCATTACCCGAATGCCCGAATCAGTGCGAATGTTTGCGAATAGGACATAATTCCGTATACGCTATACGGTATTATTATCCAAATGATGATCGCCGATCTAAACTAAACTCATAGGCCGCTGATAGTTTGGAGTCGTCTTATAGGACAGATATGTGCTAAAACTATAAAACTTTGACAAAAATTTATACCTCGTCTTATCTGAAGGTCGTCTTATCTGCGGAAATATACGGTATATATATATATAACATATATCTATCGACTTTTGAGCTCTCACAGTGTACCCCAAAAAATTTTCACCGCGTATCCCACATTGAGAATCCTTAACCTAAAGAATTTCCTAAGGAAAAAATATTACTACATCTGTTTAAGGCTGTAAACCAATTATCTGAAGAACTGATGGCCATATTTAATACAAAATAAAATAAGTCAGGTTCAAATTTTCCTTATGGATCGTCAATGACATCGTCTCTACCTCATAATCAAAATTTCTTCTTTTCTTACCTCACATTCCTACTGTTTCGATTTCAACTTCTGTAATTTCCTTTGCAGTATTTTAAGCATCAATGAAACCATTTCTGCGGTCTTCTTTGAAATAACTAATTATTTTATCCATTCCATTCATGCTTTCAGATAAATCTAATGTTTGGCTTTCTAGCATTTTCGAAACGACATTTAATAAGAATATAGTTCCAAATTACCACACTGCATGCAGATTTAAAACGAGATTGTTTAAGGTAAAGAGCACGTTCCACGCTGGACTTATATTTAATTTAATCAGCTAAAAGTAGATTTATTTTGAGTGGAAAAAAATAAGTTTGTTTTGCGGCACAAAATTTACAAAATATGATTAGCCACATTATAACTCAAGCTGCTATATCAGCAGGGTTGGGGTGGCTCAGTCGGTAGCGGGCCAGGCTCGTAATCTGCAGTTTCCAGGTTCGAATCCCAGCAGATTTGGTTATTTCTATATATTTACAGATGGTAGGTAAGGCATGGCTGTTTGTGTCGCTTTTCTGCTGAGGTCCTGCCATCTTCTCAGACCTTCTACTATGGCATATAAACTGACAGGCTCCTGTCAGACCTCTGTGGCAAGCAGCTGCTTGAGGGTGTATTTATTTTTTTTATAGCCTCCCGTCAAGACCATCCAGCATGTTCTTTAGTGTGCCCAGGGTATGGCTCTCTCCCAAACACGGGATCATGGCTTAACGTCCCATCCAATGGACGGTGGCTTTTCCAAGCCCATTGGTGTCCCCTATTGACCGTGGGCAGAGCGGTGAATTTTGTGGAGATAAATCTCAATGCTGACCCATCCTGGACTCGAACCTGGGAACTGCAGATTACGAGCCTGGCACGCTACCAACTGAGCCATTCCCGCCCCACCAAGACAAGTGATATTAACCGTTTACAAAAGAGTAAACTTATTCTCCTGGACATAATGTTTACTATAGAGTAGAAAGAAATGTCAGAAAGTACCGTGGATCTCGCAGAGACATCAAAGCACGTGTTCCAGGTTATTTTCAGCAAGAACTAATGAGCTTAGTTCTTTGTTGCAAACTGCGCATTTAAGTGTTAAGGCTACACCCATTCCTTGCTGAGCGGCGGGGAGCTGTGAGTGACGTTACAGTGCGTTTGCCTAGCGGCGAACGGCACGTGTGGAGTCGTCCTTATAGTCTCTGGATATTAGTATCCCAGCATGCATCTCGTAGTTTGGCAACGCTCTGAGAGTGACATGGTCCCCCCGATAGGCCCCCCGAAGTGGGAACACCTTGTCGAGGTGGGGGGGGGGGGCTACAGCACCTCTGAGAAGTTGGGTTCGAATCGCTGGCTCTCTGGTGTTCACGAGATCTTGTAGCCCCTAGTGGAGGGCGCCTGTTGAGGGTCTGTGGACCGGTCTGGGGGGGCCAGTCCAGTGGGCTTATTGACTTGTCCCCTGAGAAGCGACGGGTTGCAGCCCTGGTTGAGGGGCCGTACTTGAGGGTTCTGTGGACTGGGCTTGGAGCACCCAGTCCAGTGGGCTCATCGATGCGATCTGAGTGATATTGTGGGTCGGAAGACTCTTCACTGGGGGGGCTTCAGCCCAACTCACAATGGAGAGGACGAAGTCAGAGGCTCACGACTGGGATTGGGATCCCCGGTTGACAGGCTTTTCGATGGAAAAGCCAAACTAAGAGTTCCCAGCAACTCTTTTCGGCTTCCAAGTTAGGATAAAATGAATGACATGGTGGAGGATCTTAGGGTGCCTCTGTGAAACTGGATGCCGGCTCGTCGGTGTTTCTGGCGTGCCTTGCGGCCTCGATAGAGGGACCAGCTGGAGGTCCGCTGACTGGGATTGGAGTCCCCAGTCAGGTGGACTGATTGGCCGGCCCCTGCAAAGTCCTAGGTCGCCTTGGTGTCCCAATGGAGAGGCTTTTTCAGAGGGCCTGCTGACTGGATGGATCCCCAGTCAAGTGGGCTCTGACATCGCCCCAGCGAAGTCTGGGGTGCCATGGAGCTGGGATAAAGTGGCCTTGTGGGGGCCTGCAGACTAGGATGGAGTCACTGGTCATGTGGGTTACTCATCTCGGCCGCAGCGAAGTCGGGGTTCGAGGTATTGTTGGGGAAGCTGCCGGTTGGTGTCCCGGCGGAGAGGATGAAGTCGAGGGTCATGCCAAATGGGTGCGCGACCCTATTAAGCGTGAGTCATCGATGGGAAAATCTTTGGGACTCTCCATCACGATAGCTTTCCAAGTTCCAAAAGATAGGATCACTATTGAAATTTGGCATCTAAATTCAAAAATTTACCATCTGTTATCTGGTTTGGCAAATTGAATGTGGACAAAATTCAGTGAGTTATTTGGCTTAATTAGGCAATATTCAAAATTCTAAAAGACCACTCACTGCACCTCAATAATTATCTCAACAGACTTGTTTCTAAAAGTAAGGTGTCTCTCTTCACCAGGTCTCCTGCACGAAGGCAAGATCCACGGAATATTCTCTAGCGAGTGGATGGTGGTTTCATGGCAACTCCCTCATTTCATGGTAACTCCCTCATTTCGATAATAGTAAGCTAAATTTAGACGTAAAGTAATCTTCCAGCTGCTTCGCAGCCTTAATGTCAGCGTACTCATAGGCATCAACCCACACACAGGTAGATTCCAAAGTTTCAAAATTACAGAATTCAATGAATCAAAGATTTCGATAAAACTATAGTAATGTAAACGACAGGTACTCACTCCGCTACCTCGCAGCTTCAATGTAAGAGTTTTCATAGGCCTCAACCAGCACACGAAGGTGGCTTTTGGTGCCATCCATAAGATGTAGTACTGTCCTGTATGGTGGAACGTCGGATGGCATCATTCAATCATATTCATCGATGGAGCCTCTGTGAAATTGAGGGTCCCAGCTGATTGATAATACTGGGGTGCCATGGGTAGATGCAGCTCCGATGGAAAGGACGAAGTTGAGGGCCATGCTGACTGGGAGTGGGATCCCCGGTTGGCTGGCTCATCAATGGGAAAGCCAACTAAGAGTCTCCACCACGGGAGCTTCCTTCAGTATTCATAGTTAGGAATGTATTATTTTAAGATTGGCATTCTAAATTCAAAATTTACTACAAAGTTCAGTTTCTGTTTATGTTTGGCAAATTGTATTTGAATGAAATTTTACTGATATGTTTGGCTTTTATGTTTAGGCTCCGCTCAAATTCAAAAAGACCTCCCACTCACCTAAATGATTAAACACACAGTCTGATTTATCAGTACGGTCTTGCTCGTCATGACAGGTCCTTTCTCTGCTGCCTGTTTTACATTATTCGATTGAAGGACTTTCTGGATACAGATAGGGGAAGATTGAAGAGGAACCTTTAAATTCTTTTAAAAGAGATAGTACAGCTTTGATTAACTCTTGTATTTCATAATTCTTTTCTGCAGTTTCTTTAGCATTCAAAAATCTCACTGTGAGTCTGCTTGCTCAGGAGGAGAACCTGGAGCATTCATCCTTCATTGCATGTACCACAGCTGACTTCAAAGATTCACCGTCCAACATCATCAGGAATTGTTGAATTTCGGGGTCCGCGATAGCATCGATAAACCCTATTGAGATACGTTATCTTGGATATCTGGTAGACAGTTTCTATAAGCTAATCTAGCCAGGAGTTCAATATCACTGACAAGTTCTTACTATTTAATCAAAACTATACTATTTAAATCATCTAAAATATCTTGTCGAGTCTCACCACTCTTCTGCATTCGATGTTTGAAATGTCTCACAAAGTATTGTTTCAAATAACTATCACCAAATATTAATTCTAAGGCAGATACCGAACTTTGATAATCAAGTCGGTTTTCTTCTGGAATAGACTGTAAGATTTTCGCAGTAACGTTTCTTAGAGAAACTTCAAGAAAACTAGTCTTCTGGAATTCATTCGGTTCATTGGATCTAGCGATGACTTCGAATTGTGTTTGAAACAAAGCCCAAGATGATTGTTCATCATATGTGGAAGGTTTAGTTGCACTTTTAGCGATATGTGTAAGCACGTTATTATCACTAACATTACCATTAAGGAGAGAATAAAATTTCGTTTCTGAAAATCAGAAACTGACGTTCTCAATCTGTTTCTACACTATCAATCTGATGTTTACAATCTTTCTTAACACTATCAATCTGTTGTTTAAGGTCACAAGTGATTTCCTTAACGTTAAACTTTAAATCATCAATTTCATCCTTTAAACCATCATACTGTCTACTGAGTTCTTTCATCATTTTACACCGATCAATAATCTTACTGATATGAGAAGCCCCTTCAGCTTTCAACTGATCATTTTGATTAGCTATATCACCAGTTTACTGCTTTTGAATAGCTATTTCAGTTTTCAAACCGTTATTCTGGGTAGCCATTTCAGCCCTCATATTAGTTATGGTTTTACCAACCTCATCCATACATCTAGTGAAAGGCATTCAATACAATGTTACAAATTTTTAGTAGAAAAACCGAGCGTGAATTCAGAAATGAGGAACAATCGAATTATAAGGAAAATAATTTAATTTCAAAGGTAATGAGATCACATATATAACGAATCAACTATACTCCAATATGCAGGGGCGGGGGCGGCTCAGTCGGTAGCGCGCCAGGCTCGTAATCTGTAGTTCCCAGGTTCGAGTCCCAGCTGGGTCAGCGTTGAGATTTATCTCCGCAAAATTCCCCGTCCTGCCCACGGTCAGTAGGGGACACCGATGGGCTTGAAAAGGCCGCCGTCCGTCGGATGGGACGTTAAGCCGTGGCCCAGTGTACGGGAGAGCCATACCCTGTGCACGTTAAAGAACACGCTGGATGGCCCTGACGGGAGGCTACCATCTGTCTCCCAACAGCTGTTCCAGTGGGTCCCCTGCCCCAACCTTCTCTGAGCCTTCGGGGTTCATGTGACCTGGCCATTTAGCCCATGGTGTGCAAAAAAGTGCCTCTCAGAGGTAAAACAACCCAACCCTTAAATGCCTTGCATCGGTATGAGGTTGTTCATAATTATTAAATCATCTTTTTACACTTTTGATTTTTTTTTAAAAGAATTTTACAAATAATTGTATTGTACTTATCTTACAATCTCTATTCAACGCAGAAATACAATTTTATTAAAACATTTAATAAACGATACAGGAACTTTGTCCATATATCTATAAGTTTATTAAACCTTACCAATTCTATACTTAACACTTAGCACATTGCTGATACTAATTGTTTCTTTGTTTACCAGTTGACTTCTTAGTTTCGGCAGTAACTTTAGGCTTCATCATAAACACAACCACTACCTTTAAAGGCGAACGACATCGATCTGCAGCTGCAGAATGGCGCATCAACAAACTACTGCTGAATACTACTATATACCACGGCTAAAGAAACAGATCGACTTTTTTCCGCTTACTACCGGCTTCCGAATTCCATCTAACGTTATTTTAAAAGCTTTCTCCGTTCCAACAGATTAGTGACGTAATAATCACGCTGAGGGATATAACACGCGAGTCTGACGACAGCTCAGTTCTGGTTTTATTGTTGCGCATTTTCCTCTCGTAACAATATATATATGAAAATGGGAACAGGTCAATGTTAACTGAGCATGGAGCCTTTATTTAAACCTAAGAAACTTCCTCTGTAAGATTTTGGTGACCGACACATAAGCGTACAAGGAGTCTTATTCAGAACTCGGAAAATTCTCAAGCAAAGTTTTCATGATGAAATAAGTTAATAGAGAGCGTTATTCAGAACTCAATAAATTCTTAAACAAAGGTTTCATGACCAAATAAGTGAAAGGATAGACTTATTTAGAGCTCGGAAAATTCTTAAACTTTTCATGACCGCATATAAGAGAAAGGAGAGTTTTATTCAGAGCTCGGTAAACTCTTAAATAAACTTTTCATGAGCAAACATATATTCATTTGAAAATATTCCTTTACTATTTGAAAAGTTATGAAAACGGATTTATAACAACAAACAGCGCTGCTTCTGCAAATCGTTAAAAATTGGCGAAAATTGTAATAATCGTTTTAGAAACAGCTTACTTGCATTTTAACAAAGTTTAATATAATGCTTTCATTTTAACTTGTCTGAAAGAACTTTTATTTTCGAAATTAGGATGTATATTACTATTTAAAAACATATAATTATAGAAAACTGTCTGGAGATCAAGTGGTCTACGATTCATTAGTTTACAAGATAAAGAAAAAAGAGAGGACCCAACAGTAAGCTTCACGGTTTGATTTTTTTTAAATGCGCTTCCATTCTCCGATGTCCATTACCCACAGGTTCGTTATTACCATTTCTGCTAGGAAAAATTCATTAGAAGTTATTGAGCTCAGACTCCATATTGACGAAACACTGAATTGTACCCATTGCTTTTTGGTCCAGCAGATGCATGCAATGTTTTTAACTATTTTGAGGAATGCATGCAGGTGCTCAGAGCACATATTAAAATTAAATCATTTAAATGCATCTCAATAATTTATAAGCAGTAAGTGTAAATAAGCCACAAGACGCACTTAGCTTGCTCAACGAATTTCTCCACAAAGATGGCGAATATTGGTCGTTGAATGTAAATCCTGCTCGTACTTAAACAGATCTGGCCTTGGTTCAAGAAACTGCCTCTGAAAAGAAAAAAAAAATAATTTATGGTTGAAAAAAGACGCAATATACAGTAGGATTGCCAATACACATTGTGGTCTGCAGGCTACTAATGTCCTTCATATGAATTTGTAGGGGAAATCAGACTCCCAGAAGAGAACATTTTTAATGACACATTCAAATCTTTTCACATCTTTCTCTTGGGTTTGAAAATAACGCTTTTAATTGCTTAATATATTTAAGGTGACCAGACAGAGAGATTTATAGGGGGGCAGCCCCTGTGTGAAAAGCTATCTCCTCGGAAGTGTTCTCCGGAATTTGTTCTTAGATATTTTTTAAATTTAAATTAACTACGCAGCTTAACAGATCTTTTACTAATAGAATAATAGTGACAACAATTGTGTAAAACATTTTTTTCGGAAATGTAGATGACTGAAAAATTGAGCCTGCAAATTTATAACGCAAGTCGTCAATTCCTAGCTGTCCAACTACTGTGATCAGACGTCCCCGAAAAACTGGAAAGTCTTTGAAATTCAATTTGAAGGATTGACCAAAGTCCTGGAATCGTTCTCTTTAAATATGGCCATTCAATTACTATTAGTTTAGTATTTTACAGTGGTCGGTACATTTCAAGTAAATGATAGAATTTTGCTTATCAGTGGCGTGAAAATATTACTAAAAAAGCGCATCCTTCCGTGATTTCTAATCTTTGATCTCCTGATAATAGATGGCACCACTGGTGAATCAAACAGGAAGGCTTATAGGTCATATAGTTGGAGAGCTATGTGACATGTCAGCTCCTCGGTGGTGTACCGGTTAAGACGCTCGGCATGTTTCCAGACTATGTAATTTCCCTCTCCAGATGTGTCTGTTCTCAGCTGCAACTGCTGAATTCAGCCACTCGAGGCCAATTCTAGCCAGGACTTGTTTCACATTGTCTGCCGATCGCTTCCTAGGTCTCCCCCTTTTTCTGATACCCTTAGGCACCCTGCTCATAATCCTGTTTGCCAATATGCAGCTATGCATAGGGGCAACGTGACCAAACTAACGCAGTCTCTCTCTGAACAATATGCTGCTCAAAGATGGTTGCCGACTTCTTTGCCTAACCTCATCGTTACTTACAAAGTCGAACCACCTAACGCCCAAGATATTGCGTAAGCATTTGAATCAAAGGGATCGAGTTTCTTGTTATTTTGGTTGCAAAGGATTCATGTTTTGCTACCATAACTAACTTTAGAAAGAACCAAACTATTAAACAGCCCAATTTTAGTCTTTAGGTGTACAGGCCTATTTTTCCATACTCTTCATAGATTCTTAAAAGTCTCAGCGGCAATCTCTATTCTTCTATTTATCTGATGCGACACATCACCAGTATCTGTTACATAGCTCCCAAGATAATTAAACTGAGACACTTGTTCAGGAGTACACCATCTGCCTGACCAATTTTCATCAGTTTAGTTTTTTCTCTGTTTATCACAAAACCTACTCTATTACCATTCTCATGAACAGCCCTAATGAATGAATTCCCCTCATCAATATTATTATCCAACAGGGTCAAATCATGTGCATAATCTAAACCTGAAATTTTGAAATCTCTAAACCATTTAAGGCCAAAAGCTTTCCCTTGCAAACAATTTCGCATAACATAATCAATAGCCAAACTAAAGAGAAAAGGAGAACTCCAGCAGCAATGCTAAACCAATCGCTGCAAGACGTATCAACTCTCACACACGACTCAGTGTTATTACAGAAAGCTTTCATTACACTAACTAACTTATCAGGAATTCCATATGATCTAACAATCAACCACAAATTATGTCGATCAACTAAGTCAAAAGCCTTTTCGAAATCTCTTAAGCTAGCAACCCAGGTTTCTGAAACTGAAACATTTCTCAAGAATATGTCTAAGTGAAAATATTTGATCAATACATCCCCTACCACTTCTGAATCCACACTGTTCATCACGCAGTTGTTCATCAACCAAATTCTTAATTCTATTAAGTACAATCTTGCAAATAACTTTACCTGGAACAGAAGTAGGTTGATGTCCCTATAGTTATCACAAGAACTACGATTATCTTTTTTAAAAATAGGGATAGCTCTAGTAAAATCCTTAGAAACAACACCTTTATCATAAAAAAAATTAAAAATATTTAAGTCAGCCATATGACACACAAATGTTCCCAGCTCTAAGCATTTCGATGATGATTTCATTCACCCCTGGGGATATATGTCGTGTTAGTAAAGAAATAGCCAAAGCGACTTTGGAATGTGATATAGGGCCATCATTAAAGCCAGTAATGCATCTATCCTTATTATAAACAAAGGGAGTAAAAATAATCATATTGTTGAACTTCTCTGAAATGCTCAGCCCACCTAGCCATCACAGTATCCTCACCTGCAACCACCTTGCCATATTTATCCCTCAATCCCTGTGTACCTGTCTGTTTCTTCCCACATAAAACAATAACAATCTGGTACAACCCCCTGCTGTTGTGCTGTCTAACTGCTTCCTCTGCTTTGTGAGCCAAACTATCAAGCCAAATATTCTTATCAGCTGTTAACTGATCCTTTACACGATTATGAAGCTCGTTGTAATGCCTTCTGTTAGGACTAGTAGGGGGTTGATTCATATTAATCCTGCACTTCCTTCTTTCAGAAATAAGTTCCATAGCCTTATTACTAAAATAATTTTGTTTCCTCTGTTTCCTTTTACCCAAAAGAGTACAGTTGGTTTCAAGAAAAGCCTGTTTAAACTTGATCCAATTCTTTCTCAACTTCAGCAGTAACCAAACCACCATTGTCATAATGACTAAGTAGCCTATCATGATATGCTTTGGCTATATCTGGACCTTTCAGATATTCAGTGTTAAAGCTAATTTTCTTAACCTTAGCACAACATTTTTTAAGCTTCAGTTGCAAGACACTTTTGATTAGGTAATGGTCAGACCTAATTTCGGCTCCCCTGTATGATCTGGTATTCGTAATCGAACTAGCCCATTTGCTATTAATTAAAATATAATCTATCATATTCCTGTGGAACCCATTAGGTGAAACCCATGCGTATTTATAAAAGTTCCGATGTTTGTAGCATGTGTTAGTTATTTGCAGACCAATAAGTTTATTTACCTGTAGGAGACGTTTTCCCATTGCCATTGGAACTACCAATACTAAAGGGACCTAAAACTCCTGTCCAAAGGTCAATCAGTTCCAACTTTAGCATTGAAGTCACCTTAGCACAAGAGAAATATATTCTTTCTTCACAGAATTCAAAATATCCTGAAGCTGGCTGTAAAACGTATCCTTCTCGTTCTCATCAGAGTCCTCTGTGGGGGCATAAAACAGATGACATTCAAGTCTTGAATTTTTGGTTTAAACTTTGCCGTAAGAAATCTTACATTAATGCAGTCATATCTTAAAAGAGCATCACTGGTGTGTTTGCTGAGAAGCAAACATACACCTCGGAGATGCTTTCCATCCTCCCTCTTTGAAAAGAAACCTTTAAAGTTATTTTTAAGTATCTCACCTTTATCTGTCCATCTAGTTTCTTGCAAGCCTAGAATATCTAGGTTATAACGCTGGAATCCTGCGCGAGGACATCAAGAGAATAATCTGTATGTAATGTCCTAAAGTTGAAAGGAGAGCTGTGTACCAATCCCCTCTTGATGTTCCACGTACCTGCAGAGAGAAAATGATGAGTGGGATTTTTAAAGCAACTAGGCTTATTGAGAAAGGTTGAGCCAACAATATCAAATAGCCCCCAGATTGCAGGCATGGGCAAAGACCTGTTCCTCCTACGCTAAAGGCTGAAGTCACCGATGCTGGTAGGAACTTCAGGCACCACCTTTTCAACAGCCATAAGACCTAACAGTAAATCCAGTTTAGGATTGACGATGCCAAACTAGCTAATTGATGATTCAGGTACCTACGACTGCCTCAGGATCAGGATTATCCACCAGCTGATATAAGGCATCCTGTGCTTCTGTTTATTTAGGACTGGCAACCGACAAGCAAACGAAAAACACAGCACCAGTTTCTCCCTCAACAGAGGCCCACTAATCAGCAAGTTCAGGATCCATAATCAAGCTCAAATCCATACACCAGTCCAATCAAACATAAACGGTCAGCAACAGGACCCTGTGAAGTTGACCACTCCTCAGCAGGGTTGGAAAAAAAATGTGGTCATAGATGACCAGATAAGTAGGCCACACTGAACTAGCATCCCTCCCTTTTCGTTCTTTTCCAAAAGGGAATATCTCTTTTGAAATAGCCTACACCAAGAGAAGGCGGGGTCGGACATTAGGCACTAAACCCGGCCAGTTCTGTGCATCATCACTGGGGATTGGTACACAGCTCTCCTTCCAGTTTATGCCTAGCTATCATTTACAGACCTTACCAAGTTCTACTGAACTATTATTCCCTGCCGACGCCTACGTATGCACCCAGTATTACAAATGCCGAAACGACTTCACTTGAATAAATTTGAAATCTCTAATCTACCAGGGAAGCCTCGTCTATTAGAACACTTCTTTCGAAAAATAATTTAAAAGAAATAAAAAAAAATGATAATAATAAACGAATTTCAGATTTAGTATTCATTATTTGTCATGTCTAAATCAACATAATATACTTTTTTTATAATTGTTTTGTAATCATTAATTGCCATGTTACGTAGACAATCACAGTATTTACACTGCTGGCCATTAAAAGTGCAACACCAGGAAAGACAAGAGATATCAAAGCCATACTTAATGAATACATAGCTTATGTTACAAGGATCAAATGATTACAAATACAACTCGGTTGGACTTGTGGAATATAAAGAAATCAGTATCTGTGTAGTCATCATGAGCGGCAAAAACCGTTGCTACACCGTCCAGCATTGAGAGGATGAGACGTCGGATGTGTATTTGGGGAATATCAGTCCGATACATAGCCATAGTTCATCTGTTGTAGCAGCTGCTAGTGTCTGGTGTGCTAGTCGTCGTGAGATCATGGACCAGATTTGTTCAATTGGGGACAGATCCAGTGAACGCACACGCCAAGGCAGAAGTGCCACATGGTGGCTATCCAGGAATTGTTGGATGATGCATGCGACATGTGGTCGGGCATTATCCTTTTGGTAAATGGCATCAGAGAGCCTCTGAAGACAAGATACGACCACAGGCTTCAACACCTCAGTGATGTAACACTGGATGTTGATTCAAAGTGCCGGTAATAGGTAAGAGGTGTGTGCATGAGTGGAGTCCAATGGCATCCCATACCCTAACACCAGGGTCTGGACCTCTATGGCGCTACATCATGCATGGCTCACTGAGCTTGTCGCTGCGGTACCGCCAGATTTCCGGCGGTTTTCGTCCATCATTTTTACCTTACGTGTAAGTAGAGCCACCCGTCATGAATGTTTTTTCTTTCGATTTTTGTATTGTACATCATGGTGTTGTATACTGAAGCGGGATTCGTCTGAAAAGATGATGCGACACCATTGCAGTCGCTTATGCTGTGTTATCATATGTCAATGGTAGCCGAAGCAATGGCTGCCAGCAAAGATACCTCAATGCTACAGATGACATCGAAACGTATGTATGGACACTGGTTGATGTGCAACAACCCTAATTCTTGAGCTAAGGTGATTGATATGGCTGTACGATCATTCAAAGCCATGTGCATGAAATGTTTGTCCTCTCGTCTGTTTGTGTGACAAGGCCGTTGAGATCTCTCATGTCGGTGAGTTCGTTCCTCCTCTACTCACCGACGCCATATTCTCATCACTGTGACAGCATTTCCATCTAACACGAGCACCGATGTCTTAGTATGATAATTCCCCTAATCCCACAATTTTCCCTTGATCAAAGTCGGAAACCTGGTCGTATGAATGCCATGTTCTTCAGCGGAGCATACTTGATCCTTTAGTGGGCAAGAACTGCGAGCAAACACAATTCCAGTGCTTTACACCGGCTCTTTGCAATCTCCTCTTATACCACTTCCAGGTGGCGTTACTGTCACACATGATGTGCATATGTGCTGAGCTTTGAATCATTTACATGTTCTCCCATGGGCTACCCATCTTGCATATTTCGGGACAATCTGATGAGTTCTTCCTGGTGTTGCACTTTTAATGGCTAGCAGTGTACTTTGCGAATCAGGGCTATGTCATTTAATTTGGTATTGTCAATATGAATTTTAACATTACAATCACCATCCAGCATCTTAGCATTACCTATTATTGCAATGATACACATGCCCATGTGCTGAAATACAATATCGCTGAACTGCAGTAGGTAGTCCCCCATTTATAATGGTACATGACACTTGATTGGCTGATTCAACTAGTCCATCCAATAGTCGAAGATCTTGTTACTCAGCGAAAGCCACCTATGCACCACAACATCAGATGCAAAAGATGTGGAAAAGGGCATCTTGCAAAACGCTGCAGAACTACGACTCTTAGATGCCTCAATTGTAAGGGTAATCACCCGGCCATATGGGTCCTTTGCTCTGAAAAATTTATTGCCCTGCAGGTAAGATCACGAAATTATAAGGTCTTAGCTGGTCTGAAACTTTCATTAAAATCAAAGTCAATCATCCATACAGTTGTGCGGGGGTGGCTCATTCATTGGCGGGCCAGGCTCGTAATCTGCAGTTCCCAGGTTCGAGTACCACCTGGGCGGGCATTGAGATTTATCTCCACGAAACTTCCTGTCATGTCCACGGTCAGTAGGGGACAGCAATAGGCTTGGAAAGGCCGCCGTCTGTCGGAAGGAACGTTAAGCCGTGTCTCCGTGTGCAGGAGAGCCATACCCTGTGCACGTTAAAGAACATGCTGGATGGTCTTGATGGGAAGCTACCATCTTTCTCCCAACAGTTGTTCCAGTGGGTCTCCTCCCCAACCTTCTCTGAGCCATCAGGGTCCTTATGACTTGGCCATTTAACCCGTTGCATGCAAAAAAGTGCCGTCAGAGGTAAACAAGCCAACCCAATCATCGATATAACTATCCCCTCCTCCTAGAAACACATCTAGAGAAGAGATTTTCTTCTGCAGAAATACCCAGGAAGATACTGAAGCCACTTTTACCCCCATAGCAGAAACCCTTTCACAAGACTACAGAGAAGAACATGATCAATCTGATATTATTACCCCCCTGCAACACATCAATAAAAATCTACATGTGGGAGAATACAGAAATAAGGCTTCTACTCTCTCCATACTGATCATAGAAATAAGTAATCAGATATCAATCACCATAATAAAATAATTACCACCTTCATACAAATCATCATGGACTTAATAAATAAAAAACTCATAAACCTTGAGAGTGTAATGAAGCTAATGATCAACCCGAAGTAGAGTCATTAAACCCACCAGTTAATTCTGACAGAGCCCACATTTCGCAATGGAACTGCAGAACGTTTCACAACAGGAAACCTGACTTATACTCCCTTATTAGAAAATATAATCTAATAGCATGTGCCCTCCAAGAAACTAGAACCATGGATCCTATCAAAATAAGCCAATTTCTTCCATACCCAAAAATCAAAAGAAAACCATTCATGGCGGGTGGCTCTACTTATTCACAAGTCCATCTCACAGAGAGAAAAAGGAATGCAACTTGACCACAACTTAATTGAAGCTGTAGCTGTGCATATAAAAACTAATAAACTACCAGTCACACTGATTAACTTCTACAACCCAGGAAACAGAATTCAATTAGTCCTTATCACTGATATACTAAATAAATGTCCCTCCACACACTTGCTGTGTGGTGCCTTTAATGCACACAGCAGGTTTGTGGTGAGGGAGGGTCTCACAAAAATTATCACAGAGGCAAAATTATTTAATAACTACTCGACGATCATGAATACCAAATATTAAATGATGGAACCCTTACGTATGATAACCAGCGAGGAGGAAACTCTGCCATAGATTTAGCCATTGTCTCTCGAAGCTGTGCTGATCACTTCCAGTGCATTACTACTGTCACTGACACAGTGGGAAGTGATCACTATCCTGTCCTTATCACCATTCCCAGTTGTCAGAAGAAACACTCAAACAGCAAAGAATACAAAATCACTAACTGGAAAGTATTCAACTCGGAAGTATCTGATCAAATCATTAAAATAGCATCAACTATGAAGACTTCCATAAACACATTAAAACACCACATAAACAAACACCACAACACTCTTTAATTAAAGCAAAAATTGCTCTTTCGCTATAGAAGAGAATAGATTAATAGCTACCAGAAGAAAATAGATTAATAGCCATTAGAATAAATGGGATTAATAGCCACTAGAAGAAAATAGATGAATAGCCATCAGAATAAATGGGATTAATAGCCACTAGAAGAAAATAGATTAATAGCCATCAGAATAAATGGGATTAATAGCCACTAGAAGAAAATAGATTAATAGCCATCAGAAGAAAAATACAGAGGGAAGCAAGAAGATTGATCGACTATTTTGAGGCCAATAGAGGCACAGATATCATAAAGAAAATAAATCAATCTACATGCAAGAAAAAAATGGAAATCTTTCGCAGCTATACCCATGACAAAAATATGGAAAATATTCAACAACTTTAAAAAAAGAAGACAACTCCATACAAGAATGGAAAAAAAAAAATCTATCTGCAATTACAGGAAAGCCCTGAATTTCGAGCAAACAAATTTTTAAATCACATATGTAAAAAGAAAAATATAGACCTATTTACAGAGTCAGATAAAAATATAAGTTTCTTTATTCTCCAGAGAAAAGTCATTGATAACCCTGACATCACTGATCCTGATTTCGCCATTTTTGAATTGAATAATGTCATAAAACACACTAAAACAAAAACTGCTTCTTGGCCTGACCTCAACAAAAATGCCACGACAAAAAACTTCAGTCCTGAGATAAAAAGTAAACTATTAGAAATATTCAACAAAATGTGGAATACCAAAAACTATCTTGATTCAGGGTCTTCATCCTCAAAAAAAAAAAGACTCAGATGATCTGAACTACTATAGAACCATATCACTTACATCATGTCTCTTAAAAATCTTTGAAAAAATGGTAAAAAACAGAATAAACTGGGTTATTGAAACCTACAACCTGCTAGATCACTGGATTTCATAGGAATACCACAGACACCACAGGAATATCACAGATACCACAAGAATACAACAGATACCACAAGAATACAACAGATACCACAAGAATACAACAAATACCACATGACTACCACAGATACCATAGGAATATCACAGATACCACAGGAATATCACAGACATATACGAATATCACAGACATATACGAATATCACAGACATATACGAATATCACAGATAAGATCACTTCTCTCAACATTGATGCTTAAACTGCCTCACCTCCAAAAGACATTTTGCAGTTGTCTTCCAAGATCTTCAGGTGGCTTTTAATGTGGTGTGCCATGAAGCCCTCAGATTTCGAAATTGCATAGACTGGATTTCCAGGGCAAGCTCATGATCTTCCTCAGATTCATTATCACAGAAAAAGTTCAGATTAAACTGGGCAAGACTTTCTCTGCCACCTCCAGACATGTGAGAGAAATTATCCAAGGTAGCAGTTTGAACCCATGCATGTTTAATTTGTATCTACATGGCCTTCCATCTCACATCTCCTACGTAAACTTGCCTGATATCTCAGTGTCAATTTTTGCGGATGACTTACTTTCTGGGGAAGTGACATGCTGCATTGGCATAATGAGACTAAACTTTCTGTGTCCAGAAAGTGATCTGATGCATGGAGGTCTACGGTAGGACATGGAAAATTAATATATCGATAGGCAAATCTGTCATACTCCCCATTATTGGCAAACAAAGGAAAACATACAAATACAAAATCAAAATTGTCAATCAACAAATAAATGAAGTCATGGAATTCAAATTCCTATGGTTCATTGTTGATTACCGACTAAGCTGGACACCACACATCAACAAAATGGTGGAGGAAGGAAAAAAAACAACCAACTCTTAAAATGCATGGGTGGAAAATCATGTAGCAGCACCCCGCACAGTTACTTAAACTATACCAAAGCATACTCAAACCAAAATTAGAATATGGAATGGCAGAAATCAGCAACGTCACACAGGAAAAGATAAAAAAAATACACATTATGAATCTATGCCTCGGAATTTGCACAGGCCAACTGAGAACGTGCTCCGATATTTCCCTGCAGACCGAAACCTCTTCAGCCACTAGGTCATTGAGGAGACAGCATCTGAGAATGAAATTCTATACTAGACTATGTATGAAGCACACCACAAGCACATTAAGTATTCATTGTACACCACAAACGCCTTACTTAATTTCTGTTTCAAGAATAAATAAACAGTAAATTCCTGTATTATTTTGTATATATGTATAAAATCGTCATCTGTAATAAGTTACATTTATACTCTTTCACTAAAATTGTACTGTTGCCATTTTAATGCAATTTCTGTCGCGAAATCTTAATGAAATAAAACCTGATTGGGTCGGTAGCAAGATTTGATTATCCTGGACTCAATTCTTTCGGGCTCATGAAAAATTCGATTTATCTCATTTTTATCAGCGAATTTAACTTTTTAGACTATTTATTATACCGTAGCAAAATACATTGTTTCAGAAAACATATAAATAGTAATTTTACAAAATAAAGTATTAAGTATTAGTAAAAATGCATAATTTCTAATTCCTATTCAGTTCATATATATATATATCCTTGTTTCAGATTCGTGTTCAAATTCAATAATGTAGTCTACATTAACGATGAGCATTTTTTGCAACCAAAAAGAAGTGTATCCCACACAACCACAATCTCCAGATAATATCCATAAGATATCTAAGATGACCAGTAGATATCTATGGGTCATCTTAGATATCTTATGGATATTTTGTGGAGATTGTGGTTGTGAGGTGAGAAATTAATCTATTTTAATTAGTGCAAATAAAGTACAAAATAATGTTATATTAATGTTTATTATCACTGATGATGTGAATGAAATTTGAGATAAAACTTTCAATGTACGTTCTATTTATAACAAGTATTTTTTCAGAACCTATCCCACTTTTTTTCCATAAGTTTCTAGTCTCGATGATTGCACGGTGATTTTCCAGAACCTATCTACCGTGTACTTGTAGTACTGTTTAAAAAATGTTTTGTTAGAAAAAGAACAAATTAATATTTTTCAGTGATGAAAATTGAATTTACCTTATAAGAGCCGGGACGCACTTTTCCAAATCCGCATCATCAAAAACAATAGCGGCATTTTTCCCGCCCATCTGTTAATGGAAAACGATTTATATTACTCATCACTGACTTAATGTTGTTATGACTCTATTACTTATATCTTACTGCTAAACCCTTTACTCATCAGGAAATTATAAAGTAACACTTTTTTTTTATTAAATTATACCTAATACTGAAACATTTGTATGCCTAATAGCCATATTCTAGCTGTTTTCTTTGCTTCTGAAAACGTGTGCTAATTTATCTGGGAATTATTATCCCCCATGGCATGATGCTGTTCTTTCGTGCCAACTGAAGCAACTTAAAAAAATAATGATGAATACCCCCTCAAGCAGCTGCTTGCCACAGAGGTCTGACAGGAGCCTATCAGTTTATATGCCACAGTAGAAGATCTGAGAGGATGGCAGGATCTCAGCAGATGGCAGGACCTAGCCAAGCGCGCTAACCACTCGAGGACTTTGAAAATTAGTTTCCAATTTAAGGATTACTATTCGATGAGATTTAAGAAATCGCAGGGGTAGACTTCTGACAAAATCTCTCTGGCTCAAATCTGACGAAACATTTCATAAAAGGCAACATACGTAACTCTATAAATGAAGCTTTTCGTAAGTTGTAACTTTAATTACAAAGGAAACTTACTCTACATTCTACATCTCAATAACGATGGTTATAAGATTAGAAAATGGTTTTCAATTGAAATCTCTGCATTCCCAGTTTGTAACTGCAGGAAGAAACAATTACTCTGCTGTTCGGTTCGGATTTGTATGACTCGAAACAAAGTCGTCTGATGACAGGACGTAATATTTTCATTTAGAGTAACATAACAGCCTTACACTTTGCATTCTGAAGTAAAGAACGAAATATAACTATTATCACTTTAGTAATTCCAAATCTTAAGTTTAGATATATTTCGTATACAAAGTTATTATTGCTTAAAAAAAAGTTGTTAAGGAGTTCGCTCAATCGGTAGCTCTCCAGGCTCGTGATCTATGGCTTCGAGGTTCGAGTCTCCTTTGTGCCAGCATTCAGATTTATATCCATGAAACCTTAACCCTGCCCTCGGTCAGAAAGGGGACACCGATGGGTTTGGAAAGGCAGCCGTCCGTTGGATGGAATGTGAAGCCACGGTCCATGATGTGCAGGATGGCCATATTCTGTGCACGTTAAAGAACGTGCTGGATAGTCTTGACAGGAAGTTGCAGCTGTCCATTGGGTTTCCTTCCCCCCAACCTTCCCTGAGCCCTTGGGGGTCCTTATCACCTGGTCGTTTAGCCCAATGTGTGTAAAAAAAAAAGTGCCGCTAAGACGTAAAATAACCACAAATTTCGGTTTTGGGAACTAATTTGTTATTTTTATATTTCATTAATTTCTTTAATTACTTAAGGGGAAGTGAAAACTATATATTCAATGGTAAATATTTTCGGTCACAACTACACAGAAATGAAAGACTGCTCGATCTAAAGAAATTGTAGTGGATTACAGAAACAAAAAATTTTTATGGCTGGGTCAAAAATAGAAAAATAGAGAAAATATTTTTAGATATACGTTTTTTTTTTCACTTGCATTTTTTTTTAAATTTAACCACGAAATATGTCCCCTTATAGACACTAGATGGTGCTACTATTCCTTCGGCCAACAGCAATCATCTCATCGACTTCATCTCTGCTGCTGATCAGGCGTGTTCCATAGGAGAGACTACTGTCGCTGTCTTCTTCGACATCCAGAAGGCATTCATTTCCCTGTCCCACTTGGATATTCTCTGCAGGCTCCAGGATCTTGGTCTCAAAGGCAATACCATCCAGTGGATCACAGCATACCTCTCGAACAGGACTTACGCGTCAAGCTAGGCAATACGCTGTGTCTCGCACACCATCAATCATGGAGTACCTCATGGGGGTGTCCTCAGCCCGATGCTACTGAACACCTTGCTGTCAGGCCTACCCTCTCGACTCAAGGATAGAGTGGGTCTTTCCATTTATGCAGACGATATTTGCATCTGGTCCCTAGCCAGGACCCATACTATGCTCAGCTCGTGATGAAATGAGCTGTGGACACGGTCATCAAGTTCTTCGACAACCTAAGCCTCACTCTTTCCACTGATAAGACTGTGGCCATGGTTCTCACGAGGAGACGCCTTCCACCCACCTTCCCTGGCCTCTTGCTTGGGCCAGATCACATCAAGGCCGTCCATCAGCATAAGTTACTTGGTGGTTTCATAAGTTCATGGACAGAAGGCTGTGCTGGGGGCTTCACATTTAGAATCTTAAGACAGTTGCCCCGGCGCAGAGAAATATACTGTCTTTCCTTGCTGGTACCCACTGCGAAAGTTCCTACAAGACCCTCCTGGTCTTGTACCGGCACTTGATCCTCTCCCACGTCAACTACAGTGGTCACCTTCTGTGCAATGCCTCTGCTATACTGCTCAGCAAGTTGGCTACTGTCCACACTATATCTTTGTGGCCTCTGCCTCGTACTCTGCCCTAACACACCTAATGCGTCTGTCATTGCAGAGGCTGATGACACGCCTTTCCACCTGCACTGTAAGAGAGATAAACTGTGTCATCTCTCGAGGCTCCATTCACTGAACTCTTACCATGAGCTTCTCAGGAAGTTGCATGACAGGCCTCACTCTGCCATCGCCCTGTCCACCAAGGACTTCTACGACTGAGTCCTTCCTGCCAGCTCCAAACGCGCGAACTGGCAGGGACAGATGCTGGATGCTGGCAATACTCTCTTCCCCGACCTTCCACCCTGGAAGAAGTGTAATCTTATGTTCAACGTCACTATCCCGTCTCTTGGTCAGAAGAGCGACTGTGATCCATTGGCCATCAGACTACTCTCCACCTCCTATGTCACTGAACGATATGAGAGATGTACTGAGGTGTACACTGATGGATCTGTGGACCGGGACAGGCAACGTGCTGCTTCTGCCTTTACCATCCCCGATCCCCCATGCCAGAGGTTTCCATCTCCCGTATCTAACCTCCTCCACCTGTGCAGAGCTTCACGCTATTCTTGAAGTTGTACTTTTCATCCTCAGCCTCGAGAGTGGCAGCTTTGTCATCCTCTGTGACTGCAAGTCAGCCTTGGAAGCTCTCCAGAAGCGAAACAGCAAGAGCTGCAACCCCTTCATCATCCAGAAGATCATGGAGACTTGCCGGAATCACGGTCCATTTCCAGTGGATCCCATCCCATGTACTTGGCAATGAGCTCGCTGATCACACCACGAAGGAAGCGCTGGAGAGTCAGAGGTGTGTAACTGATTACCCCCTCTCTCTCAGCGACTGCAAGCGCTCTGTCTCACATCTGATGTGCCAGTTTCGTCTTGCTCAGTGGCAGAAGGACAGTAGCTGTTACTGATTCAGGTACCTGGTTGAACCTTCTCTCACTGCTCCTAACTTCGGTAATCTCCGCAGATCTGAGGAGACCCTCCTTCATCGTCTCCGAGTTGGTGTCATCTACAGCAATTCTACACTTCACACTCTTGGCAGAGCATACAGTCCAGACTATGCCACTTGCAGCACACCTGAGACTGTATCCCACGTTTTGTTCAACTGCTCCCGCTATAATGTCGAACGAGAAGCTTTGTTCCAGGAGCTTCACGCTATCGGAACCACTGACTACACCATCACCTCTCTTCTTGGCAACAACGATAATGCAAAGCTGCAGCGTGTGCGCTTCCGTATCGTCACTGACTTCTTTCAGAACATTGGCCTCCTCTGCAAGGTCTAATGTCCTACAATTTACTTTCTCCTGAATAATCGTCGTTTGTTTTAAAGGGAGATAGCTGAGAGGCAGTTTCTTCTGCATCCGCTATCTCGCTATTCCGTTGTGACTGGTGTAGGGAGACCCTTATTTGGAGGCTAATTTCACCATATCTACAACACCTTGAACCTTGAGCAATAAAATTATATTACTTTACAAAATTTAAATTAGTGAATCTGAAAAGTGCCATGTAAATCTGAAACATTGTAGGATGCTATTTTATTATATATGGAGGCTATTTAAAAAAGTTCTGAGAAAATCAGAGAAATAAAAATAGAAGTACTGTATGCGAAATTTAGAGTATATCGATTTAGATTCTGGCAAACTTTTAAAAAAATTCTCCAAGCACCTGCTTGCCACATCGATCTGACAAGGGCACCTGAGTATGACTATATCACAGATTTGTCTTAATAAAATCCAGATGTATTAAAACTGCAATAAAAATAAATACCCCCTCAAGCAGCTGCTTGCCACAGAGGTCTGACAGGAGCCTGTCAGTTTATATGCCATAGTAGAAGGTCTGTGAGGATGGCAGGCCCTCAGCAGAAAAACGACACATACATCCATGCCTTACCCGGGGCTCGAACCCAGATCCCTTAGATCAGTAGCCGTCCCGTAGATCAGTAGTATTTTTATCAATGAAGACTCTCTCTTTCTTTTCCATGGCAGTTCTTATCTGGCTATCACAAAGCACTTTCTCTGAGCGACAACTGCAAGAAGGGTGGTAAAGAGAGGTGCTTTCCAAATTCCTTTGGAATGTGCCAATGAAGGGCTTTGTTCATTGATGATAAAAGTAAATTGTACACCTGTCATCTACATCTTCATCTATACCTTACGAAAGAAAAATCTGATCAAAACACAGAAACTGTGAAAATAACGAAATTATTTTTTGCGTTATTTGTTACATTTTAGCGTTATAAATATTTTGAAATTCCGTTAACGTTATTCAAAACGTTATTCAAAAATCATTTCGTTATGTTACGATATCATTTTCCAAAACTGGTTATTATCTTTACGATTCTCAAACGCCGCAGCTCAACTGGAGGTTTTGACAAATAGGAACGACAATGGCACGGATGCGATTATAGCATTGAGAGGGATTTAGTTAGATATTCCTATTGTCTCTGATTTGTTAGATGATCACACAGAATAAACTATTTTTCTTACCGCTTTGTGTAAATATGCATTTATATCAGTGAAGTGTTGCCAGCTTTTAAATCGAATCACCGCCTTCGCGAACCAGAAATTAAAGTTTTGTCCTTCACTAAAAAAAGGTTTTTACCTCTTACCTCAAGTGAAAGTTTCTTTGCAAACTTCGCTGTCACTTCAGCTATATGGGTTCCTGTTTTGGTGCTGCCAGTAAAGGAAATCAATGGCACGTGAGGATGTTTCGCCAAAGCATCGCCAGCTTTGTGTCCATAACCGAAAATTATGTTCACTACTCCTGGGGGAATTCCTAAGAAAAGGAAATGAAACACTTTTTTTAATTTCTTACATCAATCAAGCCGTTGGTTTCAACATCAAGCAGCTCTTATGCATTCTGTTAGTGTGACATTATCAAGTATGCTGACATAAGGATTCTAATTAATTGCTTATTCTCACCGAGCAATTTTTAATCCGTTTCGAAATGTATTTTCCATTGAGAAGCAGGAACATTCCGGGTCAGATTATTATGATTTATCTAAGAACAAAGACAAGGGAGAACCCAGCTGACACTCCCAGAACCCAGAGACACTCTATTACTCTATTTGGAAATTAAAAAAAAAATTGAAATGCATCCATTAACATGGCGCCCTCCTGCGGAACCAAATGAACGAAAGTCGTTTTCCTCCTGGAACTTGAGCTGCTGACGTCATTGCTTGTGCATCACACACTCGATACGTTTGACGAAATTACTTTTCTAAAATCATTGCATTTATTTGCTCTGCATGATGCTAACTTTAAGGAAAAACAAAAAAAAACTTATAATCACGAGGACGACAGATTTCAGAGAGAAGAAATTGAAAGAGAAGGAGAATGTGGAAATTTCCGAATACTCTAAAAGAAATGTCAGTTACAGTTAAGAAATCGAATGTAGAAAATATTCAGGCAACTTCAGAGCAAATTATTTCGAATTCACCCTCAAGAGAGGAAGACAACTGGACATGAATCGGATATCAAATTCTTTTTAATAGCAATAATAATCTTTATTCATATTCATATTAGTTATAAAAGAAGTTTAAACAAATGACGAGCAAAACATCTGCGTATCTGCAGGAGAAAATAATAATAACATTACATTCTTGTTAAAAAACAATATCTTCGAACGTTTAATTTTATCGATGTGAAATTTTAGTGGAAGTTCCATTGTGGAGGTTCAATTTGTCATATTGATTTTTGTGCCTCGAAGAAAATTTATAATTCTGACATTATTGGAAATACATGTGTTAGGAAAAAAATCCTTCAATTTTTTAATCCATAACACATTCCTTCCCTAGTGGTTATCGTACATGAATATTAAACTAGCAGGCATGTCCCTCTTATGAGTTTATATGTTTTATGAGAAACCAAGACAAGCCCAATAAAGCTTCTAGGTTTTCTCTGTATAGGGGAGCACTTTCTTCCCTTTTCAAGGAATTTAAAAAAATTAAACGTAAATGATACTTAATTTTGGTCAAATACATAAAAAATGAGATGTTTTCTAGGAACTCTCAAGTGCGATAAATACAATTAATTCCGCGATTTAATACGAAGTAACGAAAGGCGATTTCCTGTGGATTAGCTTTAATTTTGTAAAAACGAGTTCCTAAATGTGAAAGAAAGTGGGCGAGGGTGTCAAAATCTAGCGAACGATTGCTTTTGCTGAAATCATTTGCTATGAAGCAGGCCCAATCTTCTCTTCGTTCGATTTATTAATTGTAACTGACATTTTTTTCCAATGTTCAGATATTTCTACATTCCCCTTCTCTTTCAAAATCTTCTCCCTGAAGTCTGCCATTCTGATGATTATAACCTTTTTTTAACATAAATAGCATCACAAGGAATATTACGAACCTGAAGAAAAGATTTTTTCTTTTGAGAATAAACTTAAAAATTTATACCCACACATTAAAGATCGAGAAAAATCGATCTGACCACCGTGAAATGTAAATTCCGTAAATTAAGATGGAAATCGACAGGAAAGAGGATTCAAATATGGTGAATCCATTAACTTTGCTCTACGAACAGCTATTTCATCGGGAAAAAAAAAATCAAATGAAAATGTTTAAAATTTTTCTCTGGCACTCATATGATGCAATTTTGATTACAAATTCAGAAATATTTTTGAACCTCGTAGAAATATAAAAATTAAGCAAAGTTATCAAAGTTGTACATAACAAATCAGAGAAGAGGAAGCTGTATTACTTCTGCAAAAAGAACAAAGGGTTCTGGAGTTGGTTCTTTAAATGTTAATCAATCTGAAACTGGAAGGAGAGGCTGTGCACCATATCCCCTGAATGAAGTTCGGTAGGACTGAAAGATTAGTTTCATCAGCTGTCCTGGTTTTCAATGACAACATTTTGTTATTTTCACTCTGCTGAGAAGCGGTCAACTTAAAAGAGGGTCTCTATGGAAACTGATGAAAATACTCTGCGCCGAATATGAAAGTGCAGCTCTGAAGAGCTTAAGTTGAGGGGAAAATCTACATCTCTGTTTATTAGTTTTATTTTGTGTGGTTACCAGAAGGATCAGTCAGTGAGCATCGTCCTTCTAGAGGCTTCTAAGGCATCGTCCTTCTAGAGGCTTCTAAAGCATCGTCTTTCTAGGGGCTTCTAGGGCATCGTCCTTCTAGACTCCTAAGGCATCGTCCTTCTAGAGGCTCCTAAGGCATCGTCCTTCTAGAGGCTCCTAAGGCATTGTCCTTTTAGAGGCTCTTAAGGCATCGTCCTTCTAGAGGCTTCTAAAGCATCGTCTTTCTAGGGGCTCCTAAGGCATCGTCCTTCTAGAGGCTCCTAAGGCATCGTCCTTCTAGAGGCTCTTAAGGCATCGTCCTTCTAGAGGCTTCTAAAGCATCGTCCTTCTAGAGGCTCCTAAGGCATCGTCCTTCTAGAAGCTCCTAAGGCATCGTCCTTCTAGAGACTCCTAAGGCATCGTCCTTCTAGAGGCTCTTAAGGCATCGTCCTTCTAGAGGCTCTTAAGGCATCGTCCTTCTAGAGGCTCCTAAGGCATCGTCCTTCTAGAGACTCCTAAGGCATCGTCCTTCTAGAGGCTCTTTCTTAAGGCATCGTCCTTCTAGAGGCTTCTAAAGCATCGTCCTTCTAGAGGCTTCTAAAGCATCGTCCTTCTAGAGGCTCCTAAGGCATCGTCCTTCTAGAGGCTTCTAAAGCATCGTTTTTCTAGGGGTTTCTAGGGCATCGTCCTTCTAGAGACTCCTAAGGCATCGTCCTTCTAGAGGCTTCTAGGGACCAACTTAAGATATAGAATGTAACTAACATCTTTAGTTTACGTTCTATACGTACATCATCCTTCTACACTCTTCTAAGGCATCTCCTTTCTTGAGGGCATTGCTGCTCGGAAATTGGAGTGTCAGGCGGATCAATGTTTACAGTTCCATAAAGCATCCTCAATAAGAATGGTATCTGAATCTCCCGCTATAATATGAAGCTATCTTAAGTTGGTGAACAGGACTAGATTCCTTTTTGTGGTCTTTTATTCCATTACCCACTCTAGGGCTTTTTCCAAAAAAAAAAAAATCCTTCTCCCTTTGTTCTTCATTAACATAGTAGAAGATGCTAATTGGTAGAGATGCTCATTAAAATTCCTTGCAATAAAAAAAACAACAACATCAGAAGCGATTTAAAATAGTCCGAGCACTTCGAACTTACAAAAATGTGGGTTTAGCTAGTTGTCCTTCATGACACAACAAAAAATTTCAAGTCCCATTAGCGGGTGAAGTAAGATGGATGAGGTTAAGAATTGGATAAACCCGATAATCAGTTCTATCAAAACATTATATCTGAGGCGGTTTATATCCTCATTTTAAAGTCGATAGACTTTGATATATCGACGTCGATAGATAGATAGTTTTTCGATCTGCATTTAGTGGACATCTAGTTTAAAGAGTTCCGGATGTGAACGGAATTCTACTGTACAAGAAACTCTTTCTGTTAGTTTACGTATTCACTAGCGTATTGCTATCCACTTCACGTTGCAATGGGCTAAAAAAATCCACGGTTTCGCAGAGTACAGCGAGTACTCAATGCTGAATATCGCAGATCGAGATAGTGCAGTGATGGATCCTTTATCTTGGATATTGGAAACCTCTAGCCTCGCCTACGGTTTCACAGACGATGCCACAGAAGTTATTAAGCGGATGTCACGAAATCCGGAAAACCTAAAAATCTTGAAACCTGGAAAAATCCTGAAAACCTGGAAACAATTTAGGAAGCGATTGTGAATTTTAAAATACGTTCACAGTGATATGATGCAAAATGTTTTAAATTATGTCCGTTGCCATAAAAAATAACATAAATAAATAACGCTGTGAGTAGAAGAACAGAAAAGTGAGTGAGCCATTCCTTACCTGCCTCTTGAATAACGGAACACAACATCCAAGCTGTTACGGAAGTAAATTCACTTGGCTTGGCTACTATGGTGTTGCCATACACCAGCGCAGGGGCCATCTTGAAGGTCAAAAGGTACAAGGGAAGATTCCAAGGGACAATGATTCCCGCCACACCCACAGGACTGCGAATTGTGTAGTTGAGGACATTCTGATCAAGTTGACTCACTGCTCTGCAAACAAACAAAAGCTTTGCAAATGCATCACTTCATACCGATTTTAAATTCAGTTCGCTCTGCAACTTAAACAATTTAGCAATTTCCTTCTATGAAAATTTATCCATTCTGTGCATCTGAAAAGTAAAGAGCACAATATATTTCGTTCAGTTAATCTGAGGGTGATGAGCTCATTCTGATTTTACCTAAACTAATAATTTACTTAAACTAATAATTTACCTAAACTTTAATTTACCTAAACTAATAATTTACCTAAACTAATAATTTACCTAACCTAATAATTTACCTAAACTAATAATTTACTTAAACTAATCATTTACTTAAATAATTTACTTAGACTGATAATTTACCTAAACTAATAATTTACCTAAACTAATAATTTACTTAAACTAATCATTTACTTAAATAATTTACTTAAACTAATAATTTACTTAAACTAATAATTTACTTAAACTAATAACTTACTTAAACTAATAATTTACCTAAACTAATGATTTACATAAACTAATAATTTACTTAAACTGTATTTCTTCTCACTCAAATTACGCTTCAGACAATTTTCTTTTCTTATTCTTTTCTTAATCAAGTCCGTTCGATGTCGTTGGTTACGTAATTCTCACGTTGAAGCATACTCGAGTGTTCATGATGCGTTTATCATACATTCGTTGTACCATGTTCATCTGTCGCAACAATATACAGGGTGAATCTGAAAAAGTGGGCAAAACTTTACGGGGTGGTAGAACGCAGCTATACGAGCAATATTCGTCATAGAAAGTATGGGCGGAACGCAAACGGCGAGCCGCTTAGGTGGCGTTTCCATAGCTTGGCCACCAAGATCGCCGGATCTCTCGTGTTTGGACTTTTTCCTGTGGGGCCATATGAAAAGCCTAATCTACGAGTGCCCCATTGAAACCGATATGGATCTAGTCGCTAGGATCGCCGTTGTTGCCGGCGATATTCGGGAAATGCCTGGTGTCTTCGCAAATGTGCGTCGGTCCCTATCCGCAGGTGTGAAGCCTGCATTACAGCTGGCGGCAGCTCTTTTAGCAATTTCTTTGAGCATGTACTCAATTACATTCCTGTTAATAAAACGTTTTCTGAAGTATCTCCTCTCCTTCTTGTGTTCATTCTTTAAATGTGACAGTGGAAAACTACCTTTTAACTTCTCACCGCTTGCGTTCCGACCATACATTCTATGACGAATATTGCTCATATAGCTGCGTTCTACCACCCCGTAAAGTTTCGCCCACTTTTTCAGATTCACCCTGTATATCGTATTATTTGTTACATTTGTAAAAAAAACCAACGATAGTGCAAAGGATGTCCCCATGGCAATTCTCTGTGATATGGATTAGGAAATATCCCATCGACATTTTAAGTTTTACCATCCAAGAATATTTAATTTACTACCAATCAGCATTAGAAATGAAACCTATGAAAAAGTTTTTTAAAAAGCAAGATCATTGTTGACGGATTTACATGACGCTGAAGATTTACACAGAGTTGTTATTTTTTAAAAAACCTGCTAAACTCATTAATTTTATATATATTGTTGCGAATTTTAAAATGGATAGGCACTGAGTGTGAGTACTAATAACTATATTTTCAAACCAATTACAATACAATGCAAATTGTATTAAAAATATGGATGAAGTATCTTATAAACAAATGAACTACTATCGTACATAAGTCATTAACCTTTTTGTACAGAGCATACAATATCAGCTCTGTCTGTTCTACTAAAATACTACCTCTTCACTTTGTTTACCATGTCACTTGAATACCTTCAGATGTAAACACACTCTCGTCCTCTGCTAGTTCACTAAACTTATCACACTAGCAAAACGAAACGACCGCCCGCGCACACATCACATAAAAGATACTTATTTTCACTTAACGCGCACTGACTCATACTATCTGAACGTCCTTTCAGATCTCACAACTTTAGCACACTGCACTGCTATCTTTTTCATTCTTCCGAATCGTTCTCAGTTCCAATTCGTTGGCTAAATTGAATCTCACGTAGAAGCACACACGAATGTTCAAGTCACGTTAAGTCATGAAGTCACCGTTGCTCGTTCATCTGTCGTAACAATATATATGAGATATTACTTAATGTTAACTTTTAAGTAAAAAAGTCTATATTTTTTGTTTTAGGTAAATTTCATTTTCATATAAGTGAAATGAATACTACATGTCAATACGTATTTTATTTAATTTCTCTAAGGTTATGAACAGTATGCCTAAAGGCCTCAGAAAGAAGGGGAGACCTAGGATGCGGTGGGCAGACAATGTCAAACAGGACCTTGTTAGAATTGGTGTGCAGTGGCCAGATGCAGTAGATGTAGCTCAGGATTGACTTGCTTGGAGAACTAAATTGCACGGTCTGGGTGGACCTCCGTAGTCCATGGCTGCTTGAGGATGATGATGATGATGACGTGTTTTGCTTTGTCTTTTTTAACTTCGTACATGGCCAAGTGGTTAGCGACCTTGGCTACTGATCTAAGGGACCTGGGTTCGAGCCCCGGGTAAGGCATGGATGTATGTGTCGTTTTTCTGCTGAGATCCTGCCATCCTCACAGACCTTCAACTATATCATATAAACTGAGAGGCTCCTGTCAGAACTCTGTGGCAAGCAGCTGCTTGAGGGGGTATTTTTTTATTTTTTTTTTTTATTTATATGGTATAATAACGAATGTGACTTTGTCCAGTAGTAGAGCAGCAGAACTTGAATGTTTAATACGTGACTTTGTTTATCACGTAGGAATGATAAAGAGTATTGTGTATTTGATTTATATTTTGTGCTGTTCACTCTTGGGTGAAGAATCTCCTCCTACGCAATGCATAGAGGTTCAATGCTGGATTTGACCTATTCTGAAAACTTATAGTTCAAATCCACTGGTAAGAAAAGTTTCTACTTACAGATCCGTGTCACATTGCGCAGTGTTGGCAAAATGTCTGAAGTTAAGAATCGCCCTAGGTATGTCCACTGCCTTCGCCTGCCAAAATGGTTTGCCTTGGTCAAGTGATTCTGCACGTGCGAATTCTTCCAGTCTCGATTCCAGAATGTCAGCTACACGAAGAAGAAGTTTCGAACGCTCGGCAGTTGATTTCGACGACCACCTGGAGGGAAAATAGAGAAATTAGATATTTTCTTTTCAAGAGCATCTACATGTTTATTAACATTTCAATTTCATATTGTCAAATCACTACGTCTTAAAAATTGAAAACATTTATAACATTCGTGTTACTTTTCATAATTTTGAATAACATAAAATATATCACACTTAATTCATCACTTGCTATTAAATAATAGGTTGGGTTGGGTTGTTTTACCTCTGAGCGGCACTTTTTTGCACACCATGGGCTAAATGGCCAGGTCACATGGACCCCGAAGGCTCAGAGAAGGTTGGGGGAGGGGACCCACTGGAATAGCTGTTGGGAGACAGATGGTAGCCTCCCGTCAAGGCCATCCAGCGTGTTCTTTAACGTGCACAGGGTATGGCTCTCCCGCACACGGGGCCACGGCTTAACGTCCCATCCGACGGACGGCGGCCTTTTCAAGCCCATCGGTGTCCCCTACTGACCGTGGGCAGGGCGTGGAATTTTGCGGAGATAAATCTCAACGCTGACCCAGCTGGGACTCGAACCTGGGAACTACAGATTACGAGCCTGGCGCGCTACCGACTTAAATAATAAGTCATTCACTGGCAATCCTCATTAATGGGGCAAGTGATGCCACAATAAGTTAACTGAAAAGGTCGCGAATGACGTTCCAGTATCTTCATGAAGAAGGAAATTGAATCCGACTGCATTTGCTTTCAAACTATAAATGAAGAATTAAATTATACCTGAAGCAGTTGCTTGCTATAGAGATCTGACTCGAGGGTAATATTATAAAATGGTGTTTCATAAATAGACACAAACTCCAGATAGCACAATTACGTGGCGAAAAATAAGCTAAATTCTTTTCGGATATATTTCGACTTAGACCATAGTTAACAAACAAAATCAGTTCAAAGTTCATTGACGTCATTTCCTTTCTCGAAAACATGTATTTATTGAAGTTCAACGCTAGACATAACGAACAAGATATATCTAACCTACGTACAGCAAGGCGCACGAAAATATGATTCAGAAAAGACATATAGGGCTGGATCTATGGGGGCGAGGGCGTGCAAGAGGGCCATGCGCTCCTCATTTCTCCCCTCAGATTGTTAGCAAGGGTAATCGAGGCCAAAAGGTATTAAATCGGGAACTTTAGGGTTTCACTTATTTTCATCTCTTTGTCTACAGAACAATATATTATCCATCCTTAGGCTATCAAAACTTAAATCTGAGACCAAAAATCGGCTTTTAAAATATTAAAAGTATAAAAGTGCCTCTTTCTTAATAAAAGTTAATTAGTATTTATAATTGTATACACTTATATGAATGTTAATATGTAACCGATGTATAGCAACTATTTGTAACGGCATATATTTAACGTTTCCTGCGGATAAGCTACCTCAAGCTTCGCCGGGATTTTATTAGCATTGTTACTCTCTTTAAAGGGTTTCTTCTATTTTCTCTATGAACTGTATGTGCTATTTGTAAGGAGTATCTTTATAGCATTTGTTTTTGCAGTAAGCTTTTAGAGCTTGCTATGATTATCAAAGATGTTCCCAGCTTAGAGTTTGCATGCATCTCACTGATACTCCATTTGGTTAGGCGAGAACCATGTGCTGCACGTACGACCCGCCAAGGGTATGCCGGACTACAGAACTCAGACCCGAGCGCCGCAGGGTGTCATGAACAGAAGGATCCCTAATGAGGTCTGCAGCCGTTTGTGCAGAAGGGGAAAGCGAAGAGAGGGGGGACACTTCTCCTTTGACTGCCGAGTGGGACGTTGACTCTGGGAGCCAGCATATTGAAGGACTTCTTAGTAAAGCCTGGTGTCAGCATATTGAAGGACTTTTTAGTAAAGCCTGGTGTCAGCATATTGAAGGACTTTTTAGTAAAGCCTGGTGTCAGCATATTGAAGGACTTCTTAGTAAAGCCTGGTGTCAGCATATTGAAGGACTTCTTAGTAAAGCCTGGTGTCAGCATATTGAAGGACTTCTTAGTAAAGCCTGGTGTCAGCATATTGAAGGACTTCTTAGTAAAGCCTGGTGTCAGCATATTGAAGGACTTCTTAGTAAAGCCTGGTGTCAGCATATTGAAGGACTTCTTAGTAAAGCCTGGTGTCAGCATATTGAAGGACTTCTTAGTAAAGCCTGGTGTCAGCATATTGAAGGATTTCTTAGTAAAGCCTGGTGTCAGCATATTGAAGGACTTCTTAGTAAAGCCTGGTGTCAGCATATTGAAGGACTTCTTAGTAAAGCCTGGTGTCAGCATATTGAAGGACTTCTTAGTAAAGCCTGGTGTCAGCATATTGAAGGACTTCTTAGTAAAGCCTGGTGTCAGCATATTGAAGGACTTCTTAGTAAAGCCTGGTGTCAGCATATTGAAGGACTTCTTAGTAAAGCCTGGTGTCAGCATATTGAAGGACTTCTTAGTAAAGCCTGGTGTCAGCATATTGAAGGACTTTTTAGTAAAGCCTGGTGTCAGCATATTGAAGGACTTTTTAGTAAAGCCTGGTGTCAGCATTCAGAGAGTGCTTTACTTTATTGTATCGATGGGCAGAGAACTAAGGCTGTGTCCAGGTAAAGTATTTATATATGTTTATGTAAAATGAAGTGTGTGATATTAAATGTTTTATCTAACCAAGAGATACGAAGTGCCTGGTTTTCTTAATGAACACATTAGCTGTAGTGTAAACAAATTTAGTAGAGACATTAAGCCAACAGATCTCTCATATAAATCAGAAAGACCTTGACAATGATCAACTCAGTATATGTAAATAGAAAGGAAATAAGGAGTTATTATTATTATAAAAAAACTTGTTTGTTCATATTTCACGAATTTTTCATATTTTTTAAAAAACCCTAAAACGAAGGAGAAAATATTACAATGCAATAGAAACCAGTTTCTTGCACATACACCCCTTACCTACCCTTTTCTGACTTGACTGCATAGCCCCCGTCCCCTTCCCATTATTTTTTTCTAGATTCGTGCCTGGACACACATCGAAAGAAATGCAATGGAACTCCAAAGAAGAAGGACGAAGAAAAGTTAGTTTCACCACATGACACACACGAGGCAGCGGAAGGAACTGCAGCAAATGTTAAACCCGAAAACTCCTGCAATACACCTAGTTTTTAAGAATTACGGGACAATTATGGGATTATTCAACAAGTTGTGTTTATTTATTTTTTTGTTTTGATTTTTGCTTGTTTCGTCGTTTGTCCGTCTGCAGACATTCACCTTATTTCGCTTTTCAGATAATTGTACTATTTGTTGCAGATGTTACGCAACCACGGCAATCCCCGGTTCCGTCTCACGACACTACCAAGTTTACGGAAAGCCGTGCCTATCTAGAGTCGGGGGCAAGAATACACCATATAGATGCATCTCATCCCCGACCTCCTATGGCGAGCAGTCCTATAGAAGGAAAGCCCGACCATGGGAGAAACCAAAGATTTAATCTGTTCCCCGGTTAGCCATGAACAAGGATATGTAGATCCAAGTTCGCTCGGTACCCGGGGTGGAGACTCTTAATAAGGCCCAGATTTTGAAAGGGCTCGTGCCTACTAGGCAGAGTTCAAACCGTTCGCCCATGCCCTTGAACAGCTCCACAGAGCTCCTGATAGGTGAGGTCTAGATACCGTCACCGTCCAATCGGTCGGCGATGTCTTCGATCTCGGTTGGTCTTGGCTCTGTCCAACCGGGGACCAAATCCGGTCGGCAAAGCCTTCGACCGGATTGCTGGGCCCGAAGCTCCCCCCCCCCCACCACAACAAGGTGGTCCCCTATTGGGGGGGGGGGGGGTTCAGATAAATGAAAAATTGTTTTTTGGGTTGGATAAGCATCAATTAAATGTTAGGATTCGCATTTTCGAAATCTTTTGGTAGTTTCAGTTTTCGCCGTTGGAGAGCTTTAAATTTGCAAAATGGCTCCACTTTAATATTAGAAAAAATATTTTCAAGCGAGAAATTTCAAATTTTGTTAGTAGAGTGTGATATTCAAGGTACTTACTCTCATAGAAACTCCCAGTTTCAAGTGCCACCTGCGCCATCAAGAGATTAGCATGCCTGGCTACATAACAAAGGAAGTGGGCTTGAGCCCCGGTGTTCGTTTATTTGTGTTGTCTTTCTGCTGAGGTATCACCCATCTCACACTTATTTTGTTTAAAACCCCCACACTGCCTTCGGTGAGAAAGGGGAAACCAATAGGATTGAAAGAGCCGCCATCCGTCTAAATGGGACAAAATGCCGTGGGAGAGTCATACCTCGTGTGCGTCAAAGAACACGCTGGATAGCCTTGAAGAAAGGCTTCCATCTGTCTCCTAACAGCTGTCCAGTGTGTTCCCTTCCCTCAACTTCTTGAGCCTGTGGGATCATTGTAACTTAGTATTTTAGCCCATTGTGTACAAAATAATGCAGCTCCAAGGTAAAACAACCCAACTCTGGCAGAGTCAACTTGGTCCCTCACCTCCAAGAGGATAGGAAAATGCAGAGTTTTTGTTTTAAGAAATGAGTAAAAAAAAAATTCTTAGTTATAAAAGTACTAATATCATTATTGGCAGTTTTCCAATCTTCCATTAGTTTGAATTAAATCGTTACAGAAATGATATTACTTTTCTTCATTAGACAAAAACTTTTCTTCTTTGAAAACGAAAATACCATAATAGTGAAATTAGTGTGGCCTACTGATCTGGACAACTATGGCTACTTCTCTTTTTTCCTACCCTGCTGAGGAGTGGTCAACCACACAGATTCCTGGTGCTGACCATATAAACTTACTGGACTGGAGTAAGGCTCTGAGCTTGATTATGGATCCTGAATTTGCTGCACTGGTGGACCTCTGTTGAGGGAGAATCTGCCGATGTGTTTTCTTTTTGCTTGTCGGTTGCCATCCCTAAGTGAACAGAAGTACAGGATGCCTTATAGTATATAAGGAATCCTCCTGATCAGAGGGCATCGCAGGTATCTGAATCCTCACTAAGCTAGTTAGACATCGCCAATCCTAAACTGGAGTAATGTATCTCAGGCAGGTCTTATGACTCTTGAAAAGATCCACTTGGAAAGTTGATGCCCGAAGTTCCTACCAGCATCGGTGACTTCAGCCTGTAGCTCCTTTGCTCCATGCCAGCGATCAGGGGGCTCTTTGATATTGTTAGCCCAACCTTTTCCAATAAACCTAGATTCTTTAAAAAATCCTACTAATCATTTTCTCTCTGCAGGTAAGTGGAACGTGAGGAAGTTACTTAGAGATTATTCTCCTGATGTCCTCATGCAAGGAATTCCAGCGTTATAATTTAAATATTCTAGGCTTGCAAGAGACCAGATGGACAGGTAAAGGTGAGATACTTAAAAATAACTTTAAATTTCTCTTTTCAGGCAGGGAGGATGGAAAGCATATCCAAGGTGAAGGTTTGCTTTTCAGAAGACACGTCAGTGATGCTCTTCCTGGATGTGACTGCATTAATGAAAAATTTTTTACAGCAAAATTTAAAACAAAAATTAAAGACTTGAATGTCATCTATTGCTATGCCCCCACAGAGGACTCTGATGAAAATAAGAAGGAAATGTTTTACAGCCAGCTTTAGGATATTTGGAATTCTATGAAGAAAGGAGATATTTCTCTTGTGTTAGGTGACTTCAATGCTAAAGTTGATACTGACTCTAATCTTTGGTCAGGAGTTTTAGGTTCCTTTGGCATTGGTTGTTCCAATGGCAATGGGGAACGTCTCCTACAGGGAAGTAAACGTAATGGTTTGTGATTAACTAACACATAATACAAACACTGGAGCATTTATAAATACCCATTGGGTTTCACCTGATTGGTTCCACAGGAATATGATAGATTATATTTTAATTAACAGCAAATGGGCTAGTTCAGTTAGAAATACCAGATCATAAAGGGAAGCGGAAATTGGGTCTGACCCTTACCTGGTCAAAAGTGTCTTGCAGCTGGAGCTTAAGAAATGTGCTAAGGTTAAAAAAATTAGCTTTAATACTGAAGGTCTCAAAAATCCAGATATAGCCAAAGCATACCATGATAGGCTACTTAGTCTTTGTGGCAATCGTAGTTTGCTTACTGCTGAAGTTGAGAAATAATGGGATCAGTTTAAACAGGCTTCTCTTGAAACCAACAGTACTCTTTTGGGTAAAAGGGAACAGAGGAAACAAAATTATTTGAGTAATAAGGCTATGGAACTTATTTCTGAAAGGAATAATATGATCCGGATTAATATGAATCAACACCCTACTAGTCCCAAGGCCAACTAGAAAGACAGGCCATGACACTGAGGCGATCCTCAACCGTCACGTGATCAACTTAGTCCGGTACCTGCAAACGCCTCTCGATTCGTTCGCATAGAACCTTGTATCTCGTTTTTGCGATTTTATTTCGCTTTTTTTCGTATTGTTAAATCACATGAAAAATTCCTTGTGTAGAACAAATAATGGCTGTATTCTTTTTCCACTTTTTTGTTTAGCCTTTTATATAAGGGAATTTAAATTTGATAGTTAATTTAAAACTAGCTGATTTTTACAAGAAACCTATTTTTTTTTCTTTCTTCATACCCCATTTAATCTAATTTGTGATAATTCTTAAAATACCAGCAGTTTCCTTAAAAAAAATTAAAGGCATAATATTATAGTGTTTAGAATAAAGAGCAAAATCAGAAAACCAGAGGTGTATTTAAACGGGTGGTTTGGGATATGTATATACAAATATATATAATTTTTAAATTCTTTTTTTTAAAACATTTAACAACTGCAAGGCATTGATTCAGAATACACCACTGGTTTTCATTTACTTACCAGTTGCGGTATCCTTAATATTTACTTATTGAGTACATTTTTTTAATCTTTTGGAAAAGAAATCGCCCGACTCAAATATAATTTAAAAAATATATACTTTCAGTGGTCACTTATTAGATAAATTTCCATGATATACAAGCAGTAATCGAGATTTTACAGTGCAATAACTTCTTAAAATTATTAAGGAAAATTGTGACAGTAGCTACGTTGCACGTTTGGTATTTAATTATGGAATATTTAATAACAGTTGTTCCACTTTATATAACTGCTGTCGCGTAAACAGGTTGAAATGGAAGCAATAACCGGTACATTACACTTTAGTAAGATAAATACTGTGAAAAGTATGAATACATTTTAGTAGTTCACATACTAATTTCCATCAATTTTGAACGAGCTAAGTTAAATATTTCTACCTTCATAACTATTTAAATACTGAACCTCATATTTCTAAAAACCTAGATTTAATGGTTTATTTTCAATTGCATTTTCCTATGAAAAGCACAATGAAAAAATTGCTGTGCCCTATTGACAGGAGTGTACATAATAAAATGACTGCTTAGCACTTCTGATTGCCACATTTAATAGGACAGTTTAATGAACAGAAACAGCATATTTGATAGGAATGAACATATTTTTCATCTTTATTTGATGTAGTTTACAACAAATTATTTTCAGTGCAAACATGGGCAAAATGTCCCTGAGGCAACATAATGCAAATACAGTGAGGAATATACAGATTTGAATAAAACTTGTACTGTATTCAGCAGTAATATTTTAGAATATGATACAGAAAATTACAAAACTCATAAAAAAATAAGATTTTCTGCATATTGATTTTAACAATATACTAGTGTATATCACAGCTTTGGAATATATTTAAGTAAATATTTCACTACACTTTTTTTTGTTTCTTTTCAACTCATAAAAGATGCCCAATGAAGATGTGACAAGAAATATATTAGATCATGTAATATCAGTTCATTATAAAACATTTATCTAGTAAATTGATTTTAATGAAAATTATGTATCTCTTCCTAAAAGACTCATACATAATCTAGAACATGAAAGATATCCTAAAATTCATTAATTTTGCACTCGCATAACACATCACAGCTTCTGAAAGAACATAATATACTGCAAAAGTAATTTTCAGACACTAAATTTTGCCAACATTCTTGGCACTCAATAAATTTGTTTAAATTTCTTACCGAATTTCTAATGATAATAAACAACATAAGCAACTCAAAAGCAAACACTTGACTAGGTTGACATTATTTTTAAAGTCATATTTATGAAGTTACAAAATTTTATTAACTGATCAGTCATTTAATATTGAAAAGGATCAATACAACCTAATTCTCATGAACCATCTGAAATAAGTAATATATAATATAGATAATATTTCTTCAAACAGAATGTCAGTAAAAGGATGATTATTTTATTTAGAGCAAATAATGGGTGTTGCAAACTGATGACGAGTCAGATTGGACACCTATATCTAAGAGATAATGTTGAACCCAAAAAAAATAACTTGTTGGTTACAACAGTTTAAAACGGTATAAAAATTAGTGTCATTTTTCCTTCACAGAATATTGGTAAAATTCAGCTTTCATAACTCTTTAAAAAGGTATATTAAAGGTTCTAAAGGTTATGTATTTTCAGGTGAATAGGCGAAAATGAATTAAAGAGAATACGAATTTTACATCTTTCAAATACATGTATGAGCCTGAAGCATAACAATGGGAGAACACATTAGTTAATCATGCATAATTTATTTACTGCTCAGGTAATAAATATGTTAAGACAGAGAATATTGCTGTTTGCAAAGTCAAAATTAATAGATTATTGTAAATGGCATATTAAGTTCAAGGTACAAAAATTGCCAAATGATATAATTTTTTTTTTAGTGACTTGACTAGGGAATTCAAACCTGGGAACTGGATACCAATATGCAACAGATAATATTGAATCCACAACCAACTTTTTTTCTTCTTTATAATTATAGAAATGTATTATGTGCTCATATATATCAACATATATTATATTTCTTTTCGAAAATCTCTAGCTTGCAATCACAGCCAGATAAAGCAAGCATTATATATTCATATATATAATACTGTTAAATTACAGTCCATAAATACTCTCAACCTCATAGAGCTGTATTGTCGTGTGAAAATCCAGTAAAACTCTTGGTGGCACAGTGGCAGGTGTGGCTCAGTTGGTAGAATGCCAGATTCATAATCTGCTGTTCCCAGGTTTGAATCCCATCTCTGATCTTATCTGTCAATAGGGGACACTGATGGGTTTGGAAAAGACACCATCTATAGAATGAGACATTTAAGCCATGGGCCATATACCCTGTGTATGTTAAAGAACACTCTGGATAGCCTTGATGGGAGGCTACCACCTCTCCAGTGTGCTGCCTCCCCTAAACTATCAGCCCTTGGGAACTGTCCATTTAGCCCATTGTATGAAAGGAAGTGCCATTCAGAGGTTAATGGTTCGAGCCCCGGGTGAGGCATGGCTGTTTGTGTCGTTTTTCTGCCGAGGTCCTGCCGTCCTCTCAGACCTTCTACTATGGCATATAAACTGACAGGCTCCTGTCAGACCTTTGTGGCAAGCAGCTGCTTGGGGGGGTATTTTTTTTGTATTTTGTGTTGCATTAGATTTTTTTATAAACCTTTAGAATGATTTTGTAAATAAAACTGTAATTTTCATTATTTAATGGTTATAAACTGAAAGTCCACTCTCACTACAAGTATTCAGCAATATAAATTAATATCTGATTAATTAAATTTTAATGTTTCCATACTATTTTTGAATTTAAGCTTTAATGACATTATCTGCTATTTCATGGACATAAAAACAACATGAAAATATTTTTTTTTTCCATAGAATAACCAAAAATTAAAGGGTTTTAAATTTAGAAGAAATTCATTAAATTAGAAAGAAAAATAACTGGTTTTGAGTTCAACAATATCTTTTGCATATTGGATTTCAATCTGACTAAGCCATTAATAGTAACATCCATTATCTGATCTACATAAAATAATAAATAATCATCCTTTTATTGACATTTTCAATTTCAAAAATTGTGGTCTACATGATATACTCTAAAGACGGATAAAACCTGTTCCTATGGATACATAGTTACTCTACCTAAATATATGAAATATATATATTATGAATAAGAATACAAGTACAAATTTTGCAGTTCAAACAAGTGCTGATAGCATATTTATGTCTAAACTACTTTTCCCTTCAACGTATAAAACTTATTAGCTCAAAAACAAAAAAGATTGCCAAGAGAATTGTTTGTGCAAAGAATATCAAACATGGACTCGACAATTTTTGTGGGCAACGACAAATATCTGGTTTGCCATTTAAAAATAAAAAAGTACCCCCTCAAGCAACTGCTTGCCACATAGGTCTGACAGGAGCCTGTCAGTTTACATGCCATAGTAGATGGTCTGAGTAGATGGCAGGACCTCAGCAGAAAAACAACATGCACATCCATGCCTTACCCGGGGCTCGAACCCAGTTTATGAAATGAAAAATGCTAGCATTCAGTAATTAACCTGATCATCCACACATTTATAGCAATTTGCAAAAGTATTAAATATGAGTAGTTAAAATATCAAATAATTCATGCTCTCAACTTCAAAACTAGGCCAAAACAAATTGTATTTGTGATCAAAGGAACATGAATTGAAGTCCCAGGTAAGGCATAGATGTTTGTATTGCGCCTTTCTGCTGAGATCACACCTTCCTCTCAGACCTCTAAGGCATATTACACTGGCAGGCTCCTGTCAGACCTCTGTGGGAAGCAGTTGTTTGAGGAGGTATTTATATTTTTCATGTAAAACATTTGCATCAATAAAGTCGAAAAAAAAATTCAGTTAATTAGTTTTCCAATGCCATTCGCTGCGCTGGGGCTCTTGTTTAGGAATAGTAAAAGTTGAGGTATGTTGTTCTCCATCATAGTTGGACCGGCATCCAGCAACACTACAGCGTCTAGGCATGACTAATTTCCTCACCTATGAATTGCAAGGGACCAGTAAATTATTCTATTCACATTCCTCTTTACGTCAAAAAAGTAAAAGTACTGAGCAACTTACAACATTAAATGTGGTTTTCATTCTTTGATGAATAAAATGTGAATATTACTACAAATCATTGACTAATTATCTTAATAGTCATGGTATGTAAGAGAATTAAAAGTCTGTAGCTCTATATAATGATTGAAATTCTTGTTAATGATAAAAATTTGGGAACTAATGTAATACATAATCTTAATATTTAATAGTTATGGTATGCAAGAGAATGGAAAGTGTGCAGCTCTATATAATAAGTGAAATTTTTTTAGTGATAAAAATTTGTGAATTAATGTAATACGTTGTACATTTTGCAGGTCTCATATGGTGTTATTCACAGAAACAAAAAAAAAACCATAGTTATCAAACAAATAAAAACAACACAAGCATCATTTATTAACTGCACTGCACAAGTAACATTTCTGTTCATACTACTTTATCAGTGCTGTTAAAGTAGTCAAAATCATTTTCAATTAGAAACAAGTCAGTTATGAATTTGGTCAATATTATTAACTCATGTACCAGGCTGGAAATTTACTAAGTCTGAACATTTAAAAAAAAAGCTTGTCAGCAGGAATTAAAAATCATGATTGATCAATTGTTTATTAAACAGAACATTCTATCACTCTATAGCAAAGCTTTGTTTATATGATTCGAAAAACAGGATATATTAATTGGCTATTCCCCTAATAATCTAATGAAGGCCACAGAAAAATTCAATATTGATTTCTCAGACAATAATTAGTATGGTGACTATAAAATACCTCTAAGGTGATACAGCAAGATAGGTAAATATAGGGCCATATCATAGCTGTATCAGAAAACTCTGTGCAAAAGAGAAATGATTTACTCAAGAGATCTGGTAGCTACTCTCAAAGCAAAATCACGTAACAAAATGTTACTTAAGTTTTAAAAAGCAATTGCTCATTTCTCAACTCATATAATAATTGTGTAACACATTAGTAATATTTATGTATAATTGCACTGCCACTTTAAAATGTGACTTTTACCAGAGCATTAAAGAAACTGTAATTTGATAAACCAGTGATAAGAGGCATGAGTTTAATAGCAAAATATCATGGATAAATTAAAATATGCTGTTATTAGCAATGAAAGAATAAGTTTTTGCAATTTCTTCATTTAAAATATTGTCAATTAATACCAGAGGTCCCTATGCTCAGATCAGATTTTATGATCATATCTATGCAAGTAACATATATAAAAGTTACTGAACAGTTGTGTTTAGTATTCACAAATATTACATTTGATTATTGATAGCATTTCATATCACAACTGTGCTATTTCGATGGCACTATTCAAATATAAAAATTTAAAGAACATTAAGTTCTGCTCTGAAATAATTCTAAAAGTTAATTTCAGCAAAGGAATCTACGACGTTACCTGTTAATTTAAAGCATATATTAGAAAAAATAGTTTTTACTATACAAAACATTGGAAAATTTATTTGCAGTTTAATACTTAAAAAAATAACACAGGGGATTCAAAAATAACTATTGTAGCGGTTCATATTTCGATACGGGCAATTTCAATTTTTCACTCTATAAAAAAATTACGTATATTACTAAGTTTAATTCCTTCAATTTATTCAATCAAAACAGCGATAAGTTATATAAGGGCAGCCAAAAAAGCTTCTAACTTAATGAAAGACCATCTCATTCAACACACCATCATTCAACACGTTGAAACTAGGCCTAAGAGAGCAATGCACTCAAAACACTTTTCAAGCACTAAATAATTACCTTTATCAAACCACTAACTACAGGAAATATTTCATGCTACAAATAATAATAATAAGGAGAAATGCTTACCTTTTGGGGTAATCCAAATGTAGTTTGAAGAAAAACACTATTGCAGTCCCATTTCCACAATGAACGAAGCAAGCGACTGTATCATGCACCTCGGACTAGGTTGATCACGTGATATTCCAGTGTCATGGCCTGTCTTTCGCGTGGGCCTCGTACTAGTCCTAACAGACGTCATTACAGCGAGCTTAATAAACGTGAAAAGGATCAGTTAACACCTGATAAGAACCTTTGGCTTGATAGCTTGGCTGACAAAGCAAAAGAAGCAGCACAACAGCAGGGGTTGGTAATAAAAAAATAAATAAATACCCCCTCAAGCAGCTGCTTGCCACAGAGGTCTGACAGGAGCCTGTCAGTTTATATGCCACAGTAGAATATCTGAGAGGATGGCAGGCCCTCAGCCGAAAAACGACACATACATCCATGCCTTACGGGGTTCGAACCCAGGTCCCTTAGATCAGTAGCACCTGGTTGTTAATGTTTTGTGTGGGAAGAAACAGATAGGTACACAGGGATTGAGGGATAAACATAGCAAGTAGGTTGTAGGTGAGGATTCTGTGATGGCCAGGTGGGCTGAGCATTTCAGAGATGTTCTAAACAATGTAATTATTTCTACTCCAATTGTTTGTACGAGGATAGATGCATTACTGGCTTTAACAATGACCCTATATCACATTCCGAAGTCGCTTTGGCTATCTCGAAATTGAAACTGTATAAACCCCCAGAAGTGGATGAAATCACCACTAAAATGCTTAGAGCTGGGAACACTTGTATTGTCAGATGGCTGATTGAAATTTTGAATATTTTTTATGATATAGGTGTTGTTCCTAAGGATTTTACTAGAGCTATTATTATTCCTATTTTTTTAAAAAGGTTTTCGTAATTCTTGTGATAATTATGGGGGAATTAGTTTACTTTCTGTTCCAGGTAAAGTTCTTTGTATGACTATACTTAATAGAATTAAGAATATGGTTGATGGACAACTGAGTGATGAACAGTGTGGATTCAGAAGTGGTAGGGGATGTATTGATGAAACATTTTCACTTAGGCAGATTCTTCAGAAATGTTTACAGTTTCAGAAACCTGTGGTTGCTAGCTTTATAGATTTCAGAAAGGCTTTTGACTCTGTTGATCGACTTAATTTGTGGTTGATTGTTAGATCACATGGAATACCTGATAAGTTAGTGTAATGAAAGCTCTCTATAATAACACTGAGTCGTATGTGAGAGTGGGTACGCCTTGCAGCGATTGGTTTAGCATTGCTAGTTGAGTTAGACAAGGCTTCATTTTATCCCCTTTTCTCTTTTGCTTGGTTATTATGTTATGAGAAATTCTTTGCAAGGGAAAGAACTTGAGCACTCTTCAGCATGTGTCTCAGTTTAATTATCTTGTAAGTTATGTAACAGATACTGGTGATGTGCGGCATGAGATAAATAGAAGAACAGGGATTGCCACTGAGATTTTTAAGAATCTATGAAGAGTGTGGAAAAATAGGCCTGTATACCTAAAGACTAAAATTGGGCTGTATAATAGTTTGGTTCTTTCTAAAGTTAGTTATGATAGCGAAACATGGATCCTTTGTAAGCAGGATAACAAGAAACTTGATACCTTTGATTCTGGATGCTTGTGCAATATCATAAGCTTTAGGTGGTTTGACTTTTTAAGTAATGATAAGGTTAGGCAAAGGAGTCGACAATCTCCTTTGAGCAGCATATTGTGGAGAGAGAGATTCCGTTGGTTTGGACATGTTGCCCGTATGGATAATTATAGATTAGCAAATAGGGTATTTGAACAGTATGCCTAAAGGTCTCAGAAAGACGGGGAAACTTATGATGTGATGGGTAGACAATGTGAAACAAGACCTTGTTAGAATAGGTGTGCAATGGCCAGATGCAGCAGATGTAGCTCAGGATAGATATGCTTGGAGAAGTAAATTATGCGGTCCGGTTGGACCTCCGTAGCTCATGGCTGCTTGAGGGATTGTGCATTTACTTATTTTTATTTAACTTTGCAGTTTAAGTTGTTGTACTATGTAGGTGCAAATAATCAATTTCTGCTGAGGCAAAACCACTTGCCACGGAGTTATGACAGGATGTTATCAATCTATTTCGACACAGGGGAAATACTGAATGGGGCAGTGACACCGAAGCATAACAAAGACAAGCATCAACGTCACCTGTTGCAATTGATTTTCATTCAAATAATACCTAAAGAGGAACAAGAAATAAAATTCTGCATATTTATATATATTAATTTAATAAGCTTTGGTGACAAAAAACAACATGGTTGTCGATCACTTTCTCTCCATTTTTTTTTTATCTCTAGAACCAAATCTTTTTGCTCTTCAGACAAATTTGATTTCTGATTTGAAACGAGGAAGAGTGATAATTTTGCTTACCCAATAAACGCTTCGGTGGCAGCATCAACTGCATCTTCCACTTCTTTGTCTCCACTGTCAGGAACTTTGGCAATCACCTCCCCCGTGGAAGGGTCGAAGCTGTCGATCAAATAATCCAATGGAATGAACTTTCCTTTGATGAAATTTTGGAGAATGAGAATGTCTCTTGTCATTGCTATTGGAGATCGTTCTCCTTCGCTTGTGAGAAAAGGATTTCTTTTGATTCTGAACACAATTTAAGGAAGAGGGCCCAAAATCTTTGCAGTCCGCTCTGCCTGTTTATACAATTCTCACTCGGCGGCGTGAGTCTCAAGGTTGCTTGCAGGTCTTATCTTTTAGACCAACGGAAGATTCAACTGTCATGTGATAGGACACGTGACGCGGGTCGTGAAGCTCACGTAGTTTCTTTGCCAAGATGCTGAGAAGAAGCTCTTTTTAAGATAATGATTATAATGATTAGAATTTTTAACAATTTTAGATCCATTACACGAATATTTTTAATTAGAAATGGGAATATTAGTATTTTTCTTATGTCCTTTGGTGCAGAAAGATTAACAATTTTAATATTTTTATGCTTTTCCTTAGGAAAGCTTTTAAAATTTAACTGAGAAATTCGTTTTTTTCCCATATATATAAAAATCCCATATAATGAGCTTTTTCTTTACAAATACGAAAACAACTTAAAAGGAAAATTATTTGCGCACATGTTCCAAAACACTTTTAGCTCGTGTTCAAAGACGAGGATTGTTTTTATTTTGTCATCTGCTCGTTTATTGTCCTCCTGCAGACATTAAACCTTTTTTAGAGTTAAATAAAAGAAATTTAGATTGGATAACGTACACAGGAAATATTAATCTCCCGAATCTCCCAATGGGTCAAATTTCCATCATTAGAGGATGTTAGAAACATGAAAAACAACAACTTTAAACGATCTATTCATGTTGAAAATCTGAAATTTGGTTTGGAACAATGTGGTGGACCAGGGATTTACAGTGACTGCAGGGATTTCACCCTTTCCCTTCAGAGTGGGTGGAAAAACAAAACCTGTTTTCTTTTATTTCAGAGATAAATAAAAAATTCTTTTTGGGTTGGGTACGTAAAAATGAATATTATCGTTTGCATTTTTTTTTTACATAATCTAATAGTTCGATCTTCCACCATTTGAGGGTGCTGAATATTCGTCCGGGTGGCCCAGTTGTTATCGCGCTTAGCTACTGATTAATGGGACTTGAGTTCGAACCTCAGTTAAGGTATGGATGTGTTGTGTCTCTACTGAGCTTTACCTTCCTCACAGGTCTCTATGGTGTATTAAATTGAAGGCTTCTGTCAGACCTCTGTGGCAAGCAGCTGCTTGAGGAGGATTTTTACTTATCTTCCTATTGCTTTTAGTTTGACATTTGTCGGTTTGTGGATTTGTCAAAACCGTTGTCCCATCACATCTTTCGACCGCGTTGGAGCAACTTAATGATTTATGGGCCAAATGAAAGCTTGTGATGCGTGAAGTGTCATAGGATATAAAAATTTAACTCCCATATTTTCTTCCCCCCTAAAAAACGGGAAATGTGACAGTCGTCCTACTATATCTTCCAAACGCGAGGGCCTGCAGTTCGATTTAGGTGTCAAATAAAAGCTCATATAATGAGCGTCGTAAACTATTTCAAATCTCCCCCCAACACTATTTCCACCCTAATAAAGGGTGGTGGATGAGTTCTATATAAAATTTTTTTTTTTTTTTTGAAAGTGTTTTTAGTGACAAAGAAAAAATATAAATAAACTGAAGTATTTAAAAATCTTCCTATAGGGCTCTAAAAAGCAGAAAGTAAACCTAAAGTGTATCGATGGTGCAATTAGTCACTGAGTTCGTATTCACTTCAAAGGAAGACAGAGCGCCGGCAATCTTGTTGTGCAGGTAAATCGGCGACTAATCTTCCTTTGAATACGAACTCACTGACTGATTGCACCATCGATATGCTTTAGGTTCATTTTCTGCTTTTTATATATAGGAAGATAGGTATTGTTTTAAATTTTTAATTTATTTATTTTAAAGTCGTAAAATGACAAATTACGTTCTCTTCGAAAAGAACATTGGATGAATAAATGGAGATGTGCACTTTGTGCAGAAAATAGGAAAATGAAATTAAAATCAGAAAACGATTTGCAAGGATAAACATCTTTGTCTTGCATCGTTTAGCAAGGATCTGACGGTAATTTTGCAGCTCGAAAGCCATATTGCAGCGAAGAGGAAGGAGAAGTGCCAACAGGGGAAATAAAGGCGAAGGGGAAGAACAGTGAGGAAGGAGAAGTGCCAACAGGGGAAATAAAGGCGAAGGGGAAGAACAGTGAGGAAGCATAAGGACAGTTTGCATCTGCCCATGAATTCGTTTAGACAAATGATGGGAAAGCTTTCATCAGGAAAAATGAAAACAGTAGAGTCATCAGGATAGAATTTGAGCGAGATTTGACTTCCATTTAGTTTCTGCTGTTGTACTTCATACTGAGTTATTTTTCTTATACTCTAAATGTCTTTGATGTTCTTCAGCTAGATTCGTCCTCATGTAGAGATTTCTATAATGTTCATAGTGATTCTTTGTCTAACAATTTGCACTCTGATGATGAATTTTTAGAGATTTTTAGTTGTTACACTGTTGTGCATTTAGATATAAGAAACACTCGTGGCCATTTTGATGAATTGTTCATTTTGTTAAATATGATAGAATATTAAAAAAAACGATATTATATCACTCAGGGAAATCTGGAAGAAAGGTGATGAAATGTCGTTATTTAATATTGAAGATTATGACGTGTTTTTGATTCTAGGGAATATAATAAATCTGATGGAATTATAACGTACTTCAGAAAACAAAAGTGTGAGTTCTTAAGAACACACATGAAATTAATGAATGCATTAATGTGTATGATACGAATTAAAACATTAATATTTTAGAAATTTACAGATCCCATGTTTATTCTGTTAAAGAATTCGTGAAGGAATTAAAATTTATTCTAAAATCCACAAATAAGAAAATAGTGTATTTATGGGTGATATTAATATTAATATTTTGCAAGATAATCCAAATGTGCAAATTAGATTATTGAAAAAGCATTATTGAAAATAATGTCAAAACCGTTGTCCCGTCAACCCTTTACTTTTACAAAACCGTTGCCATTAAAAATATTTAAATACTTTATATGAATTGGTTTCTATTAATATATTTATATATTAATAGAACTATACTTATATACTATATTATATATACTATACTTATACTTTATATATTATATAACTATTTATTTCCATTATAATCGTGTAACTAATGAGTCTGTGTCTTGACCATATCTTTATTAGAACAGAGCAGTACATTAAAGTCATGGAAACGGCAATATTGATAAAGGCATAACTGATCACTATCCTATTATATTAAAAGTAAAAAGGAACAATGTGTAAAGTCAAGTAAGGAAGATTACAGTAGAAATGAAATCTGCTATCAAGAACTAGAATCTGTAAATCTTAAATTATAGTACTGTGCAGAGGTTAGTGTGGATATTAATAATGTGTTTATGATCAGTTAGTTGATAAAATTAACTTTGAAAAAAAAAAGGTGCACCACGAGGGAACAAAACAGCTCTAAAAGAAACAAAAAAGTTATCGACTGTTCTTGGATCATTCGAGAATTGATTAAACTGTTTAAAATTAGAGATAAATCATATGCAAAACATAAGAAACACCGATATATTTTAGATTATAAAAATGACTATTGTGAATATAGAAAACTTTCAGTGAAGAAGGTTAGGGAATTAAAATATAAGTATTACGAAAAACAATTTATCCAATGTGAAGGTAACGCAAAAAAGGAATGGGATTATGGTAACAGAATGTCACATAGAACTACAGGAAATATCTGTTTGCCATCTACTTTGGATTTAACATCTTTAGACTCGAAATTCAAAGAACACTTTGTTAATATTAATGATAATTTAATACAAAATGCTGAAAATTCAGAATATATTTCACTTATGAAACACCATAAAAGTTCAATATACTTTGAATTAGCAAATGCTACTGAGATATAGAATATATATTTTGAGTGGAAAAAAAGCCATAGAGTATGATAATATTAGCTCACGAATTTTAAAAATTATTTTAAAACATTCTCTTAATTTTCGGATTGCTCTTATTAATACATCTTTTTCAGAAGGAACTTTTTTAATGGTTTAAAATACCAATTTACAAAATTGTACCAAATTATACCAATTTACAAAAAGAGCTAAATAAAATATGTGCAACTACAGAACAATTTCCGTTTTACTACTTTTTTTTCTAACTAGAGAAAATAATTTAAAAAAAAAAAGATTGTTGGATTTTTTAAATGTTATTCTTTTTTCAATAATGCTCAGTTTGGTTTCCGTTATTCTTTTTTGTACTGAAGATGCAATTTTAAAATTAAGAACAATGTTACTTAGTTGAATCGATAATTCTGAAAAAATAAGCGCAGTTTTCTTAGATTTTCTTGGAAAACTTTTTGCTCTGGCTATTATGGGAACGTTTTGAAAGTGGTTCAAATCTTACCTGGCTTTATAAAAACAGTTTGTTCAGATTGACAATTGTAAAGGGTAGAAAAAGTGTTGAAAAACAGGTAAAAAAGGAGTACCGCAATGATCTGTGGTAAGGCCTGTCCTCTTTCTAAACTTCTTCAATGATTTTTTTCTAATTAGAATTTCGTGGTTATGTAGTCTCTTATGCAGATGATACAACAATTTTCTATAAGAGCTCAAATATTGAAAATTTATATATAAATATGTGTTATGATATGAATGTAGCAAAAAAAGATTTGATAATAATTTGTTGTTATTAAATGAAGAAAAAATCAAATTTATATATTAAAACGGTTGTTGCATCTTAGCTTTGGAATTTGACGAACAAACTTAATGATTTATGTGTCAAATGAAAGCTTGTGACTCGGAGATTGACATAGAATGACAATATTGACCTCCTCTACTTTCTCCTCCCTTTAAAAAGGGGAAATACGAAAACGATTGTTCTAACAGCCGGAAGTAACAAGCTATGTGGCAATGAAAGTTTGTGAGATGGAGAATATTACAGGTTAAAAACTTTCCACCCCAATGTTTCTTCCTCGCTAAAAAAGGAGAAATATGAAAACGATTGTTCCGCTATATCTTCCGAACGCGAGGGACTAGAAGTTAGGGGTCAAATAAAATTTCATAAGGGGACCGTCGTAGACTGTTTCGAATTTTGCTCCCCACCATTATCGCCCCCCCCCCCCCCAAAAAAAAAGGGGTGGGAGAGCTTGCGGTGGTGGACCTTAGAGTTATATCTCGAATAAAGCTTGTGATGTCTCCAATATCGTGGGCTATCTCAAACACGACTCTAAAAACAGGGAGAGGAAAACTATGGTCGATGTTTATGAGTCATATACGAAATGCAATTTTTGGAGGGAGGTGTTTTAGTGAAAAAGAAAAAATATAAATAAATTGAATTTAAAAAAAAAATACCTATCTTCCTATATGCACTCTAAAACGTAGGATATAAACCTAAAGCACCTCGATGGAGCAATCAGTCACTGAATTCGTATTCGCTTCAAAGGAAGATGAATCGCCGATTGACTTACTCAACAAGATTGCCGCGCTCTCTCTTCTCTTGAAGTGAATACGAACTCAGTGACTGATTGCACCATCAAGATCCTTTAGGTTTATTTTCTGCTTTTTAGGACGCATATGGGAAGATGGGTATTTTTCAAATTTTTTAATTAATTAATTTTTTTTACGTTACTTTTCTTCGGATCATAGTAACATCATTATTACATAATGAATGATGTCACGGGTGCTTTCTTGTCCCTTTTCATCTCTTGCCAACAGATATCAGATGAATATTCAGATATGATAATATGGCTTGGCAAAAGATAACTGACACACTGTATTTCCACAATTCCTCATATACAAGAACAACAATAAGGAAAATCACTTCATCTTCAGTAAGTGTTCAGAATGTTGCTGTCAGGGCCGTCGCCAGGTTAGATCACGCCCTGAGGCGAACAATTAAATTTCGTCCCTGATGGATTATAAGACAAAAATAAAACAAAAATCTCCAATTGTTATTTTGTTTCTATTACAAGAGAAACATTAATGCAAAACAATTATATAATAATATTGCGATCAGTCCAAATGAAAATTGAATCCCCAAAATGATAAATATAACGCAAATTAAGCAAAACTGGTTAAGGAAAAGTAAAAGTGAATGGGTGGACCATCACAGGCGCCGTGAGGCAGGCTGCTTCTATGCTACACCCTGTTCGACGCTACTGGTTGCTGTTATGTAATATTTAATGTAATATGTACTGTGATGCCAGTTTATTAGTTACACGTGCCAAGTAGCGTGTTGCGCCTCCTTTGTCTTTCATAATAGCCTAATTTCTTCGGGGCATAAAACTCACAAGATCTTGGCTGCGTTGTGGAGGAACGTTGAACCATGCAGAAATTATTGTGTCTCGCAGTGGCAGCAAATTGGACAGAAACACAGTCTTGATGCGAACAGTCCTTACCACCTCATCCCAAAGATGCTCGTCAGGGTTTAGATCTGAGAAATATGCAGTCAATAAAATCTCATTGGCATATTCCTGGAACCATTCGGTGACAATACGTGCCTTGTGAACAGGTGCATTATTATGCTGAACATGTCCACCCGAGTGAGGATAAACTATAGCCATGAAGGGATGAACTTGGTCAGCAATGATGTTCAAGTATGCCATGGCAGTGAAATGTCTTTGATGAGTTTTTAATGTGTGCCAGGAAAACATTCTCCACACCATCATACCACCACCAACAAACAGTCTGTACTGTTGACACCAGACAAGATCGCTCCATGACCTTATGTTGCTTGCACCAAATTCTGATCCTTCCATCAGCATGATGCAAAATGAACCTTGATTCGTCCGACCAAATTACCTTTTACCAGTCTTCAATGATCCAGTATCGATGCTCATAGGCATACTGGAGAAGCGCTTTTGTGTTCTTCGCTGAGAACATCGGCATACGACGTGGTTGGCGGGTGTTTTGGTCCATTCGTGACAAGGTCCGATACATGGTGCATTCAGAAGAGACCTTCTGTACGCCATTATTTAATTCTGCTGTGATTTGTCTATTTCTAGCCCATCTGTTCGCTTGCACAATTCTCGCCAGTCTCCTGTGACTTCTCTGATTTACAAGGTATTTTCGTCCAAAGGATCGCCGATCACTGGTAATTTTTTGCGTTTCGCAACATTCTTGATAAACCCTTAAAAAGGTTATATGTGAAAAGCTGATGGGGGGAGGGGGGGGGGGGCGTTTGGGAGAGGCTAAAACCAGCACGCCTAGCACCAAATGTTGATGCCACGTTCACAGTCGCTCGTTTTGCCAATTCTGACGCTCAGTCCAACTCTCACTGATGCTCGAAAAGCTGATCTGCCTGATTTATAGCGCACACCGCTGCCACGTGACGTATTAAGCGTTGGAATGGACTATTTATGTGAGGAGGGGTGGTGTACCTATAAACCAGCATCTCAGTGTATTTATATAAAAAACTCTGATCGATATCCAGTATCGGATTACAGCACAGACGCTTTCTTGGGGCCTCGACAGTCATGGAGACCACATAGGAGTCAAAAACTCGATTTAAAAAAATTCTAAAAAAAAATATACAGTCAGCATAGTCTATTACTTATGTACACAGCTCGTATTTTTACTCAGGTTAATACCAAATATTATTTGATTTTTGCTAAATACACTATAAAGAAGAGAATTTTTTATTTATAATACTTTTTTAGTTCATTTTTCAGTATGTGAAAGCTTATATAATACATTAAGTTTTGCATTTCCATAATTAATTTTATGTAACATGCTGCTTATATTTTTTCCATTCGTAAATTGCAAAAGAGTTTTGTAGACTGAGACCCCCCCCCCCACCTTCCACTCCCGGATAGTTGGGTTCCAAACCTTTTTCACCTTCAGATACCCTATTTCGCCATTGTCGATGCACTTATAAACTGCACTCCGAACCAATTCAATTGAAGAAATTTAAGCATGAAATGATATCCTTTTTCCTTTCTCAAATCTTTGACCTTCATCATGTGACTTTCGCTCTGCAGGTGTTAGCTTCAGTCACTGCTTCGACGCGTGACGTCATGCTTCGTGTTGGTCTTATCAGTTCCAAGATGGAGTAAACATGTTGATTGCTCTTTTTGACCCTGATAGCTCGGCATTGAACAGGAAGCTAAACCTTACAGAATTAAACTGTTTCAATACGAATGGAATTTTCCTTTATAAATTTCTTCTACATCAGTCCCATAGCGAAATAGGCAACACCCCAAACCTTATTACTGAAATACTACGGCGGGAAAAAAGATTTGGAAGACGAGATTTAGAAAATGATATTTGATTCAAATGTTATTATTTTGTTTCATATAAATATACCTTACCAACAGTAAATAAAGAACATTGCACTTATTTCCCATTTTCCCTTCTATCGCCATTTAGTTTATTTTGCGTCCTCCTACGGAAAATAATTTCTGGCTAGGTGTCTGGTTATTAGCACAAAGGTCTATATCTGTTGGAGTGATCATGGGATCCTTCCACCATTGGCCAATAAGGAGCTTTTCTCATGGCTGGTCATAAGCTAAAATCGATCTCATCACATGCACTTTAAAGACGTTGTTTTTAATTGGAAGAAAATCTCAATGGATTTACATTAGGATGAAAGCACTCTCTGAACACATAAACAACAACAGGAGAATTGAAAATAGAATTTTATTTATTCTTTTCGCGTGTCATTTGTCAGTTTTCTCTAAATATGTTAAAATTGTTGCTGCATCATATTTTGCCAAATCACAAAGAGCTATGTGGCCCTTTTTTTGCACACTATGGGTTAAATAGCCAAGTCACAAGGACTCCAAGAGCTCCGAGTTGGATACGTAAAAGGGTCTCACTGGAGAGCTATTAGGAGGGATGTAAAGAGCCTCTTTAGAAAGCCATTCAGATTATTTAACATGTATTGATGCGACTTAAAGCCTCATCCAATGGAACGAAAGAAGAAAAAGTCTATATAGACAATATGAGAACTTGAAGCAGGGAAAGGTAGATGTGTACATGGTCATTATAAAAGAATACCCATGTTTTAAAGTGTTATACATAGTGCTCACAAACTCCTTTTCGAAGTCTATAAATTTATTATAACACAAACAACAAAAAGGAGATAAAATGATGCACTTTGTTGCTACTTATTATTGTGCAACTAAAGAAATGTTGCATGCATCGTCAGTGCACCTCAAATTGCGTCCCCTAAGTGAAATTATCTGAGAATAACACCCTTTTTAGGTGCTCGTTTCTTTATAAATCGAGTTCATTATGGAACAGGCGAACTAAAGCAGCGAGGTTTGTCATCAGACTGCAGACCTTGTATGATTTACACTTTATATATGTAACGATGCCATTGTTAATGTAACACTTGTGTACAGTTGATTGCAGTACGTACGAGAAATATATTTTATTTTACGGCTGTTCTGGAACATCGCCTTGAACGATATCATTGTTTTTTTTTCAGAAACACCTGAACCTCCGCTTTCAGACAAGTCATTTACATTTCCTATCTCTCGAAACCACTTTGAAATGACTTCTTTACCTGATTTTGAAGGGTGAATCCTTTCGATATTGACAACGGTAATTTAATTTTACAGTTATCACTAATCTGGACTCTGCAAACCAGATGACATAATCGTTCTTCTGTAGAGTCGCCATCTTCATTCCAGCTTCTCTTATTAACAACTGGATACTTTAATTGCGAACACTAGATGACACAAAAAATTATTTGCTACACAATTAGTTGCAGAATTGTATCTATAACAGTATTATTCTATCCCTTTTGGTTGTGTTGAAATATATTTTCGTAATTAGAATAGCCTGTATATTATTCAATAATTGAATAGCAAACGAAATTTTGTGTTTAAAGTGTCAACAGACTCTCTAAGTATCCCAGTTATAACGGCGCGGAGTTAGTATCACATGGTGATGCTAAATATCACATCATGTAATGTCTTAAATTCCAAATCGCTCAGTTTTTAAAGGTGGACCGATCTTGTACCCTCGAAAAGTCAGATTTGACACCATTGGATTTTTTTTTTTTTGAGGGGGGGGGGAGGGAAGGAGGGAGGAATATTTAAAACATTTATTATAATTAATTCATTATCTACAAAAATTAATGTAGATTAATTCATAATCTACATCATTTAAAGGAAAGAATCACTGCAGCTATTACAATTGTTACGCAAGACATGCTGAATCGAATATCGACGGATGTTGAATATCACGCCACCAGTGATACCTACATTGAAGTCTGTTGAACCCCAAACGAAGCTTGGAGTTTCTTGACATTTTGTGCATAAAATTACTTTGGTTACTTAATAAAAATATAACACTTTAAAATGTGGGTATTCTTTAAAATGATCCTGTATGACAAGTAGGTCTACTAGAATTAGAAAACTGGGTTAAGTCAGAGCAAATCAGAAATTGGCAATAAGAAGGCAACCTTCTATAGCCTGCTACATTATAAGCACATGCGACGCAAAAAGGTTAAGTTACCGGATGTGACGTTGAAGGTTGTTTCCTTTTTTTTTTAAACGAAAAGATTGTTTGCTTCTCTATATTGAGATGTAAAATTTTTTTCTTTTTGCAATTTGGAAGTTTTAAACTGTGTATATAAATTTTGACCTTTCTCATAACCAGTTTCATTCGGTCTATACCATAAAATAGACAATAACAATGTTTCATTTTACATTTCGAGCGTATTGTAATAAAAAGAAATAAATAATTAACCCTTCAAGCAGCTGCTTGACACATAGGTCTGACCGGAGCCTGTCAGTTTAATATGCCATAGTACAAGGGTCTGTGAAGATGGCCGGACATCAGCAGAAAGACAACCAAACATCCATGCCTTACCGGGGGTTCGAACTAGTGTTGAAACCCGGATTTTAAAATTTCCCCAAAAATCGAAAATCGAAAACAAAAAAACCCCTTTTTAAATTGATTTTTTATTTGGCTACAGTAATGTTGAATTTTTTATAAATGCTTTTCATAGAAATAGAGAGGGGGAAATAAAAAAAATAATAAAATGAACACATTAAGGTCATTCAAATAATGAACGAACACACATACGAAATTTTATTCCGTTCCAATTTTATAAACCCTATATAAATAGAGAGAGAGAGTGAGAGAATGAATGACTATGTGAACAAGCATCATTTTATGAAAAAGATTACAATAGTAATAGTTTTATATTTTAAATATTAATTATAAATAACTGTGGCTTTGAAAATTATAATGCAGTAATTAAAACATGATAAAGAAATTGCAACTTTGAATACATTACCTATTAAGTTGATTTGTGACAAACTGGCAACTTCTCTTCAGTATAACTTTTGCGTATCTGGCAACTCAGTCTTTAGTTTCATCATGTAAACTGTCGTATAGAGTCAGTCGACTAATGAAACATATTTCGGAGTGTTTAGAATCGACAAGAAATTCTAAAACTTGGACTTTTTTTAATTTAATAATCGAAATACCCTTATAAATTTGTGGAATATGTCGAATAGATCTAAAATATGGGATTATTTTGTGCGTAAGACAAAAGAAACAGTTGAATGCAAGAAATGCAACAAGACTTTAAAGTGTTGTGGAGGGTCAACGACAACTTTGAATTCGCACGTTAAAAATGTTCATCGTATTAGCATCAACGAAAATGATTCTTCTGCATTCAAGAAGCAAAAGATTTTGGGAGAATATATACAAAGAAAATCTATTGAAGAAGAAATTTCGAGACTTGCTAGTGCTGATGGATTAAGTTTTCATTGCATTGCTAATAGTAAATTTATTCAAGAGAGTTAACAGAAAACTAAATATGACAAGCCTCATCCAACATCCCATACTGGTGTAAGAAAGTTGTTGCTTGGTTTTTATGAGAAAAAGAAACAGGAGCTTATTGGCCTTTTCAAGGAACAAGTGAGTAAATGTATCCGTTTCTCATTGACTTTAGATGAGTACACTTCTTCACAAAATGTATGATACATAAATGTTCATAAGAGCATGGTCTCTTGCTAAATCAGCATTGGTCTCTTGGCATGATTAAAAAAATATCTAAACTCTCTAAACTATAGCAGAATTGTAGAGATAGTTAGAAAAAGATTAGAAGAGTTTAGGTTAGATCTTAATACCTATATTGTCGGATGTACGACTGATGGAGCAGCCGTAATGGTTAAATTTGGTAAGGAAATAACTTCAGTTCACCAATAGCGTAATGCGCATTGCTTTCATTTAGCAGTTTCAGATATTTTGTATTTCAAAGCTACAGAGTGTGTTAATGAAGAAGTAACTGATGTTGACATTGAAGATGATGATGAAGATTTAAATGAAGATGAGTATGATATTAATCAAGGCCTATATTTGGATCCCATGTTTGAGATAAATATTGAGACAAATGAGGCACCGCGATTTAGTGCAGATTATTTGAGTAATTAAAAAAGTCAGAAAAATCTGCCGAATGTTTCGCAAATCTCCTTTGAATAATGGTAGGCTTCAAGATTTCGTAAAGAAGGAATTCAATGGAGAAGAAAAGAGGCTTATCTTAGACTGCAAGACACGGTGGAATAGTCTCCTTTCTATGATTGAACGTTTTCTAAAGCTAAGGAACTGCATTCCTAAGGCTTGTCTTTGAGGAGGAATGGAATTTGTTAGATACCTCGCTGAAACTCTTCGTCCACTTGAATTTGTTTTGAAGGTTCTATGCTGTGAAGAAGCAACTTTACTTAAAGATGACATGCTTATGAAAATTTGTCTTAAGAAACTAGACAATAAGGAAAATCCTATTGCTGCCAATCTCAAAGAATGCCTCATCAAACGCTATTCATTAAGACGACAAAATAAAGTCATTCCACTGTTGATATTTAACGAATCCAGAGGATTTTAAAAATGAATCGTCTGATTTATTCCCTTTCTAATCCAGGCGATAAGTAAAGAAGTAAATTTTTACTTATCGCCTGGATTAGAAAATTTAATGCAGTAAAGAAAATCGCAGAGCATACATTTCTTGGCTTTTTCTAATGAATGGCAAGCCATCGAGGTAGGTGATAACGCAGAGTCAGAAGTGCAAGATGCAGAAACTAACGAATATGACGACTTATTGCACGAGTATTTGAGCGAAATGAATCAATTAGAAATGCTGCCTATGAAAGATTACAGAGATTGTAATGTGAACGATGAATTGAAGCCACATTAGAAAAAGAAGTAAAAATTTAGAGCTTTTACATAATGCGTTACTTACTGTTAAACCAACGAGTGTTGACTCAGAAAGAGGCTTTTCAGCTGCTTTCAAGCTTCGTTCAAGAAAGACAGATAATACCCATAATGCCCTTTGTTTCTTAAGATGCCATTTTCAAAATAGCGATAAAATCTAAATTTAATTTTATATCTTTTCTTACAAGTAGAGTCTATTTTTTGTTTTCTCTGTAAATTTTTTATTAAATTTTTTTTATTTCAATGTTGTTTTCCATAATACGGATAAATTTTAATTTTATTCTTTATAATTCTTTTACAAAAAAAAGCTTAATTTTTGCTTTTTAAGTATAGATTTTTTTATTTTTTTTTCAATTCTAAATTGTTTCAATGAATGGCTAAAATATGTCAATTATCAAACTTGTCATTTTTTTCTCATATGCATGTGTATGATGCAGCCTTTGCATTTTTTGGCCAAAAAATAGGCGATAAGCTATGCTTGTTAAGAGTTAAAGTCAGTACATTTCATTTTGGCTTTTAAAATTTACTATATTTTTTGGTTAAAACCGATTTTTAAAAAACAGATCGATTAAAAACCGGTTTATGAATTTTCGATTATTCTTCAACCCTAGTTCGAACCAAGATCCCTTTGATCAGTTGCCAAGTGCACTATTGCGTAATTTATCTCTATAATAAAAGAAGGTGTCTGTGTGTATCTGTCTGTGGCAGCCATAACTCTTCGGGAAATCATGGAAAACGCTTCACATTTTCAGAGAATGTCCGAGTTGAAGGACAATTTTCAGGTCGACAATCAAGGGTGGGGGGGGGGGGGGGCTAAGTACATTGGGAATTATAGAATGCCAAAATGTGTAGAAATTTGATAGTTTCCGACGAGGCCACGGGCTTTGAAAGCACTCGCTGAGTCAGCAATGACCTTTATAGAATATACAGATTAAAAGCGACCCTCAGGGAGTGCCTGGTGCCGTTCAGCTAGTATGTAAATAACAACATCGGCAATTTCTTCATGTTGAAATGTCGGGGGGGGGGGGGGGGAGGATGGCGAATACTCACAAAACTACCGTATTTTAACGTGTATAAGGAACCCCATGATTTTTCATGAAAGATATTTTTATTTTGAGATATAATCATTTATTTAAGAATACTATCCATGTATAAGAAACCCCCCTATTTTTGGGACCCAATTTTTGGCAAAAAGGGGTTCCTTATACACGTTAAAATACGGTAACTTTCAGTGCATTAAAAAACAGAATATGCAGATTAAAAGTGAGACACGAGCTGTTACAATTTGTATAGAAACGAAACCACGAGCCAAGTGAGAGCCTGATTTTTAAACCAATCACCGGGGTACACTGTGCAGGAAATTTAGATCATGTGATCAAGTATCGTGGAAGTCATAGGGCAGCAAAATCTGTCGAAACGGAAATAAAAATCTCGATAGTTTAGATAGAAACTAAGGTACGGGTTACGAGAGAGGGAGCTGGCGTCACCAACGACCCAAGCAAACACTGCGAAATTTTCTTCGTGTTGAATCTGCGCCAAAGTGTCGAGAGGGAGGGGGGGTAGTATTTACAAAATTTAGCTTTAGTGCAGTGAAAGTAAAAATATACAGATTAAAAGCGACCCCCAGGAAGTGCCGGGTGCCTTTCAGCCAGTATATAAATAACAATTTTATTGCTAACTTTTAACTATTATTGAGTGCTTACTCAGTTGACAAAGTTTTGGAGTATTTTGTATGTCTCTCTGGTAACTTTCAGAAATGCATAGCAAAAACACATGACACGTTTTGCTCCACTGGAAGGGAATATTACTTTTTTTTAGCACACTACAGTAATTGCAAAAAGTGTTTTATTAATGAAATACAGGACATTTCTTTTTTAATTTAGATTTATAAGTTACAGCTTTAATGAAACAATCGAAGGAAATTTTTCTTCTAATGTAAAATAAACCATAGATTGTATTCAGTTCCTGTTGAAAGCATAAATCACCTTAGGCTTAGTGCCCTTGATACACAGGGACGGGGGTGGCTCAGTCGGTAGCGCGCCAGGCTCGTAATCTGTAGTTCCCAGGTTCGAGTCCCAGCTGGGTCAGCGTTGAGATTTATCTCCGCAAAAATTCCCCGCCCACGGTCAGTAGGGGACACCGATGGGCTTGGAAAGGCCGCCGTCCGTCGGATGGGACGTTAAGCCGTGGCTCCGTGTGCGGGAGAGCCATACCCTGTGCACGTTAAAGAACACGCTGGATGGCCTTGACGGGAGGCTACCATCTGTCTCCCAACAGCTGTTCCAGTGGGTCCCCTCCCCAAACCTTCTCTGAGCCTTCGGGGTCCATGTGACCTGGCCATTTAGCCCATGGTGTGCAAAAAAGTGCCGCTCAGAGGTAAAACAATCCAATCCAACCCTTGATACACAAGTACCTCTCAAAGAAAACCAATTTTTATTTATCTATTTATTATTCTTTGGTTATAGTACTCGCAGAGCTTATCTGCAGGATATAGAATAATTACATATATAATTTGTTACAACAGTATGTTTATCCTTCTTTCATTTGACGTGACATTAATATTGTATGACATTCACATATGATGAATGTAATATTGACATTGAAATGTGACATTTACAATATTTAGCAAAGAAATTAGTGACATCGACAGTGAAATCAAATTTCTAATTCAAAAGCGAATTTCATGATAAATGAATAGGATATTTCACATTACAGTGTTTCTTGTTTGAAAAGACTATTTGAGCCACAGTAAACCTTTCTCTGATATATTCATCATCATCATCATCCTCAAGCAGCCATGGGCTACGGAAGTCCAACCAGACTGTGCAATTTAGTTCTCCAAGCAAGTCTATCCTGAGCTACAACTACTGCATCTGGCCACTATACACCAATTCTAACAAGGTCCTGTTTGACATTGTCTGCCCACCGCATCCTAGGTCTCCCCTTCTTTCTGAGGTCTTTAGGCACACTGTTCATAACTCTATTCGCCAATCTATAATTATTCATACGGGCAACATGGCCAAACCAACGGAGTCTCTCTCTGCACAATATGCTGCTTAAAGGAGGTTGCAAACTCCTTTGCCTAACCTCATCATTAGTTACAAAGTTGAACCACCTAATGCCCAAGATACTGCGTAAGCATCTGGAATCAAAAGCATCTAGTTTCCTGTTATCTCGTTTACAAAGTGTCCACGTTTCACTACCATAACTAACTCTAGAAAGAACCAAACTATTATACAGCCTAATTTTAGTCTTTAGGTGTATACGCCTATTTCTCCACACTCTCGATAGATTTTTAAAAGTCCCAGCAGCAATCCCTGTTCGTCTGTTAATCTCATGCCGCACATCACCATTATCTGTTACATAGCTCCCAAGATAATTAAACTGTGACACCTGCTCAAGACTGCAACCATTCAGATTAACTGAATCACAGCCTGCCTGACCAAGTTTCATCACTTTAGTTTTCTCTCTGTTTATAACCAAACCTACTCTACTACCAATCTCATCAACAGCTCGAATGAAAGAGTTCATCTCATCAACAACATTTGCCAAAAGGGCTAAATCATCAGCATAATCTAAATCAGAAATTTTCGTATCTCCAGCCGATTTAAGGCCAAAATCTTTCCCTTGAAGTGAATTTCGCATAACATAATCAATAACCAAACTAAAGAGAAAAGGAGACAAAATGCACCCTTGTCGAACACCAGAAGTAATGCTAAACCAATTGCTACAAGCCTTACCAACTCTCACACACGACTCAGTGTTATTATAGAGAGCTTTCATTATGTTAACTAACTTGTCTGGTATACCATATGATCTCACAATCAACCACAAATTATGACGATCAACAGAGTCCAAAGCCTTTTTGAAATCAACAAAGCTAGCAACCAAAGGTTTCTGAAACTCTAAACATTTCTCAAAAATCTGCCTAAGTGAAAATATCTGATCCACACATCCCCTACCACTTCTGAATCCACATTGCTCATCATGCAATTGACTGTCAACCAGATTCTTAATTCTATTAAGCACAATCATGGAAAGAACTTTACCTGGAACAGAGAGTAGGCTGATACCCCTATAGTTATCACAAGAACTGCGATCACCTTTTTTGAAAATAGGGAAAACAATAGCTCTGGTAAAATCCTTAGGAACCATGCCTTTATCATAAAAGATATTCAAAATTTCAGTCATCCAAGTGGTAACCGAAACATTCCCAGCTCTAAGCATTTCTGTAGTAATTTCATCTACCCCTGGGGATTTATGAAGTTTCAGTTTAGAGATAGCCAAACTAACTTCAGATTGTGTTATAGGGCCAACGTTAAAGCTGCCAATGCATCTATCATCATTACAAACAATGGGAGTAGAACCACATTGTTTAGAACATCACTGAAATGCTCAGCCCACCTAGCCATGAGAGAATCCTCACCTTCTATAACCTTACCTTGTTTATCCTTCAATCCCTGTATACCTGTCTGTTTTCTACCACACAAAACATTAACTATCTGGTACAGCTCTCTGCTGTTGTGCTGTCTAACTGCTTCCTCGGCTTTGTCAGCCAAACCATCAAGCCAAAGATTCTTATCAGCAGCTAACTAATCTTTTACAAGTTTATTAAGTTCTCTGTAATGCTTTCTATTAGTACTAGTAGGGTATTGATTAAGGACATTCCTGCAGTTCTTTCTTTCCGAAATAAGCTCAAGTGCCTTATCACTCAGATAATTCTGTCTCTTCTGCTCCTTTTTTCCTAAAAGAGTATTGTTAGTGTCCAAAAAAGCCTGTTTAAAATGATCCCATTCTTCCTCAACTTCAGTACTAAGCATACCATGACTGTCATAATGACTAAGTAACCTATCATGGTAAGCTTTGGCTATAACTGGGTCTTTCAGAGCTTCAGAATTAAAGATAAATTATTTAACTTTAGCACAACACTTTTTAAGTTTAAGTTGAAAAAACCCTGTTAACAAGGCAATGGTCAGATCCGATTTCAGCTCCCCTATGTGCCCTGGTATTTCTAACAGAACTAGACCATTTGCTGTTAATTAATATATAATCAATCATATTCCTATGCAGCCCATCAGGTGAAACCCATGTGTATTTATGTATGTCACGGTGTTTGTAATATGTGTTAGTTATTCTGAATAATTGAGTATACTTACCTGTAGGAGATGTTGCCCATTGCCATTGCAGCTACCAATACCAAAAGGGCCAATCACCCCTCCCCAAAGGTCAGAGTCAGTACCAACTTTGGCATTGAAGTCACCAAGAACAAGGGTAATATCTCCTTTCTTGACAGAATTCAAAATATCCTGAAGTTGTTCATAAAACCTATCCTTCTCATCCTCATCGGCATCCTCAGTGGGGGCATAACAGCAGATAACATTCAGGTCTTTAACGCTTGTCTGAAATTTTGCTGTAAGAAACCTTTCATTAATGCACTCATATCCTAGAAGAGCATCACTAGCGTGTCTGCTGAGAAGCAGACCCACGCCTTGGTGATGCTTATTGACGTCCCTCCCTGAAAAGAGAAATTTAAGATTATTTTTAAGAATCTGACCTTTATCTGTCCATCATCTGGTCTCTTGCAAGCCGAGAATATCTAAATTATAATGATGGAATTCCTGTGTGAGGACATCAAGAGAAAAAGCTCTGTGCAGAGTCCTCACATTCCAACTACCTATGGAGAGAAAATGGTTAGTAGGATGTTTAAAGAAACTATGTTTATTGAGAGAGGGAATGCCGACAATATCAAACAGCCCCCTAATCGCAGACATGGGGCAAAGACCCGTTCTCCCACCACTAAAGACTGAAGCCATCTACACTGGAAGACTTCCTCCAATGTAGAATTTGACGATGCCAATAGAAGCAAGGAGTTCAGGTGCCTGTGATGACCTCTGCTCAGGATTATCCACCAGCTGATAAACATATCCTGTGAATCTATTCACTTGGGGCTGTCAACCCACAAACAAACAGAAAACACAGCGGAAGATTTTCCCTCCACAGAAGCCCACCAGTGCAGCAAAATCAGGATCCATAATCAAGCTCAGAGCCATATATCTGTCCAGTCCAGTGGGTTTATATGGTCAGCACCAGGACCCTGTGTGGTTGACCACTCCTCCGCAGGGTAGAAAAAAAAAAAGAGCCATAGTTGTCCAGATCAGTAGGCCACACTAATCTGGCAGCCCTCCCCTTCCGTTCACTTCCACAAGAGAGTATCTCTTTTGAAAGGTACTAACGGTCTGCACCACGAGAAGGCGGGGTCGGACATTGGGTGCTAGGCCTGGCCGGTTCTATGCATCATCACAGGGGATTGGTGCATAGCTCTCCTTCCAGTGACTAACTAGCTACCATTTACAGACCTCTGATATATTACAATATGTTTTTTTGAATTTCAGTTATATGTAGTTGTTTTGTGTCTGAGTAGTTGGTTACAGTGAACGATTTTTCTTTGTTTCTTTTAATCTATTTATTTAGGATTTCTTTCAATTTCAATAAAGTGAAAGAGTATATGGAAAATATTTTTCTTGGTAAGAGGTTAAAAGTACGTGGTAGTTTGCAATTGCTTGTACATTTTCCACAGTTATCTCTAGTAGTTGGTAAATGAAAATAGCACAGGAAATAGTTTTTTGTTTGAGTCGTGTACTTTTTTCGTGCTGAATTTTTACTCTACGTTTATTGTCAAAGAAATTATTTAGTGTTAGATTGTATTTTAACAAATTTCGAAAGGATATCTTATTAATAAAATCTTTTAGCTATGGTTAGAAGTGTGCGGTAGTTGATATGCATTACGATTTTCGCAATTGAGGATTGAATTCCTTCAGTGAAATAATGTTTGTTGTGTTTGTAGTGCCATAAATTGTTAGTTTATGATCGATTCATAGATAGCTTTATAGGCTTTTAAACATGTTTCGGTTTTTAAAATATATCTTAATTTATGTAATTTCAAAGTGCAGAGTCTTAACTCCCGCAGGATATTTCGTATGCCAATTTCAGCGTCATATGATATCGAAATGTAGACCTAAGAATTTTATAGTTTCTACTTATTCTATTTCGGTGCAGCTACAGTCTGTATCGTTAAGAATATTTCTCCGTATAAGCAGTCGATTTCATGTGTTTTTACAGGTATATGATTACACTGGGCAACAAATTTTCATAAAACCATGCCTCTGAGATAAAAGTAGCCATTTCTTAAAGATTTCAAGGTGCTGAACACGAATATGACAATGAAAATTCGAAATTGGCTACGAGGACATAAAGCAGCCAGGTTTGTTATACAGAGACAACATGTTCTTAATCAATTTCTTGTAGTTGTCTGTCCTGACATTCCAAAGAAATTTAGTTGACACTAGACGAAACACGTTCCAAGCCTTTTTCTCGTCACCCTGAAGCAGGTTGTCGAACATCTGGTCTCTGAACAACTCGCGGATCTGAGGACCCACAAAAATTCTCTCTCTAATTATTGCTTCGCTGAGTCAAGGGAATTTTTCAGCCAAGTACTTGAAAGCTGATGCAGTCCATTTCATGGCTTTTACCAAGTTTTTCATCACACCGAGTTTGATGTGTAGGGACAGTAGCAGGATTTTGTGCACTTCTGCCAGTGCTGGGTGTTCCACATTCTTCTCTCCGACCTTCAGAGATTTCCTCTGAGGCCAGTTTCACTTCACGCAGTGCAAACGCTTTGCTCGGCTATCCCATTCACACAAAAAACATCAGTACTTCGTATATCCCAGCTGCAGACTCATGAACAGAACCACTATCTTCAAGTCACAACAGAGATGCCAGCCATACTTGCTGTATTGAAGACAGTTCAACAGCTGTTTTAGGTTGTCCTAGGTTTCATTTACGTAGATAGCATGCCCGACCGGAATGGATGGAAGTCTATTTCCATTTGCAGCAACACCGCATTGAGACTCAATTTCGATGAGTCTATGAATAGTCGCCATTCTTGAGGGTCATGTTTAATTCTGAGGGCATTCATCAGGCCATCTATGTCAGAGCAAAACACAAAGTCATCGTCTTTTCTGAAGTAAGGCGCAAACTGCTCATGACGAGTTCGAAATGAAGTCACTCAGATATTTCCTTGAGAAGATACCATTGTTTAAGTCTTGATCCATGTAACTCTGCTTTAGCCTTGGACAGCTCCAGATCGCGAACAAGATGGTTCATTTCTTCTTCGGTGAGCATTTGTGGCGCAGATGATGCACTGTGGCAGATGCATGGATCATCATTAGACACCAAAGGTGTCTAATACATACACCAAATACAGCATATACACCAAAGGTGTCTAATGATGATCCATACATCTACTTGCCTCCTTCCTCATCATTTGAATTGATGGAAAATTCTTTTGGAAGTTCGGGAATGGAAAGGCCTTCACTGTGCTGAACTGGTCGGAGAGCAGATTGTATATTCGGGTACGCTATTGCCCTCTTCTTTTTCCTTGTGATGCCATCAGAAACAGGTGGAACCATGGAGAAGTAGTAGTCATTTACGTGATTGCTTGGCTCTCTCGAAATCATAGGAACAGCAAACGGCATCTCCACTTTTTCGCCTTTCAGCCACTTCGGAAAATTTCTTGCACATATACTGCAGCACATGTGTGAGGCCCAGGCCTTGTTCTGGTCCGCGATCTAACATCCAAAATAAAACTTATATGCTGCTTTCACTATTGGAATGATGGCCCTTTTCTGGCTTGCAAATATCACTTCCCCACAAATGTAACAAAATGTATCTGCACTATTAACACAGTTACGAGGCATCACTACTGCTGGATTAAAACTGCAAGGATCACTTGTACTTATGACTCAGGGTTAAATGGGAGTTGCTCAAAAGATTTGCTCACCCTGTGAGATGTCGTAATGCCGTGATGTCATGACTCAACTACATTGCATCAGACAATGATGCAATACCTGCGGGGGTTGTGAGTATGGTGGGCTGATACAATACAATGCATTATGTTGCCATCTGGAGTTTAGAATACAGCGTTGCAAAATGGTTACCTATGTACTCAATGCAGTCTACACACCAACAGAAAATTAAAATGTTCGCTAATATTCTAATTATGCGCAGAGCACCATAAACAATACTGACATATATAAAAATACTAAATCATTCAATACACTCTCATATACTATTACTCTGACAATATTTTTTTCTCTAACTCGACTTTTCAACCAATAATTCTCAAAACCTGAGTATCTCTTAAATCTCTTAATATTTCAAAAATACAATCTTAATATTTCAAACTACAATTTTAATATCTCATTATCTTCACAACAAAATCTACTAGATGGCTACCTAACTTAGAATTCAAAATTCTCAACCCTAATTATACACATAAAAATCACTAAACTCTAACACTGCCAATTATCCACGATACTCTTTTTCTTTTCATATATATAACAAAATTATGACACTTTAAATATATACAAACAAAATGTATATATTTAAAGTGAAGAATGATGTAAGTGTAGTAAGAAATGTAAGAATAAGACGAGAATGTTTTAATGCTGTAAATAAATATTCTTTTTTATATTTGTTAGAAAGCCATATCTGCCTTTAGTTACTCATATATATAATAATATTATGACACTTTAATAGTGTAACGAATTGAGAAAGCTGATTGACCAGGTGGGATCCAAACCCTGCATCTGACTAACAAATTACTGCACATATCCAAATTTTTAATTCTACTGCTCTCGTACCTTGAAGTCAAACCAACTCTTTTCACCACAAATTAATTACTACGTTAAAATAAATTTCAATATTCTTTTTCACAAGCCAATTGAAATGTGATGAATCTACATACATTTGCAATAAACAATCATGACATCATTTCCATTAGGCCAAAACCAGCCAAATGCCGTGACTTTACTCACATAAAAAAATACAAATTCTTTTAAACACATTTCAACTCCAGGTTTGTTTTAACAAAATAAATATCCTGGTCACGTTACCAATATTTTACTGGGGGGGGGGGGGGGGGGGTTAAAAATAAGAATGCTACATTATATTCATCATCTATTAATGAATTCTCCCCCCCCCCACAAAACGGTATTTGTTCTTTCCGTGATCTTATAATTAATTTTAAATTTTATCTCATATCTTAAAGCCATAAATCTGTCGTTCCCACATTAAAACATATGGAATAATTAGTGGCCCATTAGGCTACTGAGGAACAGAGTCATCCTCCCACACAAAACGAGTGACTAAAGGCAGGTATGGCTTTCTAACAAATATAAGAAAGAACATTTATTTATGACATTAAAACATTCTCGTCTTATTCTTACTACACTTACATCATTCTGTAGTCTGGTGACATGCAAATGCTGAGCTGGCTACATAATACTCTGACCGAGGGTCAGGATTCAATTGCTTACATCAAGAGCCAATTTTCTACTACTGTCTCGTTCCAGTCTCTGGAGCCAAGTGATGAAAAATATCTCTTTCTCTCTTGGATACACAATATCATAAAAAGACATCCCGAGCATCTGATTGGCTCTCTCAACTCTCTGCTAAGGGGGTAGGGGGGGTGGTAGGGTGCTGGATGAAAAATAGAGTTTTCTATTTAGTGTCCTTGGCCTGCAATCACGTGACTTTCCTCCACGGGGACCGTTGTGCTGTGACCCAGTGGAAGTTCTTCTGGGCATCTGAGTTGTCAAGCATAGTTGGAGACATGGCACCAGGCTCCACTCTCTCAATGGCTTTTCCGTGGTGGAGTGGGCACCTCCCTTTGTAGTGCTAGTCCGGATTAAGCTGGCTGGCGGCAGGTATGTGGTTCAAGCTCTGCTGAAGTGGCACCTCAAATGGTCCTGTCTGCCTGAGATGTGGATTTAGCTGTCTTGTCTTTTAAGATAATTCCAGCATGGTGCCACTCGGACAGAAAGGAAGCTGGAGCTCGAAACCTTATGACTTCACTCAGAACACAATCAAACGAGAAAGTTTCCTCTGGTGCAGAATATCTTCACCATATGCAGCATCTAAATTGTGTGCATCTTCTGTTTTCTTCAAAAAATCAGTAATGCTAATTGCTCGGCTAAGTTTAAGCCTTTCTTTATGCTTTTTTAATGTAAAATGTGGAACTTAAGAATTTTCATCTTTGCTATCATCCTCTGAATTGATTTGGTTTACCTACGATACCATTTTCACACAATCCGCCTCGACAGCCTCTTTTTCTACTAGTAATTCTTGAACATCTTCTGTACTCACATATCAAAACTTTCTCCTCCTACCGACTTAGCAAGTTCTACTATCACAGCGATTCGGCTTTCTGCCCGTTAGACCATGTTCCTGAATGAACTGCCTCTGGCCATACATTTTTCCAACACACATCTCATGTTGACGTTTTAACATCTTTCAGCAATAAAGCTATGATTCTGATACAACCCACAATTGAAAAATGTTTTCAATGTGGAATTCATCATTTCAATAAATTTGGAATAAATTTTTTTTGAAAATCCATTGCAACGATTTTCTGATGTAATGAGTTTTATAGGCAGATATAATGCCCTGATCTAATGACTGAATTAAAGTTTTATTAGGTGATAGGAACATTACTTCGTTTGGATGACAAATCTTTTGGATGGCCTGGCGCATTATCCAATAGTAATAAAACTTTGAAATCTAGATTTTTTCCTCTTCAAATAGTTTTCCACAATCGGCACAAAACAGTTTAGAACCCATTCTTTAAATAAATCGGCAGTTACCCAAGGGTTTTAATTTGCTTTCCAATATACTGGTAACGCGTTTTTATTTACACCTTTCATTGCACGAGGATTAGAGGATCTATAACGTAGCATAGGTTTTATCATGCAACTCCTGAATGCGTTACTGGAAAGACCTTTCTCATCGACATTGAAAACTTGATGTGGTGTGTATCCGTACTTTTCAATAACTTTTTTAAATTCCTCTGGATACCTTTTGGCAGCTTTATTATCAGCTGATGCACTTTCCCCTTGAATTCTTATGTAATGAAAATCGGTTTCTAAATCACTCAAACGAATCTTTAGTGGCTTTTGGGTTGTTATTTTACCTCTGAGCGGCACTTTTTTGCACACCATGGGCTAAATGGCCAGGTCATACGGACCCTGAGGGCTCAGAGAAAGTTGGAGGAGGGGACCCACTTGAACAGCTGTTGGGAGACAGATGGTAGCCTCCCGTCAAGGCCATCCAGTGTGTTCTTTAACGTGCACAGGGTATGGCTCTCCCGCACACAGGGCAACGGCTTAACGTCCCATCCGACAGACGACGGCCTTTCCAAGCCCATCAGTGTCTTCTACTGACCGTGGGAGGGGCGGGGAATTTTGCGGAGATAAATCTCAATGCTGATCCAGCTGGGACTCGAACCTGGGAACTACAGATTGCAAGCCTGGCACGCTACCGACTGAGCCACCCCTGCCCCATCTTTAGTGGAAACAAACTTCGGATTAATAGAAGATTATCCATTTTTCTTTTAAATGGTTATAAATTTTTAGTGCCTTTTGTTTAATTACATTGCCGTCTAGTTTTTTACTGCTATCGTCAATCCAAATACCGAATGCTTTTTCCATTTTCTCAATTATTGGCGCTCAGGGGCAAGCTGTCATATTTTCGGAAATCGAAGATCCCGGAGCAACACCAGTTCTAATTTTATGTTAATTTTTCTTATGGTCCGGTTTGTTGTTTCATTTAAATTTAAACTTTTTGCAACATATACCTTTTCTGACGATCCAAAAATTTTGGTCTTTGATTTTGAAAAGACACGAAGTGTCTTTTCAGCGGTGCTTTTGTACTTTCATTACACATAATTTAGGGCTGGAATTTAATTTACAATAAAGAATTCATTCCAATACGGTTCTTAAGAACAAAGTTTAACAATACACCCGGATAAATTTATGAACTATCAAGTAGAAACCAAAATAAATCTTACAAAAATATTTTTTAAACTTTCTCTTTGGCTTTTGAAAAAGGTTTTTTCAATAACTCTTAGTCTTAGAGATGGCAAGCTTCGCTGCAGCATTTGACACATCCAAGTCCTCAATGCGAATTGTTTCTTTGCTCTTCACATAACCTCAAATCTAAACCTCATTTTCCGAAAATGCTTTCACACTCTAACCTTTCCTAACTTTTAAAGTGGTACGAAATTAACAACCGGACAAGCTTGCAATTGATATATTTACAAAAGCAGCCCAAGGGTGAAGATGGGATTTGTAACAGCACGCTTCGAAGTCACATTTTTTAATGGTATCAAACCCAGTACAAATGCTCAAAAATACCGCGTTGTGCGAGGTTTGTCGCAATTCTCTAACCGTATTAGAGCGAAACCGTGTTGTAGTAGTTCCGTGTTATACGGGGGTTGCCTGTACTGCCTTCGCACTCTACATGGATTAATCTCGCTTCTGCAATATTGAAAAACACTCACGTCTGCATAAATCACATATGGATGTTTCAAACTGTTTTTATTGCATGAAATTTCATACTATTTGTTTCGTGAATCTTGATAGTTTGAAAAGTGTTTGATTTGCATTTATCTACGTGATTCTTTAATAAATCGTCGCGGGTAAAAGTGTGAGGACAGTATGGGCAATGAAAGGATTTACTACCATGTCTTAATTGTGGTTGATTGTGAGATCACATGATATACCAGACAAGTTAGTTAACATAATGAAAGCTCTCTATAATAACACGGAGTCGTGTATGAGAGTTGGTAAGTCTTGTAGCAATTGGTTTAGCATTACTTCTGGTGTTCGACAAGGGTGCATTTTGTCTCCTTTTCTCTTTAGTTCGGTTATTGATTATGCTGCAACCCTGCTATAATTTTTCATCTAATAATAGTGGGAATTGATCCTGTCTTTTATGAGTAAAAGTTTTATGGGTTCTTTAACCGATTGCCTGAAACATATAACGTTTCAAAACTTTTTTAATAAAAACAAAAGCATATATAGAAATATTATTTAAAACCTCGAACTTCGGGATTTGATTGAGAATTACTGGATAGGTTATTGATGATGTGTCTAAGACGTTTTCGAATTTTTTATATTTTTCAACACTTTGTGGATTGTCGTTAGCAGGATATAATAATGTTGACCACAAGAAACATTTGTTCTCAAAATTTTGAACATTCATTACTCCTTTTGGAAATTTAAAATGTTTTGGAAAATCTATGCTGATCTAAGGGACCTGGGTTCGAGCCCCGAGTAAGGCATGGATGTAAGTGTCGTTTTTCTGCTGAGGTCCTGCCATCCTCTCAGATCTACTGTGGCATATAAACTGACAGGCTCCTGTCAGACCTCTGTGGCAAGCAGCTGCTTGAGGGGTACTTATTATTTTATGAAAGATGATGCTCCAACTGCATCATACTTGATTTCTGCATTATATTTGAATTTCCACTGAAATTACTTTTTTAAACTCCCATCTAGCTCCCTTTCATATAAAGCTTTCAAAGTTATTATCAATTTTCTCATAAGCATTTTTTAGTAATTCATTGATATTGGTATGTCGAAAAACGTTCATATATTTCCTCCTGTGTTCTGAGATTCGTTTTTAAATTTTATTTGAAATATGAACCTAACTTATAGAGGTTGACTGAGTTTCTTGTCGAATATATGTTTCCATTTAATGCTACTTTTTTCTAGAACACTTTTTATGTCTTCTCTTAAATTTATGTTATAAATTTTATATGTGCGAAAAAGTTTTCATGAAAGCACTATTTTTCCATCATTATACTGATTTAGATGATGATCATAATTGTCTTTTCTATTAAAATTGGAATCACAAAATTCACATTTTTCAAATATGCAAGTATAGCAGGCAGTTTTCTCGTGACGATTCATTTTAGATTTCAAAATCACAATTAGGACATTTGAGAGTTCCGCCCATCTTCGAGTTCGTAGTTGTACCTTCTTTTAGTTGTCAAAAATTCATTACTCTCTCGAATTTATAGGCTGCAAGTTTTCAACTTTTATTGTAATTTTGTCACAAATATTTTAAAGTTCTCCGTGAACTTTTTTTCTGGTCAAAATAAGCTGTTAACATAGACATTTGTGAAACTCATATTGAATAGCAATTTCTAGAGTCTGTAAATGGTAGCTAGGCATAAACTGGAAGGAGAGCTGTGTACCAATCTCCAGTGATGATGCACAGAACGGCCAGGTCTAGCACCTAATGTCCGACCCCGCCTTCTCGTGGTGCAGGTCGTTAGTACCTTTCAAAAGAGATATTCTCTTTTGGAAGGGAACGGAAGGGGAGGGCTGCCATTTCAGTATGGCCTACTGATCTGGTCGTTTATGGCCACTATTTTTTTACTTTTTCAACCCTGCTGAGGAGTGGTCAACTTTACAGGGTCCTGACCATTTATACCTACTAGACTGGACTTGTTTATGGATTCGAGCTTGATTATGGATCCAGGACTTGCTGCACTGGTGGGTCTCTGTTGAGGGAGAATCTGCCGCTGTGTTTTCTGTTTGCTTCTGGGTTGCCAGCCCTAAGTGAACAGAGACATGGGATACCTTATATCAGCTGGTGGATAATCCTAATCAGAGGCCACCGCAGATACCTGAACCTTACTTAGCTAGTTGGGCATCGCCAAGCCTAAACTGGAGTAATGTGTCTCAGGCAGGCCATATGGCTCATGAAAAAGTCCACTTGAAAAGGTGGTGCCTGAAGTTCCTACCAGCATCGGTGACTTCAGCCTTTAGCGGAGGATAAACAGGTCTTTGCTCCATGCCTGCGATCAGGGGACTGTTTGATATTGTTGGCCCTACCAATCTCAATAAACCTAGTTTCTTTAAAAATTCTACTAATCAATTTCTCTCTGCAGGAGTGTGGATTGTGAAGACATTACATAGAGATTACTCTCTTGATGTCCTCACGCAGGAATTCCAGAGCTATAACCTAGATATTCTAGGCTTGCAAGAGACCAGATGGACAGGTAAAGGTGAGAAATTTAAAAATAACTTTAAATTTCTCTTTACAGGGTGGGAGGATGTAAAGCATCACCAAGGCGTGGGTCTACTGCTCAGCAGACATGCTAGTGATGCTCTTCTAGGATATGAGTGCATTAATGAAAGGTTTCTTACAGCAAAATTTCAGACAAGCATTAAAGACTTGAATATTATCTGCTGTTATGGCCCCCACTGAAGATGCTGATGAGGATGAGGATAGGTTTTACGGACAACTTCAGGATATTTCGAATTCTGTCAAGAAAGGAGATATTACCCTTGTTCTAGGTGACTTCAATGCCAAAGTTGGTACTGACTCTAACCTTTGGGTAGGGATGATAGGCCCTTTTCGTATTGCTAGCTGGAATGAAAATGGACGTCTCCTACAGGTAAGTAAACTCAATGGTTTAAGAATAACTAACACATATTACAAACACCGTGACATACATAAATACACATGGGTTTCACCTGATGGGTTGCATAAGAATATGATTGATTACATATTAATTAACAGCAAATGGGCTAATTCTGTTAGGAATACCAGGGTATATAGGGGAGCTGGAATTGGATCTGACCATTACCTTGTTAAAAGTATCTTGCAACTTAAAGTGTTGTGCTAAAGTTAAAAAATTTACCTTTAATACTGAAGCTCTGAAAGACCCTGTTATAGCTAAAGCTTACCATGATAGGTTACTTAGTCATTATGGTAGTCATGGTTTGCTTACTACTGAAGTTGAGGAAGAATGGGATCATTTTAAACAGGCTTTTTTGGACACTAACAGTACTCTTTTAGGAAAAAAGGAGCAGAAGAGCCAGAATTATCTGAGTGATAAGGCACTTGAGCTTATTTTGGAAAGAAAGAACTGCAGGAACGTGCTTAATCAATACCCTACTAGTCCTAATAGAAAGCATTACAGAGTACTTAATAAACGTGTAAAAGATCAGTTAGCTGCTGATAAGAATCTTTGGCTTGATGGTTTGGCTGACAAAGCCGAGGAAGCAGTTAAACAGCACAACAGCAGAGAGCTGTATCAGATAGTTAATGTTTTGTGTGGTAGAAAACGGACAGGCATACAAGGATTGAAGGATAAACAAGGTAAGGTTACAGAAGGTGAGGATTCTGTCATGGCTAGGTGGGCTGAGCATTTCAGTGATGTTCTAAACAATGTGGTTAGTTCTACTCCCATTGTTTGCAATGATGATAGATGCATTGGTGGCTTTAATGTTGGTCCTATAACACAGTCTGAAGTTATTTTGGCTATTTCTTAGACTTTATAAATTCCCAGGGGTAGATGAAATTACTAATGAAATGCTTAGAGCTGGGAATGATTCGGTTACCACTTGGATGACTGAAATTTTGAATATCTTTTATGATAAAGGCATGGTTCCTAAGGATTTTACCAGAGTTATTGTTATCCCTATTTTCAAAAAAGGTGATTGCAGTTCTTGTGATAACTATAGGGGTATCAGCCTACTCTCTGTTCCAGGGAAAGTTCTTTGCATGATTGTGCTTAACAGAATTAAGAATCTGGTTTACAGTCAATTCCATGATGAGCAATGTGGATTCAGAAGTGGTAGGGGATGTGTGGATCAGATACTTTTACTCAGGCAGATTCTTGAGAAATGTTTAGAGTTTCAGAAACCTTTGGTTGCTAGCTTTGTTGATTTCAAAAAGGCTTTCGACTCTGTCGATCGTCATAATTTGTGGATGATTGTGAAATCATATAGTATACCAGACAATTTAGTTAACATAATGAAAGCTCTCTATAATAACACTGAGTCGTGTGTTCTCACACAAGGTTGGTAAGTTGGTTGTAGCAATTGGTTTAGCATTACTTCTGGTGTTCGAGAAGGGTGCATTTTGTCTCCTTTTCTCTTTAGTTTGGTTATTGATTATGTTATGCGAAATTCACTTCAAGGGAAAGATTTTGGCCTTAAATGGGCTGGAGATACAAAAATTTCTGATTTAGATTATGCTGATGATTTAGCCCTTTTGGCAAATGATGTTGATGAGATGAACTCTTTCATTAGAGCTCTTGATGAAACTGGTAGTAGAGTAGGTTTGATTATAAACAGAAAGAAAACTAAAATGATGAAAATTGGTCAGGCAGGCTGTGATTCAGTTAATATGAATGGTTGCAGTCTTGAGCAGGTGTCGCAGTTTAATTATCTTGGGAGTTATGTAGCAACTGCTGGTGATCTGTGACACGAGATTAACAGACGATTAGGGATTGCTGCCGGGACTTTTAAGAATCAATGGAGAATGTGGAGAAATAGGCGTATACACCTAAAGACTAAAATTAGACTGTAAAATAGTTTGGTTCTCTCTACGGTTAGTTATGGTAGTGAAACTTGGACACTGTGTAAACAAGTAACAGGAAACTAGATGCTTACGCAGTATCTTGGGAATTAGGTTCAATTTTGCAACTAATGATAAGGTTAGGCAAAGGAGTCTGCAAGCTTCTTTAAGCAGCATATTGTGCAGAGACTCCGCTGGTTTGGCCATGTTGCCTGCATGGATAATTATAGATTGGCGAATAGGGTTATGAACAGTGTGCCTAGAAGCCTCCCAGAAGGAGACCTTGGATGCTGTGGGCAGACAATATCAAACACGACCTTATTAGAATTGGTGTGCAGTGGCCGGATGCAGCAGATGTAGTTCAGAACAGATATGCTTGGAGAATTAAACTGCACGGTCTGGTTGGACCTCCTTAGCCCATGGCTGCTTGAGGATGATGATGATGATGAATTTCTAAAGAACAACGATAATGCTTAAAAAATTTTTTTATATAAGAACGGATTGTACAGTACTATTTAGAGAGTGTCAGATTTTAATTCTTTATAAAGAGAGCATTTTTTTTTTCAAATTTTTGTTGTAAATTTTGTCAGAATAAGCTGTTAAAATAGACCTGAATTAAACACAAAAGTAGTGGAAATTTCTATGGAATACCGATGTTATTGAACAAAACTTTATGTTCTGTTTTATAAATAACATCATTTTGCAGGAAAATATCCGAAATTTTGACAATTTTATTTACTATTTCCGTACTAATCTTTCCAGCTTGTTTACTAGCTAAGTAAGCGATCTGAAAAAAAAAAAATTAAAACTAACCTACTGTACAAAAATATCCCTCTTTTAGTATAAAATATAGTATCGACTTAGCCGATCAAAAGTTCATTGAAATAGCAAGACCACATTATCAGCAATTGTGTTTTGTTACTCTAGAATTTGACAAAAAATTTGAAAAAGGCAGCAAGATTAATGTTGCACTTGCTAGCCACTATCCAGATCACAAAGAAAGAAAAGATTGGAAAGTGGTAATTTTTCGCATATCTTGTCGAAACTCTTGTATAGTTCTGAACCAGACAGACTACTAACTTTCAATTACTGTCAGTATCATTGTAATCACCTTTAAATATTTTCTAAGGGCTTCAATGTGATTTTTCGATTGATATTTCTGAATGGTTATACCAGAGTATTTTCCTTCAGTCGTTTTGTTACCGCCCAGTTTTTGAAGTTTGCCAATTGTTTGATAGATCATTTCTCTCAGCTCAGGCTTGGGATTGTTGGGCCTGTAAGATTTTACTGGGAAGTTTAGTTTATATTGGTTTAGTATTTCATCCTGCGAGTAAGAATCTGGATTATAAATAAATGATTTTTCGGGCATCTCTGCTTACTCTTCTGGTTCTTAGATTTCACCGCACTTTTTTTTCCAGTCGTTTTTCTGATTTGTTAACTGCTTTACAATTGGTTTATGAAATTCTTGGAGCTTTTCCTTAACCTGTTCCTCACCCAAAACATTGCCTTCAATTTTCGATTTTGTAGTAGCTTTCGATTCCAATATTTCATCTATAATATTATGTAATTGCTTACTATCTTTCGTCTTTATTCATTTACAATAAAAACATATACCCAGTGATGAAAGTCTGAAACAAGACCTTTCTTTGTGATCTGGAGGTGGCTACTATTCCTGCTGTTGTGGTCTTGCTAATTAAATGAATTTTTGATCATAATAAGTTGATACTATAGTTTATACTAAAAAAGGGATTTGTTGTACAGCAGATTAGTTTGCTTAAATATTCATTAGAGATGGTAATTATCTTTGAAAGTAGGTGGCGTTAATAGGTCGAATTTTGTGTTTATCTGTGTAATTGGATGCGATTGCAATCTGTCTTCTTTCACGTATTTATTATCATATGTAAGGCAAAATACAGTATTTTTTTTTTTGGCAACCTACAGTTTTGTAGCAGCATCATTGTAATAAATTGGGGTGCCAACATTCATAATTCATTATCCTTTTGCATCGCCATTTAAAATGCTTCCACCCGATACAAAAAGTCCATTTCCATTTCTCAATAATGCATTGAATGGGTTAGGATCTAACTTTGTCAAGCCAACATAACTTTTTAATGTAGCATTTCTGTTGTGCCTTGGCTCCCCCGAGGTTTTATATTCTCTTATTATTTGAATTAAACTGCTCGCCAGTTAATGCGACTTTTTGCCAATATCTGTTAGTTACAACAGAAGAATCAGATTCGAGATCTTATAAACTTTGTATATAAAAAGCGATGTAGATGTTTTTTCTGAGATCCTGCAATGTTTGATTAATTTGAGTTTGAACAGTAGCATTGCTCCTAACACACTCAAAACTTCAATTGTGCGTCCTATATTTAAAAAGGGGATCAAGATATATATATATAGTAATTATAGACCGATCGTGATTTTTATCAGTTATTAAAAAAGTTTAAAAAAATAAATACACTAATATGTTAATAATTTTTTAGATAAATGCAAAATAATTACGGATGGGCAATACGGGTTTAGGAAGAACAGAGGAACAATTGATTTATTAGAGAATTTCTCACAATACATTAGTACAGCACTCAAATCTGGGAAAAAGGTTTGCGCTATATTTATGGATTTGAATAAAGCATTTGACACCGTTAACCATGACATATTGTTAAAAAAGTTATCATTGGTGGGAATTCGAGGTTCACTGAATACATGCTTTAAAAATTACTTGTCTGATAGGGCTATCATCACTAGGTTTGAAAATTGTGAGAAGAGAAAATTTTAAAATCAGGTGTACCACAGGGTTCAGTTTTGGACCACTCTTATTCGAAATTTATATAAATGATTTAGCAGAAGTAAATTTTCGGGGGGGGGGGATTTCTTTAGGTTTGCTGACACCATTCTGCTAAATGCAGGTAGTAGTAGTTAGTTGTGCACAAAAGGCTATAATATAGCATACTCTTGGTTTCAGAATACAAGCTGTTCTTAAATGAATCAAAAACGAAATATATGATCATTCAGAGTAGGCAAAAGTGAAATAACTTATGCATGACAACACATAACTATACTATCAATATAAATAAAATATTAACCAAAATCCATGTCCCTGCCTAATTGTGGAAGAGGGTAAAAAAATTCAATATTTGAGGATATTGACCAAGATTTTAAATGGAAATCGCACATAAAATATACTTGTGATAAACTAAGGTATGAATCTTACAAAGTATTAAGTTGGGTTGGGTTGTTTTATCTGTGAATGGCACTTTTTTTGCACACAATGGGCTAAATGGCCAGGTCACAAGGGGCCTGAGAAGGTTGGGGGAGGGGACCCACTTAACAGCTGTTAAGAGACAGGCCATCCAGTGTGTTCTTTAACGTGCACAGAGTATGGTTCCCACACACAGGGTCACAGCTTGTCCCATCTGATGGACAATGGCCTTTCCAAGCCCATCAGTATCCCTTACTGACCGTGGGCAGGGTGGAGAGTTTTGCAGAGACAAATCTCAATAACTTGTCCAGCTGGAACTCAAACCTGGGAACTGCAGATTACAAGCCTGGCACGCTACAGACTGAACCATCTCCACTCCTACAAAATAATGAAGTTGAATACTATTATTACATTGGATGTCATTGCAATGATATATAAAGCTCTCTGTAAATCAATCATTAGGTATGATTCACTATGTATATATAGATGCACATATAAATCTGTTTTAAATAAAATTAAAGGAATACAAAAAAGTACTCCAAATAATATTGTTAAATTCAATAAACATGGAATTAATGAAAACCAACTTTGCAATAGTTTTCATTATCTGAACATTTTACCAGTTCACTTGTTATATAATTATGCAACTACCATTAGAAATTATTATAAAAACGAACAGGAGAAATTTTTGAGTGTGATCAATACAAGGCGAAAGTGTGAAAATTATTTTGTCGAACCAGTTTTTCACAATAATTATGGCGAGACCTAATATCTTATCAAATGCCCAAAGTTTTTAATTTTCTACTGAGAGCAAGGAGTATAGAACAGGAGGCGCCCTTTGAACGAATTCGTGAAGCATTTGTGCAAGGTCGACGGCCATTTGTTTGTGCCCGTCACCAGAGCCTCGCCAACGAGTTTCTATGGAATTTGTGCATTACGGAAATTAGATTTTCTAAGAATAGTTAATCGTGTGTCTAACAAATCCATCTGCAGATCGTCCAGAAAGATACAAGGAATATCGTGCAATACGTGAATAAACGTATAATCTGTTTCATCTATTTAAAATAATCCAAAATTTATACAAGGCATAACTGTGAAATCAGTTTCGGAAATTTAAAGGTGATTTTCAGTGTTGCTAAATTTAATTTTAACACTGTGAAAAATAAAGAATCATGTAGTTACATTTGTTCGCATTTCATTTAACATGCTGTTTCATTAAACGAAGTTTAGATAATTCTAAGTATGAATTATCGATATCCTTGTCGCCGTAAGAAATTCAGCCCGCCAAGCGGCATGGTAAGATCGGGTTTCGGACGGTGTTTGGCCGTAGTAGTCTGTGATTCGTGGGCGGCGCCGCGAAGCAATGGGTACCTACCGCAAGAAATCGCCAGAAATCAAAGACTGAATCGCACAAGATTGCGTCAAACAGTTATAAAAGTATACACGTTTTTTCCAATAAATTTTTTTTGCAGTTATGACGAGAATTTGTAAGAGTAATATTAGAATTTTAGATCATACTCAAATATAAATAGCCTATTTTATTTTTACAATTAAAAGCATACAAGTCGGCACAGGGAGGCCGTTTTCGGCTCCTGTGATCGTTATTCGCTTTCACCGGCAGTAGAAGCCTGCAGCATTCGGCACGCGCAGCGAGAGTTGCAGCAGCATAACTAAAGGTTACAGGATATTTCATATCTGGCCAAGTAATAAGCATAGATTCCTTCTAAAATAACGCAATTAAATAACTTGTAGTTCGTCAAAACTGCAAGCTAATTACTCTGTGAAATGTAGCTTCTATTACATTAAACGATGGAATAATATCAGCCCGTGCGATGTATTGATCAGTTTGAATAAACTCCTAACGATTGGAATGAAATGTCGGTAACAACTAGCATAAGAGTGGTGTACAATACTTCCACATTAAGATGATATTCATAACTGTCAATTCCTCTACTGTTACGGCGTACAACCCAGAAGTTTTGCAATTATAAAACTCCGATTATACTCAATGGTGAATACGAGATCGCATTGATTGGTAGCAATATATGGTATTCAGGGTACAACATTAGTGTTAAGTTTGACAATAATCTGAAATATTTCGACTGAAGGCAATGGAATTTTTTTAAATGGCATGTACGATATAGATGGATTTAACGATGCTTTAAAAAGTGTCCTTGGAGATCCTATTCATATAATACTAGAAACTAATATTCCTACATTAAGATTCGTTTGGCAAGAGGATATAAAATAGATTTTTTTGAAGGTAAGCCGAAAATTATCGATGCAGCAAAAAGGAAGGAAGTTTAAATCAGTCTCCCCAATGCATCCTACACATGCTCTATAGGTTGAGGTCCAGGATATATGTGGGCCATAGCATACAATGAATGTCATCATTTTCAAGGAAATCATCCACTAAGGCAGCCCTATGATGACACGCATTATTGCTCATAAACAGGAATTATGGGCCAAAGGCACCCCAAAAAAGTCTCATGTAGGGTTCGAGGAATTCTCTATATCCGATGCCTGTCAAAATTGCTCCAGAAAAAACATGGACATGTGGAAAAACAGAAAAAACATGGGCGTGTGGCCATGTGACATACTGCCACCCCAGATCATTAAACAACCACCATCTGTAATGGTCTGATTTTTTCCCCCTAATATTTGAGGGTGAAAACAGGTTCCGAGTTCTCTCCGATGACTATCACTCTGTAAACTGAATCTCGATTCCTCACAGAAAAGACTTGGTTTGCGGTTCAGTCCCAGTATTGTCTGCACCACGCCATCCTGCCTCTTTGATAGAGTGAAATGCAAACTCTAGATCATTTCTCATAAAGTCCTTGTTCATGAAGTTGGTTGTTTCTTTGGGGTTTAATGGCTTGTGGGTTGTTTTACCTCTGAGCGGCACTTTTTTGCACACCATGGGCTAAATGGCCAGGTCACATGGACCCCGAAGGCTCAGAGAAGGTTGGGGGAGGGGACCCACTGGAACAGCTGTTGGGAGACAGATGGTAGTCTCCCGTCAAGGCCATCCAGCGTGTTCTTTAACGTGCACAGGGTATGGCTCTCCCGCACACGGGACCACGGCTTAACGTCCCATCCGACGGACGGCGGCCTTTCCAAGCCCATCGGTGTCCCCTACTGACCGTGGGCAGGGCGGGGAAATTTTGCGGAGAAAATCTCAACGCTGACCCAGCTGGGACTCGAACCTGGGAACTACAGATTACGAGCCTGGCGCGCTACCGACTGAGCCACCCCCGCCCCCAGGGTTTAATGGCACAATGGCAACTAAGGTCATATTGCGCAAGCATACGTTACATGGTAAGCAGATAAAAGTCATAGACCATCAACCAAACTTTAAAAAACACGTAAAAGGGGAAAAGCAACGAAACTATATAAGACAAAACAAGAACGCAAAGTGTATAACCAAAAACAATGTGTATAAACAAGTGTAAAACAAAATAAGCAATAACGAGTGTATAGGACACATTAAAGCAACAAGTCAAAACAATAAAAAGGTAAAAGTATCAAAGACGAGTAAAATAGCCAGCTATAACGTAAAAATTCGAAAACAGGTGTTAAAAATGATTCGTCAGATAAAAGGTGGCCAAGTGTAAGGGGCTTGGCTGTAAAATCATGATGGCTAAAATATAAACGACGCTCAAGATTAAAAGCAGTAAAATCGGTTAAAATGGTGTCAGAAAACTTGCACTTAGGTTCGTCGTCGACCTGAAGAAGAAAGGAATGTGTAATATATAAATGAGCTAAGTGGAGCTAAGTACAAATTCTTCCTTGTGATTCCTGTGAAAACATGACTGCCATGTTACCAACCTTTTCAGACGATCTCTGCCACTGTGCCCAGAGCTCAATGGCAAACACTGCCAAAATTCGAGGTAAGGAACCAGCAGTAGAGAGCCGGAAAGGGGGTGGCCAATTTGACAGCAGCATCCGCCAAGTTATTACTTTATATTCTGATGTGACGAGGAACCATCAAAAGATAATGGTGGACGTAGCTGCTGGTGTATCTTAGAGAGAACAGGGTGACCATAGAGATGTCATCCATGAAATGTTGATAGTATGACTATTTTATGTTCATTGAATATCTCCTATTCAATGTCGTAGACAGTCAATGAAAATCGCACAAAGAGGTGGATGGCTACTGTCTCTAAGGTGGTGAGGGTTATGATCTGGAATGGAGAATGGTTGCTCACAAGGATGGTGACACTTCCGTGAGCTGGAACATTTCCATCCCACTCCTGATGAACGAGAGGAAAGAGCCCAGATAGTGGGATCGTTGGCTGTCTGCAAGTACATCTCCTGCAGGCACACGCAGATCGGCTCGTGTGACCACAGGACCTCGATGTTATCAATATTCTTCTAGAATCCACAATTCCATTGTAAAAGTGTGGCCATCTCGAGATTGGACGGACGACTTTTGGTTTTAACCCTCTCTAGCGACGGTTTGGTGATGGTAGTGGAAATACCACAGCAGGAATGGAAACCGAAATTGTCACGATGGACAGACTTCTGCTTTGCCTGCATAAGGAGATACTTCACAGTAGGCGAGAAAGATTCAGATGATGGGATGCTGATATCCGTATGCATCACCACAGAAGCCATTGCAACAATGGGCTTTCCAATTACTGCATTGGCATAGGAAACCTTGCCCGGTGCGGCAGGCTTTGCAGCAAGCTTTCTCGCCTCTGGATAGATGTTGTTCAGCATTTTGAGGTTCTGTACTTCCTCCTCCTCCAGCCATTTTGGGAGTAAGTCACCACAGTTCACTTTTCTGCTGCCACAACAAGCACAGGTGGGTTTGTCCCTGCAAGCTGTGCAGGCATGGCCATACCTCTGGCATTGAAAACGCAGAGGGTTTGGTATATATGGCCATACCTTGCAGAGTAAGTATCCTGCCTTGAAGTAGGCAAGTGTGGAGTGTTAAAAGTCAAAATTAGTACCCTGGTAGGTACTAATTTCCCATTACGGCATTGCAAAACCTGGTTAAACTGCTATGGTGGACTGCTATCACTCCCTGGGATGGCACCTCTCAGAGAATTTCCTCCTCAGAAATCTTGAAGAGACCCCACTTGGAAATCACTCTCCAAGAGGAATTAAGTCTTGTGTGGAGTGATGACTGCCATCCACCAATTATTGTTACATTCAAGAGTAGCTTAGAACGTTTTAAGCAAGCAGCTTTCACCAGAAAATCTTAGGTGCTCGACAGATTTCAATGCTCCCGCAAGACCTTCCAATCCCTTACTCTAAAAAAAAAAAATGGGAACATATCTCCAATTACCTGATCACCAATTGAATAGATGATCAGGAACCTTGGGGATGAAGAGACAGATACGATAACGATAATGAAGATGATAGAGAAGACAGAAGTTGGGGAGCTCATGGAGAGCCCTATTGGCCGATGAATTCCCTTTATTGGAAATCATGGTTGTTGATCGGTGGTTCAGTGCCCATTGTCTCCACTTACCATGGAGTCCAACAAGGGGACGCCCAATCGAGTGCTCAGGCACTATATCCACACAGCCAGTAAGCCAAGCCCTCACAACTAAATACGAAGGAAAAAAGAGGAACGTGAGAAACGCACTCAAGTGCTCACTAAATAAAATGTCAAAAATTTAAAGTGCGAGAAAAAAACCGTCCTCACAAAACTATAAAATTAATAAATGTATGGAAAAACTTGCAACCATTGCCAGGATGTGGACAAGTACTCACCTATTGCACAGTTGACCCTAGCAGGTCCAGTTCATCGGCTGACTGATCATGGGGTGGGGGGGTGTAGCTACCCAGGACCTCCTGATTACCTGAAGCAGAGGCCAAAGCTGTGTGTAGCAGTGGCCAAGGAATACGCTGTCGAGCCTTGTGACGAACCCAATAGCAAAAGAGCTAAAGGAGACCTTACTAGTCTTGAGCCGAGGTGAGAGCAGATGGTGACTTCCGAGCAACTACAAGGATCCTCCTTTCTAGGGACATGGGTATCCATGCATGGCAAACACGTGGGCAAATGTTTAGGACCATGTAAAGGTACTTGAGCCAATGGAACTTCACAGGGTGGTCCCCTCACCACGGATAGGAGCTCGCACCAAGAGGATGTTTATGAAGCCTTCTCTATATCATTTGTCTTGTAAATGTTGTCCATGAGTCACAGATAGCTCTAAGCAAGCTCTGTTGCTGCTATGTGTTTGTTACATCTTGCTGTTAGTCCTACATAGCATTCATCCCAAGCTGTTGCAAGTAATGGCCAACCCTGCACATGTAGACGAGTATTGTTTCCTGTCTCTTGGTACGTTCTTCACAGTTGACACCACAGACTGGTACACACATATTGCCCTGGCAGCATCACTCTATGTTCTGCCAAATTCCAATATCTCAACGGCCAAACACGTGTAAGGACACATAAGCTGTCTGTTTGACATACTGTTACAGCAACAAATCAGTGAAACAAATATAATGTTGGTGGCAAGAAATGGTTTTCCACATCTATTCCATTTTTTATGTCAAGTTTGTAGTTCTTCTCTCATAAAAATTGTATGTGGTCATATGCTATTGCATCGTTACTCCCACATTTGCAAGTGCCCGGTGTTATCTGTACTTACCTTTTGTTGCTGTTTTTTGCTGATTGTTTGTTCAATATAGCTTGTTTTGTCAACTATGCTTAGCTTTTGGACACCAGTGTAGCAGTGACAGAGCAGTCTATGTATTCTAGGTCACTGATTAGTTGTTTGCAAGGGCTACTTCAGACTTGCTGTAACCATATCCTAACCAGAAAGTTGCTGCAATAAGAAGTGCCAAAAAGGTGAATAACTTGGACTCTACTTCAGTATGGTGAATTACTAGAGTTCTGGGCCCATTCTCAGCTGGCCTATTAAGATCCCTGAAGGCACTGAAGTTTTGAGTGTACTGTTTCAGTGAATACATAGTGAATGGAAAAGATAAAATTGACAAAATTGTTTAGAAAGCAAATATTCATACGAATTATGATTTTTCTTATTCATTCTATTTTGGAGTTTAAATACTTTAGTGTATATTACAGAAATGTTGGTGGAGCTGGTGACCAATGACAAGCTACTATCCTTGACTGAAAGAATTGTAAAAATTTCTAAAATTGCATTATTTTTAGCAAACAATGTCATAATAGTTATTAGTTGTGTTTGGATTAACTTTTCAGGTAAATATAAAAATGATTCAGCAGTGTTGTTAATTATTGCAGTGTTCACAATTCTTCTAATATTAAATGAATATTGTTGATATTTGGCAAATTTGATTGAGAACTTAAATTCATCTCTAGAGATTTTTTGGTTACCAATTTGCAGTTAGGGAACTTTAAATGTGGCTTTCTAGTCACATAACATGGAAGTATCCCAATACCTTTGGTAATACCTTATATATGAATTTAAAATCAACTATTAGAAGAGCTAGAGAAAATTCTTAACGTAGTAAAATTTAGAAAATATTTTATTTATCATTTTTTAGCAATTAAAATATTTTATCATATTAGTATTTGGATTATGCTGAAAATGTTACTTTAACTATAAAGAAAATGTTAGAAAACAACACACTTGTAAAATCTATTTTATCATGTCATATAGGTTTAAACGTAATTGATTTAAAATGAATTAAAAAAGTCGACATTTGAATTCATTTTCTTGGAAGTTGAAGTAACTTTAATTCTTTCACTTGACACATTTTGGGAGCCCATATCTGTATTAAAAAATTGAATTATGAAAATTGAACTATTTCACCATGCCAATATCAAAAGAACTATTTCATCATGCCAATATCAAAAGAACAATTTAAAGAGTGGAGACATTCAAAATCAATTCTTCAAAAATAATATAGTGAAAGTTATTATATTTATGCATATATGATTATACAGGATGTTCGAGAAAGCATGGATACATTTTAAACATGTTTCATGTGGACATAAAGAAAATTAAATTAATACAATTTCCAATATATGAACAAGCAACTCAAAAAGTTTATAGAACTTCAATCTGCACACCATTTGTTGCTCTTACAATGTCTATCTGGTATTCAAATGCCCATAAAGTATTGGCACACATTTGAGGCATGATGCATTTTACAGCATGGGCAATGTGGTCTTTCAAGTTTTGTCAAGATGTGACTGGTGTGAGGTGTAACACAGACACTATTCATCCTATTTGAACATATGATTGACATGACATTGTTAGAACCAGAAAAGTCAACCTAAACATCGTTGAATTCATTTATTAGTAAGAGGGTATTAAATAAGCAACATGTAAAGTCTTAATTATTTTTTGCCATACTTCATATATTTAATTTATAATAAATACCTTTATAGTGGAACTGTGTGATCATAAACCAAGGGCAGGATGTAGAATATTCTATTTTTCATGAAATTTTCACAAAAACTGAAAGATTACAATCCCTCTTCTTATGCTCCCCTGACATTAAAGCAAAAACAACACTACACTGCAAACGTATTGGTAGGTAGTTACCATCCAAGTTTAACACAGTTTTCTAACAGCAGTTAGTCTAAAAACATAAAAACTGACAGACAAGCAAGTAGCAATAAACCAAACAGAATTACTAAATTCCAGTTATAAGCCGAAGACTAAAAAAAAGGCAACAGTCCAAACCACCTCATGCAAACCTTACGTACGCAAAATGAGGCATACCATCCCACTATAAATTGAATATATTTGACTGACATGAAAACCCAAAACTGTGCTTGCTAAATAACTGAAAATCAATATAAAAACACAATCTAAAATAACCCTGATGAAGCAAAAATTATTGCATTATCTCTTACTCTCTATTGCAGAAAAGCTATCAAAATTTTAATAAATTGATCAGTAATTTACAATGCAAACCTCCAACCTTGCTATCCTGATCGCTCAAACCCTGTATGCCATTCTTGGAAATTGTTCTATCCAAATGCTTCCTCACACACTAAAATACTCTTAGTGGTTTACTCTCTGCTTTCTCCTGCACTAAGCACAGCTATTAACTGCTGTCTGGGCTTTATTTTTCTCCTTCTCTATTAATACTATGCTGTGTTACACTCTCCTCCCTTTTGACTCTCTGCTATTTAACACCACTCTTCTGATATTTCGTCATCTCATCTTCCTACTAACTGTAACTTCTCGTGGTTTGCTGTCAGTTTCTTTACTACTGCTAAATAGCAAAATATCAGTAATGTTGATTTCCTGGTTGATTGTATTCTACAGTGTGGTAAAAAATATTTTTAATACTACTATGATTTATTTATTACTAGGTGTCCTACTTCAATTTGCATATTATGATCATAATTGCTTTCCATGAACCTCACATCAGTTCATCAAAAAAATAAACATAATCTACACAAATTCAGAGCCTTTATACTGGAATTATCAGATGTACTGTGACTACTACATTTTGCTGTTTCCCAGAGCAAGCCCTTTCTCTCTAAATGATTAAAAGTGCTTAAAAATTTTTTTTAGCATAATCAAAATCAGAAATTTTCAAATCTCAAAATCACTTAAAGTACCATCTCCTTGCAGTGAATTCTGCACAACATAATAACAAAACTAAAGAGAGACAAAGTAACCTTGTCAAACTCCAGTAGTAATGTTAAACCAGTTGCTACAAGCTTTATCAATTCTCACAAGCAATTCAGTGCTATTATAAAAAGCCATAATTATGTTAACTTATAGGTATATCATATGATCTGATAATCAGCTGTAAATCAACAAAAAATCAATTTCAGAATCAATGAAGCTAGTAACCACAGTGAAAGTATTTGATTTATGTATCTTCTAAATACTTCTGAACCCACACTATTCATCTTCAAGTTGTCTACAACCAAATTCTAAATTCTGTTAAGCACAATAATTAAAAAAAAAAACTTTACCGGGAAGAGAAAGTAGATTGCTGTACCCTGTAATTAATGCAAGATCTGTGCTAACTTTTTCCAAAAATAATGACGATGATAACGCTGATGAAATCCTGAAAAACACTTTTATCACAAAAAAATATGCAAAATTTCAGTCAGCCATGTGATAACAGAAACATTCCCAGTAAAAGGATTTCATCTGCTGCTGGGGATTTGTGTAGTTTTAATTTTGAGATAACCAAGGTAAGTTTTGATTGTGATAAAGAGCCAACATTAAAGTTAGTAATGCATCTATCTTCATTACAATGGGAGTAATTTGTTCAGAACATCTATGAAATGCTCAGCCCATCTTGACACAACAGAATCCTCACCTTCAATAACCTTGCTATCCTGATTGCTCAAACCCTGTATGCCATTCTGGTTTTTCAACATGAAACATTTACTATCTAGTACAACTCTCTGCTGTTTCCTGATTTGTTATCCAGGATATCAAACAAAGATTCTAATCAGCTTTCAAATACTCCCTTGGACACTTATTAAGCTCTCTGTAATGCTTTAAAACAAATAAGGTATTAGGTCTTATTAAGTTATTATTAGTCTAATTTATCCTTGCACTCTTCTTCTTCCTTCTTTTCCTTCGTTTAGTGATGGCAAAGCTGTCCAATTTTATGAGCTTGAACGAAAAGCCTATTTTGATTTTAACCTCAGGTAGCTGAAATTATCCAAACTTTTTTCAAATTAAATGTACATTGCTTCAAGGATTCACTTTGAATATAAAAACTGTGTTCTTTTAATAGTTTACTGTTTTACTACTAGATCTGTACCCAGCACAAACCTGGTCCCACTTTTAAGATGCAGTCTGTATATTCTGATTTTCAGTGAGCTAAAGGTTAATTTCATGGGTTCCTGTCCTGCCCTCACCCCCTGCCCCAACCCCTTAGCCCAGATTCAACACATATAGATGTTGGTACTATAATACGGAAAAACGATTAAATGCAGTGTTGCCAACTCTGAAAGATGAAATTATGCCTAAATGTAAGAAAATAACAACAATGGATTTGGCAGTATTTAGTATAGGAATAGCATTATAAATACTTTTGCTTCTAGCTAGCCCCCTTTTGGAATTTCAGCTTGAAACTGGTCACTGCAACTTGGATGATAATCAAAAACACTTTAAAATTTTGAAGTGCTTACCAAGATTTTCTGATGAGTTATGGCTGCCACAGACAGATTATAGAAAATAAAACAGATTATAGAAAATAAAAACTTTTTTTAACAGATTATAGAAAATAAAAATGAAATCACAAAATTCAAATATCAATCCAATGATAACATAAAATGTATTGAAATATTTTTAAGTATATATTACACAAACGTAATGCTGATTTTCCTTTCGAAAACACCTTTTTAAGAATAGCATTAATATGACTTATCAATTAGGCTTTGCCTTTTGACTGCAAAGTATTACTTGTAATAGAAAATATCCTTTCACTTCCTGTTGATTTAGGTTGAACAGTTTTTAATATTTTAAATTCCTTTTAAATCTGAAAAATATACCTGTGCTTTCATATATTTTTATTTCCTTTCTGGAAGATTGGTGGATGGTTTTTTTCATTGATTGATATTAATATAGACTTGAACCTTTCAGTCATCAAGTATCAATAAGGGAATACTAATTAAAAAACTAATTTTAATTAACATAAAATATTACCTAAGAGTGATATCTACATTACCAAATGGATGAAATTCTCTAGTGAATATAGCAGATATTTTTCTTACATGCCATTCATACTAGAGAACTGCTTACTATTAACTGGGAGACTAATAGATCTACTGAGACCATTAAGTAATGATGATTAATCTACACCATAATCATCATCTATTTGGAATATATTCTTATTATTCATCAGGCACATCATCATCACTATATGTTTAGCATGGAATTTATATCATGGTCTCCTGTTAGTATACTTCTGAAATCAGAGTCAATTCGACAAGAAGGGACTGAAATTTCTTGATTTGTGTGCATTCTCAGCTGATGTCTTCTGCATTTAGTTTAATTTTGTATATCATTCTTTTCATTTTCATTATTATTTTGCAAAATGATGTTTATTTGTCCCCAAATAACAATAATATTGTGCTACAATGTTAGTCTAACCAAATTAATTTGGGGCTAAAGGATTAAAAAAATTTTCTATACATCTTTTCAGCTTTTAAAGAAAATTCGACATCAGTATGCTGTGATTTCAATTCCATCTTGTCATGCAATTCTGATTGTACTGAACTTATTGTGACAAATTCTGGGGAAAAAAGTCTTTGGATGTTTTTATTATTTTATTTCTTGAGTTCATTTAAAAAAATTATTTGATTCTATACTCTGCATCATCAGTGTTAGAGGATTTTTCAAAAAGCTTATAAGTGACACAATATTAAATAATATGAAAAATTCTTAGTGGAATGTATTTTGAAAATAATATATATTTGTTTATCATCAACATGTATGTGATCCATCTGGTGTGCATAAAGTATCTACAATTTGTAAGTGAAATCATTGTGATTGACATTTTATATTTATTCAACTACCAGCAATAGTATATCTACTAAGCACATTTTATCTTCTATTGTTGCAGCCCTATTAATGAAATAGCAAGGGACTATTTATATATAGATATATTTATAAAAATGTCATTATTTCTTCATTGTTTCATAAACATTTTTTTTTGCATCTAACTTTTTTTGTGATTTTGGTTTCTTGATTCTCTAATAATTCAAATAGATACTTTAAAATTATTTTGCTAGTAACTAGGCTTACATTTCTGCTACTCAGTTCTTCAACCACCTATTTATTTGGTTTTGAAAGGTCTGCAATTTTTTTTATGCTGGATTCTTAAACAAAAATCTTTTAAATTTAACTCAATCAGTGCCTATGAAAAGATGCATTACAAAATTTATTTTTTAGTAATATAACATGCTAAGCTTTGGCTATTTCTGGATCTTTCTGAGCATTAGTGTTTAATTTTCTGAACCTTAGAACAACATTTCTTAAGCTACACTTGAAGACATTTTTTGATAAGATAATGGTCAGATCCAATTTTGCATCCACATATGATCTGCTAAGCTAGCTAATTTGTGATTAATATATATATATAATCAATTACATTTCTAAGGAACCCATCAAGTGAAACCCATGTTTATTTATAAATATAACTGTGTTTATAGTATATTTTAGTTATACTCAAATCATGAAGTTTACTTACCTCTAATGTTGGACAACAGATGCATACCAACATGTGATATTCAAATCTTTAATCCCAATTTTAAATTTAGTTGTAAGAAATCTTTGATTAAAGCAGTCATATTCTAGAAGAGCATCACTGGCATTTCTACTCAGAAGGTAACCTACATATCACAGATGTTTGTTATTCTATCATTCTGGAAAGAAGAGCCTAATATTATTTTTAAGGATCTGATCATTACTTGCCCATCGGTCTCTTGAAAGCTCAAACTGTCTAAGTTATGCTATTGGAATTGCTGTGTACATGTGTATTGGAATTGCTAGGGCATTAAGTGAAAAATCTCTGTAGGAGCCTCACATATCAGGTACTTGAGAAAGAAATGGTTAATAATTTTTTTTTAAGGAATCTAGGTTTATTGAGAAAGGTAAGACCAACAATATGAAACAGCACTGTAATTGCAGGCATGGGGGGGGGGGGGGGGCAAAGATCTGTTCCACTATTGCTAAGGACTTAAGCTGCAAATGCTCGCAGGGAATTTCAGATATCACCTTTATAAATGGCCTTTTCCAGAACCTGAATCCAAAGAGAAACTGACCTGCCCGAGACACATTACTCCAGAATAGGGTTGGCAATGCCCCTGAAGCAAGGATTCAAGTGCTTGCAATAGTTTCTGATCAGGATTAGTTACCAGCTGAAATGTGGCATCTGTTCACTTGGGGCTTGTTGGTTGCTTTACCTCTGAGCAGCACTTTTTTGCACACAATGGGCTAAATTCAAGGGGACTGTGGCCTTTCAAGCCTATTGGTGTCCTCCTACTGATTGTGGGTAGGGTGAGGAGTTTTGCAGAGATAAATCTCAATGCTAGTGCAGCTGGGACTCAAACTTGAGAACTGCAGATTACGAGTCTGGCACTACTGACTGAGTCACCCCTGCCCCCTAGGAGCTGACAACCAACACACATGAAATTTTTTTTTAATAGAAGCCCTGTGTGAGGACATCCAAAGAGTAGTCTCTGTTGAAAGTCTTCACATTTCAAGTTGCTGTGGAAAGACAATGAATGCTAAGTTTTTTTTAAAAAGAAATTAGATATATTTAGCCGTCCTGTGGCCGAGTGGTTAGCATGCTTGGCTACTGATCTACGGGACCTGGGTTTGAGCCCCGGGTAAGGCATGGATGTATGTGTTGTTTTTCTGCTGAGGTCCTGCCATCCTCTCAGATCATCTACTTTGGCATATAAACTGACAGGCTCCTGTCAGACCTCTGTGGCAAGCAGCTGCTTGAGGGGTATTTATTTTATTTATTTATGAGAGAGGTAAGACCAACAATATTGAACAGCCACACAACTGGAGACATGGGGATAAAGACCCATTCCCCACCACTAAAGGGTTTAAGTGACCATTATTGGTAGGAACTTTGGGCACAACTTTTCTACGTGGAATCAGAATATAAAGAGAAACTGACCTTCTGACACCCAGTGTAAGGTTTACAATGCCCAAAAAGCAAGGGTTGAGGTACTTGCAATGGCCTCTTAGCAGGATTACCCACCAGCTGATATAAGTTATCCTGTGAATCAGTTCATTTGGAGCTGGAAACCTACAAACAGAAAGTGGCAATATTTTTCTCAACAGAAGTTTTTCCTGTTTCCATCAGTGTAGAAAGCTCAGGATTGGGTAATCATGTTCAAATCCATCAGACAGTCCATGAAGTTTAAATCAACGGGTCTGCAATCTTTTGAGAGAGGAGAGCATCAGACATGCAAAATTCAACTTGGTGAGCACCAAAGCATCCAAAGACCACTTTGGCAGGACATTTAGAGAGTAGTCTCTGTTAAGAGTCTTCACATTTCACATTGCTCTTGGTTTGGTCTACTAAGGCCTACTAAGGCCTCCAAGAGCAACCTTGGCAGGTACAAGTGATTCAAGTACAGACTTGGTGAGCACCAAATATTTACAAAAATTCCTCTCATCCAACTAAAATAGTATAACAATAATTAAAATATAAATGTTTGTTTAAATGGTTGCCAACTGGGAGACAATATTTAAATGAAAAAAAATTAGGTATTTTTATAAACATCATTATAAAAATGTGGAACCTAAACTATAATGTTTTAACAAATAAAATATTGTACAAAATTCTGCAGTGTTTTCAAATATAGCACTCTCTGAGCAGCATATGAAATTTTATGCTATAATTGTGCTTGCAAGTATTACTAGTGATTCATAAGTCTTGTGTTTTTCACCATGAAAAATGTGTACAGTGACACATTATTGTGTTGCATTTGCATACCTCTGAACATAGTGCTATGGGAAAGTAATCCACTGCACCAGTCCATAACTATTACAACTCTCGGCATCTTGGTTCCCATCATTAGAAACATTGTACAATGAGCAAGTTTCAAAATTTATGCAGTTTTACACCATTACTGAAAACAAAAGGATTATAAGCCATCGAAAGGCCTGAGAAATATGCAAAGTGGAAGGTGAGGGGGCAGTCTCCATTCTGCTACTCAAACTTGGTTCAAGAAGTTCAAAGATGGTGATATGAGGCCTCAAAAGTAAGATGTAATTGGTAGATCATAACATTCGATGCCATGCTGTTGAAGCTGATCCATCAACAGGCACTTGTAGACTCTTGTCTGAACATGGTTGCTCACAAGCAACTATTGATAAACAGACATTAGGTTCTCCTCCAACAAGACTGGAACACAAAACTGCATGTGATCCATTCACTTTTCCTTAACCAGTTTTACTTTATTTAGGTTATATTTATAATTTTGGGGATTATTTCATTTGGACTAATTGCAATTCTTACTTCTGAGCTGTAGAAGGAGTTGCGCATGCACAACTCCAACTTCTGATTGTCAGCCGCTAATGTGCACATGTAGGACACAACACCTCGTGTCATAGCTAGCGTGATTGTCAGATTATGCAAATGTTTTCCCAGCGTGCAATGGACATGTGCCGAATTTGAACATCACATGTTATAACTAAGTGACATTAGGTCATAGAGTCAGTAGAGAGAGTATTGTTAGTGTGTTGAGTATAGAATTGGAATTGTCAGTATTGTTAGGGGGAACTGAAGTATGTTATAGTAGTATGTTGAATCAGTATGTGTTGTGTAGTAGATAGAAGGAGTTGTTAGTAGAGATTTATATAGATGTGAGTTGTTAGTACTCCAATTTTTGTATTCATCAACTGAATTGGTGCGTACTTAAATTTTTTGGAAATAAACTTTGTTTTAGAAACTTTTGAATTTTTGATATTTTTCTCTTGAGCAACATTAATTGATTTTGTTTAGATTTAAACTTTAATTAAACTTGACAATCCTTTTCGAATTCTTACTCAATAAGTAATGTTACAGATATACAAAACGAATCCTATTTCAACTTTATTTGGCAAGTTAATATTTCCTGGCACATGACAAGCTATCCGAAATTTTGAATAAATTTGTATCAGACAAAAGGTCTAACTTGAAAAGTTAATAATCTTTGGAGCATTACATTCCTACTGCAATTTCGACCAAAGAAAGACTGAGAAAAGACTAAAATTTTTATTTGAGTTGCTTCCTCCTCCAGCATATAGTCTGGACATAGCTCCTTCTGACTACCACCTCTTTCACTCTATGACTCATTATTTTCAATGTAGGAAGTTTCAGTCATTTCAGGTAGTCAAAAACAGATGCCAAAAGTTTTTCATCTCCATGGACAAGCATGATATTGAAGAGGGGTCAAACAACTGGCTAACAGATGGATAACCAACTATTGAAAATCATGGTTTATATTTTGCTGAATAAGATTCTTTATATTGCAATAATCATTTTTCAAGTAGATTATAAAACACAGACTTATGAATCACCCTAGATATAATGGATGCATTGGCAAGCAGTTCTGCAAATACCATATACTCACAAGTTACAGGTTGTGTATTCCTGATTTAAATGGTCAATACCAAGACCTGTGAAGTCGACCACTCCTCAGCTGGCAATAAAAAAAGTGCTCAGAGATGATCAGATCAATGGCACATAATATGGCAGCCAACCTCATTCCAGTTTTCTACAGGAGAAAATATCTCATTTGAAAGGTATTAATGTCCTGGACTTGGTCAGACTTTAGATGCTAGGCCTAGCTGGTTCTGGGCATCTTAACAAGGAATTTGTACATAGCTCTCCTTCTAAGGAATGCCTGGCTACCATTTACAGGAAATTTATACTTGTAGACACTGTACACTTGTAGTATTAAATCAGGAGTTTTTCACCTCCAAAGACAAGTATGGTATTGAAGAGGGACTGAACAGATGGCTACCAACTATTGAAAATCATGGTATATATTTTGCTGAATAAAATTCATTATTTATATTGCATTATACATTCTATATTTATAGATATATACTCTTTTCAGGCACTCTATTTAATAAATGGTTACTATCTTAACCCTTTCAGTACCATACTGTCCCAAAAAGGCTGAGATTTGAAATGGACTCATCTAATCAATGCTATTCCTTCCTATTCACTGCCTCCTACCTAGAGAACTAATTATGCATTTACATAAGTGTATATGTGTTTATAAGAACAACAAGTAAATTTTTATACTAATTATGAAGTAATTTAAACTAATTAATTTTCTACAATTTTCTTAACAAAATAAAAATACGGAAATTGTCACTTACGAAAGATTAAGATCAACTTAGCTTTTCTCCTTCTTTTTCTAAAAATAGAGCTAAAGTGACTTTATCTACAGGTATATACAAATGTTCTATACCCTCTGCTGACTGAAAAAAATGGAAAATAAAACTAATTTTTGTACACTAATTCAAAACATAGTATTTTTTATAACCCATCTAAAAATACACTGATTTTAATATTGCTAAAGGACAATGTTAACTGTATATCACTAGCACCAGAGTTTGTTCAGTAATTACTTCTTTGTTGTACCTGTTGTTTCCATGACCATATACATCATGCACAGTTTTATGGCTGTTGTCAAAATGAAACTTACCTGGGTGTTACTATCAGTAATTATTTCTGAATTTCATTTATAAACATGGTGACCACAAAGTCTGTTCTGGCAGTTTTTTTTAAAAATTATTATGATACAACTAAAAGTGATAAAATAATGCAGTGTTTTGTAACTTATTGTGCAAATAAAGAATTTTTATATGTGCTTCAATACACCTTCAACATGTACTCCCTTAGTGGCTCTTAGCATATCTAGGCAATAGTCCACTTCTACCCATGTGTGGGCCAATCATATTTCCGATGCCATCGATTATCCTAGTGCAAAGTGTTGGAATGTCATCAATATGTGCTTGGAAAATACAATCCTTAACATGCTCCCAAAGAAAGAAATCAAAAGTGTGATATCACTGACCTGGACTCTAAAAACCATATGATATTTGGCCTTCTCCTGTGAAGTTGCCACCTTCATTCAAGATTCTCTTATTAACACTTAGACACCCAATTACACCTGTATTTGATACAATTTTGCAATTACACCTGTATATGATACAATTTTGCAACATTATGTAATGAACTCTTGTTCATTACATAATGTTGCAAAAGATCACACTATTCTTTCTATTTTGGTTGTGGTGCAATATATTTTTAAAACTGGAACAGGACTTTGTGGACATCCTGTATATACTTCAGCTTGATTAAAGCTACTATTGTTTGAAAACATAACTAAACATTGCATAATACTATTATCATATTTGAAATTTAAAAATGAAATACTTTCCCTGAAGAGAAACCTTCAAATCTATTATTAGACATACAAATTAATTTACCATGCATTATTCACATGCAAAACTGTTCCACTACAACTGCTGCACTTAAAGCTTAGTTGGATAAACATTCCTTATTGTTGCAATATCTAAAAACTTCTCTCAATACAAATTATCAATCATACTGAGCATGTGCACCACACATTTACTCACAGTCCACATGAACAATGTAATACTTTGCTGCATATGCAACGACCGACCATATGTATCTGCTGCTCAGCAAGCTAAAGAAGTTTTTTTTTAACGTGGGAGTGATCCTATCTTGGTCTTTTAGCAGTATCCATGTGCATTTTGGATTGACAGAGACAAATTCTTCAATATATCTTAAAGTGTCTGCTACCTAGCTGACCTTGAATGTTGCCATCACACACACATAAAAAGATTTTACCATTTGGGCAACATATTTTCACACCTGTGGTGTGGAAAAGTCATGCTCAGTTGTTTAGATCATTGTTTCTCAACCCATGGCCCATTAACAGGTTTTGTATGTAGGCTACTGTGGATGAATTAAGGAAAGTGGTCCAGAACCAAGACTGTGAACCATTGCTTTAGACCACATGCCATCTACTAATATTGGTCATTCTTACACTAAATATTAGCTTATCTTTTCCATTGGACCCTGAATAATTTTTGTGGATGAACAAAATATGTTTAGATAAATTATGGATGCAGAAGTGATATTAAATAGTGCAATATACATAATAAAAAAAAGTTCAGTTTGTAATGTTTTCTTAAAAAATTTTGCCAAAAATGTAAAGTGTATAATATTGTATTATTGCATTTTTTCAAAAAAAAAATAATAACAATAATAAAGTCTGGTTAGGTTGTTTTACCTCTGAGCAGCACTTTTTTGTACAAAATGGGCTAAATGGTAAGATCACAAGGACCCCAAGGGCTCAGAGAAGTTTGGAGGAGGAGCCAATGGACAGATGTTGGAAGATGGTGGCCTCCTGTCAAGGGCATCCAGCATGTTCTTTAACATGCACAGACCTATGGCTTATTGTCTCATCTGATGGACAGTGGCCTTCCCAAGCTTATCAGTGTCCCTTACTTACTGATGGAAGGGCAGAGAGTGTTGTGGAGATAAATATCAATGCTTGGGCTTGAACCTGGGAACTATAGATTATGAGCATGGGTGGTATTGAGCTCCCCCCCCCCCCAACAAATAAAATTATGAAAAAAGCATTCAGTTAAAAACAGCTAAAAGACCAAATGTAGCAACTGTAATCTGAACAAACTGTTTTTATAGACCCAGGTAAGATTTGAACCACTTCCAACTCATTCCCCTAATACTCAGAGCATAAAGCTTTCTCAACAGAAGATCATGATCAACATTATTGAAAGCTTCAGCTATAGCTAAGAAATTTTCACTTATTTTTCAGAATTATTGATTCAACTAAGTAACAGTGTTCTTAATTTTAAAATTGCATCTTCAGTACAAAAAGAATCATAGAAACCAAACTGAGCTTATTAAAAAAGAATAACCATTTAAAAAATCCAATAGTCTTTTTTCAATCATTTTCTCTACTTGGAAAAAAGTAGTATAATCAAAATTGTTCTGTAGTTGCACATATATTTTATTTACCTCCCTTTTAATAAATTGGTATAATTCTGGCCATTTTTAAACCATTAAAAAAAAAGTTCCTTCTGAAAATGATGAGTTAATAAAAGCAACCAGAAAATTAAGAGGATATTTTATAATAATTTTTAAAATTCATAAGCTACTATTATCATATTCTATAGGTTTTTTTTTTCACTGTCCCAAAATTATATATCTCAGTAGCATTTGTTAATTCAAAGTATATTGAATTTTTATGGTGTTTCATAAGTGTAATATATTCTGAATTTTCAACATTTTATATTAAATTATCATTAATATTAAAAAAGCGCTCTTTGAATTTCGAATTAAAGATGTTAAAATACAAAATAGATGGCAGACAGGTATTTCCTTTAGCTACAGGGGTTTATCAAAATAATGGAAACTCGTACTGTTTGTGGAGAATATTTTATTAACCCTTCCAGGGCCTAACCCGTATGTACATGTATGGAGAATCTGAAATATGAGTGTCAATGACGTATGCATACGGTCTTAGTACAACAAAAATATATCGATTTTTAAAAAATAAAAATTACTGATGCAATTTTTTTACATGTATATCTTATAAAAATATATAATTCAGGCTCCAAAAATAATATTTTGTTTTTTAATTTCATGCATATTTTATTAAACTACAATATAAATAATTTTATAAAGCCATCTGATTGCCATTTTTAGAAGCACTAAACGGTATTGCCGATTTAATTGTTAATGTTCCTATTTGCTGAAGCAACCTTCTGATTTAAGCTCACAAGTTTGATTTGAGCTATTATCAACAATTTTTTCCCTAAATTTTCAAAAATCTCCTAAAAATTAACAAAAAAACAAATAAATACCCCCTCGAGCAGCTGCTTGCCACAGATGTCTGACAGGACCTCAGCAGAAAAACAACACACACAACCATGCCTTACCCGGGGCTCGAACCCAGGTCCCTTAGATCAGTAGCCAAGCATGCTAACAACTCGGCCATGAAAACTGTTATTTTTAAAAACCATAGATTTTAGAAGTAATTACAAAATACATACCACCATTTTTTTTCCATTTGCCACTCTTTTCTGTCAAAAACCTAGTCAGTATTCCCAAGTTATTTTTATCATTTTTCCCAGCATTCTATGCATCTTTCCCACCTTCAAATCAAAACTAAAAGTAAACACATCCTTCTTAGAAATTCTGGTTTCACCTGCATTCAATTAGTTAGGCTTCACTGAGGCAAACAAGACACAGATGGCTGATGCAATCTCCATTGTTTGTGCTATGTGTTGTTTACAGTTTTGGTTCAGCATATTGGATACCCTTTGTCAAGTTAGTATTTTTTTTTTATATTTAAACCTTAGTTTCCATTTCAGTAGATTTATTTTTGGAAATTAACGATCTTTTGCCGATCTATAAGTATTGATTTTTTTTTCATAGTTATGTTATACCGTATGGCCGGCCTACAACTTGTTGCTGTGGATATTTTAATGTCACGTTGGCTATATGTTAATTTTTATTTTATTATTTATTACTTTTCCAGTAAAACTTTGATCTAGTATTATTTTCTGAAAATAAATGAGTTTTTGGATATGAAAGCAAATTTACTTTTGTTAGTTAGCGATCTTATGATCGGCTGATTTTATGATCTTTCCGAGATATGCTAGATCGGAGGCTGGTTAAAAGTTGTTGCAGATATTTTATTTAACATTCCATTAGGTTATATGCATTTTTATTTTATTATTTCTTGCTTTTTTTTAGTAAAAAAACTTTGAGCTTGTACCGTTTTCTGAAAATGAATGTCTTAGATACGGAAGCAAATAGATTTCTTTGCTATGGAAATCGTCCATCATTTGGGAGGGCAATTTCGGGAAGGGCTGGTCCTTGGTGAACAAACCTTTCGCATTTAACCAAGATCGCCGAAATTCAATACCCAAAGAAAAAATTCATAATATTTAGTAAGAAAAACAGCCTAGGAAGTTTTTTCCCATTTCATAACCAGTTCAGAAAATCCCGTGAATGTGAGAAGTCCAAGCTGGTCGTGTTTAAAATATATGATACTGAAAAGAATCATTAAAAGAAATAAAAATCATATTTCAGGTTGAATATTATATAATTCAGGAGGAAATTTTCTTTCAAAAAATATATAATTTAACTATTTTTATTCATCAGGTTTTCCAAAATTAAGCCATAATTGTATAGTGCGATCTTTTTTTCACCATATCACATTGAAAAAGGCTTATTAAAATTAATATGCTTGAAAATTTATTTTATTTATATTATTTATTTTCATAAAATTAGTAATTAAATTCTGTTTAATTTCGTATATAACATGACCTAATTCCATTGATTGGTTATTTTTTAAAAAAATTCTAAAGTTGACTTGCTTATCTGACTTAGCACAGTTGGCTCAAAACCTAGAATTTTCCCAAAGTATGGTACCGAGAAAAAAATTACAAAACGAGAAAAATATTTACTTAAAACCAAAATTTTTTTTTTTTGTTATTCAGAAATACATAATCATTCTATTCATGTACATTGTAATCATTTTTGTCTATTAGTTATTTTTTTAATATATTTTTATTTGTGTTGCCAGATGCATTTTTATACTACATGACTCTAAAAAAGTCCTATTAAAATAAAACATATCTTTTTTGTTAAATACTTGATTTTCAGAAAATCCAGAATTAAATGCTGATTAATTTGGCATACAACATGCCATAATTCCTTTCATTAGTTATTTGGCAAAAAAGTTCTAAAATTAAATTTTTTTTGACTGAGCATAGGGAGATCATGCATATATGGTATTGCATCCATATATGCAAGTCATGCATATATGGTATTAAATTTTTTTTGACTGAGCATAGGGAGAAAAAGCTTGGCCCCTGGATAGAAACCTGTTTTTCAGCCTGGGCGCTGGAAGGGTTAATAAGCTGTAGGCCCACCTCAGGCATATTTGGTGTACTCAGATGCAATTTGATGTGGAACATACTTATACAAGTCATGCATATATGGTAATGGAATGTGGGACCATTCTTCCTGTAAAATATGGCCCAACTGAGCCAGTGATGCTGGAGGTGGAAAGTGTGATCTGACCTTATACTCCAATATTATTGAACATTTGTGGGAAAATCTGAGGTCTGGAGATTGAGATGGCCAGGGTAGCTGCTGTACCTCATCCTCACGATCTGAGAACCACAACTTGACATATTTCACACAAAGCACGGGTACATTATCCGCTTGAAACCAGAGACGGTCATTAGGGAACAATGTCCACAACATTGAGTGTAGGTGGTCCCTGAGAATGGATTCGTATGTTGTGGATGTGACACGACCCTGCAGAATAACTAATGTCTTTAAGGAATGTCATGATATGGCACCCCACAGCATCAGGGGTCCACCTCCATGCTTCACAGTTGGAACCAAACAGTTGGGGTGGTATGCTTCTGCAGGTTTTCACCAGATGTACACTCTACCAGAGGTGGAAAACAATAAATAGCATGATTCATCAGACCAGATGACACGTTGCCAGTCTTTAGCATCCCAGTTTTTATGTTCTTTGCACCACCTTAGACGTTTTATTGCATTGATGTTGGTAATCAGAGTTATGTGGATTGCAGCACAGCCATAAATAATGGCACGACAAAGTTCCCAATGAACTGTTATGATGGAAACGGGATCATTCTGACTGGTGTTCAACTCTTCTGCTTTTTGCAGTGCCATTGTCTTGTACTTCCATTGTACAAAATGTGTCAACGTTCACCTATCCCTATCTGACATCTGACACTTTCATAAGGTACACCTCACATCGCGGGTGACATCCCTGTGATATGCATATGGTGCATTGCATATATATCAGTCACCATCGGTGTTTCCATTAATTTGATAAACCTCTGTAGGTACAATGAATAAAGGTTCCAAGTACAACATTCCAATGGGGGTTGTGTGTGGTGTAGGCCCCACAAGGCTATGGACCTCAACTGTTAAATTGGGGTGTTGCAAGCTGGTGAAGGTGGTGTAATGTTCTGGGGAATGTGTACGCAGGCTACCTTGGGACTCCTTGTACCTATTGAGATCACCACACAAAGCTATATTGGTATACTTGCTGACCATCTACACCTGTTCATGGCTATCCATTTCCCACAGTAGGATGCCTTCTTTCAATAAGACAATCCCCATTTCATTGCTCTTTTTTAGTGAAGGACTGGCTGGAGGAGCATTCCAGCGAGTTCAAAACCCTCGAATGACCCTCTAGCTCTCCATATTTGAACCTCTATTGGGCATCTGTATGACAAAGTGGGGTAATGCATTCAAGCCCAAAACCCACTACATGAAATTCTCGATCTTTACAGATGGCTGTCCTGGAATCATGGGCCGCAATACCACCTGAATGTTTTCAACACCTGGTAGAGTCCATGCCATGATGTGCTGTTGTAGTTGTGAGGGTGAAATGTGTACCCTTATGTTATTAAGTGGGTATGCATAAAAAATTCAGTGTATTTCATTGCAAAAACAGCTCATGCCACTCAAAAGTATGATTACTCGAAAAACTGTACTTGGCCTTAGATTGGCAAATCCTAGACATAAAATATATCACACTGACAAAGAATGAAAAAGGAATCATGTACATGTATGTTCAGCAGTTGGGGAATGAGACTGGAGTCACATACATGTACAGCAGTTGGTCTACAAAAACATATATTTGTTAAAATTCATACAGTAATAGGTCCACCAAGTACAACTAAAAGTGTAAGAGTACAGCACCAGCACGCAACAGTATCTCCATGAAATTGTACATTTGCAGCATCTGTCCTGAAAGGGTTAAAGATATTTGTAGCTTATGATAATGATCCCATTTAATTTCCACTGACACTTTTGGATTTGTTTTCCCCCTCCCCCACATACATAGATATACAGTAGATCAGCTAATTTGCTCTTCTACGAACTGAAGTTTTGAATATAAATCCCTTTTACAATTTTATTTGCTGAGCAGTGAAGGTCCCCTAAGGTACTTTGTAGAAAATGCATACATTAGCAAACTGCAGCATTCATAAAAAAAAATTGACTCTTTGCCATGATTTTTTTTTGGGGGGGGGGGGGGGAGTGTAGGATCAGTGCCAAGTTCTTAAGTTTGAGTCTCCTCTGTTCCTGCACTAAACCTCATCTGTCCTTAGTAAGAAGCACTGATGGGTTGGAAAGGCTATTGTTCATTGGATGAGATATTAAGCTATGGCCTCATGTGCAAGATAGCTACACCCTGTGGATGTTACAAAAACATGCTGGATGGCTTTGCTAGAATGCTTTCATCAGTCTCTTAACAGCTCTCTAGTGAATCCCCTTGCCTTATATAGCTCTAAGACAATGGAGTCTTTGTGACCTGGCTATTTAGCCCATTGTGTGCACATATGTGGGCTACATGACCAGGCTCATGGGTGAAACAATCCAAAGACAATCTAGCCACCATTTTCAGCTTTTCTCTGAATCCCATAAAGCACCTTGAGTTGATTTAAACTATCAATGTGATTCATGTTTTTGTTGTAGTATTGGGTGATGCTGAGGATGCATTTTTTTTTCAGTATCTATGTTTCTTTAGAGCCATATCATCTCTGCTGTTAAGGACAATTTGATTGTCTTTCCACTTGATTGCTGTACTATTCATTACAGCAGTGATTCTCAATCTTTTCTCTGCTGTGACATTTATGATGGATGATGTTCACATGCATGATACATGCCCATGGGCATAACCAGATTTTGATGAAACCCATTCAGTTATGTTGAATGATGCCAAAAGAATTATGATGAAAGTGAAGATCAATGCAAGTGAGAGTGATGGTACTACAGGAGTTACATTGAATCCACTCTATATACAAAAGGTAAATCATTCATAAACTTCAGTACTTTATTAGTAACAAATCACTTGTGACATGCCTCACAACTGATTATGAATCACTGTATTAAAGCACCACAGCATAATGATATATCTAGTTTTATGATTTATAAATTTTGGCATGGTTTTCCTCATCTTATTAGTTAACTGTCATAAAAATTTTAAATTATAAAAAATAAATATATATATATATTTTAAAGCTTGGTATGGCCTGATATTTTATTTAAACATTTATGAGATTTTAAGAATATGTTAATGATGCAATTATATCATCCACACTGGAATAAAAACTATGACTTCATAATAATAAAAATAGTCAATTTGTCGTTTATCTGAAGTCTGTTTTTATTTCACAGATCTTCTTTATGGCCTGTCATACTGAGAGCTCATGCAAGATCTCCATGGCAAGTGGACTGAGGAGAAATTTCTTTTTAACCCACATTAATAAAATGTTCATAATATTTATTGATGCAATAAATCTTAATCATCTACATAAAAATGAAACATATAGTTGTTAGCACATGGAATACAAAACGTTATCATCTATAAGACAATTAGAATACTATTTACAAAGCTACAGTGATGTGTCTAAAATCATACCTTTATGGGAATTATATTCAATGCTTCATTCAAAATAATATTTATTTTCCATAACAGTTATAATTACACATAACAGTTATGATTTTTTTTCAGATTCTTAATAAAGAATATTCATTTAAATCTTGACAATATGTGTAAAATAGGTTTCATTTCTATAAATTTACAGATCAAAATCCAACTTCAGATTATCAGCAGCAGTTTATGTGAATTAGTCTAAAAAAGTTTACTTATTTAATATAGCTTACACTGTTTCAAAATATATTGTATACTGTACTAAATTATCAGAATGTTTTATTATCAACATGTACAGTGAAACCTAAATCTTTCATTTTTTTTGAAGGGACCAGGGGGAAAAATAATACAGAAAAGCAACAGATGAAAAAAATAGATATATAAAATATGAAAATACACCAAAGAATGCATAAAACAAACAAAAACTTTTTTTTGCAGAGAAATTATGATCACTAAATGGTTCTCTACAGCATGGCATTTTAAACTGGAATATAATTTTTCCATATTGTATGTAAAATATTCTTCTCAATGTCCAAAGCATGCATGTAAATTGATGCTTCAAATATTTCAAAAGCAGCAAGTGCCTCAGTAAATATTGAAGTTTTGGCTCAATTACAGAAATTTCAAGCATTTCTATCATAAAAAATTGCATACTGGTTTTCTTGCAAAATTTCTGTGTATAGCACAAATTTGGCACATAGAAAATGTTCTAGTAGCAGGTGCTTCGGTTCATGAAGCTTACACAACAGGCAACCCATTAAGATTATGACAGCTAACAAACATGATTAGCTATTGGCCTGTTTCTACTTCACATTTTAACCACTGAGTAATGTTTATGAATAATGACCTTTCATGGAAAACTTTGCAAAAGGAACAAGAATTATGAATGATGAATATTGAACAATTTAATATTGTTTATATTGGGCTTTAGTTGTTTATTGTTCATATGGGACTTTGCAAAGTGAATGATGCATCTAGGAATACAATTTGTATGGGAATGAATGATCAAGGATTTCTAAAATATCTTTAAAACAGTATTATATACACATTCAATAAGAATTTTAATGCAAAATTTTCACCACCTAATAAAGATACACTAAAGAAAAAACTTACTTTTCGAGAGAACAACAGCTTATGGTCTTTGAATTCTGTCAGCTGAGCTTTCATAGTCAATTCACTGTTAACTAGAAATGCTTCTCTGCAGTGCTCATACCACTCATGAAAAGTAAGACCTGAAAAAATAAGCAAAAACACCATGTTTAAAAACAACTCTCTTTTTCCTTGCTACAAACAAAACACAAAATTTTGCACAAGGAATGTTTTAAAAAATAGATATCCAATATATGAGATGTTTAGATTTAATAACCCTATAATTGAATTTTGAAGTTTTTCAAACAAAGCAGAAAAATGCTGTAGTAGACATTAACATTTTCACTAGCTTGTATTGGCAACAAAAGCAAAATAGTCAAAGTGCTACATTTCTGAGAAGAATTACAAAGGCTATTCCAATTACTTTTGACTGACAGGTCATAGAAGTATATGTATAATATCAAAGACACTACTGAGTGGAAAGAGGAAACATACTATTTCAAAAATCAAACAGATTCAATAATCAATGTGAAACTAATTTTAAATTTAACACATTGAACTATGGTACAAGAGCACATTATATTAATAATAAATGTTGAATAAGCTTATATTAAAAGTAAATTGCAAAAGAATAAAATTATGAATTGAATGCAAAAATCAGAATGAGCCCTTCAGGTCCAACTTGAATAACTTGATTACATCTAAAGTCATCTATTTTTTTTCCAATGTGTTAAAAAAAAAAGTGTTTTACAGCATTTTTAACAAAATAACTAACAAACAGAAATAGGTCAAGGTACACACCAATTTACACATTTAATTTTGGTTTTTATGAAAACTAAACACTGAACAAAAATGAGGGTGAATATATTAATTTTAACCCTTCCAGGTTCTCCATTGGCTGATGAACAGTGTGAAAATGGATACACCATTCTTAACCCTCGCAGTGTCCATGTCATTTGTATACGTTCAGAATATCTGAATTGAGAGGCCAAGGATGTATACAGGGTGTCCCTGAATTCATGGCCCAAAGGTGAGGGGATGGTATTACACACTGAACCCACCAATATTAGTCATAGAGTATGCCGCCGCAAATGCAGTGAGGAGTCGGAAATGAAGGATAGATACAGAGGTTTTCAGAGTGATATTTATTGGAGATCATTACAACAAATGCTCAAACGTCCGCCCACCAACATTGATACAGGCGGCACAACAGCAGAGTAGTGATCGGCATATCTGCTCGTAAACACGGGCTTGTCGCGTACATCGGCGGCTGCGATGGACAGTTGGGCTACCAGATCCTCCGCAGACTGCACGGGTGTCTTGTACACGACACTCTTCAAATGTCCTCAGAGAAAGAAACTGATGCAAGAACGATCAGACTATCTGGGGGGGAGGAGGCATGGGATGGGACCACTGCACCCAATCCATCGGTTCCCATATGTGGTATGAAGATGCTAATGCACGTCCATGCTGAAATGGGTGGGTGCCCAATCATGTTGGAACCACATACGGGCTGTTTGCGGTCGCATATTCCATGATGAATATTGGTGGGTTCGGTGTGTACTACCATCTTCTCATGTTTGGGCCATGAATTCAGGGGCACCCTGTATACCCATTTTTAAGTATCAAAAAAAAAAATAGATTTTTAAAAATAAAAATTGCCGTTGTAATTTTTTTAATATATTTTATAAAAATATATAATTCAGGCTTCAAAAAAAATTGCATATTTTATTAAACTACAATATAAATAATTTTATAAAGCCACCTGATTGCCATTTCTTAGAAGAACTAAACGGTATTGCCGATTTGCTTGTTAACGTTCCTATTTGCTGAAGCAACCTTCTCATTTAAGCTCACAAGTTTGATTTGAACTATTATCAACAAATTTTTCCTTGAATTTTCGAAAAACTCCTAAAAATTAACAAAAAAGAAAAAACTATTTTTAAAAACGGTAGATTTTGGAAGTAATTACAAAGTGCATACTACCATTTTTTTTCCGTTTCACACTCTTTTCTGTCATAAACCTATTTCAGTATTCCCAAGTCATTTTTATCATTTTTTTCAGCATTCTATGCATTTTTCTTGCTCTTAAAATCGAAACTGGAAGTTAACACATCCTTCTTAGAAATTCTGGTTGCAGCTGCATTTAATTAGTTATGCTTCACTGAGGCAAACAAGATGCAGATGGCTGACATATGCCATCTCTGCTCTATGTGCTATAAGTGTTTTTTTACAGTTTTGGTCAAGCATATTGGATACCCTTTGTAAAGTTAGCATTTACTTTTTTTATATTTAAACCTTAGTTTTCATTTCAGTAGATTTATTTTCGAAAATTAGCGATCTTTCGGCAGATATATAAGCACTGATTTTTTTATAGGTATGCAACATCATATGGCCGGCCTACAACTTGTTGCTGTAGATATTTTAACACCGCATTAAGCTATATGTTAATTTTTATTCTATTATTCATTACTTTTGTAGTAAAATTTTGATCTGGTATCATTTTCTGAAAATAAATGAGATCTTGGATATGGAAGCAAATTCATTTCTGTAGATTTATTTTCGTTAGTCAGTGATCTTTCAATTGGCTGATTTATCGATCTTTCTGAGCTATGCTAGATCGGAAGCTGGCTTAAAAGTTGTTGCGGATTTTTTTTTAACATCCTATTAGGTTATATGTAATTTTCCTTTTATTATTTCCTGTTTTTTTAGTAAAACAACTTTGAGCTTGTACCATTTTCTGAAAATGAATGTCTTGGATACAGAAGTAAAATAACTTTGTTGCTACAGAAATCAGCAGTCATGTGGGAGGGCAATTTCAGGAGGCATCCCCTTCGCTAAACTCACAATAAAAGTTTCACCCCCCTATTTTAGAATAACAATTTTTTTAAAGTTACAAATTTTTATGTTTATATTGATTATCAATGCCAAAAGAGTATCAGGTCATGTTGCGATTATCATCTATGTTTAAATGATTTTAAAGGCACCACCCCCCTCCCCCCCCCCTCAGCACCTAGGCTGTGCCACACAGATGATATTACACTGTTTTTTTTTTCGTTGTGCACAAACCTTTCTGCAGCTACCTAAGATCACCGAAACTTCAACACCCAAAGAAAAAATTCATAATGTGTAGTAAAAAAAGCAGCCAAGGAAGTTTTTTTTTTATATTTCATACCCAATTCAGAAAATCCCGTGAATGTGAGAAGTTCAAGCACTTTATAACACTGGTCGTGTTTAAAATATATGATACTGAAATCATTAAAAGAAATAAAAATCATATTTCAGGTTGAATATTATATTATTTGGGAGGAAATTTCCTTTCAATAAACATATAATTTTTTCCCAAAATGAAGTCTTAGTTGTATAGTGCAATCTTTTTTTTTCCACCATATCATATTAAAAAGGATTATTAAAATCAACATGCTTGCAAATTTGTTATTTTATTTATTTTCATAAAATGCGTAATTAAATTTTATTTAATTTGATATATAACATGACCTATTTCTCTTGGTTATTTTAAAAAAAAAATTCTAAAGTTGACTTGTTTATTTGACTCAGCACAATTGGCTAAAAACCTGGAATTTTCTCAAAGTATGGTACCAAGAAAAAAATTACAAAAAGAGAAAAATATTTACTTAAAATCAAAAAATAATTTTTTTGTTATTCAAAAATATAGACATTCTATTCATGCATATTGTAATCATTTCTGTCTCTTAGGTTTTTTTAAATAAATTTTTATTTGCATTGCCAGATGCATTTTTTACTACCTAACTCTAAAAAAGTCCTATTAAAATAAAATGTATCATCTCTTTTGTTAAATACTTTTTTTTTTCAGAAAATCCAGAATTAAATGCTGATTAATTTGGAATATAATATGCCATAATTCCTTTCATTAGTTATTTGGCAAAAAAGTTCTAAAGTTAAAGTTTTTTTTGGCTGAGCATAAGGTTGGGTTGTTTTACCTCTGAGCGGCACTTTTTTACACACCATGGGCTAAATGGCCAGGTCACATGGACCCCGAAGGCTCAGAGAAGGTTGGGGGAGGGGACCCACTGGAACAGCTGTTGGGAGACAGATGGTAGCCTCCCGTCAAGGCCATCCAGCGTGTTCTTTAACGTGCACAGGGTATGGCTCTCCCGCACACGGGGCCACGGCTTAACGTCCTATCCGACGGACAGCGGCCTTTCCAAGCCCATCGGTGTCCCCTACTGACCGTGGGCAGGACGGGGAATTTTTGCGGAGATAAATATCAACGCTGACCCAGCTGGGACTCGAACCTGGGAACTACAGATTACGAGCCTGGCGCGCTACCGACTGAGCCACCCCCGCCCCTGAGCATAAGGAGAAAATAGTTGGCCTCTGGATGGAAACCTGTTTTTCAGCCTGGACACTGGAAGGGTTAATATAACACACGAAACTTTAATTTAGAATATATAAATTCCTGTTTGAATTTTTTTATACATACAAGGGAAGCCAGAAAGGTTTCCTATTTAATATCTGTGGAAGGCAGGCAATTAATTACATCAAGACAATAATTGGATCTCCCTCCTCTTTCAGAATGCTAGTAAGGGAAATGGATGCCAAAAATCATTAAAATGCACATATTTCACCCCTTTATTATGAATTTTTTAAAAGAATCTCTAAAACAAAGGAGAAAATGTTACATTGCAATGGAAATCTAGTCTGTTGGTTCCCTCCCCCTTTTACTGGCTCAATTGCATTGCTTGTTTCCCCCCCTCCCCCTTTATATTTTTGCTTGATCCAGACTGCTGGCCTATCTACTGTAAACAATCCAATCAATATTTAGATGCAAACGTAGTTGTAAGATTTTTAATTAAAATATAACTTGTTAGAGTGAAAAGAGTATAAGAAGTTTTCAAATATATAACTCACACTCAATTTGCTTGTAAACAACAAAATTTGTAAGTAAGGAAAATTTTATTTTTAACTAATAAAATGATCAATCTCTTTGAATCAAATATAATTTTTTATGCTTACAAATTTATCTGATAATAGTGATTACAGTAATATGAACCCAGGGAATATAATGACAGTAGTTGGGCAGACAAAAAGAATTGGTATTATATCCATTCTTTACATACTAGAAGACCGGCAGAATGAGGTAACAAAATAAGTAACTGCCTAGGGCACTGTAGGAAGAGATAGTGTAACAAAGAAATAAATGGGTTATCCATTTTGCCTTTATGATACTCTTGTACAATTTATTTTTCATTATTAGTTTTTGAATAAAATGCTTCCATAAATGATCTAGCTCATATAATACAGGTATGAAATTCTACTTGTATTATTGCTCCATAAAGCTCACTAGATGATTGCTGTTCTTAAAACATAAAGAGTGTATGAAAAAGAATAATGGAGGGCATATTTTGTTTTGTGCAATGCACATTCCCTTAATTTGATAGTCAGTGATAAATACAAACTTGTGGGAGGCTGTGTTCTTTATTTTCAAAGCTATTTAATGTTTATATTTTAGTTTTCATTGTTAACTTAGTGTTGGGATTCTTTATGGAAAAAATTAAAAAAAAAAACTAACTGTAAAACTCCACAATGGAACATTGCAGGAAGGTTGTGCTGATACAGTCAGTAGAATAATATATCAAAAATATTCAGCAAGCATTATTACTAGTGGCCAATGAAATTTTTTTATGGAGATATTGGAACAGATTACCTCTATAGCTCAGGTTATAAACTGAAACTACAGTTTGGTCATATGGTATAATGTACTATACAAAACAAATATAACTAGTGAGACCATTTAAGGTTTGGAGTTTGATATGCCAAAGGCTATTCATTTTGTATATAACTATCTAAGGTAGGAAATAAATAATGAAGTGATAAATGCAGCATAAATGGTATGAGTTATATTTAAACAAAAAATCCATTAACATTAACCACCATTGAGCAATTTATTGTACATAGAGATTGCTTTGGTTCGGTTATGTAACTTACATACATTATAGATTAATGAATACAATTATGAACAGTGTGTCTAAAGACCGTAGGAAAAGGGGGAGACCTAGGATCTGGTGGACAGACAATGTCAAACAGGGCTTTGTTGAAAACAATCTGTAGTGGCCTTAGGCAACAGATGTAGCTATGGATGGAAATGTCTAGAGGACTAAATTATATAGTCCAGTTGGATCTCTGTAGCTCATGGCTTCTTGGGGATTGTTTGTCTGTCTGTGCATGAGTTTGTGTATGGGTAGGCAGATAATATACACACACCAGCCACTGAATTAGAAACCTTTATTCAATACCAAATTTGACCTCCTTCAGCCCAAATGGCACCAAGTATGTGGTTTGGCATAGATTTCACAATGTGTTGGAGTGCCTTTACATCTTCAGCATACCAGGTGTTCACCAGACAGTCCTTTAACTGGCTCAGATATGACTGAAGAGGAGTTTGCTCCCGGATCTGTTTTTCTAACATCTCCCATACATTCTGAATGGGGTTCAGATCTGGGATTTGTGGTGGTCAGGGAAAATGGCAGAAGTTGCTGTCATGTTCGCTGAACCACTGCTGAACACATCTTGCGTGATGGATATTAGTATTGTCATCCATGAAACAGCCATCATCTACTGGATAAAAAGTCAACATTGCAGGATGGACTTGACCGGCAACAATGTTCAGATAATCCTTGGAGGACACCTGACCTTCCATCAATATCAGGAGACCTGTTCCATACCAACAGAATGTGCCCCACATCATGACACCACCTCCAGAACCTTAAGTTGGGTTGTTTTACCTCTGAGCGGCACTTTTTTGCACACCATGGGCTAAATGGCCAGGTCACATGGACCCTGAAGGCTCAGAGAAGGTTGGGGGAGGGGACCCACTGGAACAGCTGTTGGGAGACAGATGGTAGCCTCCCGTCAAGGCCATCCAGTGTGTTCTTTAACGTGCACAGGGTATGGCTCTCCCGCACATGGGGCCACGGCTTAACGTCCCATCCGACAGACAGCAGTCTTTCCAAGCCCATCGGTGTCCCCTACTGACCGTGGGCAGGGTGGGGAATTTTGCGGAGATAAATCTTAACGCTGACCCAGCTGGGACTCGAAACTGGGAACTACAGATTACGAGCCTGGCGCGCTACCGACTGAGCCACCCCTGCCCCCCAGAACCTTAAGTTGTGTTTACAAGGCAATCTGGGTCCATTGCTTCATGGGGCTCCCGCCAAACTCTCTGCATGCCTTCAGTAAAGAACAAAGTGTACCACAACTCGTTGGACCACGTGACTTATTTCCAATTCTTCCAGTGCCAGTCACGGTGTTCCTGACACCACTGCAGAAGAACTTTCCGGTTCTTCGCAGAAATCAGTGGTTTCTGTTTAGGCATGCAACTGCTAATACCAATCCTCTTCAATTTCCTGCACATAGTTCACTGAGATATGGGTTGGGAACAGCCTTCATTGAATGCTTCAGCCAATTGTGCACACAAGAAGTCCTGTTTCTCCATACAACCCCTTCTCAGACGAAGGCGATCTCATTCCTGACAGATTGTTGTCGCGCCACACTTACGCCTCTTAGACAGCAATGTGGGTTATTTTTCCACTGATTAAAAACCCAAGATATCTCACCTTTTGAGAAACCAGTCAGCACTGCTGTTTTTAAAATCATTGCTCCACAATATGGCACCCACAATAAGCCCTTTGTTGAACTCCGAAAGATCCTTTGTTTTCCCATTGTGATGAATACTACTACTGACGAGCAGCAGTCTTAAATAGTTGCCTAGATCACATGGTGATGCACGTAACAAAGTATTTTGCATATACCCTGGGCAATTGATATTTATGTACATCTGTATAAAGGTTTCTAATTCAGTGGCAGTGTATGTATAATTTAGATTAGGGTATCAAAATAAAATTTCCCTAGGTCACTAAAATACATTGCACTGGCCCTAAACAGAGGTGACCATTTATATCAGAACAGTGTTGCTCACAGTGTTCTAGTGTAATTCTAAACTAATTTCCATCTAAGCTTGCTATCTATACATAAACAATCCCTGTTTTAGAAAATTTCTTTTTGATATTACCCATACAATGCCTATATATATAAAATATATAATTTCCCTATTATTCCAGCAAAAAGCTAAAAAAAACTATAGTCTGTAACTTCAAATATATGATTTACATACAAAAAATGTGGTTCAAGAAAAATTAAAAATTTCATTTAATACACCTAAACCTCGATTTTAAACAACATTCAGTCAGCATTTAAACAGTTATGGAATTTTAGATATTTAACAATACTGGTCACAAAAATTTGAAACAGAAGTTAATTAAAACTTTAAAACTTTTATTTCAAACCACTGCACAGTGGTTCCAAAATGTGAAAAGCTGATCAAAATTCAATTTTTAAACTTTTACATGTAATAATTTAGCCCCTTTAGGTGCAAAGGCCTACTTTATGAAACATATTTTGTCTCTAAACTTCTTTTTTTTGTAACTGTTATAATGGGGTGAGTCTGTAAATGGTAGATAGGTAGTCACTGGAAGGAGAGCTATGCATCAATCCCCTGTGATGATGCATAGAACCGGCCAGGCCTAACACCTAATGTCTGACCTCGCTTTCTCGCGGTTCAGGCCGTTAGTACCTTTCAAAAGAGATACTCTCTTGTGGAAGTGAACGGAAGAGGAGAGCTGCAAGATCCGTGTGGCCTACTGATCTCAACAACTATGGCTACTTTTTTTTTCTACCCTGCCGAGAAATGGTCAATCACACAGGGTCCTGGTGCAGACCATACAAACCTACTGGAATGGACTGAAATAAAGCTCTGAGCTTGATTATGAATCCTCAATTTGCTGCACTGGTGGGCTTCTGTGAAGGGATAATCTTCCACTGTGTTATCTGTTTGTTTGTGGGTTGACAGCCCCAAGTGAATAGATTCACAGGATGTCTATCAGCTGGTGGATAATCCTAAGAAGAGGTCATTGCAGGCACCTGAACTCTTTGCTTCTACTGGCATCATTAAATTTTACATTGGAGGAAGTCTTCCAGTATAGATGGCTTAGACTTTAGTGGTGGGGGAACGGGTCTTTGCCCCATGTCTGCGATTAGGAGACTGTTTGATATTGTCGGCATTCCCTCTGTTAATAAACATAGTTTCTTTAAACATTCCACTAACCATTTTCTCTTCATAGGTAGTTGGAATATGAGGACTCTGCACAGAGCTTATTCTCTTGATGTCCTCACACAAGAATTACACCGTTATAATTTAGATATTCTCGGCTTGCAAGAGACCAGATGGATAAAGGTCAGATTCGTAAAAATAATCTTAAATTTCCCTTTTCAGAGAGGAAAGATAATAAACATCACCAAGGCGTAGGTCTGCTTCTCATCAGACACGCCAGTGATGCTTTTCCAGGATATGGGTGCATTAATAAAAGGTTTCTTACAGCAAAATTTCAGACAAGCATTAAAGATTTGAATGTTATCTGCTGTTATGCTCCCACTGAGGATGCCGATGAGGATGAGAAGGATAGGTTTTACGGACAACTTCAGGACATTTTGAATTCTGTCAAGAAAGGAGATATTACCCTTGTTCTAGGTGACTTCAATGCCAAAGTTGGTACTGACTCTGACCTTTGGGAAGGGGTGATAGGCCCTTTTGGTATTGGTAACTGCAATGGCAATGGGCAACATCTCCTACAGGTAAATAAACTCAATGGTTTCAGTATAACTAACACTTATTACAAACACCGCAACATACATAAGTACACATGGGTTTCACCTGATGGGCTGCATAAGAATATGATTGATTATATATTAATTAACAGCAAATGGGCTAATTCTGTTAGGAATACCAGGTCATATAAGGGAGCTGAAATTGGATCTGACCATTCATCATCATCATCCTCAAGCAGCAATGGGTTACGGAGGTCCAACCAGACCGCGCAGTTTAATTCTCCAAGCATATCTGTCCTGAGCTACATCTGCTGCATCTGGCCACTGCACACCAATTCTAACAAGGTCCTGTTTGACATTGTCTGCCCACCGCATCCTAGGTCTCCCCCTCTTTCTGAGGCCTTTAGGTACACTGTTCATAACCCTATTCGCCAATCTATAATTATCCATATGGGCAACATGGCCAAACCAGCGGAGTCTCTCTCTGCACAAAATGCTGCTTAAAGGAGGTTGCAGACTCCTTTGCCTAACCTCATCATACCACGTAATACCCAAGATACTACGTAAGCATCTAGTTTACAAAGTGCCCACATTTCACTACCATAACTAACCCTAGAAACAACCAAATTATTATACAGTCTAATTTTAGTCTTTAGGTGTATACGCCTATTTCTCCACTCTCCATGGATTCTTAAAAGTCCCAGAAGCAATCCCTATTTGTCTGTTAATCTCATGCCGCACATCACCATTATCTGTTACATAGTTCCCAAGGTAATTAAAGTGCGACACCTGCTCAAGATTGCAACCATTCAGATGAACTGAATCACAACCTGCCTGACCAATTTTCATCACTTTAGTTTTCTCTCTGTTTATAACCAACCCACTCTACTACCAGTCTCATCAACAGCTCGAATGAAAGAGTTCATCTCATCAACATCATTTGCCAAAAGGGCTAAATCATCAGCATAATCTAAATCAGAAATTTTCGTATCACCAGCCCATTTAAGGCCAAAATCTTTCCATTGAAGTGAATTTCGCATAACATACTCAATAACTAAAGAGAAAAGGAGACAAAATGCACCCTTGTCGAACACCAGAAGTAATGCTAAACCAATTGCTACAAGACTTACCAACTCTCACACATGACTCAGTGTTATGATAGAGAGCTTTCATTATGTTAACTAACTTGTCTGGTATCCATATGATTTCACAATCAACAATAAATTATGACGATCAACAGAGTCGAAAGCCTTTTTGAAATCAACAAAGCTAGCAACCAAAGGTTTCTGAAACTCTAAACATTTCTCAAGAATATGCCTAAGTGAAAATATCTGATCTACACATCCCCTACCACTTCTGAATCCACATTGCTCATCACGCAATTGATTGTCAACTAGATTCTTAATTCTATTATGCACAATCATGGAAAGAACTTTACCTGGAACAGAGAGTAGGCTGATACCCCTATAGTTATCACAAGAACTGCGATCACCTTTTTTGAAAATAGGGATAATAATAGCTCTGGTAAAATCCTTAGGAACCATGCCTTTATCATAAAAATTATTCAAAATTTCAGTCATCCAAGTGGTAACTGAAACATTCCCAGCTCTAAGCATTTCCATAGTAATTTCATCCACCCCTGGGGATTTATGAAGTTTAAGTTTAGAGATAGCCAAACTAACTTCAGATTGTGTTATAGAGCCAACATTAAAGCCAACAATGCATCTATCATCATTGCAAACAATGGGAGTAGAATTAACCACACTGTTTAGAACATCACTGAAATGCTCAGCCCACCTAGCCATAACAGAATCCTCACCTTCTATAACCTTACCTTGTTTATCCTTCAATCCCTGTATACCTGTTCGTTTTCTACCACACAAAATATTAACTATCTGGTACAGCTCTCTGCTGTTGTGCTGTCTAACTGCTTCCTCAGCCGGGCCATCAAGCCAAAGATTCTTATCAGTAGCTAACTGATCTTTTACATGTTTATTAAGTTCTTTGTAATGCTTTCTATTAGGACTAGTAGGGTACTGATTAAGGACATTCCTGCAGTTCTTTCTTTCTGAAATAAGCTCAAGTGCCTTATCACTTAAATAATTCTGCCTCCTCTGCTCCTTTTTCCCTAAAAGAGTACTGTTAGTTTCCAAAAAAGCCTGTTTAAAATGTCCCCATTCTTCCTCAACTTCAGTATTAAGCAAACAATGACTGTCATAATGACTAAGTAACCTATCATGGTAAGCTTTAGCTATAACTGGGTCTTTCAGAGCTTCAGTATTAAAGGTAAATTTTTTGACCCTAGCACAACACTTTTTAAGTTTAAGTTGCAAGACACTTTTAACAAGGTAATGGTCAGATCCAATTTCAGCCCCCCTATATGCCCTGGTATTTCTAACAGAACTAGCCCATTTGCTGTTAATTAATCAATCATATTCCTATGCAGCCCATCAGGTGAAACCCATGTGTATTTATGTATGTCACGGTGTTTGTAATATGTGTTAGTTATTCTGAAACCATTGAGTTTACTTAAGTGTAGGAGACGTTGCCCATTGCCATTGTAGCTACCAATACCAAAAGGGCCTATCACCCCTCCCCAAAGGTCAGAGTCAGTACCAACTTTGGCATTGAAGTCACCTAGAACAAGGGTAATTTCTCCTTTCTTGACAGAATTTAAAATATCCTGAAGTTGTCCGTAAAACCTATCCTTCTCATCCTCATCAGAATCCTCAGTGGGGGCATAACAGCAGATAACATTCAAGTCTTTAATGCTTGTCTGAAAATTTGCTGTAAGAAACCTTTCATTAATGCACTCATATCCTAGAAGAGCATCACTAGCATGTCTGCTGAGCAGCAGACCCATGTCTTGGTGATGCTTTCCATCCTCCCTCCCTGTAAAGAGAAATTTAAAGTTATTTTTAAGTATCTCACCTTTACCTCTCCATCTGGTCTCTTGCAAGCCTAGAATATCTAGGTTATAGCGCTGGAATTCCTGCATGAGGACATCAAGAGAATAATCTCTATGTAATAATCCTCACGTTCCACATTCCTGCAGAGAGAAAATGATTAGTAGGATTTTTAAAGAAATTAGGTTTATTGAGATTGGTAGGGCCAACAATATCAAACAGCCCCCTGATCGCAGGCATGGGGCAAAGACCTGTTCCTCCTCCGCTAAAGGCTGAAGTCACCAATGCTGGTAGGAACTTCAGGCACCACCTTTTCAAGCGGACTTTTTCAAGAGCCATATGGCCTGCCTGAGACACATTACTCCAGTTTAGGATCGACGATGCCCAACAAGCAAAGTAAGGTTCAGGTACCTGCGATGGTCTCTGATTAGGATTATCCACCAGCTGATATAAGGTATCCCATGCCTCTGTTCACTTAGGGCTGGCAACCCAGAAGCAAACAGAAAACACAGCAGCAGATTCTCCCTCAAAAGAGGCCCACCAGTGCAGCAAGTCCAGGATCCATAATCAAACTCAAATCCATAAACAAGTCCAGTCTAGTAGGTATAAATTGTCAGGACCCTGTGAAGTTGACCACTCCTCAGCAGGTTTGGAAAAAGGAAAAAAGTGGCCATAGATGACCAGATCAGTAGGCCATACTGAACTGGCAGCCCTCCCCTTCCATTCCCTTCCAAAAGAGAATATCTCTTTTGAAAGGTACTAACAGCCTGCACCATGAGAAGGCGGGGGGTCGGACATTAGGTGCTAGACCTGGTCGGTTCTGTGCATCATCACTAGGGATTGGTATACCTTGTTAAAAGTGTCTTGCAACTTAAACTTAAAAAATGTGCTAGGGTTAAAAAATTTACCTTTAATACTGAAGCTCTGAAAGACCTAGTTTCAGCTAAAGCATACCATGATAGGTTACTTAATCATTATGACAGTCATGGTTTGCTTACTACTGAAGTTGAGGAAGAATGGGACCATTTTAAATAGTTTTTTTTTTTTTTGGAAACTAACAGTACTCTTTTATGAAAAAAGGAGCAGGGAGGCAGAATTATTTGAGTGATAAGGCACTTGAGCTTATTTCAGAAAGAAAGAACTGCAGTAATGTCCTTTAATCAATACCCTACTAGTCCTATTAGAAAGCATTACAGAGAGCTTAATAAACATGTAAAGGATCAGTTTGCTGCTGATAAGAATCTTTGGCTTTAATGGCTTAGCTGACAAAGCCAAGGAAGCAGTTAGACAGCACAACAGCAGAGAGCTGTATCAGATAGTTAATGTTTTGTGTGGTAGAAAATGAACAGGTATACAGGGATTTAAGTATAAACAAGGTAAGGTTACAGAAGGTGAGGATTCTGTCATGGCTAGGTGGGCTGAGCATTTCAGTGATGTTCTAAACAATGTGGTGAGTTCTACTCCCATTGTTTGTAATGATGATAGATGCATTACTGGCTTTAATGTTGGCCCTATAACACAGTCTGAAGTTATTTTGGCTATTTCTAAACTTAAAATTCATAAATCCCCAGGGGTAGATGAAATTACTATGGAAATGCTTAGAGCTGGGAATGTTTTGGTTACTATTTCAATGACTGAAATTTTGAATATCTTTTATGATAAAGGCATGGTTTCTAAGAATTTTACCAGAGCTTTTATTATCCCTATTTTCAAAAAAGGTGATTGCAGTTCTTGTGATAACTATAGGGGTATCAGCCTATCCTGTGTTCCAGGGAAAGTTCTTTGCATGATTGTGCTTAATAGAATTAAGAATTTGGTTGACAGGGATTTGCGTGATGCACAATGTGGATTCAGAAGTGGTAGGGGATGTGTAGATCAGATATTTTCATTTAGGCAGATTCTTGAGAAATGTTTAGAATTTCAGAAACCTTTGGTTGCTAGCTTTGTTGATTTCAAAAAGGCTTTTTACTCTGTTGATTGTGCGATCAAATGGTACACCAGACAAGTTAGTTAACATAATGAAAGCTCTCTATCATAATACTGAGTCATGTGTGAGAGTTAGTAAGGTTTATAACAATTGGTTTAGCATTACTTCTGGGGTTTGACAAGGGTGCATTTTGTTTCCCTTTTCTCTTTAGTTTGGTTATTGATTATGTCATATGAAATTCACTATAAGGGAAAGATTCTGGCTTTTAATGGTCTGGAGATACGAAAATTTCTAATATAGATTATGCTGATGATTTAGCCTTTTGGCAAATGATGTTTGATGAGATGAACTCTTTCAATCGAGCTGTTGATGAAACTGGTAGTAGAGTGGGTTTGGTTATAAATGTAGAGAAAACTAAAGTGATGAAAATTGGTCAGGCAGGCTGTGATTCAGTTAATCTGAATGGTTGCTGTCTTGAGCAGGTGTCACAGTTCAATTATCTTGGGAGCTATGTAACAGATATTGGTGATGTGCGGCATGAGATTAACAGATGAATAGGGATTGCTGCCAGGATTTTTAAGAATCTATGCAGAGTGTGGAGAAATAGGCGTATACACCTAAATACTAAAATTAGACTGTATAATAGTTTGGTTCTTTCTAATGTTAGCTCTGGTAGTGAAACATGGACACTTTGTAAACAAGATAACAGGAAAGTAGATGCTTACCCAGTATCTTTTGCATTAGGTGGTGCAACTTTGTAACTAATGATGATGTTAGTCAAAGGATTCGGCAACCTCCTTTAAGCAGCATATTGTGCAGAGACTCTGTTGGTTTGTCCATGTTGTCCATATGGATAATTATAGATTGAAAAATAGGGTTTTGAACAGTGTGCCTAAAGGCCTCAGAAAGAGGGGAAACCTAAGATGCAGTGGGCAGACAATGTCAAACAGGACCTTGCTAGAATTGGTGTGCAGTGGCCGGATGCAGCAGATGTAGCTCATGACAGATATGCTTGGAGAACTAAATTATACGGTCTGGTTGGACCTCCGTAGCCCATGGCTGCTTGAGGATGATGATGATAGTGGGGTAAAGTTAAGCAAAACTGACATTTTTTAAAACTTTTTTCTGATTCAGAGAGCAAGAAAATTTTTTATACATTATTTCCAAAGTGCAATCAATGGGTATCAGTTATTGTGATCACTGGTTATTAGAATCAGCCACTTTAAAGAAACAAATTTTAAAGAACGGATTGGAATAATTTTTGTGGTATAGAAAACACAGTTATTTTTCTGTTGTTTTCAACCTATATTCTACCTGCTATATAGCTGGTGATTTTTCTTAATAAATTAATGATACTTTGCAATTTAGTAATTTTTTTTTCACTGCTTTTTTGAAGTCAAAGTTCACAATTTTTCAAATATGTCACCAAGGACACTGCAACCATATCAGATTTGCTAACTACTACCAGCTTCCTATATTTACCTGTCATTATTACTGCAGCGTTTACAATATATTCTCTTGATTATGGGCTTTTCTTAACACTCTACACCTGGAAAGAAAATATTGATCATTTATGTTAGAAAACTACAAATATTTACCTAAATAGCTCATGTCTTTTTCTTCCATCTGATCTTTGGCTAATATGAGAAATACACCACGACCATTGGGTGTTAGACTGCGATACACATGAAGAAGGGAGCTGAGGACCAGGTGGCCAGATTGCTGGCTCAGGAGAGATTTCTCATATGAAGTTTCAACAATGTATGGTTCAAAGGTTGTAACATCATACCATACCCAGTTAAACTGACTCAGCCTTGTCTGATCCCAAACTAAATATATAAACATGATTAATGAATATAATAAATTTAAGATGCTATAAATGGCAATAATAAAAAACATTCATATAATCAATATTCATAATGAACTGCTGCTACTATGTTGCACATAAAATTAGATGTAAAATTATGTACTATGGCAACTTCTATTGGTTATGTTTAAGATATTTGTAACTTTAATCATTTTTCTGAAAAGGATTATTGAAAAATAGAGAAAAACAATCTAGCTAACATAGGCTTGACAGTTTTATAGTGTGCAAATTTGACAAAATAACCCCTCACGCAGCTGCTTGCCACAGAGGTCGGGTAGGAGCCTGTCAATTTATACACCATAGTAGGTTTGTGAGGATGGTGGGACCTCAGCAGAAAGACAAAACAAACATCCATACCTTACCCAGGGCTCGAACCCAGGTCCCTTTGATCTCTAGTTAAGCACACTATCCACTCGGCCACCAGAATGACCAGAATGATGATTATTCTAAAAATAGCTGTCATATTATAATATCTGTTCAAGTCCTGTTTGATATTGTCAGCTCACCTCTCTCAGAAGCCACCCATTTTCTTCAAGACTTAAAAATGTTATTCATAATTATATTCACTAATTCGTCCTTACATGAGAGCAACCAATTCAAATCTCTGCCTGAACATGCTGTTTAAAAATGGACGGTGATTCCTTCATCTAATTTATTTGCAAAATCTGATCACTTAGTGATTAAGATACTCCATAAGTAATCTCAAACTCAAATTATACAGGTGCCAAAATCCGTTACTTCTCAATATAGAGTGGGCTGCATTTTATTTTAAGCAATAATAAGCAAAACATAATTACTCATATTGTTCCCTTATACAGATGTTTCATAACTCTCTATACAAATTTCAATGGGAGATAGGGAACATAAAGACAAATCTTTTTCGTCTATGAATGTATGTCCACTAATGTAACTCTTTAGTGCTAGAGGATGCTGACAGAAATATCAGTGTGGCTGGTACATAAATGAATGGAAACAAGTGTGAACATGTTTATTTAAAGAAGGTGCTCAAAGTTGTGACCAGCAACAGCATTGCATGCATGACAGCATTGAAGCATTGATTGCTGTACATGTTGAAAGATTTCTGGAATTTCATGAACAGTTGCAGCAGTGACAGCGATTCTTGCAATGAGGTCTTCATCTGAGTTAATGGGAGTCTCAAAAATGAGGTTCTTCATGTGTCCCCAGAGGAAGAAACTGATACATGTTAAATCAGGTGATCTTGGTGGACAGGTGATGAATCCACTCCAGCCTATCCATCAGCCCCCAAAACTGGCACTCAGATAATGCTGCACATCATTGCTGAAGTGTGCTGGCACCCCATCATGTTGAAACCACATTCGGCTGTGAATAGCCACGGGAACATCTTCCAGCAGTCCAGGAAATGTTTCTTCAAGAAACCAAGATAAATCTGCCTGTTGAGTCAGGGAGGCAGCAGGTATGGTCCAATCAAAATGTCATGGACGATACCTGCCCAAACATTGATGGTGAACTGTTGTTGATGACCTGCGCCATTGTTGCATGTGGATTTTTGTGTGTCCAAATATTGATGGAGAACTGTTGTTGATGGCCATGCGCCATTGTGGATTTTCATGTGCCCCAATGTGAGATTGTGCACATTAAACACACCCTCACATGTGAAAGAGGCCTCATCTGAGAAGAGCACAAACCAGGAAATCAGGCTGCACCAGTCTGTTGCAGAAACCAGTGAATGAATTCCATACAAAGAGGGTAATCCTGAGGTTGCAATGTCTTGACTCTTTGACAATGAAATGGATGTAATTGCTGCTCGTGTAACACTCTCTACATGAGGGCATGATTCACACTAAGGCTACATGAAATAGCTTATGTGTTGGTGCCTGGATTGTCCTGAATCCACCATAGGATCTCTTCTTCCATGTCAGGAGTGTGTATGGTTCTCTCCTGACCAGTGTCATGCATGTTTGCATGGAATGTTCCAGTTTCTCGAAGTTGCCGGTGCAAACACACAAATGTTTGATGGTTTGGCACACGTCTGTTTGGGAAGCACTGTTGGTACAACCTCACAGCAGCTCTTCTGTTTCCATTGGCAGCCCCATACGCCAGATTCATGTCAGCCATCTCAGCAGTCGTGAAACACTCCATGTTAGATGTGTCTGATTTACGAATGCCGATGACAAACACAAGTCCGTTCTCCATTCCCACTTCGCCCCTCTAGCCAATTGCAGCACCGCCAAACAGTGCCCTCTAACACCAAAGGGTTACATCAGCGGACATACATTCATAAACGAAAAGAGTTTGTTTTGGTGTTCCCTATCTCCCATTGAAATTTGTACAGAGAGATCTGAAACACCCTGTATATTATACCCTTCTTAAATTTTTAAATAATTTTATTACCATTATTATTTGAAAATATACATAAGTTTCATGCTTAGTACTGAAAACAACAAAGGGCCACATTTATGCTAAAATGACCAAAGAATTTATGTATTCAAAGTGGAATTGTTTGCTGACCCCTACCCTAAACCATTCAAAGCCCCAGTCTCTCCCTTCAGAAGCTTTCCTTATAACATAGCCAGTCACCATATTAAATAGGAAAGGTGGAAAAATGCAACCTTGTCTAATACAAAAACGTTTGACACCAATAACAGGTCTATCTGCTAGTAAGTAATGTGCAATGTGGTGAGCTACCAACTACAGTGTGCAGAAAGCAATGTAAATACAATAAATTCAAGCAAAACAACAGGATGATAGCAATATACCATCAACATCAAAACAGAGAGAGAGAGAAAAGAAAAACCCTTCAAGGTGATAATTTTTTTCTCACCTATTATTATAAAAATTGACATAATATCAATGAGCTTGTTAGGCACAATGCTAATGCTCCCTACACAAAAGAAAAAAGAACATATCATTTCCACTACCACCACTACTACTAATGTGCTGCTACAAATCTTACAACGTTATATTGATTTATCCACTGTTACACAAAACTTAATCCAGTTGTAATGCTGGACCAATCACTCCAAACTTTACCAACTCTCATGTTACAACTATTATTATAAAGAGTCATCATTATGACAGCTAACTTTTCAGGTATTCTTTGACTTCATGATCAATTAGAAATTATGCTGATTTGTGATGTTAAAAACTTCTTGAAAACAATGAAGTTGGTAATTATATTATTTTGAAGCTCTAAACATGTCTCTTGAATCTATTCATTTTAAAGTTGTGTATTAACCAAACATTTAATTCTTTTGAGCACAATTATGCACAAGACTTTATCAGGAACAGAAACTACAGGGGGATTCCAAAAGTTCTTACACGTCTGTAGATTTGCACTCATTCCTCCGAAGTTAACCAGCTATGATTTGTTTGAAAGCTTGTCTAAACTTTCAATACATGCTAGAAACAAAGGCCACATCATCATTTCTCTCTTCATTGGTGGCATGTAAAGTTTGCTCAGTGAAATCTGTGTGTTGTTGCTCTGGAGCCTATTAAAGGTGAGGAAAGATTGTACATTTTCACAAGGAGCAGCTTGAGGACAAAGCAAAAAAAAATCATGCCAACTTATCTCAAGTATATGGGGATCATGCCTGTACATATAGCACTGTTATGGGATGGATGAGGAGATTCAGAGAAGGACATCAGAGCTTCAGAGACCTCCCTCATGCTGGAAGGCAGAAGGAGGCTGTAAAGAGAGAACCATCACTGCTGTTCGTGAACTTAAGAAAAACCCACACATCACTATTCAAGTAATAAATTTAGATGTCAGTGTATTGATTGGCAGTGTGGAAACAACTATTCATCAACATTTAAAGTTCCGAAAGATCTGCGCCAAATGAGTACCCCTCAAACTGACAGAATAACAAAAAAGGGCTACAGTGACTCGGGCAAGGAGATGCTGGCAATATTTGAACCTAGTGATCCCAAATGGTTAACAGACATTGTCACAAATGATGAGATGTGGCTTTATTACTATACAACTCCCAGAGAGATCGACAACTATGTTTGGACTGCAGAAGATACACCCATCCCCAACTCCTGTGATAAGACTTTTGCTCAAGGAAGAGGATTTTCACAATATTTTTCAATCCCCAAAGAGTGGTAGCTGCGGATGTCTTACCTGAAAAATACTAAATGGCCTATACTACACCAACATTGTTTTGCTCAAAATGGTTAAGGAGATGAAGGAGAAGTGTCCAACATAAGTGTGTCAAGGGAGCATCGGATGGCACACTCAAACATATTTCCTCCTTCTTCATGGCAATGCCAGAGTTCACAAAACCTGGCAAGTTACCGACTATCTGGAGCAGGAAAAAATCGAACAGATACCCCATCCTGCATATTCACCTGATCTTGCATCATGTGATTTTTGGTTGTGTCCAAAAATTAAAAAGGAACCTAGTGGGAAGCCTTTTTCAAGGGTGCAAGACCTTGCAAAATGCATTCATTCAGAGTTGTGGAGTATTCCCCAACAGAAATACTGCCAAGTGTTTCGGAATTGACGTAGACATCTGCAACTTTGCATAGATGCTGGAGGGGAGTATATTGAAGGACAGCAAAAGTTTTATTGAGGTAAATGCAATGATTTCTGTTCTGCAAATGTATGTCAAAAACTTTTTGAATGCCTCTCATAAAGTGATGTGGTTATGACTATAAGATCAAAACATAAGCTGAATTTTAAACAGAAAAACATCTTTATCTTTAATACAAACAACAGGGATAGAACTAATAACATTATTCATATCATTAAAAAGTTCAGTCACCTTATCGTGATAGAATTATGAATATCAATTATATTTTCCACTAATTCTTTAAAACCTGAATGCCATTTTGTTTTCCCCCATAATCAACACACAGAAATTACAATCACGTATAACTACACTGGACAACACACAAAAAGGCCTTGATATAAAAATAGACAATCTTTACTAATTTCAAGGTGCTGAACACAAAAATTACAATAAAATTTGTCGATTGGCTCTTGTTTAGGAGAGACAAAGATGTCCACATTGAGTACATAGGTAACCATTTCGCAACACTGAATTTTAAACTCCAGATTGCAACGTATTGAGTTGTATTGCATCATTGTCTGATGCAGTGCAGTTGAGTCATGACATTGCAGCTTTATGATCACGGGCAAAAGATGATGCAATCATTAGATGTAAGCAATGTTTCGTAGTGTGAGCAAGTCTTTTGAGTGACTCCCATTTACCCCTGAGTCATAAGTACAACACAAGTGATTCTTGCAGTTTTAATCCAGCAGTAGTGATGCCTCATAACTGTGTTAATATTAAAGATACATTTTGTTACATTTGTGGGGAAGTGACATTTGCAAGCCAGAAAAGGGCCATCATTCCAATAGTGAAAGCAGCATATGAGTTTTATTTTGGATACAAGATCAAGAACAGGACAAGGCCTGAACCCCACACATATGCTGCAAGAAATCTTCCAAAATGGCTGAAAAATGAAAAAGTGGTGATGCCATTTGCTGTTCCTATGGTTTGGAGAGAGCCAAGCAATGATGCAAATGACTACTACTTCTGCATAATTCCACCTGTTTCTGGAAGCATCACAAGGAAAAAGAAGAGGGCAATAGCATACCCGAATATACAATCTGCTCTCCGACCAGTTCAGCACAGTGAAGGTCTTCTTATTCCCAAACTTCCAAAAGAATTTTCCATCAATTCAAATGATGAGGAGGGAGGCAAGTAGATGCATGGATCATCATTAGACACCATTGGTGTATATGTTGTATTTGGTGTATGTATTAAGACACCTTTGGTGTCTAATGATGATCCATGCATCTGCCACAGTGTGTCATCTGCGCCACACATGCTCACCAAAGAAGAAATGAACCATCTTTTTCGCAATCTGGAGCTGTCCAAGGCCAAAGCAGAGTTACATGGATCAAGACTTAAACAATGGTATCTTCTCAAGGAAAATGTCCGAGTGACTTCGTTTCAAACTCGTCATGAGCAGTTTGAGCCTTACTTCAGAAAAGAAGATGACCTTGTGTTTTGCTCCAACGTAGATGGCCTGATGAATGCCCTCAGAATCAAACATGACCCTCAAGAATGGTGACTATTCATAGACTCATCGAAATTGAGTCTCAAGGCAGTGTTTTTTGCAAATGAAAATAGACTTCCATCCATTCTGGTCGGACATGCTGTCTACATAAATGAAACTTCAGGGTCCAAAATTAGACGTCCATGCCAATTAGAGATATTGACAGAATCTGAAATGAGAGGCAATAGACAGCTATATAAGTTTTTAGTACAACACACAAAACCTCATTTTTTCCAAAATAGGAAGTGCCATTTGAAAATTTCCTATATATATCTTATAAAAGTAGGTAACTGAAGCTCGAAAAATACTTTTTTTATTTGATAACTATTTTGATTAACTGTGATATAAAAAATTTGTTAAAACCATATGATAGCCATTTTTTTGCATCTGATTGAAGGGATTGCCGATTTGTTTGCTAATGTTACTCTGCAGAAGCATTTCACTGATTTAAGCTTAAAAAGTTTTATTTGAACTATCAACAAATTTTTCCTTAAGTTTCAAAATTCTCTAGAAAATTAATCAGAAACTATTTCTAAAAAATAAGATTTTTGGAAGTAATTATGAGGTATGTCCTCTGTGTTTTTTCCCATTTTACACTCTTTTCTGCCTTAAACCTATTTCAGTATTCCAAGAATTCCCAGCATTCTATGTGTCGTTCCTGGATTGAATAATGCTTAAAATGTATTGGATAATTGGTTCATTGGATAACTTTTCAATTCAGTTAATATTTTATTTATACTTTTTTAATTAAAATCTCATTTGTTTTTTCTATAAATCTATTAGGATTTTATTTCTGTAGATTTATATGTATGGATCATTCGGAGTTATGCTACATCTCTAGATATGACAATGGCCACCTTACAACTTGGTCCATTTCTAAAGATCTTTTGGAATTATGCTGCATTGGCTGACTTACAACTTCCTTGTTTTTATTTCTATCAATTTATTAATTTTATTCCCTATATATTTATATGTCATCATCACTCTTTCAGAGTTATGATACATCACTGGTTATGACAATGGTTGGCTAGCAACATTTTGCTGTGGTTTTTTTAACATCACATTAGGTTATAAGTTTTCTTTTTCATTGCTTTGTCCTTTTCCACACAAAAAACTTTTATCATTACCTGAAAATAAATGAAGACTTGGATACAGAACAAAATGTCTTAGCATGGAAATCAATCCTCCTACAGTTGGAAGGGAAATTTTGACAAGGTGTTATAACTCTCCTCTCCATCACTATGCTGAGAGTATTCCACCCCCATCATCATCCTCATCATCATCCTCAAGCAGCCATGGGCTACGGAGGTCCAACCAGACCACGCAGTTTAATTCTCCAAGCATATCTGTCCTGAGCTACATCTGCTCATCCGGCCACTGTACACCAATTCTAACAAGGTCCTGTTTGACATTGTCTGCCCACCGCATCCTAGGTCTCCCCCTCCTTCTGAGGCCTCTAGGCACACTGTTCATAACCCTATTCGCCAATCTATAATTATCCATACGGGCAACATGGCCAAACCAGCGGAGTCTCTCTCTGCACAATATGCTGCTTAAAGGAGGTTGCAGACTCCTTTGCCTAACCTCATCATTAGTTACAAAGTTGAACCATCTTAGGTTTTGATTTCATTTAAAAATATTTCTCTTCATTTTATATCATATGGTTAATAAGATTTTATTTCAGGGTGTTAATGTAACATAAAACAGGACAGGAATTTTGCTTTTCTGGAAATCAAATACATTTCAGTTCTTAATCTACACTAGGTACAAAGTTACCCAAGATACTGCGTAACCCCACAAAAAACTTTATTTTTCAGAACAATTATTAGTTTTTGAGTTGATATTGAGTAGTTTTAAAATACTTCAGCTCCCCACCCCCCTTCAATATCTTGGCTGTGTCATTCTGTGGATATTGACATTATTTTTTGCCTTGGTGAGAAAACTTTTCAGCACTTTGCCAAGATTTACAAAGTGCAACACCCAAATGAAAAATACTAACTGTTCAGCAAAAATATAGCCAAGAACTTGTTTCTCCACTTCATAAATGGGACAGAAAATAACCATGAATATCAGCAGTCAAAGTTATCTTGTTTAACACTAGGTTAAATTTCAAAATATACCATACTGAAAAGAGGTATTAAAAGAAATAAAAATCATGTTTTATGTAAATATTATATTATTAAGGAAGAAATTGCCTTCACATTAACCATTCCAGGGCCAGTCTGAAAACCTGGCTTTACATCCAGAGATCAAGCTATTTTTTTCTCTATGCTCAGCCAGAAAAAAAAAATTAACTTTAGAACTTTTTTACCAAATAACTAATGAAGGGAAGGAATTATGGGATGTTATATGTCTATAAAGTGGGATTTTAGGATGTTATATGTCATATAAAGTAAAATGGAATTATGAGATGCTAATATAAATTATATGCTAAATTAATCAGCATTTAATTCTGGATTTTCTAAAAAATTAAATATTTAACAAAAGGGACAACTGGTTTTATTTTAATAGGGCATTTTTTAGAGTCAATAATAGAAAAATGCATCTGGCAATACAAATAAATTAAAAAAAAAGCAGATAGAAAGAAATAATCATAATGCATATGAATAGAAAGGCTATTTCTGAATAATGGAAAAAATAAAGTTTTACTTGAAACAAGAAAATTACTCTCCTTTTGTAATATTTTTCTTGGAACTATACTTTTAGAAAAGTCCAGACTTTTCATCAACTGCACTGAGTCAAATAAACAGGTTAAATTCATATTTTTTTTAAACAAATAGCCAATCAACCAAAATAGGTCATGTTTATATGCTCCTAAGAGAGAGCCTAATAGAAGTTATTGATTCTGGCAACAACCAGAAGAAAAAAAAAAAACTTAAGAACCACAAAGTGAATTTGGAAAGATTTGGGAGTAAATGGTTAGTCTAAAGGAAGTAAACAGGAGACCCTTCTTGGTCTTGAAGAAGTAGTAGCAGTCTTCTCTAGCAGATGGACATTGCAGTGGTACATATTTATAGGTGTAGGAGTATAAAAAAGGCTGAGTTTCATTTGTTTTTTTCTCTATGAAGTTCCTTTAGTGTATAATTTAATTTACATATTTTTGTTCATAGTTTTAAAAAAACTTAATTAAGCAATGGCCTAGCAAACAGTGGCTAGTGCACTTGTTGCTGATCAAAGGGACTTGAATCTGTGCTGTGGATAAGGCATTGATGTTTCCTTTCATATGTTGTCTTTCTATTGAGGTCTCTCTTTCTTCACAGATCTTCTCTGTGACATATTATACTGAGAGATACTTATGACATCTATGGCTGAATTCAGAATATATAGCTTAGTTTACAAACAAGGAAACATAATAATAAATGTTATCTGTATTAATTCTTTTCATTTTAAAAGAGAGAGGAAAAAAAACTTTTTATAGAAAATCATCAAATCTTAGGTTTTGATTTCATTTAAAAATATTTCTCTTCATTTTATATCATATGGTTAATAAGATTTTATTTCAGGGTGTTAATGTAACATAAAACAGGACAGGAATTTTGCTTTTCTGGAAATCAAATACATTTCAGTTCTTAATCTACACTAGGTAAATGAGGCACACATTGGAGAACACTGGTGCATACTTAATAAAAAAAATGCTTTGTTGCAAGGTTTTTTTTAAAAATAAAGTATCTTAACATTCCTTCAAACATTTGATACATATTTATGAACATTTCAGATAATTGAAGGGCTGTTAATCGAGATTACACTGTATGTCAATAACTTTTGTCCCCCTCCCTCCAAGAAACTTTTCTGCCTACACCTCTACTCAGCACAGTTGGCAAAAAGCCTGGACTTTTCTGAAGGTGAATGGCCCCTCCAGATTGCCTAGAAGAGGACAACTGCTCTGGTTCCTAAAATATTGAGGATAATTTTACAATATTTTTTTCTCTGAAGGATTAAATACCGTTAAAAATATTCTCAAGGAAAAGTGCCAACTTTAAGTGATTTCTTGAGGCATCAAAATGCATAGTCATTGATGATAATATTTTTTACTTAGTATGATGAAAATATGTATCCCACCCAAGAAACTTTTTTGAGGAAACAGATGTTACACAATATACCCAAGGTGTGAAAATCTTAAAGGCACTTTAGAGAAGTTCTTAAAAATAAAAGTTAAAAAGGCTGATCACTAAAAATTTTCTGAAGGGGTTACTTGGAATCATTGCCATGGTGAAAAAAAAAATCCATCAGATGATTATTGATAATATGAATGGCTTGCATACATCAAAATGTTTGATATTTGAGAGGAGATGTGAATAATTAAGGCCAGAAAAAAATAAAAATACAGCTTAATAATAAATGATAAAGAAAATGAAAATGAAAAACCATGTTAATAAGACAATGATACCCCACAGAGTGGGGGCAGCGTGCCAAAAACAGCTAAGGCTATATTGCACAAAACAAAAAGACAGAAAGGGAAAAAAGGCATGTAATCCATAACCAAAGTTAAAAGTCACAGAAACAAAATGGCACAAAAAGATGAGTATAAAAAGAACAAAAAAGAATCAACAAGTGTATAAGTCAACAACAACAATGGGTGCATAGGACCCATTTAAAATCACAAACAAGTGTAAAATCTAGGAAACGTAGTAAAAATCATATATGTGTAAAATAATCAGGTGTTCAAAACGATTCATCAGATAAAAGATGGCCGAGTGTAAGAATCTCGGCCGTAAAATTGTGGAAGGTCAAATACATTCTACGTTTAAGGTTAAAAGCTGGACAATGAATTAAAATATGCATAATGATTAAAATGGTGTCACAAAACTCGCACTTAGGTTCGTCGTCCACCTGAAGAAGAAAGGAATGAATGATAAATGAATGATCTAAGCGGAGCTGAGCAAATACAACTTCCTCCTTGCGATTCCTGAGAAAACAAGACAGCCATGGTTTGACAATGGGCTTGATCTCGAAAGCTTGTTACCCACCTGTTCAGACCAAGCTCTCTGCCACTGTGCCCAGAGCTTGATGGAAAAACGCAGCTGGAAGTCCACATATGGAACCGGCAGAGGAGAATCGGAGAGGGGTGTGGCTGACTTGGCAGCAGCATCTGCCAAGTCATTGCCCCTGATCTCGATGTGACCGGACACCCAACAGAAGAGAATCGTGGTGGTGGCTACCAGATGATGGAGTTGCTGGTGGATCTTAGAGAGAACAGGGTTAGGCTGACGGCTCACCAAGATCAAAGCTTGTAGTGAACTAAGTGAGTCAGTGTAGAGGACACACCGACAATGACGCTTAGCTGCTATGTGGTCCAAGGCAAGGCTGATAGCATACAACTCTGCAGTGAAGATAAAACACTGCTGTGGGATCTGGTGTGCAATGATTACATCATAGGAGACCATGGCTGATCCCACTGATTTGCTGAACTTTGAGCTATCAGTGAAGACAGGCAAGAAGTCTGGGTGCTCAGCATGATGGCTGGCAAAGAGTTGCCAAGACACACAGTCGGGTGTAAAGACCTTCCCCATCCTGCACAGGGAAAAATCGCAGGAAGGGGAAACAGCGAGCCAAGGTGGAAGTGGCTCGGTTGCTGACTGTGCGATGCTATTGAGACTGGTGTTAATGTCTCGCAGGCAACCTCAGACACGCAAACTGAAGGAAAGAATGGCAGTCAGCAGATTCTGATATAACATTTCCCACCGAGGACTGAAAACGCAGTCCCAAGTGGGATCACAATTTTGCTGCATACTGTAGGGACAACTGCTGATGGCGAATAGATAATGATGGTTCATCGGTCTCTACATAGAGAGACTGGACCGGTGAAGTGTGGAAAGCCCCCGTGCAAACACGGAAGGCCTGCTGGTGTAGATGGTCCAGCACCTTCACCACCGAATCCTGGGCTGAGTCATACACCTGGGATCTGTAGTCCAGTTTCGACTGGACAAGTGCACGGAAGAGGTGGAGCAAAGAACATCGGTCCACCCCCCAAGAGAGGGAGGAGAGAACCTTGAGGATGTTCAATGGCCGCGTGAACTTGGACCTGAGATGTTGGATGTGTGGTAAAAAGGTCAAATTCCGGTTGTGGCAAACCTTGTTTTTGCCACAACTGAAATGATGTTACCCCCGAGCCACAGCTTGGGGTCCAAATGAAGATTATGCTTGCGGCAAAAGTGCATGCAAGCAGTCTTCTGTGGGAAGAACTTAAACCCATTTGCCGTCGCCCAAACTGAGAGATTGTTCAGGGCAGTTTGCAGTTGTCGTTCAATGACCCTCATGCTGGATGATGAGCAAAAGATGCTAGTCATCAACATAGAGGACATTGCCTACAGTCGAAGGAAGTTGTTGTGTAATGGAATTTATCTTGACAGTGAAAAGCGTAACACTCAGGATGCAGCCTTGTGGCACCCCCTGTTCTTGGGAGAAAAGCCACAACAGAGTGTTGCCGATATGAACTTGAAAATTACGAGATGATAAAAAGTTTGCAATGAAGATCGGCATGTGACCACGCAAGCCGAAACTATGGAGGTCACGAACTATGCCGTGCTGTACAGCACGGCATAGTTCGTGACCTCCATAGTTTCGGCTTTTTCGATGTCGAAGAAAATTGACACCAGGTGCTCTCAACGTAAAAATGAATTCCTGATCACCAGTTCAAGGTGGATCAGGTGGTCTAAAGTAGACTTGTGTCTGCAAAAGCCACACTAGGTGTTGGAAAGAATGCTGTGATGTTCAAATACCAGGCTAGCCTGGTATATATCATTGTTTCCAACATCTTGCAGACACAGTTCGTCAATACAATTGGACAATAATTGGAAGGAATCTTGGGATCTTTGCCTGGCTTGGGGAAGGCCAAAATGATAGCCTTCTGCCAGGAGTTCAGAAATTATTCCTTGATGAAAATGTGGTTGGAGAACTGGGGCAGCTGATCCTTACTCAATGAGGAGAGATGTTGGAGCATCACACAATTAACATTGTCTAGCCCAACGGCAGATGCATGAGAGGTGTGCAGAGCAAGGTGAATCTCCTCTGCTGTGAATGGCCTGTTGTAAGACTCCAGGCCATTCGAATGGAAAGAAAGCAGAGAGCGTTCTGCCTTGATCTTCTGGGCCAGAAATTCGGGGGAGTAGGAGGATAAAGAAGAGATGGAGGAGATTGACTTCCCCAGAGTGTCGACAATTGCATGAGGATCAGCAATTGCCTGTCCATTGTGCTCCAGGATCGATAATGAGTGGGACATGTACTTCCCACCCATCTTCCGGACCTTATCCTACACAACCTTAGAACTGGTTGTGTGGGTGATAGAAGAAGTATATTTGATCCAAGGTTCCTTCTGGCTCTTGCGCCAGATGAAACTGGCTTTCACCCTGACACATTTTAATGCTTCAAGGTTGGGGGATTTCGGATATCTCCGAAATGGAGAAATTACATTTCATTAGAAATATTGAAATGTAATTCATACATTCAATCAATGAATGTATATTTATTCAATCAATGATAATATATTATATTATGTATATTCATGAAATGTATATTCGGATATCTCCGAAATACCCCACAAGCCTTGTTCTGAGCCTTATGAGCAACGGTGCAGTCGGGATTACACCATGGTTTTCAGAAACGTGGAAACTGAGTCAAGGTCTGAGGAATAGTAGAGGCAGCTGCACGGACGATGCATTCTGTCATTTCCGCCACTTCAACATTGATTTGCCCCTGGCTGACAGAGTGCTCTCATCGAGCTCAAACAAGAGCTCCAAGCCACTCCAGTCAGCCCGACCAAGCCTCCAACGGGATACATGTGGTTGGCTGCAAGGCCCCCCCATGGGAGATGGTGCACAGCACGGGGGGGGGGGGGGGGGGGGGGGGGGGTCTCTTCCATATATGGATTGTCCTTGACCTCCCATGTACAGGAATGGAAGGATCGAAGAGGAGCAGATGGTGAGATCAATGGCAGTGTTGACCAGATTGGCAGATTAATGGCAGTGAATGTGCGGGTTGGGAAGTGGAAGTAGGTACTGACACCGGTGTTCAACAAGGAGAGTGAAGTATCCAGGAGCCACTGCTTGAGGCCCCCCGCCCCTCCCGTTGGTGTCAGCACTGCCCCAGAGTGGACTGCATCCATTGAAGTCTCCAATGATGAGGAAGTGGGAAGGCAACTGCGAGATGAGGTCATCAAGGTCATCACGGAAAATGATGCTTCTGGGTCGTAGATAGACAGAACAGACAGTCAATGAAAATCCCACAAAGAGGCAGATGGCAACTGCCTCTAAGTTCATGGTGAGGAGGATGACCTGGAATGGAGAATGGTTGCTCACAAGGATGGCAACACCCCTGCGAGCTGGACCATCTCCAGAGAGAGAAGTGCTGGATAGTGGGATCGTTGGCTGTCTGCAAGAATGTCTCCTGTAGGCACACACAGATGGGTTCGTGTGCCCTTAGGAGCACCTTGATGTGTCAATATTCCTCTGGAATCCACGACAGCTCCATTGTAGGAGTGTGGTTGTCTCAGGTCTTAGAAGAATTGGCAGATGACTTATGGTTTATTTTAACTGTCACTGCTGACGGTTTTGGGAAAATAGGGCAGTCTGTGTCCATGTCCTCGAAGTTGTCCGAGTGACATGGATCAGAGACCGCCACATGAGGAGGTGATATGTTTCTTTTTGGGCCCTGGTGGCAGCCCTTTGGGCTTGGAAGGTCTTGCTGTCTGTGGGCGGGTGGAGGAGGCTTTCCAGAGGTGGAAGTGGCACAGATGCAGGAATAGAAACTGGAATTGATGTCGAGATTGACACCAACTGCGGCTTCGCCTGGGTCAAGAGGTACTTGGCAGCAGGCAAGAAAGATTCAGCAGGTGGTAAGCTGATATCGGTCTGCACCACTATGGAAGCCATCTTAATGATGGGCTTTCCAATGACCACAATGACATAGGAAATCTTGCCAGGTGGGGCAGGCGGTGCAGCGAGTTTCCTTGCCTCTGCATAACTGATGTTATGGAGGGTCTTAGGCACTGTACCTCTTTCTCGTCCAGCCACTTTGCATAGTCGTGGGAGTATGCTGGCTGTTCACCACAGCAGTTTACACAGCACGCCTTTTCTGCTGTGCAGTCAGATTCAAGATGATCCTGACTGCTACAACGAGCAAAGGTGGGCTTGCCCCGACATGCAGTGTGGGCATGGCCAAACCTCTGGCATTGAAATCAACGCAAAGGGTTTGGTATAAATGGCCGTACCTCGCAATGTAAATACCCTGCCTTGATGAAAGTAGGCAGGTGTGGTATGTTGAAATTTAAAATTAATACCTGACTGGGTACTAACTTTCCATCATGGCAAGTCGAAACCCGGTGCACTGCTATCATTTCCCGAGAGAGGATTTCCTCCTCAGAAACCTTAAGGAGGTCCCTACTCGGAGATCACGTCCCAGGAGGAATTAAGTGTCTTGTGTGAAGTGACTTCGACTGTCACTCCACCAATCACTGTTACCTTCAAAAGGAGCTCCAAATGTTTGGAGCAGGTAGTCTCCACCTGCAAGTCACCAGATCTTAGATACCCTTGTTTATAAAAAAGGGGGACATGTCTCCAAGCACCTGATCACCCGTAGAGTGGATGACTAGGAACTTTGGAGACAGAGACACACACGAAGACGATGGCAAAGACACAGAAGATAGGGTTCATGCCAAGCCCTCTTGGCAGCATTGGCCGATAAATTTTGAGTTGTAGAACTCATGGTTGTTTTTGGGATTCCGTGCCCATTGTCCTCACCCACCACAGAGTCCAACAAGGGGTCACCCAATCAAGTGCCAGGGCTGCCTGGGCACCATACTCATGCAGCCAATGAGTCAAGCCCTCACAACAAAAAAAAGGAAAAGAAAAAGAGAAATGGTGAGAAACTCATCGGAGTTCTCACAAAAGAAAACAAGTAAAAAATTAATAAAGTGTGAGGAAAGAACTGGCCTCACAAAAGAAAGAAAACTATAAAATTAGTGAAGTGTGGGGAAACTCACAAACCGTTACCCAGACATGGGCAAGGTTACTCACCGATCTGCATAGTTGACCCTAGCAGGACCTACCCACCAGCAGACTGATCCTGAGGGGGCCACCCCAGGATCTCCTGTTTATCTGAAGCAGAGGCCAAAGCAGTGTATAGCAGCGGCCCCCGAAGTCACTGCCCAGCCCTGCGACAAAGAGGCTACCCAATGGCAAAACAGCCAAAGGGGGCTGTACCAGTCATGAGACAGGGAGACAAGACAAGGACCCCGAGTAACTGCCAGGATCCTCCTTTCCTGGGACACGGGGCACAGCAAACACGCGGGCGAGCATTCAAGACCCTGTGAAGGTAACCGAGCCAGCGGAACCTTCATAGGGTAGTCCCCTCACTAGACAGGAGCTCGCACCAAGCGGCAACCCCAAGTGATTAGATTCACAGGATATGTTTTATCAGCTGGTAGATAATCCTGAGAAGAGGTCATTGGAGGCACCTGAACTCTTGCTTCTACTGGCATCGTTAAATTCTACATTGGAGGAAGTCTTCCAGTGTAGATGCCTTCAGCCTTTAGTAGTGTGGGAACGGGTCTTTTCCCATGCCTGCAATTAGAGGCTGTTTGATATTTTTGGCTCTTTCTCAATAAACAGTTTCTTTAAGCATCCCACTAACCATTTTCTCTCCATAGATATTTGGAATGTGAGGACTCTGCACAGAGATTATTCTCTTAATGTCATCACACAAGAATTCCACCATTATAATATATTCTTGGCTTGCAGGAGACCAGATGGACAAATAAAGGTCAGATTCTTAAAAATAATCTTAAATTTCTCATTTCAGGGAGGGAAGATAATAAACATTACCAAGGTGTGGGTCTGCTTCTCTGCAGACATGCTAATGATGCTCTTCTAGGATATGAGTGCATTAATGAAAGGTTTCTTACAGCAAAATTTCAGCCAAGCATTAAAGAATTGAATGTTATCTGCTGTTATGCCCCAACTGAGGATGCCAATGAGGATGAGAAGGATAGATTTTCAGGACAACTTCAGGATATTTTGAATTCTGTCAAGAAAGGAGATAGAGATATTACTCTTGTTCTAGGTGACTTCAATGCCAAAGTTGGTACTGACTCTGATATTTCGGGCTGGGTGATAGGCTCTTTTGGTATTGGTAACTGCAACGACAATGGGCAACGTCTCCTACAGGTAAGTAAACTCAATGGTTTCAGAACTCAATGGTATCAGCCTACTTTCTGTTCCAGATAAAGTTCTTTGCATGATTGTGCTTAACAGAATTAAAATCTGGTTGACAGTCAATTGTGTGATGAGCAATGTGGATTCAGAAATGGTAGGGGATGTGTGGATCAGATATTTTCACTCAGGCAGATTCTTGAGAAATGTTTAGATTTTCAGAAACCTTTGTTGTTTGCTGGCTTTGTTGATTTCAAAAAGGCTTTTGATTCTGTTGATTATCATAAATTGTGGTTGATTGTGAGATCGTATGGTATACCAGACAAGTTAGTTAACATAATGAAAGGGTGATTTTTACAAATTATCTTTGGTAGGTTTTTTAGGCAGGTTCCAAAGTGATACCAGAGTACAAAAGGGAATGCATTATTACTTTCATTTAAGGTTTTTTTTTTATAAATGCTGTTTCTACTGATGGTGTATATTATTAAGGGTAATGATTTTAAAGAAGACAAGTTAGTTAACATAAATAATAATACTCAGTTGTGCTTGAGAGTTGATAAAGCTTGTAGCAATTGACTTAGCATTGCTTCTGGTGTTCGAAAAGGGTGCATTGTCTCCTTTTCTCTTTAGTTTGGTTACTGATCATGTTAATGTGAAATTCTTTGCAAGGGAAAGATTTTGGCCTTAAATAGTCTAGAGATTTCAAAAGTTCTGATGGATTATGCAGATGATTTGGCCTTGTTGGCTAATGATGTTGATGAGATGAATTCTTTCATTAAGGGCTGTTGATGAGACTGGTAATAGAGTTGGTTTGGTGATAAACAGAGATAAAACTAAAGTAATGAAAATTGGTCAGGCAGTTGGTGCTTCAGTCGTTCTGAATGGTTGCACCCTTAAGCAAGTGTCTCAGTTTAATTATTTTGGGAGTTATGTAACAGATACTGGTGATGATATAAGATCATACAAGGGAGCCGAAATTGGGTCTGACCATTACCTGGTCAAAAGTGTCTTGAAACTGACGCTTAGAAATGTTGTGCTACGTTAAAAAAATTGTCTTTAACACTAAAGGTCTCAAAGATCCAGTTGTTGCCAAAGCATACAATGATATGCTTCTTAGTCATTATGACAATCATGGTTTGCTTACTGTTGAGAAAGAATGGGATCAGTTTAACCTTCGAGCAGGCGCGCTGTCGTAAATTTTACGACAAAATTACTTCTGTGCAATTTGTGTTTTTCTCGAAATAATTATGACCTTCAAATACGATTCTATACTTTGAACAATGCATTATGGGTAAATAAGCGGTGATGTGATATACCGGGTATTTACCATTTAGTCTCAGTTACGACGTATTAGTGTCAAGATGGCTTGACGTAAACTTTACAATGTGCGCTCTATCATGTAAGTATACTATGTTATTTTATTTTCACCTTTCCACTCTTATATTTATTTTTATAAGCGCCATTCCGTCGTTGAAACCGTTTGTTTGAATTGTAAAGAGAGCAGCGATTCGCTTGAAAATTAAAATTATAAATATATATCTTTTTATTATATTTTTTTGTGTGTTTTACAAACAAATAAATTACTTTTTTGACAGTTTTTCTGTTAATAATTAATTAGTTTAATTTTTTGTGTGTTTCAAAGAAATAAATTACTTGTCAATATTTGTTTTAATAATTAATTAATAACCATATTCCAGCAGTAACAAAATACATTGGAAATACATTCGATGTTGCTAGTCGTAAAATATACGACAAGCGCCTGCTCATGGTAAGTTATATAGTGCGCCCACTTGAAGGTTAAGCAGGCTTCTCTTGAAACCAACAAAATTGGATTCTTTTGGGTAAAAGGGAACAGACAAACAAACAAAATTATTTGAGTGATAAGGCTATGGAACTTATTTCTGAAAGGAATAATATGATACAGATTAATATGAATCAACACCCTACTAGTCCTAACAGACAGCATTACAGTGAGCTTAATAAATGTGTAAAGGATCAGTTAGTACAATAGCAGGGGATGATACCAGATTGTTAATGTTTTGTGTGGGAAGAAACAGACAAGTACACAGAGATTAAGAGATAAACTTAGTAAGGTGGTTGGTGAGGATTCTGTGATGGCTAGGTGGGTTGAGCATTTCAGAGATGTTTTAAACAATGTGATTATTTCTACTCCAATTGTTTGTAATGAGGATAGATGCATTACTGGCTTTAATGATGGCCCTAAATCACATTCTGAAGTCACTTTGGCTATCTCTAAATTGAATCTGCATAAACTCCAGGAGTGGATGGAATCACCACTAAAATGGTTAGAGTTGGTAACACTTGTGTTGTCAAATAGCTGAGTGAAATTTTGAATATTTTTCATGATCAAGTTGTTGTTCCTAAGGATTTTACTAGAGCTATTATTATTCCTATTTTTAAAAAAGTGATCATAATTCTTGTGATAATTATAGGGGAATTAGTTTAACTTCTGTTTCAGGTAAAGTTCTTTGCATGATTATACTTATTAGAATTAAGAATTTAGTTGATGGACAACTGTGATGAACAGTGTGGATTCAGAAGTGGTAGGGAATGTATTGAAATAATATTTTTAGTTAGGCAGATTCTTGAGAAATGTTTAAAGTTTCAAAACCTTTGTTACTAGTTTTGTAGATTTCAAAAAGGCTTTCGACTCTGTTGATCATCATAATTTGTAGTTGATTGTTAGATCATATGGGATACCTGACAAATTAGTGCAATGAAAGCTCTCTATAACAACACTGAGTCATGTATGAGTTGGTATGTCTTGCAGCAATTGGTTTAGCATTACTTCTGGTGTTTGACAAGGATGCATTTTGTCCCCCTTTCTCTTTAGTTTGGTTATTGATTATGTTAAGCGAAATTCACTGCAAAGGGAAGATTTTGGCCTTAAATGGTCTGGAGATACAAAAATTTCTTATTTAGATTATCCTGATGGTTTGGCCCTTTTGGCAAATGATATTGATGAGATGAACTCTTTCTTTCGAGCTGTTGATGAAACTGGTAGTAGAGTAGGTTTGGTTATATAAACAGAAAGAAAAGTAAAGTGATAAAAATTGGTCAGAAAGGCCATGTTCAGCTAATCTGAATGGTTGCACTCTTGGATCAGGTGTCTGAGTTTAATTATTTTGGGAGCTATGTAACAGATACTAGTGATTTGATTTGAGGCATGAGATTAACAGATGAACAGATATTGCTGCCGGGACTTTTAAGAATCTATGGAGAGTTTGAAGAAATAGGCGTATATACCTAAAGACTAAAATTAGACTGTATAATAGTTTGGTTCTCTCTAGGGTCAGTTATGGTAGTGAAACTTGGACACTTTGTAAACAAGATAACGGGAAACTTGATGGTTTTGATTCTAGAGACTCACGCAGTATCTTGGGTGGTTCAACTTTGCAAGTAATGATGAAGTTAGGCAAAGAAGTCAGCAACCTCCTTTAAGCAGCATATTGTGCAGAGAGAGACTTCATTGGTTTGACCATGTTGCCATATGGATAATTATAGATTAGCAAATAGGGTTATGAACATTGTGCCTAAAGGCCTCAGAAAGATGGGGAAGACCTAGGATGTGGTGGACAGACAATGTCAAACAGGATCTTGTTAGAATTGATGTGCAGTTGCCAGATGCAACTGATATAGCTCAGGACAGATATGCATGGAGAACTAAATTGTGTGGTCTGGTTGGATCTCCATAGCCCATGGCTGCTTGATGACGATGAAGCCAAAAAGAATTAATTTATCCTTAAAAACCAAAAAAGTCTGATGTCTACAGACAATCCTCCTCTTTGATGTCCTCTCTTTTTTTGAAAATGAGAAAATAACATTAAGTATCATTCAATGCACCTCTATGTAAAATCAATTTTTTTTCACAAATAAAAATATAATTTTAAAATCACAACTTTTAATTTTTTTTTCTTAATTTAGCAGATATAAATCATAGAACAAGTGGAAGAAAGGTTCTTCTATGACAATAATGTGTTAGTTTCTGTTTCTTTAGTTGTAGCTATTCTTATGTTGTATGAGTCAAGCTTTTATGTTACATGAAATTGTTTCTTTAGATTTGGAAAAAAAAAATTCATTCCCATGATTAGCTATGCTCATCGTCTTAGATCATTCAGTAACAATCATAAAGTGCTATACCACAGTTACTTAGGTGTTTCATATAGTTCAGTCTTGTTTAATTAATGCATAATAATAAATTTTGGAAATAAATGGGACTTTTAGACAGATATTGCAATTAAATCTAATTTTTTTCATCTGTAAACCATATGTCAGCGATTAGGTGTGTTTGACCATCTGCCTTGGGCTGAGTTTTGATGAAAAAATTATATTAGTGCTGTATAGAAATGTATAACTTTTCTTCTGATATCAGTATATACATATATATTTTGTGATCAAGTGAGTCCAATATATTCGTTGGCTGATGAAAGCAAAGGGTTAAAGTTATGAAAGCAGGACAACATTTTTATGTGGCTAAGTTTCTTTTCATTGCATGCTGTCAGGCTTCCATTTTATTTTTAATATTAATCAGTCAGGCCCAGAAGCAGTTTTTGGGTTGTTTTAACTCTGAGCGGCACTTTTTTTGCACACCATGGGCTAAATGGCCAGGTCACATGGACCCCGAAAGCTCAGAGAGGGTTGGGGGAAGGGACCCACTGGAACAGCTGTTGGGAGACAGATGGTAGCCTCCCATCAAGGCCATCCAGTGTGTTCTTTAATGTCCACAGGGTATGGCTCTTCTGCACACAGAGCCATGGCTTAACGTCTCATCCAATGAACGGCGGCCTTTCCAAGCCCATTGGTGTCCCTTACTGACTATGGGCAGGGCAGAGAAAAATCTCAACGCTGACCCAGCTAGGACTCAAACCTGGGAACTGCAGATTATGAGTTTGGGCACTACTGACTGAGCCACCCCCACCCCACCCAGAAGCAGTAATAAGAATAATAAGCTAGAGAGAAAAGGATGTCAGAAAAGTGATATTGTTTGTGTTGGATCTTCATATGTAGTGCAGTTGTTTAGTCCTGATGAGAAGGTCGTAATCTGCAGTTCCCAGGTTCGAGTCCCAGCTGGGTCAGCATTGAGATTTATCTCCGCAAAACTCATCACCCTGCCCATAGTCAGTAAGGGACACTGATGGGCTTAGAAAGACAGATCAGTCAGATGAGATGTTAATCCCATCTGACTGATCAGTCAGATGGATCAGTCTGACTTATCAGTCAGATGAGACGTTAAGCCGTGTGCGGAAGAGCCATACCCTGTGCACGTTAAAGAACACACTGGATGGCCTTGACGGGAGGCTACCATCTGTCTCCCAACAGCTGTTCAAGTGGGTCCCCTCCTCCAACTTTCTCTGAGCCCTCAGGGTCCTTGTGACCTGGCCATTTAGCCCATGGTGTGCAAAAAAGTGCCACTCAGAAGTAAAACAACCCAACCCTGATGAGAAGGACTTTTTGAGCTGTGTGGAAGGAATCTTGGCGTGAAAAGGTTCAGTCCTAAGAAGGACTTTTTAGCTGCTAATCCTGATAAGGACTATTATGTGTTTATGTAGTTGAAATTATAGATGGGAGGGGGGGGGGGGGAGAGATGGGTGATTTTTACAAATTATCTTTGGTAGGTTTTTTAGGCAGGTTCCAAAGTGATACCAGAGTACAAAAGGGAATGCATTATTACTTTCATTTAAGGTTTTTTTTTTATAAATGCTGTTTCTACTGATGGTGTATATTATTAAGGGTAATGATTTTAAAGAAATTTGCTTAAGGTTGGGAGGTATCTTATCTGGCATGAAAGATGGCAGTGGAAGGGTAGAAGGGGGAGAAAAGAATTCCCCCTTTCCCCTTTATTCCTCTTCTCATCTCCGTGAAGAGAAATGGTGAGGAAAATAGTAAATTATAATCTAGTATTTATCAGGTTTGAAACATTCTATTCAACTTACAAAGGAAAAAAAATATAAAAGATATCTTACTCAATGGGGCATTGATGTGGTCTATGCTGGCTAAGAAATGAATGTGAGGTGTGGCTGCAAGAAGACTTAAAACTGATTGATTCTTCATTCCTCTAAGTGCAGTCCCATCTATATTATGAACTATTACATACAAGTCTTCCTTTGCTAAATGAAACAATAGGCTAAATTTTAATAACTACATACAGAATGCTATGGTAAGCAATAACTTTGACAATTAAAATACCTTAAACAACAGTATAAATTGTTGAAGGTAAAATATTACAGTGCTTAAAAATATTACATCATAAAAAAACAAAGTTTCCTTTTCAAACATCTCTTCTGAGCAAGAGATGCAGTATTTTGCAACTGAAGGTCAAATATAATATAATCATGTTTCACATTATTGTCCACCATATTATTTACTGAAACTTTCCTCTAAACTGTAGAAACACTTTTCATAATCCTGTTTTCTAATCTATAAATTGTGTGCCCAACTCAACTTCCACTTATACACAACATTACTGAGGGAAAATGATTGATTTATTCATTGAATTTATTTTTAAACACTTACAAAACCAAACAACAATATTTAGCAAGCAAGCATTGAGAGCCAGTGGGGCAAAAAATAACAACAGCAATAACACATTTGATAAAGTGTGAGTCCTTGATTTCTGATATATTACAAAATAAATCATAACTCAAATTTGATGTTCTGAAAAATGAAATATGTGGTCTTGTATTAGGATTTATTTTACATGTCTTTTAATAATGATTAAAAACAGACACTTGCAGTTGATAAATAATACACAAAGGTGTGATGAGTTATTTTAACATTTAACACAATATAAAATTTCAAGTTGAAATTTCTATTTTTCTAGAAAATTTAAGTTTCTTTTATTGTGCTAGATACTCACCTTGGTTATACTTGAATCTTAAAAAAGTTATATTTAATAACTTTGTAGATCAATCACAGGACTTAAAACTGAACTAATGCTTATGATGAAGAATGATGTGGCTTCTGTTGCTATTTGTTCTTCAGTTTTCAAACATTTTTGCATGAAAAATTGAGTTTGCTTGAAATATAGGCATTATTTATCTGTGCATACATGCAAACTACCACATACGAACAATATCCCTTAACCAAACAAGTTATTGAATTTGTTCTGCAGCTGAGGGTAATTTCTTATTGCATTAAAACATTCACTGCAGAAGTTACCTTAATATCACATAACAGAAAGTACTAAATCCTAATATTTTGATCAGCTAAAATAGAATTACTTTTTCTATCTAAAAATTGTTAGCATTATGCTTTTACCCACCTCAATGTTCTTTTTCTTCATAAAACTGTTTAAAAAAACTGTTTAAAAAATATTTGAAGCAACTTAATAGTGGTTATTTATTGGAGTACCCAAAAAAACTGACATCCAAAGTAGCATAAAGTGCATTTTCATTTGTGATAAGATTCAGTGATGACACAATGCATGTTCAAAAATTTTGAATGCCTACAGCACTGATATAAACATAAGACTTAAATGTTGCTAGATTTTATATTCCAACTACATAATATGACATCTAATTGATACCCACTGATAGCAATACTCCATTCATTCTATTTTTTTAGCTAATTATTCAATTGGTTCTATTTAAATTTTGAGTTTAGTTAAAAGTATACAATGATTTTTTCAATTTTATGGAACATTAAAAAAGATCGAATAAATCTTACTTTATGCTTTCATTAAATCTCTGAAGACTTGCTTGGTAACTGCTCCCAAAACTTATCGTACCTTTAACAATGTACTAGTATGATAAGGCTTAATAAATATTTTGTGAAAAAAATTTCTCTGGCATATGGGACTTGAACCCACATCTCTCCAGAAACATGCTAGAGTATTCTACCATTAAACTAACGCCAGCTCATCTTTTTTCCACTAATTTTAAGACTTGAAACTCTTCACTGAGGATTTGGGCACCTACCATTGGCACCATCCATGATCTTGGGTGGCAACTATTTCTTTTTATATTGTTCTGATTACGATGGAAATAAATAATAAAATCTCTTCATGCTATTTAGCATTATTAATGAATTAAAAATAGATGACAATCACAGTATTACCTGTTGACTTTTCAACCAATATACTGACATTAAAAAATCAACATGTAATGCTGTGATTGTCATCTATATTTAAAATCATTAAAAATGCTAAATAGCATGATGACTTTATTAATTCAATGGCAGAATACTATGGCATGTTTCTGGGGAGGTGCAGATTAAAGTCTTGTATGTTGGAGAGATTTTTTCCACAAAATATTTATTGATATAAAAAAGTTAACAGGTAACACTGTGATTGTCATCTAAGATGAGCTTTGGCATGCTGTACTGAGTATAATCAGAATTTTTCCCCCTTAATTTAGAGCTTTAATATGTAGGTATGCTGGGTTTTTAAGTATACTGGATAGTTTTGCTATCTGTAGAGGATAGATTAAATAGGGAATTCTACTATTTGATTATCCTTGGAAGTTCTGTTTCATCATTTGGGGTAACATATGCTAAACAAAGCAAGTATGATATAATATAGCTAGTAAAAAGAGCATGAAATTTATGTGATAAAGAATTTAGTGAATAACAACAGTGGAATAAGATGTGTTAGATTTTGATGAGAAGGATCATTAGCAGTAATGTGTGGAAAGTGATAATTACAGAGAATTTGTGAATGGTTTTAGTCAGTGGTTAAAAATAATTTAAAATTCTCTGTTGTTGAGCAATAAAATTAAGAACTTTCAACATGCAAATAGTTTGAAGGATAAATTCTAAAATTTTATTGCTCAATGACAGAGAATTTTAAACTATTTTTAATTAATTTCTGAGCAAAGAAGGTCTTTTTAATTGTCAGTGATTTCCAACCTTTTTAATCCAGCCATCCCTTTACCCTCTCTAATGCTCCCTTTATGAAATTCAAACTATTTTCTTATGTATAAAACAAGTTGAAATAATATTTATTATGTATAAAAATTTATAAGGTTTTTGTATCAAAACAAAGCATGCATAATTGTATTAATATAAGAATTATTTAATATTTTATTCAATCTATTTATCAAAAATTATTTCTAAAATGGCCCCAGTGGGAACCATTGACTTAAGTGTAGCAGAATGTGTGACATCATTTACAGTTTGGGTGTCACAGGCAATTAAACAATAGAATACCCTACTTAATCTGTCTTCTACAGATTGCAACACTATCCAGCATACATAAAATACTAAAATACCCACATATTAAATAATAAAAAATAAATATCCCATCAAGCAGCTGCTTGCCACAGAGGTCTTACATTCCAGCTTGCTTGTAGGGAGAAAATGGTTGGTAGATTTTTAACCTTTTCAGTGCCCAGCTTGAAAAAAAAAACTGGTTTGTAACCATAGAGAACTGTGTAATATTACATACCAAATTAATTAGCATTCAATTCTGGAATGAAACAATTCTCAGTATATGTACAATAAATAAAGTCACTATTAAACACTGATGTACCATACTTAATGTAGATCAGTGGTTCCCAAACTTACTATGCCCATGGACCCCTTCTTATAGCAAAAACCTTACCATGAACCCCCAAGTGAAATAACTCTACATAACTGCATAATAGAAAAATTACAAATTTAACTTTGATGTCTTGAATGGTAAATGGTGACGTAAAAATAAAATATAAATAAAACATTTTGATATTTATAGTAGTATTTATTGAAATTATAACTTTTGTTTTAAAATATAAAAACACATTATTTTTTTTTTCAGTGAGATGGGTGAACCTGATGGGATGATATGAGATTATCTATGTTTGGCTCTATGTTTGTGAGTAACATTCGTAAGTCTCCACGAGCACTAATTTCCAGTCGGTTTCTTTTTTTCGTGATGAGGCTCATAACTGCACTAAATCTACATTCTACTAAATAGGAAGATGGGAAAGCAATCAACAGCTTCTGTACAGTAACCCATAATGCAGGATATAAAATTGGTATCTGTTTTTGTAACCAGAATTTGTGGTATCCTTGTTCAAACATTGGTTTCAGCTCCTCATTTGTGGATAATTCAATAAATTGCTCCTGCATTAGTATGGATTCATCTGAGTTTGTGGGTCTACTTGCAAAAGGGTCCAACACCCAATCGGGGATAACCAAGTGAAGAATGAAGAGCCGTTAAGTGTTGACAATAAGCAAGAAAATCTTCATCTCACTTTTGCAATTTTGAAAGATTTGGAAACTGAGAGCATTCTCCTCTCTCCAAGTTTTGTTTGTATAGAAAACGTTTTGCAACAAACGCAGATATTATACTTTTAGTTTTGATTAAATTTAATTGATCACCTTGTAGCTTCAAATTGGTTTCATTAAATTTGGCAAATAAGTCAGTCATATAGGCTATGTCATTTTTTGAATTAATTAAATTTAGCTGCAAATCATTGTCTTTACTTACCAGGAATTCCAACACTGAATCAAAGAGTGCATAAAATCGATCCAAACATGCACTTTTAGATAACCAACGAACTTCTGTGTTAAGTAGTACACGATTATAATCTTCATCATTTTCCAAACAAAGTTGAGCAAATAATCTCTCATTTAAGGCATTCCTTTAGATTTTATTAACTGCTCTAATGACATAATCTAGTGAGCCATGCAAGCGTTCACTAAGATTTTTGGTGACTAAATGTTGTCGATGAATGATACAATGTACAGATAATACATTCGGTATAGCTTGTTTTAAGTATGCCAGAAAGCCTCGGTGTCGTCCTACCATTGCCGGAGCACCGTCAGTAGCAACGGAGAGAATATTACTCAAGGGTAGAGCTTTTACATCGAAAAATCTTTTTAATTCATTAAATATTGTTTCACCTTTTGTATCAGTTTCCAGACATTTGGCAAATAACAATTCTTGGGAAATTTTTTCTTCTTTTACAAATCTCACATAAGCTAAAAGTAAAGCTTCGTTTACTGGCAAAGTTGACTCGTCAAGCTGTATAGAGAATTCAGATGTTTTTAAGTACTCACATAAAGAATTTTCTACGCACTGAGCCATTTCGTCAATCCTTCTTTGTACTGTATTATTACTCAGTGGAATTCTTATAATATCAAAAGTTGGTTTATGCAGCACGGTGCGTATTACCTCACTTACAGCTGGTAGAATAAGTTCTTCACTAATGGTGTGCAGCTTTCCGGACTTTGCAATCAGTAAAGAAATGTTATAAGAAGCATGCAGCCCATTGTCATCTCGCTCAGATGTTGTCGCTAAGAGTTGTCGCAATGACGGTGTTTTCAAATATTCTTCTTTAACCGTTTTAAAAAAAGTTAAATCTTTATCTTTTTTGTCGCTATGGACTTTTGTCAAATGTTCCTTAAGCTTAAAAGGTTTCATTGAATCGTTTGACAAAGTTTTATTGCATAGAAGGCACATAGGTGAAGTACTATTTCCTGGTAACGGAATAAAGCCATATTTTAAACATTCAACACTATAGTGTCTGCATTTTTTCTTCGGCTCACTCATACTGTTATCTGTAAAAAAAGGCCACAAATTTAAGATATAAGAAAATAAAACAAATTATTTCTTTGCAAAAAACCATTATTTATTAATATTTTGTTTTATTTTGAAAATGGAATGCCACAAAGTAACGTTCGCATCAATCATTTAAGATATAAATAAGGATAAATTTTTAAGTGAGTGTCACACATTGTATAGGTACGCATTTTTTACTAATTTAATTATTTTTCTTCAAAAATAAATAATTCAGTTATTATCAAATAAATTAATAAATAACAAAATATAATATTGATAAATATTATATAATAAAACTATTTTATAAAATAACTTTAACAAAAGTATAACTTTGCTTAAATAAATTTAATATACAAGATATCAATTGTATTAAAAAATACTTATGTAAAGTACGCTATCTTTGTAACAATACAAAAAATGATACTGCTTTTTGTTCAAAACTAGGAAAATTTGTTGAATGCACTTCACATCATGCACAAAACAGAACTAAATTGTTGATTAGATGCACGACTCTTTTATAGTGCCATATTTTAGGCAAGTTATTGCATGTAGCGGCGAGATACCATTCCTGTTTAAACCTGCATAGATATATAGATAGACGGCTGCAGTTGGCCCTACTCCCACCGTGCGATGCTTGTCATTACTTGTATTTTATGTACCTATCTATACTTATATTTTACTCAGGACGTAAAAATCGCTACCAATTTATTTATTGCTATTTATTTTAACTTTCATAATAATGAAAATGGGTCACACTTATTTTACTTTATATTAAACCTTTCACGGACCCCTGACGTTGTCCATGCACCCCCAAATTAATTTTAATTTGCCACAGACCCTCTCAGTGGTCACAAGGACCCCTAGGGGTCCATAGGAACCACTTTGGGAACCACTGATGTAGATCAATAATCTTAATTATGTATGACATATAACACAAATAAGAGTCCAATAGAGTAGAAGAAATTGGGGCAAAGTTCTGATTTAAGTCCACAATATGGTTGAAGTCACTTCTACAAATCATATAGCACAATGGACAAACAGTTGTGAACTCCTTTTGGAATTTGCCAAATTTCACATCAAAAGTTGTTTAGCTCATCATAGTTTCAAGACTTGCACAAAATATGTAGAAACAGATGGTAACATAGAATAAAAAACATGCACACATATCATAGAATCTAGATTTAGAATATATTATACACTGAAAGGACAATTCATTATACACACTCACCTAATAATGTGTGGATCCACCTTTTGCCTTTATAAGAGGCAACATGTCATGCCATGGATTCTACCAGGCACTGAAAATTTTTTGAGTGGTATTGTGACCCATGATTCCAGGACAGTCATCTGTAAAGTACTGAGAGTTGCAGGTGGTGGGGTTTGGGCTGGCTCCATTTCATCCAAAAGATGCTCAATAGAGTTTAAATCTGGAGAGCGAGAGGGTCATTCAAGGGTTTTGAACTCAATGGAATGCTCCTCCAAGCAGTCCTATGACAAACAGGAGCAATGAGACAGGGGAATGTCTTGTTGAAAAAAGGTATATTGCTTTAGGAAATGGGTAGCCATGAACAGGTTGGGTTGTTTTACCTCTGAGCCATGAACAGGTGTAGGTGGCCAGTGAGTATGTCAACGTAACTGGTGATGGTGGTCTCAGTGGGTATAAGGGGTCTCCAGGTGGCCCATGTAAACATGCCCAAGACCATTACACCATATCCACTGGGCTGTAACACCCCATCTTAACAATTAGGGACCATAATTTTTTAATTTAACCATAATTTCATAAATTTCAATTTTAATGTGGACTATGCCATGCACACAACTTTTTGTTGGCATATTGTATTTGGAACCTCAATTCATTGGACCACGCTACTCATTTCCAGTCTTTCATGGTCCATTGGAGATGTTCCTTCACCCACTGCAGCCTCATAGTCCAGTGAAATGCTCTTAACAAGGATACTCGATATGGGAGTCTGCTATCATAGCACAGTCATATGATTGCACATAAAATGGTCTTTGTACAAACTTTTGTCACTGACCCATTGCTGAATGCCAACATTATCTGCACTGTGGCCATACATTCTGATGTTACGATACAGGAGAGGTGGCACTCATCTCAAATATCAATGACCTGATTATGCCACATTTTCACCAGTGGCTGGAGGTTTTGCTGGTTTTGATATAAGTCCTGTTATACATGTGTGAAGGTCACAAGTGGAAATCTCCGACATTCTACAGTCATTGACATGGAGCACCTCATCTTACTTGTAATGACTAACTGATGATGAACTCACTGATGTGACCATATGGTATATTCAGGTGGACACTCACATTCACCCATCATAATAGTTGCAGGTACGATATACAACAGGTAGGTGTCTGACTTATTTATAGCCTGCGATGGGTTTTAGCTGGCCACAGTACTGTGGTGGAGTAGGTCAGGTTTCTGGATGGATACAGTGTGTATAATAAATTGTACTTTCAGTACGTATTCTTCGTCAGCAGTGTGGTACCAATTTATTTACGTAGTCAGTTGAGAAAAATTATGTTTAAATTTTATTCAACATTTCTGTTACAATAAGAAGTACCTACTTGCTTGGAAACTTTCACTAAAGAAATTCTCCAATACCAATATATTGATCAACAACAAAAAGTACTGCCATTATTTCTGCAGCACACTGCAACAATAAAAAATATGTATTGCATTATCACAATAATGATACATCAACTATATAGAGCAGCAACATCAAATTTCAAGTATACATACCTTTAATCAACTTTCAAGTATAACGTACTTAAGTATAACATAACCTTTAAATTTGTCTTCTATTGCAACTAACCATCACATTGCTGATGAAAACTATATACACTGCTCAAAGTGGAAATCACAACACCATGAACGAAGTGATGTATATGCCAGAAACTGGCATGACAGAAGCTATGAGAGATGTGGAAATGATCAAAAAATGGAACACAAGGTACATGCATTTATTGCAGATTTATCAGTACATAGTAGGCCCACCTAGAGAGGTTATACAAGCCTGTCGGCATTCCATCAATGAGATGGCTAATGGTGTCCTGAGGTATGGCATTCCAAACAACATCCAACTGAGTACACAACTGTACTAGGTTTGCTGAAGGAGGCAGCGACCTATAAGGTGACAAGTCTGGGAGTATGGTGGTCATCAGAGAATGTCCACACCTTGGAGACTGTCCATTGTTACACATGCAGTGTGTGGGTGGCATTGTCCTACTGCAGAATCAGTCCAGACATGGTAGTAAAGAAGGGTCATGGCCACAGGATTAATGATGTCATCAATGTAACTTCTTGCCATTAGCATGCTAGAAACATAGAGCAGAGGTGTCCGGCCACCATATGTGATGCCACCCCATACAATAATACTAAGGTGGGGAGATATATGGTGGCTAATGGAATGGGCTTCCTCATATCATTGCCATCTAGCATGCCAAAACAGAATTGGGAACTTTTCTGTGTACAACATTTTCTTCCAGTCTGTAGTCCAATGTTGGCCTCATTTGACACCAGGATGGCATAACCGGTGATGCTGCTGCAATGGCAGATTGAATATCTCACTCTCATTCCTGTATCATGCAAATGCTGTCTAATGGTTTGCATGGAGACCACGGCACCTGTAGTGATCTGCAAATTATTGTGCAGCACAGCTGCTGTGGTGAAAGGGTTGCAAATGGCCCTTCTATGGGGCATGTGATCTTCACGTCCTGTGGTGTGTAATGCTGGTCCCATACCTGTCCATATCATTTGGTGCTCCACGATGTTGCATGAGATGAACCATTGCACTGTGCTCACATTGTGCCCAATGCATGCAGCAATCGGTTGAAGGTTCAATCTGAGCTCTCGCATATTGACAATTCGCTCTCTCTCAGAAGGAGTTAATGTGCATAAGGGTCCTGCCAGTGTCTCCAAGGCATGTTCTGAACATTTTTGCTGCATGCACTCTACCTCACTGTTGATCATGCTATGATAGGAGCTTGTGGGTGCCTGGTATGTATCCACGGCTTGACTGGGTGTCATGTTTCCATTCATTGCAGAACTTTGATCATTTGCATATCTTTGATGGCTGATTGCCTCCTCTGATTTACATATCTCTACTTCCATTCCTTCTTGGTGTTATGATTTCCACTTTGAGCAGTGTAGTATATATTTAAAATCTAGATTCCATGATATTTGCGTGTATAACGATATCAACTGTACACAACATACCAATGCATCAACTCTCAAGTATAATATAACCTTCAAATTTACTTTCTATTTCAACTAACCATCACATTGCTGATGAAGAATATATAGCATATTCCATAATGTAGATTCCATGATATGTGTGTGTGTGTTTCTTATTCTCTATTACCATCGCTTCCTATAATTTTTGTGCAAGTCTTCAAGACATCACGAGCTAAACAACTTTTGATGCAATTTGGAAAATTCAAAAAGAAATTAACAACTGTTTGTCCATTGTGCTCCACATATCTGACTGCAAGTGCCTTCAACCATATTATGGAATTAAACTGGAACTTTGATACAATTTTCTCTACTCTTTACTGACTCTATCTGTGCTATATAGCTCATATATCAACAAGATTATTGATCTACATTAAGTATGACACATCAGTGCTCAATGGTGACTTTGTTATTATTTAATTCTTGATTTTATGAAAAAATGACGAGTTTAATATCAATAGGGTTTTTTCAGAGTCCTGTAGTAAGAGGCATCTGGCAATGAAATTTTTTTTAAATTACTAATATACAAAAATAATTATAATGCATTTCAATAGAAAGGCTATTTATTTATTGATAGGAGAAAAATTAACTTTTACTTGAAACAAGAAAATTACTCTTTTATTCCAATTTTTTCTCAGTTCTATATGTTGAGAAAAATCTAAGCTTTTTACCAACTGTGCTGTCAAATAAACAAGTCAACTTTAGAATCTTAAAAAAAAAAATCAACAAAAATAGGTCATGTTATATATCAAACAGAATTTAATCCTGAATTATATGAAAATAAAATATTTAAACAAATTTATAAACATTGGTGGTTCAACTTTGTAACTAACGATGAGGTTAGGCAAAGGAGTCAGCAACCTACTTTACGCAGCATTTGTGCAGAGACTCCATTGGTTTGGCCATGTTGCCCGGATGGATAATTATAGATTGGCGAATAGGGTTATGAACAGTGTGCCTAAAGGTCTCAGAAAGAGGGGGAGACCTAGGATGCGGTGGTCAGACAATGTCAAACAGGACCTTATTAGAATTGGTGTGCAGTGGCCGGATGCAGCAGATGTAGCTCAGGACAGACATGCTTGGAGAATTAAACTGCACGGTCTGGTTGGACCTCCGTAACCCATGGCTGCTTGAAGATGATGATGATAAACATTAACTTTAATAAGACTTTTCCCCTTTGATGTAGTGAAAAAAAGGATTTGACAAATCAATTAAGGCTTAATTTCGGAAAAAGTGATGTATTAAAAACAGTTAAATTATATATCAGTGGAAAGAAAACTTCTTTTGATATAATAAAATATTTACCTGAAACATGAATTTTATTTCTTTTTAAATTATTTTCAGTGTGGTATATTTTAAAACATGGGTGTGTCATAGAAGGTGACTTGGATTGCTCACATCACGAGATTTTCTGTTTATAAAGTGGAGGAACACTTTCTTGGCTATTTTTTTTTACTGAACATTATGCATTTTTTTTTTTCACGTGTTACATTTTGGGGACATTGGCCAAGTGCTGAAAAGTTGAAGCCTATGGCTAAAGAACTTCAATATTCTCATAGTGGCAAAGTCAAAACATTGAAAAAGGAGTGGAGTGGGGGGGAGGGGGGTAAAAACCCTTGACAAAATTACATCATCTCCCAGCAGTAGGAGGTTTGATTACTGTGCACTAAGGATATCTTTTTGTTTCCATATCCAAGACCTCATTCATTCTCAGGAAATGATAAAAGATTAATTTTTTTTAATTGAAAAAACAAGAAATAATAATAAAAAAATGACTCCAAAAGATCAATAATGATTTATACATCATTGGAAATAAAATCAAAATAAATCTATGCAAATAAAAATGTGAGTGCAAATGAAAATATAAATGCAAACTGAAAAAAAAAAAGCAATCTCCCTTCATTGTTTACAGGAATGCCGCCACTGAACAACCATGTGCACACACACACATGTTAAAGAGCCCCCAATGTTTAGGTTGGAATGGTTAGCAAGTGGTTTTATAAGTCATGTCCACAATACATATGGCTGCATGAGGGATGACTTTTTTTTGCCACTCGAAGAATTGGCATGGCATATCATTGTGTAAGTGTAAGCAGCATCACATTGTCAGGTGTGTGATTTACACATCTATGGAAATAAAATAAAAATAAATCTGTGCAAATAAAAATGTGAGTTTAATGAAAATATAAATGCTAACTGAAAGAAAAAAAGCAATCTCCCTTCATTGTTTACAAGAAAGCTGCCACTGTACAACCATGTGCACACACATGTTAAAGAGATCACACTGTGCAACATTGCAGTTGGTTATGTCTTCTCTGCTTGATTCCACAAAGTATACAATAGTGTTTTAATTTCATTTTTGTGTAATTATGCACTGAATGCTGGGATGAATAATAAAAATCATTCTAGAAATATTGAAATAAACATGCATATTTTGCAGCTGCTTACAAAATCCTCCAATTTTTTAAAAAAGTTTTAAGTTAATTTTTGGCAGAATTTCGAAACTTTAAGAAAAAACATGTTGATAATAGTTCAAATTAAATTTGTGAGCTTAAATCAAAGGGTTGCTTCAAAATGGAGAGGTGAAAAGGTACAGAATGGGAGTGACAATCATTCATGCATACTCATATGCTGAGTATTGCAAGATGGTGATTTCATATAGGGAGTATCAACAGAATGCCTGTGCTGTTGCACAATCATTTGCCACAAGACATCTGCAGGCTCTTCATCCCACACATCAGACTATCTTTAATGTATATATGCCCAGTGTGTGAGTACACAGGTATGATTACTCCTGGTTGAACAAAACCAATGTTTAGGTTGAAATGGTTAGCAAGTGGTTTTATAAGTCATGTCCATGACACATATGGCTGCATGAGGTATGACTTTTTACCACTTGAATAACTGGCATGGCATATCATTGTGCAAGTGTAAGCAGCATCACATTGTCAGGTGTGTTCCAAGGAACGTGCAATCCTGTTCAAGCATGAGGTACCCTTTCCTGGCAGACATAAACTACTTGCCACACACCAGGCTGTTGAAGTGTTAGCAATGGTTAGTTCAGGATGACCTTTCATTGCAGTTCTCAATCATGATTGATTGATTTCATTAGTGGCAATAACATATTTGCACTTAATCAGTGGCTCTACAACTTTATCACTGAAATTTTGACACTATCTGTAATATTTCCAAAGTCAGCTTTATTAAGTTTTGCACTTCACTACCAGTGGCACCTGTTTGATCTATGCTAATTATGCCCAATTCAATCCTTGTTTGGCTTTTCATACAGGAGAAACATTAGACTGGCATCACATTTATTTCATTGCATTTGAAAATATATCTGAATTGCTAATAAAAGAAAAGGAGCAACTATTTGATAATTTCACTGATTTTGCATTAGAAACAAAATTTGATCACTTGGAAATTATAAACATTTAGATTGGGATTTAAAAAGAATATCACAGCATTGTTACATCACTTCTCACCAAAAGCCATCCAGTGATCTGAGATATTTTATGTTTTACAACAACATATCTCCATGAAAGATCCTTCTCCCTATATGTGGCAAAATGTAACAAATGGTCAAATAGGCTTAATGCAAAAGATGGGTTGGGTAGTTTTACTTCTGAGCAGAATCTTTGGCACACAATGGGCTAAATTGCCAAGTCATAAGGACCCAAGGGCTCAGAGAAGGTTGGGAGAAGAGAACCTACAGGACAGCTGTTAGGAGACAGATGGTAGTTTCTCACCAAAGCCATCCAGTTTCTTTAATGTGCATGGTGTGTGGTTTTCCTGCACACAGGGACACAGTTTTATGCCTCATTTGACAGATAGCAACTTTATGTCCCTCCCATCTGATGGACAGCAGCTTTTCCAAGCCCACTGATGTCCCCTTTCTGACAAAGGCAGGGCTGGTGTTTAATAGAGATAAATCTCAATGCTAGCACAGGTGGGGCTCAAATCTGGGAACTACAGTTTATGAGCCTGGCATGCTACAGATTGAGCCAACCCATGCTCCAATGCAGAAGATGACTTGCTCTTACAGTTAACCATTGTAGATATTGAACTCTTACACAAAGAAACACAATTACACATAAGTCACTGAACATTTTTGTAAAATATTAAATTTGCCTTTAAGTATTGGATTAAAAAGAGTTAATTTTTTTGCTTATTTTTAAGATGTGAATTACCTTTGTGCATTTAAAAATGAATCTTGAAAATGCTAGTTGCTCAAAAGTTTTTAGTAATACAGCATAATCATGAATTAAGCATTTTTAAAACTATGCAAAGAAAACTTAAATAAGTTTTATTTGACTTATCACCTCTTGAATAAGGTTCCAGTAAAATCTAAAAGAATATCATCTCTCGCAAGTCCAACAATAGAGGGCACTAATAAAATTATTAAGATATTTGAAAAATGTTAATCCTTATATTTCATAACCCAATGAGAATTTTTCATCTCTTAAAACAAAAAAGTTGAATGCCTACAGAAAGAAAAATGGCAAAGTAAAAACAATAGCTAGTTTTTAAAAATAATAAAAAAGTAGATATAAGGGTTCCATGGCTTCAGAAAGTTTGAAATCCTTGGATAACCAAGAAGTTTGGATGAATAGTAGGCAGATAGAAAAAATTTTAATAGATTTAATTACTGAAATACCTTCTCCATTCTTCAAATAGAAAAACTGTAGGATGAAATATTGGGCTATAATGAAAGTGGTTGCAATGCTGAATTGGTGACAATAAAGAAAATAATAAGTTCCTGTGAAGATATTAGAGATGTAAACTGAAAGGATGACTGTCAGTCAAGCAATCCAAATAGAGAGTGCATTCACAAGATTGGTGCTTTTATATTTGAATGTAGATTGCAACAATGTAAATAGACCTGAAATTAAAAATATATTATAGTCAATATCAGAAATATATATATATTTGCCTTTCCTTGAATTGTTTTTTAACAACTGATTGGGTTTACCCAATCATGAGAGGGTATCTGGATTCACAATAAAAAATCTTGACATGAAAATTATTTCAATACGCATTATTATGATTGAATGAGAATAATATTGATGCACTACACTTTAAAATGTGATAAACTGGTAGATATTGATAGATCTGTACACCTTATCTTTATTCTTGTATATCATCATTTCTTCAGTTATATCTGATTGATATTCCATGGCTGGTGCTACCATTGCATTGGTGCTTTCAAATATTGGTTGGTATTCACTAATTGTTTTTCTTGAAAATGCCATGCTTTGCTTTCTGGATTTTATAACATATACTTTTATTCCTACTTAGATTTTTTTTTCCTATTTATGGTAAAGAATTTCTTTTGTTTTTCTTCCTATTCCTGGAACTTTATGTATTCATCCTACTGGTTCACTTTTATCCCAATCTTCATTTATTTGCTGCAATCATGATTTGATTTGTTGAGTTGACACTCCTCTGATGTAGCAGGGCAGTTGATGATATACATGATTAAAAATAGGTGTATGATAAATGATGAAATAATAATACCTCCTACTCCCATGGAGGTTACTATTACATAAAGAACAAGAGACTGAGCATAAAGCAATTCACAGAAATCTAATGAAATAAAAGAAAAGTGAGAATACCCTAAAAACTAAGTGGAGTAGACAGCAGCAACACAGTGAGATGACCAAGCCATATAAAAAGCACACTCCTAACAGTCCATCTAGAACTTTTAATGTTAATCTGATGACTTTTACAGATATAAAGAAAACATATAATGTGCATTTTTTATTTCAAAGTAACCAAAAAAGATGTAATAGTTTTATTAAATCATATTACAATGAAATCAGACCTTCTACTATGGCATATAAACTGGCAGGCTCCTGTCAGACCTCTGTGGCAAGCGGCTGCTTGAGGGGGTATTTATTTATTTATTATAGTAGGTCCTCAACTTACACAGGTTTGAGTTACACAGATTCATATCTACGTGGTTGCAAGATTAGGCTTTTTTTTAAATTAAAACTATTTAATTCTCTATGACACTGTTAAATGTTTTTAAGCACTTCAACACATGGACTATGCTATCAAGTATCAATAATTATTAAGGAGAGATTTACTTACCATGCCATAGAGGATGGGTAGTAACAGGAACTTCTTGAGATGCTTTCAGTGAGAAATTTAAAATTCGACGTTCTTGCTGACAAGTGACGTCTCAGTGGAGATTAAAATAAGGATGACGGCTGCCAATGGTCTACCTGCATTGGTGAATGAAATAACCATTTATACTTTGGATAGCATTGAGTGTTTAAAAAAGTTTCTGATCCATGATGCATGTTTCGCGCCTTTCCTATCGGTGCTTCATCAGCTGGGAAGTGAGGAGCTTAATGCAGGAGAGACAGTTGGTTGTTGAGTGTGAGGGAGGGGTGGGTGCCATAAATTGACATGTCAATGGCTCAGCTCCGAGGATCGGAGTGGTCAGCCGATGTAGGTGGCTGTAATGCAATCTGCATGTAACGGAGGTTGAGAGAGGGTGTGGGATATGGGAAATCGCCAAGATCTGCGTATGTCGAGGGAAGCTTCACTATTTGTGGCTAATAATTTATAAAGTAGCCACAAATGTAAGTAAGCCACAAATAGTGAAGCTTCCCTCAACATAACAGATCTTGGCGATTTCCCATAATCCCACACCCTCTCCCAACCTCCGTTACATGCAGATCGCATTACAGCCACCCGCACATCAGCCGGCCACTCCGATCCTTGGAGCTGAGCCACTGACATGTCAATTTATGGTACCCCACCCTTCCCCTATGCTCAACAACCAACTGCCTCTCCTGCATTAAGCTCCTCACTTCCCAGCTGATGAAGCACCGATAAAGAATGCAAAACACGAGTTGTGGATCAGAAACTTTCTTAAGCACTCGATGCTATCAAAAGTATAAATGGTTATTTCATTCACCAATGCGGATAGACCATTGGTAGCCATCATTATTTTAATCTCCACGGAGACATCACTTACCGGCAAGAACATCGAATTTTAAATTTCTTACCGAAAGCATCTCAAGAAATTCCTGTTACTACCCATCCTCTACAGCATGGTATGTAAATCTCTCGATAATTATTGATACTTGATAGCATAGTCCATGTGTTGAAGTGCTAAAAACATTTAATAGTGTCATAGAGAATTAAATTGCTTTAATTTTAATTACCGCACTGTGTACCTCTACTCTAGGCTTTTTTTAATTTAAACAGTTTAGGACTTTGACTTCTGTGGTGTTTAGTATCACATATATGGGGAAATACACACACATATACACTGATCAGCCAAAACATTAAAACCACCTACCTAATATGATGTAGGTTAATTAATTATGCAGTTGGGGTGATGCTGCTTGTACCAGTTTCTCCAACTCAAACCACAAATGCTCGATAGGATTTATGCCCGGTGAATTTGGGGGCCATGGCACTAAATGGAATTCCTCATCATGTTCTAGGAACCATTCCTGAACCTTCTTCGCAGTGTGACATGGGGCATTATCTTGTTGAAAGATGACATCTCCACCAGGGAATACAGTCACCATAAAGGGGTGTACTTGGTCAGCCACAATGTTCAGGTAGGTGACAGCTGTCAGAGTTTGCTCTACAGGAATAATTGGCCAAATGTTCCCCAAGAAAATATCGCCCAGACCATCACACTCCCTCCAGCTGCCTCGATCCATCCCACAGTGCATCCAGGTGAGAAGGCTTCCATGGGTAAACGTTGTACACGAGCTCATCCATTCACGTGGTGTAACAGAAAACGGGATTCGTCTGACCATGAGACCCTCTTGCAGTCTTCTATGGTCCAGTGTCGATGATTATGTGCCCACTGCAAGCATTGATGATGGTCAACAGCTGTGAGCATAGGCACATGAATGGGTCTGTGGCTGCGGAGACACATATCCAAGAGGACAAGATGATCTGTGTGTTCGAACACATTGGACCCTTTACCACAATTGAAATTATGGGTAATGTCAGCCACAGTAGCCTCCTGTTGCTGTGGACAAGATAACCTTGCTGACCTCTGGTATCAATGAGGCATGGCCAGCCCATGCCTTGTAGACGGCTCAAAGTGTCACCTGTTTCAGACCATCTTTGATAGGTACTAACTATTGCATAGCATGAGCAGCCTACCAGTATCGCTATTTCGGAGATGCTCTTACCAAAGCATCTTACCCTAACGATTTGGCCTTTGTCGAAATCAGATAAATCCTTTGCTTTTCCATGTTGTGATGAAACAAAACACTGCCTGTAAGAGCTCTGACCCAGATATTATATATATCATTCATGACCTCGGCATGTGACACTGATTGGCTGCATGCACACTTCTTTGCATAACACAGAGGTGGTTTTAATGTATTGGCTGATCAGTATATATAATATGTACATACATCATATGATAGTAATAAAAATATTACCTGCAAAGAACAGACAGGGTTTGGGTTGTTTTACCTCTGAGCGGCACTTTTTTGCACACCATGGGCTAAATGGCCAGGTCACATGGACCCCGAAGGCTCAGAGAAGGTTGGGGGAGGGGACCCACTGGAACAGCTGTTGGGAGACAGATGGTAGCCTCCCGTCAAGGCCATCCAGCGTGTTCTTTAACGTGCACAGGGTATGACTCTCCCGCACACGGGGCCACGGCTTAACGTCCCATCCGACGGACGGCGGCCTTTCCAAGCCCATCGGTATCCCCTACTGACCGTGGGCAGGGCAGGGAATTTTGCGGAGATAAATCTCAACGCTGACCCAGCTGGGACTCGAACCTGGGAACTACAGATTACGAGCCTGGCGCGCTACCGACTGAGCCACCCCCGCCCCAAACAGACAGGCAGTAAAGGCTACTGAGGAAGAGAATGGAATATCATTGAAGCAGTTCTGGAGAGAGGATGCTATTTACAAAGCTATTAAATACACCGATGCTGCCTGGTGTGAAACTGCAATATCTACCATGAATACCGTCTAGAAAAAGTTCCCTCCCCAGTTTGTTCAAGACTCTACAGGATGTGAAGAGTAAGATGCAATTAAAAACCTTGTGAAAATGAGCAGGGAATTAGAATTATGTATTGAGGAAAATGATTTTATTGAATTGTTACTATGTTATTACATTTAGTTTTTACACATAATCACTGTAATCCTATTTCAACCTAGTGAAGTAAACCTTTCAAATCACTTCAACCTGAATCTCATTACACAAGATAGGTGACAGTCAATTATATCATAGTTGAATACACTTCATATTATTCTTAAAGTGATAAGAGAGGAAATATGTTTTTTACCACTTTATCCAATTTGGTGGTGAAGTCCTTGGAGTTTGCAGGCTGATATACTAAGTTAGAGACACACTGTTGATGATATTTGTGGTCTATCACTTGTTGAGATGCCAGTCCTGTTTAGACACTCTTGACTAGTTGGCACTGTTGTTACATTTGCACTCAGTTATTCTGCAGTATTTACACTCTTCTTATCAATCAACCAAGGGGTTACTTCTTACAGCTTTTTGACACACCAAATCAAATAACTCAAACATAAAAATCCCCCCCCCCCCACTTATTAAAAGCATTACACTTTAATACTCAATTCAAAAACACCAAAAAAAAAACATAAAAGGCATTGCTACATGCATTTTACATACGCTTCTTCAGGCAGTATACTCCTTTTGCTACATTACACATCATTATAAGGCAGTCCCTCTAGCAGGTACCCAGCACATATTCTGTTAAGTGATTTAAAATTTCCAAGCCGAAGGTATAGGTTTAATATTGGTGTTACATAAATTATTCTGATTTAAGTTAATAATTAAAATTTTCATATAATTCAGTTGAGATTTTGTTCCAGGTGATGCAATCATTTTTGATTTTAATATATAATTATGCAAATTAGCTTGTAGAATGGTTTGCGTTAATGCTGTTTTACCTAGTTCATTGGTTAAGTCATATTGATGCTCTGCCATTCGTGCCGCCATCTGTCTGTGTTTTTCCAATGCATTTTATATTATCAATTACTGCTTTATTTTCATCCTCTATTTCTATTAAATAAACTCCCCCCTTAGGTGCAGTTCGATCCCTATCATTAACTACTAAAGTTTTTACATTATTAACTGTTTTCAAGGGCACTTATATTTGTTTAATATTTTAGCAAGTACATATTAGAAACAAGGGATATATGGAAAGGCTATTTTACATTTAACTGGGGTACTTGAGTTGGTACTATTTGTGTGGCACAAATTCAGGTTGATAGCGATTTGAAAGGTTTACTTCACTAGGCTGAAGTAGAATTACAGTGCTTATGTGTAATAACTAAATGTAATAATTTGTCACTGTGCTTTTAATATTAATTTTAAGTTACAATGTTATGAAAAGGAAATGAATAACAAAGATTTAATGTAGCTTTAAGACCATAGAAAAGAAGATGAAGTTTCAGATGAAGAAGAGGAAGCTGAACCACCAAAATGATTTGAGATTAAGCAGATGGCAGAATGCTTTAATATGATAGACAAATTACTGGCTAGTCTAGAGGCTCAGTATCCAAACACTGAAAGGTTCCCAAAGGTGTTTAGATCAATGCATGACACTACTGCATGCTATAAAGTGATTTATGATGAGAAGAAAAATGCTACAGTATAAATATCACTAAATAAGTTCTTACACATATCAGAGAGAGAAAAGGTCCAATACAATTAACCATATGCAAAGTCTGAGCCGAAATTGATTGAATAGTATGTATTTGCAGTGAATAGTAGTTTTATTACATTTACGTTTTTATATATGTACTGTATATATATATATAGTGAACAAAATTTTACATTTTTAACATTTCCTTTTCATAAGCACTACCATTTTAGATGTAACTGTTCATTGTAATGAACATATATTGTTGAGGTTGTCTCTCCCGGCTGCTAGCCGCTACCATTATCTCAGTGCGCCGACACTTCAGTCTGGAACAAAGGGTCTCGAGCATACATGGAATCGGGAATGAGTGGACTACCGACACTGGTACTGGATAAACTTAGCAAATATTTATTATCACAGACTATTACATCCAGCATACGAAACAAAACACTTCCTGCTTACAGGATGCTACGAGCTTCGGCCGTTACTGACACCATTCATCGATAAAGACAATGCACTCTCTTATACGAGAGCCAAGCGTACTTTCCACTGTCCTCTTGGCTGCCATGCCGAATCCCTTTGACCCCCTTTTTTCCCTCAAGGTTGCAGCCTGCCATCTTCTTTCTTTCTTCTCCCCCTCTGGTCACTTCCGCTCACGTGACCTCTGTTAGACACTGCCAAACAGCCATGATACGGTGCTCCCAACTGTCCGAGGCTTGGGGGATTGACCCCTTAGGCACAGATGATGCTTGCAGTTTTCTTCTCACCCTTTTTCAAAGTGAGCTGCCTGCTATTGATGAGTACCCTGCAGATGGTGAACTGTTTGGCAAGGCAAAGGTTATCTGATCATGACATATATATAAAAAAATGTATTATAGTTAAGTATTGTTCAACTTGCATGGTTTTCAACTTACATGGAAACCTTCAGAATGAATTAACTGTGTAAGTTGAAAACTTACTATATTATGAATGAAGCTGAGAAACGACTGTCAGAAACCTAGGACTGGTATCGGAATAAAGAGAAACGTAGCAGATCAACAGACCCATTTAAGAAAAAATCTTGATGATATCCTGACACTAGACATTTGGATCTATGCATGAAAGGTATATTTTTTATACTGGTATAACACAACTTATGTGTGGAAACCAGGGTTTCTCAATATAGAGCCAATAGTGCATAAATAAAATTTAATAATACCTATTCAGTACTTTATTAATATAGACATCCAAGGAATGAGCCAGGCTATCTCACCCCAGGGTCCACTTTCTTAATTTATCAACTTGCAGATGAACAAATGGTTTTTGATTTTATATCTTGCAGTACATTGTGGGATCTAAACCACATCATATAGTGGTTGTTCTAGAAATAAATAGAAAAATCAACACATATTAAATACAATAAATAATTTTGTGGAAAAATGACTAAATGACTAATATTAGCTAATGTTAAAACACATTAGCTAATATTTTGGAGTTCCAGTTACATGCTAGGTGCTCTAACCATTGATCTATCAGTACCTGACATATAACTGGGAGGCATGGGTTCGAATCCCCCTCATTGGCGAACTAATTTTTTCCACAAAATTATTTCTTGAATTATAAGTCAACAAGTAATTTATTACTCATTGATTCTTACACATTGCGTAGATTTTTTTGCCTAGATTAATGTGAACTGTTTTAAGTTTATTTTGATGCTTAGTTAATTACAATCCAAATATTTTATTATGCAATTATTACTGAATATAAATTTATTACAGTAAAATGTCAGTATTACTTGTTCCTCCTAACATTATAATACCTTATAATAAGGAAATATAATAGTATATATAATGTTTATGTCCAAAACTGATTATTCATTATAAAGAGTTTGAGAAACTTATAGATAAAAATTCAATATTATTTAATATTTTTAGTGGATAACCTGATATGAAATGCCCCTTAATAAATTCTGCATGATCTGATAAATTTGAAAAAGTTCCTTCATGATTCATAACATCTTCTGTGATTGAGCATAAAATCTAAAAGAGAAATAAGCAAAATAAGTGAGCAGGAAGGTACTATAAATATTAAAAATTGTAGTAAGAGCACAATGATAGGTTGTTATATTAAAGATATATCACATAATCATTGTAAATGCCTAATGCCATTAGGACTTAACCTACAGAGTAACTCTCAACCTATTTACTCATTAACACGAGTGAGGTGACAGCTTATTACCATTTGGTTGCTTACACTTTACATTAGAAAGTGAGAAGAGAGATATTTTACCTTCCAAGAGGCAATCAAAATCTTTAGGCAGATGTTTTATCTTTTTTATCTTTCAAGTCGATGTTTAATGGCTTGGGAATTATTATTGGCTGACGCATTCGAAGACTGTTTATCAGACACACATGATGATCGAGGTCGGTACTTCAATCTGAGACTGTCAGTCCATATTACACAGATGAGATGATATTATTATTCATCAGCATTCACTTTATATCTCCTCTTCTACCAGAAACCACCTGATTATTACTACTCGTTCCTTTGACACTCCCAAACATAAGAAAATCAAAATTTACAGAACTGCCCCCCCCCCCTTCTTTAAAAACTTATTTACATCTCTGTTTAAAATAACAATATCAGTAACTTCAAGAACACAATACTAAACACATGACCAGTGCAATGTGCATTTCGCTTAATCAGGCAGTGTCATCACCACAATCATGTTGTTAGCAACTTTATAAGGCTATCCCTCTAGTGGAAATCCAAAGTGTAACCAGTAAGATGATTTGTCAGTAATCAATATTGTTTTAAAATTACTGACAAATCATCTTACTGGCTAAGCTTTGGATTTCCACTATGGGGACCACCTTATAAAGTTGCTAACAACATGATGTGGTGATGACACTGCCTGAAGAAGCTTAAGCAAAATGTGCATTTCAGTGGTCATGTTTTTATAGTATTGTGTTCTTGAAGTTACTGATATTGTAATCTTAAACAGATATGTAAATAAGTTTTTAAAGAAGGGGGTGGGGCAGTTCTGTAAATTTTGATTTTCTTATATTTGGGAGTGTCAAAGGAACGAGTAGTAATAATCAGGTGGTTATTTGGTAGAAGAGGAGATATAAAGCGAATGCTGATGAATAATAACATCATCTCATCTATGTAATATGGACTGACAGTCTCAGATTGAAGTACCGACCTTAATCATAGTATGCGTCTGATAAACAGTCTTGGAAATTATTATTGGCTGACGCACTTGAAGATTGTTTATCAGACACAAAAGATGATCAAGGTCGGTACTTCAATCTGAGACTGTCATCCGTATTACATCAATGAGATGATGCCATTAACCATAGATGAGCCATTAAACATCGACTTGGAAGATAGAAAAGATAAAACATCTGCCTAATGATTCTGATAGCCTCTTGGAAGGTAAAATATCTCTCTTCTCACTTTCTAATGTAAAGTGTAAGCAACCAAATGGTAATAAGCTGTCACCTCACTTGTGTTAATGAGTAAATAGGTTTAGAGTTACTATGTAGGTTAAGTCCTAATGGCATTAGGTATTTACAATGATTATGTGATATATCTTCAATGTAACTATAAATATATTGTAATTGTAGTTAAAATACATATAAATATATCCCAATGGTCTTTTTTAAACTGAAGATAATAAAATTTCAGTCATTAGAAGTATCTTCACTATTTATTATTTCTGTCCACATAATCAGAACAAGGTTAGCACAATTGTAGTATGAGGATCCAAATATTATTTTTTTGAAAAAGAAACTGTCTTTTCAATATTGTTTTAAACTTAAATCTGAATGTTTACATTTTGAAGTTTAAACCAGTTAATTTCTGAGGAATTTCTGAAACTAAAATTCTATTTTAAATGACGATGTATTAGCCAATTTATGTATATGATCTGAGTACTTTCGTGCAGCTCTAATGTAATACACATCTTTCGATACATATCTTAGGCAATTTAACATATTAGCTAATATTTTGGTGATTCTATACTAACAACAATAAATTTGGGATCTATTATTACATATCACAGTATATGTATATAACTGTTTTGATTCTGGATCTTAAAACTTTTCCCTCTTCAACATTTGTAACTAGTGGAGTTGAATGTTTCTTTTGATATTGTCCAGATATTTAATTTCACCTTGGACCACTGAGTGTAGGGGTAAGGCTTGGGGATCAGCATGTCCATCTTGCGGCCACACATTGGCTGCCACTCATCGTTGAGTCGGTGGTCACTCTGCTGTCACCTCCTTCAGGCTCTGTTTCTTGTTGACCATAGTTGCCACATGGTTTTTCACACTTTAATTCATAAAATAAAAAGTTCTTACTTGAGTTCTTTGGATCTTCCATAGTTGACCACATAATTATAGGAATAGTCCTTATATGAAGAGATTCTTGAATGTATTTTCAGAAAGTCTCCCTCTGATAGCCATTGTTAATTTTGAAATGTTTTCAGAAAGTATACAAATTTAAAACATCACTGAAGGGAAATACTTATGTTATATACCAAATGAAAGGGCATTTAATTGTGATTAATGAAATGGGAAAAAATCACAGGGCAAAAAACTCCTCAGTATGTTAGTTTTTTGAAGCATTTGTTTAAAATGTTACAAAAATTTACTGTACAATAAAACTGAACTTTTTCATTTTTTCAAATTATTTTATTATTCTAATATAAATAGTTCATAATATTACTAGCAATATTTAGAATCCTTCATTTATTTAGTATTTCCGAATTTTTTTGTCACTTATTCAAATAACACAATGCACATGCTTAGATTTTTGGTGATCTACAAATTCTAAGCCTAAGAAAAGCAGTGTCATAAAAAATTAATTTTGCTTTTAAAACAAGATAATTAAAATATGTATCTAAAAAGAGATAAAGAACGGTGAAAAAATATTAATATGCCAAACCTAATGGTGAGAATGAATTGTTTTAATATGAAGCTGCATAACTGCTACTGAAAAGTTTTGTTTTAAAATTGTAGTAAAAATTTGGGTTATAAATTACAATTTTTCCTCAATTAATATATTTGATTAAAATGTAATTTAAAAGTATTACAAAATAAGTCCTATATTCTAAAAATTGTGTTTTTAGGCTAATTGTTTAATCCTATGATTCTTCTGATATCTACAATTACGAGAGGCTTCCAAAAAAGAGTTTTTGACATGCATCTGCAGAACAAAAACCAATTACTTATTTCAAAAAAAATTTTTACTGTCCTTCAAAGTATTCCCCTCCAACACCTATGGAAAGTTGCAGATGTCTACACCAATTATGGAACACTTGGTGGTACTCCTATTGGGGAAAACACGGAATTCTGAATTAATGCATTTTGCAACGTCTTGCACCTTTGAAAAAGGTTTCCCAGCAAGTTCCTATTTAATTTTTGGAAACAACCAAAAATCGCTGATGCAAGCAAGATTGGACTGTTTGATATTTTTCTGTTCCAGACAGGCTGTAACTTGCCAGCTTTTGTGAGCATTGGCATTGTCATGAAGAAAGAGAACCCTTGACATGCCTGTTCTTGGATACTGCTTCTTCATTTCCTTATCCATTTCAGGCAAAAAAATGTTGATGTAGTATTAGCCATTTATAGTCATTTTTTTCAGGTAAGGTGTCCATGATAACCTATTTTACATTGTCTACCAACCTATCCTAGGTTTCCAAGTTTACCTGAGGTCTTTAGGAAAACTGTTCACAACCCTATTTGCCAATCTGCATCTATGCATATGGCAACATGGCCAAACCAATAGTCTCTATTTGGATAATATGCTGCTCAAAGGAGATTGCTGACTCCTTCTAATTTCATTACTTATGAAGTCAAATCATCTAATGCCCTAGATGCTGCATAAATAACTAGAATAAGAGGCATCAAGTTTCCAGTTATCTTGCTTACTAACCCTAGAAAGAACCAAACTATTATATAATTTAATTAATTTTAGTCTTTACATCTATACACCTATTTTCCTACTCTCTCCATATATTCTTAAAAGTCCCAACAGCAACCCCTATTCTCTGGTTATCTCATGTCACACATCATCTGTTGAACAGTCATATTGAACAGCTCTTGAGGTAATTAAACTGAGATACTTCTGAAGAGCATAACCATTAAAAATAACTGAAGCACCATTTGCCTAGCTAATTTTTATTTATCCTAGATTTCTTTGTTTATCACGAAATCTACTTTATTATCAGTCCCATCAACAGCTGTAATGAAAGAATTAGTATCATCAACATCATCAACCAACAGGACCAATTCATCAGCATAATCTAAATAAGAAATTTCGAAATCTCTAGACCAGTGTTTCTCAAAGTTGAGAATTAATTGTTAAGTTGTGATTGAATACTGCTGCTCTAGACCCTTTAAGTCCCAAAATTTCCTTCACAAAGAATTGTGCATAACTAGCCAAAGAGAAAAGGAGACAAAAATGCACCCTATGGTTAGCCCCACTAGCAATGTAAAACCAATCACTATAAGCCTAATCAATTCTCATAGATGACTCAATGTTATTATAGAGAGCTTCTTCATTATTCTAACTAGTCAGGTATGCCATATGATCAAACAATCAATTACAAATAATGATGATCAACAGCATCAAAAGCTTTTTTTTTAAATCAATAAAGCTAGTAACCATAGGTTTCTGAAACTTAAACATTTCTCAAGAAACTTCCTAAGCCAAAATATTTGATTTATACATCCCATAACACTTCTGAATCTACACTGTTCATCATGTGTGTCTATTAACCAAATCTTAATTCTATTAAGCACAATAATGCAAAGAAATTTCCTGGAAGAGAAAGTAGATTGATTTCCCTATAATAATCACCAGAACTGCAATCCTCTTTTAAAAATGTTCCCAAATATTTATCAAAAAACCTTTTAAAACGATCAAAGGTTTTGTGACCAAGTACTTTTTTCACTTTACTTTCCCTTTTCTAGCTTAAACCTATTTCATTATTTCCAGAATTATTCATATCATTCATCACATTATTTCCCAAACATGCAATAAAAACTGCTGTGTGTTTTGGTTCTAGGAAAGTACAATGTTCAATTAGGGAAAAGTACAAGATACAGATCTGACTAATTGGACAGAAGAATGGCTGTTTGTTTCTCTTTGAGATGCTGGCCAACCTGTTATAAAATAACGAATAACATCTGCTTTAACTCATTTGTACTTCATATTTTTTTTTTATTAACCTTTTATTTTGATTTTATTTCCGTATATTTATCATTATCAATCTTTTAGAATTATGGCTGGATCTTCACTGGTGTTTTCCAACAAGGAAGTTTTATAACTTGTGTGAATATTTTTTTTATATTCGATTACTGACTCTGAGCTTTGGAGTGGTGATAGGTCCCTTTGATATTGATAGCTGCAATGGCAATGTCTCCTGCAGATAAGTAAACTTAATGGTTTGAAAATAACTAACATTTATCACAAATACTGCAACATACATGGGTTTCCCCAGATGGGCTGCATAAGAATATGATTGATTATATATTAAAAGCAAATCGATTAGTTCTGTTAGGAATACCAGGTCATATAGGGGAGCTGAAATTGGATCTGACCATTACCTTGTTAAAAGTGTCCTGCAACTTAAGAAGTGTTGTGCTAAGGTTAAAAAAATTACCTTTAATTCTGAAGCTCTGAAAGATACAGTTATAGCTAAAGTTTACAATGATAGGTTACTCAGTCATTATGATAGTCATGGCTTGCTTACTACTGAAGGTGAGGAAGAATGGGACATTTTAAACAGGCTTTTTTTTTAAAACTAACAGTACTCTTTTAGGAAAAATGGAGCAGAGGAGGCAGAATTATTTGTGATAAGGCACTGCAGCTTATTTTTGAAAGAAAGAACTGTAAGAACATCCTTAATCAACACCCTACTAGTCCTAACAGAAAGCATTACAAAGAGCTTAATAAATGTATAAAGGATCAGTTAACAGCTGATAAGAATCTCTGGTTTGGTAGCTTGGCTGACAAAACAGAGGCAGCAGCACGACAGCATAATAGCAGAGAGCTGTACCAGATAGTTAATGTTTTGTGTGGGAAGAAATAGACTGGTGTACAGGGATTGAAAGACAAATATGGTAATGAATGTAAGGATTCTGTCATGGCTAGATGGACTAAGCATTTCAGTGATGTTATAAAACAATGTGGTTAGTTTACTTCCATTGTTTGCAATGATGATAGATGCATTATTGGCTTTAATGTTGGCCCTATATCATAGTCTGAAGTCATTTTGGCTATTTCTAAACTTAAACTACATAAATCTCCAGGATAGATGAAATTGCTACTGAAATGCTTAGAGCTGGAAATGTTTCTGTTAGCACATGGCTGACTGAAATTTTGAATATCTTTTATAATAAAGGCATTGTTCCTAAGGATTTTACCAGAGCTATCATTATCCCTTCTTTTTAAAAAGGCGATCGCAGTTCTTGTGATAACTATAGGGGCATCAGCCTACTTTCTGCTCCATGTAAAGTTCTTTGCATGAATATACTTAATAGAATTAAGAATCTGGTTGATGGACAATTGAGTGATGAGCAGTGTGGATTCAGAAGTGGAAGGGATGTATTGATCAGTTTTTTTTTCACTTAGGCAGATTCTTGAGAAAGGTTTAGAGTTTCAGAAACCTTTGGTTATCAGCTTTGTATATTTCAAAAAGGCTTTTGACTCTGTTGACTGACATAATATGTGGTTGATTGAGAGATCTTATGGCATACCAGATGAGTTACTTTCATAATGAAAACTCTTTATAATAACACTGAGCCATGTGTGAGAGTTGGTAAAGATTCTAGCAATTGGTTTAGCATTGCTTCTGGTATTCAAAAAGGGTGCATTTTGTGTCCTTTTCTCTTTGGTTTTGATTATGTTATGTGAAATTCTCTGCAAGGGTAATATTTTGGACTTAAACGATCCAGCGATCTGAAAATTTTCTGATTCAGGTTATGCTGATGATTTGGCCCTTTTGGAAAATGATGCTGATGACATGGAACTTTTCATTAGAGCTATTGATCAGAGTGGTAGTAGTAGGTTTGGTGATAAACAGAGAGAAAACTAAAGTGATGAAATTGGTCAGGTAGGTTGCGGTTGTGTTAATCTGAAAGTGAGTCAAGTGTCCTAGTTTAATTATCTTGGGATCTAAATAATAGATACTGGAGATGTGTGGCACGAAATAAACAGAAGAATATGGATTGTGGGTAGGACTTTGGTTGGTTGGTTGGTTGGTTGGTTAGTTGGTTGGTTGGGGTTTTATGGTGCAAAGGCAACTAAAGCTATGATGAACCAAATGAGGTGCAAAGGGTAAAAAAAGGAACTAAAAGTCAAGTAAACCCACAACCAATGATAAGATAACAAGAGTTAAGACAATAAAGGTAAATACTAAAACATCAAATGACAGAAAACATCTATGGAAAACACAAAAACAAACAACAAGAACAAAAGTGTAAAAAATAACAATGGATGTATAGAATCCATGTAAAAACAATGCCAAAAGGTAAAATTTGAAGATGGTTAAAATATCCAGTAAAATGTAAAAAGGCAAAAACAGCAGATAAAACATAATCATTGGATAAAAGATGAAAAATCATGAAAAAAAAAATAAAACATTGCTCCACATTTCCTATGTGGTCCATGGCAAGTTGATAGCATGCAATTCTGCAATGAAGATAAAACACTGCTGTGGGATCTGGTCTGCAATGATTACATCATAGGATACCATGGCTGATCCCACTGATGTGCCCAAACTTCAAGCCATCAGTGAAGACAGGCAAAAAGTCTGGGTACTCAGCACAATGGCTGGCAAAGAGTTGCCAAGACACACAGTCAGGTGTAAAGACCTTCCCCATCCTGCAGAGGGAAACATCACAGGAAGGGGACACAGAGAGCCATGGTGGAAGCAGCTGGGCTGTCGACTGTGAGATGCTATTGAGACTCGTGGTAATGTCTTGCAGCTAACTTGGACACGCAAACCGAAAAGACGAATGGCAGTCAGCCGATTCTGGTATAACATTTCCCACTGGGAACTAAAAATACAGTCCCAAGTGGGATGGCCAGGCAGGGACCACAATTTTGCTGCATACTGTAGGGACAACTGCTGACAGCAAATAGATAATGAAGGTTCGTCGGTCGCAACATAAAGACTTTAGACTGGTGAAGTGCAGAAGGCTCCTGTGCAAACACAGAGGGCCTGATGGTGTACAGGGTCCAGCACTTTCACCACCGAATCCCGGGCTGAGTCATACACCTGGGATCCATAGTCCAGTTTTGACAAGTGTATGGTAGAAGTGGGGAAATGAACTTTGGTCCACTCTCCAAGAGAAGGAGGAAAGGACTTTGAGGATGTTCAATGCCTGCATACACTTGGACCTGAGATATCGAATGTGTGGTAAAAAGGTCAATTTCCAGTCGAAGATGAGACTGAGAAACTTGGTCTCCACCACAACTGGGATGATGTTATCCCCGAGCCACAGCTGGGAGTCCAGATGAAGACTACACTTGCAGCAAAAGTGCACAAAAGTGGTATTCTGTGGGGAGAACTGAAACCCATTGGCCATCGCCCAAATCGAGAGATTGTTCAGGGCAGTTTGCAGTTGCTGTTCAATAATCCTTATGCTGGATGACAAGCAAAAGATGCTAAAGTCGGCAACAAAGAGGGCATTGCCTATGGTTGGAGGAAGTTGCCATGTAATGGAATTTATCTTGACAGCAAAAAGGTAACACTCAGGACACAACCTTGTGGCACCCCTGTTCTTGGGGGAAAAATCACGACAGAGTGTTGCCCACATGAACTCAAAAAGTACAAGATGATACAAAAATTTACGATGAAGATCGGCATGTGACCTCTCAAGCCAAAGCTATGAATACACAAAGAATGCTGAATCTCCACACCATGTCATATGCTTTTTCGACACCAGATGCTCTTGACATAAAAACAAATTCCTGATTGCTGATTCAAGGTGGATCAGGTGGTTTAATGTAGATCATTGCCTGTGAAAGCTACACTGGGTATTGGAAAGAATGCTGTGATGTTCCAAATACCAGGCTAGCCTGGTATTTACCATTCTTTCCAACACCTTACAGATGCAGCTCATCAACGCAATTGGAATAATTGGAAGGAATCTTGGAATTTTTGCCTGGCTTGGAGAAGGCCAAAATGATAGCCTCCTGCCAGGAGTCTGGAAATTGTTCCTCAATTAAAATGTGGTTGAAGAACTGGAGCAGCTGATCCTTACTCGATGGGGAGAGATGTTGGAGCATCACATAATGGACATTGTCTGGCCCAACAGCAGATGCACGAGAAGTGTGCAGATCAAGGAGAAGCTCCTCTGATGTGAATATCCTGTTGTAAGGCTCCAGGCCATTCTAGTGAAAGGACAGTGAGAGAATGTTCAGCCTTGCTCTTTAGGACCAGAAACTTGGGGGAGTATGAAAATAAAGAGCAGATGAAGGAGATACCCACACAGCCAGTGAGCCAGCCCTCACAACTAAAGTAAAAGTAAAAGAGAAATGTGAGAAACTCACTCGAGTCCTCACAAAATAAATAAGTGAAAAAAATAATGAAATGTGAGAAGCAAACTGGCCTCACAAAAGAAATAAAACTACAAAATTAGTAAATATGTGGGGAATCTCAGAAATTGTTCCCCGGATGTGGGCAAGATTACTCACCGCTCTGCATCGTTGACACTAGTAGGACCTGCCCACCAGCTGATTGATCCTAAGGGGGCCACCCCAGGACCTCCCGTTTATTTGAAGTAGAGGCCAAAGCAGTGTATAGCAGCAGCCCCAGAATTTGTTGCCCAGCCTCGTGACAGACAGGCTCCCCAATGACAAAATGGCCAAAGGGGATCCCACCAGTCATGAGCTGAGGAGAGAAGACGGGGACCCCCGAGCAACTACTAGGATCCTCCTTTCCAGGGACATGGCTCTCCATGCATGGCAAACATGCAGACGAGCGTTCAGGACCCTGTAAAGGTACCTGAGCCTGCAAACCTTCACAGGGTGGTCCCCTCACCATGGACAGGAGCTCATATTGAGGGGTGTGGATAGGACTTTTAAGAATCTATGGAGAGTATGGAAAAAATGGTATATACACCTGAAGACTAAAGTTGAAGACCTGAAGTCTATAATAATTTGGTTCTTTCTAGGATTAGTTGTAGTGAAACTTGGACCATTTGTAAGCAAGATAAACAGGAAATTTGATGCTTCTGATTCTAGATGTTTATGCAGTAACCTGGGCATTAGGTGGTTGACCTTGCAAATAATGATAAGGTTAGGCAAAGGAGTCAGCAACCTCCTTTGAGTAGCATTTTGTGCAGAGAGAGACTGCACTGATTAGGCATGTTGCATAACTATAGATAATCAAATAGGGTTATGAATCATGTGCCTATAGACCTCAGAAAGAGGGGGAGACCTAGGATGCAGTGGACAAACAATATCAAACAGAGCCTCATTCGAATTAGTTTACAGTGACAAGATGCAGCAGATGTAGCTCAAACAGATGGGTTCACAGAACAAATTTGCACAATCTGGTTGAACCTCTATATAGCCTGTGGCTATTTGAGGATGATGATTAGGTTAATTTTTAATATTTTTGTTATTATTTCTTTATTTACAAATAAAACACTTTATCATTTCCTGAAAATGAATTATCTTGGATACAGAAGCAAAGAATTTGGAACTCAGTTCCCCTACAGTTGGGAGGATGGGGGTAATGATGCAATTTTGTCAAAGTGGGTTTTAATCCCAATCCCCACTGCCATTATGATGAAGAGGTTTAACTCCCCTTCATCTTGGTAAATTTTTTTTCAATGCAATTTTTAATTCTTGAATTTATATTGAATGGTTAAATAAATTGTATCCACCACCAAAACGTTTTGGCTATGTCACACTGAGGATGTCGAAATCTTTTTAGCCTTAATGCACAAACTTGTAGGCACTTTGAAAAAGTATTTGGAAAGTGCAACACCAAAAGAAAATGTGTTGTAGTATGCACTGCTAAAAAACACCAGTGAAGAAAGTCTTCTTCCACTGCCATAAATAACTGCATAAATAGAACAGAAATTTTCCACAAAAGTATGAACAATGTAAAGTCACTTGTGCAATTCTGTTCCATATTTAAAGTGTATCAAAGGGGAAAAAAAACTTATAAAAATCAATAACAGTCATATTTCAGGAGAATTTTGAATTATATGAAAAAAAAAAACATTTCTATTGAATAAACTGAAGAACTTTCTCGACAACTTGTTCAATGGTCAAGGAAGGTATCATTCTTAGTTTAATGTTGATATTAATTTCAAAGGAAAAATTGTCTTGAACTGGGTGGGATATGAACCCACAACCTCCTGATAACATGTGTTAGATATTCTTGTGGGTTTGGATCCCACTCGGCTCAAGACAGTTTCCTCGGAAACTGATATGATATTAAACTAAGAATGGTACCTTCCTTTACCCCTTTCTATTGATATATAACTATTTTTATTAATCAGTTTTTTTTATAATTAAACCTTAATTACTTGCCATATCCGATTTTGGCTATATTACTCTGACAGTCTTAATTAAATAGGGAAAGATTAAGTGACATTGAGTGTTGTTCCTCAATGCTTAATGTCACTTAATCCTTCCCTATTTAATTACCACCTTAATTCACTCTGGTCAAGGGACAACGTTAAGAATATATCTGTCAGTCAGACTCTCCACTTTTGGTCAATGTACTTCTAATGAAATAGTATAATGTTTATAATTGTTAATACAGGAATCTTGCTCAGTGTCCAATAGTACTAGAGCAGGACACCTGGCATGTTATCAAATCAGATTCATATTCCATCTGACTACAAACAATTTTCCTTTTTTAGTTCATTCGAAAGAAAAAAAAACAAGCTACTGTTTATCATCTGTCTGTCCATCTGTAGAGATTCAACTTTTTTTGTTTTTAGAGATAAAATTTCTTTCTTTGGGGTTGAATAAGTATTGATGAAATCATTAGGATTCATATTTTCCAAACTCCCAATAGCTTTAACGGTGCCTTCCAACATTTACAAAATTTGTAAAATGGCAAAACTTTAAATGAATATTGCAAATGATATATTTATGCTAAAATAACTGAATAAAAACTTACACTAAATAAAATGTAACTTATAAAAACTTAACAAACTACACTAAAAAGTAACTTAAATTGAACAGCAGTAATTTACCTGTTTAACAGTTAGAGAGGGGAAGAATCCATGAACCACAACATACAAATTGTCTTCTAACTGCTTTTCACAAAATGCTTGTAGAATTTTGCATTTGGATCCAACTCCATAGAGTAAAACACTAAAGCCTTCTCTGAGAATTAAATTATTATGAAATAAATTTAAATTAATTCATAAAAATAACTAATTACATATACAATTTACATTTTAGATTTTGGTCAAAGAACTCAGTTAACTTACGTATTATGTCATGATAAAGCTTCTTAGGGTACTACAGCATGAATAAAATTTAGAAATAATTATATTAAGCATATGGAAGTAGAATAAATTTCCCCAAAGTAGCTGCATGCCCAAGGAGGTTTGACAGGGTCTGTCAGTACAATATGCTACAAAAAAAAGGACTGTGATGATAGTGACCTTTGTACAAGAAAAGAAAAAAAAAACCCATGTATGTCTTATATGGGGCTTGAACCCAGGACACATGATATGTAGCCAAACAATGCTGAACCACTGGAATAGACAATACTAAGGATATAGAGGTATCTAATTAATCAAACCAATTTGATCATATTACACTAAAATTACTGATCACTACACTAAATTTTAGCTTGCAGAGATGTGAGTACATGATACATAACTGAACAGAGTTGTTCTTCAGTGAAGACCACATTCTTCATTCTGTTACGGTTCCTGGCACTGTTCTATACACCTCTGATTTTGAGAATCATCACAAGGTCATATTTGAGGGTAACCTTGGTTGATTATTCAGTCATGAAATGAATCATTAGTACTGCTTTCACAATCCTTGCAAAGTTAAAGTTGTACATCTTGTATAGAAGTTCTGTCCTGAAAGATTACATTTGTTAATCAAGATGTGCAGCATTTTTTGCTAGTGTTACATTTTGAATCAATTATGTATGGATTCGTTAAAAAAAACATTAGTCAACAATGCAAAGTTCATGTTTCTGCCTAGAATACAATGCTGTGAATATTAAGCATCTCACAATGTATAAAGTGAGCTTAATCTGTCCATAAAATGCTGAATGATTAGCTGTCTGCAGCAGCTGCACTCCAACTAGAAATTACAGTACAAGTTTGTATATGTTTTTAGTGGTTTACTAGTTCATGCTGCTGAAAATGGGTAATTCTATATGGGAACCCTGAAAGGTGTCAAAGACTAATGCATTACTTCAGACATTTTACCACATACAGATGTCTACTAAATTTTGGATCTATCTCTGGTGAATGGTGAAAATTTTCCATGTTATATTAAGTTAAAATTTAACTAAACCATCTAAAGTATAGAGGAAAAATTGTCCTAAGTTGGGTGCCATATGACTATAACTTTCAGATAACATGTCAGGTGCTCTACTGTTCAGCTACAAACCACTGAGTAATATTAGTTTAAAAATTATATTAAGTAAGTATAGTCATACTCCACTTAACATTATCAACTGATTCCAAGAAAACATGACATTAGGTGAAACATTACAGGGAGCAGTTAATTCCATAGAAAAAATAAATATGGGAGATAGGTTGTTGGATGCCAAAATTTTGACTTTAAAATAGATCTTTAAAGAGAAATGATCCCTATACTCTGCAACATAATCTTTATAATGATAATAAAAATAAAATACATGATTTTAAAAATATGTAGAACATTTAAAACATATAACTAAACAAACATGTTAAAATACAGCATGCATTAAAATATTTTAATCATAATACTGTCTTCCTTCAGAACTTTTGCTTATGTGGATGGGCATCGAATTAAAGTGATACATTCTGTCACTCTTAGTTTGATTTTTAAGAGCTCTTTTGCGAGATTCAGATGTGTTACTTGGAGTAGTCATTTCAAGAGTCTTTGCCTCCTGTTTGATTGGGTTTTTCACTTCTGAGTGGCCCTTTTCTGCACACAATGATCTAAATGGCCAGGACATAAGTACTCCAAGAACTCAGAGAAGGTTGGGGAAGAGGATCCATTGAATAGCTATTAGGAGACCAATGAGAGATACCTGTCAAAGCCATTCAGCATAATCTTTAATGTGTACAGGGCAGGACTAGATCTAGAAAAAAAATCAAGGGGTGGGGGCAAGAAACATAACTGAGTCAGAAAAGTGCAAAAGGGGTGGTGGGAGAGAGGAAGAGACTGGATTTCCAATGAAGTATATTTCCTCTACGTTTTACAGGTCTATAAAATATTTATGAAAAAAATGCATGAAATATAAATAAGGTTAAGATTTCTTGCCTCTATTATCCCTACTAGCATTCTAAGGGAGGGGATGCTCTCCCCCCTGCAGATCTGGCCCTGGTACAGGGTATGGCTCTCCTGCACATGAGCCACAGCTTTATGTCCCATTTGATGGACAGCAGCTTTCCAAGTCCAATCGTGTCTCCTTTCGGACCAAGGGCAGGGTGGTGGTGTGTTTGTGTGTGTGTGTGGTGGTGATGGGGAGTTAACAGAAATAAACCTCAATGGTGGGACTAGAACCTGGGAACTACAAATTATGAGCCGGTGTGCTATCAATTGAGCCAACCTCCTATATGGGTAAAATAGATATACGTGGTAAAGAGAAGTGTAATACATGGACAGAAGGATGGACATTAGCAAATTATATATATAAATAACCAATGTTTATGCACCTACAGCAATGCTGTGAAATTAAAAAACATAAATACTTATGTGCATGTGCAGTAAGCATTCATGCTACTGGATAAAACTTGTTTGGTACCAGTTCTGATCATCACTGTCAGATGATATACGAGTTGAATCAAGGTAATGAATGACATTACAGTGGGGCAGGGTAGCATTTAATGGGGTATTAAATGTCTTAACTGGCACAGTGGTTAGGGTGCTAGCTTTGTTCTGGTAGGTAAACTTTGTGCTGCATTAGCTATGAGGCAGTGTCTAGCAGTGGTGTTAATAATGCATGTCCTTATATGAGGTCTGTAAAAGCTAGAAGTAGCTTCTAGGATTCTTCTCTGTCCTAAGTGTAACAAAATGTTAATGGGTTGAGTTGTATTTACCTCTGAGCAGCACTATTTTGCACACAATGGGCTAAATGGCCAGGTCACAAGGACCCCAAGGGCTCAGAGAATGTTGGGGGAGGGAACCCACTTGACAGCTGTTGAGAGACAGATGGTAGCCTTCTGTCAAGGCCATCTAACATGTTCTTTAACATCACAGAGTATGGCTCTCCCACACACGCAATCACAACTTAATGTTCCATCCAATGGAAGGTGGCCTTTCCAAGCCCATCAGTGTCCCCTACTGTTTTCCATAAAATGTTAATGTATGGTTATAATGTATTAATGACATTACAGCAAATTGATGTTGGGGGCAATGTTAACCAGAGAATAATTAATTTATTAAAGTTTAATTAAGCTATATTGAAGAAAGGCATATTCATTTGCTCCAATACGTTAAGTGAAATACAGCTACACAGAATATGACATACTGAACAGAGACACTTTAATACAGGTATACTGTGCAATATACAAAAGGTAAGATCTAAAATTTATTGTGCCTGCCTGCCTGTCTGCCTGCCTGCCTGCCTGCACACACACACACACACACAAGGGACCAAGGGATCAGAGAAAAGGGATCCATTAGACAATTGTTAGGGAGCAGATGGAAGTCTCACAACCAAGACCTTCAGCATATTCTTTAATGTGCATGGGGTATGGATGATCAGATTTCAAATTGGGAAAAACCAGGACATTTCAGTAAGTGTTCTGTTGCAGCTTTATGAAGCCAGGACAATTTAGTAAATGTTCTGATTTCATATTACTGAAACTGGAACATTTCTTCTCAGAAATGTAACCCCCACAGAAAATTTAACTAAGGCAGTATTATGATGGTGCAATAGGAATGATGGATAATTCACAATAAGTGGGAGAAACAATAATTCATTTATTCAAGGCATGTTAAGTAAAGATTGGATATTTAAGCTGCATAGACTGATAAGCCTCATCTCACAGAGATGCGACTTTTCTCATGGCACAGCTAATTTGAAGAATGATATGCAGTGTTTGCAGCAGAGTTTGCCACACTCAACTACCCTGCCAGTACTACGCTGACAATTTGGCATTCAGTAAAAACTGTTATTCCAAAAAAAAGCACACTAAATTTAAAAAAGAAGTGAAAATACGGTGATTGGGCTATTCCAAAAACCTGCTAATTCCATGCAAATTGAGAGCCATCTGTCACAAAAAAAAGGGATGTTTAGATCCCCCAAAAATTTAAGGACATTAAGACCATTCTCTAAAAACTGGGACATATGGACACCCTAGATATAGGCTCTCCTGCATATAAGCCTATGGCTTAATGTCCTATCCAATAGATGATGGCTTTTCCAAACCCATAGTGTCCTTTCTCATCAATAGCAGAATAAGTGTTAGTGGAGAAAATTCTCGATACAGGCAACATTTTGACTCCATCTAGGAAATATTAGACTATGAGTGCAGGGTACTACTTGGTTAGAGTCAATCCCCTGAGCTTAAATGATTTTAGTTACATACATTGTTAATAAAAAGAAGTATAGTTTTAACATTGGAAAAAAAAATGTTAGTGTATATTAAAAAATATTTTTGGGATTCTGATAAAAAATTTGGACACTGTTCTCTATAATTTAGAACAAATGGTGATTTAGCATAAAAATTGAGTTTTGACAAGAATGAAAAATTATCCCATTTAATATGCATTATGCTCTAGGTTTTGTCTTACCTAGCTGAATTTCTCAGTGATTCACAGATGTAATACTAACTAAAAAATACTGATTAATATTAATAATAGATAAAATGGCTAACATGTCACTAAACCCCAATCAACCAACCAACATTTGATAGAAAAAACTTATGTACTTCAAAATTTTGCTGGTAAAATCTATAAAAATTGTAGATTTTTACTAGTAACTCTTTTTTGCTATTTTTGCTACTTATTTTTGCTATATGTTGTACTCAAATCAGTACAACATATTTTGCACTGATTTGAATTAATTACAAAGTTACAAACTATTAAGAATTAGCATAATATTTAAACACCAATGAAGCATTTATTGCAATTTACTGTACTCTTTCTTTTAAATGATTAATATTCTTTATTCTAAGAAATGTAAAACTTGCCTCATGAGAACCATCCACTTTTTAAATTGCATATGACAGTTATCAAACATTTCCATTTTTTCCTTTACATGATATTCTGAAGTACTTAATAACTTTTCTAGCATTTCTACATTCAACTGGGGGAGATGCACTTTTGATAGTGTATGATTAGATGTAAGAGATTTGGACTGTTTATGTGCAATAAAGTAGTCTTCTGCATATGCTCTCTGTGGAAAAATTAGGTTGGTTAGAAAAATAGAAATCGTATAGTTATATGTTAACTTCAGAAGATACAATGAAATCAGTAACCAATTCACTTGATAATAACAAAAATGAGAAATACAAAATAAATGATAAGATTACAGGAATGGAAGAGGCAATGAATACAGTACACTTAGCTCTGACCAAAGAGTTGTTAAAACAATTTGAATTTAGTAATTTATGCAAAGATATTATAATTTTTTTTAAAGGGAAGAGATAAACCAACACAAAGGACGGAGATAACCTAGAAGCTCTATTGGATTTGACCTGGTTTCTTATATAACATACAAACACATACACAGGGACATGCCCATTGGCTTAGTAGTCAGGTATGCTAACCACTACACAAGATATGGGCTAATTAATAAGATATAAGAATTAATAAAGATTTAGAAAATAACAGCAGAAATAGCAAACTAATGTTACCGTTGAACTCATTTATCGCACTTAGTCTGACAGCAATTTTTACTCATTTCTAACCTAAAGGTAAAATAGATTGCATTAGGTTGAATGTTTGCAATTGTGGAATTACAGAATTTGAAAGTTATGGCTGAAGTATGCTTTTAAACAAAATTTGAGTGTAAAAAATTTATCTTTTCCATAGCAGTTAAGCCGTCCCATGGCCGAGTGGTTAGCAAGCTTGGCTACTGATCTAAGGGACCTGGGTTCGAGCCCCGGATAAGGCATCGATGTTTGTGTCGTTTTTCTGCTGAGGTCCTGCCATCCTCTCAGACCTTCTACTCTGGCATATAAACTGACAGGCTCCTGTCAGACCTCTGTGGCAAGCAGCTGCTTGAGGGGGTATTCTTTTTTTATTTATTATAGCAGTTAAGCAGCTTCACAATAAAGCGACTCATTCTCAATTCAGTGCTTCAGTTCAACTTTAAAGGTTTTGAAAGATTTAAAAAAAAATTTTTTTCATAGTTCTTTATCACTTTCCTGATATATTTTTCATATTTTATTTAAATTATCTTGTTTTTAAAGCAAAATTATTTTTTATGACATTGCTTTACTTAGGTTTGGACTTTGCTAATCGTCAAAAGTCTAAGAATATGCATTTTGCCTTATACGCATAAATGACCAAATAATTTAGAAAAAAACCTATATAAACGAATAATTTAAGCAATAATAGACATATTATGAACTGTTTATATTAGAATAACAAAAAAAAAATGAAAAAATATATATTTTCGAAATTTTACTAAAGATAAAGTAGAAAAAACAGAAAAATTTTGCAATGTTTAAAAAAATACTTAAAAATTTTAATCTACAATTTTTTTCTTTGAATTTTGGCCATTTTATTAAGCATCATTAAATGCTCTTTCTTTTGATATAACATGATAATTTTCCATTCATTAGTTACTTCAGGATGAGTTCTAAATCTGTTTTTTATTTTCTGAAAACACTTTGAAATAAATCCAGCCACCACAACGAGTTCAGTTTCAGAAACCCAACACTGTAAAGGTTAAAAACTAATCCTTATAAGAAACATTTTTGGTACATTATTACAAAGCAAAAATAATTGTGATATCTCATAAGGTTAATTTACTTGCAGGAACTTAGTAAATATTTTTGGTATATGAGTCAATATATTAGATGAATTTACAATTATTTTTACAGATTTCTGTACCAACTTATGTACTTATTATTAAACTGAATGGACAAATTATTATGTACACCTACGAAATAACCTGTTGCTCACCTTTTGCCCTCACAACAGCAATCAGACATCTTGGTAAGGACTCTGTGAGGTGTTGAAAACACGAAGGTGGTATTGCTGCTTATGAAGTGAGGATTGCCTACCACAGAGCATTCACATTTGCTGGTGGGGTTGGTGGGCTTGAACAGATCTTTCCAATTCGTCTCACAAATTCTCAATGGGGTTGAGGTCCAATGAGGAGGCCATTTGAGTGTGGTAAACTCACTTGAATGCTCCTGGAACCAATTGGTCACCACTCTGGAAGGTGGCAGTGTAGCATTGTCCTGTTGAAAGATGGCATATCATGGTGCAGAAAGAGAATCGTTACAAACAGGTGTAGATGGTTGGTGAGGATGTTCACATACTTTGGTCTGTGACAGAGGTCTTGATGGGTATGAGGGTACCCAGGAAGTGCATGTAAACATCCCCCAAACTGTTACACCACCTGCACCTGCCTGTATGACCTCAACTTGGCAAGCTGGATCCATCACTTCATGTGGTTTAATGCAACACACGGACCCTTCTATCAGCATGATAGAGTTGAAACCGTGATTCGTCAGACCAGACGACATATTTCCAGTCCTCTGCACTCCAGTTGTGATAGGCCTTTGCAAACTGCAGCCTAATCTTTTGGTGCCTTACAGTCAACAAGGGGACACGATTTGGATGTCGACTGCCATAGCCTATATTTTCCATGGTGTGATGGATAGTCTTTGTGCATAAGTATGTGGACATGACCTCATTCAATTCCGGCATTATCTGCTCCATGGTAGCTGGGCAATTCCTTGTAACAATGCGAGACAGTCTGAGCTCACCTTGAGAGTCAATTGTTCTGATCTGAGTGATCTTACATGAAAATCCCAACATTCAGCAGTTGACTGAACAACCGCCCTTCCTTGCACCTACTATTTGGCCATGGTCAAACTCACTTATGTCGCTGCCTTTACCCGTGATTACTTTTTGGTGAATGGTTTACAATGCTTAGACACCTGCTCTATTTATAGGCACTGCCAATTTCAGCATCCCATGTGACTGGAAGCAATACTTCTGTTTTGCATATTGTTATCGGGATGTATATAATTTGCTCATTCAGTGTATATACCCTCATTATTGCATGTCTGAACAATTATTATTATAAGATTATATACTCTCCTTATTCCGAGATTATATATTCCCATTATCGTTGTGAAAAAAACATTCTTATACGATTGTGAAACCAAAATCAGGTTTTTATACTACTGCACAGGAAATATAGTCCTCTACAGAGTGGTAAAACTCCCATGAGTCAAAATAATTCAGAAATTATGTGAAACTGAAATTAAAACTTCCATGTGCATGGCAAATTTTCATTACCACTGTTTTTTGTTTTTATTGAATTTTTTTGTCTTTGCACCAAGGAGAATTTTTTTTGGCAATGAAAATACAGTTTCCATATAAAATTGGCAATATTATCACTGATACTCAGGTTTCAAACTGGTAGCCCCCCCCCCCCCTTTCAGACTCCCGCTGTTAAACAGCTGTCATTCGATTCTAAAATTATTCTAGTATCGACAGTTTCATTGTTCTAGTAAACATTCAATAATACCTTAAAAAATGCATATATACCAGTTGTATGTTATGGATTAATTCTACATCCATTATTAAATACATTACCAAGTCATTACTTGTGGTAATGAAGATTTCTTGAGCCCCTGGTGCATCATTGAGACTATCATGGATGACTTTACATTAAAGAAAGTTCCAGAAGTCTAAACGTTTCTGCAATTGGAGATGCATAAGATGTTACTTCTTTAAGCAAAAGTTCTCCAAGTAACATAATGTCTGGCTCACCTATAGATATTAAGCAGACTAATTTTTCTCTAGTCCAAAATGTTGTGATGAAATAATTACCAGTCTGAAACAATTGACATCAGCAATATTGCACAGGTTGAAGATAGTATAATTGCTGTTGTTGAAGTCAGAAGTCATATTATTGATGAGCATTCAGATCTTTGATGCAGAGCAATTTTGACTTTTGCTATCAGGAGTTAAACCAAGTGAATTCACTATAATATGGGGAAAGCTACTTATCACAAAAAAGTGTATAAGTGGCATGAACTGTTCAGAAACAATTGTACAAGGGTTGTTGTTTTACCTCTGAGTAGCACTTTTTTGCACACAATGGGCTAAATGGCCAGGTCACAAGGACCCCGAAGGCTCAGAGAAGGTTAGGGGAGGGGACCCACTGGAGCAGCTGTTGGGAGACAGATGGTAGCCTCTCATCAAGGCCATCCAGCGTGTTCTTTAATGTGCGAAGGGTATGGCTCTCTCCCGAACATGGGGCCACAACTTAACGTCCCATCTGACAGACGATGGCCTTTCCAAGATCATCATTGTCCCCTACTGACCATGGGCAGAGCAGAGGGTTTTGCAGAGATAAATCTCAATGCTGACCCAGCTGGGACTCGAACCTGGGGGACTGTAGATTACGAGCCTAGTGAGCTAACGACTGAGCCACCCCTGCCTCAACTGTACAAATGTAGCCAGAGTTGGATCAAGCAATTCCAGAACCCCTAAGAATTTTGAGGTCCTTCTGCTATCAGAAATAAATCATAAATAAATTTAATAATACTGATTTACCTTGGTAAAACTGTCTTTTACACGTATCCTTTTAACCTCTTTTCCTATTGTTTTTGCTTGTCATTTGTCGGTTTGTTTTGTCAAAACAGTTGTTCCACAAATCTTTTTAACACAATGGACAAATTTAACTATTTATGTGTCAAATGAATACTTGTGATGTGGAGAGTGTCAAGTGACTATAAAAAAATTTATCCTCCATATTTCCTTTCCCCTCAAAAAGGGGGAAATATGAAAGTTGCTCCATTACATCTTCTAAATGATAGGGCCTATTGTTACAAGTTAGGCGTCAAATGAAAGCTAATATGTAGGCAGCCATAGACTACTTTTAATTATCCTCCCCATTCCACCCTCCCTGAAAGGGACCATAAATTTTTGATGGAGTTAACTTTAATGAGTTATATCTCAAATTAAATCTTGTGATCTGTACAGTGCTATGGGCTATCTCAAATGTGATCCCACCCAATACCAAAAAGAGGAGGGGAGGAAAAATGTGGTCGATGTTTAAGAGTTATATATCAAAAGAAAGTTTTTGAAAATAGGTTTGTTTTTTTAATTTTAAAATTTTTTGTTACTAAAAACACCTATCTTCCTATGTATGTGCTCTAAAAAGTATAAAATAAACCTAAATGATATAGATGATGCAGTCTGTCACTGAATTTGTATTGACTTCAAAGGAAGATAGGGTACCAGCAATCTTGTTGAGTAGGTACATCAGTGTCCTAACTTATTTGAATTGAATACAAATTTAGTTACTGACTGCATCATCAATGTGCTTCAGTTTCATTTTCCACTTTTTAGGGTGCATATATATATAGATACTTAAAAAAATTAAATTCTTTTAAGTATAATGTAAATTTTAAAACACTTGTAAGTTACTTAAGACTCTTAACCCTTTGATGGTCAAGAAATCACAGAAAAGAGTATAGAGTAGTAAAAACAAAGAGATAGAACTATTTGGACTAGTCTAGTTCAAATTTCAGCCATTTTGCACCATTATGGTGTTTAGTGGTTTAATTGCCAACTGAGAAAAAAAATTCACATGTTTTATAGCTTGTAGCTGATTTGGATTTATCAACTTATGTTTCAAAAATTCATTATTGTAGTAATTTCAATAGTTGGACAATTTGGAAAAAAATTTATTTTTTATTTAAAATACTAGCAGTTAATTCCCTCCCCCCCCCTGCTTTGGGACCCAGGGCTTGGCTCTCCCTAAGATCCCCTTTCAATCTGGCCCAGAGTGTAGTGGATGAAAATCAATTTGGTAGATCAGAGGAGAACTAACCCATCACATTAGTGAAGTATGTGGTAAACTGAGCATTAGCCATGGGAAAGTTCATGCCGTGGTGCATGACAACTGTTATACAAGGTAATTACCTCCAACTGTGTGCACCACATGGATCCCAAAGCAGCAATATACAAACATTCAAAATGCAGTGCATAGTTGGCTATGCTACTTATCAAAATTGTTTTTCTCTGACTTATTCCAGCGACTGACAAGCTTTTTAAGAATTTAAAAAGCTTGTCCAACTGAAAAGCTTTTTAAGAATTTAAAAAGCTTGTCAGTCACTGGAATAAATGTGTTAAAGTTGGAGGTAACAACACTGAAAAATAGCTATGTTCATATTTATGAAATAAACTATTCTGAAGCATTGCCAGTCAGCTAAAGCATATTGATGGTGCAATTCAGTGGTTGATTGCAACATTGATATGCTTAAGTTTTATTTTCTATTTTTTCCCTTAAATTACTTTATTAATTAACTCTTCCTCATACACGAAAAGCAGTACAAAAATAAGATTTCACTCATATATTCTGGACTATTTATTTCTAGTTCTAACAATAAAACAAAACAAAAATAATATACATGCAATATTACGACTGCCACTTCACTTTTTAATGTAGTCCACATAATTGAAGCATTTATCATATCATGGGAGTAGCTTTTCAGTTGCCTGCTGACAGAAGTACATGTCCTGCAATTTCAACCACCATATCACAGCTGTCTTCGCATCATCATTGCTTTGAAATTTGTGGCCACCAAATTGATTCTTTAGAGTCAGAAAGAAATGGTATTTGCTAGGTGCCCAATCAGGTCTGTACAAAGGATATTCCAATATTTCCCACCAGAAGCACTACAGGAGTTGTCAGATCATGTTGCCACTGTGGAATCGAACATTGCTATAGAGAAGCAAATTATCTTTCATTCACAGCCTAAGGTGTTTCTGTTTAATGGTAGCTGTTAACTGTTCCATTGTTATACAGTATGCAGATGCACTGATTGTTGTTCCCTGTTGCATGAAATTTTCCAATACATCTTTACAGTCCCAAAACATGGTAGACATCAATTTTCCAGTAGACTTCTCAATCTTCTTCGATCACAAGGGCCCAGGATGTTTCCTCTCCATACTTGCACGTTTTGTCTTTGAGGTATGGGAAATTTTTGGAACATTGTAAATTGATAATAAATTGACATTCCTTGCATTCAAAAACTGAATTACTGTCTGGACCACTGTTCTAGTCAAGTTGACATGTATAACTGATGACCATCACCACATGTGCAGTGCAAAATGACTTTCAATGCAGTGTTGCCAACTGAGAATAACCAATTGCCTTGCAACATATTCGATCAGTCTAGAACCAGTAGTACTTATTTTTGGATTGCCCCTTGTATTTTCACTTACACAGTCTTGATAAATGTTTAGAGTTTTAGAAACCAGTGGTTACTAGCATCATTGATTTCAAAATTTTTTTACTCTGTCAATTGTCATAATTCATGGTTGATTGTAAGATCTTATGGCATACCATACAAGTTAATTACCATAATGAAAGCTCTCTATAACACTGAGACATGTATAAGAGTTGGTAAAGCTTGTAGCAATTAGTTTAGCATTACTTCTGATGTTCAATAAGGATGCATTTTGTCTCCTTTCCTCTCTAGTTTGGTTATTGATTATGCAATGTGAAACTCACTGCAAGGGTTGGGTTGTTTTACCTCTGAGCGGCACTTTTTTGCACACCATGGGCTAAATGGCCAGGTCACATGGACCCCAAAGGCTCAGAGAAGGTTGGGTGAGGGGACCCACTGGAACAGCTGTTGGGAAACAGATGGTAGCCTCCCGTCAAGGCCATCCAGCGTGTTCTTTAACGTGCACAAGGTATGGCTCTCCCGCACAGGGGGCCACGGCTTAACGTCCCATCCGACGGACGACGGCCTTTCCAAGCCCATTGGTGTCCCCTACTGACCGTGAGCAGGGTGGGGAATTTTGCGGAGATAAATCTCAATGCTGACCCAGCTGCGACTCGAACCTGGGAACTAGATTACGAGCCTGGCGCGCTATTGACTGAGTCACCCCTGCCCCACACACTGCAAGGAAAAGAGTTTGGGCTTACCACACACTGCAAGGAAAAGAGTTTGGGCTTAAATGATCTAGAGATCTGAAAATTACTGGTTTACATTTATGCTGATGATTTGGCCCTTTTGGCAAATGACGTTGATGAGATGAACTCTTTCATTATAATTGTTGACGAGAAAAGACCTAATGTGATGAAAATTGGTCAGGCAGGTTGTGGGTCAGTTAATATGAATGGTTGCATTCTTGAGGAAGTGTTTCAGTTTAATTATCTTGGGAACTATGTAACAGATACTGGTGACATGCGGCATGAGATTAACAGACAAATAGGGATTCCTGCTGGGACTTTTAAGAATCTATAGAAATTATGGAAAAATAGGTATATACACCTCAAGACTAAAATTAGACTATATAATATTTTGATTCTTTCTAGGGTTACTTATTGTAGTGAAACTTCGATCCTTTATTAGCAAAAGCATCCATTAGCTTTTGTTAGAAACCTTACGGATTTGGTTCTAGATGCTTACACAGTATCTTGAGCTTTAGATGGTTTAACTTTGTAAGCAATGAAGAGGTTAGGTGAAGGAGTCTGCAACTACCTCTGAGCAACATATTGTGCAGAGAAAAAGAATGTGTTGAACTTTCCACATTGCTTATATGCATAACTATAAATTAGTGAATAGAGTTATAAACAGGGTGCTTAAAGATCATAGAAAAAGGACACCTAGGATGTTGTAGGCAGACAATGTCAAACAGGGACTTGCTATAATCGGACTTAAGTGGCCAAATGCAGCAGCTGTAGCTCATGACAAACATGTTTGGAGGACTAATTTGTACATTCTTGTTGAACCTCCATAACTCTTGGCTATGTATGTGCGTGTGTGTATTATATATATTATAAAATATTTTTAAGTTTATATATATTACAAAATACATTATATATTACAAATTACATTTTATAATTACAAAATACATTACATATTGCAAAATACATTATATATATTACAAAATATTTTTAAAAACTGCATTTTTTCTATATGTAGTAGTAAAAATAAGGTTGTGATAAAATTTGACAGATAGAAATCGAAAGCTACGAACAGAAGTAGGGCCTTGTGCAGCTGAGGGGTCCACAAATTTCAGTTTTTGGATTTAGTAACATTTATTTAGGTGAATGAATAAGGCTCCTGAAAAAGGGACAACAAATGTGCTGCTGGATAAAGCATATATATATACTAGAGATGAGTTTTGCTCAAATATTTGAGCCTGAGTCCACTCAGATCTGAACAATTTCAATAATTACAGGGTCTGAGTCCAGTTTGAGAAAAAAAAACCTGATGCATCATAAAACACAAATATAGACACCCATGTTCTAAACCCATTTTATAATTTTTCGCATTATAGATTATAGCAAATTTTAAAATGAGTATATATTCAAGGAAAAATTTAAATCTTAGAGATATTTGCTTCAAAAAATACTAAAAATAATTTATAGAAATTAAATATTCTTGAGTAATAATATATAAACACACTGCAGTATTAACATGAGTTGTTAACAATGCAATACCACTGCACCACTATTTTTATTAGGTAGCAGAGAATATTAACAAGTTACACATGCTAAAGACACAGGAATTCAATCAAAGCTCTCTGCTTTTCATTAACCCCACCCAAGTGTGACAGCTACTTTGAAAGCATCTACTACTGATGTTATCAGCATTTTTAGAAATAATTAGTTATTGCTGGAAGAGGTCATCACATGGGTAGTCTGAATTTGATGCTACTACAAATGTATTTGGAGACAATTTCCATTACTTTCTAGTGACCCTCACACATTACTATAGTTATATGTGGTACATTTATCTCAGTTCACTTATTTTTATCATAAAATGCAATATTTACAATTTTACTCACAATTGGAATATTTTACAGTTGGATTTAGTCAGTGAATTAAGACTTTTATGTAGATTTGCATATAACATACAAGTGTACTGTTGGGACTCGATCGGCTAGGTTCAAGGGAGATGAGCAAGGAGTGCCATTTTTTGGCAAAGCCTTGCCTAGCAACAAGGACATCTCCAGATTGGGTGGAAAACGTGTATTTAATCAAGTCCTGTGCTCAGAGTTGCATTATAGAAAAGTTTCCGACTAGCTCAGACACAGACATACCTGATTGGATTGAGTGAACCTTACACTGTCCGGAAAACTGTCAAGTGACAGCACTCACAGGTTCTTCAACAGAGGAATAGAAATTCAAAAATGACATTTGCATCTGGACTCTTGTAGGACACAGTGCTGAGACTGTCATCCTATTGGTGTTTAACTGCTTTCCTTCATGTAGATATTGGGAACACTAGAAGGTATTGTGATAGCCTTGTTAATGAGATTGGCAATCCTGCTGTTTTATTTTTTTAGTGACCTGTAGGGCAGCAGCTGCTGTTCATTGTCAATATATTTGTCCGTGTACTGTATTACTTCAGATGTAAATAAAAATGCAGATATGTATATAGTATACATATGAGTAGAATCCAGTGATTTCAGCAAACAAGTAATGATATCTGACATTGTTAGTTAGCAAATGTACAGAGGTAAAGACTATGATCTGCTACATGTACTGAGTTTAGTGTGTGATTTACACAGTAGGGTCTCAAAGTATGTGAACTCAGAGTATGTAACCCAGCTCATATGTGATTGATTCCCAAGAGGATTCTTAACACTGCTCATCAGGTAGGCAGCATAAGATTTAACAACATGGCAGATGATATAAAAGAATTACTGAATAGTGATGGAGATGAGCTAACAGAAGACCTACAAAAACTTGTTGAGAGTTCAGAGGACCAATTAGTAGAGGAAGAAGAGAACAAGCAGGCATCGTGGGACCTCTGTAAGAACAAAGAAGTCATTCAACTTCTTAAACAGCTAACTGACAAGGTGCAGGAGTATGATTCTATGATGGAAAGGAGTTTAAGGATCACTTAAAAAGTGAATGGATGTTTCTTCCCATTATCAGAGATGTTCAAGAACTCCAGGACAAGAAGATGCATCATGTTTATCTTCTATCACTATGAGAATGCCATCAGTCTCCCACTGCATTGTGGCAAAGAGCCTCATTGTACACTCCCATTTCAGCACCTGATTGGATAAGATTGTGAAATCACTGACCAAAACATCTGTCAAAATTCAAGCTGAAGTCGATCCCAAAGACCTCTATCAATTGAGGGGGCAGTGAAGAGGATCAGGAATAAAACATTTTAGTGCTCAGGTAGAATAATTTATAAAATTTATTTTAAGATTTATACACTGCTCGACATTGAAAGACCCAGAAGGACATGTCATACAAACATGAAAATAGAAGGGTGGGTGTGTGCAGTTGAGATATGCAAATGATGATAATCCGGAGCCAATGACCTGTGTGGCTCAAGAGATAAAAGGTGCAAGAAGGAACAGGGATGGTATTGTGTTTACGCAGGTGGAAGTCTTGCAAACGGTTGAGATTAGATGGTTCTGCTTGGAAATTGTTCAGTGAAGGCCGAAAATGCCTGGTATATGCCATTGGCAGGTTTATTGCCATTTGGATGCTTTTGAGAGAGGAAGAATTATAGGCCTGCAGTGTTGTTGCCCATGTTCATCGGGATGCATGAACTGTTGGACACTGTTAGCAACAGTGAAGAAATGAAGGTTCTTGCATGCACCGAAGAGGGAGTGGTGCCATCCTACAGACATCAGTATGGCTTGATAGGCACAATGTTCAACATGCTTGGTTGTCACCACAGAGCACTGCAGGCAATATTCGCGATATTCGATGGGCTGTGTCAGCAGCCATGGACATCCCCATAATGACCTGAATGTTAAACTGAAGGTTGCATGAGGCACACCTGCATTCTAAGCAACCATTACATCAACTGCTATTGACTGCAAACCATTGCAGTGCTTGTCTGGTTTGGTGCTGAAGTCATGCGAACTGGGGTCATGAATGGAACACTGTTGTGTTTAGTGATGAATCCCGTTTCTGTCTGGGTGAGGCCGATTGAAGGGTCCATTTATAGTGACAACCTGGCAAGACGATGGATCCAGCTTTTGTTCATGACCAGCACACTGCTCATCAGCCAGGCATAATGGTATGGGGCACTATTGGATATGACAGCAGGTCACCTCTTGTCCACATCAAGGGAACACTTACAGCTGCATGATACATTAGCGTGGTTCTGCAGCCCGTTTTGTTCCCATTCATGGGAGACATGCAGCAGCCCATTTTTCAGCATGACAATGCCCGTGTACAAAATGCTATGGTCTCCAGACAATGTTTGCAACATGTTCAAGTATTGCATGGCCAGCACGATCTACAGATTTATCCCCAATAGAAAATCTGTGGGACCACAATGGACGATGTGTGCAATCCTCTCACCAGCCGGTGCGGAATCTCGATGAATTATGGGAGCAAGTCAACGCTGCTTGGTGTGCAATTCCTCGGGACCATATCTGTCGATTGTGACTCCGTGCTACTCTGTGCCACCGACTGAGGCAGTCACATTATGCTACATTATATCTTCTAACTGTTGTAAGTGGCTGCAAATTAAATCACGGTATGCCAATATGTATTGCTATGTGTGTGCTGCATTTCACCCTTATCCCTTCACTTCTTCTGGGTGGGACAATTTCAATGTCATAGGGTGTCCCTGAATTCATGGCCCAAACATGAGGGGATGGTAGTACACACCAAACCCACCAATATTCGTCATAGAATATGCGGCCGCAAATGCAGCCTGGTGCTGGTAGGGGGTGCCCACCTATTTCAGCATGGATGTGCATCAGCATCTTCATACCACATTTGGGAACTGATGGATTGGGCGCAGTGGTCCCATCCTGTGGCCCCCCAGATTGCCCGATCTTTCTTGTATCGATTTCTTTCTGTGGGAACATTTGAAGAGTGTCGTTTATGAGATACCCGTGAGGTTCGTGGAGGATCTGGTAGCCCAAATGTCTCTCGCAGCTGCTGATGTGCATGACAAGCCTGGTGTTTACGAGCAGGTATACCGATTACTACTCTGCCATTGTGCTGCCTGTATCAACATTGGTGGGCGGATGTTTGAGCATTTGTTGTAATGATCTCCAATAAATGTCACTCTGGAAATCTCTATGTCTATCCTTCATTTCCGACTCCTCACTGCATTTGCGGCCGCATATTCTATGACGAATATTGGTGGGTTCAGTGTGTACTACCATCCCCTCACATTTGGACCATGAATTCAGGGACACCCTGTATAATTACACAAATAATTTTTATACATACATACATGGTTTATAAGAATTTGCATAGTTTTATCTTAATATATGAATAATAATTTGCTACAGGGGAACCTAAACTTATGAGAATTTGCCTTTACACGGTGGTTCCATGAGTCTAATCTTTGTGTGTACTTTGAGACCTTACTGTACTGTACATTAAAAACCTTAGCGACAATAGCACAATTTTTCTTTCATTAAATGCAGATCAGGGAGCAAGGGTTGCCAGACATGTAATTTGCAGTTCTCAGGTTCAAACCCATCTAGGCCAGCATTCTCTGCTAAACAACCATCCTGCCTTGGTCAGGAAGGAAACACCAGTGAGCTTAAAAAGGTTGCCATCTGTTGGATAGGACATAAAGCCATGGCACTGTGTGCAGAAGAATCATACCCTGTACACATTAAAGAGCACACTGTATGGCCTTGAGGGAGACTTCCTTCTATCTCCTAACAGCTGTCCAGTGGGTCCTCTTCTCCCCCTTCTTTGAGCTCTTGGAGTTCTTATGACCTGGTCATTTAGACCACTGTGTTCAAAAAAGTGCCACTCAGAGATAAAACAACCGAATCCAATCAAAGCAGACAATTAGAAATATTATAAAAAATACTTAGTACTTAGAAGTAAGTTTGAGACTGCAGTTGGAAATTTTTAGAATCTGCAGATATAATATAAAAATAAGCAGATACACCTAAAGACAAAACTTAAAAATCAGACTTATAATAGAGACCAGCATTCATAAATTATCAGCATCATTGTTATGCTAGTAAAACTTGGTGCCTCTTCAAACAAGATAATAGGAAATGTGATGCTTTTGATTCCAAATGCCATATAGGAACCGTATAGGAGTGATGTGGTTAATAAAAGATGTAAAAAACTATTTTAAGCAGCAACTTATGTAGGGAGAGCTTGTACTGATTTGGCCATTAGCCCACTTGTAGAACTATAAGTTAGCAAATAGAATTATGAACAGTATATGGAAATAAAGTGTGAAAAGAATACCTGTCATTATACCTCCTGGACTCAAATGCAATATCTCTTGGTTAAGTGCATTTCCTGATTACATTCCAGTTGCTCTTGCAACTAAAAAGCATAACCATGAGGTCTTGTATTTGAGTTTGGAAAGCAGAATGGCAGGTTTTCTTCCCACTTGTTTATTTACATAAACTATGCGATCATGAGAGTTTTTTCTCTTTTCTATGAACAATATCTAAACTAAAATCTATCTAACTTAAAGGTTTAATGAAAAGAAGCAGATATTAAATGGAAAAATATCAGACATAAATAGACTTTAAACAAAGTCAGACATTATTAGAATTGGTCTGCAGTGGTCAAATGCAGTAGCTGTTACTTGGGATAGATGTGTTTGAAGAACTATATTACAGAATCTGGTTGGACCTTCTTAGACTATGAGGACTATTTGTGTGTGGTCTACATTACAGACTATGAGGACTATTTGTGTGTAGTCTACTTAAGTTATTTCATACCTGTTTATTGGCAGTGATAAGCTGTTTTGCATCTGAAGTTGCTTCAGGATCACTGTCATCATTGTTGTCATCAGTTTCTTCATCTTCAAAATCTGAATATTCGTTTGATTCTTTCAAATTTGCTAATTCTACAAGGAAAAAAATGCTGTTAAAATAATAAATAAATCAATATTTAATAAACAATATAAATGACTAGATTAATACTAATACAAGCTTAGTCCCAAGTGTGTATATAAATGGTATTGGTAAATTGTACACCATCAGTAGTGAATTAAATGTGAGAAGGAAAACATTTTTTCTTGTAAAGAGATCACCTTTAATAATAAAACTATGTGTAAAGTGTATGAAGAATTGTCAGTTGATTTACTAAATTTTTTGTGTGATTTAGAGATATATCAATGGATCTGGTTTTGGATAAATACCAACTAGTATATTTTCTGATGTTGTCAGTACACATAAAGAGTTATGTCAATCCTATGATAGCACATTTTTGCTGTAAATACTTTTTTTTTGTGTGTGTGGATGGTAAAAAAAGAGACTAGATAGAAAAACCACATACAAAGCTTATTTGAAAGGGAGGAGGAAGAACACTCTTGTGTGAGATAAATTGGAAGGAATGTTCATTGGCAGTTTAGACCATTCACATGTTCTTTTATATGCATAATTCCCACCAATAGATGAGTTTTTGCATCCAAAGGAAGAAATTAATGAAGTGAGTGGTCTCAAAAGCTTTAAAACAGATCTATGGTAATTCACTGAAGCTCAACTAAATTTTTTTTTTGGCAGAACAGGATTTTTCAAACTTTTTTTGCGGTCCAAAAAAAGAGAGCATTTTTTGAGGCCCTTAGATTCTGAAAGAATCAAAATAACAACTTAGATACACTAAATATGGGTTGTTTTACCTCTGAGTGGCACTTTTTTTGCACACAATGGGTTAAATGGCCAGGTCATAAGGACCCAAGGGCTCAGAGAAGGTTGGGGGGAGGGACCCACTGAACAGCTGTTAAAAGACATATGGTAGCCTCCCATCATGGCCATTTAGTGTGTTCTTTAATGTGCACAGGGTATGACTCTTCCACACATGGACCAGGGTTTAATGTCCCATCCGATGGATGATGGCCTTTCCAAGCCCATTAGTGTCTCCTATTGACCAAAGACAGGGTGGGGAGTTTTTGCAGAGATAAATCTCAATACTGGCCCACCTGGGACTCAAACCTGACATTAAGTATGAAACAAAATATTAATATTCAAACATCTTATTTGATTTAACAAATTTCTTACTTAATATTATAAGTATAATTTCAAGAAGGTATTTTTTTAATTATTCAAAAACAATGAGTTAATAGGGCAATGAAATAAAAATTAAATTGATTTCACTTTCATTCAAAAATTTTGGTTTCTTTCAACTTTCATTACATAAAGTTGGCATTATAATAAACTCTTAAGAAACTAAATTAGATCAAGCTTTCGTGTCAATATTGTGGTATATGTGATTGTAATTTACAGGGGGAGGGCATGCCCCTTACCCCCCCCCCCCCCCCCCACAATTGAGAATACTAGTAAGGGTAATTAATAGAGGCAAAAAATGATTAAACTTGGACATATTTCACACATCTTTCAAGAAAATGTTTAAACTGCAATGGAAATCGTATCTCTTGCCTGCCCATCTACTTTTTTCTGGTTCAATTATACCCCCCCCCCCCACCACCTTTTTGTTTTCCAGCTCCAGGCCTGTTTGCAATTAACCCCTTAAGTGTTGGAAGCTGATTAATCAGTTTTCAAAAATCAGTACAAATAAACTTGCAACATGTTTTTTATGCTAGCCTACCATTTTTTTTCTTTATATATATGTGTTCAGAATTAAATGCTCTTTCTTTTAGTTATGTAAACTATTTCATTTATTAGGTGTTTCATAATGAGGCTCAGAAGTTGAATTGCATTTTTAGAGAAAAAAAAAACCTGACACTGTAAGGGTTAACACATGCAGCTACAAAAAAATATTACTTCTGCACACAGCTAAGCCAGATGTGTAAAATGGAAATGTAATAGCACTTGCACCGATGTGCATATGTCACTTGACTGAAAAACTTTAAAAAAATTCATCTGATTTGAGTTGTTTTACCTCTGAGTGGCAATTTTTTGCACACCATGGCCAGGTTGCAAGGACTCAGAGAAGATTGGAGAAGGGATAGATGTTAGCAGGCAGATGAAAGCTCCCATCAAGGCCATTCATTTTCTTTAACATGCACAAGGTATGTCATTTGAACACAGAGTCATGACTTAAAGTCTCATCTTTCATACTTGAATGAATAGTGGCCTATCTAAGCCCATCAGTGTCCCCTTTCTTACTAAACTCAGAACTTAAGCTGAAAATTGAAGATTATGAGTCCGGTGTTCTACTGACTGAACTAACCTTTGACCCACAAATTGGTCTGATGTATCAGCTAAACAGCAATTATTGTCAAACCTTGGGCAAAGCAATAATTCAGCCATAATTATTGCTTTTTCCAATCGGGGGAAAGTTTTCACCATTTTATGAATGCACAGATATTTAATGTCAGTTTACCTCCAGCCATAACTACCTGCAAATCCCATATCCTTCAACACACCATGAATGGGCTAGCATAATAACTATGGCAATGCTGATAAAACTCATATGTACATCCTCTACTATATATTTTCAAAGTTTGCTGAGACTTAAGGTGGAAACGTTTTTTTTTTCATCTTAATACAAAAACTGACAAAATATTTGCAAAGTAGTTTACCACTGCAGTACCTGTTTACATAACTAGGCATGCCAAGAGCCAACTCAGGCCCTGAGACAAACATTTTTTCAGGGCTGCCATCTTAATTATGGATAACATGATAATATACAACTAGAATGTAAAAGTTTAGACAGCATTTAATAAAAATAAAAGAAAGTCATATTAAGCACATAATTTTTTTTATTAACATGAAAAAAAAAAAGTTGATGTTTATGGAAAATGAAACATATTTCCAAGGCCTTGGAAGAACCTGGGCCCCATGACTTGTTCCCTCCCTCTTGATGCTCCTGTAGATAGCATGTGTCAGTGAATTCAATAACAGTGTTACAACATTCTCTCTTACATTCCACAAAATGCACAGAATTTTTCAAAAGTCTGTTTTATTTAGTTACTAATCCAGTAGCATAGTAAACTGTAATGCAAAAAAAGATGTTATAAATTGATTAGGATAACAACAGACAAATACAAATCCTGTGCTAACCATAGTGTAAAACTTGAGATTAGAGATGAGTTCAGGCTCAAATTTCTAAGTCCAAGCACTCCTGAAACTAAAATTGCATAAGACTGCACCCACACTATTTTGATAACTGCTAAGCCTAAACATAGTTACAGAAAAACTGCTAAATCTATGTTTTTTTAATTCATCTTATTGGCTATTACAAACTTTAAAACAATTAGAACTATTTAATGACAAAATCTAAATGTTAATTGGAACTGAAGAATCGGAAACAATTCACAGAAACTGTAAGTTCTTGAATAAAATCATTACAAATGCAAATGCCAATTCATTAATGTAATATCTTAAAAAATTATGCATAATTTTAATTATTAACCCTTCCAGTGCCCATGCTGAAAAACAGGTTTCCATCAAGGGGCCAAGCTATTTTCTATGCTCAGTCAAAAAAAAAAAACTTTAACTTTAAAACTTTTTTGCCAAATAACTAATGAAAGGAATTATGGCATGTTGTATACCAAATTAATCAGCATTTAATTCTGGATTTTCTATTTATATAGGATTAACTTTCTATTTATATATATTTTTTATTTTTATAGGACTTTTTTTTTTAGAGTCATGTAGTAAAAAATGCATCTGGCAACACAAATAAAAATTATTAAAAAAAAACTAATAGACAAAAATGATTACAATGCACATGAATAGAATGACTATATATTTCTGAATAACGAAAACATTACTTTTTTGGTTTTAAGTAAATATCTTTCTCGTTTTGTAATTTTTTTCTCGATACCATACTTTGAGAAAATTCCAGGCTTTTAGCCAATTGTGCTGAGTCAAATAAACAAGTCAACTTTAGAATTAAAAAAAAATAACCAATCAATGAAAATAAGTCATGTTATATACCAAATTAAACAGAATTTAATTACGAATTTTATGAAAATAAATAATATAGACAAATTTGTAAGCATATTGATTTTAATAAGCCTTTTTCAATGTGATATGGTGAAAAAAAAGTTTGCACTATACAATTAAGGCTTCATTTTGGAAAACCTGCTAAATAAAAAGTTAAATTATATATTTATCGAAAGGAAATTTCCTCCCAAATAATATAATATTAAACTTGAAATATGATTTTGATTTCTTTTAATGATTCTTTTCAGTATAGTATATTTTAACCATGGCCAGTGTTATACAACGTGACTTGGCCTTCTCACATTCACAGGATTTTCTGAACTGGTTATGAAATAGAAAAAAACTTCCTTGGTTGCTTTTTTTTACTAAACATTATGAATTTTTTCTTTGGGTGTTGAAGTTTGGCGATCTTGGCTAAGTACAGAAAGGCTTGTGCACAAGGACCAGCCGTTCCCGAAATTGCCCTCCCAAATGATGGCCGATTTCCGTAGCAAGGAAGTCTATTTTGCTTCCATATCCAAGACCTTCAATTTCAAAAAATGATACAAACTCAAAATTTTTTATTACAAAACAAGGAATAATAAAAAAAATTACATATAACCTAATGGGATGCTAAATAAAATATCTGCAACAACTTTTTAGTCAGTCTCCAAACTAGCATAACTCGGAAAGATAGTTAGCGATCTTCAATCAGCTGATTTATCTAACGGAAGTAAATACACCTATCCCTCGATTTACACGGTACTCAGTTCACACAATTTTGGCTTTGCACGGTCAAAAAATGTAACCAGTTTCGATTTACACAGTACTGACCGAGATTTCCTTTCTATGTACGTCTCAGTCAGTACCGTGTAAATCGAAACTGGTTGCATTTTTGGACCATGCAAAGCCAGAATTGTGTGAACTGAGTACCGTGTAAATCGAGGGATAGGTGTATACAGAAATGAATTTGCTTTCATATACAATACCTTATTTATTTTCAGAAAATGATACTATATCAAAGTTTTACTGGAAAAGTAATAAATAATAAAATAAAAATTAAAATATAGCCTAATGCGATGATAAAATATCCACAGCAACAAGTTGTAGGTTCACATTATAACATAACTATGAAAAAAATCAATACTTATCGATCGGCCAAAAGATCGTTATTTCCGAAAATAAATCTATTAAAATGAAAACTAAGGTTTAAATATATAAAAAAAAATACTAACTTTACAAAGGGTATCCTATATGTTGCACCAAAACTGTGAACAATGTGGGAGCCACTTTTATAACAAGGAATGGAGACAGTATGTGTCAGCGATCTGCATCTTGTTTCACTCAGTGAAACATAACTAATTAAATGCAGGTGCAACCAGAATTTCTAAGGAGGATGTGTTTACTTTCAGTTTCAATTTGAAGGATGCTGGGAAAAATGATAAAAATAACTCTGCAATACTGAAACAGGTTTATGACAGAAAAAGAGTATGAAACGGAAAAAATAAAATGTGGTACTATTTTGTAATTACTTCCAAAATCTATCGTTTTTAAAAAAAGCTGTTATTTCTTTTGTTAATTTTTAGGAGATTTTTGAAAATTTAAGGAAAATTTGCTGATAATAGCTCAAATCAAACATGTGAACTTAAATCAGAAGGTTGCTTCAGCAAATAGGAATGCTAACAAGCAAATCAGCAATACCGTTTAGTGTTTCCAAGAAATGGCAATCAGATGACTTTATAAAATTATTTATATTGTGGTTTAGTAAAATATGCATCAAATTAAAAAACAAAATATTATTTTTGAAGCCTGTATTATATATTTTTACAAGATATATATAAAAATTAAAATGGAAATTTTTATTTTTAAAAAATCGATATATTTTTGTTCTACTGTATGCATATACATACGTCATTGGCCCCTCAATTCAGATTCTCTGTACAAATACAGACGGCTTGACACTGGAAGGGTTAAACACTGATTAAAAGATTAAAATCATAATCAAAATAAATTTCACTTTTTTTTTCAGAATTCTAAGCAAATTTGGAAATTTAAATCGTAATTGAGCCAGAGCCATGTACTATATCAGGCTTAGATCAATACTCATCTCTACCTGAAATGTTAGAAGAAATAATTAGGGTAATATCTTACACCATATACATTGTTTAAAATCAAGCCATAATAACTTAAAAGCAAAAAAACAATCAGATAGTCTCACAATGAACATAATAACTGGACAATGAGTTGGTGTTTCTTCAGAAGCTCAACTACTGAGCATGATGGCAAGAATCCATTTTCTCCATATCGACAGCAAAATTTTACAAGTAGTAACGACAATCCCATGTACAAATGCAGTTCCATTTAGCAACACAAATAAGTCACATACAGAAGAATAGTTTTTAAGTGTATTGTGTTTCAGAGTGCATTTTGCCACAGTAAAAGCAATGGTCTGTAAAATGGTAGCTAGGTAGTCACTGGAAGGAGAGCTATGCACCAATCCCCTGTGATGATGCATAGAACCAGCCAGGCCTAGCACCTAATGTCCAACCCCGCCTTCTCGTGGTGCGGACCGTTAGTAACTTTCAAAAGAGATACTCTCTTGTGGAAGTGAACGGAAGGGGAGGGCTGCCAGATTAGTGTGGCCTACTGATCTGGACAACAATGGCTACTTTTCTTTTTTTTCTACCCTGCTGAGGAGTGGTCAACCACACAGGGTCCTGGTGCTGACCATATAAACCTACTGGACTGGACAGATATATGTCTCTGAGCTTGATTATGGATCCTGATTTTGCTGCACTGGTGGGCTTCTGTGGAGGGAAAATCTTCCGCTGTGTTTTCTTTTTGTTTGTGGGTTGACAGCCCCAAGTGAATAGATCCACAGGATATGTTTATCAGCTGGTGGATAATCCTGAGCAGAAGTCATCGCAGGCACCTGAACTCTTTGCTTCTATTGGCATCGTCAAATTCTACATTGGAGGAAGTCTTCCAGTGTAGATGGCTTCAGCCTTTAGTAGTGGGGGAACGGGTCTTTGCCCCATGTCTGCGATTAGGGGGCTGTTTGATATTGTCGGCATTCCCTCTCTCAATAAACATAGTTTCTTTAAACATCCCACTAACCATTTTCTCTCCATAAGTAGTTGGAATGTGAGGACTCTGCACAGAGCTTTTTCTCTTGATGTCCTCACACAAGAATTCCACCGTTATAATTTAGATATTCTCGGCTTGCAAGAGACCAGATGGACAGATAAAGGTCAGATTCTTAAAAATAATCTTAAATTTCTCTTTTCAGGGAGGGACGACAAAAAGCATCACCAAGGCGTGGGTCTGCTTCTCAGCAGACACGCTAGTGATGCTCTTCTAGGATATGAGTGCATTAATGAAAGGTTTCTTACAGCAAAATTTCAGACAAGCGTTAAAGACTTGAATGTTATCTGCTGTTATGCCCCCACTGAGGATGCCGATGAGGATGAGAAGGATAGGTTTTATGAACAACTTCAGGATATTTTGAATTCTGTCAAGAAAGGAGATATTACCCTTGTTCTTGGTGACTTCAATGCCAAAGTTGGTACTGACTCTGACCTTTGGGGAGGAGTAATAGGCCCTTTTGGTATTGGTAGCTGCAATAGCAATGGGCAACGTCTCCTACAGGTAAGTAAACTCAATGGATTCAGAATAACTAACACTTATTACAAACACCGCGACATACATAAGTACACATGGGTTTCACCTGATGGGCTGCATAAGAATATGATTGATTACATATTAATTAACAGCAAATGGACTAGTTCTGTTAGAAATACCAGGGCATATAGGGGAGCTGAAATTGGATCTGACCATTACCTTGTTAAAAGTGTGTTGCAACTTAAACTTAAAAAGTGTTGTGCTAGGGTTAAAAAATTTACTTTTAATACTGAAGCTCTGAAAGATCCAGTTATAGCCAAAGCTTACCATGATAGGTTACTTAGTCATTATGACAGTCATGGTTTGCTTACTACTGAAGTTGAGGAAGAATGGGATCATTTTAAACAGGCTTTTTTGGACACTAACAGTACTCTTTTAGGAAAAAAGGAGCAGAAGAGGCAAAATTATCTGAGTGATAAGGCACTTGAGCTTATTTCGGAAAGAAAGAACTGCAGGAATGCCCTTAATCAATACCCTACTAGTCCTAATAGAAAGCTTTACAGAGACCTTAATAAACTTGTAAAGGATCAGTTAGCTGCTGATAAGAATCTTTGGCTTGATGGTTTGGCTGACAAAGCCGAGGAAGCAGTTAGACAGCACAACAGCAGAGAGCTGTACCAGATAGTTAATGTTTTGTGTGGTAGAAAACGGACAGGCATACAAGGATTGAAGGATAAACAAGGTAAGGTTATTGAAGGGGAGGATTCTGTCATGGCTAGGTGGGCTGAGCATTTCAGTGATGTTCTAAACAATGTAGTTAGTTCTACTCCCATTGTCTGCAATGATGATAGATGCATTGGTGGCTTTAATGTTGGCCCTATAACACAATCTGAAGTTAGTTTGGCTGTTTCTAAACTTAAACTTCATAAATCCCCAGGGATAGATGAAATTACTACGGAAATGCTTAGAGCTGGGAATGTTTCGGTTACCACTTGGATGACTGAAATTCTGAATCTCTTTTATGATAAAGGCATGGTTCCTAAGGATTTTACCAGAGCTATTGTTATCCCTATTTTCAAAAAAGGTGATCGCAGTTCTTGTGATAACTATAGGGGTATCAGCCTACTCTCTGTTCCAGGTAAAGTTCTTTCCATGATTGTGCTTAATAGAATTAAGAATCTGGTTGACAGGCAATTGCGTGATGAGCAATGTGGATTCAGAAGTGGTAGGGGATGTGTAGATCAGATATTTTCACTTAGGCAGATTCTTGAGAAATGTTTAGAGTTTCAGAAACCTTTGGTTGCTAGCTTTGTTGATTTCAAAAAGGCTTTCGACTCTGTTGATCGTCATAATTTGTGGTTGATTGTGAGATCATATGGTATACCAGACAAGTTAGTTAACATTATGAAAGCTCTCTATAATAACACTGAGTCGTGTGTGAGAGTTGGTAAGGCTTGTAGCAATTGGTTTAGCATTACTTCTGGTGTTCGACAAGGGTGCATTTTGTCTCCTTTTCTCTTTAGCTTGGTTATTGATTATGTTATGCGAAATTCACTTCAAGGGAAAGATTTTGGCCTTAAATGGGCTGGAGATAGGAAAATTTCTGATTTATATTATGCTGATGATTTAGCCCTTTTGGCAAATGATGTTGATGAGATGAACTCTTTCATTCGAGCCGTTGATGAGACTGGTAGTAGAGTAGGTTTGGTTATAAACAGAGAGAAAACTAAAGTGATGAAAATTGGTCAGGCAGGCTGTGATTCAGTTAATCCGAATGGTTGCAGTCTTGAGCAGGTGTCACAGTTTAATTATCTTGGGAGCTATGTAACAGATAATGGTGATGTGCGGCATGAGATTAACAGACGAATAGGGATTGCTGCTGGGACTTTTAAGAATCTAGGGAGAGTGTGGAGAAATAGGCGTATACACCTAAAGACTAAAATTAGACTGTATAATAGTTTGGTTCTTTCTAGGGTTAGTTATGGTAGTGAAACTTGGACACTTTGTAAACAAGATAACAGGAAACTAGATGCTTTTGATTCCAGATGCTTACGCAGTATCTTGGGCATTAGGTGGTTCAACTTTGTAACTAATGATGAGATTAGGAAAAGGAGTTTGCAACCTCCTTTAAGCAGCATATTGTGCAGAGAGAGACTCCGTTGGTTTGGCCATGTTGCCCGTATGAATAATTATAGATTGGCGAATAGGGTTATGAACAGTGTGCCTAAAGGCCTCAGAAAGAAGGGGAGACCTAGGATGCGGTGGGCAGACAATGTCAAGCAGGACCTTGTTAGAATTGGTGTGCAGTGGCCAGATGCAGTGGATGTAGCTCGGGATAGACTTGCTTGGAGAACTAAATTGCACGGTCTGGTTGGACCTCCGTAGCCCATGGCTGCTTGAGGATGATGATGATGATGATGATGATGAAAAGCAATTTGAAACTAAAGATAAATAAAAAGAAATACCAAATTTAAACAATTTGAAGAAACTGGATAGCTTATGGACTCAAGGAAGAACAAACATACCCAGTGTTAGATCACTGACGAAATTATTGTCATTAAAAACTTCAAAATAGGTCTCATTTTCAAAAAAAAAAAAAAATCAATAATGTGTTTATTTTATTATCAATCAGTTTTTCTGTACATATCAACCTTTTTCGTTTATACAGATAAATTAAAAATTCCCTTTGTACTAGACAGGTATTATTAAAATGGTAGCTAGGTAATCACTAGAAGGAGAGCTATGCACCAATTCCCTGTGATGATGCATAGAAACGGCCAGACCTAGCACCTAATGTCCAACAATGATCCTTCTCGTGTTGCAGGCCATTAGTACTTTTCAAAAGAGATACTTTCTTGTGGAAGTGCTCAGAAGGGGAGGGCTGCCAGATTAGTGGGAACTACTGATTTGGACAACTATGACTACTTTTCTTTTTTTTTCTACCCTGCTGAGGAGTGGTCAACCACACAGGGTCCTGGTGCTGACCTTATAAACTCAATGGAGTGGATTAAGGCTCTGAGCTTGATTATGGATCCCGATTTTGCTGCACTGGTGGACTCCTGTGGAAGGAGAATCTTCTGCTGTGTTTTCTGTTTGTGGGGTGACAACCCCAAGTGCATAGATTCACAGGATGTTTTATCATATGGTGAATAATCTTGAGCAGAGGTCATCACAGGAACCTGAACTCTTGCTTCTACTGGCATCATCAAATTCTACATTGAAGGAAGTCTTCTAGTGTAGATGGCTTCAGCCTTTAGTGGTGGGGGGAATGGGTATTTGCCTCATGCATGCGATTAGGGGGCTGTTTGATACTGTCAGCATTCCCTCTCTCAATAAACATAGTTTCTTTAAACATACCACTAACCATTTTCTATCCATTGGTGGTTGGGTTGCTTTACCTCTGAGCAGTACTTTTTTGCATACCATGGGCTAAATGGCTAGGTCACAAGAACCCTGAAGGCTCAGAGAAGGTTTAGGGGGGAGGACCCACTGGAACAGCTGTTGGGAGACAGATGGTAGCCTCCCGTCAAGGACATCCAGTGTGTTCTTTAAAGTGCACAGGGTATGGCTCTCCCGCACACGACATGGCTTAAAGTCCCATCCGACGGACAACAGCCTTTCCAAGCCCATAGGTGCCCCCTACTGATGTGGGCAGGGCGGGGAGTTTTGCAAAGATAAATCTCAATGCTGACCCAGCTGGGACCATTGGTAGTTGGAATGTGAAAACTTTGCACAAAGCTTATTCTCTTGATGTCCTCACACAAGAATTGCACCATTATCATTTAGATATTCTCAGCTTGCAAGAGACCAGATGGACAGATAAAGGTCAGATTCTTAAAAATAATCTTAAATTTCTCTTTTCAGGAAGGGACGATAATAAGCATCACCAAGATATGTCTGCTTCTCAGCAGACACACCAGTGGTTTTAGGATATATGTTAGTTCTAGGATATATGCGCATTAATGAAAGATTTCTTACAGCAAAATTTAAGACAAGCATTAAAGACTTGAATGATATCTGCTGTTATGCCCCCACTGAGGATGCCGATGAGGATGAGAAAGATAGGTTTTATGGACAACTTTAGAATATTTTGAATTCTGTCAAGAAAGGAGATATTACCCTTGTTCTGGATGACTTCAATGCCAAAGTTGGTACTGACTCCGACCTTTGGGGAGGGATGATAGGCCCTTTTGGTGTTGGTAGCAGCAATGGGCAACGTCTCTACAGGTAAGTAAACTTAATGGTTTGAGAATAACTAACACCTATTACAAACACTGCGACATACATAAGTACATGCGGGTTTCACCAGATAGGTTGCATAAGAATATGATAGATTATATATTAACAGTAAATGAGTTAGTTTTTAGGAATATCAAGTCATATAGGGGAGCTGAAATTAGATATGACCATTACCTCATTAAAAGTGTCTTGCAACTTAAACTTAAGAAGTGTTGTGCTAAAGTTAAAAAATTTACCTTTAATTCTGAAGCTCTCAAAGACCCAGTTATAGCTAAAGCTTACCATGATTGGTTACTTAGTCATGATAGTCATGGTTTGCTTACTACTGAAGTTGAGGAAGAATGGGATCATTTTAAACAGGCTATTTTGGAAATTAACAGTACTCTTTTAGGAAAAAAGGAGCAGAGGAGGCAGAATTATTTTAGTGATAAGGCACTTGAGCTTATTTTAGAAGGAAAGAACTGCAGGAATGTCCTTAATCAATAACCTACTAGTCCTAATAGAAACCATTATAGAGAGCTTAATAAATGTGTAAAAGATCAGTTAGCTGCTTGATAAGAATCTTTGGCTTGATGGCTTGGCTGACAAAGCTGAGGAAGCAGTTAGGCAGCAAGAACAACAGCAGAGAGCTGTACCAGATAGTTAATGATTTGTGTGGTAGAAAATTAACAGGTATACAGAGATTGAAGGATAAACAAGGTAAGGTTATAGAAGGTGGGGATTCTATCATGGCTGGGTGGGCTAAGCATTTCAGTGATATTCTAAACTATGTGATTAGTTCCACTCCCATTGTTTGTAATAGTGATCGATGCATTACTGGCTTTAATGCTGGCACTATAACACAGTCTGAAGTTATTTTGGCTATTTCTAAACTTAAACTTCATAAATCCCCAGGGGTAGATGAAATTACTTCAGAAATGCTTAGAGATGCTGGGATTGTTTTAGTTACCACATGGATGACTGAAATTTTGAATATCTTTTATGATAAAGGCATGGTTCCTAAGGATTTTACCAGAGCTATTATTATCCCTATTTTCAAAAAAGGTGATTGCAGTTCTTGTGATAACTATAGGGGTATCAGACTACTCTCTGTTCCAGGGAAAGTTCTTTGCATGATTTTGCTTAATAGAATTAAGAATCTGGTTGACAGTCAATTGCGTGATGAGCAATGTGGATTCAGAAGTGGTAGGGGATGTGTGGATCAGATATTTTTACTCAGGCAGATTCTTGAGAAATGTTTAGAGTTTCAGAAACCTTTGGTTGCTAGCTTTGTTGATTTCAGAAAGCTTTTGACTCTGTTGATCATAATTTGTGGTTGATTGTGAGATCGTATGGCAAACTAGACAAGTTAGTTAACATAATGAAAGCTCTCTATAAGAGCATACATATAACACTGAGTTGTATGTGAGAGTTTGTAAGCTTTTAGCAATTGGTTTAGCATTGCTCCTGGTGTTCAACAAGGGTGCATTGTCTCCTTTTATCTTTGGTTATTGATTATGTTATGCAAAATTCTTTGCAAGGGAAAGATTTTGGCCTTAAATGATCTAGAGATTTCAAAATTTCTGATAGATATGCTGATGATCTGGCCTTGTTGACTAATGATGTTAATGAGACGAATTCTTTCATTAGGACTGTTGATGAGACTGGAAATAGAGTTTGGTGATAAACAGAGATAAAACTGAAGTGATGAAAACTGGTCAGGCAGTTGGTGCTTCAGTTGCTCTGAATGGTTACACCTTGAGCAAGTGTCTCAGAGTTGTTTGGGTTGTTTTACCTCTGAGCGGCACTTTTTTGCACACTATGGGCTAAATGGCCAGGTCACAAGAACCCTGAAGGCTCAGAGAAGGTTGGGGGAAGGGACCCACTGGAACAGCTGTTGGGAGACAGATGGTAGCCTCCCGTCAAGGCCATCCAGCGTGTTCTTTAAAGTGCACAGGGTATGGCTCTCCCGCATACGGGGTCACGGCTTAATGTCCCATCCGACGGATGGCGACCTTTCCAAGCCCATCGGTGTCCCCTACTGACCGTGGGCAGGGTGGGCAAGTGTCTCAGTTTAATTATCTTGGGAGTTATGATATGTGGCATGATGCACATCATAATTCCCAGGGCCGCTTGATGTGCAGCATGAGATTAACAGGTGAATAGGGATTGCCTCTGGGTCTTTTAAGAATCTATGGAGAGAGTGGAGAAATAGGCATATGCACCTAAAGACTAAAATTAGACTGTATAATAGTTTGGTTCTAGGGTTAGTTATGGTAGTGAAACTTGGACACTTTGTAAACAAGGTAACAGGAAACTAGATGCTTTTGATTCTAGATGATTACGCAGTATCTTGGGTATTAGGTGGTTTAACTTTGTAACTAATGATGAGGTTAGGCAAAGGAATCTGCACCTCCTTTAAGCAGCATATTGTGCAGAGACTCCGCTGGTTTGGCCATGTTGCTCGTATGGATAATTATAGGTGGATTGGTGAATAGGGTGAATTATAAGTGGATAGGGGAAATATGGTGGATTGGTGAATAAGGTTACGAACAGTGTGCCTAAAGGCCTCAGAAAGAAGGGGAGACCTAGGATGTCGTGGACAGACAATGTCAAACAGGACCTTGTTAGAATTGGTGTGCAGTAGATGTAGCTCAGGACAGACTTGCTTAGAGAACTAAATTGCATGGTCTGGTTGGACTTCTGTAGCCCATGGCTGCTTGAGAATGATGATGATTAAGAAGTATAATCACATTTTCAGATCTAACCTTTGGATTGTTTAGGTACATTAGTTGTACCTGATTGATATTCCAAAGCTGGAAGTGTGATTGTATGCTTTATTGTTTATATTTTTATGAATTTTTCTTTTTAATATTTGTAATGATTTCATGACTCCAAAAATGTTTTTAACATGGAAATATCTTTGATTTCAATACTGCATTACTATACACCATATACATAGTTTATTCTAGTTATTTTTTTAATATATCAAGTTTATGACAATATGATTTGTGCAAAAATATGTTTATTCACTTTTTCTGATCTATGCTAAAAAATGTTGATTTTTAACATCTTTTTTGCAATCTTGTTTATTCAGTGCAATTTTACTGTGCTATTTTACAAATGAATAAAATTAACTTTTGACATGAACATATATTTTACATCATTGTGTTCCATTCCTAATAAATCATTAAACTACACAGATATTATGAATGAACTCTAGATTCAACTTATCAATATGATGAAAGACTTTTACTATTTTATATATCTATCTATCTACTAAGACCTCCAAAACTGTTGTGATGCTTGCCAGCAAATAATTAAACATAATTGACAGTTTTCACTTTACAGACTTAACCTTGTTTTATTCTTCTTCTTAGTTGATAAGGTGTTGTCGTTTCTGTTTCATTTGAAATCCTAGAACTTTTCTTCTTCGTTGAAACCTTTTGGATCTTTACATTCTTTGAGTATTTTACTGCCTTAGGGGTTAACACCTCTTTAGTAGAACAATTTCTACTCTTCTGCTTATTGGTAGCTAGAAGAAAAAGTATAATTAAAATGTAGAGTAGACAGCATATGATTAAAAATTCTTTTGATTAAATGCACAAATCACATATTACTTCACCAGTTCTCTAGAAACTTAGATGCAAATGTTTCTTCTAACATTTTGCATTATAAATCAGGTTTTCTCAGCATAATAGTAAAAGATTAGACTATGGGCATTGTTGCAGGAAGAAAAATCAGACCAACTAATCCAGAGTTACCAAAAATGAAGTCTCAAATCTGATTAGCACCCTCTCAGTTTTTAACAAAAAGGAATACTTTTTGAAAGGATTTCATTACAAATATATGATAAACAAAGAATTGGAAATTTAACACTTAGAACTTTTAGGCTTTATCAGCAAGAGTGAATCATTTTAATTTTCTCTTCAAACATTAATGAAAATTTGTTTAACCTTTTCACTACCATACTGGCCCAAAATGGCCAAAATTTCAAATGGACTCAGCCAACCTATATTATTCCTTCCTCTTCACTACCTCCTACCTACAGTTGAGTCATGATGGTAGTGAAAGGGTAAAAGAAGTTGAGTAACAGTATTTATTGATCTATTTAGAATAGGGTGTGCCTCACTCTTTTGAAATTACATTTTAAAACAAATTCCACTGGTCTTTTGATTTAGATTTATAAAGTTGACTTCTCAAAAGAAATAAATTTTCAAGTGTGGAAATTAGTAAAATGTGTGTAGTCCTAAAAATACACTGGTAGACATATAAAATGATATAAAAAAAAGTCAATGGTTGCTAAGGGCCACAAATAATATACAGTAATTATAGAGCAAAATGTTCAACATGGGTACCTGTGAGCTCATAACACTTGCATATGTGCTGGTCCATTATCCATTTACTACTGTCAATGTTTTATTGCTGATCATGACTAAGCCACTATTGCATCCTTCAATTCCATAATCATGTAAAAGGAATTTTGATAGATCCTGGCCTGGATCTATCATAAGGCTATCAAAATCTATCTATCATAAGGCCCAAAATGATTATAGTGAGCCTTATGAGGTGACCTCATAAGGAGCCCAAAGGTGTTATTATCAGATGAGCAAGACTACCATTTCATTTTCCAGGTAGGGTATGATGTAACCAGTCCCAAACACTTGTTGCATGATGTGCTGGCGCACCATCCTGTTGAAAATAGGTTTTCAATAGAACAAATAAGGGTATTGTCATTTTACAGCATATTTTACACAATATCAAGGTAGGTCTGAGCATTTGCACTGTTCTGAAAGAAAAACAGAACTAATGATTTGATTATAACAAAAATAACACCAGACCAATACCCAAGGATCTTGTATGGGCTGTTCCTGTATCCAGTATGGATTCTCATCAGAGCAGTACTCGAAGCTGTAATCTTTTATATGCCTAAAAAAATTTTCATAAAAATGATCTGGTGTCCAATGTTCTGCTGAGCCAGTGTCCATTCACAGAACTTAAATTTCACAGTCATAATCATCTGGGTGTATTTCTGGACAAATTGCAGTTTGTATGAATAAAACTGTTGTTTTTTCAAAATGTGATGCAGTGAAGTTTGGCTGATGTTGAATTCCTGTGTCAGTTTCTGACACTTTCTTCTTTGGATTTACATCTACATATATAAAACTCACACCAAAAAAAAAAACTGGGAAAGAAACAATGTCTGCTGTCCCATCAGCTTGTATTGAGTTCTGAAACTTCTGAATAAGTTAAGAGAAACAGTATGAGAAGGTTAAGAGGGTTAAATAATATGAAGACAACTTTCCATCCAAATTTTCTGATTACTTAACAGATTTGGATACTTTAAATTTATGTTTTATAATAATACATGATACCTCAGTAATTTTGAATATAGATTAACATCTTTCATATATTTTAAAATTTCTTTAGAACGTATTTTTCTCAAATATTTATTTGGATGATCCTATAATTTTTTAAGGTAAAAATTATCAATACCTCTGTTTTTGAGTTTTTCAAACATGAATTTTCTTTTAGGATTACAGTGATTACAATTGAAAATGATGTGTGGAATAATTTCTGTGACCAGACGAGAGGAAGTTTATGCAGTTGACCACTTTATAATCAAATGATTTTTCATTAGCAAGTGCAACTCCCAAACAGAGTTTGGAAATAAGGATAATTTCTTGCTGACTAAGATCAAAAGTTTAGAAGTAGGATGTAAAGTTTGTATATAAATATCTGAAGTTAAATTCTATAGAAGTACTTGTCTGATAATCCTTCATTAATTCCAAAAGCATTTCTTTTTCACTCTTTTAATGCTATTAAAAGTTGCGGGAGAAGTAATATCATTTTCTTTGGTTAAAGCTATTTTTGCCAATAGATATACTTTTGCATTGAAAAGTTACAATATTATAGCTATGGATGCACTACATAAAATGATAGAAAACTCCATTGCTGAAGCATGGTGACCAAATTTTGGCTAACTGCTTATGTTTCCTATTTCTTCAAGGCATTTTATAGTTTACTCATTCTAATTCTGTGATATTTCTGCACAAGGGAAACATTACTTTTCAAATCTTCACTCATGACCATTAAATTAAAACCATGATCAGAGTACAAATAATTTGCTCGTGAATATCTTTTGAAAATATTAGCATAATATACCTCATCAAGCATATGCAATGTCTAGTACATCCTCTGTTGCTGCAATCATGGACTGTGTTCACATCCTCTGTTGCTGCAATCATGGACTGTGTTCACATAAACAGTGATGTGGAGATGACTGCAGCTTGGTTGCTCAATCATTTGCATAAAGTATCATCAGTGTGTGTGGGCTTCACTATTTTGAACAGCAATCTTTGACTCTCTTCTACATTTTGTTAATATATATTTGCATTTCAATTTTCACTTACTTTTGCAAAATTGTCCATTACATTTGAATCATTGTTTAAGGAGCATAATTTTTGACTCATAAAAAATACTGACTGTATATATACTTATAACTGAATTGGCTTTGCATTAGCAACACCCCTCTTGTATAGGAATATACTGTTCTGTGTTGAGGGCTCAAGGTTGGGAATAGTTGATACACAATTGTAGAATGCACATGTGGTAATCAGTTTTCACGGAAGTTTCATGCACATGTGGCAATCAGTGATCTTTCCAAGGAAGAATAGCTCAGCACTGTGATCTTTCTGACTTAGAATGTGGTATGACTGTGGGAGTAGTGCTCAAGTGCCAGTATCTCGACAACAGCTGCCATAGTGAACTGCTCCCGTTTTGTAGTGTCAAGAGTCTACCATGACTGGCTCAACAGCAGTAGAACAACCAGCCAAAGATCACACATGGGACAGATACATGTGGTCAATGGCTGTGGTGAGCAATGTGTGTCCATCTGGTAACACAGCAACAATGCAGCACAGTGGCTCAGCTAACCCATCCAGTACATTGTCAGAATGGCAAGACACAATTAAAAAGGTCACTGTTTTACTGTTTACATCACTGTTTTACTGTCTTTTCGAAAAGATAAAAAAAATTTGTTTAAATAAAAAGTTTGTTCAAAAACCAGTTCTTCAAAAGTCAAATGTTCAAAAATCAGTTCTTCAAAAGTCAATTGTTCAAATGACGAGTTTTCGAAATTCAATTTTTTGAATAACAACTTTTTTGAATGACAGTTTTCTGAAAGATGAATTTTTCAAAAACAGAGATTTTTTTGAAAAACAAGGGCCCATCTACTTATTGCATCAGAGACTTATTTTTTGTTATTAGAGATAAATTAAAATTTTTTTAGGTTGGATAGTTATTGATGAAATATGAACATTTGCCTTTTCAAAATTTTCCAATAGCTTCAATTGTGCCCTCTAACAGTGGAATATTTTGAAAATGACAAAATTTTAAACAAATATTGCATACGATTTATTTTTGATGGAAATTTGAAATGTTGGTGGTGGAGTATCACACTCAAGGCATTTCATTGAGAGCAGTGCTTCATCACCTTACACGGGGGAGCAACTCTCTTGTTTTCAGACATAAATGAAAAATTATCTTTCTCTCATTTATTAACAGAGTTGAATACAGAAAAAGATAAGGTGGTTGGGTCAAGTAATCCGAGTTTGAGGGAAGGGGTAAGATTTAGTCAGGTTGCCATTCCACTGTACAATTTTCCACTGTGTTTTAATGGTTTTCAAAAGTATTCTTGAAAAAAAAAGTTAAATATAGATTCATAATTTTTTCACCACTGTTTAGATTAATATTCTCAAAGGGGACAGTATGGATCCTTCCTCTCCCACTTTAGATCCAGCCGCAGGTACTAATAAAATATTACTATTTTCATTTTCCCAATTAGAAAAAAATTAGTATTTATTTTTAAAAATTAGTTCAAATTTCCACTATTAGAGAGTGCTAAAAGCTGAAAATAAAAACTTTCCATAGCTTCCTCTAATAGTGGGATTGCCAAAACTTTTAAATGAATATTGCATATGATATATTTGTGGTCGGAATTTGAAATTTTGACATCAAGTGTCATGTACATTTGGCTACAATGCTTTGCCCTTTAAATGCCCTTTAATTGGCTGCAATGCTTTACCCAGTCCCTTAGTTATCCTTAGGATAACTAAGAGGCTGGGAAAATATTAACAATGTAGTTTTATGAGATAAAGGAAAAATTATTTTTTCTTTAACAGTTGTTAGTAAAATTACACTCTTTGAATTTTCCAATCATCATATATTTTGAAATTCCACTGTTAGAGGGTATTCAAAGCTGAAAACAAAAATTTTATTCACTTTGAAAGTGAGCATTTGATATTTGTGGGCAAGATTAGCTAAAATGTTTCAAAGTACATGCAATTTCAAAACTTTTGTTAATGACTTCTAGTCATTAACAAAAGTTTTGTAAAATGTCAACACTAGTCAAACACTAGTAAAATGTCAACAGTAGTCAAACACTAGTAAAATGTCAACACTAGGCAACATTTTACAGAAACAATTGGGACTGATGCTCAATCACATGCTGTGCACATGTCGCTCAACAGTCCAATCATTGTTCACTGACGGTTCCCCTGACTGGAAGAGTCATGTGGCTGGCTTCCCAATGAAATGGGAAGCAAACAGGGACAGGGATTAGTATGGATGTGTTTGCTGCTAATTAAGCTGTATGCCCATAGTAGGATTGATATATTTTTTCCTGTTTATTTTCAAGTGATTCCAAACACCATTTTAAAAGTCAAATTTGAAGCTCTGCAAATTTCTTAAGAAAACATTTTATGAAAAATATGACAAAAGATATATCTTAGTATTATCCATTTAAACAGTATTTGTTTGGTATTTAAAGAGTTATGAAAATTGTTTATAGCCTATGACACTCTCCAAGTCCTTAAATTAAGAAATCCTATTGCATATTATGTGAATGGGAGAGAAATTTGGAATAGCTAATGGTTCTAAAATATTTATGAAAAAAATATGACCCAAAAAAATTTACAGATCCAGTCAAATCTATGAATAAGTTCTATGATAATCTATGAATAAGTTAACTAACTGACAAAATTAAAATATTCATTACAAAAACAGTTAAAAATTTGTTGTTCTATTTTTAAATTCAAATTCACTTTTGAGATCATAATTTGATAGACTTGTTGATGATGTTAAATAATTCTGCTTCCATAGTTCTTTTTGCAATGAGTAAGGATGGTCAACATCCAAATAAATTACATTCAGAACTGTATCTTCAATCACATTTTTCCATAAAAAGTTAGCATTAGTATTTAGTAATAATATTATTAAAATTTATATTATTATAGTTTCAAATTTGTCTTTCCTTTGATACAATATGGGGATAATCCTATTTTAAAGTGATAACTGAGTGCCACTTAAGTAGTGGTGCATATAGCTAAGGAGTTCATATATACAGGGTGATTCAGAATTCATCATCAATATTTGGTGGGGAGGTAGGTAATAAGAAACGAAGGAGATTTCACATAGGAAAGCATGGGTGCATATGCCATGTAGTAGGGCAAAATGACCCCAGTTCAATGATGGAAAGAACACATAAGAAGGAAGTGGTAAGGAAAAAAACATTTATTATCTTACATGTAACATTTCTTTGCATTGGTTGTACAGACTTACAAGAGGTGCTCGAACTGCCGACCATGTGCTAGAATGCATGACTCACAACGGCGTTGCATGGACAGCCGGACCCTGTGGAAGATGCCTGGCATTTCCTGGATGTTTGAGGCAGCAACTGATATGCGTGCTACAAGATCCATAGCACTATCAACAGGGTCTCGTACACCATGTTTTTCATAGCACCCCATACAAAGAAATCGATTGGAGATAAATCCGGTGAACGTGGTGGCCAAGAAACCGGTCCACCGCGGCCAATCCATTGACCACCAAACTGTTTGCGAAATGTGCAGGAGCGCCGTCATGCTGGAACCACATTCGCCGGAGACTACCATCAGGAACCTCGTTCAGAAGATCCGGTAACCCAGTCTGAAGAAATGTTAGGTGCTTGGCACCGTCCAAACGGGATGGTAGTAAATACAGGCCCAACAAACAGTCACCGACAATCCCAGTCCACACATTGACAGCAAAACGTTGTTGCGCAGCTCCAGGTCTTGTACCGTGTGGGTTCTGATGAGCCCACACATGCCAATTGTGTGTGTTGAAGACACCCTCTCGAGTGAACAACGCCTCATCGGTGAAAAGAACATACGTTGGGAAATTGGGATCAACGGCTGTTCTCTGCATGAACCACTGACAAAAAATAACACGCTTGGGATGGTCGTCTGCTGCCAATAATTGCACTCTTTGCAGATGAAACGGATGTAACCCTTCATCGTGTAATATCCGCCACGCTGTTGCTTGCGAAATTCCAAACTGCCTAGCCATACCTCATGTGCTAGCACCAGGTTGTTCCTCGATTTCCTGTAGGACAGCTTCCTCTACTGCTACTGTCCGTGCCGATCTGCGCCTCCCTCGATTAACATTACTAGCAGCAAACGATCCTGTTTCACGCAGTTGGCGATGAATACGTGAAAACATTTGATGCTGTGGCACACGGCAGTTTGGGAAGCGTGCTGCATACAATTGCCTGGCTCGAAGACATCTTTCTCCTGCCGCACCGTAAGTTACATGCATATCTGCACATTCATTCCACGTATACCGGTTCATGTTACTTCTGCAAATTCACCTTGTCGAATGACAACTGACTGCACGCGTCAAACAGCTGTGCTTCTGTATGAGAGGTGTGTACACACAGCGCCCTCTACACCACCATGCGTTCGTCTGCCCCCATACTTTCCTATGTGAAATCTCTTTCTTTTCTTATTCCCTTCCTCCCCACTAAATATTGATGATGAATTCTGAATCACCCTGTATAATAAATAACAACTTCAAAAATTTCCATGAACCATGTTAGACATGAATATTATCAGATTTAGATTAAGGAAAACGAAAGTTTCAAAATCGAAACAAATTTTATTATTTCAACTTTACCTGCTAATGAAACAAAAAAACAAAAATAAATAAATAAAAATTATGCTTTTATAAAGTTTAAAACATTTTTCCAGTAATACAACTATTTTTTAGTTTGCAACACTAATTTTAATGGAGCATACCCTCCAATTTTATTTTTCTATATTTTGACTCTAGTAGTAAATAAGAGAAAAAAAGAATTTTTCACTCATGTCTTAGCATGATACTCCACCACCATTTCAAATTTCCATCATAAATAAATCGTTTATATTTGTTTAAAATTTTGTTATTTTCAAAAAATTCCACCATTAGAGGGTGCAATTTGAAGCTGTTGGAAATTTTTGAAAATGTGAATGATCATATTTCATCAATAACTATCCAACCCAAAAAGAATTTTTATCTCTAACAACAACAAAAAAAAGTCTCTGATGCAATAAGTAGACGGGCCCTTGCTTTTTGAAAAAATTACCATTTTTGAAAAATTCATCATTCAACAGCTTGTTATTTGAAAAATTGAATTTCAAAAAACTAGTCATTTCGAAAAACTCTTCTTTTGAACAATTGACTTTCGAAGAACTGATTTTTGAACAATATACTTTTGTAGAACTGGTTTTCAAACAATTGATTTTTGAAAAACTCACTGCACATCATTAAAAAGATCTTCCTGATTATTTAATAATTAAAATAACTTAATAGTTCTCTGCCATTGAGAAATAAAATTTTGAAGTTTATTCTTCAAACTATTTGCACATTAAAAAGTTCTTAGTAGCAAACTCAGAAGCATTTCAGAGCAAGGACAGCACTCTTCTCAGTCTTCAGTGAAGTGACACATGTGGTGATATTAGAGCTGTTAAGAACTTCTTTCCATATGGCAATGAAGGATGATTAGTGTCTCGGTTGCAGGTGGGGACATATTATTTCAATAATAGCCTTGCAGATGACACTTACTGTTCAATAACAGAGAATTTTGAGCTATATTAATGGCAAGACAAATATCCACATGGATGATGTGCCAGACATTAGCTCATATGAGCTATGACAGTCGATGGCCATTATGGGTACCCATGCTCGTTGTGAGACACAAGAATTTGCACATAGCATGGGCATGTCAGAACCAACAACCGGACCACTGACATGTGGAAATCTATTGCCTGGTCAGATGAATACCATTTCCAACTCCATCATGCTGATGGGTGGGTTTGCATTTAGAGAAAGAAACATGAGGCCATGGCACACTTGAGGGACATAGGCTGGCTTGTCTGCCAGCTCCCGGACTCGCTCCTTTGAGGTCCATAGCTGCTTTCTCTCTCTTACTTATTTTCCGAACTTTCCTACCGGGCTGCACTCAGCACCCCCTTTAACACCACCCATACTCCAAGTCCCTACTGGTCTCCTCTGAGGCAAACCTCATCTTCTACTTCCAGGCTTCTCTTTGCTATGCACGTGTAGTGTCGTGAGACGGAGCACGTGCTTTCCCCATGGGGAGTGGGTCCTTCGGGACCCACTCCCCACCCCATATTAAAGAGAGGTGATCACAGTGAATCAATAGCTTGATGGGACTGCCTACCTTTCTATCATCACTGACCAAGCACATTCCTTTATGATGGCAGTGTATCCAGACAACTCTAGCATCTATCAACAAGATAATGAATGCATGATGTAACAATAAATTGGGAGTATGGAGAATGGGGATATCCAATTCACTGGATATCAACCAAATCGAGCATGTTTGGGATCTACTAGAAAAGACAATTCAATGCTCTGACCCTCCACCTGGCAATATGCAGGCATTACAGGACACATTGTGCAACAAATCAGTAGTAGTACTACCACAAGACACCTTGCAACACCTAGTGGAGTCCATGCCCCAACGTGTATGGGCAGTATTATGGGAAAAAGGTGGCCTCACTAGATATGAAATAGGTTTTACTAATGCAAAGCCAACTCAGTGTATATACACTCACCACTGGTAACAGAACTGATTTAGTTTCGTACTGAATCAGTGTCCATTTCAGATCACTATGTTGCATGCAAGCATATATGCATAAAAGATGGTAAAAATTATATATATATAATTTCAAAACTGAATGGTTAACCAAAGTAACATACACATGTATCTATATTCTTATTTTTTAGGGACTTTTTTCTCATTTTCTGAAAAATTAATTAAAACCATGTTTATTCTCTAACATCTAAATTATGGAATAATACAGGGTGTCTGACAAATAATGATGGTGTTCTGGGAAAAACTGTCCCTAAAAACACAAAAGGCATCACATTGAATATTATACCTGTACATACCCCAATTCAAACAGTTTTATGGCAGCCATCAGAGGACAATGCACTACCACATTTGTCAGGTTACAAAAGATTTTAGTGCAACACTTCTTGACATACAGATTGACAAAGGTGGCCAATTATATGACCCAGCAAGAATCCCCAATTTGACACTCCTTGATTATTTTTTTCTTGTGGGGTTTTATAAAGATTATGATAAATGCTTTTCATTTATTATACGATTTTAACTGGTCAGAGTCAAAACCAACTGAAAATTTCTTTACATGTTTTTTTCTGGCACACACAAAATGATACCCAAAAATGATTGAGTAAAATTAATAGTTATGGACCTACCTTTTAATGTTACTTGAGGTACTTTGGAAGTCGCAAATGGAAACATATCTCTGCCAGCAATTTCACTGTCATTGGCATGCAGTTCTGTAAAGAACATATTTTAAGTTCATATTAATTTAGCTTAATAGTTTATTTAAAAAAAATTCAGCACCAAACTATTTTAAAAAAAACTTAGAAGGCAACTTTTATGTGTGTAACAAACTCAGTGTCCTAATATTAAGCATAATTCACAAACTGGTAAATATCTTACAACTCAAATCATTAACATTACATATTGTGTATCAATAAAATAGAATATATGAAATTCATAAGCCACCCAAAAAACCACCTGACCAAAAGTCATGGGTGCTATGCAAGTTGGATCTGATACTGCACCACTCATTTCCTGTTGAGCATGTGTTGTGGCCATATTGGCAGAATGTTTTGTAGCAAAAGTACAGCACAGAAACATCATATGGATGCTCTTACATGTGGCAGAGCAATCGCTGTGTTAGTCTGGGATCCCAGACTGATGTGCCTAGAACTACAAATGTCACTCGATCAGTGCTTTAAAGACTTTAGAAATGGTTCCAACAGACAGGAGACATTAGCCATAGATGAGTGCAAGGTTGTCCAAGAGTGACAACACTGCAGGATGACTACTATCTTGCACTAACAGCCTAATGTCATAGGGTGATGTCTGCCAGGCATCAACACCTGGAGCTTCCAGAAGTCATTGGGAGGCAAGTTTCAAGACTATTTACAGAAGGCTTCACCAGACAGGGGCCAGAACCTGATGGTTTGAACACCTCAAATTCTCCCACAAGAGAGTTTGAGGCCCATGTTAAGTAATATGCTTCATATATTACTTAACATGGTATAAACAACATCATGACTGGACCCCACCCAAATCAATGGGCACATATGTTTCACTGATGAATTATCAGACTGATTCATATGTTTTGATCTGGTGAGAACAAAGAACTTGTTGCCAAATCTTTAACATCAGAGAATGATAAAAGTATGGTGGTGGTGTTTTGATGGCCTGGGATGGTATTATGTTAAAAAGCTGTACACTACACCACATCTTTTACTAGAGGCACTCTGACAGGTCACAGGTACAGAGATTATATCCTTCAGCCCTATTTGACATGTATTTTGATAGTGCCCTAAGTTTATTTTTATGGATGATAATGCTAACCCTCATAGAGCTCAGATAATTGATGAATTCCTCGAAAGTGATAATATTCAGTGATGGAATGGCCAGCTAATTATCCCGACTGACCTGAACACTATAGTGGTTCCCAAGTTTCTTGAGCCCAAATGCCCACCTTTTACCTAATATTATTTTCTCAGTGCTCTCTTTTACCAATAATTATTTTCTAAACCCCCCTTCATGGGAATCAAAATCATTTTCCTGTATAAATCCAGTTGAAAACTAGATGGTGACAGTGCCCAATTATCTGTTTGGCAAACCAAATGCCCCAACAAATTTCTAATATGTCCCCATTGAGAACTGCTGCTACAGAATATGTGTGGGATGTTCTGGGGAGCTGTGTTGGAGGTTGTCAACCCTCACCAATAATCCTCCATGAGCTCTGATCTCCTTCTCCAGAAAGAGTGAGATGTACTGCTACCATATCACGTAACCAACCTGATAAACAGCATCAGAAGTCATTGTGATGCTTGTGCAGCTATTGGGTCATCATCCTCTGTATTAACCTCTCCATTCTGCTGAAAAAGGTCCCTTAGCTACAGACACTCCTGATTCGTTTGCATAATTCATGAAATCCTGAGGTAAGTTGCTCTATGACTCAATATTTATTGCTTCACATAACAATTCATTGAAACTCCAATTTTCATAACACTTCATTGTCATGTTTTTTGAGATCTAGAATTTGTATATTATGCTTCACTTTTGGTCACCAGTGTACAATCAGCAGTGAAAGGGTTCATAACTGAAAACCCCAGATGAGAAATTGTGGCAATTTTTTTATTGTATTTATGAACAGTATGCCACTTTAATACAAAAAGATATACTGCCCCATTATTGAATGTTGTGATCTAGTTATTTATTCTCAAAATAATGCATTTTGTTATCGCCATTGCCATGACATTTTGTTATCGCCATTTGCCATGACTTAACATCCCATCCGACGGACGGCAGCCTTTCCAAGTCCATCGGTGTCCCCTACTGACCGTGGGCAGGGCGGGGAATTTTGCGGAGATAAATCTCAACGCTGACCCAGCTGGGACTCGAACCTGGGAACTACAGATTACGAGCCTGGCGCGCTACCGACTGAGCCACCCCCGCCCCTGTGTCAGGTTAACATTTAGAAGCAAATTTGTACATTTTAACATCACACCTCTTAAAGTATGGTACTCAAAATAGCATCACTTATTTGGAGCTTTCACTTCCCTCTTTTTAACTTGTGCTTTTATAAATACAGTGGAATTGTGAATTAAATTCTTGTTTAACAGTACTACACTGTGATTAAATTTAATTTATTAAATTCAGTGAGAGTGTAAAGAAAAAACATGATACCTATTAAAAAATCATCCAAGGTTTTTATCAGCAATGCAGTAGTGTAGCAAGGTGATGCTGGGTCCTAGTGTGAGACTTCTTTAGTGGACCTCTCCACCTCCTTAAAAACATTTTGTTGCAAAAATATTAAGAGGTTTTTTTAATGAAATAGAAACACCTTTGTTTTATTAATTTAATTGCACAGTGTACAAATAGAAATCACCTAACATTCTGTTAAAATACTTCTAATAAAAAGAAAACCTGTCAAGCACTAGGCCCTGGTTTAGTTGAGCCACTGAAACCATAGTAGCTATGTCCCTGAGTAAAGGACGTTATTGGATGGTATGAAATATGCATTAGTAGAAGTAAAACTTTTGGGAGAATTATCACTCAAATCACTCAAAAATCAATTATCACTCAAAACAAAAAAAAAAGTTGCATTTTTTCCATCTACTTTGGGGGAAGGGAGCAACTCATTATTGCCATTGCAAACCTCATGGTCTTCACATTCAACTAATAAAATTTCTAGTACAATTACATCATTTACAATATTTATTTAAAATTCAGAAATTTTCAAAATTTTCTGCCATTACAGGATGCAATTTAAACTTTTGCAAGATTTGAAAAGAGCAGATTGTAATATTTTGCCATTACCTATCCAATCTAAAAATAAAAAGGTTAGATATCTACAGACAATTGCAAAATGCTATCTCTTTTTCTATTTAAATGAGATAAAAGAGTACCATTTGACTGCACTCTTGCCCAGGGTGCCAAGTTAAAAAGAGTATCAAGTGCCAACAGAAGCATATAGAAAAAATATGCTTTTTCTTTCATATTTCTGTTGAATTTTGAAAACAATAGGGAGTGCTGAAAGGAAATTTTGCCCAGGGCACTGTTTTACTTTCAGCCAGCCCTGATTAAATGTACTTTGCATTTTTGCCACTCAGCAAAGAAATGCTAAATTATTCTATAGCATTTGTTGAAGATTCAGTGAATAGAGAAATGAATAATGTTTCATCAAGAATGAGTTTTGAAATTTTCTCCCTTTCTTCAAACCTTTATATACTTCTTCATCTTTGACTTCAACCAACTCTATTATAGATTATTTACAGTTTGTTTAATATCAAAGTACTGCCGACAACAGTAAATAATTGAGTGAAGAACACGAGTAAAAGTTCCTGCTGTAATAAATATATAGGATTTCTGAATTTCGTGCCTAAATTTTTGGAGTGTACCTGGTTTCATGCTGTATATTTTTCAAGCAGCACTTAGATGAACATGAGTGACCACCTCACCCCAATGGTTTCAAAATTTAATATTTAGCAGGTTCCAATTCGGTGAGGAAATGTAGGGTGGTCTGTCTTGCTGATAAACTGTTAATTAAAAATCAATCCAAAGTGAATGCACGGTATTCCCTGTTAAGATAGACATCAAACATTAATTAATAGATTCTGAAAAAAATTAATCACCACCACAGCGGGAATCGAACCCGCATCTCTCCAGATTTATGCCAGATTATACCATTGCACCACGCATCGGACAACGAACTCTTTCAGAATATGACCTTATAAATCTTCTTCCTGAGACATGACTGAGATGGTTGCATCTCCTTGAATATAGATGACACTGTCTCAGTCATGTCTCAGGAAGAAGATTTATAAGGTCATATTCTGAAAGAGTTTGTTGTCCAACACGTGGTGCAATGGTAGCGCGCTCTGGCATGAATCTGGAGAGATACGGGTTCGATTCCCACCGTGACGGCGATGAAATTTTTTCAGAATCTGTTAATTAACTTAGTTACACTATATTTATTATTTATGAAAAGTACTCGTGTTTCAATAAATATTTAGGCAGAAAAAATGCATTTTTGCCAATGACATGGGACTCAAAAACCCACATCTCTTCAGATTTATGCCAGAGTGCTCTAACCACTAAGTTAGCCATCGACTCCATCATTCATTTCTGTAATGTGACATAACTTTTCTTTGAGAGTGGGGGGGGGGGGGGCTGATGCCATCTATGATGATGAGGCAACTTATTTTCCATTGTTGTGTTTTTGAATAAGATTTAAATAAGAAAGTCACCAACACTAAAGCATTATTAATGAAATCATCAATCCATAATAAATACACAATTACCTGTTGATATAGAAGTCAATAAATATTTATATGCAGAAAAAAAAAAGAATTTTTTTCAACAGTGCAGAATTCAAACACACATCTCTCTTGATTCATGGCAGAGTGTTCCAATTCAAAAGTAATATTGGAAAATAAGTTACTCTCCAAATCAAAGATGGTGCCAGACCTACCATGTTTGGAGAAAAGTTATGTCACATTGCAGAAATGAACTCATATTTTCCACATAAAATTTATTAAATTCTGTGCCAATACATAATCTGTGCATTTACCATGAATTGAGGAGTTGTCTTTTTTTTTTACCAAAGTAAGAACTAGATCCACTATATTCAGTGTACAGCTTCCTTTTATCATAACTTAAGGTTTGGCCCCCAATCTTACTTCCCACCCCCACTCCATTCACCCAAAAACATAACTATTTTCACAAACAATACGAACTAGGACCATTAAATTCAGTGTTTAGCTTCCTTTTATCATAAGAATTTAACCCCGAAGTGAGAAATACTAAGAGATTGTGACTTGTCAGGGAGTTATATCTGCAGTGAAATTTTCTGGCATGTGAGAGGAGGGATATCTTGGGCTACCATAAATGTTCTCTCCTTTGTTTCCCTAGAAAACAGAAAGGGAAATTGAACAGGAGTCAATCACAAGTTGCATGTCAATTGGAAGTTTGTGGCATTGGACATGTCACCTACTATATAATATATATAGGTTCAGTAATAAATTATCACAGGAAAAGTCTTGTAAACAAGGAACACTTGAAAAAATGAGTTGGAAAAAATTGGTTGTCCTGACTGGGATTCGAACTCAGGTCCAGAAGCATGCTGGGCATCTTAACCACTAGATCACTGAGGTGCTGACCGACTCTCCAACTAAGTGACATATAAACTTTCCTGTTTGAATCACCAGTTGCACCATATATTATCAAGAGTAGGGCAGCCAAGCTGCCATGTTTATGGCAATACTATTTGTCACTCACAGCATTATATAAACTATTCAGTAATATATTAAAATAATAAATAAATACCCCTCAAGCAGCTGCTTGCCACAGTGGTGTGACAGGAGCATGTCAGTTTATATGCCATAGTATAAGGTCTACGAGATGGCAGGACCTCAGCAGAAAAACACAAATATTCATGTCTTACCTGGGGCTCAAACCCAAGTCCCTTAGATCCAAGTAACCAAGCATGCTAACCACTCGGCAACGAGACAGCTTAGTTATAAATTATCACAGGAAATGTACTGTAGACAAGGAACACTTGAAAAAAAAATAAGTTGAAAAACATTGGTTGTTCTGACTGACCATGTCTCCCAGAAGGATGCCAGGCATCTTAATCGGTAGACCACCAAGTAGCTGACCAATTATCCACTAAGTGACATATAAGTTTCCTGTTTCATTCACCAGTGGCACCATCTATTATCAGAAGTTGGGCAGCCAAGCTGCCACGTTTGATGGTAGTAATATTTGTCATTCACACTCACAGTGGTGGTCTACTGGTAAGATGCCTGGCATGCTTCTGGGAGACCTGAGTTCAAATCCCAGCCAGAACAACCAATTTTTTTTCAAATCATTTTTTCAAGTGTTCCTTGTCTACAGGACTTTTCCTGTGATAATTTATTACTGAATAGTTTATAAATGCTGTGATGCATGAGTGTATAATATTACTACCATTTGACAGATATTACTACCATCAAACATGTGACATCTTGGCTACCCAACTCCTGATAATAGATGGTGCCACTGGTGAATCAAACAGCAAAGCTTATATGTCACTTAGTTGGATTGTTGGTCAGCTCGTCGGTGGTCTAGCGGTTAAGATGCCTGGCATGCTTCTGGGAAACCTGAGTTCAAATCCCAGCCAGAACAACCATTTTATTTCCAACTCATTTTTTCAAGTGTTCCTTGTCTTCAGAACTTTTCCTGTGATATTTTATTACTGAATAGTTCATATAATGCTGTGAGTGTGAGTGACAAATATTACTACCATCAAACATGTGGTGGCTTGGCAGCCCAACTCCTGATAATAGATGGCACCACTGGTGAATCAAACATGAAACCTTATATGTCACTTAGTTGATCAGCTCCTTGGTGGTATATATAGAGGTTAATTAAGGATTTGAGCAACACTCAGTCATGGTAAATCTGCTAGCATAAAATGCACCAACTACATTTTTGATACTGATCCTCTGACTGGTCAAAGGTATCAAGATCAGATCTTCGAACCTTATGTTCAGCCCTTTAGCAGGTGCAGTGATCTTGAGGTTCACTTTATGGACAATAATACTCCCACACTTAGAGCTCACCTGTGGCAGTTCAATCAATTGCATCCCAGGCTCATAATCTGCAATTCCCAGGTTTGAGTTCTGCCTGTGTTGAGAACTTTCTCTGCTAATTCCTATCCTCAATGTGATAGGAGACACTGAAGAGCTTAGAAAGACCAAAGGCCACCTAATGGGAGATTAAGCTATCGACCCATGTGCAGGAGAACTATACCCCATGTCCATTAAAGAACACACCGGTTAGCTTTGATGGGAGAATTCCATCTGCCTCCTAACAGTTGTCCAGGTGGATCCCTTTCCAAACTTTCTCTTACTGTTTGGAGTCCTTGTGACCTGGCCATTTAGCCTATGGTGTGCAAAAAACTGCTGATCAGAGATAAAACAACTCACATGGAGAACCAATATCTAGAATATGAGAATACTGAACATATCCTATTGAGCATATGTAGCAAGCCTTGGGGAGATGGGTTGTTGGTCTCATCCCTATTCCCAGAAGCCTCCATTTTATGTCACTGAATTTTACTACTTCAGGAATGAGTACAGCATTGAACATCCTTCATTGTTATCAACAATGATCATCATCATTATCATCATCATCATCATCCTCATCATCATCCTCAAGCAGCCACGGGCAACGGAGGTACAATCAGACCGTGCAGTTTAATTCTCCAAGCATGTATGTCCTGAGCTACATCTGCTGCATTTGGCCACTGCACACCAATTCTAACGAGGTCCTGTTTGACATTTTCTGTCCACCGCATCCTACAGTACTGTGCGAATTAGTTGGGACAAGTGAAGGAATGCTAAGTCCCTTCCGCTGCAGAGTCTAAACTGCTGCAAGTCTAAACTAGTTCGTAACCTTCTGCTGCAAGTCTAAACTAATCTAACAAATGCTTCACCCCATTGAAGGAATGATGGACAGCAAAAAGTACATACATAGGCATTCTGGAGGCAGAAATGGTCCCAACACTGCAGAAGCTGTTTCCTAATGGCGATGGGGTATTTCAACAGGATCTGGCTCGATGCCATAATTCTAAGCTTGCTATGAGCTTCTTTACCCAGCAACATTTGAAGGTATTGGAGTGGCTAGGAAATTCACCAGATCTAAACCCCATTGAAAATTTGTGGGCCATTATTAAAGCGCGCATATCTAAGATGGATTGCACGACGAAAACCAAAATGATAGGAAGTGTCATGAAAGTGTGGTACCACGACCCTGAAGTCAAGGAGATGTGTGGAAAGCTAGTGGCATCAATGGTTGAGAGGGTGAAAGAAGTAATTAAAGCTAAGGGGGGGGGGGGGGGCATTAACTATTAACTACACTATTAAACAAATAAATATTTTAGTTGTGTCTTTGTTACTGCATTTTCACATTGTCCCAACTAATTTGCACAGTACTGTAGGTCTCCCCCTCTTTCTGAGGACTTTAGCACAATGTTCATAACCTTATTCGCCAATCTATAATTATCCATACGGGCAACATGACCAAACCAGCAGAGTCTCTCTCTGCACAATATGCTGCTTAAAGGAGGTTGCAGACTCCTTTGCCTAATCTCATCATTCTAGATGCCTACTGCATTGGCATCTAGAATTTAGAATAATCAAAGAATCAAAAGCATCTAGTTTCCTGTTATCTTGTTTACACAGTGTCCAAATTTCATTACCATAACTAACCCTAGAAAGAACCAAACTATTATACAGTCTAATTTTAGTCTTTAGGTGTATATGCCTATTTCTCCACACTCTCCATAAATTCTTAAAAGTCCCAGCAGCAATCCCTATTCATCTGTTAATCTCATGCCACACATCACCATTATCTGTTACATAGCTCCCAAGTAATTAAACTGTGACACCTGCTCAAGACTGCAACCATTCAGATTAACTGAATCACAGCCTGCCTGACCAATTTTCATCACTTTAGTTTTCTCTCTGTTTATAACCAAACCTACTCTACTACCAGTCTCATCAACAGCTCAAATGAAAGAGTTGATCCCATCAACATCATTCGCCAAAAGGGCTAAATCATCAGCACAATCTAAATCGGAAATTTCGGTATCTCCTGACCATTTAAGGCCAAATCTTTCCCTTGCAGTGAATTTTGCATAATATAATCAATAACCAAACTAATGAGAAAAAAAGACAAAATGCACCCTTGTCGAATGCCAGAAGTAATGCTAAACCAATTGCTACAAGCCTTACCAACTCTCACACACGATTCAGTGTTATATTATTTCATCACAGAACTATTCATCCTATAATCTTTACTCTCATGAAGAGTTGTAACCATACTACAAATTACCTATATATAAATTTTCTTTAGAATTCATAGAGCCATTTTAGCAGTTGTTGATTTTGTTTGTAACTTTTGCATTTGTGCTGTTAGAGCTAATATACACATCATACAGAGATTATACCTCTGAAATAGACTTTAACCACTTCCATGTTTGTTTTTTTTTGGTGAATTTCTGTTCCCCCTGCCCTAAAGAAATGTACATTTCTCATTGTATATTACCATCCAATAATGTTCTTTGCTCAGAACCATAGAAACCATGAAGGATTGAAATCACTTTCAAGTTTCTGAGCCCTGAATATGCCAATTCTGCTTGTTCACAAAGTCATCAAGATGAAAAGCACCTTGTTAGAAAACCAGACGAGATCAGGATCAATTTCTTTTTCTTTATTTTAGTGATAATTACAGTTGGAAAATTTTATTTTGTTGCCATGTTGTCTTTGTGACTGGTTCCTGAGTCCAGATCTTGTATGAGAACAAATGAAGATTGTCCTTGAGAATTTGCAGAAGACTGTTGCATTCTGATCTCCACCTCTTGAGATGCCATGGGTGGACATTTTTTGGGTTTCTCACAAATGTTTCTAGAATTTTTTGAGTATTGGTTTCAATCACTGCTATTAAAAATCTGCTGCTTTGAGAGTAATTGTCCAAAATTGATTCTGTTTAGTGGAATTTCTTGACAATGTTTGAAATTGTGTGCTTCTCCAGTCTAACTGTGATAATAAACTTTACCCGGAACTCTCTTCTGACCTTTCAGATGATTGAATGCACTCTTTGATGAGGAATATTCCATTTGGTACTGTTGGCTGCTATTTCTTGGTATCTACAAAATCAAAGGAAACACATGATAAACAATGGATTGAGTATTATATGTCAGAAAAGTTTCTTCAAATTCTAATCGCTTGTTGAGAAGAAAATTTGATTTTAAACTTTGCAGATACATTGTGGGACACTCTGCAACTCTCCTCTGCATTTCACTATGTAAACTTTCATGATCTCAATCTCCATAAGCAAAATTTTCAGATTTAATTCCAGTTTTCTATGCAACATTCAAGTAATTCTTTAAACTTGCATTCTGTCAGTGAAAATATAGCTTCTTTCACCTAAGAGTTTTTTTAATTGTCTTTATTTTACTTATTTTTTTTTTCTTTTAAAGTGAATATCATTAAATTTTAGAATAAGGTTTCTTTCCCATTATCTCAAGCAGATTTTTGCACTCACATCAGCCCTCAATAATGCAGTATGTTTGACCATATTCATGCAGATTAACTTTAACTTTTTAGTATTTTGCAAATCCCTACACTTGTATATTGAATCGTATTCTTTTAATGAAGATTATCATTATCTGAATAAAGAATAACTTTTTTTTATTTAGATGATATATTGGCAATATGAAAAACAGTTATGAAATTAATACATTTTCTCTTCATATCAAGTATAAATTCTCTACAATATACATACCATGTGAGTTTCAGAATTAGCTCACTGCCTGTGAAGATAAAAACAAAATTGTGACCAAAGATCTTGGAGGTGATCCTGGTAAAGAATCATCATCATCATCAACCTCAAGCATTCATGAGCTACAGAGGTACAACCAGATTGTGCAATTTAGTTCTCCAAACCCATTTGTCCTGAGCTACTTCTGCTGCATCTGATACTGTAGGTTTTAACAAGGTCCTGTTTGACATTGTCTGCCCACAGCATTCTAGGTCTCCTCCTCTTTCTGAGGCCTTTAGGCACACTGTTCATAGCCCTACTCGCTAAACTAGAATTATCCATACGGGCAACATGGCCAAACCAACAGAGTCTCTCTCTGCAAAATAGCTACTTAAAGGAGGTTGCCGACTCCTTTGCCTAACCTCATCATTACTTACAAAGTTGAACCACCTAATGCCCAAGATACTGGGTAAGCATCTAGAATCAAAAGCATCAAGTTTCATGTTATCTTGTTTACAAAGCATCCAAGTTTCACTACCATAATTAACTCTTTTAGAAAGAAACAAACTATTATACAGTCTAATTTTAGTCTTTAGGTGCATATGCCTATTTCTCCACACTCTCCATAGATTCTTAAAAGTCCCAGTCATCATCATCATCTTAAAGTAGCCACGGGCTATGGAGGTACAACCAGAACGTGCAATTTGGTTCTCCAAGCAAGTCTGTCCTGAGCTACATCTGCTGCATCTGGCAACTGCACACCAATTCTAATAAGGTCCTGTTTGACATTGTCTGTCCACCACATCCTAGGTCTACCCCTCTTTCTGAGGCCTTTAGGCACACTGTTCATAACCCTATTCGCTAATCTACAATTATCCATACAGGCAACATTAGCAATCCCTATTCATCTGTTAATCTCAAGCCACATGTCACCAGTATCTGTTACACAGCTCTCAAGAAAATTAAACTGAGACACATGCTCAAAGGTGGAACCATTCAGATTAATTGAACCACAGCCTGCCTCACCAATTTTCATCATTTTTGCTTTATCTCTGCTTATCACCAAACCTACTCTACTACCAGTCTCATCAACAGCTCTAATGAGAGTTCATCTCATCACATCATTTGCCAAAAGGGCCAAATCATCAGAATAATCTAAATTAGAAATTTTCAGATCTCTAGATCATTTAACTCCAAAATCTTTCCCTTGCAGAGAATATTACATAACATAATCAATAACCAAATTAAAGAGGATAGGACACAAAATGCACTCTTTCTGAATACCAGAAGCAATGCTTAACCAATTACTACAATCTTTACCAACTCTCACAAATGTCTCAGTATTACTATAAAGAGCTTTCATTATGTAATTAACTCATCTCATATGCATAAGATCTCTCGATCAACCACAAATTGTGTCAGCCAACAGACTCAATTTACAAAGCTGGTAACCAAAGGTTTCTGAAACTCTAAACATTTGTAAAGAATCTGCCTAAATGAAAAAATCTGATCTACACATTCTCCTACCTCTTCTGGTGCCACACTACTCATCATGCAATTGTCCATCAACATGCAAATGTACGCAGCACGTTTTTAAGGACTAGGGTGTGAAGAATGAAGTTATTTGTCTTGTGTCATGTTGGTCATTGCTCTTTGAAGAAGCTACCATGCCTGGACAACGTAGGCACACAACATTTGTTCAGTTAACGGAGTTTGAGCTAGGTCATATAGTGGGTCTTTGGGAAGCAGGTTGGTCTTTTAGTCAAATTGCACACCACATTGGATAAGAGGTATCAGCAGTGGTACAATGGTGGCATTGATAGTCAGAAGAGCATTCGCACACTCGCAGATGTGGTTCCAGGCAACACAGAGTTACAGATGCACAAGAGGATCGGCATGTCAGGAGGGTTGCAGTGGCAGAGCTGATGGCTATGGCATCACAAATTCGATTCTCTGTTGTACCAAGGATGTCTACAAGAACAATATGCAATCATCTTTTGGAAGCAGAACTACGGGCATGCATGCCACTGGCACAGTTAACCACTGTCGAGCCCGTTTGCAGTGGTGTCAAGAACGAGTTCATTGGAGAGAAGAATGGCAGTCCTGTGGTGGGGTTGTTAGAGGGCCGCAGACTGAATTGGGAGGTCTCTGGTCTAGTGTGCTCTGAGGTGGCCTCATTGCGGTCTAGGCCGGATTGCAGGGGGGGGGGGGGGGGCTATGGTCCCGGCTTGATGGAGAGGATGATGTTGAGGGTCATGCTGAAAGGACTGGGGACCCGATTAGGTGTGGCTCATCGGTGGGACAAGCCTGGGTGTCTCTGCGCGATGGTCTCAAAAAGATAGGAAATTTTTCAAAGTTTGGCTTTCAAAATTCTAAAATTACCATCTTTTATTTTTGGCAGATATTTGGACAAAATCCAGTGAGTGATGGGCATATTCCTAGGCTCTATTTCAAAACTCTCAAAAGATCCCACTCTCACTGCACCTCAATGATTATTTCAACACACAGGCTAAAAATCCCAAGCAGTGTTTCTCTCTTCACGAGGTCTTCTTCCGCAGTAAGGCAGACCAGATAAGCAGGATCCTGGTTAGTTGATAGTGATTTCAGTGACAACTCCCTAAATGGTGATATGCAGTCTCTGTACTGCGGTGCACCGGGATTGTTACGCCTTATTACGTTGTGGTCTTCAGTGATGAAAGCCAATTCTGCTTCGAAGTGTTTGATGGTCATTTATGCATCTAAAGGCAACAAGGTGAGCGGCTTCTTCCTTCGTGCATCTGCCAGTGACATACACGTCCCATACCGGGCATCATGGTGTGATGATCGATTTGCTGTCACTCTCATATGTTGTTTGACAGGGTACACTGAATAGCAATACATATGTCAACAACATCGTACAGCCGATTTTCCTGCCATATTTGAATGTAATCCCAAATGCAATATTCCAACAGGATAATGTCCTCCTACACTCCACCCGGGCAACTCACCATGCTCTTCAGGCAGTGCACCAACTCCCTCGGCCAGCATGCTCTCCGGACTTCTCTCCAACAAGCATATCTGGGAATGAATCGGACAATGACTCTTCCACAGACTGTGGCAGGCAATGACCATCGCTGAATTATGCATCCAAGTTGAAAGCGCATGGAATAGTATCCACTAGAGTGATATCCAGCATTTGTACAACTGATTGTATGCCAGATTGGAAGCTTGTATTGCTGTTCAAGGAGGTTCAACACTTTATTAAAATGTGCCTTCTGTAAAATGTAACACTCATTAAAAGATAAAATAAGCATTGAATCACTTCACATGTGTTAGCACTGTCCTTTCTCAACAAGTTGTTTCTGCTAAATAAATCTCATAGATTATGCTTCAGTTGTTCATGGTGTTCTTTTTTCAATTCATGCCAGTGTAGTTGCCACCTGAAATTATAGATAGCGCCAAAAGGAGACGCCTAGAATTCATGGGAAGAGTGATAGTCATTACTAGTGGGAAAAAGACTGAGACAGCATTAGTTCAACAGGTTAGAATACTCTGGCATATTTCTGGAGAGATGCGGGTTTGAATCCCATATGTCAGCAAAATTTTTCGACAAAAACGTTTATTGATTTCTAGATGTTTAAATGTCTATAGGTAACGTTGAGATTGTCAATTATTGTTTAAATCATTAACAATGCTATATAACATGATGCGACTCCATTATTTATTACCATCTTACTCAGAGCACTAAAAAGAAATAGTTGCCACCCAATATCATAGATGGCGCCAAAAGAAGATGCCCAAAATTCGCGGAAAGAATGATAGTCATTATTAGTGGAAAAAAGACTGAGGCAGTATTAGTTCAACAGGTTAGAATACTCTTGCATGTTTCTGGTGAGATGCGGGTTCGAATCTCATATGTCGATAATTTTTTTTCCACAAAAACATTCAAGTGATAATTTGTTTTGATAAATCAATAAATATTTTGAGAAAAATATTTATTGATTTATCAACGTTAAAAAGTCAACAGGTAATGCTGTGATTGTCATCTATGATAATTTGTTTTAATATACAAATACTTCAGACACTGAATTTCTGTTTAGTGAAAACCATTTTTAGTGACTTCTTATCACATCTGCTTTCCAAGTTAACATTAATTTTCCCACGGTTTTATCTGCATTAACTTTAATCTTTTATCCATAGAGTGCTTTAAATGCAGATATCTACATCTGTGCAGGGTTCTACTGATTTTAATGTCATCCAGCACTTCTACTTCATATTCTCCTCCAATTCATATAGCATGCGCTTTAGTATGCATTGCTTGTATCATGTTGCATATTTAGTATTATTGTGTCTTAAGCATATTGTTTGATGACGTTTAAACAGATAAATATGCCTATTGTTTAATTATTATCTTTCTTTATAACCATCCCAGGTAAAATACTCTTTCATGAAGTGTGCATACATGTTATAAGACATTCTGTATATATTTAATTTGCTTTTAACAATAATAGCAACAGATGAACATAATTGCAATGGACAGCTGCCAGTTATGCAATGGAAATATCAGGTTAAAACAAACACCAAATGATTTCTGAGACAGCCAATATTAAGAAATGCATACTTACCAGAAGACTGGAAATTTTCTGGGAAATAATCTTGTACATAATGTTCTGGAAAATGGTCTTCACTGTCTTCAATTTTTTTTAAGCGTTCATATTTTATATCCTCCTTTTTCTTACCTGTTGTGACAGAATATCATGATTCATAGTTGTTTTACTCATTTGTAATCCATGAATATACATAAAATTTTACTATACTTGCATATTGTTTTAGTGAGACATACATTATTTTACAACTACAAAAGTTATAAACTTTGGGGCATGGGACATTCTACAATCCCATTCATATTTATTTTTATTGCACAAATTAATTTACTTTTGTCACACTTTTACATTTCCAGAAAATGCAAAAATTAACTCAAAAATCCCTTTGATTTTTTATATAAGCAAATTAATACAAAACATAATACTTCACATTCATTACAATTCTTTCCAACTGATATTAAATAATAAAAAAAAATAAATAAATACCCCCTCAAGCAGCTGCTTGCCACAGAGGTCTGACAGGAGCCTGTCAGTTTATATGCCGTAGTAGAAGGTCTGTGAGGATGGCAGGACCTCAGCAGAAAAATGACACATACATCCATGCCTTACCCGGGGCTCAAACCCAGGTCCCGTAGATCATTAGCCAAGCACGCTAACCACTCGGCCACTATTAGCATATGAAAAATAAGTCATTCTTAGTACAAAAGATTAAAAAAGTTTTTATTCACATTAATTTTGAAAAATTACAATCACTTCAAAATTGAAGTACAATCAAAAATATTTAAAAAGCAATAAAAAATTTTAGTTTTAAACTAAAAAAAAAACTCTTTAATAAACCAAAACTGAGCCATCTCAAGTGATAGAATGCTTGTGCAGTCAGGTTAGCTCTAAAACTATTTCTAACACAATGTAGATAAGTTTTGACCAACTCCTGCAAAATAGCTAAAACTGAAATAATCCCTCTGTAACACAATATGAAGACAACAAAATTTCAAATACAAAAAATATTACTGGATCAATCTAAATCAAATCAATGTTGGTGGCTGTCATGTTACAAAGTTTTATGGTGAAAAAAATTGTGAAGTCTAACTCCAAAACTTCACAGCCAAAAATCCAGAGGCTCCATGGCAGTCTTTTACAAATGGCATCGAGGTGAAATGTGGGAGTTTTGGGACATTATTTTTGGAAAATTAAGTATCTCTAAAACAGAAAGCAGGCAGATTCTAATCATCTATGCATAAAGAGGCAGATTCTAATCATCTATGCAGAGATGGTGGATAATCTCCCTATAGATCAATCTATCATTAAAAACTATATATCAAATGTTTTGAGGTGACTTTGTGTGAGGTCTAGGAAGCTAATAAAATGACCAGAAAGGAATAGGAAGCCATATCTCTGGTAGGGTTTCTATATATGATTAGTGCTATCCAATGTGGGTGTACTGCACTAGAGTAGTACTGTGGCATTGCAATTCTGTGTCATAATAACACTGGCATTGATATTTGCAATACAGTACTAGTAATGCAGATCAGATCCCTACTTCACAATATGTACTGTATAATACTTGGAGACTATTTAAGGTCCAAGCCACAGGGCAAGATTAGAAGGTTATTAGATACTGATGATTCTGTTCCACTCAACAGCTAAGTATTCATTTAACATGCATCGTGACATGCTGTAGGTGTTGTTAAATTATAGTTAGGTAAATGCTAAGGCAGAGAAAGGTGACTCCAGGCAAACACATACCCAAGTTTTTTATTTTTTTTATTTTTACTTTTTTGGGGGGGTGGGAGGCAGAGAATAAGACTTGGATACAATTCCCCAATTACTAAAATATTCAACAAGACAGAAAAGGTTAAAGTGATATTCTATATGAAATAAAATTTTACAGTTGTTTACTTTTTATATCTATTTTGGTGTCAGTAATAAAAATATCATAAGAAAATGCCCGGCAGACAAGTAACACTTGAAATAATTAGATGAAAAAAAAAATGATTGTCCTGAGGGGGATTTGGAACCCACATCTCCCACACCTGGCATGCTTCTGGGAGACATGGTTCAAATTCCCACTCAGGGCAACCAATTTTTTTCAGTTAAATATTTCAAGTATTTTAGTGTCAGCCATATATTCAAAAATGATGCAATCAAGTAATATAAATTTTAATTGATGTAAATGTAATGATTAATAGAGTAATAATATGTATTAACATTTTCTAGAATGGCAATAAAAATTACAAACGGCATTAATTTATCAAAATACCAGCAAAATGCTATTAATTTCATTATCATAATTTTTTATGCTGTGTGTTTGAATTAAAAACTTTTACATATTCGGTGTGGGGAAATCTTTTCACAACATGTTTTTTAAACTGTATTTCACTGAACCAATGCAAAGCCGTTTTTTATTTAAAAAATGGTTTTGGCACTCTATATTTTTCTTCAAAGTCCCTTTCTTATATTTAAGATGGCCCACAATTTTATAATTATACCTTTTGTTGCTCATTCGTAGCCTTAGACATTATAATTAGTATGCCTGACAACACAAGGGATCAATAAGAGGTGCTCTACATCTGTATCAATTTTGATCAAAATGTCAGTTAAATTACACTTTTGAAATCACAGTTGATTAACCATTACTAGAGTTTTTCAATATTTTAGCCCCAAAATCTTATTTTTCTTTGCCGTGTCCAGTTCTGAAATTAGGCAGATGCAAGAGGGGCACAAAATGCAATAAAAAGGTACATCTGTAGTTTACATCACTAAGCTCACTAGATGGTGAATAAATGGTAACAATGTACATAAGGTGTGTAAAGAACATAAGTGAATAATCTAAGTATGGTAGTGCTGTAATAATATATTTTCATCATATTGAATGATTTACTGAATTGTCTGTTGGTATGTAACTGTACTTCATGGTACTTTAGTAAGTTAATTGAGTTATTTAGTAAAAAACTGACCATCTGGGTTCTCCATAAAACAAAGCCAGATACCAAGGGGAAATTTTTTTATTGGAGGTTTTCAGTGATTTGCATGAAAATACAGCTGTATACAATTTTGCATCATTTTAATATATTTTGTGATCAAAGCCTATTTCAGCATTTCAAAATTATTTTTATCTATCATCAGATATCTATCACGAAAGGAATATGAAAAGAAAAATCAATATTTCTTTGATCATGTGATTGGCAATGTCACAGGAGCATGATATTGACTGGCAAACATCTGGTTTTGATTTCAAACTTAGTGTGCAAGTCAGGCTGCACAGATGTGATATACATGAAGGGCATTCAAAAAAGTTCTTGACATGCATCTTCAGAACAAAAACCATCGCACTTACCTTAATGAAACTTTTACTGTCCTACAAGATACTCTCCATCCAGCATCTATGCAAAGTTGCAGACATCTTCCAATTCTGGAACGTTTGGTGGTACTTTTGTTGGAGGATACTCCACAACTCAATGAACACATTTTGCAAGGTCTTGCACCCTTAAAAAAAGCTTTCCATCAAGTTCCTTTTCAAATTTTAGAAACAACCAAAAATCACATGATGCAAGATAGGGTGAATACGCAGGTTGGGGTAGCTGTTTGATTTTTCCTTGCTTGAGATAGGCCGTAACTTGCCTTGTGAACACTGGCATTGTCATGAAGGAGAACCCTTGACAAGCCTGTTGTTGAATCCAGTTCCTTCATCTCCTTAACCATTTTGGCCAAAACAATGTTAGTGTAGTATTGGCCATTTATAGTAATTTTCTCAGGTTAAGGTGTCCATAGCTACCACTCCATGGGAATTGAAAAAATTGTGAATATCCTCTTCTTTGAGCAGAAGTTTTGTCAGAGGATTTGGGAATGGGTTCATCGTCTGCAACCCAAACATAGTTGTCGATCTTTCTGGGAGTTGTATAGTAATAAAACCACATCTCATCATCTGTGACAATGTCTGTAAATCATTTGGGGCCACTAGGTTCAAACTGCCAGCATCACCTTTTACGAGTCAACTCTAGGCCTTTTTAGTGTTCTGTCAGTTTGTGGGGTACCATTTGGCACAGATCTTTCAGAACTTTAAATGCTCATGAATAATTGTTTCCACACTGTTAATCAATACTGGCATTAAACTTATTACCTGATGGTAGTGTGCGGGTTTTCCTTAAATAGTTCACAAACAGCAGCGATAGTTCTCTTGTTCACAGTCTTCCGAGCTTCTGCTGTCCTCTGAATCAGCGAATCCATCCCATAAGAATGCCATTTGAACGGGCACAATCTCCATATACTTGTGATAAATTGGCATGTTCTTTTTCGCATTGTCCCCAAGCTACATCATTGTGAAAATGTGAAACCTTTTCCCATCTTTAGTAGGCTCACTGGCAACAATGCAGATTTTACAGACCAAACATTATGTGCCAGCAGCAGACAGAGAAATGATGATGTGACCTGTTTTTAACATGTAATGACAAGTTTAGACAAGCTTTCAAACACATCATAGCTCATTAACTTTGGAGGAACGAGTACAAATCTACAGACACATGTCAAGAACTTTTTGAATGCCCTCTATATACTGTTTTCAGAAAGTATCGAAGTGTTTTTGCATTTTGCTTTGCTGATGAAATACTGTTTTCGAAGGGCAAAACCAATGGATATTATCAAGTTGAACCAGAAACTTGTGAGCTTTTCGTATATTTTATTGACTACAATTTCATTGACTCATTTGACTGAGAAAAGTCACAACTGTTTATGATCAATTGTGAACTCTTCTCATATTCAGAAATATAGTTTCCACTACTCCTAAAATTACTTTTTGCTACTACACTGCTCAAAGTGGAAATTACAACACCAAGAAGGAATGGAAGTAAAGAGATGTAAATCGCAGGAGGTAATCAGCCATTGGAGATATACAAATGATCAAAGTTCCGCAGCAAATGGACACGTGACACCCAGCCGAGTCGTGGATAAATACCAGGTGCCCACAAGCTAATATCATAGCATGACTGACAGTAAGTTGGAGTGTATGCTGCAAAAATGTTAGAAACGTGCCTTAGAGACACTGGTATATTGTATAATTTCCCAAGGTGTGCCTTTGCCAGCTCCCTCCAGTGGCAAACCTGCTACAGTTGCCTGCCCAATTGGATCTTACACGTTCCATTCCGTAATCATTTGCATATCTACCCTCATAGCTTCTGTCCTGTCATTTTTGGGCATATACCTCACTTCCTTCATGGTGTTGTGATTTACTCTTTGAGCAATGTATTTTTAATTGGAGTAATTTCCTAACTAGCATTCAGAATTTGTAAATTTTAAGTGAAGTTTTTGCAGTTTTTTTGTCAAATTAAATTTTTCTACAGTAGTCAGTATATAATACAAATTGATCTGGAAGTCTTCGATCTTAATTTTTAGAGTTTAAAATAAACTATATTGGCTTTGAAATATTTTCATTTAATTTCTTCACAGAATGTTATCCTATTTTAATCATTTATTTAAATAATCTTGTTTTAAAGCAAAATTAATTTTTGTAACACTGCTACCTTAGTCTTAGAGTTGGTCGATCAGGAAAAAATTGCCATTGTACATTGTTTGCATAAATGACAAAATAATTTTGCAAAATTAAAGATTTCAGTAATAATTGAAATATTATGAAATATATAATATGTACACTATGTAGAAAAAAGTGTCCAGACACTTCCATGCTATGTGAATGGAAAGCCACTTTCAAAGCTCCCTAATATTCACAATAAACCTTTTACACAAAAACTGCTATTGGCGATAAATTGCAGATGTCACTCAAATTTCCCTAAATATATTTCCCACAATATTCGTTTAATATTTAATGAATTAATGGAAGCTAAAGCATTTATCTTCAATTTTTGACACTTGTGAAAAAATACTTCAATAGATAAAGCACAACTCTTGTAACAATTTGTTCACTAACATATTATTAAAAATCTGAAGTTTGTATGACGATTTTTTAAAGATTTTGTAAATTTAGAGGCAATGTGAAAGTGTCGTCTGATGCTAAATAGTCTTGCTTCAATGATTCTTTAAATATTGATCGAAGATTGTTGAAAATTGACACTGTCACATTGCCTCCAAATTGATGAAATCTTAAAAAATTGTCATACAAACATCATCATCATCATCATCATCCTCAAGCAGCCATGGGCTACGGAGGTCCAACCAGGCCGTGCAATTTAGTTCTCCAAGCAAGTCTATCCTGAGCTACATCTACTGCATCTGGCCACTGCACACCAATTCTAACAAGGTCCTGTTTGACATTGTCTGCCCACCGCATCCTAGGTCTCCCCTTCTTTCTGAGGCCTTTAGGCACACTGTTCATAACCCTATTCGCCAATCTATAATTACTCATACGGGCAACATGGCCAAACCAACGGAGTCTCTCTCTGCACAATATGCTGCTTAAAGGAGGTTGCAAACTCCTTTGCCTAACCTCATCATTAGTTACAAAGTTGAACCACCTAATGCCCAAGATACTGCGTAAGCATCTGGAATCAAAAGCATCTAGTTTCCTGTTATCTTGTTTACAAAGTGTCCAAGTTTCACTACTATAACTAACCCTAGAAAGACCTAAACTATTATACAGTCTAATTTTAGTCTTTAGGTGCATACGCCTATTTCTCCACACTCTCCATAGGTTCTTAAAAGTCCCGGCAGCAATCCCTATTCGTCTGTTAATCTCATGCCGCACATCACCATAATCTGTTACATAGCTCCCAAGATAATTAAACTGTGACACCTGCTCAAGACTGCAACCATTCAGATTAACTGAATCACAGCCCATACAAACATACATTAAAAATATATATTTATGTTAGTGAACAAATTGTTAGAAGAGTTGTGTTTTATATATTGAAGTGTTTTTTCACAAGTGTCAAAAGTAGAAGATAAATGCTTCAGCTTTCATTCATTCTTTCTTTAAATATTAAATGAATATTGTGGGAAATATATTTAGAGAGAATTGTGTGACATCTACAATTTATCACCAATAACAGTTTTTGTGTATAAGGTTTATTTTCAATGTTAGAGAGCTTTGAAAGTGGCTTTCCATTCAAATAACATGGAAGTGTCTGGACACTTTTTTTTTCAACATAGTGTATATTACAATAATGAAATACTTCTGAAAACATGGCAAAATTATTTTGTTTTTAATTTTTTACTGAATTTGAAAGGCAAAAAATACAGTAAAAACCTTGCAATTTTCTTTAAAAAATGCTTATAAAATTTTAGTTACCTATATAAATTTTTGTCATTTTTTTAAACTAAATTAAATGTTCTTTCTTTTGGTATATAACATGATCTATTTCTATTTGTTGGTTATTTTCTTTTTAATTCTAAAGTTGACGTTTATATTTGACTGGTGAAAAGCCTGGACTTTTCTCAAAGTTAGGCACTTTTCACTAAGACTAGGCGTTACCACGAAAAAATTTAAAAAAAAAGAGGGTAATTTTTTTCATTTAGGAAAACATTTTTCCTCTTATTCACAAGCCTTTCTACTGATATATATTATAATCAATCTTTTCTACTGCTTTTTTTAAAATAAATTTTTATTTGCACTGTCAGGTGTATTTTCTTATTACATGCCTGTATACAAGCCCTATTAAAACAAAACTAGTCATTTTTTTGTGAAATACTTTATTTTCAGAAAATCCAGAATCAAATGCTTATTAATTTGACAGACAACATGACACAATTCTTTTCATAAATTATTTGGCAAAAAAAGTTCACTTTTTGATTGAACATGATTGAAAAACAGCCTAGCCACTGGGTACAATTCAGTTTCTCAGGCTTGGCATGGTAAGGGTAAGGTCATGGGGCACTTGAGCATGAGAAAATTCATGGCGACAGTTCTGAGCATGCATCACTATGCAACATGCATCACTATGATGCTCTTCATCAGTCTGCACATGTTCTCTGTCCCAGCCTCTGACAAATGGGCAGAGGTGAAGAAGAATACTGTTTATTGAGATGTGCGAGTCTATACATGAAGGAAGACTATAGTCAAGATCAAATGATAAGTATCAATAACTCTTATATATTGTAATGCTCATTTACTCAGGCAAACATTTCTTGCAATAAATATAGGCAACTCATATCACTGAATGAACATAATTTTTAGATTTTCCATATTAATTATACTTTGTGGTGCACTAGTTTTAAACCTGAGGGCTGTATAACTCCTAGAACATAGCTTGCAGGTGGCACATTATAAAGGATTAAGTTGAAAACAGCCAATACGCTGGCCACTCCTGTTCTAAACCTTATTATGAAGTAACAAATGAAATAGTTCACACTGCATATCAAAAGAATGAGCATTTAATTTTGAACAAAAAATATAAAAGGAAAAGGAAAAAATATGGTAGTTAAACATAAAAGGCATATTGCAAGTTCATTTGTAGTTTATTTTTATTTTTGAAAACTGGCAAATCAGCTTCCATCCAGATGGACTGCATAAGAATATGATTGATTATATACACATACTGGTCACTGAATTAGAAACCTTCATTCAATACCGAGTTGGACCTCCTTTAGCCCAAATTACACCACATATGCCGTTTGGCATATATTCCACAAGGTGTTGGAGTGTCTTTACATCTCCAGCATACTAGGCGTTCACCAGACAGTCCTTTAACTGGTTCAGATATGACGGAAGACGACTTTGCTCCTGGATCTGTTTTCTAACATCTCCCATACATGCTTATGGTGTTCAGATCTGGGCTTTGTGGTGGTCAGGGTAGATGGTGGAAGTTTTAGATCAGGTGGTGATGCATGTAACCACATATTTTGCATATACACTGCACAAGTGACGTTTGCATACATTTGCATAAAGGTTTCTAATTCAGTGGTTGGTGTGTGTATTAACAGCAAATGGGCTAGTTCTGTTAAGGATACCAGGGCATACAGGGAACCTGAAATTGGATCTGACCATTACCTTGTTAAAAGTGTCTTGCAACTTAAAATTAAGAAGTGTTGTGCTAAGGTTAAAAAATTTACCTTTAATTCTGAAGCTCTGAAAGACCCAGTTATAGCTAAAGCTTACCATGATAGGTTACTTAGTCATTATGACAGTCATGGTTTGCTTAATACTGAAGTTGAGGAAGAATGGGGCCATTTTAAACAGGCTTTTTTGGAAACTAACAGTACTCTTTTAGGGAAAAAGGAGCAGAGGAGACAGAATTATTTGAGTGATAAGGCACTTAAGCTTATTGCAGAAAGAAGGAGCTGCAGGAATGTCCTTAATCAATACCCTACTAGTCCTAATAGAAAAAATTACAGAAAGCTTAATAATTGTGTAGAGGATTGGTTAGCAGCTGATAAGAATCTTTGGCTAGATGGCTTGGCTGACAAAGTCACAGAAGCAGCTATGCAGCATAATAGCAGAGACCTATATCAGATAGTTAATATTTTGCACGGTAAAAAACATACAGGTATACAGGGATTGAAGGATAAACAAGATAAGGTTATAGAAGGCAGGGATTCTGTCATGGCTAGGTGGACTGAGCATTTCAGTGATGTTCTTAACAAATTTGGTTAGTTCTACTCTTATTGTTTGTAACGATAGAAGCATTACTGGCTTTAATCTTGGCCCTATATCATAGTCTGAAGTTATTTTGGCTATTTCTAAACTTAAACTACATAAATCCCTAGGAGTATACGAAATTACTAATGAAATAATTATTGAAAATTTAATTATAATTATTACTTGAATAATTATTATTACTGAAATATTATTATAATTATTACTTGTGCAAATCAAGAGTAACATGTTTATTTTACCACATGACTGACTATAATTTTGAATATCTTGTATGATAATGGCATTATTTCTAATGATTTTACCAGTTATTACTATATATCCCTATTTTTAAAAAGGTAATTGTAGTTCTTGTGATAACTATAGGGGCATCAGCCTACTTTTTGTTCCAGGTAAAGTTCTTTGCATGATTGTGTTTAATCGAATTAAGAATCTTGTTGACAGGCAGTTGCATGATGAGCAATGTGGATTTAGAAGTGGTAGGGAATGTGTAGATCAGATATTTTCACTCAGGCAGATTCTTCAGAAATGTTTCAAGTTTCAGAAACTGTAGGTTACTAGCTTTGTTGATTTCAAAAAGGCCTTTGACTTGGTTGTCATAAATTGTGGTTGATCATGCATGGCATACCAGACAAACTAGTTAACATAATTAAAGCTCTCTAAAATAACACTGAGTAGTGTATGAGAATTGGTAAAGCTTACAGCAATTGATTTAGCAGTGCTTCTGATGTTCAACAAGGATGCATTTTGCCTCCTTTCCTCTTTAGTTTGGATAATGTTGATGAGACAAACTTTTTAATTCAAGCTGTTGATGAGACTGGTAGTAGAGTAGTTTTGGTGACAGAGAGAAACTAAAGTGATGAAAGGCAGGCTGTGGTTCAGTTAATCTGAATAGTTACACTCTTGAGCAGGTGTGTCAGTTTAATTATCTTGGGCACTTTGTAACAGATACTGGTGATGTGCAGCATGATATTAACATATGAATGGAGATTGGTGCCAAAACCTTTAAGAAAATATGGAGAGTAGAGAGAAATAGACATATCATCTAAAGACTAAAATTAAGACTGTATAATAGTTTGGTTCTTTCTAGAGTTAGTTTCAAGAGTAGAAACTAGCATAACTAACTGTAGAAAAACTATCACTCCACCCCTCCCTCAAGAGGCTAGCCTCTTAAGGGAGGGGTGCCATACTCCTCCCTTGCCCTCAACAACCAAATGCCTCTCATGCAATGTCTAAAGCTGCTCCCTTCCCACCTGACAATGCACCCAAAGTAATGGTGCAAAATGTGCATCATGGAGCTCAAAGTTTTTTAAGCACTTTATGCTACCAAAAGTATTCACTAAACTTTGATCAAATAAATTATCAGCATCCCTCATCACCTTCTGAAAATCTTCTGAGTTGTCACTTGCCAGCAAGAATTTTGAAGAATAAACTTGTCACTCACTCACTACCTAACCTCTGTGGTACGGTACATAAATTCTACTTAAAACTTTTGAAACATGATAGCATAGAACATTTGTTGAACTGCTTAAAAACATTTAACAGTGTTATAGAGAATTAAAGATTTAAATTTAATTTCAATGCTTTTATTTTTTACTATAGACAAGTTTTTAGTTTACACATTAAATTTTATATTTATGCATTTCTGTAATTCAATTTATTTCACCTGCTGCATGCATTTGTGCCATTCATAAGTTGTACAAACCTTTTTGATTGAGTACCACAAGATGTTGGATCCAAGAAAAAAATGGTTTTAAAAATGGTTGTCTGGAAAATTCCACGAAGAACTGAAGTGCTTTGCTTATAAAATAACGGGGAAAAAAGCACCAACTTTAAGAGATGAATTAGAAGATTGGATTTCAAAATGGGATAATTTAAAAATAATAATAAGAGATATTGTTCCAGATTTTTAGTTGTATTGAATATTTGACAACTGAGCATGAATTCATAACAAACAGACTGTAAATGAACCAATTTAATAACTAAGACAATAAGATTACATGAATTATATATAAATTTAAGTACCAGTCATTAAACACCAATGTGCTATTCATCTATACTAAATGATCCTGATGATCATAATTACTAAATTGATAAGCCAATAATATTTAAAAACTGATTCACAAATCAATGATGGAACATTTACCAGATATCTTACCACTAGATAGAAAGACTTGATAGTCTTTTATTTCAGAAATGAAATAAAAGACTCTCTCTACACTGATGTAGTTATTTTTACTATAAAAAAAAAAACTTTTTTACTACCATAAATTAACAATTCTTTTATCACTTCTGCACACATACTAAAGGAAATCTTTTCTTTTTCCCACTGATTTCAACTTTTTTAACTGTATCTTTCTGCTTTGAACTCAATCGCATTCCAATATATTTATGACATAATTACACCATATAGCCAATGGCAGTACCAAGCAAAAAATACCGGTTCTCATCTGATCATTGAAGTTAAACAGTTTTGGGCGTGGTCAGTACCTGGGAGGGTGATCACCAGGGAACACCTGGTGCAGTTCGCAAAAAATCTGCTGAGAACCTGCCATCCTCACAGATCCCTCTATTATGGCATATTAAACTGACAGACTCCTGTCAGACCTCTGTGGCAAGCAGCTGCTTGAGGAGGTACTTTTTTTATTACACTATAAGTGATGTATTGTGTATCTCATAGTAAGAGATCACATTTTCATTGTTTCAAAATCATAGTCTGTTTCATTATATATATAAAATAGACAAAACCAGTGACGAATCTGACTCAGAAAGAATTTGAAGCAATGTGTAGAAGTATGCCATGCAAAAATCATGCCATAAAGATTGTATTTATGCTCTTTTTAAGTACCCCATCCTTCGATTTATACTGTAGACAGGTTCCAGGAAAAAACCCTGTAAATTGGAACTGTGCAAATCAAGACTAACAATTTATGAAGGAGGATAGGTTTAAAAAAATCCTTGTTATGAATAAAACTTCATTGAAAGGCTAATTTATATATATATTTAACTCAACTTTCAATTCACTAGTAATAATAAGCATTAATGTAGCATTATTTTGTATTCTATTTGCACTTTCAGATAAGCTTATAATTAATTTCTAATACATTTCTTTTTTGGTCATGAAAAATACTTATCGTTAATGTAGACACACACTATCGAATATGACAATGAAATTTGAAAGGGTATTTACACCAATTAGCCAAAATATTAAAACCACCAACTTAATATGATGTAGGTCCTCCTCTCGCTGCCAAAAGAACTCTCACCCGATGAGACATAGATTCAATGAGACGTTGGTAGGTGTCACTTGATATTTGGTACCCACAGTTCCCGTAAATTGTGTGGTTGGGGTGATGCTGCTCGTACCTGTTTTTCCAACTCAAACCACAAATGCTCGATAGGATTCATGCCCAGTGAATTTGGGGGTCATGGCACTAAATGGAATTCCTCATCATGTTCTACGAACCATTCCTGAACCTTCTTCACAGTGTGACATGGGGCATTGTCTTGTTGAAAGATGACATCTCCACCAGGGAATACAGTCACCATAAAGGGGTGTATTTGGTCAGACACAATGTTCAGGTAGGTGACAGCTGTCAGAGTTTGCTCTACAGGAATAAGTGGTCCAAGTGTTCCCCCAAAAAATATTGCCCAGACCATCACACTCCCTCTAGCTGCCTGGATCCATCCCACAGTGCATCCAGGTGAGGCATCATGGGTAAACGTTGTACACGAACTCATCTATCCACATGGTGTAACAGAAAACGGGATTCGTCTGACCATGAGACCCTCTTGCAGTCTTCTATGGTCCAGTGTCGATGATTATGTGCCCACTGCAAGCATTGATGATGGTCAACAGCTGTGAGCATAGGCACATGAATGGGTCTGTGGCTGCGGAGACACATATCCAAGAGCATATGATGAACTGTGTATTCGGACACATTGGGCCCTTTACCACAATTGAAATTATGGATAATGTCAGCCACAGTAGCCCTCCTGTTGCTGTGGACAAGATAACCTTGTTGACCTCTGGTATCAATGAGGCATGGCCAGCCCACGCCTTGTCGACGGCTCAAAGTGTCACCTGTTTCAGACCATCTTTGATAGGTACAAACTATTGAATAGCATGAGCAGCCTACCAGTATCGCTATTTCGGAGATGCTCTTACCAAAGCATCTTACCATAACGATTTGGCCTTTGTCGAAATCAGATAAAGCCTTTGCTTTTCCCATGTTGAGATGAAACAAAATACTGCCTGTAAGAGCTCTGACCCAGATATTATATATATCATTCATGACCTTGGCATGTGACACTGATTGGCAGCACACGTGTGTGCTTCTTTGCATAATGCAGAGGTGGTTTTAATGTACTGGCTGATCAGTGTATGAATTGAATCTGAATTAGAAATTAAGCATCTGTATGAACATATGCTTTAAAAATGAGTTGAAAAAAATTGGTTGTCCTTACTGGGATACGAACTCAGGTCTGCCAGAAGATAACTGTCAGGACAACCAATTGTTTTTCAACTCATCTTTTCAAGTGTTCCTTGTCTACAGGACTTTTCCTGTGATAATTTATTTCATAATGCTTTACTTTGTAAAATTAGCATTTTTATGAATCTGTGTACTTATGAATCAGCTTTAGTTTATATAATTCTTTACAAAGTTAAACTTATTGCTAAAAACGTGGTAAATCACACTTTTTAGTAGTCCAAAAAATCCAGTATAGAAAAATCAGATCTCGCTGCTATTTCAAAACAGGCTTCGTTTCATTAAGATGTCCTCAGACAGGTTGCATTTACAATGGCAAGAATATAATTTAGTGAAAGAATATAACTTGTTACAGATAAAAATAAATAAAATAAATACCCCCTCAAGCAGCTGCTTGCCACAGAGGTCTGAAGGAGCCTATCAGTTTATATGCCATAGTAGAAGGTCTGTGAGGATGGCAGGACCTCAGCAGAAAAACAACACAAACATCCATGCCTTATCCGAGGCTCGAACCCAGGTCCCTTAGATCAGTAGCCAAGCATGCTATGGCAATTTATTAATATACAAATTTACTATTATCTCTTTAGTTTTGAAACATAAATGGTATTAATTAAAACTATTAGTTGATTTTTGCTTTAGGATGACAGTCCAGTAATCTTCCTTGATGCTCTGCCACTGCAACTTCTACTTAGGCATTATATCTACATGCATAGATGATAATCACAGCATTACTATTAGTTCAATGGTAGAACACTCTGGCATGTTTCTGGAGTGATGAAAAATCAAATCCAGTATGTCAGCAAAATTTTTTTACACAAAATATTTATGGATATCTACATGTATTAAAAAAATTAATCTGTATCCTGCAAAAACTGATCCATGATCATGTAAAAAGAAACTGTGTGCATTTTCTTGACCATGTAAAATCAAGTCTTTCATTGCGTAAATCAAAACTGGTTGCAATATTTGACCATGTAAAACAGTGATAACTGTGCAAATCAAAGGATAGGTGTATTGGCTACATGTAATTTATATCATAGTGCATATAGCAATATTTATATGCACTCAAAATACACCGAAGAGCCAAAACAATATGACCTGCCATATATGATGTTGATCTTCCACATGCTGCCAAAACTGCTCTTACCCGCCAAGGCATGGATGCTACAAGATTTCTAAAGGTGTCTTGTGATATCTAGTCATCATCCTCAAGCAGCCATGGGCTACGGAGGTCCAACCAGACCGCGCAGTTTAATTCTCCAAGCATATCTGTCCTGAGCTACACCTGCTGCATCCGGCCACTGTACACCAATTCTAACAAGGTCCTGTTTGACATTGTCTGCCCACCGCATCATAGGTCTCCCCCTCCTTCTGAGGCCTCTAAGGCACACTGTTCATAACCCTATTCGCCAATCTATAATTATCCATACGGGCAACATGGCCAAACCAGCGGAGTCTCTCTCTGCACAATATGCTGCTTAAAGGAGGTTACAGACTCCTTTACCTAACCTCATCATTAGTTACAAAGTTAAACCACCTAATACCCAAGATACTGCGTAAGCATCTAGAATCAAAAGCATCTAGTTTCCTGTAATCTTGCTTACACAGCGTCCAAGTTTCACTACCATAACTAACCCTAGAAAGAACCAAACTATTATACAGTCTAATTTTAGTCTTCAGGTGTATACGCCTATTTCTCCACAATCTCCATAGATTCTTAAAAGTCCCGGCAGCAATACCTATTCGTCTGTTAATCTCATGCCGCACATCACTAGTATCAGTTACGCAGCTCCCAAGGTAATTAAACTGTGACACCTGCTCAAGACTGCAACCATTCAGATTAACTGAATAACAACCTGCCTGACCAATTTTCATCACTTTAGTTTTCTCTCTGTTTATAACCAAACCTACTGTACTACCAGTCTCATCAACAGTTCGAATGAAAGAGTTCATCTCATCAACATCATTTGCCAAAAGGGCTAAATCATCAGCATAATCTAAATCAGAAATTTTCGCATCTCCAGCCCATTTAAGGCCAAAAGCTTTCCCTTGAAGTGAATTTCGCATAACATAATCAACAACCAAACTAAAGAGAAAAGGAGACAAAATGCACCCTTGTCGAACACCAGAAGTAATGCTAAACCAATTGCTAAAAGACTTACCAACTCTCACACATGACTCAGTGTTATTATAGAGAGCTTTCATTATGTTAACTAACTTGTCTGGTATACCATATGATCTCACAATCAACCACAAATTATGACGATCAACAGAGTCGAAAGCCTTTGTGAAATCAACAAAGCTAGCAACCAAAGGTTTCTGAAACTCTAAACATTTCTCGAGAATCTGCCTAAGTGAAAATATCTGATCTACACATCCTCTACCACTTCTGAATCCACATTGCTCATCACGCAATTGCCTGTCAACCAGATTCTTAATTCTATTAAGCACAATCATGGAAAGAACTTTACCTGGAACAGAGAGTAGGCTGATACCCCTATAGTTATCACAAGAACTGCGATCACCTTTTTTGAAAATAGGGATAATAATAGCTCTGGTAAAATCTTTAGGAACCATGCCTTTATCATAAAAGTTATTCAAAATTTCAGTCATCCAAATGGTAACTGAAACATTCCCAGCTCTAAGCATTTCCGTAGTAATTTCATCCACCCCTGGAGATTTATGAAGTTTAAGTTTAGAAATAGCCAAACTAACTTCAGATTGTGTTATAGGGCCAACATTAAAGCCAACAATGCATCTATCATCATTGCAAACAATGGGAGTAGAACTAACCACATTGTTTAAAACATCACTGAAATGCTCAGCCCACCTAGCCATGACAGAATCCTCACCTTCTATAACCTTGCCATGTTTATCCTTCAATCCCTGTATACCTGTCCGTTTTCTACCACACAAAACATTAACTATCTGGTACAGCTCTCTGCTGTTGTGCTGTCTAACTGCTTCCTCGGCTTTCTCAGCCAAACCATCAAGCCAAAGATTCTTATCAGCAGCTAACTGATCTTTTACATGTTTATTAAGTTCTCTGTAATGCTTTCTATTAGGACTAGTAGGGTATTGATTAAAGACATTCCTGCAGTTCTTTCTGTCCGAAATAAGCTCAAGTGCCTTATCACTTAAATAATTCTGTCTCCTCTGCTCCTTTTTCCCTAAAAGAGTACTGTTAATTTCCAAAAAAGGCTGTTTAAAATGGCCCCATTCTTCCTCAACTTCAGTATTAAGCAAACCATGACTGTCATAATGACTAAGTAACCTATCATGGTAAGCTTTAGCTATAACTGGGTCTTTCAGAGCTTCAGTATTAAAGGTAAATTTTTTAACCCTAGCACAACACTTTTTAAGTTTAAGTTGCAAGACACTTTTAACAAGATAATGGTCAGATCCAATTTCAGCTCCCCTATATGACCTGGTATTCCTAACAGAACTAGCCCATTTGCTGTTAATTAATATGTAATCAATCATATTCTTATGCAGCCCATCAGGTGAAACCCATGTGTACTTATGTATGTCACGGTGTTTGTAATAAGTGTTAGTTATTCTGAAACCATTTAGTTTACTTACCTGTAGGAGACGTTGCCCATTGCCATTGCAGCTACCAATACCAAAAGGGCCTATTACTCCTCCCCAAAGGTCAGAGTCGGTACCAACTTTGGCATTGAAGTCACCAAGAACAAGGGTAATATCTCCTTTCTTGACAGAATTCAAAATATCCTGAAATTGTCTGTAAAACCTATCCTTCTCATCCTCATCAGAATCCTCAGTGGGGGCATAACAGCAGATACATTCAAGTCTTTAATGCTTGTCTGAAATTTTGCTGTAAGAAACCTTTCATTAATGCACTCATATCCTAGAAGAGCATCACTAGCATGTCTGCTGAGCAGCAGACCTACGCCTTGGTGATGCTTTCCATCCTCCCTCGCTGTAAAGGGAAATTTAAAGTTATTTTTAAGTATCTCACCTTTACCTGTCCATCTGGTCTCTTGCAAGCCTAGAATATCTAGGTTATAGCGCTGGAATTCCTGCATGAGGACATCAAGAGAATAATCTCTATGTAATGTCCTTACGTTCCTGCAGATATGCTGTTCCAACACAAACCACAGATGCTCGATTGGATTGATGTCTGGGGAATTTGGAGGCCAGGGCAATACCTGGAAATCTTTCTCATGTTCCACAAACCATTCTCGAACAATCCGGGCAGTGTGGCATGGCACATTATCCTTCTGAAAGAAGGCATTACTAAAGGGATATTAGGTTGCCATGAAAGGATGTACCTGGCCTGCAATGTTTAGGTAGGTGGTAGACATCACGGTTTCCAGCAGAACATTGCCCAAAGAATTACACTTCCTCCACTGGCTTGTTTTCATCCCACAGTGCATCTTAGTGCTAATACTTCCCAAGGTAAACGACGCACACATACCCAGCCATCCACATGGTGCAACAGCAAATAAGATTCATCGGACCAGATGACCTTCTACCAATCATTGAAGGTCCAGTTTTGATGCTTGTATGCCTATTGCAGGTGTTTTCAATGGTGAACCAAGGTTAGCAAGGGTACTCAGAGTGGCCTGCGGCTACCAGCCCAATTTTCAGCAGGGTTCGATGTACTGTGTGTTGCAACACATTACTCCCATCACCAGCATTCAAATTACGGGTGAATTGTGCCACAGTATCCCTTCTATTGGCTCGTACCATACAGGATAGGTTTCATTCACCTCTAGCCTCGATGAGCCATGGTCAGCCCACACCTTGCTGGCAGTTTGTGGTATTTTCCTTCCTCAGACCACTTTTCGAAGATACTAATATGGCTGATCATGAACACCCCACAAACCTTGCCATCTCAGAAAATGCTCTGACACAGTTGTCTGGCCATTACAATTTGGCCTTTGTCAAATTCACTTAAGTCTGATGCCTTTTCCATCTGAAGAACAAGAATAACACTGATTAACAAAGCTCAGTATCATGTGTTATTTATACCATTTCATGACCTTCATATGCACCATCATTTATCTGTAGTGTATGCACTGGTCATAATGTTTTGACCAGTGCATCTCTAAAAAGAATATTATACCTGGCATATACAACCTGGGTAAAAAGAATTTACCCAGGTTGCATATGATCGAGTTTTTCTTGTTTAAAAATTATAATGAACAGACTCAGGAGTTAACTATACCAAAAAAACTTGAAAGTGTTTATGATTATGTGCACAGAGAAAGATATTTTAGTTAACTTAAATGTATCTTCTATTACTAATATGGTCACTTAATGCACATCAGATTTAAAACTGATGGGCCAGTTGTTTGCTTACCAATAGAAATGTACATTTTGTTTTGAGTATAATATTTTAATTGTAATTTAAAAATATCATCCTTCCACTCCTCTTCAAAGGGGAAATTTTACATTTACATGGTACCACAGGCAAATAACAGACAAGAGTTTCTTTGCAACCTCCTACATTTCACATAGACACCAATCACTGTCAACCTAGAGAATTGCATTTTTACAACTATATTTCGACCTCGCTTATTTTTTTTTATGAAGCGCTGACACCTGAATAATTAGCAATCACAGATTACTAATTATTCAATGCGATGGAGAAATGTGAAACAAAAAATGTAAAATTCCAGCTACTACTCCAAAGACCTTGGAAAGCAAACCTTCAAGCAATTTCAGTAATCTTTGGTTGAAGGCCAATTTTGTTCTTTTACATTCTCATGACAACTCTGAGAAATGGGTCTAGCTGTGAAAATAAGCTCAAAATGGGATATTTCTTTACTCATTTTCCTCTTTAAATTAGACAACAGTTCCAATTGTCCCAGGAGGCACAATATCCTCTTAAAGGGTATGTAATATACATCAGATTTTAGTAAAAAAAAAAGCATTGCTTGCTATCCCAATCCTCTCCAGGGAAAAAAAAATTTTTCTGAGGACATTCCTGGGTGGTACATAGCTGGAGGCTGGTTCACTGATGATTTCCAGGGCCATTTCCACTTACCAGTCTGCCACTGCTCTTTTATCTATAATTTGTTTTCCCTTTCATCTGTGGCTCAAAGCAGAATCTGCCAGCAACTGTTATGTCCACCAGATGGTAGCAAATTCTTAGCCAAACATATGTTGATAGAGAATTGAAAATTAAAACAAAAACATAAAGTGGAAGGAAATTTTGCTGCAAAGATGGACACAATAAATTTAAAGAGGAAAAAAATGCTAATATAAATAAGAATATATATATATAAGATATACAGAAAAAGTGCACACAAAAAAAAACAGAAATGGAAAGAAAAATTTGAAGACAGTGGACTGTCTGCATGAATAACAAAAGATAAAGTATAAATGAAAAGTACAAGCAAACAAAAAAAAATTCGACAGCAAATATTCTGTCACTTTAAAACCATTCTCTTTCCTTACTTCCATTTTTCATACTCAATCTGACAGGAATAGATGGTTTCTTATTCATATAAAAATACTGGTACAGAATCATAGCAAACAATGAGGGATCTTTTTACCTATCTTCCTCTTACTTTTCATTTGATGTCTGTAGCTTTGTCAAAACAGCTGTTCACCATACCTTTCGAATGTAATGGAGAAACTTAATGATTTATGTGTCATATGAAAGCTTGTCATTCAGGGAATGTCATAGGCTATAAAAAAATGGATCCCCAATGCTGTCTCCCCCCCCCCCCTCAAAAATGGGGAAATGTGAAACTATTGTTCCTGTATGTCTGCAGAATGCAAGTGCTGAAAGTAATAAGTTATATGTCAAATGAAAGCTTCTGATGACAGGGTTTGTCATAGGCTATGAAAAATTCCTCCCCCCACTTTCTTCCCCCCTAAAAATGGGAAATATGCAAAATATTCTTGATATATCTCCAGAATGTGAATGTCGAATGTAATATCAAAAATTGTCGAACATAATATCAAATGGAAGTTTGTTACATGGGTGTCATAAGCTATAAAAATTGATCCACCCATGCTTCTTTCCTTCTATAAAACAGGAAATGTGAAAGTTGTTCTACTATATCTTCTGGATAAGAGGGCCTACAGTTATGAGTTAGGTGTCAAATGAAAGTCACGTGAATTCAATCAAATATCAAGTCAAATAATTTGATTATTAATCCAAAACAATTAAGATTGCTCACATCATAAACTATTTTGGGTAGTTTTCGGTTAATGAGGCGCCAGTCATAATTGTGCGCCAATCTTTGTATCCAGTGAATCTGTCATCCGCATTATAAAAAACACCCTGATTGAGAGGAGGCCAAGTGAGAAGGAATCAGTCAAGTGTTTTTTTTGGGACCCTAAAGTTTGAGAACTCTAGCTGCCATAGAGAGTAAAGGTCAAAAAACAGATTCCAAAAAGTAATCAAAAACCAGATATCACTGGCGTCTGTTAACTTCACTGAAATGGATTTGACAAGTAGTAAAGTGAAATACCAGTATTCTAACTCGAATCGGACAACTTCGAATAAAGGCCTATGTAGGAAGATAAGTATTTTTAATTTTCTTTTATATATTTTTAGAAGCTTGAAATATCCATGAATATCCAGATATCCTTTCCAGAGATAGAAAGAATAAGCACATTACAAGCAAAATAGAACTTTTAGCACTCGTTGTGATAATGAAGTCCAATTTTACCAAAGTTGCAAGTGATAACTACAAAAAAAAGGCAAAAATTATTTTTATTTTAAAAAAAAAATATTTAAACATTAGTATTTTAAACAATACCTTGTTTTCTTTCGTTGATGTGAATTATATTTTCGAAAACGTTTTCGTCGCCTACATATTTCACAACTGCCTCTTTTGGTTTCAAGTTTTTTATCATAGTTTACATATTATTAGTCTTAGATACAACTAACATATATTCAAACATGTGGTTAGCTAACTTATGTTTCTCTCCTGCCTTTTAAACACGAAACCAAAACACGCGCCATATTAGAAAGTTAGTAAAACTTGTTTACTTCCTATGGCATACTCACAGATGCGATGGTGGTGGTCTGGTTGGTTCAGGGTGGGCCTCGGATATCATCAATCTCAAGCAGCCATGGACTACGGAGATCCAACCAGACCGTGCAGTTTAATTCTCCAAGCATATCTGTCCTGAGCTACATCTGCTGCATCCGGCCACTGAACACCATTTCTAACAAGGTCCTGTTTGACATTGTCTGCCCACAGCATCCTAGGCCTTTAGGCACACTGTTCATAACCCTATTAGCCAATCTATAATTATCCATACGGGCAACATGGCCAAACCAACGGAGTCTCTCTCTGCACAATGTGCTGCTTAAAGGAGGTTGCAGACTCCTTTGCCTAACCTCATCATTAGTTACAAAGTTAAACCACCTAATACCCAAGATACTGCGTAAGCATCTAGTTTCCTGTTATCTTGTTTACAAAGCGTCCATGTTTCCCTACCATAACTAAACCTAGAAAGAACCAAACTACTATACAGTCTAATTTTAGTCTTTAGGTGTATACGCCTATTTCTCCACAATCTCCATAGATTCTTAAAAGTCCAGGCAGCAATCCCCATCCGTCTGTTAATCTCATGCGGCACATCACCATTATCTGTTACATAGCTCCAAAGTTAATTAAACTGTGACACCTGCTGAAGGCTGCAACCATTCAGATTAACTGAATCACAGCCTGCCTGACAAATTTTCATCACTTTAGTTTTCTCTCTGTTTATATCCAAACCTACCCTACCACCAGTCTCATCAACAGCTCGAATGAAAGATTTCATCTCATCAGCATCATTTGCCAAAAGGGCTAAATCATTAGTATAATATAAATCAGAAATTTTCGTATCTCCAGACCATTTAAAACCAAAATCTTTCCCTTGCAGTGAATTTCGCATAACATAATCAATAACCAAACTAAAGAGAAAAGTAGAGAAAATGCACCCTTGTCGAACATCAGAAGTAATGCAAACCAATTGCTACAAGTCTTACCAACTCTCACACATGATTCAGTGTTATGATAGAGAGCTTTCATTATGTTAACTAACTAGTCAGGTATAACATATGATCTCACAATCAACCACAAATTATGACGATCAACAGATTCAAAATTCTTTTTGAAATCAACAAAGCTAGCAAACAAAGGTTTCCAAAACTCTAAATATTTCTCAAGTATCTGCCTAAGTGAAAATATCTGATCTACACATCCCCTACCACTTTTGAATCCACATTGCTCATCAAGCAATTCCCTGTCAACCAGATTCTTAATTCTGTTAAGCACAATCATGCAAAGAACTTTACCTGGAACAGAGAGTAGACTGATATCCCTGTAGTTATCACAAGAACTGCGATCACCTTTTTTGAAAATAGGGATAATAATAGCTCTGGTAAAATCCATAGGAACCATGCCTTTATCATAAAAGATATTAAAAATTTCAGTCATCCATGTGGTAACTGAAACAATCCCTGCATCTCTAAGCATTTTTGAAGTAATTTTATCTACCCCTGAGGATTTATGAAGTTTAAGTTTAGAAATAGCCATTAATGTATCTATTATCATTACAAACAGTGGGAGTGGAACTAACTACATTATTTAGAACATCACTAAAATGCTCAGCCCACCTAGTCATGACAGAATCCTCACCTTCTATAACCTTACCTTGTTTATCCTTCAACCCTTTATACCTGTTCGTTTTCTACCACACAAAACATTACTATCTGGTACAGCTCTCTGCTGTTGTGCTGTCTAACTGCTTCCTTGGCTTTGTCAACCAAGCCATCAAGCCAAAGATTCTTATCAGCACCTAACTGATCTTTTACACGTTTATTAAGCTCTCTGTAATACTTTCTAATAGGACTAGTAGGATATTGATTAAGACCATTCCCGCAGTTTTTACTTCCTAAAATAAGCTCAAGTGCATTATCACTCAAATAATTCTGCCTCCACTGCTCCTTTTTCATAAAAGATGCAGAGGAGGCACTGTTAGTTATCAAAAAAAGCCTGTTTGAAATGGCCCCATTCCTCCTCAACTCCAGTAGTATGCAAACCATGACTATCATAATGACTAAGTAACCAGTCACCATAAGCTTTAGCTATAACTGGGTCTTTCAGAGCTTCAGTATTAAACTAACTAGACTAAAATTAAAACTAAACTAACTAAAACTAAACTTCATTGTGCCGGTATTTAACCTCATCACATCACTTTTTAAGTTTAAGTTGCAAGACACTTTTAACAATGTCATGGTCAGATCCAATTTTAGCTCCCCTACATGCCCTGGTATTCCTAACAGAAGTAGCCCATTTGCTGTTAATTAATATATAATTAATCATATTCTTATGCAGCCCATCAGGTGAAACACCAACTTTGACATTGAAGTCATTTAGAACACGGGTAATATCTCCTTTCTTGACAGTATTCAAAATATTTTAAAGTTGTCCGTAAAACCTATCCCTCTCATCATCATCGGCATCCTTGGTGGGGGCATAACAGCAGATAACATTCAAGTCTTTAATCTTTGTCTGAAATTTTGCTGTAAGAAACCTTTCATTAATGCACTCATATCCTAGAAGAGCATCACTAGCATGTCTGCTGAGAAGCAGACCCATGCCTTGATGATGCTTTCCATCCTCCCTCCCTGTAAAAAGCAAACAGAAAACACAGCGGCAGATTCTCCCTTAACAGAGGCTCACCAGTGCAGGAAGCCCAGGATCCATAATCAAGCTCAAATCCATAAACAAGTCCAGTCTAATAATTATAAATGGTCAGCACCAGGACCCTTTGAAGATGAACATGTGGACATGACATCCAGTGAAGACATCATAACCAGTGCCATCGTAACAGCATTGTACTCCCCTGGGCAAAGCAATGCACTGGGGTTCCTACCGAGAAATTTATACACTCTGCCAAGAGATCTCTCATGAACGATATGGCAGCATGAGGCCCATAGAATCGTGGAGCCCCTGGGCAACTGCCCATGCCTTAAGATGGCCCTGATCATAACGCCGGTGATGTGTGTCTAAAAGACTGAGAGAAAGTAAGAATATGAAACTAAAACCCTGTTTTAAATGACGATATTTATTTAGGCATATGGTCTGAGCGCCTTTGTGCGGCTCTAATATAGCTACATATGTTCAGGGACATATGTTAGGCAATTAAACACGTTAGCTAACGTTTTGGTGTAGACATCACAGCATATGTAAGTAATTATTTTGAATCTGGGTCTTAAAGCTTTTTCCTCTTCAATATGTGTAACAAATTGAGTTTCTTTTGATATTGTTCAGATATTTAATATCACCTTGAACCACTGAGTAGGGGATAAGACTGGGGATCAGCATGTCCATCTCGTGGCCATACATTGGCTGCGGCTGAAGCTCGTTTTCTTTGAGTCAGTGGTCACGCTGCTTCAACCTTCTTCGGGCATCTGTTTCTTGTTAACTATGGTTGTCTCATGATTTTCCATACTTTATTTTAGAAAAAAAAGTTCTAATTTAAGTTAATTGGATCTTCCTTAGTCGGCCACAAAATTATAGGAATAGTCATTATATGAAGAGATCACTGTTCACTAATTACACTATTGTTGCGACTTGATAGACTTCATTTTTATAGACTGAGAAAAAATTGAGTGGTATTATCGTGCCCACAGCGAACTTATCCTGTGGACACGACTTTGGGAGCTGGAAGGTTCTCGAACACTCGAACTGGTGAGCTAACCTCCATGTTGGAAGACCCGATGGCGCCTGGCTGCAGCGGAGGTCAAGTTTTATCCCCACCCTGCGGCTTGGACTGTTCGCGATGCTTCCGCCGTGGCCTGCATCAACGACCCCAGAGAGAGGGCTTTCCCCTTGGTTTCGGATGTCCGAACCAATGAGGTGAGGACACATCTCGCCAGGCGATCTCCGATAGGTGTCACGTGACTCAGCAATTTAGAACAAAGAGATGAACAATGTCGTTCTCTTGTGTGATCAGCCTTCTTCTTGCCCGAGTTCGCGATGTGAGCAGACGTCTCCTGTCAGTGGGCAAAATTCCTTGAGAGTCAGTTCGAGCGAGAACAAAGAGCGATGGTGTCGTCGTATCTACAGCTCCAAAACAGAGAGGTAGGGTTTTTCGACATCTAAGTTACTCTACTCATGAACAGTTTACTAGCCGTTGCCACAGTTTTCCCATAATGGACTGAGAACAATAACTTAACTTTCGGAATGAGACTTTAGTGTTTTTTGCAAACAGACTTTACGTTTCCCTCGTTTGAAGAGGTCGAGTCGCAATTCTCATGACGAGAACATCCCGGACGTCGGATGCCGCTGGCTTATGTAACTGTTGTTTTTGTTTAGAAGAGATGTGTGAATAAATATGTTGTTGTGATACTAAGATGAGAGTTAGTTTAATTAAGCTATAGTACTAAGTGATGCAAGGAGGAAATTTAATGTGTTGGATCAATGGCTCAGGGAGCATACTTAGGTGAAGCAATTATAGAGAAAAATTAATGAATACAGAACGCAAAAGCACACCCGTTTTGGGGGATCTAATCCTTCCGATCTTTCCCCTAGTTCTCACCACCCATCACCCAGAGCTGGAGGGGTGTAGAACAGTATTATGCTGATTATGTTATAATTCGAATAAAGTTGAAAACTACAGGGGTTTATTAAAATAATGGAAACACCGACGGCAACTGGAGTACACACAATGCGCTGTATGTATATCACAGGGAAGACTTCAGTAGTTTACCAGCAGAGTGAGCAGATAGGTTCCTCCACCACCAGCAGCTGATGTTGAAGTCGAATGGGTTGACATTTATGACTGCTTAAAAATTATTTATTAGCCTTCTCACTGTTGTGGGATTTTTTAGCCCTATTCATTATAATGTGCAGCTGCAGATCCGATTGAAAGACATTTAAGCCCCCGTGAGAAAAAAATTTTAAACCCCACTGGCATTCAGCAGATCCGTTTGAAACAGCCGAACGGGTTGACATTTATGACCGCTTTAAAATTATTTATTAGCCTTCTCACTGTTGTGGGAAGCCGTATTCTTATAATGTGCGGCTGCAGATCCGATTGAAAGAGCTGGCACCCGTGAGAAAAAATTTTTAAGCCCCCTCTGGCATTCACCAGATCCGTTTGAAACAGCCGAATGGGTTGACATTTATGGCCGCTTGAAAATTATTTATTAACCTTCTCATTGGTGTGAGAAGCCCACTCTGGCATTCAGCAGTCCCGATTGAAACAGCTGGCACCCGTGAGAAATGTTTTTAAGCCTCTCTGGCATTCAGCAGATCCGTTTGAAACATCCGAACGGGTTGACATTTATGACCGCTTTAAAATAATTTATTAGCCTTCTCACTGTTGTGGGAAGCCCTATTCATTAAATGTGCGGCTGCAGATCCGATTGAAAGAGCTGTCACCCGTGAGAAAAAATTTCAAGCCCCCTCTGACGTTCATCAGAATGTCCGACGACGGTGTTTTGTTATTGCAAGAGTGAGGTCCCCCACCCACCCTTCGCCAACAGCTGATGTTGAAGTCGAACGGCTGACATCGCTTTTAAATTAGCATTCTCATTTGTGTGGAAAGCCCGTCTGGCATTCACAAGAATAAAGGATTGGAAATATAGCCACCGACTGAAAGAGTCCGCAGCTAGGTTGGCATTTATGAACACTTTTATGACTGAACTCGCTTTTGAGAAAAGTTTTTTAGTCGTACTCTAACGTAGGTATTCATTAGAATGTATTGTCAGCAGAATATAACTTCCGTCGGAATCAAAGACGGCGTTGTTAAAGCCTCCCAGTATCAAATCTTTTCAGGTATGCGCGTTCAGCTCTGAGAAAAGTTACGCTTAGAGACGAAAAGGTATTCTATGCCACGATCGGCGAAGATGATACAAAACCTGGACGCTTCAGAAGGAATGATGATCCATTCTTTCGTTTAGAGAGGTATTTGAAAGGCCTCCTAATAATGTGTGGTGAAGTTAATATTTGGGACAACTCAAATCCTTTCAGATATGGATTGGCCGATAACGGGTGCCCAGAAGAAGTCAAGCCACTCGGTGACATTTATGACGACTGAAAATAATTTGCGACTTTATGAAAGAAATCGAGATTAAAGCACTAAGAAGCGGGGATGAGACCATCAAAAAAGACTTGGATAAAAAAAGAATCACGTCAGTTTTATTAGGCTCTAAAAAATTGTTGTAGCTTTTGACTACGAATGAAAACCTTTGTTAACAAGAATCTTTATGGGCTCACTTAGGAGGCCGCGACGGGCGCACCTCGCTAGATTTCCTTGAAAGGGAAAGTGATAACTGAGGGTGGGGAATCCTTGCGACACCTGGTGGCGCAGATGGCGGGTAAGTAGGCTGAACGCTCAGAGGGGTTTTCTGTCTGCGAACGTTTCTTCCACACGTTATTCCTACGAACAAAATTAAAACTTTTCACCAATTGAATCTTACATAACAGTCCGATATTAAAACAGTATCTGGATGCATAAGATTAGAGAAGAAATGGCCCCAATGTAGAATATAGTTACTTAAAAACTGTAGATAATTGTTAGCCAAACAGAGTAATTAATGTTATTGGTATTTAATTTTGGTTTATGTTAAAGAAGCAACAGCAGAGCTCAGAGTCACGTGTTTATATGAAGAAAATTTTTAGAATAACTGAAATGGCTTTTTAAACCTTTCACCAATTGATTTTTACATAACAGTATCGGGATGCAGAGATTATAGAAGAAATGGCCCCAATGTAGAATATTGTTACTTAAAAACTGTAGATAATTTTGAGTCAAACAGAGTAATTAATGTTATTGGTATTTAATTTTGGTTTATGTTAAAGAAGCAATAGAAGAGCTCACATTCACGTGTTTATATGAAGAAATTTTTTAGAATAACTGAAATGGCTTTTTAAACCTTTCACCAATTGATTTTTACATAAGAGTATCGCGATGCATGAGATTATAGAACAAATGTCCCCAATGTAGAATATTGTTACTTAAAAACTAGATAATTGTGAGTCAAACAGAGTAATTAATGTTATTGGTATTTAATTTTGGTTTATGTTAAAGAAGCAACAGAGGAGCTTACAGTCACGTGTTTATATGAAGAAAATTTTTAGAATAACTGAAATGGCTTTTTAAACCTTTCACCAATTGATTTTTACATAACAGTATCGGGATGCAGAGATTATAGAAGAAATGGCCCCAGTGTAGAATATTGTTACTTAAAAACTGTAGATATTTGTGAATCAAACAGAGTAATTAATGTTATTGGTATTTAATTTTGGTTTATGTTAAAGAAGCAACAGAGGAGCTCACAGTCACATGTTTATATGAAGAAAATTTTTAGAATAACTGAAATGGCTTTTGAAACCTTTCACCAATTGTTTTTTACATAACACTATTGGGATGCATGAGATTATAGAAGAAATGGCTTTTTGAACCTTTCACCAATTGATTTTTACATAACAGTATCGGGGTGCATGAGATTATAGAAGAAATGTCCACAATGCAGAATTTTGTTACTTAAAAACTGTAGATAATTGTGAGTCAAACAGAGTAATTAATATTATTGGTATTTAATTTGGTTTATGTTAAAGAATGGTCTGTAAATGGTAGCTAGGTAGTCACTGGAAGGAGAGCTATGCACCAATCCCCTGTGATGATGCATAGAACGGGCCAGGCCTAGCACCTAATGTCCGACCCCGCCTTCTTGTGGTGCGGACCGTTAGTGACTTTCAAAAGAGATACTCTCTTGTAGAAGTGAACGGAAGGGGAGGGCTGCCATATTAGTGTGGCCTACTGATCTGGACAACTATTAATACTTTTCTTTTTTTTCTACCCTGCTGAGGAGTGGTCAACCACACAGGGTCCTGGTGCTGACCACATAAACCTACTGGACTGGACAGATATATGGCTCTGAGCTTGATTATGGATCCTGATTTTCCTGCACTGGTGGGCTTCTGTGGAGCGAAAATTTTCCGCTGTGTTTTCTGTTTGTTTGTGGGTTGACAGCCCCAAGTGAATAGATTCAAAGGATATGTTTATCAGCTGGTGGATAATCCTGAGCAGAAGTCATCGCAGGCACCTGAACTCTTTGGTTCTATTGGCATCGTCAAATTCTACATTGGAGGAAGTCTTCCAGTGTAGATGGCTTCAGCCTTTACTAGTGGGGGAACGGGTCTTTGCCCCATGTCTGCGATTAGGGTTCTGTTTGATATTGTCGGCATTCCCTCTCTCAATAAACATAGTTTCTTTAAACATCCCACTAACCATTTTCTCTCCATAGGTAGTTGGAATGTGAGGACTCTGCACAGAGCTTTTTCTCTTGATATCCTCACACAAGAATTCCACAGTTATAATTTAGATATTCTCGGCTTGCAAGAGACCAGATGGACAGATAAAGGTCAGATTCTTAAAAATAATCTTAAATTTCTCTTTTCAGGGACGGACGACAATAAGCATCACCAAGGCGTGGGTCTGCTTCTCAGCAGACACGCTAGCGATGCTCTTCTAGGATATGAGTGCATTAATGAAAGGTTTCTTACAGCAAAATTTCAGACAAGCGTTAAAGACTTGAATGTTATCTGCTGTTATGCCGCCACTGAGGATGCTGATGAGGATGAGAAGGATAGGTTTTATAAACAACATCAGGATATTTTGAATTCTGTCAAGAAAGGAGATATTACCCTTGGTTACCTCTTGGTGACTTCAATGCCAAAGTTGATACTGACTCTGACCTATGGGGAGGAGTAATAGGCCCTTTTGGTATTGGTAGCTGCAATGGCAATGGGCAACGTCTCCTACAGGTAAGTAAACTCAATGGATTCAGAATAACTAACACTTATTACAAACATCGCGACATACATAAGTACACATGGGTTTCACCTGATGGGCTGCATAAGAATATGATTGATTACATATTAATTAACAGCAAATGGGCTAGTTCTGTTAGGAATACCAGGGCATATAGGGGAGCTGAAATTGGATCTGACCATTACCTTGTTAAAAGTGTCTTGCAACTTAAACTTAAAAAGTGTTGTGCTAGGGTTAAAAAATTTACTTTTAATACTGAAGCTCTGAAAGATCCAGTTATAACCAAAGCTTACCATGATAGGTTACTTAGTCATTATGACAGTCATGGTTTGCTTACTACTGAAGTTGAGGAAGAATGGGATCATTTTAAACAGGCTTATTTGGACACTAACAGTACTCTTTTAGGAAAAAAGGAGCAGAAGAGGCAAAATTATCTGAGTGATAAGGCACTTGAGCTTATTTCGGAAAGAAAGAACTGCAGGAATGCCCTTAATCAATACCCTACTAGTCCTAATAGAAAGCATTACAGAGACCTTAATAAACTTGTAAAGGATCAGTTAGTTGCTGATAAGAATCTTTGGCTTGATGGTTTGGCTGACAAAGCCGAGGAAGCAGTTAGACAGCACAACAGCAGAGAGCTGTACCAGATAGTTAATGTTTTGTGTGGTAGAAAACGGACAGGCATACAAGGATTGAAAGATAAATAAGGTAAGGTTATAGAAGGGGAGGATTCTGTCATGGCTAGGTGGGCTGAGCATTTCAGTGATGTTCTAAACAATGTAGTTAGTTATACTCCCATTGTTTGCAATGATGATAGATGCATTGGTGGCTTTAATGTTGGTCCTATAACACAATCTGAAGTTATTTGACTGTTTCTAAACTTAAACTTCATAAATCCCCAGGGGTAGATGAAATTACTACGGAAATGCTTAGAGCTGGGAATGTTTCGGTACCACTTGGATGACTGAAATTTTGAGTAACTTTTATGATAAAGGCATGGTTTCTAAGGATTTTACCAGAGCTATTGTTATCCCTATTTTCAAAAAAGGTGATCGCAGTTCTTGTGATAACTATAGGGGTATCAGCATACTCTCTGTTCCAGGTAAAGTTCTTTCCATGATTGTGCTTAATAGAATTAAGAATCTGGTTGACAGTCAATTGCGTGATGAGCAATGTGGATTCAGAATTGGTAGGGGATGTGTGGATCAGATATTTTCACTTAGGCAGATTCTTGAGAAATGTTTAGAGTTTCAGAAACGTTTGGTTGCTAGCTTTGTTGATTTCAAAAAGGCTTTCGACTCTGTTGATCGTCATAATTTGTGGTTGATTGTGAGATCATATGGTATACCAGACAAGTTAGTTAGCATTATGAAAGCTCTCTATAATAACACTGAGTCATGTGTGAGAGTTGGTAAGGCTTGTAGCAATTGGTTTAGCATTATTTCTGGTGTTCGACAAGGGTGCATTTTGTCTCCTTTTCTCTTTTGCTTGGTTATTGATTATGTTATGCGAAATTCACTTCAAGGGAAAGATTTTGGCCTTAAATGGGCTGGAGATACGAAAATTTCTGATTTAGATTATGCTGATGATTTAGCCCTTTCGGCAAATGATGTTGATGAGATGAACTCTTTCATTCGAGCTATTGATGAGACTGGTAGTAGAGTAGGTTTGGTTATAAACAGAGAGAAGTGATGAAAATTGGTCAGGCAGGCTGTGATTCAGTTAATCTGAATGGTTGCAGTCTTGAGCAGGTGTCACAGTTTAATTATCTTGGGAGCTATGTAACCGATAATGGTGATGTGCGGCATGAGATTAACAGACGAATAGGGATTGCTGCCGGGACTTTTAAGAACCTATGGAGAGTGTGGAGAAATAGGCGTATACACCTGAAGACTAAAATTAGACTGTATAATAGTTTGGTTCTTTCTAGGGTTAGCTATGGTAGTGAAACTTGGACACTTTGTAAACAAGATAACAGGAAACTAGATGCTTTTGATTCCAGATGCTTATGCAGTATCTTGGGCATTAGGTGATTCAACTTTGTAACTAATGATGAGATTAGGCAAAGGAGTTTGCAACCTCAGTAGTATAGTGCCATTATACGAATCCCCCTTTGCACAGTGCTTTCCCCCTATGACGTAACCGGCCACGCCCCTTATTAATAATTAATAATTAATAATCCCCCTTTTCACCCCCTTTACCCCCTCAGTGGTGCCATCTGTTGACAGTGAGAAGTACTATTTTCCCAAAAACCCTTTATTTTAAGTCTAATTTCTCGTTTTCGGACCCCCCGGTCGACCTACCTATATTTTAAACCCTCCCCCTTATTAAAAACCCTCCTGGCGCCATCTGTTGACAGTGAGAAGTACTATTTTCCCAAAAACCCCTTTATTTTAAGTCTAATTTCTCTTTTTCGGACCCCACGGTCGACCTACCTATATTTTAAGTCCTCCCCCTTATGAAAAACCCGCTGGTTGACCATTTAAACACCATACCTATATTTTAAGGCCCCCTCCTTCACTCGGCTGATGCAAGTCTCAGAATAATTGTATGGGATGATTGGCTTGTCTCAGAATAATTGTATGGAATGATTGGCTGGTCTCGGAATAATTGTATGGAACGATTGGCTGGTCTCGGAATAATTGTCCCTCGCTGTGTGGATTCCAGGATGCACGGGACTATACCGTGTACTTGCTGTAGCTTAGATGCGTGTCGAACGGGTCAGACATTTCAGATATTAACCTAGCATTCTTTATAACTAGCTATTTCTATGTATTTCTTACATCAAAACCAACACTACCACTGAACTCTTTTGAATGCGGATCTCAAATTGTAAATTAAACTCACAAAGCTGTATTTATTCCACCAAGACGGTTAAACGATTTTCTTATAATTAAAATTCCCTAGTAATTAAACACTCGTCAAAATATTCCTCACCTTTATTAAACTCACTCCACGGTCGAAATAAAAATCAGTTTTCTGTAGATGTGTTTCACCGGAAAAAAATCTTCCCTCGCTGTGTGGATTCTGTCCGACTATATTGGGTTCCCGGACTATGCCGTGTACTTGATATGGCTTAGATGCGTGTCGAACGGGTCAGACATTTCAGATATTAACCTAGTACGTTTTTTCACAACCTTCGTATTCTTTATAACTAGCTTTTTCTATGTATTTCTTACACCAAAACCTGATAGTCCTTTCACATTAATATACGTATTTTTATAACCTACGTATTTTAAGTCCGTTTCAGTAACACTTATTTCTTTTAACACCGTGACTGTCGCTTACTAGATCTATCCACAGTAACTGTTTTTAAAAGACTGTCCCGCAGAAAATGCCGATGGGTAAAAAATCTGATTTTATTCGTCATGATGAAAAATATTGAGGAGTGATAGGATCGATCTAATAGACTCCGTGTTCGGATCCTCACCCCGGACAGCGTTTCACTGACGGGTGGTTAAGTCCTACGAAAATAAAAAATTCCAAACGGGGAATTAAATTGACGAATGAATCTGTGCTGCTTCAGGAGCACTGTCTTACATCGTGAAAACTCGATGGCACTCTTTATCGTGGATTTCGGACTCGATATTTTCCCCAAGTCCGGAGACGGTTCTCTGAACAACCCTTTATGATAGGTTTCAACGCACCCCATGTAAACTTTTGAAATGACACGTCCTAAACCTTCAAGAGTTGTGCGTATTAGTCTCCATCGGGTTGGTGCCGTCAGATATCTGTGTTTCCACGTAGTAATGAAACACCGAAGAAAAATCGTCTCTCCCATCGTTTGCGTGCGAGCGTATGTCTCATCAGCTGATGAAATCGGGTAAAAAATAACTTTTTTGTACGAGGTAGAATGTTATAGAAAGTAAGAATGCTAAAAAACTTTCATCATGAATGCATATTAACGGAGTAGGGGAACATTAGTTTTAAAACTTCGACTATAAAAATAATACATTGCTTCACGCACCCTCTCAACTTACCTCCACTAATCCACTGAAATTATATTTGCAACGGGACTGATAGCCAAAATTTAGCAAACGAAACCGCTTAACTGACATGTATGCTCTGATCGCGCCTACTGTTTACAAGAGAGACGACCTTCTAACCCATTTCGGCACCTTGTACACTCATCCCCCTGTGATCTGCTGAACCATAGCAACAAGCGGTGGTGTGCAAAGGTCACGGGGGCCAACGGTGGAATGCTGCATCTTTGAGAAGAGTGGCGAGTCCGTCCGAAAACCTAATGGGAAAGTTAAATAATTACTGTTTCCTCTCGAAATACAGAAGGAATTCTTCTGCTGATAGACGCACTTAAAAATAGGAATCTATGAAATTCAAAGGGAGATTGTTGTTTTTCCATATTATTGGGATTAATACCGATTCCCTTTAGGTTATGAAATATAACTGGAACCTTATTAGATTACTTAAAATTGAGTTGACACACATTATGACCGACTCCTCGGAGAAGTGCTAAATCTATGTGGCGGAATGCTAAAAGTAGAATTCATACGTTTCCGTAAAAAACTTTAGTTCCAATATGAGTTAAAAGGTTATGGTTCGACTCAGGAAAAATAGGATTCGACCTCGGACATTAGAAAAGATGTGCACCGTATAATTCCGTGGAAAAATACGAAAATCTTTAGCAATATCCAAGGCGTCCTTTGTTAGGCGATAGTATTAACATCCTTATACGTTCTCACTTCAAGCTTGCTTTCTCTATCATAACCCTCGATGCTTGCGAAAATTATCAAAGATGAATAGAGGTCTGAATGTACAATCTTCGGAGTTCATTTTACTGTAGATGTCTAATTCTGGCAGGATCCCTCTCCACTTTTGAAATTTAGATCTTACACCAAAACCCGATAGTCCTTTCATACACGTATTTTTATAACCCACGTATTTTAAGTCCGTTTTAATCAATACTTATTTCTTTCAACTCACCCCCTCGTGACTATTGGCTGGCACATTTTTACTAGAAGAAGGGCTACCTCACAGTAGCAGCAAATAAAAAATCTGATTTTATTCGTCGTGATGAAAAATATTGAAGGTAATAGGGTCGACCTAATAGACACCGTGTTCGGATCCTCACCCCGGACAACTTTTCACTGACAAACGGTTAAGCCCTACGAAATTATTCCAAACGGGGAAGCACAGACTTTTATTGATGAATGAATCTTGGATCTGTACTGCTTCAGGAGCGCTGCCTTACATTGTGAAAACCCGCTCACAACCTTGATCCGTGTTTAAGCACTCGAAATTTTTAAAGTCCAGAGGTGGCTCCCACCATTCCCAATTTACTAGTGAAAAAATATTTTTTTGTACGAGGTAGAAAGTAAGAATGTTAAAAGTACGTTGTGTAAAAAAACTTTAGTTCCATCGCTAATACACGTTGATGGGGTAGGGGGACATTAGTTTTAGCAAATACTTCAACTATAAAAAAAATAAGTCTCACTTGAGCGCATCGCTCCCAACTTGTCTACGCTAATCCGCTGAAATTTTATTTGCAACGGGGGTGATAGACGAAAATACTTCTTCGTATCCCCTATGTGCTCTGACCAGCGCCTGAAATGTTCACCCCCCCCCCCTACTGCTACAACCCTCGTTTCGACACTCCCGCTCTATGTGATCTGCAATGGAGCACTGGTGACTTCGCCGCAAAGGGTGATCCACACTAAAAAACAAATCCCATAGACAATGAAGAACTAAAAAAGTCATTAAAACAGTGAATGGACTTATGTAATGTACAGAGATGGACAACAGTAATATAGACAGGAACCCATCGCTCACTATCATAGCCCTCGAGAAATTATCAAATCTGTAAAGGTCTGGCCACACAATCTTCTGAGTTAATTCTGGACGGATCACAAGGACTTTTTCTCACATTCGTTAATCAAAGTGTCTACGCATCAGACTTGTCATTACCCCGACAAACTATCCATAGACTGAGTAAGCATTTAGAATGAAAAATTCAGTTTGCTTCAGTGTCACTGCTTTAAGTTTCAGATGCACTCCACAGATTCGTAAAACACTCATTAGGTACGCGTTCACAAGATAATTACAGTTCATCACTGATTCATCTTCCCTATCTTTCTAATAAATCATACGCCCAAAGTAGATAATTATATTACGAAAATAAAATCGATTTTAAGTGATTCCGTATTCGTAATTTATTAATGCTAAAGAATCACGACGAAAATTTCACAATAGTCTACCCAATACTTTACCATAGCCGATACAGTCACAAGTTACGATAATCAGCATCTGCTCCCATAGACCCAGGACGAATATCCATAGACCATAGACCCAGGACGAATCACCATAGACCCAGGAACCATAGAACCATAGACCCAGGATGAATCACCATAGACGGGTGAATAGCGACCCGTGGGTCGCATTCGGCCCACTAAGAGTTTTTTGTTGCCCGCCAAGACAGAAAAATCCTCCCCGTGCGCGACCGAAGATTCGTCTCGTATTTTCCATTAGGACGGCCACGTCAATGTGCATACGAAGTGTATGAAAACAATTGCCCACTCCGGCCTTAGACAGTAGGTTAGTTACTTCTAACAAAGTCAAGGTTTGAGATCCATAGTAAGACACGAATGTTACCGAACACCTATGTCGTGTGAATGCTAACTGTTAAGACAGATAGTTGCATATTTTTTTTAAAGATATGTCGAATGCACTCTTACATGCACGAAGCTTCCATTTCCTGATGTGTGAGGGGGAAAGCGCGAACAGTCAATGCTGACTGCATGAAATATGACTCGAACGAAAGACAATCTGAACAGGTGCTTTTGTTTAAAAACTGAAAACTCACTGTTTATAGTATTTCCGTGAAAAGTTGGGGGAGCCAGATTCGCGACTTAGCTTTGCGTTCACTGACTCCCCGCCTACCCCCTTTGTAATTAGGAAAAAACTCTCGAGAGCAAATTATATCTAAAACCAGTTTCACTTGAGTTTTTCGTAACCCTCTTGTGCCGTCGAACTAAGATTCAGACACTCAGCTGTCGGGCATAAGGTTAAACTAATTTCTCACCACGGTACGTTTGAATAAGCGCACGCTGCAAACACAAGTCTTTCGACAAAAGATAAGGTGTTTCGAAATATAGATAAAGTGAAAAGGCTACATTTTAATGAATGAAATATACATTTATTTCAAAATATCGTATTGTACAACACTATTACACTTAATAAGTTGTCGGTGTCAGTTCGTTGAGGTATCCGCTTGCTTCAAATGTGGAAAATACAGAAGATTCACATGAAATTGAGTGTTGAAAAAAATGTACGCAGGGTTAGGTCGAGAGATGGATTCAGAAATGTTGAATTATCTCTTTGGCATCAGGACACTAAAGGATCTCTTCAAAGATGTAGAAAAGGCTTCCTCTGCTTTATTTTCTAGCTTCATTGCGAATTCATTGTTGCCGATGGAATAAAGGTCCAAGTCACAAGACTCCAATGCTCAGAGAAGAATATGGAAATGGAAGAATTACATTGAAATTAATTATATGCTTATAATTTACTAAACTATGTTAGTTATTATTATGGTTATGAAAAAAAAGGCTATTGAAATACTTTGCTTATTAGAGTTTAAGAATAAATCCCTGGAGAGAAAAAATGAGAAAAGTTTTATGATAACAGTGGGAACGAAGAAAAATCTATTATGTCGCGTATGCATCAGCTTTGGAGTATGTTGAAGCACGTTAAATGATTTGATGTGGAAGCGTAATAGACGTTATCAATAAAATTGAAAGCGAGGTTAATAGTTATAGAGAAAACTACAAACAAGAAAATTACCATTAAAAAACTTGCATAAAAGAATGAAAAGCGACAATGCATAGTTGTTATAGTACTTTTAGTGTAAAAAGAATATTTACGATAAACGAATTTTCATCGTGATATTGCTTTGTAACGGGTGGTGTCTTCAAAGACGTAAAGCGAATCCATTGTATATGGGTTTTCTTTTTGAAATATATTATTTTCGTGTTTACACATCAATAATTTGATGTTTAAATCGGAGATAACCTTTATATTCATTGCAAACACATATTATATATAATATTCTCCGAATCATTTATTTTGTTATCTCAAACAGCTGAATATATATTTTTATCACCTTCACCTAAAAAGTATATAGACATTAAGAGTGTTAGTTCGAATTAACCTACATATAGTCACATCATAGGGAAAAGGAAACGGTGGTCACCGCATCTGACTTTGACCATCATTTGCCTACACTAACCTACTTAAACCCTACACTCATTTATTTTAGACAATGAGTGCCTTATCCTATCTAAACAATGTTAATTGCAATAGCAGTTACCCATAGACTCTCGCTAATACAGGTCCGAAACGAAACTTGCTAAACCAGATGCTGTGCTACCTAACGATTCATTATCTTTTATTTCTAAAGTGACATACAGAGAACGACTCCGAATCAATTATTTTGTTATCGCAAACAGTTGAATATATATTTTTATCACCTTCACCTAAAAAGTATATAGACATTAAGAGTGTTAGTTCCAATTAACCTACCTATAGTCACATCATAGGGAAAAGGAAACGGTCGTCACGGCATCTGATTTTGGCCATCATTTGACTACACTAACCTACTTAAACCCTACATTCATTTATTTTAGACAATGAGTGCCTTATCCTATCTAAACACTGTTAATTGCAATAGCAGTTACCCATAGACCCTCGCTAATACAGGTCCGAAACGAAACTTGTTAAACCAGATGCTATGCTACCTAACGATTCATTATCTTTTATTTCTAAAGTGACATACATGGAGAACGACTCAGAATCAATTATTTTGCTATCGCAAACAGCTGAATATATATTTTTATCACCTTCACCTAAAAAGTATATAGACATTAAGAGTGTTAGTTCGAATTAACCTACCTATAGTCACATCATAGGGAAAAGGAAACGGTCGTCACGGCATCCGATTTTGGCCATCATTTGACTACACTAACCTACCTAAACCCTCCACTCATTTATTTTAAACAATGAGTGCCTTATCTATATCTAAGCAATGTTAATTGCTATAGCAGTTACCCATAGACCCTCGCTAACACAGGTCCGAAACGAAACTTGTTAAAGCAGATGCTGTGCTACCTAACGATTCATTATCTTTTATTTCTAAAGTGACATACACGGAGAACGACTCCGATCCAATTATTTTGTTATCGCAAACAGCTGAATATATATTTTTATCACCTTCACCTAAAAAGCATATAGACATTAAGAGTGTTAGTTCGAATTAACCTACCTATAGTCACATCATAGGGAAAAGGAAAAGGTCGTCACGGCATCTGATTTTGGCCATCATTTGACTACACTAAGCTACTTAAACCCTACACACATTTATTTTAGACAATGAGTGCTTTATCCTATCTAAACAATGTTAATTGCAATAGCAGTTACCCATAGACCCTCGCTAATACAGGTCCGAAAAGAAACTAGTTAAAGCAGATGCTGTGCTACCTAACGATTCATTATCTTTTATTTCTTAAGTGACAGAACTACTCCCAATCAATTATTTTGTTTATCGCAAACAGCTGAATATATATTTTTATCACCTTCACCTAAAACGTATATAGACATTAAGAGTTTTAGTTCGAATTAACCTACCTATAGTCACATCATAGGAAAAAGGAAACAGTGGTCACGGCATCTGATTTTGGACATCATTTGACTACACTAACCTACTTAAACCCTACACTCATTTATTTTAGACCATGAGTGCCTTATCTATATCTAAGCAATGTTAATTGCAATAGCAGTTACCCATAGACCCTCGCTAATACAGGTCCGAAAAGAAACTAGTTAAAGCAGATGCTGTGCTACCTAACGATTCATTATCTTTTATTTCTAAAGTGACAGAACGACTCCTAATCAATTATTTTGTTATCGCAAACAGCTGAATATATATTTTTATCACCTTCACCTAAAACGTATATAGACATTAAGAGTGTTAGTTCGAATTAACCTACCTATAGTCACATCATAGGGAAAAGGAAACGGTCGTCACGGCATCTGATTTTGGCCATCATTTGAGTACACTAACCTACTTAAACCCTACACTCATTTATTTTAGACAATGAGTGCCTTATCCTATCTAAACAATGTTAATTGCAATAGCAGTTACCCATAGACCCTCGCTAATAGAGGTCCGAAACGAAACTTTTTAAACCGGATGCTGTGCTACCTAACGATTCATTACCTTTCATTTCTTAAGTGACAGAACGACTCCCAATCAATTATTTTGTTATCGTAACAGCTGAATATATATTTTTATCACCTTCACCTAAAAAGTATATAGACATTAAGAGTGTTAGTTCCAATTAACCTACCTATAGTCACATCATAGGGAAAAGGAAACGGTCGTCACGGCATCTGATTTTGGCCATCATTTGACTACACTAACCTACCTAAACCCTCCACTCATTTATTTTAGACAATGAGTGCCTTATCCTATCTAAGCAATGTTAATTGCTATAGCATTTACCCATAGACCCTCGCTAATACAGGTCCGAAACGAAACTTGTTAAACCAGATGCTATGCTACCTAACGATTCATTATCTTTTATTTCTAAAGTGACATACACGGAGAACGACTCAGAATCAATTATTTTGTTATCGCAAACAGCTGAATATATATTTTTATCACCTTCACCTAAAAAGTATATTGACATTAAGAGTGTTAGTTCCAATTAACCTACCTATAGTCACATCATAGGGAAAAGGAAACGATCGTCACGGCATCTGATTTTGGCCATCATTTGACTACACTAACCTACCTAAACCCTCCACTCATTTATTTTAGACAATGAGTGCCTTATCTATATCTAAGCAATGTTAATTGCTATAGCAGTTACCCATAGACCCTCGCTAACACAGGTCCGAAACGACACTTGTTAAACCAGATGCTGTGCTACCTAACGATTCATTATCTTTTATTTCTAAAGTGACATACACGGAGAACGACTCCGATCCAATTATTTTGTTATCGCAAACAGCTGAATATATATTTTTATCGCCTTCACCTAAAATATATATAGACATTAAGAGTGTTAGTTCGAATTAACCTACCTATAGTCACATCATAGGGAAAAGGAAAAGGTCGTTACGGCATCTGATTTTGGCCATCATTTGACTACACTAAGCTACTGAAACCCTACACTCATTTATTTTAGACAATGAGTGCCTTATCCTATCTAAACAATGTTAATTGCAATAGCAGTTACCCATAGACCCTCGCTAATACAGGTCCGAAAAGAAACTAGTTAAAGCAGATGCTGTGCTACCTAACGATTCATTATCTTTTATTTCTAAAGTGACAGATCGACTCCGAATCAATTATTTTGTTATCGCAAACAGCTGAATATATATTTATATCACCTTCAGCTAAAACGTATATAGACATTAAGAGTGTTAGTTCGAATTAACCTACCTAGAGTCACATCATAGGGAAAAGGAAACGGTCGTCACGGCATCTGATTTTGGCCATCATTTGACTACACTAACCTACTTAAACCCTACACTCATTTATTTTAGACCATGAGTGCCTTATCTATATCTAAGCAATGTTAATTGCAATAGCAGTTACCCATAGACCCTCGCTAATACAGGTCCGAAACGAAACTTGTTAAACCAGATGGTATGCTACCTAACGATTCATTACCTTTTATTTCTAAAGTGACATACACGGAGAACGACTCCCAATCAATTATTTTGTTATCGTAACAGCTGAATATATATTTTTATCACCTTAACCCAAAAGGTATATAGATATTAAGAGTGTTAGTTCGAATTAACCTACCTATAGTCACATCATAGGGAAAAGGAAACGGTCGTCACGGCATCTGATTTTGGCCATCATTTGACTACACTAACCTACTTAAACGATACACTCATTTATTTTAGACAATGAGTGCCTTATCTATATCTAAGCAATGTTAATTGCAATAGCAGTTACCCATAGACCCTCGCTAATAGAGGTCCGAAACGAAACTTGTTAAACCAGATGCTGTGCTACCTAACGATACATTATCTTTTATTTCTTAAGTGACAGAACTACTCCCAATCAATTTTTTTGTTATCGCAAACAGCTGAATATATATTTTTATCACCTTCACCTAAAACGTATATAGACATTAAGAGTGTTAGTTCGAATTAACCTACCTATAGTCACATCATAGGAAAAATGAAACAGTGGTCACGGCATCTGATTTTGGACATCATTTGACTACACTAACCTACTTAAACCCTATACTCATTTATTTTAGACAATGAGTGCCTTATCTATATCTAAGCAATGTTAATTGCAATAGCAGTTACCCATAGACCCTCGCTAATACAGGTCCGAAACGAAACTTTTTAAACCAGATGCTGTGCTACCTAACGATTCATTACCTTTCATTTTTTAAGTGACAGAACGACTCCCAATCAATTATTTTGTTATCGTAACAGCTGAATATATATTTTTATCACCTTCACCTAAAAGGTATATAGATATTAAGAGTGTTAGTTCGAATTAACCTACGTATAGTCACATCATAAGGAAAAGGAAACGGTCGTCACGGCATCTGATTTTGGCCATCATTTGACTACACTAACCTACTTAAACCCTCCACTCATTTATTTTAGACAATGAGTGCCTTATCTATGTCTAAGCAATGTTAATTGCAATAGCAGTTACCCATAGACCCTCGCTAATACAGGTCCGAAACGAAACTTGTTAAACCAGATGCTGTGCTACCTAACGATTCATTACCTTTTATTTCTAAAGTGACATACACGGAGAACGACTCCCAATCAATTATTTTGTTATCGTAACAGCTGAATATATATTTTTATCACCTTCACCTAAAATGTATATAGACATTAAGAGTGTTAGTTCGAATTAACCTACCTATAGTCACATCACAGGGAAAAGGAAACGGTCGTCACGGCATCTGATTTTGGCCATCATTTGACTACACTAACCTACCATAACCCTCCACTCATTTATTTTAGACAATGAGTGCCTTATCTCTATCTAAGCAATGTTAATTTGAATAGCAGTTACCCATAGACCCTCGCTAATAAAGGTCCGAAACGAAACTTGTTAAACCAGATGCTGTGCTACCTAACGATTCATTATCTTTTATTTCTAAAGTGACAGAACGACTCCGAATGAATTATTTTGTTATCGCAAACAGCTGAATATATATTTTTATCAACTTCACCTAAAACGTATAAAGACATTAAGAGTGGTAGTTCGAATTAACCTACCTATAGTCACATCATAGGAAAAAAGAAACGGTGGTCACGGCATCTGATTTTGGCCATCATTTGACTACACTAACCTACTTAAACCCTACACTCATTTATTTTAGACAATGAGTGCCTTTTTCTATCTAAGCAATGTTAATTGCAATAGCAGTTACCCATAGAACCTCGCTAATACAGGTCCGAAACGAAAGTTGTTAAACCTGATGCTCTGCTACTTAGCGATTCATTATCTTTTATTTCTAAAGTGACATACACGGAGAACGACTCCCAATCAATGATTTTGTTATCGTAACAGCTGAATATATATTTTTATCACCTTCACCTAAAAGGTATATAGACATTAAGAGTGTTAGTTCGAATTAACCTACCTATAGTCACATCGTAGGGAAAGGAAACGATTGTCACGGCATCTGATTTTGGCCATCATTTGACTACACTAACCTACCTAAACCCTCCACTCATTTATTTTAGACAATGATTGCCTTATTTATATCTAAGCAATGTTAATTGCAATAGAAGTTACCCATAGATCCTCGCTAATACAGGCCCGAAACGAAACTTGTTATACCAGATGCTGTGCTACCTAACGATTCATTACCTTTTATTTCTAAAGTGACAGAACGACTCCTAATCAATTATTTTGTTATCGCAAACAGCTGAATATATATTTTTAGCAACTTCACCTAAAACGTATATAGACATTAAGAGTGGTAGTTCGAAATAACCTACTTACAGTCACATCATAGGAAAAAGGAAACGGTGGTCACGGCATCTGATTTTGGCCATCATTTGACTACACTAACCTACCTAAACCCTCCACTCATTTATTTTAGACAATGAGTGCCTTATCCTATCTAAACAATGTTAATTGCAATAGCAGTTACCCATAGACCCTCGCTAATACAGGTCCAAAACGAAACTTGTTAAACCAGATGCTGTGCTACCTGACGATTCATTATATTTTATTTCTATAGTGATATACACGGAGAACGACTCCGAATCAAAGTGGGAAATCAGATCAATACGTATTTTAATCTGTTAACATATATCTGGGGAGTCACTGGTTGAATAAATGACTGCGTTCAGCCCTTTCGACGAACACCAATCACCCTCAACAGAAGATATATAACGCGTGCAGCCATTATAGCGCACAACGTAATAATTAATTTACTCTATTAATTGGCGATTTAGTGTCTTGTTTTGTACGTAGTGGAGAAGGTTAAAACTGTTAATCAAAGTGTGAAATCAGACAAATACGTATTTTAATCTGTTAATATGTACCTGGGGTTCACTGGTGGAATAAGTGACTGCGTTCAACCCTTTGGACGAACAGCAATCACCCGCAACAGAAATTATAGAACGCGTGCAGCCATTACAGCGCTCAGCGGAATAATTAATTTTTCCCTATTGATTGGCCTTTAAGTGTGTTGATGTGTACCTAATGGAAAAAGTTAAAGCTGATAATCATAGTGTGAAATCAGACAAATGCGTATTTTAATCTGTTAATATGTACCTGGGGGTCACTGGTTGAATAAGTGACTGCGTTCAGCCTTTTGGAAGAACAGCAATCACCCTCAGCAGAAGATATAGAACGCGTGCAGCCATTATAGCGCACAGCGGAATAATTAAATTATCCCAATTAATTGGCGTTTTACTGTGTTGTTATGTACCTAGTGGAGAAGGTTAAAGCTCTTAATCAAAGTGTGAAATCAGACAAATACGTATTATAATCTTTTAATATGTACCTGGGGGTCACTGGTTGAATAAGTGACTGCGTTCAGCCCTTTGGACGAACAGCAATCACTCTCAACAGAATATACAGAACCCGTGCAGCCATTATAGCGCACAGCGGAATAATTAAGTTACTCTCTTAATTGGTGTTTTAGTGTGATGTTATGTACCTTTTGGAGAAGGTTAAGGCTGTTAATCAAAATGTGAAATCAGAAAAATACCTATTTTATTCTGTTAATGTGTTCCTGGGTTATTGGTTGAATAAGTGACTGCTTTCAGCCTTTTGGACAAACAGCAATCACCCTCAACATGAAGATATAGAACGCGTGCAGCCATTATATCGCACAGCAGAATAATTAATTTACTCTATTAATTGGCATTTTAGTGTGTTGTTATGTACCTAGGGGACAAGGTTAAAGCTGTTAATCAAAATGAAATCAGACAAGTACGTATTCTAATCTGTTAATATGTACCTGGGGGTCACTGGTTGAAAAGGTGACTGCGTTCAGCGCTTTGGACGAACAGCAATCACCCACAACAGAAGATATAGAAAGCGTGCAGCCATTAAAGCGCACACCGGAATAATAAGTTATCCCTATTAATTGGCGTTTTAGTGTGATGTTATGTACCTAGTGGAGAAGGTTAACGCTGTTAATCAAAGTGTGAAATCAGACAAATGCGTATTTTATTCTGTTAATATGTACCTGGGGTTACTGGTTGCATAAGTGACTGCGTTCAGCCTTTTGGACGAACAGCAACCACCCTCAACAGAAGATATAGAACGCGTGCAGCCATTATATCGCACAGCGGAATAATTAAATTACTCTATTAATTGGCGTTTTAGTATGTTGTTATGTACTTAGTGGACAAGTTTAAAGCTGTTAATCAAAGTGCGAAATCCGACAAATAGTTATTTTAATCTTTAAATATGTACCTGGGGGTCACTGGTTGAATAAGTGACTGCGTTCAGCCCTTTAGACGAAGAGCAATCACGCTCAACAGAAGATATAGAACGCGTGCAGCAATTATAAAGCACAGGGGAATAATTAAGTTATCCCTATTAAATGGTGGTTTAGTGTATTGATATGTACCTACTGGAAAAGTTTAAAGTTGTTAATGAAAGTGTGAAATCAGACAAATATATATTTTAATCTGTTAACACATATCTGGGGGTCACTGGTTGAATAAGTGACTGCGTTCAGCCCTTTGGACGAACAGGAATCACCATCAACAGAAGATATAGAACGCGTGTAGCCATTATAACGCACATCGGAATGATTAAGTTATCCCTATTAATTGGCGGTTTAGTGTGTTGTTGTGTAACTAATAGAAAAAGTTAAAGCTGTTAATCAAAATTTTAAATCAGACAAATACGTATTTTGTTCTGTTAATATATATCTGGGGGTCACTGGTTGAATAAGTGACTGCTTTCAGCCTTTTGGACGAACAGCACTAACCTTCAAAAGAATATATAGAACGCGTGGAGCCATTATAGCCCACAGCGGAATAATTAAGTTATCCCTATTAATTGGCGGTTTAGTGTATTGTTGTGTCCCTAGTGGAAAAAGTTAAAGCTTTTAATCAAAGTGTGAAATCAGACAAATACGTATTTTATTCTGTTAACGTATATCTGGTGGTCACTGCTTGAATAAGTGACTGAGTTCAGCTCTTTTGGACGAACAGCAATCACCCTCAACAGAAGATATAGAACGCGTGCAGCCGTTATAACGCACAGCAGAATAATTAAGTTATCCCTATTAATTGGCGTTTAAGTGTGTTGTTGTGTACCTAATGGAAAAGGTTAAAGCTGTAAATCAAAGTGTGAAATCAGACAAATACGTATTTTATTCTGTTAATATGTACCTGGGGGTCACTGGTTGAAAAAGTGACTGCGTTCAGCCCTTTGGACGAACAGTAATCACCTTCAAGTGAATATATAGAATGCGTGCAGCCTTTACAGCGCACAGCGGAATAATTAAGTTATCCCTATTAATTGGCGTTTTAGTGTGTTGTTACGTATGTAGTGGAAAAGGTTAAAGCTGATAATCAAAGTGTGAAATCAGACAAATACGTATTTTAATCTGTTAATATGTACCTAGGGGTTACTGGTTGAATAAGTGACAGCGTTCAGCCCTTTGGACGAACAGCAATCACCCTCAACAGAAGATATAGAACGCGTGCAGCCATTAAAACGCACAGCGGAATAACTAAATTATCCCTATTAATTGTCGGTTTAGTGTGTTTTTATGTACCTAGTGGAGAAGGTTAAAGCTGTTAATCAATGTGTGAAATCAGACAAATACGTATTTTAATCTGTTAATATATATCTTGGGTTCAATGTTTGAATAAGTGACTGCGTTCAGCCCTTTGGACGAACAGCAATCATCTTCAACAGAATATATAGAACGGGTGCAGACATTATAGCACACAGCGGAATAATTAAATTATCCCTATTAGTTGGCGGTTTAGTCTGTTGTTGTGTACCTAGGGGAAAAGGATAAAGCTGTTAATCAAAATGTGAAATCAGAGAAATACGAATTTTAATCTCTTAACATATATCTGGGGTCACTGGTTGAATAAGTGACTGTGTTCAGCCCTTTGGACGAACAGCAATCACCCTCAACAGAAGATATAGAATGCGTGCAGCCATCATAGAGCACAGCGGAATTATTACTTTATCCCTATTCATTTGAGTTTAAGTGTTTGATGTGTACCTTGTGAAAAGGGTTAAAGCAGTTAATCAAAATGTGAAATCAGACAAATAGGTATTTTAATCTGCTAATGTGTGCCTGAGGGTCTCTGGTTGAATAAGTGACTGCGTTCAGCCGTTTGGACGAACAGCAATCACCCTCAACAGAAGATATAAGACGCTGCAGCCATTATAGCACATATCGGAATAATTAAGTTATCTCTATTCATTGGCGATAAAGTGTGTTGTTCTGTACCTAGTGGAAAGTGTTAAGGCTGTTAATTAAAGTGTGAAATCAGACAAATACGAATTTTAATCTGGTAATATGTGTCTGAGGGTCACTGGTTGAATAAGTGACTGCATTCAGCCCTGTGGACGAACAGCAATCACCCTGAACAGAAGATATAGAACGCGTGCAGCCATTACGCGCACAGCGGAATAATTAAGTTTTCCCTATTCTTTGGCGTTTAAGTGTGTTGTTGTGTACCTAGTGGAAAGCGTTAAAGCAGTTAATCAAAATGTGAAATCAGACAAATACGTATTTTAATCTGTCAATGTGTATCTGAGGGTCTCTGGTTGAATAAGTGACTGCGTTCAGCCCTTTGGACGAACAGCAATCTCTCTCAACAGAAGATATAGAACGCATGCAGCCATTATAGCGCACAGCGGAATAATTGCGTTATCCCTATTCATTGGAGTTTAACCGTGTTGTTGTGTATCTAGTGGAAAATGTTACATCTGTTAATCAAAGGGTGAAAGCAGACAAATATATATTTTAAACTGTTAATATGTAGGTGAGGGTCACTGGTTGAATAGGTGACTGCGTTCAGCCCTTTGGGCGAACAGCAATCTCCTACCGCAAATCTTATAGAAACGTGCAGTAATAAGAGCGCACAAAGGAGTAGTTATTTTGTCCGTTTGGATTAGCGTCGGAAGTGTGTTGTTTTGCATATAGTGCAAAGTGTGAGAGGTTATTAATAGGAAAGTGAAATGAGTCAAATACCTATTTGAGACTGTGAATGGATTTGTTATTCGAGAGACACTGGTTGAATAGTTGTCTGCATTCAGCCATTTCAGCAAATGGCAATCACTCTCATCAGAAGCAATAGATCACATTCAGTCATTAGATCACAGAGCGGATTAATTACTCTGCTTCTTTCGATTACGTCATCTATTGTGTTTAGTGTGTGCAGAGTGTAGAGTGTTAAAAGTTGTGTATTTAAAAAGCTGAAACGGTCGGAATATGTACTTGAATATATTCTCCCTCCACTTCTTTAGGTTGGACCCTCAACCGTAGGGGTGTAGTGTGATATTTGTGTCAGTGCCGAATTATTGTGTGTTATCCGTTGTATTTGAGTGTGTTTCTTGTCTCAGTGTGTAGAGCTACATCTTGGATCGCCCTATACGTCTTTTGGAGTTTTCCTGATATTTTACAATAAAATGTTGAAATTTTAATCAATCATGTTTTGAAACGTAGGCCTAAAAGGAAAGGAATAGATTGAAATGTAAAATAGAATTAGAATTAATTGAAAATTTAGAACCAATAGATCCGCTGGACGTGTTTGTAAATACGCCTGGTTACGTAAATACATAATTAATTACTTTGAACTCACTATTTCGAATAATATTATCAAATATAAGTAGTAAATGTTTATTATTCTGATTTGTATAGAATTCAGAAAAAATATCTGACAACGAGTTTTTAGAAATTAGTATTCTGGCAACCTTCGTGAACTGTACACGAAGGTTGCCAGATCACTAATTTCTAAAAAAAACTCGTTGCAGATATTTTTTCTGAATTCTCTAATCAACCATAGTGTTCGGATACTTTTTTGAGCGACTGTACATGGTCACTTTTGTTATTGGTGATGTTTTTAATTTAGAGTAAAAAACTAATGCGCAGACATTTCACTAATATATTATGCATGCTTTAATAGGAAAATGTGTGTTTAGCTAAAGATTTAATTGCAGTAATAAACTATTTGAATCTTGATTTTATAGAAGCTTTTGTTCAATATTTAAAGAGTCTTTGAAACTGAAACGTTAGCAAGTTATCTCGTTCTGCAAAAAAAATTCCAAATTGGGGAAAATTTAACTAATCAGTACTCGATCTACTGAAAATATAGCTACATATCTTGTTAAAGTTTCCATAGCGGTTATTGCTTTCGTTTAACCTTTTTAAATTCTCATCCAAATCAATTATTTTCGTATTAATTATTTTCGTATTCAAATTAATTATTTTCGTAATTACATTGCTGCTGTTAAGTATTCGCATTTCCGTAACTACCCAAAGAATGCTGTTGAAAACCGAGATTATACGAGATTTGATTGCTATCTCATTATAAATATATTTTTTCGTTTTTTCCTTGTTAAATTCTTTCATACAAATCTTATTTAAAAAGTTACTTAATTGTGTATATGAGTTACTCTTGACCTGCCGTTCAGTGTATAATACTAATGCATAGAGCATTGTTCAACATTTTTTAACATGGCGAGATAGATTTTTCCATTATAAACCCACGATTTACTATCATTTTGAATCAAGTAACATTTCTTTTATCATGCCACGACAAAAATTAAAACTCTGGCCACGATACTATATAATTATATATATTCAGGCCACAAAACAAAATTAATTACATGAAGAATTTATTGAACGATTGAACATTATAACAAATAAAAACCTATATTATTTCAAAATCTAATGGACGAAACCTATCAGTTCCTCATACAATGCAAATCAAATAGTTCAAATAACGGTTCAAATATAAGGATACGGAACACTAAGTTTTAGGCTCGCCATTACACAAGTGAAAATCAAAATCATTCCTTCACACGCACAAACTCACATGCTACTTTCAACTACTGTGCTCAACGCATCACTGATATTTCGATACCTTTAATAGAATGAAGTGAATTTTTATAAGTGACAGAGTACAACATCTCTCTGAAGCAAAAACAGAAACCTTAACTAAATTTTAAGTTCTACAGCAGTGCTTTAAAGGAAATTAATGAACAGCTGATAGCTTTAATTCGTCTGTTTTTGATCCTGTTTTTTAGAAAAATTATGTAATCAGTTATTTGGCGAGATATTTTAAACATGTGAATGCACAATTGAAATTCGTAATGAATAAGTAACTAATTATAACAACCTAGTCATCATCTTGCTACCAATGATTTCATCCATAAACATGTACTGAATTGCTGTGGCCATTATTTCTAATTCTCTATACTAGCCGTAGTCACTATTTCTCTTCACCTCTCAAGGGAGTGCCAACAAAAATCATCGTGCATGTTACCTTTGGCACGCGTGTCATAAGATCGCCATCGCTACTATGAAGGCATCAACCTGAGTTTTGTTGTTAAAGGTATTGGGTTGGTGGTGGCTCAGTCTGTGAAGTGACAGGCTCATCATCTGAATTTACCAGGTTCGAGTCCTACCTGGGTCAGTGTTGAGATTTATCTCCGCAAAACTCCCCACCCTGCCCTTTGTCAATAGGGGGACACCGATCGGCTTGGAAAGGCCGCCGTCCGTCAAATGACATAACATTTGTTATGTTATTCTATAGCATGCACAGTGTATGGCTTTCATGCACATGGGTATATGCATGAAAAGCCATACACTGTGCATGCTATAGAATAACAGAACAAATGTTATAGACATGTTGGATGGCCTTGACGGGAGCTACCATCTGTATCCTAACAGCTACCCAGTGGTTTCCCTTCATCCAACCTTCTCTGAACCTTTGCGGTCCTTATCATCTGATCACTAAGTACATTGTATGTAAAAAAAGTTGCAGCTCCTAGTAAAACAGTTTGTACTTATTTACATACCTGTAATAAGCATCGGAAGGAACTTCAGGTCATGGTCCGTGTGAAGCCATGGTTGCACGTCAGAGGACACGTCAAGGCACGGTCGCACGTCAGAGGACACGTCAAGGCACGGTCGCACGTCAGAGGACACGTCAAGGCACGGTCGCACGTCAGAGGACACGTCAAGGCACGGTCGCACGTCAGAGGACACGTCAAGGCACGGTCCCCCCAGATCCAGCCCTGGGTCTTCTGACCTGATCATTTAGCTCATTACGCGAACTAAAGTGCCGTTGACAGGTAAAACAACCAAAGTAGACCAACGGCTCGTGTCACGTTAGGGTGGGAGGGGGGGGGGGGGGGGCGAAGAGTGCTCAGTTAACGTCTTGAAAATTTTCATAGGTCATATAGGTCGACACGATCGCTTTTCCTGTTAGTGAACCAATGATATACCAGAATTTTCGAAAGCGTCAACTGCGCAGTCTCATCTTAGGCTGAATGATTGCCGCCGCTCTGAAAACGGATATTCTCTGATTGTAATTCTTGCGTTACGACACAGTGTGATCGCATTCTAATAATGGATCTGTTGGCTGTTACGTGACATTGTTCTACACTGATATTGTTGGTCAATTGCGTGAATTAGAATATTCGTGTTTTTGAATTATTCGGGCTTCCGTATGATTTGAAGAAATCAATTGAAATATTTAGATTAACGTTGGAATAAAAATAATAAATAAAAAAAACATTTTTTCGAAATTTTTTTTCTAAAAACTTTCAAAATGGAAACAAATTGTTAAATTATTATTATATCATTCATATCCTATTGATTTCAAAATGAAAGGTCTTAATTATTTTTTTTGGTTGGGTTGTATTAATTGTCAGCATAATTTTTTTTTTACCTTCACTGGCCAAATGAAGTCACTAGGATTTAATGGCTCAGATGTAGATACAGGAAAGGGTTGAATTGTTTTATCTCTGAGCGGCACTTTTTTTGCTCACAATGGTCCAAATGGTCAGGTCGCAAGGACTCCGAGAGTTCAGAGCAGGTTTGGAGGGAGGGGAATCATTGGACAGTTGTTACGAGACAGATGGTCGTTTCTCGTAAAGTTCACCTAACGTGCTCTTTAACGTGCACAGGTTATGGCTCTCAGGTTCACTTGGCTACGGCTTAACGTCCCATCCGACGGACAGTTGCCTTTCCAAGCCCATCAGTGTCCCCTCCTGACCGAAGGAAGTGTGGGAAGTTTTGCGGACATAAGTCTCAACATTCGCCCAGCTGGGACTCCAATTTGGGAACTGCAGATTACGATCCAGGCGGGATATCCACCATCAACACCACCTCCGAGTGGCACTATTTTTTTTGGCTCACAACTGAAATTCTAGGTCCCAAAAAACCAGTTTTTTAGAATTGAACAGTGGAAAAGTAGGCCCATGACGCTGTTTAGGGGACATTGAAACGGATTTTTCTTTTTGGTTTAATTAGGATCACAGGAATTTCTTTCCAAATAAGAAAAGGATCGCAGAAATTCGCTAGATTTTGCCTTATTTTCAGCGATCATTCTCGATCGGAATACTTTAATAGGATATGTTTTTTACCTATATATATTCTTATAGACATCTATTTCGTGAATTTCAGTTGACAATTAAAAATTAGCTGATTGTGAGTTAGTGCGTGACAAAGGATGAAGCTAATTACGACCATCATGCAGAAGTTGTAAAGCTCTGAAAATCTCCACTTAGGGGTAATTCAGATCGTAGTTCTCGGGAGAAAAAAACCGAAATTCGATCTTCGACCTGTCCTTCAAAGTCAGAGACAGGTGAAGCAGAGATCAAAGCTTGACGTAAAAGTGCTAGAAATGTGAATATTGGTATATAGGAGTACTTCGGATCACAGATCCCAGAAGCTTTAAAAATCTCGGTTTCTTTGTGTGTTGGGGCTTCGAGATCAAAAATTAAATTTTAATTTACCACTTTTAGAGAGCTAAATTTGATGCCTACGGGCAAGGACGTACCTAGAATTTAGTTCGGGGCGGTCTGAGAATAAGCCTTGAGTAGGGTTTCCCAGTTACTAAAAACATTCCACCGAACAGGAAAGATTAAAACGATATTCTATATGAGATTTTATAATTGTTGTTTTAATATATTTTTAGTGTCAGAATAACATATGGGGCTAAGATAAAGTTGTATAAAACTTCCAACTGTTATTGTTCAATTTCTTTTTAATATTTTTAAACTGAACGAAATAAAGACAATTGTTTTGGAGTTCAAAGCAGATAGACGAGTTAGATATTTAGTAGAAGACGACAGGGTTCTCAGCGGACTTATTTTTATTGAGGGAGGGTAGGTTAATGAAAACCCAGAGATAATGATAAAGGAAATTCTACACAATTCATTAATAATATTATTTCACAAATATTTTTGCAATTTTTTTTTTTGTAGTTCGTTTTTCAAACGAACTAATGTCATCATTTTGTTTGTTTTATCTGTCTGTACACTTTCATCTTTTTAGTTTTAACAGATTAATTTAAAATTCCTGTTGAATTGGATGGGTATTGATGACACCCCGTAGGCAGGGACGTACAGTCGCTCAAAAAAGTATCCGAACGCTATGGTTGATTACAGAATTCAGAAAAAATATCTGGCAACAATTTTTTTTAGAAATTAGTGGTCTGGCAACTTTCGTGTACGTACACGAAGGTTGCCAGTTTTTTAATTTCAAAAAAAATCGTTGCCAGATATTCTTTCTAAATTCTGTAATCAAACAGAGAGTTCGGATATTTTTTGAGCGACTGTACCTCCCCTGCCTACGAGGATATTTCTTGTCGTAGATCTTAGAAAGCTTATGAAAAATTGGATCCGACGTCTCCATTTAGAGGTCATATTTCAGTCAAACTATAATAATAATAATAACTACACCTAACAGAAACGTGGAACATCATGTACAGGGGTATTCGTGTCCTGCATCTCTGAAGAGTTGCGAAATTCTGGATACACCAATCCGTTGAAGTCGACCAGAGGTCGAATTTGGATCCACGTGGGAGTTTGAAATTCCAAATCATGTCTGCTGGTTTCTACATCTTGGAAACGGCACTGTATTTCTGATCCTTCGAATACCTCGAGTTTGTCTATGTATCTATCTGCTAGTAAGTGAATTGGTGTGTCGAGTTATTTATGGTCGTAGAACTCAGGACGGTTAAGAAATTTCCGTTACGGTTTTGTGTTCAAGGTCACATAAGGGTCGATTGGGTTGTTTTATCTATGATCGGAACTTTCGCGCGGCTATTTAACGGCTTCTAACGATAGAAATTCAAACTACGAAAATTCAAAAACTTTTCACAGTTCGCGGGCACTATTAACACCTTTGGAAGATTCTGAAAGGCGAATCGTATGATTTACCTATCCAATTCAAAAAGAATTTTAAATTTATCTCTTAAAACAAAAAAGTTGAATGTCTACAGACGGAGAAAACAAACAACAAAACGATGACATGAGCTCGTTTTTTAAAAGAACTGCAAAAAAAATTGTGAAATATTTTTTTAAATAATATTTTTACTGAATTGTAGAATTTTCTATTTCATTATCTCAGTTTTTATTAACCCAACCTCCCCCAACAAAAATAAGTTCCCATTCTTATTGTAATAATCTAGTCCCAATTTTCTCCTTATTTCTATTATAGATATATTAAAATAGTAAAACAATATTATATAAAAATGTATAAAAATATATTTTATTACATATATATATATATTATTTTGGCAGGGCAGTGTATATCAAAGAATATCCAGGTTATGTCAATGGGAATCTAACTGCGAAGTTCTGTAACTTCTAAAATGTGTATTTAATGGAAAAAATGTGACTGAGAATAAAATAAAGAACATGATCATATCTGCATATTTAAATCTCGATTTTCAACACTATTCGTTCATTACTTAAATAGAAGATGTAATATTTCAAAACAGTAATAAATAAAAACTAAACTAATAAATATTGTTCCAAACCAAGGAATAAAATAAATCTTCATTTTTAATAGTTTGCGTAATGATTTAATTAATATTTAATATTTTTATAGGGCAGTATAATATCCTTATTAAACTGCACCGAATTAGTTGCTTCATTTTCTCTGGACTTCCCAAATAAAAACAAACCCCTTCTTATCCTAAGACCTAGTTCCCGTTTTACCCTTACACATGTTCGCTTTCAAAAATGCAGCACTTGTGCTGCAAATGCTTTTTTGATTTATATATATAATAAACCAAAAAACCGCAACCGTATCTTCCAACCCACTATCCTTTCAGAAGTAGATGACACCCAATAATAAGTTGGTCCTCTGGTTCACTTTCAGCCGTATTGCGTTTGGCCGTCTTCTCCAAAGCTGGCCAAGTTCGGGCAGGGCAATCTCATTTCCTTTCTCGTAATAGAGACCTACGTTATTTCCGCTTCTGGCGCAGTCTATTTTTAAGTCAATTCTTACCGGGATTTTTCAGTGTTCTAATGACTTACGGCTGCAAACAAGCAGTAGAAATGGTTTAATGCAATGTTACAATAGGAGCGCAAATAAGAATGCACAAGGAAAAAAATGGATGTGAGGAAATAGCAGCAGCTGGAACAGTAGCAGCTGGAAAAAAATATCCACAGGCGATATGTTATCCTTCTATAGTTTTCAAAGAGAAAGCAGTTCGTAATTGTTCGATTTTAGTTTTCTTCAAAAGCGAATGGACATTCCAACTAATGTGAGGGAGGGATTGGCTCAGTGGGTAGAGAGCCGTAATCGGCAGTTCGCAGGTTCGACTCCCACCTGGGTCACCGTTGATATTTATCTCCGCAAAATTCCCCCGCCCTGCCCAAGGTCAGTAGGGAACACCGATGGCCTTGGAAAGGAATTCAGCTATCCGTCGGGTAGGACGTTAAGCCGTGGCCCCATCTGCGGGAGATCTGTGGCTGGCCATGACGGGGGCTACCATCTGTGGCTGGGTCTACGGGGCCATCTGTGGCCATCACGGCTTAACGGCATTCACGGCATCTACCATCTGTGGCCATCACGGGGTCTACCCCATCTGTGGCTGGCCATGACGGGGGCTACCATCTGTCTCCCAAAACAGCTGTTCCAATGGGTCCCCCCATTTAGCCCATCGCGTGCAAAAAAAAGTGGCGCTCAGTTGTAATAAGATCAAACCAACCGTTTCTTCCAACTAGTGAGAGCTTTTAACCTCTGGGTTTTACTAACTAATATCAGAAGGGCAATGCCTGTCGCTGGAATCACGGGACTCAACTCATATTATGGAGCACCCATTTCTGATCGACACTTTTTTGCACACAATGGGATAAACAGCCAGGTCACAAGGACCCTAAAGGCTCAGGGAAGGTTGGGGGAAGGGCGTGCACTAAACAGCTGTTAGGAGGCAGGTGGAAGCCTCCCGTCATGACCATCCAGTGTGTTGTTTCACGTGCACAAGGTATGGCTTAAAGTCCCATCCGACGGACGGCTGCCTTTCTTTGACTATCGGTGTCCGCTACTGACCAGGAAAGGGAGGAGAGTTTCGAGGCTGTAAATCTCAACGCTTGACCAAGGTAGAGCTCGAACCGGGAACTGACGATTAGGAGCTTGGTGCGCTACCGACTCAGCACCCCCCCACCCCCACCCCCTGGCCCTCGTAACTAAAATAAAAGTATTCTATGCTCCAAAACGTTTTCCTGACACTTCCATATTATTATTATGTGAATAGAAAGTAACATTCAGAGCTCCCTAAATTTGAAATGATTTTTTTTACGGGAAAACGTCACTCGAGATAAATTGAAGATTCCCTCAAATCTTTCTAATTCTCGATTTTCAACAATTTTCCTCACATTTTTACAGTTATTAAGTTGGATACGTTTAACAGCAAACTCTGCTCTTAAATTCGTTTTAAAAGTTTTCGTATGAAGGTAATCATACCCTCTGCACGTTAAAGAACACGCTGGATGGCCTTGACAGGAGACTACGTCCTATATCCGAATTATCCAGTGGGTCCCATCCTCTAACCTTCTCGGGGCAAGGGAAGGGGATCCGCTGAATATTAATTACTGGACTGATAATTAATTAACTGCAAGAATCATTACACCAACATCTAAATTTGCATTTATTTCAGTAAGCGGCTTGTTGTAACAAATATAATTTGTGTTTTAATGGGCTTTTGGAAGTAAATTGTTATGTTCGGTGACGCTGATTTTAAATGCTTTGGGCTCCAAAACTCTTTAAATATCAAAAGAATATTGCTGAAAATTGAGATTTAGAGAGATTTGAATGAGATCCTTAATTTATACTCAGTGACATTTTTCAGAAAAAATATTATTTTTACATTTAGGGATCTCTGAATATGACTCTCCATTCGCATAACATGCAAATGTCGGAAAACGTTTTGTAATATCGCATATATCGATTGGGAGTTATTTTAATTTCTAGATATGCGTATGCATATACACTGCTCGACATTGAAAGTGCCCCACCCAGAAGAACATGTACAAACATGCAAATAGAAGGGTGGGTGTGAGCAGTTGAGATGTGCAAATGGTGATAATCCAGAGCCAATGACATGTGTGGCTCAAGAGAAACAAGTGTGTGGCAAGAAGAAACAGGATGGTATTGTGTTTATGCAGGTGGAAGTTGTGCGAAAGGTTGAGATTTGGTGCTGGAACGGTTGAGATTAGAATTCTGCTTAGAAATTGTTCAGCGAAGGCCGAAAATGCCTGGTACACGCCATCATCATGTTTATTAACATTTAGATGCATTTGAGAGAGATGAATTATAAGCCTATGTGAAGCTGGATGGACTACAGGTTGTGTCGCTGTCCATGTTCATCGGGATGCACGAACTGTTGAATGCCGTTGGCAACAGTGGCGAAATGAATGTTCTAGCATGTGTCACAGAGGGAGTGGTACCATCCGACAGACGTCAGCCCTGCTTGATAGGCACATTGTTCGACATGCTCGTTCGTCACCCCAGAGCACTGCAGGCGATATTCGACGGACTGTGTCAGCAACCATGGATGTCCCCACAACCACCTGAATGGTAAACCGAAGGTTACATGAGGCACACCTGTGTTCTGGGCAACCATTACGTCCACTGCCATTGACTGTAAACCATCGCAGCGCTCGTCTGGCTTGGTGTCGAAGTCGTGCGAACTGGGCCATGAATTGAACACTGTTGTGTTTAGTGAAGAATCCCATTTTTGTCTGGGAGCTGACTATCGATGGGTCCATGTATGGCAAGAGGATGGATCCAGCTTTTGTTCGTGACTGGCATACGACCCGTCAGCCAGACATAATGGCATGGGATGCTGTTGGATATGACAGCAGGTCACCTCTTATCCGCATCACGGGAACACTGACAGCTGCACGATATGTTATCACGGTTCTGCAGGCCGTTTTGTTATCGTTCCTGGGAGCATGCAGCTGCCCGTTTTGTTACCGTTCTTGGGAGGCAGGCAGCAGCCCATTTTCCAGCATGACAAAGCCTGTGTACACTGCTACGATCTCCAGACAATGTTTACAACATGTTCAAGTATTACCGTGGCCAACACGATCTCCAGATATATCCCCAAGTGAAAATCTGTGGGACCACATTGGACGACGTTTGCAAACCTCTCAGCGGCTGGCGCAAAATCTCGATGAATTATGGGAGCAAGTCAACGCTGCTTGGTGTGCAATTCCTCAGGACCATATCCGTCGACTGTATGACTCCATGCCACGCCGTATTGCTGCCTGTATTGCCGTTCACGGCGTGCAACCACCTACTGAGGCAGTCACATTGTGTTGCATGATCTCATCTTCTAACCACTGTAAGTGGTTGCAAATTGGATCATGGTATACCAATATATATTGCTATGTGTGTGCTACATTTCACCCCTATTCCCTCACTCCTTCTGGTTAGGGCAATTTCAATATCGTGCAGTGTATATATGTATAAGTTCCTTACGCATTGTTTCTGTTAAATATTCCAGCATACGAAACTCCTTAAATAATAAAAGAATATTATTGAATTTTAATAATTAGCTCCACTAAATGTAGATCTGCTTTTTTGTTTTGTTGTAGCATTTTACCATAAAATTTATTATTTCAAGTTAGAAAGCTTCGAAAGTTAGCATTCTGTTAATAAAATGTGGAAATTCTTTTATATTGTTGTCTAAACATTATATCTATACGTAGGTACTGAACAGAAAAAACGTTTCATGTTATTTGAATATGGAGTCATATTCAGATATCAGTAACATCTTAAGTAATATTAATATGGACGAGAGCAGACGAGCGCAGCGATGGTTATATGACTATAGTTATACTTGAGGTCTCTATCAAATCTCTTTAAATGTAGAATTATTCACAAATAACTGTCCAGTATCCAAATAATTTTGTAAGCTGGAAAATGTACTCAATTAAAACCTGAAAAATTATTGCAACATATTAAAATGAAAAAGAAACATTCTGTAAAAAATAATACCCCCTCAAGCAGCTGCTTGCCACAGAGGTCTGACAGGAGCCTGTCAGTTTATATGCCACAGTAGAAGATCTAATGATTGAACAGTATATGAATTTTGAATGATTTTTGGTTAACAAGGTAAGTAAATGTGAAATAATCCAGATTCTATAACTCATTAAATATTAAAAATATCAAAAGCAGGTATTTAGGCAGACCGCAGTCAGATCTTCAAATATGATTGCCAATAATCACATTTTTCTATAAAAAGCGCTTTTAAGAAATTGTAGAGTTGTGAATTTGATTCCCTCTTGATCAAACATTTAATATTTCAACTGTTTCTACTTTCTGTTGAGAAACTATTAATGCATGAATTTATTATTCAGTCCTAAGACTTTTTGATCTCCCCTTCAAATCCAAAAGAATTATTCCATGTTTCCTTTGTTTTTGCTGAAATACAAGTTTCAAAAAGGAAATAAACACACCACATTCTGCAGTCGACTCCTGTTGCCTGGAGAGTTGTCCTGTTGCCTGGTTGCCTTTAGAGTCCCCCTGTTGCCTGGAGGGATGCAGGCAGTTTGTCATTTAAACGTTAATTGATGGTCGTTTGAACCCTCTGAGCGGGAGATGCACAAAGAGGGGAGGAAGAGTTCACCCGTTCAACCTACCTTCTCCCGGCCGACGGGCCGGTACGGTAGCGAAAGGGATTCGGCCGGTACGGCCGGAACGGTAGCGAAAGGGATTCGGCCGGTACGGCCGGAACGGTAGCGAAAGGGTTAACATAAACCAAAATTAAATACCAATAACATTAATTACTCTGTTTGACTCACAATTATCTACAGTTTTCAAGTAACAATATTCTACATTGCGGACATTTCTGCTATAATCTCATGCATCGCGATACTGTTACGTAAAAATCAATTGGTGAAAGGTTTAAAAAGCCATTTCAGTTATTGTCAAAATTTTCTTCATAGAAACACGTGACTGTGAGTTCTTCTGTTGCTTCTTTAACATAAACCAAAATTAAATACAAATAACATTAATTACTCTGTTTGACTCACAATTATCTACAGTTTTTAAATAACTATATTCTACAATGGGGACATTTCTTCTATAATCTCATGCATCCTGATACTGTTATGTAAAAATCAATAGGTGAAAGGTTTAGAAAGCCATTTCAGTTATTCTAAAAATTTTCTTCATATAAACACGTGAATGTGAGCTCTCCTGTTGCTTCTTTAAAATAAACCAAAATTAAATACCAATAATATTAATTACTCTGTTTGACTCACAATTATCTACAGTTTTTAAGTAACAATATTCTACATTGGGGGACATTTCTTCTATAATCTCATGCACCGCGATACTGTTATGTAAAGATCAATTGGTGAAAGGTTCAAAAAGCCATTTCTTCTATAAAAATGATGCATCCCGATACTGTTATGTAAAAATCAATTGGTGAAAGGTTTAAAAAGCCATTTCAGTTATTCTAAAAATTTTTTTCATATAAACACGTGACTGTGAGCTCTTCTGTTGCTTCTTTAACTTAAACGAAAATTAAATACCAATAACATTAATTACTCTGTTTGACTCACAATTATCTACAGTTTTTAAGTAACAATATTCTACATTGTGGACATTTCTTCTATAATCTCATGCATCCCGATACTGTTAGGTAAAAATCAATTGGTGAAAGGTTTAAAAAGCCATTTCTTCTATAATCTCATGCATCCCGATATTGTTATTTAAAAATCTATTGCTCAAAAGTTTAAAAAGCCATTTCAGTTATTCTAAAAATTTTCTTCATATAAACACGTGAATGTGAGCTCCTCTGTTGCTTCTTTAACATAAACCAAAATTAAATACCAATAACATTAATTACTCTGTTTGACTCAAAATTATCTACAGTTTTTAAGTAACAATATTCTACATTGGGGACATTTCTTCTATAATCTCATGCATCCCGATACTGTTATGTAAAAATCAATTGGTGAAAGGTTTAAAAAGCAATTTCAGTTGTTCTAAAAATTTTCTTCATATAAACACGTGACTGTGAGCTCTTCGGTTGCTTCTTTAACATAAACCAAAATTAAATACCAATAACATTAATTACTCTGTTTGACTCATAATTATCTACAGTTTTTAAGTAACAATATTCTACATTGGGGACATTTCTTCTATAATCTCATGCATCGCGATGCTGTTATGTAAAAATCAATTGCTGAAAGGTTTAAAAAGCCATTTCAGTTATTGTAAAAATTTTCTTCATATACACACGTGACTGTGAGCTCTTCTGTTACTTCTTTAACATAAACCAAAATTAAATACCAATAACATTAATTACTCTGTTTGACTCACAATTATCTACAGTTTTTAAGTAACAATATTCTACATTGTGGACATTTCTTCTATAATCTCATGCATCCCGATACTGTTATGTAAAAATCAATTGGTGAAAGGATTAAAAAGCCATTTCTTCTATAATCTCATGCATCCCGATATTGTTATGTAAAAATCAATTGGTGAAAGGTTTAAAAAGCCATTTCAGTTATTCTAAAAATTTTCTTTATATAAACACGTGACTGTGAGCTCCTCTGTTGCTTCTTTAACATAAACCAAAATTAAATACCAATAACATTAATTACTCTGTTTGGCTAACAATTATCTACAATTTTTAAGTAACTATATTCTGCATTGGGGCCATTTCTTCTATAATCTTATGCATCAGGATACTGGTTTAATATCGGACTGTTATGTAAGAATCAATTGGTGAAAGGTTTTAATTTTTTTCGTAGGAATAACGTGTGGAAGAAACGTTCGCAGACAGAAAATCCCTCTGAGCGTTCAGCCTGCTTACCCGGTATCTGCGCCACCAGGTGTCGCAAGGATTCCCCACCCTCTGTTATCACTTTCCCTTTCAAGGAAGTCTAGCGAGGTGCGCCCGTCGCGGCCTCCAAAGCGAGGCCATAAAGATTCTTGTTAACAAAGGGTTTCATTCGTAGTCAAAAGCTACAACTATTTTTTAGATCCTAATAAAACTGACGTGATACTTTTTTTTATCCAAGCCTTTATTGATAGTCTCATCCCCGCTTCTTGGTGCTTTAATCTCGATTTCTTTCATAAAGTCGCAAATTATTTTCAGTCGTCATAAATGTCACCGAGTGGCTTGACTTCTTCTGGGCACCCGTTATCGGCCAACCCATATCTGAAAGGATTTGAGGGGTCCCAAATATTAACTTCACCACACATTATTAGGAGGCCTTTCAAATACCTCTCTAAACGAAAGAATGGATCATCATTCCTTCTGAAGCGTCCAGGTTTTGTATCATCTTCGCAGATCGTGGCACAGAATTCATTTTCGTCTCTAAACGTAACTTTTCTCAGAGCTGAACGCGCATACTTGAAAGGATTTGATACTGGGAGGCTTTAACAACGCCGTCTTTGATTCCGACGGAAGTTATATTCTGCTGACATACATTCTAATGAATACCTACGTTAGAGTACGTCTAAAAAACTTTTCTCAAAAGCGAGTTCAGTCATAAAAGTGTTCATAAATGCCAACCTAGCTGCGGACTCTTTCAGTCGGTGGCTATATTTCCAATCTTTTATTTTTATGAATGCCAGAGGGGCTTCCCACACAAATGAGAAGGCAAATTTAAAAGCGATGTCAGCCGTTCGACTTCAACATCAGCTGTTGGCGAAGGGTGGGTGGGGGACCTCACTCTTGCGATAACAAAACACCGTCGTCGGACATTCTGATGAACGTCAGAGGGGGCTTAAAATTTTTTCTCACGGGTGACAGCTCTTTCAATCGGATCTGCAGCCGCACATTATAATGAATAGGGCTTCCAACAACAGTGAGAAGGCTAATAAATAATTTTAAAGCGGTCATAAATGTCAACCCGTTCGGCTGTTTCAAACGGATCTGCTGAATGCCAGAGGGACTTAAAAACTTTTCTCACGGGTGCCAGCTGTTTCATTCGGGACTGCTGAATGCCAGAGGGGGCTTCTCACACCAATGAGAAGGTTAATAAATAATTTTTAAGCGGCCATAAATGTCAACCCGTTCGGCTGTTTCAAACGGATCTGGTGAATGCCAGCGGGGGCTTAAAAGTTTTTTCTCACGGGTGCCAGCTCTTTCAATCGGATCTGCAGCTGCACATTATAATGAATAGGGCTTCCCACAACAGTGAGAAGGCTAATAAATAATTTTAAAGCGGTCATAAATGTCAACCCGTTCGGCTGTTTCAAACGGATCTGCTGAATGCTAGAGGGGCTTAAAATTTTTTTCTCACAGGGACTTAAATGTCTTTCAATCGGATCTGCAGCTGCACATTATAATGAATAGGGCTAAAAAATGCCACAACAGTGAGAAGGCTAATAAATAATTTTTAAGCTGTCATAAATGTCAACCCATTCGACTTCAACATCAGCTGCTGGCGGTGGTGGTGGTGGGGGGAGGGGGGGGTGCGTGCGGGGAGGAACCTAACTGCTCACTCTTCTGGTAAACTGCTGACGTCTCCCGCGATGTGAGGTATATAAATGGGAGAAGTACTATGTCGGTTATCACATAGCATTGCACAGGCGCAAGTCAAACAGCTGTTATGGTGTAATTGTCGCGTCAGATCTCAGTGTACAGTGTCAGATCTCAGTGATCTCCAAAAAAGCATGATCATTGATGTGCTTCTTACATGAGCTTCAGTAACAGAACGGCGGAAATAGTAGATGTAACACGAGAAACTGTCTCAAAGATTATGACTACATATCAAAAAAGACAGGACGTTGTCTCCAAACGTGCAAATTGTGGACGCCATACGAAGTTGTCAGATAGGGATAGGCAAAGGTTGGCCCAGATTGTACAACAGAAGCACAAGAGCATGGCACCACAAATAGCAGCAGAGTTGAATACCAGTCAGAATGATCCCGTTTCCGTCATAACAGTTTGTTGGGAACTTCATTGTACCGGTATTTATGGCCATGTTGCAATCTACAAACCTCTGATTACCAACATCAATGCAATAAAACGTGCAAGGTGATACAAAGGACATAAAAACTGGGATGCTAAAAATTGGCAACATGTCATCTGGTCTGATGAATCATACTACACATTGTCTCCCAACACTGGTAGAGTGTACGTCTGGCAAAAACATGCAGAAGCCTACCATCCCGACTTTTATGGCTTCCAACTGTGAAGCATGGAGGTGGATCCATGATGCTGTGGGGTGCCATATCTTTGCATTTCTTTGGGTCTTTAGTTATACTGCAGGGTCGTGTCACATCTATAATGTATGGAATCCTTTCTCGGGGACCACCTGCACCCAATGTTGCGGGCATTGCTCTCTAATGACTTTCCATGGTGTCAAGCAGGTAATGCACACGTGCATTGTGCGAAACGTGTCAAGTTATGGTTTTCAGAGCATGAGGATGAGGTACAGCAGATACCCTCACCACCTCAATCTCCAGACCTCAATATTATTCAACATTTGTGGGAATATCTGGAATGCATGGTCAAATCACATTTCTAACATTACTGGCACAGTTAGGCCATATTTTACAGGAAGAATGGTTCCACATTCCATTACCGTATGTGCATGACTTGTATAAGTCTATTCGACGCCAAAGTGCATTTGTTCTGAGTGCCTGAGGTGGTGCCTAAAGTCTATTGATAAAATGCTCTCCACAAACAGTACATGTTTCCATTATTTCGATAAATACCTGTACACTTTAAGTGAATATGTCTCATATTTGTGACACTTATGGTTGCAATGAGAGATTTGAGAAAAGAAATGGGATATTATTTCCTAGGTAAATATATTCATTTAAATTGTTAACCTTTATTAGCAAAGAGTGATGTACATTATATAACTGCAAGAATGTAGACAAAGATAATAGCTGGTAGCAGAAAAAATAAAAATAAAAATGATAAAGTTAAGACTATATGAATGTTTTTTGTGTATGGAAGGAAATCAAAAAAAATCTGGAACGAATAGCAATGCTATATTTTAGGTCGTGTTCACCTAAGGATCTCCATTGCCAAGTTAAGAAATGAACAATTGTGATGGTCCACCCATTCACTTTTATTTTTACTCAACCAGTTTTACTTTATTTATGTTATATTTATCATTTTGAGAAGCTACCATGCCTGGGCAGCGCAGACGCACAACAATTGTTCAGTTAGCAGAGTTTGAGCGAGGTCGTATAGTCGAGTGGTTTTTGGGGAAGAAGGTTGGTCCTTTAGTCAAATTGCACACCGTATTGGACGAGGGGTATCAGCAGTGGTACGATGGTGGCGTCGATGGTCAGAAGGGCATTTGCACACTTGCAGACGTGATTCCAGGCAACACAGAGTTACGGATGCACGATCAGAAGAGCGGCGGTGGACAGAGCTGACAGGAACGGCGTGAAAAATACAATCCTCTGTTGTACCAAAGATGTCTACAAAAACGATACGCAATCATCTTTCGGAAACAGAAATACGGGCACGCGTGCAGCTGGCTGGCACAGTTAACCATTGTCACCTTGTCACTGTTGAGCACGTTTCCAGAGTGTCAAGAACGAGTTCATTGGAGGGAAGAATGGTAGTCTCTGGTCTTCAATGATGAAAGCCGATTCTGCTTAAAAGTGTCTGATGGTCGTTTATGCGTTCCAAGGCGACAAGGTGAGCGGCTTCTTCCATCGTGCACACAAGGCCCACGCCAGGTATCATGGTGTGGGGAGCGATTAGCTATCACTCTCGTACATGTCTGGTGTTTGTACAGAGTACACTGAATAGCAATACGTATGTCATTGACATAGTACAACCGGTTTCCTGCCATATTTTAAGTAATCCAAATGCGATATTCGAGCAAGATAACGCCCACATACACTCCACCCTGGCAATTCAACATGATTTTCTGGCAGTGCACCAACTCCCTTGTCAAACACGCTCTCCAGACTTGTCACCAATCGAGCATGTCTGGGACTGAATTGGACAATGACACTTCCGCGGACCGAGGCTGGCAATGACCATCGTTGAATTACGCGTCCAAGTTGTAAGCACATGGAATAGTATCCCCCAGCGTGATATCCAGCATTTGTATGACCGATTGCATGCCAGATTGGAAGCTTTTATTGCTGTTCAAGGAGGTTCAACATCTTATTAAAATGTGCCTTCTGTAAAATGTAATACTCATTAGAAGGTAAAATAAACATTGAATCACTTCACATGTGCGATCAATCTCCTTTCTCAACAAGTTGTTTCTACTATATAAATCTCATAGTTTACGCTTCAATTGTTAATAACGTTCTTCTTTCAATTTCTGCCAGTGTATATGTGCAAAAGAAAAAAGCTTTCAGGTAAATCTGAAATATTTCGTAGGAAAAAAATGCGATTATTTTCATTTAAAATTCGAAAGATCCGTGTGAAGAAGCTGAAAATATTAAAAAATCTAAAAGTTTTGCAAAAGAAAGAAAAGGAAAATATGAGATTTTCAAAGCTTTTTTAGCAAATAAACTAACCCCAACTCGGATTCCTGACCCACTTGATGTCACAAATGTTGGCTTCAGTGGCTTTCTTCTATACGATGCTTCGATTTCTATTACTGCTCTATGGGTGAACATTGGAAACGCAAGGATATCTTCTGATTCCTACCTTGCTGCTCACAGGAAATATATCATTTGTTTACTTTCTTCCTCCGGCAGAAAATATAAATGCAATTTAATAACAGAGTATTACAGGAGAAAACCTGTACACTTAGGACTCTTAAAAAAATTGAGTTTGGCCGTGAGTAGGATTCAAAGCTGCACCTCCCGGCTACAAGCCAGATGATCTTGACCACTGAACTATCAGCGGGAAACTTTTTCCTCAACTAATGTGACGTGAACTTTCCTGAATATTGGTGGCACCATGAGCAAACCACTCACGGCGAAACTCAATTTTTTCAGCTAACTCTTCGGGAATTCCATAATTTACAGGATATCTCCTGTGATTTATACACCATACATAGATATATACAATAATACATACATACAAAATCTTCATGCAGCCATGGGCTATAGATGTCCTACCAGACTGTGGAATTTTGTTCTTCAGAGATGTCTGTCCTGATATCCAGCTGCTACATTCCGCCACTCTAGGCCAATTCTAGCAAGGTCCTGTTTGACGTTGTCTGCATCTATGCCTAAGGGCGACCAATTCAGTCTGTCTTTCCAAAATATCTTGCTCAAAGTTGGTTGCTGACTCCTTCTTCTAATATCATCATTATTTACAAAGTCGAATCATCTAATGCCCAAGGTACTGTCAAAGCACCTAGAATTAAAGCCATCAAGTTTCCTATTATCTTTTTTCCAAAGGATCCAAGTTTCACTACCATAACTAACCTTAGAAAGAACCAAATTATTATGTAGTCTAACAGTCATTTAGTCTTTAGGCGTATCCGTCTATTTATCCAACTTTACATAGATAATTAAAAGTCTCAGCAGCAATCTGAATTCTTCCTTTTATCTCATGCCGCACTTATAGCCGTTCAAAACAATAGAACCACATGCCTGACATGCCTTCCCATGTCCCATAAAAGTATCTTATTTTTAAGTGGTAAAAAACTTAATGCTGAATGTTCAAATAATTCTTATTTATCCAACTGACTTGGCAGAAGCATTAATTTCCAATATTATACAATTTTTTTAAGATAATTATTTAGATCATACTTAAATTACTCAAATCGAATTCCCTGAAAGAAATTGTTTTATTTGAAACAGATTCATGAAATTTGCAATTTTTTTCTTTGGGTGAAAAAAAAAACTGAAAAACTGAAACTACTCAGAAGTTTAAAGTAGATTTTATTTTATTTCAAGCATAAAACAATATAATATTTAGCAAAAAAATTACATTCATATATTTCCGAGAAGAAATTGAATAACGCATTAACTACATAACTTTCCTACAGGGAGAAAGGTTATTCGTTACATTAAGAAAAAAAATTTAAATAACTTACTAAACAATTTTAAAGAACTTTCCTGTAAGTGGAGAAATAAAGTATAACAGTAATTGGATAAAATCATATACAGTAAACAAGGTATGGATTTTTTTTACTCTTCAGAATGCTAGGAAGGGTAATAGAAGCAAAAATTATTAAACTTACTCAAATTTAATGCCATTTTCAAGAAACATTTAGATTTGCTAACTTGAGGAGAAAATATTATACTGCATCAGAAATCCAACAAAAAAAATAAACAAATTAAAACGAAAATGAAGTTTAGCAAAATCGGCATTTCATTTCAATCATATGCAACCATAGAAATATGGTTTCTAAAAAGTATTAAAATGAGCAAATTGGTGATTCATTCACATATAATTAAGTGAATAAATGTATATCTACTCTCCTACCAATCAAGAATGCTTTATGAAGTGTAATAATTTCAGTAAATCGCAATTATTTACTAGTGCCCAAAAATGTCTAAAGATAAAGAGAACTTTGATATATTAAACCAAGAGGAGACATGTTTTTGTGTGAAAATACATATGAAGAAAAATAAAATACTGCCATAAATTCATAAGTGGAATATAATACCTGAAAATGTTAATCAATAATTTCATGTAGATATATACATTGCATACATACCTAGTAAAGATACACATACTTTCCTAGAAGTGAGAAAAAGTGATTAAAATGAATTGTATTCACTAGACCAGAAGACATTAAACTTACTCTTGTAAACTAACACAAGATAGAATCCAGATAACACTAGAAAACAAAATAACTCTCATACTCTTTCAAAGCAAAAAAAAAAACACCGGAGTAAAATAAAAGCTAAAACTTTAGACATCAGAAACTTAAAACTGGAGAAGGAATGTCATTTAATCTGCAATCTAAAAGTTAATTAATACGCTTAAAATTTAAAGTGTTAAGTACTCCCAAAATTATATTTAATAAAACATCTTACTGTCATCCATCATCTACACAAAGGTAAAAAACAAATAATACAACTTATAATTAAGTGAAACAGAGAATTACAATCTAAAAAAAACATTCTGAAGCACTTGACAAATACTCATATTTCTGCTACACAAGAAATTCTGAATGGTAACATACCAAAACATTGATTTCGTAATTTACAATAAAAAATACACCTACCTCGAGAAATATTGTTGCATACAAAAGAAAAACTCATTCTACAAAGAATTTGTATTCCTGTAATAATATAAGAATCAGAATACATTGCAATAAAAATTATTATTTAAAAAGGAAAAGTTACTATCTTAAACATATATAATGCTGGTGCAAACCTAGAACTTACACACAAATAATACAAAATTCTGAACAAAATTGTTATCTTTTATGCTTATTATGAATGATTTAAGAGGATTTCAATTATATAATTTCATAGAAAACAATGATCATTATATTAATACAAAACAGCACATATTAATAACCCTAGCACTCACTCAAATACCTCACATTAACTCCTACAGTACTAAGCACACCTGAATAACGTTGAGATTTATCTCTACGAACTCTCTGTCCTTCATCAGTAAAGGATGCCAATGGGCTTGGAAACGCCACCATCCAACAAATGAGACTTTAAGCCTGGCTCCTTGTGCACATTAGAGAACTGGGTCCCCTTCCCACAACCTTCTGTGAGCCCCTTGAAGTTCTTGTGATCTGGCCGTTTACCCCATACTTTCGAAACATTCTTAAACTTAATCAAAATGAATGCAAAATTAGTAATTTAAATAAGTCATGTTTACTAGATCAAGTGATACAATAACCATAACACAGTCCTAAAAAACACGAGATATAATCCAGACATATCCCACAAAACAAGCTAACTAATGTTATTTTGTAGAAGAAAAAAAAATCTATATAAATATATATAAATACGGAAACTTTAATACATCAAAAACATGAAACTGGGGAAGGATTATTATTTAATCTGTATTCCTTCCGTTACAGGAGTTGTTGATCTTACTGCCATTTATCATCTACCCAGAAACAGAAGAAAAAAAATAACCTTATATTTAAGTGAAACAGATGATTAGAATCTAAAAATAAATACGCATATTATTACCATACACGAAATTCAAACAGATAACATATAAAAACTTAGATTTTGTAATTAAAAAAAATACACCTACCTCAAGAAATATTGTTAGATAAATAAAATAAAATGCACATTACACAAAGACTTAGTATTCTTGTAATAAAAACAGTGAATTTGAAAAATGCCTGTTTGATCCTTCTGCACTGACTTTGCGTATTTAGGAATATATGACAACATACTGCTGTTTAAAAAAAAGGTGCTGGTATGCCATGCTGATGCACATCATCACAAAAAAAGCACTGTTAGTAAAGAATTGGAATATACTGCAAAATCCTGGTGTAAAAATGCAACCTACACACAAATGATACCAAATATTATAATTTCTGGTCCTAATATGTATATGAGTAATTTATAATTTGAGTTACATAAATTAATAGAAAAAAATGACAGTGTTTCTGCTGAGGTCCTGCCATCCTCACAGACCTTCTACTATGGCATATAAACTGACAGGCTCCTGTCAGACCTCTGCGGCAAGCAACTGCTTGAGGGGGTATTCATTTTTTTTATATTAATACAAAAATACGTGTATTAAAATAACCATAGCATTCACTCAGAAACCTCACTTTAACTCCTACTATGCAAATGAAATTCAATGACAGCTATTTGCAAATCACCTATGTAGTGATAAGCATTACAATTTGACAAATATACACGAACCTAACATAAATACACTCCTGGTGTAGAATGGAACTTTTTAGATATAGCTGTAATACAATTTAATTACTCAATGCACTAAAAGGAATCAATCTGCATATTCTAATTGACAGAGTTTCTTGTAAAATTAAAGCAATACTCATATCTAGATAAAAAATTTCAAAAATGCCTGTTTGATCCTTCTGCACTGACTTTGCTTATTTAGGAATATATGACAACATACTGCTGTTAAAAAAAGATACTGGTATGCCATGCTGATGCATGTCATCACAAAAAAGCACTGTTAGTAAAAAAACAACCACAATATTTTGACCATTTTAATTAAATGCAGCACGATTAATTTCACACCTAATTTAAATTTGACAGGATGAGTTGTCAAAGAGAAACTAATGCTCAAATTAAGCCATAATCCATCCCTGATTTAATCATAATGTACATCATTTTTCGCAAGAAACATATTGATAATAACTCCTTTGATTGAATATAAGTGGTAATTTCATTGTTACCCATTCTGGATTGTATTCTTCATAATCAATTCAATAACAAGGTACTTTTGCAGTTTAAACCACTCAACTCACTAGATGGCGCCACGAATGTAAACTGATTCAGAATTGGAGAACGTTTCGTAACATAACGAAACAACAGAATAACGAAATGATTTTTGAATACCGTTATGAATAAGGTTAACGGAATTTCAAAACATTTATAGCGATAAAATGTAACAAATAACGAAAAACATAATTTCGTTATTTCGTTATTTTCACAGTTTTAATGTTTTGATACATTTCAGATTTTTCCTTTATAAGATATACTTAGAAACTTGTGTGAAACAGACAGATGAACAATTTGCATTTCGGATCAGCGAACAAAGCCCTTCATTGGCACATTCCAAAAGAATTTAGGAAGCACTTGTCTTCGCCACCTTCGTCGCAATCGGCGCTCAGAGACAGTGCAGAGCTGAATTGGAAAAGAAAGGAAGAGCCTCCCTCCATTCCTGCAGGATGTAAACACGTCAATTACAATTGGACGGAAAATGCTGGGTATATTACAATTCCTGAGATCGGCTTAGACAGTTAGGAAAGAAACTATGTAGGTGGGATATTTTGGGTGTACGACAGAGAATTGGAGGAAGAGGCTATTAATTTATTGACAATAGTCAAAATTTTCGGTTTTGATATTCCCCCCTCGAAACATTTTCATTGGATATTGTTATGAAATAAACGAGTGGAAACTGAGCGTAAGTTCAAAAATAATATTTAGCAACAATAATTCTAAAATAATGTAAAACATTTATACAAGATAAATTGAACCAACACAAATCTTCATCTTCATCAGCATGAAAAAAACCTATAATCTACTAAGAATGGCTTTACCAATTCCTTAAACAAACTAAATGTAACTATATGCGAAATGACTTTCTTCTAGTATTCTGCTCTCATCAAGGATCCCAAAACTACAGCTAAATATAATGATCTCTCAGAACCAATTCTTTTCAGACGTTGATCACCACTCATAAGACGATTAATTCTTCGTTTTTCTTACTAGTTTACTAACAAGATCCACACAAATAAACTTATTTATTCTCCCGCTAACACACCAAATAAAAACATTTCTTCTTTAGACTATCGTGCACAGACTGAGACAAAACACTTTTTCCTTCACACTGATTCTTCCTAATTACAACTCTCTTATTCTTTATTTTTAAGTCAAGTTATATATATTATTTTTAAGTCAAGTTGTCGTTCGAAGTGGTTAGTGACGTAATTCTCACGCTGAAGTATATGCGAGTATCAAAATGATGCATCACATCACGTTACATTGTTGCTCGTTCATCTGTCCGTCACAATATGTTTGTAAATCCGTTAGCAATAAATCTCACCTTGTCATATGTTGAGAAAACTAAAGGAGGTAATTCTCATGTTTCAATCGAGCAGTGACGACGCTATCTCGTACTTCTCTGCAGCTCCTTTAAGAGGAGACTGCGCAAAGATAAATAGGTAACGTTTTCAATTTCTTTACTTATATTTATTCATTAGATAGCTTTTTATTCTATTTGAAGTCTATTTCGGATAAAACTCAATTATTTTGCATGAGCTCTTTTACAGGAATGCATCGATAAAAAATAGTTTAGTGTCATCAAACGACTCAACAAATGATTTGCTGGAAATCTGGGGCGGGGGTGGCTCAGTCGGTAGCGCGCCAGGCTCGTAATCTGTAGTTCCCAGGTTCGAGTCTCAGCTGGGTCAGCGTTGAGATTTATCTCCGCAAAAATTCCCCGCCCTGCCCACGGTCAGTAGGGGACACCGATGGGTTGGAAAGGCCGCCGTCCGTCGGATGGGACGTTAAGCCGTGGCCCCGTGTGCCGGAGAGCCATACCCTGTGCACGTTAAAGAACACGCTGGATGGCGTTGACTACCATCTGTCTCCCAACAGCTGTTCCAGTGGGTCCCCTGCCCCAACCTTCTCTGAGCCTTCGGGGTCCATGTGACCTGGCCATTTATCCCATGGTGTGCAAAAAAGTGCCGCTCAGAGGTAAAACAAAACAACAAGCTGGAAATCTATTTTCATGAAACCGTAAAATTGGAGGCGAATGAAAATAAAATTTCAATTTCATAAAATGAATTTGAGAGAGCAAACAGAATTTCTACAAGGAAAATATTTTTCACTATTGGAAAAATCAAGACCAAGCTTTGCAAAGAATTATTCTAGCAGAACTCAGGTATCTACAGGGAGAGTTTTTTCTATTCTTAAATAGATTCTCTCTGATAAAAGACATTTCTATGAAATGTATCCTAATTCTTAACTCTTGACATAATAATTACTATCAGTAATGTAATGTTCCAAAAATTTGTTGATATGTACTTTTATGAATATATAATGAAAAGATGTAAATTTCAAAAAGTTTGCCATATCAGAAAGTCACTTTCTGAAATTTAAATTGGCAATATAATATGCAAGTTAGCAAAAAACTTATTATGAATATGTTTTATTACTCTTTGATATCACATCTGAAATATTTAACACTCTAATGGGGTGTACAGTTATTTACATTGTAAAATTGAATAATGGAATTTTTCCAGTTGTTATTAGTAAACTGATGAACTGACATGCTAAATATGTTTCATGCCACAAGTATTTTATAGACAATAAAAATGTATGGCACAACAGAATTCCTCCAAAACGAAAACAAAGAGCAGCTTTGATAACTGCTATCAGAAGAAAGGATTGGAAGCCTACAAAATGTAGCCGTTTATGTTCAGAGCAGTTTACTGAAGAAATCTTTTACAGAATGGCATCATGTAGACTGTACCTAAATGATGATTCTGTGCCTTTACAACATACATGAAAACCGTAAGTTTATTATTTCATTATTTTGGAGTAGTGATTAACACTTATATTTTCATATAATTCATAGTGGATATGTGAGTGAATTTTGCAATGATAGACTTTCCTTTTCGGGAACAGCATAAATGTTTCGCGTTGAACTTTAAAAAATTTGCAATTTAAAATATGTTAACCATGGGATCAGCTTTATAACATAAAGGTAGTTTTTTTTGTAAATTATGCCACATTTTGCATATATTATTTTAGTAAAAGTATCGTTTGTGTTAGCAATACACAAAGTGAACATTTATTTATTAATTCAATAATAATATTGTAGGATTTTGTATTGTACAATCTGGATTATCAATTGTGGGGCGAAAAATATTTTAGTTCATGGAAATATAACAGATACCACAAAGCATTGACTCAAAAATTTGTAATTGAAAACTTAGTCGATTCTTCAACAAAATTAATTTTTTTATGCCATGTGTTAGGTTTTTCATATGCCCTTTGCTTCTTGCTGTAGTTAAAATGTACTTATAGTGTTTCAAGGAGAAAAATCAAGCTTTTATGTGCTTTGTAGAGAGGGGGTTGAGGAAGTTTCGAATATCTATCCACTCAAACAGTGATGGATTAAAGTATCTGGAGGCGCCCTCTGCCAAAGATTTGAGGGGCATTCAACTGTTTGGGAAGGGATACTCATTGTACAAAAAAATTGGTAACTTATGAATGGGGAAAAGGCATACAATAAGTTAAATAAACTGAATTACAGAATTGCATAAACAGAAGATTTAAAATGCGTTATAGAAATTTCCACATACTGCAAAATAAATGTAAAACTGAATTATAAGCCAAAATAAATATCTGTTCATTTTAGTGTATTTGACAAAATAACTTCATATTTGGCAAATCATGAATATATCAAATCATAATAATCATATTTGGTAAAAAGTAAAATCATGAGATGTGCATGTAAAGAGTAGATTACACTGATTGTGAAATGTATTATTCAAGTGACCAGGGGGGGGGGGGGAATTGAGTTTTTTGACTGCTTTGAGGCTCCCGGCGAGCACCTCATGTGCCTATTGGGCACTCTGCCATTTGTTGTAGTTACCTTCCTTCAAGTAGTACACATGGAAATTTCAGATTACTGGCTATAATATTACATTAATAGGTTTATGTAATTGCCTTTAAAGGATAATGGTATGTGCATTTAAAGGCATAAGAAAAAATAACGAAAAGTAGCTGAAAATTATGAGGAAAAAATAAACGAGAACCAAAAATTATCAAGCACAAAAATTATTAGGCCCAGGGCTGCAGCTTAGTCTATAGGGAAACATGGCATCTCACTCATGCACACAAGCAAAAATTAAAGAGAAATACTGTTCTACAGAATATAACGTTTTCACATTTAAGCATGCACAAGCATAAATGATATTTTTAATGTAATTTAATGCATTAGTAAGAGAATAATGTTAATATTTTTTTTTTATTAAATCAGAGGCATTTTGTATTTAGGTTCATTGTGGTTTTTCTCTGTATTTTGAATATAGTTCAGGCTGCTAAAATCTAAAATTATTATATTTTTACCTCATATATTAACCTTTTCTATGCTACAGATATTTCCCTCAACTTGGTGGGAATAAGTTTAATCATGCAACTAGTACACTGACCACTGACTATTTTAGAGTACTAAATTTAACTCTTAATGGAATTGTGTTCAGATTTAAGATCTACCTCCCTTGAGTGACACATTAGTTTTTTATTGCTTCTTGTTGAAGGAAATGCAGAATAATTGTGTAGAATAAGTGCTATTTTATTTATATCTTGTTCTACTCTGGCTTTCCAGGGTAATCATTTGTTTCAAAATTTATTTACTCTAGGCGCTTACAAACCAAATTTTATGGATCATTGTTCTTAAATTGGAAATGGGTAACAGCATTAGTCTTCCAATAGTCATTTTTGTTGAAATTTCTGTAAGATATAATTGTTAGCATAAGTACAAAACACTTAGTTGCTTTACTATTGGCTACAGATTTTACGCAGAATTAAGTATATTTTGTTCATTGGAAAGTTGAATGGGTTGATGTCAAAACATGCAGCTACAGTTTAGCATTTTGTTCTTGCATTTCTTTTATCTCAGGATGTGACAAAAGAAGCATATATATATATGACAGTTAAAACAATTCAGTTGTGTATGAAATAAAAATTTAAAACAAATTATTTATTCTTTACAGGTAAATAAAATCAGGAAACCACCTGCAAAGCGATAGATAAAAGAGCCATGTCTATTTCATCTGCACCTTTGCCTTCTGCTTCTTCTGAGCCTGTTGTGGAAAATAATCATTACAAGAGAAAATTGGAACAAGTTACTTCAAAGTATCGAAAGAAACTGAAGCAGCTGCAACAAATATATCGTCGTCGAAAAAAGAGAAAAATAAACCTTCAGTCCATTATTGATAATTTAAGGGATCAACGGCTAATGCATACTGACATGTTAAAAATACTCAGTAAGGTAGCAGCATCAAATGAAGAGTTTTTATTTAGGCAATTGCCAAAAGTATATTTATTAGAAAAATTAATCTATGTTGGAAACTAAGTGTGGTATATACATGACTGAAATTACAGATCATTATCCACTCTTAATGACTACAAAAATTACAAAAAATAAATAAAACAAATATTATTAATAAAAATTTGCATGGCATCACTAATTTGAATTATCTAAAACAGAATATAAAATAGAGGATTATGAATTGGATAATGACATCTTTGAATGCAGAAATGTTAATTTGGTTTATCAAAAGTTCATTAATGCGGTTTATACAGCAATGCAGGATTGTAGTTATAAACTTGATGGTCTGAGAGAGAAAAGTAAAGCAAAGGCAATTTATGAAAAATGGATAACCTATGAAATTATGAGTAGCATTGATAAAAGAAAAGCTATATTAAAAAAGCAAAAAGAAGTATCCTCTGATTATTGCATATATGAATGAATATAAAGATTTCAATAAAAACCTTAAAATTATTATAAAAAAATGCAAAGAATTTATATTATAGGAATATATTTACTAATTGTAACAACGATCGAAGAAGACAACAGAAATTTGTTAATGATATAACAGATACATCATCATCATCGTCGTCGTCGTCATCATCGTCGTCGTCGTCGTCGTCGTCATCATCATCATCATCATCATCATCATCATCATCATCATCATCATCATCATCATCATCATCATCATCATCATCATCATCATGTAGCAGCTATGGGCTACGGAGGTCCAACCAGACTGTGCAGTTTACTTCTCCAAACATATCTGTCCTGAGCTACATCTGCTGCATCTGGCCACTGCACACCGATTCTAACAAGGTCCTGTTTGACATTGTCTGCCCACCGCATCCTAGGTCTCCCCCTGTTTCTGAGGCCTTTAGGCACACTGTTCATAACCTTATTCGCCAATCTATAATTATCCATACGGGCAAAATGGCCAAACCAGCAGAGTCTCTCTCTGCACAATATGCTGCTTAAAAGAGGTTGCAGACTCCTTTGCCTAACCTCATCATTCTAGATGCCTACTGCATTGGCATCAAGAATTTCGAATAATCAAAGAATCAAAAGCATCTAGTTTCCTGTTATCTTGTTTACACAGTGTCCAAATTTCATTAGCATAACTAACCCTAGAAAGAACCAAACTATTATACAGTCTAATTTTAGTCTTTAGGTGTATATGCCTATTTCTCCACACTCTCCATAGATTCTTAAAAGTCCCAGCAGCAATCCCTATTCGTCTGTTAATCTCATGCCGCACATCACCAGTATCTGTTACATAGCTCCCAAGGTAATTAAACTGTGACACAAGCTCAAGACTGCAACCATTCAGCTTAACTGAATCACAACCTACCTGACCAATTTTCATCACTTTAGTTTTCTCTCCGTTTATAACCAAACCTACTCTGCTACCAGTCTCATCAACAGCTCGAATGAAAGAGTTCATCTCATCAACATCATTTGCCAAAAGAGCTAAATCATCAGCATAATCCAAATCAGTAATTTTCGTATCTCCAGCCCATTTAAGGCCAAAAATTTTCCCTTGCAATGAATTTCGCATAACGTACTCAATAACCAAACTAAAGAGAAAATGAGACACAATGCACCCTTGTCGAACACGAGAAGTAATGCTAAACCAATTGCTACAAGACTTACCAACTCTCACACGACTCAGTGTTATTATAGAGAGCTTTCATTATGTTAACTAACTAGTCTGGTACACCATATGATCTCACAACCAACCATAAATTATGACGATCAACAGAGTGGAAAGCCTTTTTGAAATCAACAAAGCTAGCAACCAAAGGTTTCTGAAACTCGAAACATTTCTCAAGAATCTGCCTAAGTGAAAATATCTGATACACACATCCCATACTACTTCTGAATCCACATTGCTCATCACGCAATTGCCTGTCAACCAGATTCTTAATTCTATTAAGCACAATCATGGAAAGAACTTTACCTGGAACAGAGAGTAGGGTGATACCCCTATAGTTATCACAAGAACTGCGATCACCTTTTTTGAAAATAGCAATAATAATAGCTCTGGTAAAATCCTTAGGAACCATGCCTTTTTCATAAAAGATATTCAAAATTTCAGTCATCCAAGTGGTTCCCGAAACGTTCCCAGCTCTAAGCATTTCGGTAGTAATTTCATCTACCCCTGGGGGTTTATGAAGTTTAAGTTTGGAAATAGCCAAAATAACTTCAGATTGTGTTATAGGTCCAACATTAAAGCCAGTAATGCATCTATCATCATTACAAACAATGGGAGTAGAACTAACTACATTGTTTAAAACATCACTGAAATGCTCAGCCCACCTAGCCATGACAGAATCCTCATCTTCTATAACCTTACCTTGTTTATCCTTCAATCCCTGTTTGCCTGTCCATTTTTTATCACATAAAACATTAACTATCTGGTACAGTTCTCCGCTGTTGTGCTGCCTAGCTGCTTCCTCGGCTTTGTCAGCCAAGCCATTTTGTTAGTTTTTGTCAGCCAGCCAAGCCAGAAACTAGGTTTATTGAGATAGGTAGGGCCAACAATATCAAACAGCCCCCTGATCGCAGGCATGGGGAAAGACCTGTTCGCCCTCCGCTAAAGGCTGAAGTCACCAATGCTGGTCGAAACTTCAGGCACCACCTTTTCAAGTTGACTTTTTCAAGAGCCATATAGCCTGCCTGAGACACATTACTCCAGTTTAGGCTTGACGATGCCCAACTAGCTGAGTAAGGTTCAGGTACCTGCGATGGCCTCTGATTAGGATTATCCACCAACTGATATAAGGTATTCCATGCCTCTGTTCACTTAGGGCTGGCAACCTAGAAGCAAACAGGAAACACAGCGGCAGATTGTCCCTCAACAAAGGCCCACCAGTGCAGCAAGTCCAGGATCCATAATCAAGCTCAAATCCATAAACAAGTCCAGTCTAGTAGGTATAAATGGTCAGCACCAGGACCCTTTGAAGTTGACCACTCCTCAGCAGGGTAAAAAGAAAGAAAAAAGTGGCCATAGATGACCAGATCAGTAGGCTATACTGAACTGGGAGCCCTGCCCATTCCGTTCCCTTCCAAAAGAGAATATCTCTTTTGAAAGGTACTAACGGCCTGCACCACGAGAGAAGGCGGGGTCGGACATTAGGTGTTAGACCTGGCCGGTTCTGTGCATCATCACTGGGGATTGGTACACAGCTCTCCTTCCAGTTTATGCCTAGCTACCATTTACAGACCAAGGTACATGAACAGCTCATAATATATTTCCCAATAATAAAGAGAAAAAATTTGTAGTGAATGAAATTAAGGAATTTTTTTTATTAATATTAGCAAAAATAAAAGTTTGGCTGAAGATCTGCAATCAGAGTCATATGACATTTTGTCTGATCAACAACAGTCTTGACTTCTATGTGGTTTATGAATACAAATGCAGAAGAGGATTTGAAAATAATTTCAAACTTAGATACAAATAAAGCAGTAGTTTATGATAACTTAAATGCAAAAAAATTAAAAGTAATATCTAGACACAAATTAGATTTATTGGTATATATTATTAATTATTAATGGAAAAAGGAACCTTTATGGACGATTTGAAATATTCTCTAACCATTATTTATATACCAATCTATAAAAGAGGAAACAGAAATGATTATAATAATTATGACCAATTGCAATTTTACCAATTTTTCTATACAATTATCGAAAAAAAATAGCTAAAAACAGAGTAATTAGTTATTTAAATAGCATTGATTTCTTGGCAAAAAAAACAATTTGGCTTCGGTGAAAATTATAGTACATCTGATGCACTAATATAATTTAATTAATTTATTTATAAAGGCATTAATAATAGTAAAACGATTATTGATTTTTTTTAGACATTAGGAAAACATTTGATTCTGTTACTCATAAAATACTTTTACATAAGTTAAAATTTAATGGTTTCCGTGGTATAATTTTTTTGGTTTAAAAGCTTTATTGAGAAAAAAACAAAAACAAATTGTGACTATTAATAATTTTAAAAGTAAAACATTATTAACCATAAGTGGAGTCCCTCAGTGTTCTGTGTTGGGTCCTTTACATTTTCTTATATATATTATATATATCAATGATTTCTGTAAATTGAAAATTACTGGACAAATTATCTCTTTTGCAGATGATACATCCATAGTCTTTAAAACGGAAAAATAGCCAAGTATTAAATAGAAAAATTAACAATAATTTAACAATTATTAAAAATAATATATCAATATTAAACTAGAATTAAATATAAAAAAATTAATATATTTGTCTTTTATTAACTTCGTTATATACATTTGGAAATACTATTAAATAACTGAATTCAACTATTTAAATGCAGAATTCTGTAATTTTAATGCTATTGATATGACATTTAAAATGGAAAAAAATTATTCACTCATTCTCTTGAAAACTAAACAGAATATTACAAAAATTTTATTACTTAAAGCGATATGTTAATTATAATTTCCTCCGGGATATTTATTTCGCATGGGCGCCGTCTACCCTAATTTATGGAATTTGCTGCTGAGGTGGTGAATATAAATCAAACTTATTACCATTAATTTGCGTTCAAAATAAGAAATTTGATAACCTTAATTACAATTATTCTACTGGGTGCCATATGTTATATAATAAATGCAATATATTTCCACTAAGGAAATTATATTTATTTTTTTCAACTGTCTTTTTGTATAAAAAATCCAGATTTATCCCGATTAGAAATCTTAATCTTAACTCCAGAGTTTTGGGTTTACAATTTCATATAGAAAAAACGAAAAAGGAAGTTTTCCACAAATCTTTTTAATTTACTAGGGCAAGGATTCTCAACGTTGGGTACGTGTACCACTTGGCGATACGTAGCAAAACTTTTTGGGGTACGCCGTGAGAGCTCAAAAGTCGCTAGATCTAGTAACAAAGTCTCTAAGTTGGCAACACTGCTGTGCAAAAGTGTCTTTTTTTGTGTTTATCGATATATGTAATTTATGAATACAAAATTTAATGTGTGTATATATATATATGTTTATTTTATTTCCATTGTTATACTATAATATAGTTTTATATATCTATACAAGGGATACGCAGTTACATACACATTTCCAGGAGGAACGTGAAGCGTAAATGTTTGAGAACCAGTGCTCTAGGAGTATAATGAGAAAAGGAAAAGGTTTAACAACTTTTAAGAAATGTTTGCCTGCATATTTGTCAATGTTAGACAATACTGAATGCATGTTTACTCTGATTATAAAACTTTTTATATTATTTGTGTAGAAACTGATATTTGGGAAAAGTACAAACCCACACCACACGTGTGTTTTAATTTTTTGTTTATTTTCTTATTCTCTTTGATAAAATAAATATTTTTTTAACCTCTAAGAGCTGATAGCTCCTTGGTTGTTCATATATAATTTATTGATTGTTTTGGTTATTTTTGAGCATTTACTGTTTTGATGGTCTTTATAAAGTGTTGCATTGATAATGTATTTGACAGAGTGTTGTAAATTTTGTATTTATTGTACCTATGTATTTTTTCATGTTATAATAAATAATAATAATAAATTTTAATAAATTATTTAAAAAATTGTCAGATGTTAAACAACCTATTTGTTACTTTCAAAAAAATTAGGCTTTTATCGTAACTTTCCATTTTTGTTCTCCAAGGGCATATAACTATGCCCGTAAAGTGTTTCACACATGCTTGCCACATCCAAAAACTTGCAAAATGGTACAGACAAATAGATGGTTCACCAGGGTTCACATCAGAAACTTTCACAGCTTTAAAGGATAAGATTCTGCATTCCAATTATCCTATAATTTGTTCATTAATTATGGATGAAATGGCCATCAGAAAGCATGTAGAATGGGATGGGAAAACATTTCATGGTTATGTCAATTATGGAACTGAAACTGATGATGACTGTCTTCTTGTTGCTAAGGAAGCTCTTGTATTCTTGGTGATAGGCATAAATGAAAATTCGAAAGTCCCTGTTGGTTACTTTCTTTTTGATGGATTGGGTTGTGAACAACGATCGAAATGATGTTAGCACAAGGGTTGTTTCATTAATCTTTAATGGATTGTCTTCAATTATTAGTATGACTAAATCTTTAGGGTGCAAATTTGAGCTCAATGATATTAATGCAAAATTTATCCATCTATATACAAAGGAAGAGGTTGCTATTTTTTCACCCTTTCATATGTTGAAACTAGTAAGAAACACTTTTTTATTACAATTAGTAAATAAATTCCTATAATATAAATTCTTTGCATTTTTTTATAATAATTTTAAGGTTTTTATTGAAATCTTTATATTCATTCATATATGCAATAATCAGAGGATACTTCTTTTTGCTTTTTTAATATAGCTTTTCTTTTATCAATGCTACTCATAATTTCATAGGTTATCCATTTTTCATAAATAGCCTTTGCTTTACTTTTCTCTCTCAGACCATCAAGTTTATAACTACAATCCTGCATTGCTGTATAAACCGCATTAATGAATTTTTGATAAACCAAATTAACATTTCTGCATTCAAAGATGTCATTATCCAATTCATAATCCTCTATTTTATATTCTGTTTTAGATAATTCAAATTAGTGATGCCATGCGAATTTTTATTAGTAATATTTATTTGAAATGATATTTTGATGATTAAAAAAATGATATTTGATGAAAATAATAATATGACTGATTGGCAGTACTATATAGAAGAATTGCAAAAACTACAAAAGCAGAAGAGTTACATTTAGTAAACAAATTTAAAACATCTAATGTGCGCTTCCACAACCAAAAAATGAAGCTTCGCTTTGCAGCTAAACTTTTTAGTGCTTCTTTAGATGATTCAATTGAATTTTGCAACCTTAATCTGAAGCTAAGAGCATTCAAGAGATCTGAAGCCACTGTTCAGTTCATAAGATTAATAAATAAGCTTTTTATGCTCTCAATTTTAGGAACTACAGGTAGTATGGTTTCAAGCAGCCAGTTAATTGCAGAAATGAAATTAAGGTGCTTTTTTTTCTTGATGAAGCATTTGATTTCATTTGCAAATTAAAAGTTACAAAAGATGGGGGTAGCATTTTAGCATTTGGTTAGAAAACTGGATTCTTGGGGTTTCTTGTATGCATTCGTAGTGTGAAAATATTGTACAGCAACTTTGTGAAAAGCAGCACACCCATTTTGGCTTATTTACCTGCGCAGAAAATAAGCCAGAAACGGTAATTGCGTATCACTCGACACTATTACAATATTATCTGTGTCATCAACACTAGATCCTATAAAACATTGAATGCTTCCAGTGAAAAATATAGAATTCTAGATGTTGATGAAAATATTGGTATGGTGCCTGATCATTCATGTATTTTTTAGCTATTTGAACTGAGTGAGTGTTCTGAAAGAATAATCAAGTATATTGCAGGTTGTGTGGTTAGGTATATTTCTATAAAAAATTGTGTGTGACCCTTACCTTTTTGCCCTAACATGTGCTGTAAAAGAGTGCCAGAAATACCTCTTAATCAATCAGCGAAATGAAAGTGGCCTACTATACCCATCAAAAGATGTAACTATATGCATGCGAAGTGAAACCTTTTTTCATGTGGCTGTCAATATGGAAAAGGTAAAAGCTTAAATGGATTTAAACAATGTGATGTAACCAATAAGATATTGAAATCATTTCTGGCCAAAATTCTGTTTCTTTCATTAAATCAACATTTGCATGAAATGCTACCAATGGACAATCATGTGGTATATCTGATAAAGGTAATTGCTTCTAAATATATGTATAGATATTCGTTTCAACTATTTTGCTAAATATGTAATCGACGACAAGAATTATTTTAGAAGTTTGTACACCAAAGCAATACATTTTAAAGTTCAATGAGAGTGCATGGTAGTAATTTGTATTTAGAGTAATGTTATATAAAAATTTCAGAGTGATATAGGGATTTTACTAAACTTTGCTGAAATATGGAAATTTTTGAAATGAATAACAAAATGTTGTGAACAAAATGATGAAGACAACAAATGATGAAAACAACAAAATGTATTTTATAAGTAAATTGATTTTATTTACAGCAGCTGTGAAGTATGTATAAACTACTATAAAGAGTGAAATGCTATTTTGTATTCTCTACGCGACATATGTGATTTATATCTAAAATGCAGAACAGTTCTAGTGAACGAAATGCAATCGTTATCAAATGTTTCTTGGCTACCAAAGGGGGCGTTGCACCTCCGCAGTCGGCGTCAGCGTCTAGTACGGGAAACGGCTCACATGCTCCCTTCTGTTCTTTCTTACCTTCATGATAAAATTTCTCCCCTCCTCCATACTAATTCTTGAACCCTCCCCAATGCTAAATTCACGGACTCCCCTCATCCGAAGCTAAATTCTGGTACGTTCCTGTCTTCCGTAGTTTCGATTGTATAGCTTGCATACATTATTAGAATACATAGAATGATGCCATTCCATTTAACATAACTGGATCTCCAAATTACAATTTTTATTTCATTATTATTCTTAAAACAAATATATTAACAATCAATAGCAGAAAAAGCAACCACAACGATTCTATTTACATTCATATATTTATTTCGCATTTAATAACTGTTATTAATATTGATGTTTCCTTTTTGCAATTTTTTCTTTTTAACAAGTAGATTGATTGAACTGATGCAAACCTCTGGACGATGCTATTGCATACATATGTAATAAAAATGATAACATATATTTCACTATTTTGCATTTGTACTTAAAAATATTTCGAAATAACGTTAACTTAACATAACGTTAGAACGAAATCTATATTTTGCTATAACGAAAAGCATAAAAAAACAATACTAAAGTTTTTGGCTGTAACGAAAAACGTAACGAAACGTTTTTCATTTTGTTTGCAAACATTGAAAACGTTATCACTAAATAGTAATCACACAAACAGAGATTTTAAGATCTGTGATGAACATACATAAAATGCATTAATGCATTACCATATGATTTTTATATTTATATATTATTTCTTATTATATTATTATTATTTCATCTTTTTTTTAGTATAAACGCATTACTGCTCTGTTAAAACAATATGGCTTCTGAGTAATGAAAACTGCAGGTCTGCTGATACCATTTTGTAATTAAACCATGCATTGCACAACACTGCTCCTATTCAAAATATTAATATATAATTTAATTTTGAAACAAAGTTGCTTAACATTATGAGCAACCTTCAGCAAAATATTTTAAACATAGCTTTCAGTTAATGGCAGCAAAAAGACAAAAGCGTATATACTCATTTAGCAAGGAAAAATATTTCACAGAAATATATTATATACTAAATAAATCTATTGGCGTTATGCGGAATGCTTTCTGTTTCCACCGATCTGGATCTTACAATAAAGAAATTAGGATTATTAACAGGTATTCAAAATTCCGGCAGATTTCCATTATATACAATTATTGTCATTATGTACAATGCACACGTGGTTAAATGCAACAAATAATACTTTCATGTCTAAAATCATTACAAATTTACTGTGTTAATTGTTTCTACATAAATCTTATCTTTGACAATACGAAAGCAGCCGATGCAATTCCTGATTGGCAGTGTAAATGCTATGAATTACTATGTAACACGGCAAATAATGTTTGTGAAACGAATATATAAACGATATTATATTGATTTAGATATGATAAATAACGAATACTAAATTTGAAATTCGTTTATTATTTTTAGTGGGGCAGTGCCCCAGATGGACGAGCTACCCTTGTATTAACCATATGAAAAAATTTTCAAACGGCAGATTTCATCCAAAGAGCTAATTTAAAATTAAATGCTAACAATTACCATTTTGGCACTTTACAAATCATTTGAGTTTACAGTTAAATTGTTTGTTGAATAATTATAAATCAAATTGAATGGAATGGATGACATGTATGTGATTCTATTAAAAACGACATAAAAAGGGATCTGCTAAATAAAACTGAATTATTTGCTGATTACTTAAATTTGGTAACAGCAAATGGTTTTCTTTGTAGTTCCGCAGAGATAACTGGACCGCAGTCAGGAACCTGCCTCTTCCAGATATTTTAATTACATTTTGAGTTAAATAACTGAAATACATTATTAGACCATCGTAGGTAATGCTCAGGAGATCAAAGAGAGATAGAGCAGGTTTGTTGGGTCTGCAGTGGCCATCGCATGCAAGGCTTAGGTGACCAAAGAGAGGAAGAGAAGGCTTGGAGGGTCTGCAGTGGCCATCGCATGCAAGGATTAGGAGACCAAAGAGAGGAAGAGAAGGCTTGGAGGGTCTGCAGTGGCCATCGCATGCAAGGCTTAGGAGACCAAAGAGAGGAAGAGAAGGCTTGGAGGGTCTGCAGTGGCCATCGCATGCAAGGCTTAGGAGACCAAAGAGAGGAAGAGAAGGCTTGGAGGGTCTGCAGTGGCCATCGCATGCAAGGCTTAGGTGACCAAAGACAGGAAGAGAAGGCTTGGAGGGTCTGCAGTGGCCATCGCATGCAATGCTTAGGAGACCGAAGAGAGGAAGAGAAGGTTTGGAGGGTCTGCAGTGACCATCGCATGGAATGCTGAGGAGACCAAAGAGAGGAAGAGAAGGCTTGGAGGGTCTGCAGTGACCATCGCATGCAAGGCTTAGGAGACCAAAGAGAGGAAGAGAAGGCTTGGAGGGTCTGCAGTGGCCATCGCATGCAAGGCTTAGGAGAACAAAGAGAGGAAGAGAAGGCTTGGAGGGTCTGCAGTGGCCATCGCATGCAAAGGCTTAGGAGACCAAAGAGAGGAAGAGAAGGCTTGGAGGGTCTGCAGTGGCCATCGCATGCAAGGCTTAGGAGACCAAAGAGAGGAAGAGAAGGCTTGGAGGGTCTGCAGTGGCCATCGCATGCAAGGCTTAGGAGACCAAAGAGAGGAAGAGAAGGCTTGGAGGGTCTGCAGTGGCCATCGCATGCAATGCTTAGGAGACCAAAGAGAGGATGAGAAGGCTTGGAGGGTCTGCAGTGACCATCGCATGCAAGGATTAGGAGACCAAAGAGAGGAAGAGAAGGCTTGGAGGGTCTGCAGTGGCCCTCGCATGCAAGGCTTAGGAGACCAAAGAGAGGAAGAGAAGGCTTGGAGGGTCTGCAGTGGCCATCGCATGCAATGCTTACGAGACCAAAGAGAGGAAGAGAAGGCTTGGAGGGTCTGCAGTGGCCATCGCATGCAATGCTTAGGAGACCAAAGAGAGGAAGAGAAGGCTTGGAGGGACTGCAGTGGCTATTGCATGCAAGGCTTAGTAGACCAAAGAGAGGAAGAGAAGGCTTGGAGGGTCTGCAGTGGCCATCGCATGCAATGCTTAGGAGACCAAAGAGAGGAAGAGAAGGCTTGGAGGGTCTGCAGTGGCCATCGCATGCAATGCTTAGGAGACCAAAGAGAGGAAGAGAAGGCTTGGAGGGTCTGCAGTGGCCATCGCATGCAATGCTTAGGAGACCAAAGAGAGGAAGAGAAGGCTTGGAGGGTCTGCAGTGGCTATTGCATGCAAGGCTTAGGAGACCAAAGAGAGGAAGAGAAGGCTTGGAGGGTCTGCAGTGACCATCGCATGCAATGCTTAGGAGACCAAAGAGAGGAAGAGAAGGCTTGAGGGTCTGCAGTGGCCATCGCATGCAATGCTGAGGAGACCAAAGAGAGAAAGAGAAGGCTTGGAGGGTCTGCAGTGGCCATCGCATGCAATGCTTAGGAGACCAAAGAGAGGAAGAGAAGGCTTGGAGGGTCTGCAGTGGCTATTGCATGCAATGCTTAGGATACCAAAGAGAGGAAGAGAAGGCTTGGAGGGTCTGCAGTGGCCATCGCATGCAATGCTGAGGAGACCAAAGAGAGGAAGAGAAGGCTTGGAGGGTCTGCAGGAGACCAAAGAGAGGAAGAGAAGGCTTGGAGGGTCTGCAGTGGCCATCGCGTACAATGCTTAGGAGACCAAAGAGAGGAAGAGAAGGCTTGGAGGGTCTGCAGTGGCCATCGCATGCAATGCTTAGGAGACCAAAGAGAGGAAGAGAAGGCTTGAAGGGTCTGCAGTGGCCATCGCATGCAATGCTTAGGAGACCAAAGAGAGGAAGAGAAGGCTTGGAGGGTCTGCAGTGGCCATCGCATGCAATGCTTAGGAGACCAAAGAGAGGAAGAGAAGGCTTGGAGGGTGTGCAGTGGCCATCGCATGCAATGCTTAGGAGACCGAAGAGAGGAAGAGAAGGTTTGGAGGGTCTGCAGTGACCATCGCATGGAATGCTGAGGAGACCAAAGAGAGGAAGAGAAGGCTTGGAGGGTCTGCAGTGACCATCGCATGCAATGCTTAGGAGACCAAAGAGAGGAAGAGAAGGCTTGGAGGGTCTGCAGTGGCCATCGCATGCAAGGCTTAGGAGACCAAAGAGAGGAAGAGAAGGCTTGGAGGGTCTGCAGTGGCTATTGCATGCAAGGCTTAGGAGACCAAAGAGAGGAAGAGAAGGCTTGGAGGGTCTGCAGTGACCATCGCATGCAATGCTTAGGAGACCAAAGAGAGGAAGAGAAGGCTTGAGGGTCTGCAGTGGCCATCGCATGCAATGCTTAGGAGACCAAAGAGAGGAAGAGAAGGCTTGAAGGTTCTGCAGTGGCCATCGCATGCAATGCTTAGGAGACCAAAGAGAGGAAGAGAAGGCTTGGAGGGTCTGCAGTGGCCATCGCATGCAATGCTTAGGAGACCAAAGAGAGGAAGAGAAGGCTTGTAGGGTCTGCAGTGGCTATCGCATGCAATGCTTAGGAGACCAAAGAGAGGAAGAGAATGCTTGGAGGGTCTGCAATGGTCATCGCATGCAATGCTTAGGAGACCAAAGAGAGGAAGAGAAGGCTTGGAGGGTCTGCAGTGGCTATTGCATGCAAGGCTTAGGAGACCAAAGAGAGGAAGAGAAGGCTTGGAGGGTCTGCAGTGACCATCGCATGCAATGCTTAGGAGACCAAAGAGAGGAAGAGAAGGCTTGGAGGGTCTGCAGTGGCCATCGCATGCAATGCTTAGGAGGCCAAAGAGAGGAAGAGAAGGCTTGGAGGGTCTGCAGTGGCTATCGCATGCAATGCTTAGGAGACCAAAGAGAGGAAGAGAAGGCTTGGAGGGTCTGCAGTGGCAATCGCATGCAATGCTTAGGAGACCAAAGAGAGGAAGAGAAGGCTTGGAGGGTCTGCAGTGGCTATCGCATGTAATGCTTAGGAGACCAAAGAGAGGAAGAGAAGGCTTGGAGGGTCTGCAGTGGCCATCGCATGCAATGCTTAGGAGACCAAAGAGAGGAAGAGAAGGCTTGGAGGGTCTGCAGTGGCCATCGCATGCAATGCTTAGGAGACCAAAGAGAGGAAGAGAATGCTTGGAGGGTCTGCAGTGGCTATTGCATGCAAGGCTTAGGAGACCAAAGAGAGGAAGAGAAGGCTTGGAGGGTTTGCAGTGGCCATCGCATGCAATGCTTAGGAGACCAAAGAGAGGATGAGAAGGCTTGGAGGGTCTGCAGTGGCCATCGGATGAAATGCTTAGGAGATCAAAGAGAGGAAGAGAAGGCTTGGAGTGTTTGCAGTGGCCATCGCATGCAATGCTTAGGAGACCAAAGAGAGAAAGAGAAGGCTTGGAGGGTATGCAGTGGCCATCTCATGCAATGCTTAGGAGACCAAAGAGAGGAAGAGAAGGCTTGAGGGTCTGCAGTGGCCATCGCATGCAAGGCTTAGGAGACCAAAGAGAGGAAGAGAAGGCTTGGAGGGTCTGCAGTGACCATCGCATGCAATGCTTAGGAGACCAAAGAGAGGAAGAGAAGGCTTGGAGGGTCTGCAGTGGCCATCGCATGCAATGCTGAGGAGACCAAAGAGAGGAAGGGAAGGCTTGGAGGGTCTGCAGTGGCCATCGCATGCAATGCTTAGGAGACCAAAGAGAGGAAGAGAAGGCTTGGAGGGTCTGCAGTGGCCATCGCATGCAATGCTGAGGAGACCAAAGAGAGGAAGGGAAGGCTTGGAGGGTCTGCAGTGGCCATTGCATGCAATGCTTAGGAGACCAAAGAGAGGAAGAGAAGGCTTGTAGGGTCTGCAGTGGCTATCGCATGCAATGCTTAGGAGACCAAAGAGAGGAAGAGAAGGCTTGGTGGGTCTGCAATGGTCATCGTATGCAATGCTTAGGAGACCAAAGAGAGGAAGAGAAGGCTTGGAGGGTCTGCAGTGGCTATCGGATGCAATGCTTAGGAGACCAAAGAGAGAAAGAGAAGGCTTGGAGGGTCTGCAGTGACCATCGCATGCAATGCTTAGGAGACCAAAGAGAGGAAGAGAAGGCTTGGAGGGTCTGCATTGGCCATCGCATGCAAGGCTTAGGAGACCAAAGAGAGGAAGAGAAGGCTTGGAGGGTCTGCAGTGGCCATCGCATGCAATGCTTAGGAGACCAAAGAGAGGAAGAGAAGTCTTGGACGGTCTGCAGTGGCTATCGCATGCAATGCTTAGGAGACCAAAGAGAGGAAGAGAAGGCTTGGAGGGTCTGCAGTGGCAATCGCATGCAATGCTTAGGAGACCAAAGAGAGGAAGAGAATGCTTGGAGGGTCTGCAGTGGCCATCGCATGCAATGCTTAGGAGACCAAAGAGAGGAAGAGAAGGCTTGGAAGGTCTGCAGTGGCCATCGCATGCAATGCTTAGGAGACCAAAGAGAGGAAGAGAAGGCTTGGAGGGTCTGCAGTGGCCATCGCATGCAATGCTTAGGAGACCAAAGAGAGGAAGAGAAGGCGTGGAGGGTCTGCAGTGGCCATCGCATGCAATGCTTAGGAGGCCAAAGAGAGGAAGAGAAGGCTTGGAGGGTCTGCAGTGGCTATCGCATGCAATGCTTAGGAGACCAAAGAGAGGAAGAGAAGGCTTGGAGGGTCTGCAGTGGCAATCGCATGCAATGCTTAGGAGACCAAAGAGAGGAAGAGAAGGCTTGGAGGGTCTGCAGTGGCTATCGCATGTAATGCTTAGGAGACCAAAGAGAGGAAGAGAAGGCTTGGAGGGTCTGCAGTGGCTATTGCATGCAATGCTTAGGATACCAAAGAGAGGAAGAGAAGGCTTGGAGGGTCTGCAGTGGCCATCGCATGCAATGCTGAGGAGACCAAAGAGAGGAAGAGAAGGCTTGGAGGGTCTGCAGGAGACCAAAGAGAGGAAGAGAAGGCTTGGAGGGTCTGCAGTGGCCATCGCGTACAATGCTTAGGAGACCAAAGAGAGGAAGAGAAGGCTTGGAGGGTCTGCAGTGGCCATCGCATGCAATGCTTAGGAGACCAAAGAGAGGAAGAGAAGGCTTGAAGGGTCTGCAGTGGCCATCGCATGCAATGCTTAGGAGACCAAAGAGAGGAAGAGAAGGCTTGGAGGGTCTGCAGTGGCCATCGCATGCAATGCTTAGGAGACCGAAGAGAGGAAGAGAAGGTTTGGAGGGTCTGCAGTGACCATCGCATGGAATGCTGAGGAGACCAAAGAGAGGAAGAGAAGGCTTGGAGGGTCTGCAGTGACCATCGCATGCAATGCTTAGGAGACCAAAGAGAGGAAGAGAAGGCTTGGAGGGTCTGCAGTGGCCATCGCATGCAAGGCTTAGGAGACCAAAGAGAGGAAGAGAAGGCTTGGAGGGTCTGCAGTGGCTATTGCATGCAAGGCTTAGGAGACCAAAGAGAGGAAGAGAAGGCTTGGAGGGTCTGCAGTGACCATCGCATGCAATGCTTAGGAGACCAAAGAGAGGAAGAGAAGGCTTGAGGGTCTGCAGTGGCCATCGCATGCAATGCTGAGGAGACCAAAGAGAGAAAGAGAAGGCTTGGAGGGTCTGCAGTGGCCATCGCATGCAATGCTTAGGAGACCAAAGAGAGGAAGAGAAGGCTTGGAGGGTCTGCAGTGGCTATTGCATGCAATGCTTAGGATACCAAAGAGAGGAAGAGAAGGCTTGGAGGGTCTGCAGTGGCCATCGCATGCAATGCTGAGGAGACCAAAGGGAGGAAGAGAAGGCTTGGAGGGTCTGCAGGAGACCAAAGAGAGGAAGAGAAGGCTTGGAGGGTCTGCAGTGGCCATCGCGTACAATGCTTAGGAGACCAAAGAGAGGAAGAGAAGGCTTGGAGGGTCTGCAGTGGCCATCGCATGCAATGCTTAGGAGGCCAAAGAGAGGAAGAGAAGGCTTGGAGGGTCTGCAGTGGCCATCGCGTACAATGCTTAGGAGACCAAAGAGAGGAAGAGAAGGCTTGGAGGGTCTGCAGTGGCCATCGCATGCAATGCTTAGGAGACCAAAGAGAGGAAGAGAAGGCTTGAAGGGTCTGCAGTGGCCATCGCATGCAATGCTTAGGAGACCAAAGAGAGGAAGAGAAGGCTTGGAGGGTCTGCAGTGGCCATCGCATGCAATGCTTAGGAGACCAAAGAGAGGAAGAGAAGGCTTGTAGGGTCTGCAGTGGCTATCGCATGCAATGCTTAGGAGACCAAAGAGAGGAAGAGAATGCTTGGAGGGTCTGCAATGGTCATCGCATGCAATGCTTAGGAGACCAAAGAGAGGAAGAGAAGGCTTGGAGGGTCTGCAGTGGCTATCGGATGCAATGCTTAGGAGACCAAAGAGAGAAAGAGAAGGCTTGGAGGGTCTGCAGTGACCATCGCATGCAATGCTTAGGAGACCAAAGAGAGGAAGAGAAGGCTTGGAGGGTCTGCAGTGGCCATCGCATGCAATGCTTAGGAGGCCAAAGAGAGGAAGAGAAGGCTTGGAGGGTCTGCAGTGGCTATCGCATGCAATGCTTAGGAGACCAAAGAGAGGAAGAGAAGGCTTGGAGGGTCTGCAGTGGCAATCGCATGCAATGCTTAGGAGACCAAAGAGAGGAAGAGAAGACTTGGAGGGTCTGCAGTGGCTATCGCATGTAATGCTTAGGAGACCAAAGAGAGGAAGAGAAGGCTTGGAGGGTCTGCAGTGGCCATCGCATGCAATGCTTAGGAGACCAAAGAGAGGAAGAGAAGGCTTGGAGGGTCTGCAGTGGCCATCGCATGCAATGCTTAGGAGACCAAAGAGAGGAAGAGAATGCTTGGAGAGTCTGCAGTGGCTATTGCATGCAAGGCTTAGGAGACCAAAGAGAGGAAGAGAAGGCTTGGAGGGTTTGCAGTGGCCATCGCATGCAATGCTTAGGAGACCAAAGAGAGGATGAGAAGGCTTGGAGGGTCTGCAGTGGCCATCGGATGAAATGCTTAGGAGATCAAAGAGAGGAAGAGAAGGCTTGGAGTGTTTGCAGTGGCCATCGCATGCAATGTTTAGGAGACCAAAGAGAGGAAGAGAAGGCTTGGAGGGTCTGCAGTGGCCATCTCATGCAATGCTTAGGAGACCAAAGAGAGGAAGAGAAGGCTTGGAGGGTCTGCAGTGGCCATCGCATGCAAGGCTTAGGAGACCAAAGAGAGGAAGAGAAGGCTTGGAGGGTCTGCAGTGACCATCGCATGCAATGCTTAGGAGACCAAAGAGAGGAAGAGAAGGCTTGGAGGGTCTGCAGTGGCCATCGCATGCAATGCTGAGGAGACCAAAGAGAGGAAGGGAAGGCTTGGAGGGTCTGCAGTGGCCATCGCATGCAATGCTTAGGAGACCAAAGAGAGGAAGAGAAGGCTTGGAGGGTCTGCAGTGGCCATCGCATGCAATTCTGAGGAGACCAAAGAGAGGAAGGGAAGGCTTGGAGGGTCTGCAGTGGCCATCGCATGCAATGCTTAGGAGACCAAAGAGAGGAAGAGAAGGCTTGGAGGGTCTGCAGTGGCCATCGCATGTAATGCTTAGGAGACCAAAGAGAGGAAGAGAAGGCTTGGAGGGTCTGCAGTGGCAATCGCATGCAATGCTTAGGAGACCAAAGATAGGAAGAGAAGGCTTGGAGGGTCTGCAGTGGCCATCGCATGCAATGCTTAGGAGACCAAAGAGAGGAAGAGAAGGCTTGGAGGGTCTGCAATGGTCATCGCATGCAATGCTTAGGAGACCAAAGAGAGGAAGAGAAGGCTTGGAGGGTCTGCAGTGGCTATCGGATGCAATGCTTAGGAGACCAAAGAGAGAAAGAGAAGGCTTGGAGGGTCTGCAGTGACCATCGCATGCAATGCTTAGGAGACCAAAGAGAGGAAGAGAAGGCTTGGAGGGTCTGCATTGGCCATCGCATGCAAGGCTTAGGAGACCAAAGAGAGGAAGAGAAGGCTTGGAGGGTCTGCAGTGGCCATCGCATGCAATGCTTAGGAGACCAAAGAGAGGAAGAGAAGTCTTGGACGGTCTGCAGTGGCTATCGCATGCAATGCTTAGGAGACCAAAGAGAGGAAGAGAAGGCTTGGAGGGTCTGCAGTGGCAATCGCATGCAATGCTTAGGAGACCAAAGAGAGGAAGAGAATGCTTGGAGGGTCTGCAGTGGCCATCGCATGCAATGCTTAGGAGACCAAAGAGAGGAAGAGAAGGCTTGGAGGGTCTGCAGTGGCCATCGCATGCAATGCTTAGGAGACCAAAGAGAGGAAGAGAAGGCTTGGAGGGTCTGCAGTGGCCATCGCATGCAATGCTTAGGAGACCAAAGAGAGGAAGAGAAGGCGTGGAGGGTCTGCAGTGGCCATCGCATGCAATGCTTAGGAGGCCAAAGAGAGGAAGAGAAGGCTTGGAGGGTCTGCAGTGGCTATCGCTTGCAATGCTTAGGAGACCAAAGAGAGGAAGAGAAGGCTTGGAGGGTCTGCAGTGGCAATCGCATGCAATGCTTAGGAGACCAAAGAGAGGAAGAGAAGGCTTGGAGGGTCTGCAGTGGCTATCGCATGTAATGCTTAGGAGACCAAAGAGAGGAAGAGAAGGCTTGGAGGGTCTGCAGTGGCAATCGCATGCAATGCTTAGGAGACCAAAGAGAGGAAGAGAAGGCTTGGAGGGTCTGCAGTGGCCATCGCATGCAATGCTTAGGAGACCAAAGAGAGGAAGAGAAGGCGTGGAGGGTCTGCAGTGGCCATCGCATGCAATGCTTAGGAGGCCAAAGTGAGGAAGAGAAGGCTTGGAGGGTCTGCAGTGGCTATCGCATGCAATGCTTAGGAGACCAAAGAGAGGAAGAGAAGGCTTGGAGGGTCTGCAGTGGCAATCGCATGCAATGCTTAGGAGACCAAAGAGAGGAAGAGAAGGCTTGGAGGGTCTGCAGTGGCTATCGCATGTAATGCTTAGGAGACCAAAGAGAGGAAGAGAAGGCTTGGAGAGTCTGCAGTGGCAATCGCATGCAATGCTTAGGAGACCAAAGAGAGGAAGAGAAGGCTTGGAGGGTCTGCAGTGGCCATCGCATGCAATGCTTAGGAGACCAAGGAGAGGAAGAGAAGGCGTGGAGGGTCTGCAGTGGCTATCGCATGCAATGCTTAGGAGGCCAAAGATAGGAAGAGAAGGCTTGGAGGGTCTGCAGTGGCTATCGCATGCAATGCTTAGGTGACCAAAGAGAGGAAGAGAAGGCTTGGAGTGTGTGCAGTGGCAATCGCATGCAATGCTTAGGAGACCAAAGAGTGGAAGAGAAGGCTTGGAGGGTCTGCAGTGGCTATCGCATGCAATGCTTAGGAGACCAAAGAGAGGAAGAGAAGGCTTGGAGGGTCTGCAGTGGCCATCGCGTACAATGCTTAGGAGACCAAAGAGAGGAAGAGAAGGCTTGGAGGGTCTGCAGTGGCCATCGCATGCAATGCTTAGGAGACCAAAGGGAGGAAGAGAAGGCTTGGAGGGTCTGCAGTGGCCATCGCATGCAATGCTTAGGAGACCAAAAAGAGGAAGAGAAGGCTTGGAGAATCAGCAGTGGCTATCGTATGCAAGGCTTAGGAGACCAAAGAGAGGAAGAGAAGGCTTGGAGGGTCTGCAGTGGCTATTGCATGCAAGGCTTAGGAGACCAAAGAGAGGAAGAGAAGGCTTGGATTGTTTGCAGTGGCCATCGCATGCAAGGCTTTGGAGACCAAAGAGAGGAAGAGAAGGCTTGGAGGGTCTGCAGTGGCCATCGCATGCAATGCTTATCTTAATTACATGGTTGGATGTGTTCAAAGTATCATGTGAGTAGTTTGGATTGGGTTGTTTTACCTCTGCGCGGCACTTTTTTGCACACCATGGGCTAAATGGCCAAGTCACATGTGCCCCGAAGGCTCAGAGAAGGTTGGAGGAAGACGACCCACTGGAACAGCTGTTGGGAGATAGATGGTAGCCTCCCGTCAAGGCCATCGAGTGTGTTCTTTAATGTGTACAGGGTAGACTCTCCTGCAGACAGAGCCACGGCTTAACGTCTCATCCGACGGACGGCGGCCTTTCCAAGCCCATCGATGTTCCCTACAGACCGTGGGCAGGGCGGGGATAAATCTCAACGCTGACCCAGCTGTGACTCGAATCTGGGAACCGTAGATTACGAGTATGGCGCGATACCGACTGAGCCACCTCTGACCCAAATATCATCTGGAGTAGTACCCTACATTAGTACAAGAACTCTATTCTGTACACTTTAAAGTTCTGTCCTAGTTGTTCTGTGAGAATATCCATCCGATGAGCTTTTATCCTATTCAGAGCATTGGAGTATTCGTCTCAGCCCATAAGACAAGAGAAATCAAATGTTGTTCTATTACCCTGAGGAAGAATTTCGTTTATCTCTTCAAATTCCAAAAAATTCGGAGAGAAAGCAAATTTTATTATTTTTTATCCGGACAATTAACTCTAAGCTTGAATGTGACAGTATCACATACTTGGGACTGCAATCACCATGCTAATAATCTCTGTACGAGCCGCACTCCTCGGAAAAAACATTTCTAGTCAAAGGAGAATTTTGTTGTTTCTTGAAAACTCACCCGTCGCAACCTTGGAGCCACTCGAAGGCTTTGTGATTGAGCCATTCGCCATCAGCTCGGAACTCAGAGCGACAGGAATGTAGGTCACGACAACTCCCGACTTCTAAGAAAGATGTCGGCTTCTCTCTGTGACGTGTATCCGGGTGTTGAAATGCAAAACAAAATCATTTGATAGACCGATCTTTTGTTCTTACCTCTGGTTCTTGGTAGGGAAGTATTAGCAATCAGAAGGTTTACTGTCTTATTTTAAGGCCTTATTACTTGATGCATTTTGATGGTTTTCACAATAAAACATGATTAGCAAGGACATCAAAAAGTTGCTCTCATTTTTACATAAGGTATTCTATTTTAAATAGCAAACGCATTCGCAATGGAAGCATTATTTTAACGACATTTGTGTTCAGTTGTGTTCATCTAAACCGGTAGAATAATCCGATCATGAATGAACCAAGATTCAAAACAGAAATGTAGAGCAGACCCATTGGATATCTCTTAGGGGGAGTTGGAAGTCTCCCTTCATAGCCCATCTAGGATGTTTTTTTAAATGTGCATTGGATCAGATTTTTTCTTCCTCATGGGGACACAGCTTCACATAAAGTCAGTTTCTTAAATTGTGTTTTTAATCTTGCATCATTCGATCTCATTCGTGGAATGCATGCTCCAAATTAGAATCCAAAATCGTAAAAAGGTATTTACACATTCAACGTTTTATTACAAAAAAAGTGAGTGAAAGTTATCTGCTTCCTTTTTGCAGGAAAGTCCCAGTTATCCGTCCATAAGGGTATTGAGGGATGCTGGTCAAGTTTCTGGTTGCGGGAGACTTACTATTAGCAATACATTATATGAATAAATAATACTACACAGTGTTAACCACTTTCCATTGCAGTGAAAGAAACTGCAGCACACAAAATCAATTGAAATATGAACATACCCAAGCATAAATAACAAAAATAAGGAAAAAAAATTATGTGTGTACCGTTTTTTATCTCTGACATGAAGGTATTCAGCGCCTGTGCTCCCTAATTATAGTTATCTGCCTTTGAAATTAAACTCTGCAAGACACGGTACAATTAAAACGCTTAAAAATTAAAGTTTTTCACTGAACCAGTTTTTAAGGTTTCGTTAAAATGTAAGTAATCTTGATGAATTTCCGTGCAATTTAGTTCTTCAAGCATATCTGTCCTGAGCTACATCTTCTGCATCTGGCCACTGCACACCAATTCTAGCAAGGTCCTGTTTGACATTGTCTGCACACCGCATTCTAAGTCTCCCCTTCTTTCTGAGGCCTTTAGGCACACTGTTCATAACCCTATTTGATACTTTATAATTATCTCTAAGGGCAACATGGCCAAACCAACGGAATCTCTCTCTGCACAACATGCTGCTTAAAGCAGGTTGCCGACTGTTTTGCCTAATCTCATCATTACTTACAACGTTGAACCATCTAATGTCCAATTATACTGTGTAAGCATCTAGAATCAAAAACATCTAGTTTCCTGTTATCTTGTTTACAAAGTGTCCAAGTTTCACTACCATAACTAACCCTAGAAAGAACCAAACTATTATACAGTCTAATTTTAGTCTTTAGCTGTATAAGCCTATTTCTCCACACTCTCCATAGATTCTTAAAAGTCACGGCAGCAATCCCTAATCGTCTGCTAATCTCATGTCACAGATCACCAGTAGTTGTTACATAGCTCCCAAGATAATTGAACTGTGACACCTGCTCAAGACTGCAACCATTCAGATTAACTGAATCACGCCTGCCTGATCAATTTTCATCACTTTAGTTTTCTCTTTTCAGCTGCCCTCTGTTGGGAGCATTTTTTCAGAAGCATTGCACTCGCGATCGAATGAGGATTAGTTCTTGATTCGATTGGTATTCGCCTGGACTCGACCATTTTCTGTTTATAACCAAACCTTCTCTACTACCAGTCTCATCAGCAGCTCAAATGAAAGAGTTCATCTCATCAACATCATTTGCCAAAAGGACTAAGTCATCAGCATAATCTAAATCAGAAATTTTAGTGTCTCCAGACCATTTAAGGCCAAAATCTTTCCCTTGAAGAGAATTTCGCATAACATATCAATAACCAAACTAAAGAGAAAAGGAGACAAAACGCACCCTTGTCGAACACCAGAAGTAATGCTAAACCAATTGCTACAAGCCTTACCAACTGTCACACACGACTCAGTGTTATCATAGAGAGCTTTCATTATGTTAACTAACTTGTCTGGTATACCATATGATCTCACAATCAACCACAAATTATGACGATCAACAGAGTCGAAAGCTTTTTTGAAATCAACAAAGCTAGCAACCAAAGGTTTCTGAAACTCTAAACATTTCTCAAGAATCTGCCTAAATGAAAATATCTGATCTACACATCCCCTACCACTTCTGAATCCACATTGCTCATCACGCAATTGACTGTCAACCAGATTCTTAATTCTATTAAGCACAATCATGGAAAGAACTTTACCTGGAACAGAGAGTAGGCTGATACCCCTATAGTTATCACAAGAACTGCGATCACTTTTTTGAAAATAGGGATAATAATAGCTCTGGTAAAATCCTTAGAAACCTTGCCTTTTTCATAAAAGATATTCAAATTTCAGTCATCCAAGTAGTTCCCGAAACATTCCCAGCTCTAACCATTTCTGCAGTAATTTCATCTACCCTTGGAGGCTTATGAAGTTTAAGTTTGGAAATAGCCAAAATAACTTCAGATTGTGTTATAGGGCCAACATTGAAGCCAGTAATGCATCTGTCATCATTACAAACAATGGGAGTAGAACTAACTACATTGTTCAAAACATCACTGAAATGCTCAGCCCACCTAGCCACGACAGAATTCTCCCTTTCTATAACCTTACCTTGTTTATCCTTCAATCCTTGTATGCCTGTCCATTTTCTACCACATAAAACATTAACTATCTGGTACAGCTCTCCACTGTTGTGCTGCCTAGCTGCTTTCTTGGCTTTGTCAGCCAAGCCATCAAGCCAAAGATTCTTATCAGCAGCTAACTGAATCTTTACACATTTATTATGCTCTCTGTAATGCTTTCTATTAGGACTAGTAGGGTATTGATTAAGGACATTCCTGCACTTTCTTCTTTCCGAAATGAACTCAAATGCCTTATCACTCAAATAATTCTGTCTCCTCTGCTCCTTTTTTCCTAAAAGAATAGTGTTAGTTTTGAAAAAAAAAAGTCTGTTTAAAATGGTCCCATTCTTCCTCAACTTCAGTAGTATGCAAACTATGACTGTGATAATGACTAAGTTACCTATCATGGTAAGCTTTAGCTATAACTGGGTCTTTCAGAGCTTCAGTATTAAAGTAAATTTTTTAACCCTAGCACAACACTTTTTAAGTTTAAGTTGCAAGACACTTTTAACAAGGTAATGTTCAGATCCAATTTCAGCTCCCCTATATGTCCTGGTATTCCTAACAGAACTAGCCCATTTGCTGTTAATTAATATATAATCAATCATATTCCTATGCAGCCCATCAGGTGAAACCCATGTGTACTTATGTATGTCGCGGTGTTTGTAATAAGTGTTAGTTATTCTGAAACCATTGAGTTTACTTACCTGTAGGAGACGTTTGCCCATTGCCATTCCAACCCAACGGTAATTAAGAAAAACTCCTCAATGAGACCTTGGCACGAGGCCGCAGGTCTGCTGCTCGTTTGGCTTCTGCTGAAGAGCTTTTGCTGAAGAGCTGATTGACCCTTCAATGACTTTCAGTTGCCCTCTATTGGGAGCATTTTTTTCAGAAGCATTGCACTCTCGATCGAATGAGGATTAGCTCTTGATTCGATTGGTACTCGCCTGGACTCGACCATTTTCTGTTTAAGAGCTTTCTTTCAGCATTAATAAGTTTCATTTTGTCCAACTTCTTTATTTCAGTTTTTAATTTGTATTTCTTATTTTGAAATTTGAAAAATAATTATTAAACGGAATAAATTCGAAAAACTTTCTTATTTCTTCAGCATTTTATTAATTTCCCTTATTTGTTCTTTTTTCTACAGATTATTTTGGGATATCTATTAATTGTTTTGTTAATATTCCCAGCAGTATTTCTCGATCATAAATTACAGTACTAGGTGTTCAAACGTTTTCTTCGGTTTTCTCTATTTTAGACGTAGGAATTTACATTACATTTTTTAATAAAGCAGCTGAAGTTGGAGACAAGTTTCGTTCGCTAAGTATTCGTGAAACCAGCAAAAAACTGAAATATAAATACTGAAATAGAAATTGATGAGAGATGACTGATTATCACTTACTATTATTAGCCTTATTATTATCACTAATATTTTGTTATAATAAAATAAATTACTCCTCCAGAAGCTGCTGCATTATGATTATTATTTAGTTAATGATTATTTCATTCCGTCTAGGAATGAAATTCGAAAAACCAACGATCATTGCATTGGTCATTTCGCAGCCAAAATTATTCTTCTGCGCAAAGAAACGTCCGATCACGAGCATCCATTCTCTGACGTGTTTTGGCTCTGGCTAATTTTCAAACTTTTACCAAATATTGATCATCTTGTAAAAAATATTTAATTGGAAAAATCTCGTTAAAATGCATTTATTTAATCTTAATTATGTTACATATTTACCTTTAATTTTCTTATTATAATAGAATATTTTATTCCCATGTTGGGCATTGGAGGGGAACGAAGAGAAGAATCAGCCAATCCCCGTCGCAGATCATTGTCCTAGTTTCTTAAGAATTAATTCCTCAATATTCATAATGGATATTTTTGGACCACAGTTGCTCTAAGTAAGCGATGCCCGACACGCCACGTGGCTAGCACAACAATTTAAATTTGCTCGCGAAGATTATTTGAATTATCCGCGTGTTTTAGTTGTACACGCAAATATTTAAAAAGTATCAAAAGAGAATTCTGTCATTTCTAAGATCGGCATTATTTCTGTGCTGCATGAATACATGTCATTTACCAGAAACTTAATATATAATTCTTGCATTAAAATATAAATACACTTTCTGCAAAATTATCTGATAAAAACATTTCAGTAATATTTTGCCATCATATGCAACTTTACATCTTTTATATAAAGGCATTGATCTTCTTCAATCATCAAAGTAGCTCGCTGTAAGTCACTCGCAAGGCACCATTTTGATCCAAATGGTTTCGTTTTTATTTTATGGAGCTTTCTTTGCGCCATAAAATGCTGCCTAATGTTGAGTTGGTTAGTTGGTTATATTTCTATCAGTTGTTTAATTTGTTTATAATATCTTCTATTCGATGTTCTGTGAAAAAATGGGAGTTCAGTGCAGCAGATTTTTGTCATTGTTTTCGTTTCCAAGGCATTTGTTTTAAATGCATTTCTTTTGCTTTGACTATTATGATCTCGTACTTATTTTCCTATTCTTCAAGAGTTTTATATTCTACTTTAGCAATGTCTAGAAAATGTTTATCATTTAGTTTCAATCCTTAAAAATTCTCCCTTTTTAATTCCGAAGTTTTCCATTCGTTTTTTAACAATGGCCGTGCCATTGCCATTTCGGTTTTAATCTCCTTCGCAAATGTCGATTTCACTTCTAAACATTTTTTTATAAGCCAAAAATACGCAATAAGCGGTGCTTTGTCGATTGGAATGGTTTTCGAGTAACTTATTTATCGACTTAGTCGTTGCTCACTTTCTGAATGAATTTCATTCTTAATTTTAAATGGTACTGAGCAAACATATTGGTTACGCTGCAATAACTTACTTTTCATTTTTTTTTTCAATCAGCATTCAACTAATGTTCTTAGGAGTCAATGGCATACTCAGGGGGAGGTTATGAAGTGATATCTCCCTTTACATTTGGAATCTTTCATTTCCTAAGTCAGTCTCAGAATATCTAAGAGTCAGATGTTTCAACCCACCACTGCCACCATTAGAACTCCCTGGGTACTCCAATGCTACGACTTTTCGTTGACAAAGTAGTTCTGGGGAAATAACATATCACACGTACTATAAAACAAATAAATACCCCCTCAAGTACCTGCTTGCCACAGAGGTCTGATAGGAGCCTGTCAGTTTATATGCCATAGTAGAAGGTCTGTGAGGATGGCAGGACCTCAGCAGAAAATAACACGAACATCCGTGCCGTACCTGGGGCTCGAACCCAGGTCCCTTAGATCAGTAGCCAAGTGTGCTAACCATTCGGTCACGGGACGGCATGACACGTACTAGATCCGCGTTTCCCAACGTGGGGCCCACGCCCCACAGGGGGGCAATTTGATTATCAAGGGGGGCAATTCGAAAATGGACTCGTTCAGAGTTTAACAGTATGGCGGTTAAATTTTACATAGGGGGGGGGGGACATAAGAATTTAGAAAGGCTTAAGTGGGACATGGCACAAAAAAGGTTGGGAAACACTGTACTAGATGCATTTAATGTTGCTCGTAACAACGAATTTGCACCTTACGGCATATTGCTGAAATTAAAATATTGATGAAAAACGTTTTGTTACCTTAATTTTATCAACCAGTGAAATTTGCCTTACAGCCAAACATAAATTTTGAATGTAATTTTTACACACGAAATAGCATTATATAAATGTATAAATGTTGTTACAGTCAAATATGCTTCCTCCTGTTTTACTCTTGGAAAAAGATTTCGCTTCAAATGATGTTTCCCAGGAATGATTCCATCAGCAGAAGAAAGGGATTCGAGATGGTGACTGTCGTGGTGTCGCAAACGAGTGGTAGTCGACTCCCGAATTTCCTTTTCTGCCATCTGTTAATTAATTACTCCAATTAATTAATTTTACACCCGTGCTTAGGTGTGAGTCAGACGTGCTGCGCCTTCGATGAAAGAAATAAATGTCCAATACACTAAGTAGAGGACGACACAGTATTTATTTACATTTTCACATACATATGAGAATGTGTTCTATTCTGTGGGCCTTAGCTGTGCCCAACACTTCTTTGGATGAAATGGCTTTGTCGATGTTCTTTGGAAACTTTCTCCATTGCATCCATTTTCTCCATTTGCATCCATTAATATAGCTTGAATGCTGCTTTGCTTTTCCAGGCATTCACTTAATAAGATAGAAGTCTGCATTTCCCCGTACAGAAATCGCTTTAGAGACTTCAAAACTCGGCGAGAGGATATTCTTAATCCCTGCCTATATAACTTGGTTTCACACAGAACCGAAACCTGCTCCTTTAGTGTTTCGGGAAAGTGCTGCGCCACTTTGACGTGCTCAGTAAACGTGATTTCTCCATTTGTAATCACTACTCATTTTGTCTTGTTCATTTCCTGCATCTCCGCATCGCTCTTCTGGTGACTCACACCCTAGCCCTTCCGGCTACAAGGGATGTGGAATAACCGAGATACCAAAAAGCCATTTAGTTCACTCTCCTCCATGAGCATATGGAGAATAGCCCAGCTTGGCTCTGAATGACGACTAATGAGCAACATTCTCATCTGAAACACTTTTGAAATTACGCATATATTATGTTTCAAAACTCTCTGTACAAATTTCAATGGAAGATAGGCAACACCAAGACAAACTTTCTTCGTCTCTGAATGTATGTCCACTGACGTAACCCTTCGGTGCTAGAGGGCGCTGACAGAAATATCGGTGGAGCTGGTACATAAATGAATGGAAAGAAGTGTGAACAACATGTTTATTTAAAGAAGGTGCTCAAATTTGCGAATGGCAACAGCATTGCATGCACGACAGCGTCGAAGCATTGATTGCCGTACATGTTGAAAGATTCCCAGAATTTCGCGAACAGTTGCAGCAGCGACAGCGATTCTTGCGACGAGGTCTTCATCTGAGTCAATGGGAGTCTCGTATACGAGATTCTTCATGTGTCCCCAGAGGAAGAAATCAATACGTGTTAAATCGGGCGATCTTGGTGACCTGGCAATGAGTTCACCCTGGCCTATTGATCGGCCACCAAAAGTGACATTTAGATAATCCCGCACATCATTGCTGAAGTGTGCTGGTGTCCCGTCGTGTTGAAACCACATTCGTCTGCGAATAGCCACGGGAACATCTTTCAGCAGTCCTGGCAACGTTTCTTCAAGAAATACCCGATAAATCTGCCTGTTGAGTCGGGGAAGCAGTAGGTATGGCCCAATCAAAATGTCATGGATGATACCCGCCCAAACATTGACGCCGAACCGTAGTTGATGACCATGCACCATTGTGGCATGGATTTTCCTGTTCCCAAACGTGAGAAATATGCACATTAAACACATCCACACCTGTGAAGAAAAGAGCACATGAGACTGAAAATTAAGCTGCACCATGGTCTGTTGCATAAATCAGCGCACGAATTCCACACGAAGAGTGTAATTCTGAGGTTGCAATGTCTGACGATGAAACGGATGTAGCAGCTGCTTGTGGAAAACTCTCCAAACGACGATGTGGTTCACACCGAGGCTACATGAAACAGCTCACGTGTTTATACCTGGACTGTTCTCAATCCATCGTAGGATACCTTCTTTCATGTCAGGAGTGTGCATGGTTCTCTCCTGACCAGTTTCATGCATGTTTGCAGGGAATGTTCCACTTTCTCGCAGTTGCCGGTAAAAAGCGCAAATGTTTGGTGGTTTGGCACATGTCTGTTTGGGAAGCGCTGTCGTTAAAACCTCAGAGCAGCTCTCCCATTTCCATTGGCATATACACCAGATGCATGTCAGCCATCTCAGCAGTCACTCCATGTTACATGTAACGTGTCTGATTTACGAATGCCTAGACAAAAATAAGTCCGTTGTCTGTTCCCACTTCGCCGCTCTAGCCAATTGCAGCGCCGCCAAACATCGCCCTCTTCCACCGAAGGGTTAAGTCAGCGGACATACACACCTAACTCGTAACTATAGGCCTTCGCATTCGGAAGATATAATGTAGTAGAACGACTTTCACTTTTTATGTTTTTAGTGGGGAAGAAATTATGGGGGGTCAATTTTTTATAGTCTACGACACCCCCCCGTGTCAGGAGGTTTCATTTAAAGCATAGCTTGTTACTTTCGGCACTTACGTTCAGAAGATATAGGGAAAGAGACAAACCGATCAAGCGACGAATGTCAAAGCCAAAAGCAACAGGAAGAGAGGTAGAAATGAGATAAGGTTTTCATTAGCTTGAAAGAATTCAGTCTAGAAAAGTCAGATCTCGTTGCCGATCGAAAACTGTTTTATTTCATCAAAATGTTTTTAGACAGATTGTAATTTCACTGAAAGAATATTAATATAACTTATTACAGATGATGATTTTATTAATATTAGGAATTTACTCTTATCCACTTATTCTTGAAAATAAATGACATCAATTAAAACCATTGAGTTTATGGACAGCGCTAGCTAATTTGGAGCACGGAGCGAAATTTGACTCCGCCACCCTTTTCTCCAAGTCTGATTTTAGACATATGTGATTAATTTAGATGCATTTAATATCAGTTTTAAAAACAATTGGAAATATTATGTTGGAAAATCGGACGCACTTACTCCAGCAACCCTACTGAAGCCACTGTGGTTAGTTTGTTTTCAAATCCGCTGGCTCTAAAATAATGCCGCCCGGTGTAGTCGCACGTGCGATAGCCCATCCCTGTTTTGGATGATACTAATAATCTCTCTTGACGCTATACTACTGCTACTATATATATATATCATTCCGTCTGTAGTAGTATATATGTATATATAAAACCTACTACGGTCTATATTCGTACAAATCGAAACGGGTGGTATTTTGTTGACCGTGTAAATCAAGTACCGTGTAACTCTAGGGACAGGTGTATTATTATTATTATATTATAGTAAAATGCATCCTGGGCTACTATTCGAACATAGATGGTATTACATCTGTAAAGCATACTGGAATGCATACAATACCTTCCAGCATTACGAAGCACTGTGATCGCTTGATCATCCTGCAACTTTTTCTTCCAGGGGAATTTCTCTAGCTCCAACACAAACATAAATATACTCACAATCATCAGCAACCATCGACTACGAAAACCCAATCATTTTGTGAAGCATACCATATTAAAATTGATGTTTAAGCACTTGTACAGGGTCTGCCCTAATATCGAAGATATTGATATTTTCTTCATTCAGTTTTGATGCAAGATGTTGAGGATATACTGATTTGATGGAAAATGAATGACTCACTTATCAGGAAGAAAATAACTGTCAGAAAGAATTCGAGTTTAAATTGTCTTCACATAAACACCTGAAAAATAATCGCCGTAAACAAAAAGGAAGCAACAATTTCCGTTTTAGCCTAGCTTCCGGTACTACATTCACTCTTCTCTTGACACATTTTGAGTTTGGAACTCAAATTCCACTGAATAACGATGTTCGCTGTAATTGGGTGTGCTTCGTTTAGAAAGAAGGACTTCTGCATTGAATTAAAAGAATATAAACGAATTCATGATACGAAATGATATATATGCATGTGTGATAAGGACATTGCGTGGGAAACATTTCGCCACAAATTCACAGATGAGACCAGGATGAGGAACTCATCAAGGCTCACTGATAAATGCCATCAGCTCTGAAGTGTGAGTTGCCCGAATCCCAAGATGACGTCTTCATCCGACGGCTGTTCCGTTTCGAATGTAGGCGAATCGTCGGGGCGCGACGGAAGCGAACGGACGATTCTGAGATCGTCTGTGAGCTCGCTCGCTCGCTTCGGCATCCAGCGAGCGAGGCCGATGCAACGGTTCCGTGTCACGCACCGGAACACTCAGTGACGACAGATCGAAAGAGCTCACTTCATCCAGTCGTCAAGTGAGCTCTCAGCGGAGTCATAAATCTGCCAACGACATTCACATTAAGAGAGAATTTCCTCAACTCTAATTCGAGAAGAGGAAGAAAATAAAAGTGGCTGTCATCACCATGGAGACTGCGCAGTTCTCCCTTCTAAGGTTCTCAAAGATCATAGGTCAACCAGCTGTCAATCAATCCATTCTTCGTAGGCCATATGTTGACGGTGATAGACAGGTGATTGGCCTGTGACCTGTGAGAACTGTCCAGTCTCTTTTGGTCTCCCCAGTTGGCATTCATGCTACGTGAGAAAAGTACAACATAAGGAAATCGTTCTTTTCGGGGCTTGCAACGAAACCTTTGAAGTTTAAAATGCAAACTACATGAATAAATTCGATTTAAAATCTGGCGATGATAAAGAAGTTTTTTTTAAAACTCTGTGTGGAGTTTTTGAGCACACAACGGGATAAATGATCAGTTCACAAGGACCCCAAATGTTCAGAGTTGGGAAAGAGAAGGGGAACTCGTGAATAGGAGGAGACGGATGAAAAACTTCCCATCAAGGAAATTCAGTTTGTTCTTTAATGTGCACAGGAAATGACCCTATGTCCCCTTTCTCGCCAAGGGAAGAACGAGAATTAGTTAACGACATATATTCAGGTGTAGCTCTTCTAATTTGGAATCATTAGGACAACGATGAGATGATTAGTTTTGCATAATTCTACTCACTAAAAAAACAGATCTCCTAAGAAAGAATTTTATTATATTCGTGCTTCCAGAATGGCGAGTAATGCCAGGGGAGCGTTTAAAGCAAGGGATTATGGAACTTGGAACAGAGACGACATCGGAGGCTCTGAAATGGTTTCGAATCCCAGTTCTTCGCTGAAAGGATTTTATTTATTGCAACATTAGGTAACATTGACGGTGATAGACAGAATGATTGAAGTTTAAAATGCAAACTACATGAATAAATTGACTTGAAAGCGAGCGAGCGAGCGAGCTCACAGACGATCTCAGAATCGTCCGTTCGCTTCCATCGCGCCCCGACGATTCAACATTTTATTTATTGCAACTTAACGTTACGTCATCAGTGTCCTTGCTTTTCGGGATTTTTTTTTCACCAGTGGTAAAAAGATGCATCTCGTATTCATAAACTATTGATAAAGGAATGTGTATCCAATTTGCTTTACGTGCAAGGCATAATCGGAAAGGGAAAAAAATTGTCTGACTCGGATAGGAAGGTCATAGAAAGCTGCCAAGGATTTTGTTCTGGGCAGTGTACTTGGATCTTTCAATTAAAATTTTCCTTTCTTTGCGATTTTTCTTTTTACGAGTTTTCCTATTTTTGCGGAGGATGCCATTTAGGGAGAAAAAAAATCTCTTCCATCATTTTTTTGGATTCTCATTATCTTTCCAAAACAGTTTCTAACCTGCTAATGATGCTACCGATCAATCCGTTATGTGTTCATCCATACTTGTATCTCGTGTATTTATTTACTGGTGTACCAGTCCCTGTTTATATTATCCCACCTAATCTTGAAATTTGAGATAATCGTTGAAGTTGCCACCCTTCCTTACGTTTCGCATTTTAAAGGCATTCGAAGGTAGGCTGAAGAGCTAACATTGACCGAGTTCTTCAACCTGTTGGCAGTACTGATCCTCATCCCTCTAGAGGCGTCGTGGCTCAACTCTGGACAAGTACCTGCAGAGTTAAAGAAAAGAAATCCGAGAAAGAAGAGGTAAATATCGAAGAGAAAGAATTGTACAGATAGAGGAAGAGAGAGAGAGTTGGCTGAGGGAAGTGCAACGTAATAAACTGTTTTATTCTGTTACTCGGAGTCTTTACCTTGGCTACTCAAACTTTAATAACAGTATAGATACACAATGTTTCATGCTAATTTATGAATTTGCATTTCAAGACCATACTCCATATAAATATTAACAATATGTTAGAAACATTGTATCATTTAAATCCGAAAATATTAGGAAGAAAGGTAATAATCATCGTCCCAAGGAAAGAAGCTTTATTTTCCCCCATAAGTAATTAAGTTCAGTATTCCTGGTGTTTTCCAAGAACCTCCGCGAATACCGAGCGATTACTGTATCGGTATTAAGAGTGGGATTCAGGTTCTGTGTCTATTAACTGCAGGATACAGGCAGTTAAGGTGACATAGGACAGGTTAATGAGGTGTGATAATACCAGTGGCACTATCACACCTCATTAACAACTGGTTCTTTTCAATCGTTATTTGTTTTACTATCTTTTTTTCAATATAGTACATACAATGATACGAATGAATCTTTATTTTCAGTTAATAAAAGGAAGAGCAATCACGAAAGTTCTCTTTATGCATTTTGATTTGTTTTATCATTAACATTTATTGTTTATATTCTGTTACTTTAATTTTTTAAGAGGCATTTTGGAATCAATAATTCCGATTAATGTTTCTTTCGCTGCATCGTCGCATTTGGGGAATAGCGAAATTCTCAGCCAAGAAATATTTTCTAAAAAAAGTATGATTGTTTTCTCTACAAACGTGTTTTTGTATTTATATATCTAAGTATATGAATGGTAAATATGCAAATCCCTTGACCACGCCAACCGATGTGGAACGAAATTTCAAAATCTCGACTGAAAAGAGCTGACCTGATAAAGTAAAAGAGGTCGATGCATTGGCGACTCTTTCGGGGAAAAGAGAAATAAATGAAATGTGATAATCCAGTTTCAGTAACAATAGGACTGAGAGGAAGTTCCCTTTCATGAATTCGAATGGATTCCTTCTTTAGTTTTTTTGGATATCTCTTTTTTTTCCTCTTTAACGCAAAGAAAAGACCCTGCGCTCTATGATCTCTCATTTCAGTGAGCATAGAATTATTTTTCAGTGAGCATAGAATTATTTTTCAGTGAGCTGAGAATTATTTTTAGCCACATTGTGTTTTTGTGAATGTTTTGCAGAAAACGGTTGAGAATTAAGGAATTTGGCAAATGTAAAATTTCAATTTTATATTTCAGTATTGTTCAACGAATAATCGTGGTCAATGATAACATCGATGAACTTTTGTGTGAAGGAAGAGGAGAAACCGAAGTTCGGCTCTTGATCGGGAAGAAAGAATAAACTCAAAGTGAAGCGAAGGATGTTTTCTTTGAAGACAGATTTAAGCTTTCCTCTCTGAAAGGAGCGGAATTGCGTGTTTTTCTTCAGTTGTTTGCCTGGGTCAATAAAGAAAATTTCTATTGAACCGAAATGAAGTGAAATGAGTCAGAAGATTCGTGTGTAAGAAATATAATTCTCCAATCGTAATTAAAATTTTTGAAAATTCAGCATCGCAATTTTAAATTCTTTTAATATTGCACAAAATAATTTTAGATTTCGAGAAACGCTTAAAAGTTTCTTTTAGATTATTCTAAATAATGTCATCAAATTTTTATTGTTTACTTTTCTCCAGTAAGTATCGAAACTTCAACTGCACAACAGATTCATTTCAGCAACTCTTTTGCGATTTGAGAGGATAAAAACGGAAAACCCCAGTCACGTTAAATGTGTTCACTTCCAAAGAGATCTGATTCCTGAAATTCAACTGAGCGCAAAATCATACTTCTTTGGATTCTACTTTCTTAATCAGATTTTTTTTCCACTCTAATGCTGATTTTTATACATGAATATTATTATATTTATAAATGCGTATTTAATTATTCGTTGCACTAAACGCTGCGATGTATTCTGTTTAATATTTCAGTCATCTTAAAGCTTTCAGACGTGAAGAAGTGGTTTCCTGCTTTGAAAGCTCTCAGACGATCCACTTCTCTCCCAGGGCTGAAGTAACGGTTATTTCTCAGTCCGTATGAGATTCTGCATTTCCGAAACCTGCTTTGCTGAAACGACTGGTTCATCTGAAGAGGAAGAAAGGACTTCAAGGCCATCAGGCATCACAAAAGTAAGATAACGTCTTGGCAGCCTTGTTGAGCACCTGATCCGAATGCAGATCATTCGGAGTTTTTGTTTTCTCTTTGATTTCTTTCTTCGTATCATCCCCTTTCCCATTTAATGCTTTATTGCTTCTTCTGTCGGATCATTAACTGCTTCCCTGGAAACGGCGCGATCGCTAAAGAAAACTGAAACAAATCGATCCTTTTCTCACTCTTCAGACTCGATCCTGGAACCGATAACTTTCCGGACTCGACTCGTTGCTCGTGGCCTTGTGGGCCACTCTCTGCCTTCCACTCGCAGACAGGTATGCCCACCAGCGCGAGACGGGCGCGTGCAGCTTCCCATTGGCTCACGTTCTTGGAGCACAACGTGAAACCAACTAACCCACTTTGCCACTCACTTGTTGCGTCCCGGCCTCGAGCCCATGCGATATAGTCCATACCTCGGACTCAAGTGCAGCCCGTCAGCTGTGCCCCGTGTTTTCTCGGTGAGTGCTACACACTGTGGCCCTGGATACTAGTCGGAGCTCTTCTCAGGTGAGTTGGTATCCAGCGCATTCGGATTGTAAGTTTCGGGGAAAAAAATTCTGCTCTAAATGATTCATTCGGTGGTTAGTAAGGTTAAAACTTCCACCTAGAATATTAGGGAAACTTTTTTTTTCTCAGAGGTAAATATTATTTTTTTTTAGTTTCTAAGATGAAAGAATAGCGTTTTTTCTTCGTACTAACCACAACACAAAATTTACTGTATAACGCTTCCGTTAGCTGCAAAAATGTGACTCGGTCGCATCCGAGTCTTCTAATGTCGGTGACAATTCTTAAGCGACAAGTGAACCAAAGATATTCGATTTTATGTTTTTATTGTTCATAGATTCTGGGTTTCAAATGCCTCGCGCGCAGCTTCTCTTCAGGAAGACTTTACCAGTGAGTGAAGGAAATACGAACTTTCGAGTTAGTAATTAACTAATCGGCCACGAAGCCCCTTCATTCAACAGGTGATTTTTTTTGATTATGTTGTTTGAAGTGGTTTTTCTCGGTAAATTTTTGTCAAAAGAAAAAGTCAGTTATGGATTATATTTTTAATATAAGCCATTTATTGAAAATATTATTTCCTGATTTCTGCAGTTCGATTTATTACGAGAGAGATCGTCCACGAGCTCAACAAGAACGACTCGTTTTAAGTTTCAATTTATAACCGAGTTTCAGTTTTATCATTTATGTTGAGATCAGAGTTTTGATATTTTCTCAATGTCAGTTGTTGAAAATGTTCCATTTGATTTTTATTTGGCAGCGTCTTACTTCGTTACGCAATGAAATAAAAACGATCACCACAAACACAAAAAAAATATCACAGCAGCAAATTAAACGCTGAGCACATTGGCTGGGGATTTGTTTTCAGCTCTTTCTGTTACATGAAGTAAGTTTAAATATATTTAGAATAAGTCGAAAATGAACAGTTTCACTCTCTGTCTTTTACTTCAGTTAAAAGTCATATTGAGGAAATATCGGTTCTTCGTCCGCTTTTGCAAAATGATGCGACGACCATGGGTTCAATTTTTCACTGGGAATCGTCTTCCATCACCAGCTGTAAATCATTTTATTCCTCTTAAATTCTGTTCAATAGGCAATCGAGACTACTTTCAAATAAAACAAGTTATTTAGCGTATGTTGAAATCAACAAGAAAATAATATCTGAATTACCGATGGCTAAAAACTAACTTGTCGCATAATGGCAAATTGTCGAACACATTTTTTCATGGGGAATCCGAACTCATCACTCCATTTCTCTTTTGGCATATGTTTTTAATTTATATATCCACTCAGATTGATCAAGTGTCAATCAAATATTGCATCTTTTCTTGAAAAATCCCCTTAATTAAAGCCTTTGTGGAGTTTTTACTTTGATGGACAGGCAGTGACGAAGGCCGGGACGGGAGTTAAAGAGATTAGCGGATATTTTATCGAGATCCACGCCTGCTAACACATTTTCAGCTAGGGAAACGGAAAATAGATCTCTGGACATTTATAAGTAGCTTGGCTATTGTAAACATCAGTTATCTTGCTATTAACTCTTTATGCTGTTAATATGTTTACTCATTAGACTTATTCATTTTGTTATTAATTTCACTAAAAAATAAGCTTTTTTAAACACTCGATTTCCTAACTTTTCGAAGCCCTTCCGAAGTAGTGAATCCGGCCGTAGCAGCGCACGATGCAATCGATAAGGCTGCAGAATGGCTGACGATCTCTTTTGCACGAAATTCAGACCTCGGAGAAGAAGCTTCAGATAATAGTAGTAAAAGATGCTGTTACTTCCATACAGGGATGGAGTCTTTCAACATCCATTATGCAGCTATTCTAAGATTAAGTATAGAGGTCTCACTTTTAAAAAACACCCTTTTGAAATGAATCAGGCTGATACTCCCATTTGTGATACTTGCAGATTAGAAGAATTGATAAGACAGGCTCTTCTTAACTGTTCACAATATCAACAAATAGAAATGATAAAAAAAGTTTCAAAATTTTGAACATTCTAAACTTACCCTGAATTCAGTTTTGGGACAAAAACTTACAGCACAGAGAAAGCGATGCCAAAAAAGTCTGAAATATTTTAATGAGTGCATAGTATTTAATCTTTTGTATTCAGAATTGTCTTTGTTATCAAAAAATGAAGTTGAATTTAAGAACTAAATTATTACAGAGGTCGAATGATGTAATCCATTCTTTTGATACGAGATGGATCGCTTGATGACTTACCCAACAGTTTCCAAAAATTGGTTACTTTGATTACTTAGTTGCTCTTTTCGCAAAACCTCCTCCACTGCTGAAGTGACAAGATTTTGAAGTGTGTAGCCGTCCCGTGGCCGAGTGGTTAGAGCGCTTGGCTACTGATCTACGGGACCTGAGTTCGAGCCCCGGGTAAGGCCTGGCTATCTGTGTCGTTTTTCTGCTGAGGTCCTGCCATCCTCTCAGACCTTCTACTGTGGCATATAAACTGACAGGCTCCTGTCAGACCTCTGTGGCAACAGCTGCTTGAGGGGGTATTTATTTATTTATTTTAATTGGAAACATCTTGCTTTGAGAGGGAGAGAAACGCTTTCGAATATGTTTCATGTTTACAGTGCAAAATTCGATAGATTCGTAAAATTAAAAAGCAGGACATTTTCTTTCAGCAGCAGTTGGCTCAGGCTCAGATTTATGGGAGATTTATATTCCTACAATCTTAAAATGCTGAATTGTCTTTTTCTTAGTCTTTCAGGAGTGATGGATTCCATGCTCTAGCAAATCATTCTTTATCAATATTTTTCAAATTTTGTACTTTTTATGCACTGTTTTTTTTTTTCAAATTCTTCTAAGACTCTTTTGGTTGTCGGAACTTCGTGCAAAAGAGATCGTCAGCCCTTCTGCGGCTTTATCGAGTGCATTGTGCACTGCAACGGCCGGATTAAATACTTCGGAAAGGCTTCAAAAAGTTAGGAAATCAAGTGTTTAAAAAAGCTTATTTTGTAGTGAAATTAATAGTAAAGTGAAGAAGCCTAATGAGTAAACACATTAACAGCATAAAAAGTTAATAAAATTTTTTTTCTCTTTCTTACTTCTCTTCCATCTGAGAGCCACAATAGATACTCCTTCGCTTGAAACAGTTGCGTCCTTCCTCAGTCGATGCTCAGCTGAAGCGCTGCAGTGAAATCACCCTCCAATATTTTACAAACATAAAACAGTTCAGATGATGTCGATTAAAATTTAATCGTCTCTCTCATTATTTCAACTGATGAGTTGGAGTTTTAAAGCATTTCAAAGCCCCTAGTGCGGAGTGTGCAGATTAAGTATTAAGTGTTTGTTCTGCAAAACACTTAATGCAAGAATGCTCTGTTTCCATCATGATATTTTATCTGAACAAATAATTCTTTTCAGGAATGGTCGTTAGAGTCAGATGTAGGAGGTACAGTCAACATTACAAAATATTTTAAAGAAAATGGAATATTGGGAAACTAATAGTCATAAGAATAACGTCTCCTTCATTTATTCAAGGACATTGCCTTATTTATAGAGTTATGTTTATTTTGATTCAGTACTATAAAGAGATGGTGAAGAAAATGGAAGGAGAGATTGTTTATCAATTTGAAAACTCTCTCTTCTTCCCTTCCTTATATTTATTACCGATTCCCGGATCTAACTCTGCTGAACCACCTGAGGTCACTCTGCAGCAGATCGCGCTGACCTCTGGTTTCAGAAGGATTTGATTATTAGGATTGTAGGAATCGCATCTCATATTCAAATAAGTTGGGATGTCTTTGGCATCAGTTTAAAATTTAATATTCCAATTAATATGCTAAAGATTTAGAAATTTGTGGAAGCGATCATCATTTTTTGATTGAATTTGATTTCTCTTTATAACAAGAATCTTGTAGAAGAACCTTCCTATATTTTTTGCACCATTTCAAGCGTCGCATATTTCCTCCAGCATTCACTTTTTTATTCTTTCCTTTTGTGCTTCACAAATATTTTGACATTCCGGCAATCAGCATTGAGCAATGCACTGCCTGGCAACGAAAAGATCTTTCAAGCAGAACCAGATCTAGAGGGAGGGGAGAAGCAAGGGGACTATGCCACACCCACCCACACACACACACACTTTCAGAATGCCAGTAAGGGTTGTTGGGTTGGGTTGTTTTACCTCTGAGCGGCACTTTTTTGCACACCATGGGCTAAATGGCCAGGTCACATGGACCCCGAAGGCTCAGAGAAGGTTGGGGGAGGGGACCCACTGGAACAGCTGTTGGGAGACAGATGGTAGCCTCCCGTCAAGGCCATCCAGCGTGTTCTTTAACGTGCACAGGGTATTTAACCCGCACACGGGGCAACGGCTTAACGTCCCATCCGACGGACGACGGCCTTTCCAAGCCCATCGGTGTCCCCTACTGACCGTGGACAGGGCGGGGAATTTTGCGGAGATAAATCTCAACGCTGACCCAGCTGGGACTCGAACCTGGGAACTACAGATTACGAGCCTGGCGCGGTACCGACTGAGCCACCCCCGCCCCCCAGTAAGGGTAATAGAGGTAAACATTATTTATATTGCATGCATTTTTCAAGAAATTTTTAGACCTTTGAAACGGAGGGGGAAAGGTTATATTGCAAATATCTTGCCTCCCACCTTTTATTTATTTTTTTCTAGATCCGGGCCTGTTAGCAAGAGTATCTTTGTTGTTGTTACTCTTGAGATTTCGTCGCAGATCCCATTCAGTTCCCGTCTCAATGAGGTTAATGAATATCTATTCAGCGAGGATTCACATCGGCAATCAGCTGATTCAATCCGCGAACAACTGGCAAATCTCTGATCAACTGTTTCATGTGCAACACCCGGGACTCGTTGCAATTTTAAGACTGCTCAGATTTCGCACGTGAGGTTGAGTGGAAAGTTTCAACTCTTTCTGGTGCCACCGACCACGCGCCTTCCTACTGCCACGCAACCGAGTAGGGGTCCATCTGAAGCATTCGGATTTCGAGATTCTGCATTACAACGAGGTGCATTCAACATTCACCAATTATTGCCAACGTGTTTATCAGTCACGTGGAAACAACTTCTAACCAGTTGGTGTATTGGACAAAAGTATTAGAAAGAACATCTAATTACATGGGTTGGGTTGTTTTACCTCTGAGCGGCACTTTTTTGCACACCATGGGCTAAATGGCCAGGTCACATGGACCCCGAAGGCTCAGAGAAGGTGGGGGGAGGGGACCCACTGGAACAGCTGTTGGGAGACAGATGGTAGCCTCCCGTCAAGGCCATCCAGCGTGTTCTTTAAAGTATACAGGGTATGGCTCTCCCGCACACGGGGCCACGGCTTAACGTTCCATCCGACGGACGGCGGCCTTTCCAAGCCCACCGGTGTCTCCTACTGACCGTGGGCAGGGCGGGGAATTTTGCGGAGATAAATCTGAACGCTGACCAAGCTGGGACTCGAACCTGGGAACTACAGATTACGAGCCTGGCGCGCTACCGACTGAGCCACCCCCTAATTACATGAATATTGGAAATAAACTTCAATTTTCTAAGGCGGAAATAATGCCTACTAAGGAGTATTCATGACAAAGGAGGCAGTGTTTGACATATTACTTGAAAGACATGGGTTCTAAAACAAGTGTCTTGTTCAGCTTCCATTATTTCAAAGGGAATGAAATCTTTTATATTATTATTTTACCTTTTTTCTCTGCACTTTGAGAATTCTGTTATTTTGATGCAACATCCGAATCGGAGTTTTTTTTATGCAAAGGAAGATTAACTCGAAAGGATCCTGGCGCATTTTGAGGTTAAAGAAATGGTTTGTTTTGATTGTGTTTTGCAGGCATGCAGCGCGCGACATTTCCTACTGACCTCATTCACTTTGAAGCTACCAGTTTCAGTGAACTAACTAGGACAATATCCTCTCTGCGATGGAGTCCCTTCATCTTCAAAGAATGTGCTTCACTGCGATGCGGCAATTACAAAATCAAGGAATTACGCAGGAAGATCTTTAAACCAATATGGGGGTGGGGAGGGGAAAGAAGAGGAAGCGCGTGGGCGAAAGGGAAAAGAAAATACTGTTAGGATGGAAATTTCTCTTTTCATCACTAGAGACTGTCATGTGGGGGGAGGGGGATCAGAAACTTTTTTTATTTTTGTTACGACATCGTCTCTTGGCGGTTAGGAAATAATTTTTATGCATTTGAGCACCGCACAAATCATCATGATTATTTTTAGTCTCTATTTAAACCAGTTGTTGAGAACAAAAAAAAAGTACTAAGTTGCATTTTCGTAGCTTATTATTAAGTCGAGAGTCCGAGCTGAGTATTACAGTACACGAAATTTCTTACTCAAATTATGTCACGAGGCATAAGCTGTTATTTCTTGCTCCAGGTTATCCATTTCCTGCTTTCGAGAACCGGTCTCTGCTCTCACCTGCCGGGCAATAAGAAAAAACCTCTGCTTGGCCCCCGTTCAAGAATTTCAGTTGTTTTATGCTCAGAGCAACGACATACTGACGGCGGTTGCGTTAAATTCTTCACCTGTCATGCAAATCTATTCACAGCGAGGTTTATGATATTTTTAATTTCAGCATGTCGTGACACAGAGATTTTGCTTACAAATGACAAATGCGTCTTCCTCGTGAAAGGAGATTCACTTTTGTGGTGTCACGTGAATTTCATCATTTTCTTCTCCCAAGCCCATCTATTCCGATTTCCACTAAGAGAATTCATCGATTGCTCCAGCGGATAACCCTCCGATAATGCGAGAGCCAATTCGAGATTTTCTCCGCTTTTCCTTCTTGCCCTCTGCAATCTGAAGCGACACCAAGCGGTGAGAGTGGAAATGGAAGTGTAGCCTCGGTCTTGTTAATCCCCGAGTGGTACTTTCTATTATTTAAAAGAATAAATTGCCAGGTTGCAAGGACCCCAAAGGGCTTAAAACTGGACATGAGAAATCCTCTGGACAGTCATTAGATATTTAAATGCCGCCAACAAACCAGTTGTTGAAAATATTATTTTTCTATTTTATGCGAATACAACAAGCATCTTAATTCTTACCTTGTACAGCAGCTCAAAAAGGTATTCGAACACTATGGTTGATTAGAGAAATCAGTAAAAATATCTGGCAGCGATTTTTTTAGAAAATAGTGATCTGGCAGCCTTTGTGTCACGTGACACGAAGGTTGCCAGATCACTAATTTCTAAAAAAGTCGTTGCCAGATATTTTTACTGAATTCTGTAATCAACCATAGTGTTCGGATACTTTTTTGAGCGACTGTAGGTGGTCATATTATTTTGATACTAGATCGTGTGGGCTCACTCACGGAAATATTGAGCGTGTGCAGTTACCGTTCACAGCAAACTGGAGCGTGTGCAGTAACTGCACACGCTCCAGTTTGCTGTGAACGGTAACTGGAGCGTGTACAGTTGCTGTACACGCTCCAGATATTTTTCCTGAATTCTGTAATCACGTGACACGAAAGTTGCCAGATCACTAAGTTCTTTAAATATCGTTGCCAGATATTTTTGCTGATTTCTGTAATGAACCATAGTGTTCAAATACTTTTTTGAGCGACTGTACTACACATACTGATACGAAGAGCTGAAGGAAGAGTTCATTTCCCGAGGCAACTCTCCCGATGCTCCTCCTCCACCACGACCTTGAACGACCCTGACAGGAGGAAGATCGACTATACACACTTTACCCATATTATTACACGAAACGATTTTTGATCGTGAGATCTTTTATTTTTTCATCGTACTTTTATATTTCAAACTATGCAGATATCGATTGTAGCGAAATGTTCTGTGTGCATACATTGTACGGGCAAACTTTACTTTTAGAATTCGTCATCACTGTTAAATAGGAACTTACTGTTTGAAATGTAAGGAATTCTATTTATTACACACAATGACTCGATGTATCGTATTTCATCATTTCATAAATTCATCTGACTACCTGTCTTTATACGTTTATATTAACAGCATAAATACCATATCAGATGAGGTAACGTACAGGTATGATACGCAAATTAACTTAGCCATAAGCCATACTATAGTATTACTCTTCCGTTTTCTGAGTAAACTTTTCCATTCTGCCGAAGAACAACTCTCGTGTCTTTGTCTTCTTGTTTCCAGGTTCGTGTCTCCATTCGTTGCTAAGTGAGCCACAGCCCAAGTGACTTGGCAACTCGAAAGCTTTCTGTTTTTCTCCTCCTAGTGAATGACGTCAGAAGGGTGGTGTTGCCACTGAGTTTGCAACGCGCCCAAATCGTAATCGACCGCAGTATTAATTAGGCGTTTTCTTGCTGTCACTCTTAGAAAAATATTCTTTTTGAGTCGCGTTCCAATTTTACTGAGGATCTACATCGGTTTCCACTTAGCTCTGCTTCTTCTCTGCTGGTGGCTCCCCCTGTACAGTTTGCTAAAGCGACCTATTTTATTTCCGCCCAATAAGGCCTAGCGGTTAACTTAATTTACTCGAAAGGGAACGATTTCGCTCCGGGAAATTGTCTCAGGCGCCGTTTTCAACAACTGAACGAAATTCAGCATCAGAGGCCTTCAACGTTTTCGGGAGGGGAGTGTCCATTTGAAATCAAGTGCTTCCTTTGGGCAGACGCAATTCTTTTGTGAAGAGCCGGATGTTCGTGACAGCGCGTGCACGCCCTTCAGACTCCGAGACCGAACGATTTAATTGAAACATCTCAGAAAACCGTTCACGTTCTCATCCAACCATATGCAGAGATGAGATGATTCTTTGCTCTCGGATGAACCGACCCATTTGAAGGATTGGATCCATGAGGCACGCGCGCAGAGTCAACACACACTTACGATCCAGGGCTATTTTCTGTTTTTTTGGTCAGCAAGAGATAATCTCGAGGTTTATGACTTCTATAATCCACTTTTATTCATTTTTTTTTTGCTACATATCGTTTCAATTGAGGTCAAGTACGGTCGCTCAAAAAAGTATCCGAACACTACGGTTGATTACAGAATTCAGAAAAAATATCCAGCAACGATTTTTTTAGAAATTAGTGATCTGGCAACCTTCGTGTCACGTGATTACAGAATTCAGGAAAAATATCTGGAGCGTGTACAGCAACTGTACACGCTCCAGTTACCGTTCACAGCAAACTGCAGCGTGTGCAGTTACTGCACACGCTCCAGTTTGCTGTGAACGGTAACTGCACACGCTCAATATTTCCGTGAGTGAGCCCACACGATCCAGGTCTTTGTGAGCTCACACGATCCAATGTGCTGTGAACATTAACCGCAACCGCTCCAGTTTGTTGTGAACGGTAACTACACACGTTCCATATTCATTGCATTATATATTCATACGCATTATATATATTAAAAAAGTGTCCAAACACTATGGTTGATTACAGAATTCAGAAAAAATATCTAGCAACGATTTTTTTAGAAATTAGTGATCTGACAACCTTCGTGTCACGTGACACGCCCTTATTTCTTGTTAGCAGAAATAAGGGCGTGTCACGTGATATTTTTTCAGAATTCTGTAATCAACCGTAGTGTTCGGATACTTTTTTGAGCGACTGTACAATGATAATCTAAGAGAAACTTCTCTACTTGTTTGACCCCCTGAGCAACCTTTCTTGGCTGTTACGCGACGTGACAGGCAGCGAAGGGTGACCTGTATCAGAGGTCACATCGATTCAGGAATCCAAACGATCCTTTTGCTCCGCCATCGAAGCCAGATAACCAATGAAGGGCGGGCGAGGCGGTTGCCAAAATCAGATCTCTGAGCTCCAAATTCGCTTTTGGTTTTATCTGCATTTGATCCTGCTCCCAAGAAACAGAATTTTCACTTTTTGTGCGTAAGTCTGTTCACGTGAACCTATTCTGTCAAACCAATTGTTGAAAATATCATGCATCGACGAATCGGTTGCTAAAAAACAAACCAAACTGCAGTTGAAGAGAGCCGAGTTTTAATGAACTGTGATAACACCACTGGCAAAAACCAAGAAGAGTGTTATTGGTTAGCAAGTGCGCGAGCGCTTCGACCCACTGAAACAAGATGGCTGAAAGAGCAACTTCTTTGTGGAGTAGAGCTCACCTGTGCCTCTTCTTCTCGACTGGAAAGGATTGCTTAGCAGCGCTCACCTCATCGACAAAGAAATTTCCTGAATATTTTTTCGCGGCCTGCAAAATTACAGTTTTGTTTCTGCGACCGGAAATAATTTTAATAATGGCTCTTGACTTGGCCGTTGCGTGGCCTTCAAAGGGAACACCACCCAGCTTAACACAAAAACATAAAAAAATTAAAATTTTGTTTCGTCCAAGGCTTGGTCGCACCAGAAACATTGATCTTCCCCAAAGACCTACGATAGAGGTAAACCTGTTTATTTGCAATCCCCCCCCCCTCCCCATCCTTACTTTGAATTTTTTAGCACCTTATGAGTTGTTGGATTGTTTTACCTGTGATTGGACTTTTCTGTACACAATGGGATAGATGTCACAAAGACCCCGAGAACTCAGAGAAGGTTGGGGGAGGGGATCCACTGGAACAATTGTTAGGAGACAGATGTAAGTCAAGGCCAAGCCTCCCGTCAAGGCCATCTCGCGAGTTCTTTAACGTGCACAGGGTATGGCTCTTTCTTCCACACGGGCCAACGGCTTAACGTCTCAAACGATGTACGGCCGCTTTTCCAAGTACATAGATGTCCCCTACTGACCGAGAGGAAGGAATGACCGAGAGGAAGGCAGAAGAGCGAAGAGAAGGCTATGACCGAGAGGAAGGCAGAGAGTTTTTCGGCGATAAATCTCAACGCCAGCCCAGATGGGACTCGAACCCGGGAACTGATGATTACGAGTCTGCCGCGCTACTGATTGAGCCACCCGGTTACCAAACCCAACAAGTTAAATGCAATGTTTTCAGTTTCATCCCATTCGTCATTTATTTCACTTCTTTTAAAGATGTAACCTCCCCCAATGGTTTTCATTCCTTCATCATCGGCGAGGCCTCGTCAGAAGAACGAAACTCACGTCCATCCATTCATCCTTCAGATGCGTGACTAAAATGCTCAAAATTCAATCATTTCCACGCATATGAAATCAAAAGAAAGGATCGCAGAAAGAGCAACTGGCATCAAATGATCGAATCTCGTTTTTAAGATGCTTCAATCAGTTGAACAATTTCTGCTTCGTAGTAACTAATAACAATGGGTGCAACTGATTGAACTTTTTAACTTCTTGTTTCTGCTCGATGCTGATACCGAGACAATAAGATTCCATCAAGCCCAAGTATCAAATCAGCACATTCTCTTTCACGTAGCTGGCTGGCATAGTCCACCAGAGGACTCCTCTCCATATTTTGTATATTGGGTTGGGTTGTTTTACCTCTGAGCGGCACTTATTTGCACATTTTGGGCTAAATGGCCAGGTCACATGGACCCCGAAGGCTCAGAGAAGGAGGGACCCACTGGAACAGCTGTTGGGAGACAGATGGTAACCTCCCGTCAAGGCCATCCAGCGTGTTCTTTAACATGCACAGGGTATGGCTCTCCCGCACACGGGCCCACGGCTTAACGTCCCATCCGACGGACGGCGGCCTTTCGAAGCCCATCGGTGTCCCCTACTGACCGTGGGCAGGGCGGGGAATTTTGCGGAGATAAATCTCAACGCTGACCCAGCTGGGACTCGAACCTGGGAACTACAGATTACGAGCCTGGCGCACTACCGACTGAGCCATCCCCGCTCCTATTTTATATATACCTTAACAGATAGTTTAACTTGCTCCTTAGCCACGAACACTTCTTTTTCGATTGAATTTTGGGTCAATCCATCGTCTATCTGCCTCTGCGATCTCCTGTTCCTCCAATTCTGTCTGCAGGATGGAAGACGAACCTCGGAACTCGTTCCTGATGCTGCGGCAGTCATCTGTGACGACGAGCTGCGAAACAGGTGCCAAAAGTTAATGAGAACATCGTGACGTAATGCCCTGGACGAAGTCTTCCTGCATTTGTTTCTTTTAGCACTTGCACCCACCGCGAGGGAGAAAGAAATGCCGCAGCCAAACGGGCCATGAAAGAGGTCATCGCGTTATTTACGATCACAATGCCACGTGACTTATGGCAAAGTGGAGCAGCGCACCACCGAATTGTTCTGCGCCTTATCTTTGGACACGAGGCTCGAAAAAGGCCGACACGCGTCCCATGCGCCACTGCGAATTGGATTCAAAACGGCATATTCATTAATGGAACTCTACTCTCGCCTTTTTTTCTTTCTTTTTCTGTCAGAATTCCACTTTTCAGAATTAAGAGATAAAAACAACAACAAAGAGAAGAAGTCGACTTCAGTTGTTCCACTTTGCCGATTCTGTTTGTTTCCGTTTTTAGCCGAGAAAAGAATGGGAACTGATTTCGAAAGAACAAACGTATTCGAGAGAATAATTCATTAGCAAAAAAAAAAACACATCAATGTACCAAAAATCAATAATTTTTAACTTTGGTTGTATCCTCATCTAAACAGCATTTTTTCCCCTGTATTGTTTAGATTTTGTGCAGTGCTCAGATTTATCATAAACTTTTGCATCTTCCTTCTGCTTCTCATAAGAGGACAGCTAATTCTTCTCACTTGTGACGTTATTTCCTCTTCCGGTCTTCATTCTTTATCCATCTATAAGACTACTTATAAAGTTTCTTTTCAAACGATTTGCACTCACCATGATGCAGCCAGAGAAAATTAAACATCTCTTGAAGCAACTTTTTTGTGGAAAAATCATCAGCTACGTCGATGTCGAATATTTTCGCTAAGCTGATAATGCTAATAAATATCGACTATATTTTCTTAACTTGAAGAGTAACGTGTGGCCTTTGGTGAATTATGGGATATTCCTTTTCATGAAGTTTTTCATGTTTCGCATTTATCCTCACCCTCTGACAGTGGAAATTGGAACTAAAGGATGAGTGCGAAGTGCATATTATAATATTTTATTAATACCTATAAAACACAAAATGAAATTTCCATTTCCTCTTAAAACAAAGCCGTTGTATTTTTCTATGCTCCATGGTGGTAAATGAGAAATCGTGCTGCCAATGCTGACTCTCACACTACACATAAGGATTTCAGATTTCTCTCAAAAGTACGTCATTTTATTTTTCCAACTGTTTCCATAGTTAGAGGGCCCTCTTAACGCTATTGAGGGCTTCGAAAAGTGAGATTCTTCATATCAATATTTATACAACCCAAAGGCATTTTTTTTTTATCTCTAAAAGCAAAAAAATTGGATGTTTACAGACGAAGATCCATACGATAAAGCGAAAGTGTTAAGCCAAGATGGTGAGTCTTTTTCTGAGATAGGAGAAATTTTGCTGATGAATGATGAGCGTTTCCCAAACTGCTGAGCACGTATCCCTTGGAGTATTGCGAGTTATTTCTTTAAAGGCCTGCAAAGGGTTTCAGAAAACTAAACAGTTTTTTAATCCGAAGATTCATCTAGCGAAATACATTCCGTGTTGTGAAGAAATACCGCATTTCTTCGATTCTAAGACGCATTTTTTCCCCATATAAACGTCTCTAAAAACGGGGTGCGTCTTAGAATCGATGGCGTCTTAAACTCGCAGTTTTTTTTTTAATTTTCCCGCGCTTTGCACACGGCACCACACGTTTCCTTTTTACGCGGAAACCCCGCCTCCAAGTTTGACCGTTATTGCATTCTCCAATTCCATTGGAGAATAAAGTGGCATGGGTATTTTCCCGCGCTTTCCAAATGTGAAGCCGAAGTTGTTTCATTAGAGTGGAGCTCACTTTGAGTGAATGACAGGGAGCTTGGAACCTGGCTGTTGACTAACAACCTTCCGCTGACACCTTCTGCAAAAATTAAGAAAGCTCAGGCATCAAAATTGGCGAAATGGATATCATCAGCTTGGAAGCTAATCCCAGAAAGAATAGTGTAGTACTCATTTACAAAATGTTGTATCACCAACGCTCTCGATGGCTCAGAAGACGATATATTATGGGATAATGGAGATAAAAATGGCTCAGGAGAATCAGACTCTGAATGTGAACTAGACTCTGATATTGATTGAGATGCAGATATCGACGGATCAGAAGAATCAGACTCTGATATTGTTTCAGAAGGAAGTGATGAATAACATACCTACTGATAAATAGGTACAGTCGCTCAAAAAATATTCGAATACTATGGTTGATTACAGAAATCAGTAAAAATATCTGGCAACGATTTTTTTAGAAATTAGTGATCTGACAACCTTCGTGTCACGTGACACGAACGTTGCCAGATCACTAATTTCTAAAAAAATCGTTGCCAGATATTTTTTCTGAATTCTGTAATCAACCATAGTGTTCGGATACTTTTTTGAGCGATTGTAAGAGACGCAACCGACACTCTACGAAAAGAAAAATTCTGAAAATCTTCTAATACCTCTTTTTCAAACTCATCTTAATATTTATTTTTTAACTTCAAACTTTTATTCACTGAATACAGTTCTTTGCATAATTTTGCATTTATAATTATCTTATACTCAATTAACTTTTCGCAATACATTCTTTAAAATTAAAATATCAATTAATTAAAAAAATATGCATTTTGAAGAGTTATATGAAACGCCAACACCAACGAGTAATCCGGCACAGTAAATCTTTGAATCGATCATCCACGTACGTATCAATACACACGTAATCCTCAGGCAGATAGAAACTACAGAGCTCCAAGGGTAGAATTTCCCCAGTTGTCTCCCAATTTGTCTCCCCGTAGGAAACATATGCATTTGCCCAATATTGCTAATATTGTTTTTCACAATCTTCCCCCATTTCATTTGTTACGACATTAGGACCCAGCATCACCTTGCTACACTACTGCATTGCTGATAAAAATCTTGGATGATTTTTTAATAGGTATCATGTTTTTTCTTTACACTCTCATTGAATTTAATAAATTAAATTTAATCGCAGTGTAGTACTGTTAAACAAGAATTTAATTCACAATTCCACTGTTTTTATAAAAGTACAAGTTAAAAAGAGGGAAGTGAAAGCTCCAAATAAGTGATGCTATTTTGAATACCATACTTTAAGAGGTGTGATGTTAAAATGTACAAATTTTCCTCTAAATGTTAACCTGACACGGGTCGGGGGGGGGGGGGGCTCAGTCGGTAGCGCATCAGGCTCGTAATCTGTAGTTCCCAGATTCGAGTCCCAGCTGGGTCAGCGTTGAGATTTATCTCCGCAAAATTCCAGGCCCTGCCCACGGTCAGTAGGGGACACCGATGGGCTTGGAAAGGCCGCCGTCCGTTGGATGGGACGTTAAGCCGTGGCCCCGTGTGCGGGCGAGACATACGCTGTGCACGTTAAAGAACACACTGGATGGCCTTGACGGGAGGCTACCATCTGTCTCCCAACAGCTGTTCCAGTCGGTCCCCTCCCCCAACCTTCTCTGAGCCTTCGGGGTCCATGTGACCTGGCCATTTAGCCCATGGTGTGCAAAAAAGTGCCGCTCAGAGGTAAAACAACACAACCTAACCCAAGCTTGAAATATAAAACTTAATACACATTATTTTAATCTAGACCAGCTATTGCTCTTGAGTTATAAATATCACTTCACAATCAAATATAACATATACAGTATATTCTTTGTTTGTCTGCATAAATGTATGAATATTTATGAAATTGCAATAAACTTTGATTTGATATATATAAACTGTTTGAGGCCCGCAAAACACACATTTATTACATTGATTTTAAAAGTGACGATAAATTAATGACAAACGGTTATTAATCTGTTCTGTTTGTTCAAGGGTGAGGAACATTTTCTTATTGGAAGGCGAAAAGTTACTCCAATTAGAACGCAAATCGTCAAGGACATCGAAATAATTTATATGCGATTAAAAGTGATTCATATTTATCTTACAATGCATGATCGAATGTAAAAGAAAAAGGGATTTTTATTCTTCATATTTACTAATATTTTAGGAAAACCTTGAAAAAATTAAAAGAATTTAATACATGTCAACATAAACCTTGCATTCATTCATATTTACTGAAATATAAAAAAGAGCATAAAACATAATATAATTTAAATATACATTATGCATTATTATACTATATTAGATATTGCTAAAATCATACCAGTTTTAGTATTTTTATTCAAGTATAGAAATGGCCGCAGGTTCTCCATTTCTCTGTTAGTTGATTTTCCGAATGCTGCTTGTTTTAAATCATTCCTAATGTTTACTAACATTTCTGGTAGGTTCAAATCAAAGCAATTCTGTTCCCAGATGCTCAATTATTTTATAAATGTCCAGTTTTTTTTCTGTAATTTTACAATTTGGTCATTTTTTTCCGTCACTTTCGAAATGTTCAGTTTTATTTCTATAACCTTTCCACATGCTCAGTCTCCCTTTGATAATTTTTTTTTCCAGATGCTCGGTATTTTCCCTTTTTCACTTTCCAAATGTTAATCTTTTCTGCTATTTTTCCAGATGCTAAGTTTCATTTTATGTAATTTTCGGGATGTTAAGTTTCTTTCCTTCTCTTTTCCAGGATTTCGAGTTGTTTCACTATCGTTTTCCCAAATGATCAGTTCTTTTTCTTTTTATAACTTTTCCAAACATTGATTTTCTTTTCTACAAATATCCAGATGATCAGCCTCGTTTCAATTACTTTTCCAGATGACTGCTTTCTTTTCGATCATTTTTCAGACTCAAAGGATGATTAATTTCTTCTCCGTGATAATGAAGGTTTCGAGATGTCCGCGTGAAAGGAGGATAAAATGTTTCTAACAAGAATGATTTTTGTATGAAAATGTTAATCATGAGATAACAAATAAAGGAGCAAGTGTCACTAAATTTGGATGGCAGGCGATGAAAATATTCCCTTTTTAGTAATTCAATAGCTTTTTTTTTTTTTGTTAGCTCTTTAATATTATGCACGAAAGGAAGAACAATTTTTGAGCTTGAAAAATTCCTTTCCTCCCTAAAGGAAATGCCCCAGTTACATCATGCTCTTTTTTTTCATTTACTTAAGACTCTTTCCATGTTATAGAAAAATAAATTAATTAATTAATAAAATTATAAACCAAAATTGACTTCGAGTTTCCAGGCTAAATCGTTCTTTTATTTCCCTCTACTTTGGAACTAAATTACGAAAAAAAAAAAGAATTCCGCCTTCTAAAGAAAAGGGATCGTGAAGATAAATTTTCGGCTGTTCAGCTGTTAAAAGAAAGATGACGAAGACAAGATGTTAATTTCAGAAAATTTGCGTAAAATCGTGCAGAAAAAAAAGAGTGAAGAAGATAGAGGAAAGAGAATGAATGCTTCTTCAATATTTTTTTCCGCAATTTTTCCCTTTTCATTTACTTCCTGGAGACAAAATGAGTCCATTGAAGGATTTGGATGAGTTCGTGCTATTTGAACATCCCTGCTCTTTTCCTGACAAATGAGAGAACATGTTGCTCCAAGGGCATCGTCGACATAATCCGGGTCTAAGAGTGTTGGAAGCGCAAAGTGTTCACAGTTAGGAAATGAGGGAACGAAAGCTGTTATGATGACTGGATATCGTTCGATATTATTTATTATGAGAGTATTAGCCGGTAGAGCTGTAGGAGCAAGCAAGCTTATATGGTTTCAGATCTCGGATAAAGCATGGATATTGTCTTCCTGATGTATGCTGTCCCTTTGCTGAGGGCTCACTTTCCTCACACGCTTTTCTCTCTATGGCATGTATTATATCAACAGGCTCCTGTCAGACCTGGAAGTTGTCTCTTTAGGTTGGGTTGTTGGTAGTAGCCTCCCGTCAAGGCCATCCAGCGTGTTCTTTAACGTGCACAGGGTATGGCTCTCCCGCACACGGGGCCACGGCTTAACGTCCCATCCGACGGACGGCGGCCTTTCCAAGCCCATCGGTGTCCCCTACTGACCGTGGGCAGGGCGGGGAATTTTTGCAGAGATAAATCTCAACGCTGATCCAGCTGGGACTCGAACCTGGGAACTACAGATTACGAGCCTGGCGCGCTACCGACTGAGCCACCCCCGTCCCTGTCTCTTTAGGAGACATATATGACTTACATTATGAAGGGTGATTGATACACAAATATACTCTAAAATTCTAAATAGAAAAAAAAAGAAGTAGTTTCTGAGGCAGTTTCATAGTAAGAATCAAACAATACAAAATTTGAATTAATCTGCTTTCCTTCTGAAAAGCCCAATTTCTTCAGATGACGCCCTGGACATTGATTTTCTGTGTAGAGCAAATGAAAAGTACAGAGAAACGATCTTTCGATAGGCTGGAAATTTTTCCCCTGCAGGCAAATACAAAATGCTTGCGCTTTTGAGAAATTTTTAAATTAATTAGATTAAATTCTAAAGAAAGAAAGCATTTATTGAAGATTTTGTGTAATAAATTTGAAAAAAGTTTGATTCATAAAAATGGGAATATTGTTTTTTGGGGAAAAAGTCCTAATTGAAGAATATTTTTGAAGACTGTTTTATTTTACTTTTATGTATTATAAACTGAGATGTAAGTGAATGCTAACGAAAAGAATGGGGTAGCTTAATGAAAAAAATCGAATTCACCATAAATCTCCATGCATAATAATGTCTACTACAATCCAAAGTCTTTTAACATAAAATACTTAGGTTTGTGGAAGCCTGTTTTTCAGCTGGCCAATCGTTTTTTTCTGATTCAGGAGTCAAAGCCATCAGGGAAGACTCTTGGAGAAGGTGACAAGATCAACTGATGGGATTCAAATTAATGATTTTTTTTAATTTCTTTTGCATTTAAATTAAATTCGATGTCAACAGACTTCAGCTGAAGACTAAATGAAAGGCAGAACCTCTGTTTGCTTATTTATTGGCAATTCTTCAATGAGCCGTCCCGTGGCCGAGTGCTTGGCTGCTGATCTGGGTTCGAGCCCTGGTAAGGCATGAATGTTTGTGTTGTCTTTTCTGCTGAGGTCTCGCCATCCTCACAAACCTTCTGCTGTGGTGTATTAACCTGGCAGGATCCTGTCAGACCTCTGCGACAAGCAGCTGCTTGAGGAGTATTTATTTTTTATTTTATTATACTTTAATATACTAGGACCAGAGTATACATATATAGGACTAAATATACAGTTCTCAGTCAGGGAACTGATAATATTGCAAAAAGCTTTATCTGAATTGGGAAATATATAGTTCGATTATATTTATTTATTTATTTATTTATTTATTTATTTATTTTAAAAACTTGAAAGAAATGTTAGATTCTTGTGGCAACAGATTATCATCAGTGCTTATCTTTAGATGGCGCTACATTTCAAAAGATCATCAATTGATTCAGTGAACCAGTCGAATGATGATGTAATGATGATCTTGGTTCACCTGCATCCAACTGATTAGGAGTGGATGACATGCGCCGACAGATGCAACGGAATCGTTTTTATTTCTGCCGTCCAACGCCAAGCACGTAACCAATCTCACTGGCCGAAACATAGTCATGAAGTTTTAAAAATAGTTTTCTTCAACTGTTCCTCATCTTAGATTTTTTCTTTTTGAACAAACATCTTCTGCGTTATCTTTTATTGAAAATTCTGTTCTTCCATAATTTGAGTTGGTTAAAAATGAAAAACGAAATTGTCTTCTGTAAGCTACACGATCAGTGTAAGTATCGACAGATTTCTTTCAATTGCTTTATCTTCACTCCCGAAACTTTCCAATCTGAACAACGGAACAACCCCTGCGGAGCATAGTACCTGAAGTTGGCTGATGCGCCATAACATCTGAAACAGCCACTGCGCATTTTGTGTGCGCACAGAGAGAAAAATATTTCTAAAGTAAATTTAAAAAATGAAAAGAGGTATTCGATTGTCTATTGGTCATGAGAGATTGGCTTATTTCTTTGTAGATGAAAGGTACCACTTTTAACCTGTAAATTCTTATTTCCATTGCATTAAAGGTAAATTTTGTTATCTTCCCCCCTAATTTAGCACAGATTTTCAACAGGAAGAAATTTGCCCGGTTCGGCTTGGATCGTTATTGACGTCAGCGAGCTCTCTCATTGCTCGTGACTTAGTTTCTGCGTAAGCTATAGAGATTTTTAGTTCCGTTACTACAGCTTTTGCTGCCCTATAACTCCCGTGATATTCGCCCGCACGGTCCAAATTTCCTGCATAGCGTCCCCTGTGTGCCTCAATGATTGGTTCGCACTTGGTCCGTGGCTTTGTTTCTACACAAATTGTGACAGCTAGTGTCTCACTGTTTACCAGCATATTCTGTTGTTTCCTACACTAAACGTTAGTTTTGTGAATATTCCCCCGACATTTTATCACAGTTTGAACACGAAAAATTTCCCGGTGTTGAAAAGGTCATTAATAACTCGGCGCGCACTTTCAGGGCCTGTGGCAAACGATCGAGATATTCATTTCGTCAGATTTTGGTATTTTGTTATTCCCGAGGTACTTCACCGAAAGGTCCCAAATTTCGTAGGCGGGTTACCCCTTCTTCACCCCATGTTAGAATCCCGTAGGAACAGCATGTTAAATATAATTGCTTCTAGCAAGCTCCCCGTCTGGACTTTCGACTTGAAATTCCGCACTGGAATCCGGACCACAACCAGAAACATTCTCTGAAAATTTGAAGAGTGTACGTTGATTTCCCGATGAGTTATCGCTGCCACAGAGTCACACTCTTACACATACACAGAGAGACACTTTTTATTATAATATTACTAAATCATGATTGACCTTATCAACGAAATACTTCGTTCCTAAGGTTCTGTCAAATGCCGGAAAACATTTGATGCGAAATATTGAGCAAAAACGCAACAACAACAGGCTAATTCTCTATTTCAGACAGCGATTGACACGATAGTCAGCTCTGAAACCAATATTGATCACAAAGAAATGTTTTTTAATCCCTAGTCCCTGCATTATCCCCATCAATATTGCTACTTCTCCACTGCATATTTACATTATCATATTTCATTCCATAAAATATTAACACTAATGGAACTGAAAGGGGAAGGCTGACGAAATTTTCACTCTTTCCTATAGAATCTCTATTGGTTGTACATTGAGGCAAATGGCTTTTCCAGAATTCGAGGAATGATCAACTTCTCTTTATGATTCACTGATGCCTAAAACGAGATTCACTCCATTTTTGTGATCATTTCAGTCTCTTTCGTTAGCCTCACGTAATACAAAGATGGCAAGCTGAAGTTAGGCTACTGATCTGATTTATAGGTTGAAAGCGAAAATGCTCAAAACACAAAACTTGAAAATTCTCCATCGTTGTCGGTCAAAACCAGAAGAGAGAATTGACCAAATTCGGGTTTCGGTTAGAAAGAATATTATTTAGGATTCATTTCTGGAAGTTTGAATTCAAATACACTGAGTGATCATTGAATTATGACCACCCCACCCCATGTTATAGCAATGGGACAATGATTTCGAAAATTTATATCGTTAAAAATAAGCGTATTATTGGAAAATATGCCCTAAAAGGAAAATTAAAAATCTCAGTCAATTCTATTAATATCGATTTTCAACTCTATTCCTTTAGTATTAAAGAGTTTTGAACATTTGAACATTGATCAACAGCAATGCAAGACAATTTAAATTTGAAGTTAATTGAAACCCAAATAAGAAGTTTCATTTCAAACCATGTCTTAAAATAACTATTAATTTTAATACTGCTGTAAATAATTCCTTTAACATTTCTTTAATTGTTTTAAATCTTCTTTTCACCGAAAACTCACGCCGAGATTACTCCTGTTAGCTTTTCACTGTATTTTATGTATGATAACCTGCCTTAAAACCTGTTAATCTCAAACAAAAAAATTAAAGTTTTCAGAGTTCCGATTGTAAAATTTAAATTTATTTTAATTTTGTTTTACGCTCCGGTATTAAAAATAAATCAAGGCTTGTACATTGCTACTTTGAAATGTTTAAATCTCCATACCTGTTGAAATATGGAAAGAATATTTTTGAAAAATCGAGCTTTAAATAGATTTCATTGACATCTTTATATTATCCTCACTCACATTTTGTCCTAAAGCTGGTATCATTAAGTTAATCTTGGAAATTCCCTTTGTCAAAGCACGAGCTGGTAACAATTCAATGACCACTGAGAGCAATTTTGTCGCCAAAAGGAAACTGAATCCTCAACAGACTTCTGACGCATTTCAAGAGGTTATTTAATGACATAGATGCATCCGATATTCTTTTAACTATCAAAGCTGGTTTTTCTCTTCGACTGTTGAAGTTACAATCTACCCTTTTCCATTCCTCTTAGTTATCAATATCTGAACTGTCACGCATTCCATGACGTTGATCATCTCTGTCCAGAATCCATTGCAGATCACTTCATCATCACATCCAAAATTAATTCATTGATATTCAGAAAAGATTAGGAAACCTTTCTCATGAACAGCAAATTTAAAAAATGGCAGCTTCCAAAAGAAAAAGAGCTATTTCAGTTTTTACTTAGATAATTGCAAAGAGCAGAAAACAATTGCGAGGATCATCTGTAGAATTGCCTCTTATTCTTTCCACCTTTATGCAAATGCTCTACGCTTTGTTAATGTTTTCCCATTAAGATGTCAGAACGAAAAGAAAACCTTGAGATAAATGGTGCATATTCATTAAACTCTTTAAATGCAAGGGAAAATATTTCAAACACCACGGAACGAAATTTTTGATCGATAACTTTTTAAGATGTTAATTTTAGCAAGAAAAAAACGATTATTTTACGGAAGATATTGTTCCATTACTTTATCAGAATCCTTGATGGCCGGGAGCTGGTGAAGATTTCGTTTAAAATATGTCTCATACTGGTAGTGGACAGAAAAATGGAAACATCAAGGTTTGCAGAAAGTCTTCGGGGTTTGCGTTAAACAGTCTCAGGGGTTGCGTTAAACAGCGACGTCTACCTGCCACTAACCGAGGCATGAAACATGCAAAAGACATCCCAGAATGCTTAGAATGGTGTCTATAAAGGCAAACCCAGCGTAACTGCATGTAATGTTTGGTACCATGCCTGATGTTGGAGTGCGTTTCGCAGGAGCTTCTGCCACTAACACAATTGAACTCATTAATGTTTCATGAGGAACAGTTTCCAAGGTCATGTCTGCATGAGAATCTAAAAGGAAAAAAAAACAGTTGACAAAAGCATATACTCGAGAACCAGGATGTTCGAGGGTTAGTCCGAAGTGCAAAGCGAAGCCTGCGAGCTGCAGCTCATCACTTATGCACGGATTTCAACTTAGGAGGTGAGAGTCCAGTTTCGTCAAAAACAGTAGGTCAAAAAGTCCATAGAGCTCAGAGCCCATAGAGGTTGAGTTGCACTTCACAAGCCACACATCACACCTCTCAACGCACGTCGTGGGGTCCACTGGCGAAAAAGGCACAAGCAGTGGAGGAACGTGATATGAGAACCTACACTTTGTTTCCGACAAATAGAGAGAACCTACACTTTGTTTCCGACAAATAGGGAGAACCTACACTTTGTTTCCGACAAATAGAGAGAACCTACACTTTGTTTCCGACAAATAGAGAGAACCTATACTTTGTTTCCGACAAATAGAGAGAACCTACACTTTGTTTCCGACAAATAGAGAGAACCTACACTTTGTTTTCGACAAATAGAGAGAACATACACTTTGTTTCTGACAAATAGAGAGAACATACACTTTGCTTCCGACAAATAGAGAGAACCTACATTTTGTTTCCGACAAATAGAGAGAACCTACACTATGTTTCCGACAAATAGAGAGAACCTACACTTTGTTTCCGACAAATAGGGAGAACCTACACTTTGTTTCCGACAAATAGGGAGAACCTACACTTTGTTTCCGACAAATAGGGAGAACCTACACTTTGTTTCCGATAAATAGAGAGAACCTAAACTTTGTTTCCGACAAATAGAGAGAACCTACACTTTGTTTCCGACAAATAGAGAGAACCTACACTTTGTTTCCGACAAATAGAGAGAACCTACACTTTGTTTCCGACAAATAGAGAGAACCTACACTTTGTTTCCGACAAATAGAGAGGACCTACACTTTGTTTCCGACAAATAGAGAGAACCTACACTTTGTTTACGACAAATAGAGAGAACCTACACTTTGTTTCCGACAAATAGAGAGAATCTACACTTTGTTTCCGACAAATAGAGAGAACCTACATTTTGTTTCCGACAAATAGAGAGAACCTATACTTTGTTTCCGACAAATAGAGAGAACCTACACTTTGTTTCCGACAAATAGAGAGAACCTGCACTTTGTTTCCGACAAATAGAGAGAACCTACACTTTGTTTCCGACAATTAGAGAACCTACACTTTGTTTCCGACAAATAGAGAGAACCTACACTTTGTTTCCGACAAATAGAGAGAACCTACACTTTGTTTCCGACAAATAGAGAGAACCTACACTTTGTTTCCGACAAATAGGAAGAACCTACACTTTGTTTCCGACAAATAGAGAGAACCTACACTTTGTTTCCGACAAATAGGGAGAACCTACACTTTGTTTCCGACAAATAGAGAGAACCTACACTTTGTTTCCGACAAATAGAGAGAACCTACACTTTGTTTCCGACAAATAGAGAGAACCTACACTTTGGTTCCGACAAATAGAGAGAACCTACACTTTGTTTCCGACAAATAGAGAGAACCTACACTCTGTTTCCGACAAATAGAGAGAACCTACACTTTGGTTCGGACAAATGGACGAGTGCACGGGTGGCGCCAACCAGAAGATGCTTACAACTCTGATTCCTTGTTTCCTGTTCTCTAATAGTGTGGGATGTTTCCTCGAGGCATTATTTCAGTGCAGTCATTCCGGTAGAAGGCAAGATTAATGCCAATTTTGATAGTCCTGAGTGATCGTCTTCATCCAATGGTAGAGCATTTCTTTCACGAAGAGAGAGCTGTCTTTTAGAATGACTGAACGTTTTTATATACCATGGCCACAGCAATGACCAAAACAAGAATCTGCTGGAAAATCTATGGAAACTGCCGGAACGACGTCTAAGGCAGCATTTTCCAGCAGCATCGAACAATCACGAATTGATCACGTTTCTTGTGGACAAGTGATCTCGTATCCCTCCTTCTGACTTTCATACAGTACTGTGCAAATTAGTGGGACAGTAGGAAAATGCAGTAACAAAGACACAACTAAAATATTTATTTGTTTAATAGTGTAGTTAATAGTGAATGTGTAAAAATGTGTAATAATAATCCCCTTAGCTTTAATTACTTCTTCCACCCTCTCAACCATTGATGCCACTAGCTTCCCACACATCTCCTTCACTTCAGGGTCGTGGTACCACACTTTCATGACACTTTCTATCATTTTGGTTTTCGTCGTGCAATCCATCTTAGATATGCGCGCTTTAATAATGGCCCACAAATTTTCAATGGGGTTTAGATCGGGTGAATTTCCTGGCCACTCCAATACCTTCAAATGTTACTGGGTAAAGAAGCTCTTAGCAAGCTTAGAATTGTGTCATGGAGCCAGATCCTGTTGAAATACCCCATCGCCGTTAGGAAACAGCTTCTGCAGTGTTGGGAACATTTTCGCCTCCAGAACGGCTATGTACTTTTTGCTGTCCATCATTTCTTCAATGGGGTGGAACGTCTGTGGTCCGGAAGCTGTGAAACATCCCCAAAACATGAGGATGGGTGTTTGGGGGATTGCTGGATGTGGCAGGATCGAAGAGGTTCTCCAGGCTTCGCTTGTCCCAACTAATTCGCACAGTACTGTACATTGGTAGACTCTATGTCACGACGAATAGGCTCTACTTGACTCACACGGTGGTTCAAGAGAGCGTTAGTAATTTTAGATTGCTGTTTACGTTTTTTTGGCCATCACCTGTGTTTCGCCTATGTCGTACCCAGGAGGAAATTCAGGAAATATAATTTTCTCTGCTTGGTATGAAATTATGGCCTTTTTGAAATTCCTAATTATTGATAGGGTATGACATTTTTGGGTCAAAAAAATTTTATTTCGGGGCGGGGATAATTTTCTGGCGATATTTTTTAAAAATTAGGGTTGAAATCAGGTTAAAAAATAATTATACAATATTGTGTCCCAAATTCGGTTGAAATCGGATTGAAACAAAATTAATGCAAATTTTGAAGTGTTAGGTAATATTGTTTTTATTTAAATGAATAAAAATAGGCAGCATATGTATTTTAAAAAATTGCTTGATCGTAAGGATTTTTTAACCAGAAAAAGTCATACCATATTTATACATTGCCAATGTCCCTTTAGCGGGATTACTTTTGTACAAACTCTCGAATTTTTATCTCGTTTCCAAAAAAAAAAAAAAAAAAAAACCCGACATAATGTGTTTCAGTTTTTTTTTTCACATACCATGTGGTCACCCAGTGGTTTGAGGAGCATGAGAGTGAACTTTTTCACACATGCCACATGATGGCCACTTCAATCACCAGATATGAACCCGTTGGAAAATCTCTGGGAAGTTCTTACTCTTTGTCATCTTTCGTCTGCAGACATCGAAAATTTTTGTTTGCAGAGAAAATTTCTTTTTCTGTTGCCTTAGGTGTTGTGAAATATTGCGAATCGTGCTTTCCGAATATCCCAAAAGCTCTTATTTTAATTGGGCCGTCTAATGGTTTTAAAAAAATAGAACATTGCTACATTTTTAACGGATATTGCAAAATGATATATTTATGCTGGAAATTTGAAATTTTGGTGGTGGAATGCAAAGGTCATGAAGTTTCCATCGTCAGCAATGAGTTGACCCCCTACGCTCAGGGGAGGGGGGGTCTTAAAACAAAGCAGTCACAACTGTTTTGTTCTTAGAGATAATTGGAAAACTCCTTTTTAGTTGGAATGGTATTAATGAAATATCATAACTCGAGTTTTTCAAATCCTTATGTTGTTTTAATTTATATTTTTAGAGATCACTAAATATGAAAACGACAAAACTTTTAAGCAGGCGTGTCCAACCTTTTGACTTCCCTGGGCCACCTTGAGTGAAAATGAATTGTTTTGGGCCGCACCTAAAATATATAATATAGTTAATGCATATGAATAAAAAAAACTTCATTTGTTTTCTTGTGTTTTTTATTATAAAATTAAAAAAGGGCAACATAAAATCAGTGGGATATCAAAAACTCGCTGAAAATCACATAATCATGTTGAAAGCTTATGTCGTAAACACGTAAACTTTTCGATTTTGTGGGCCGAATTACTAGCTGTCCAGGATCGCATGCGGCCTGCTGGCCGCGGGTTGGACACGCCTGCTTTTAAGGAATGTTGCAAATGATCTGTTTATTGCATAAATTTGAAATTTGGGTGGCAGAGTGCCAAGGGATCATAATTCGAACTGAAGAGCAACAATCCGTCCCCTTTTCTCAGAGGCGTGTGAGAAAAGCAATTTTTAAATTGATGGAATAAAAGACAAATACTTTTTATGCTGTATAATTGCTAATTATTATCTGCTTTCCCCCCTCCAATCATCCATTAGCTGGATTAAAACTTTTCAGGCGTGAAAAAGTAAAATGAAAACTTCATTCTCTTTTAAAACCAGATTCCCATCTGGGCCAGAGGCGATATGCATTCTCCTAGTTTTAAATTCATAACAGATATTCATCTATAAATGATGTTTTTAAGGCACCTACAGTGGTTTAATATTTAAAAAATAGCTTTTTACTCTGTTTTTTTCGACATTTTGTTACTAGACAGTAATATATTAGGAAAGAATAATCCAGTTTCACTTATGTTAATGAGACGTTCATTTTTGTTTAACGAATGTTATTCTGCAACCAATTAATTCATCATAACAAGAACAGAGTGCATTAATCTAATGTGGCATCCTGTATCTTGCATCAGTATTGCGCATACACTGCGGCATAACATACAATAATTAATAATAATCATTCGTACTCGCATCTTTCTCTATGCCTATTGGCTGTTCAGTTATTTCTTTCGTTTTCATAAGAAAAAGCAACAAACTGTTTTGAAATGCTGAATTTTTCGGGTTTAACCCGAATATTAAATCTCTTGTGTAAAAAAAAAATACCCCTTCAAGCAGCTGCTTGCCACAGAGGTCTGACAGGAGCCTGTCAGTTTATATGCCATAGTAGAGGGTCTGTGAGGATGGCAGGACCTCAGCAGAAAAACAACACACACAACCATGCCTTAATCCGGGGTTCGAACCCAGGTTTAGGGTGAAAAAATTGGGTGAAATCGGGTAAGACCGCAAAAAAAAAAAGACACACCCTAATTATTGAGCATGTTACTGACGTAAGGCCCGAGAAAGGAAGTACCCATCGTCTGCGTGGCATTTCCGCTATCGACTGAGGTTGTCTTCAAAAACTATTCTTGCATTTTGAATCTGGCATTCAAGTGAAAGCGTTCTCACTTCGTTGAGGTCATTTAATGACATTTGAAGACAGAAGTTTAAGATGATGACATCGGATTGGGCTTTCCGAAGGAAAAAACATTCGAGGCAGCTAAACTTAAGGTAGGATTTTGGCGATAGATGGTGCACATTCAAAATAAGAGCAATTCAAGTATATCTATTGGGATTCGTGTATTTCTTTCTTATTTATTAACAAATTTAAGGTTTGGTACATTCACTTTACGATTTTGAAGTTAAATAACAGGTTTTATAGATCAAAATACACATAAAGCGTTTATTTTCCCCCCTCCTGAAATTGCAGTGGGGAAAAGGAATCATTTCATTTCCTAACAATTGTGATCCAGTTGGCAAATGTGAGACGCCAAAGTGCTCTCCTCACGCACATACTTTTTTTTTCGAGCGCAGAAACGAAAGTGTGTGCCACTTCCTCCTCGTGGCGACCACATTTAGCCGCGACGTCCTAACCTTTGACCCTCGGCATGCCTTCGTGATTTCTTTCCTTGTTTTGTCGCTTTCTTTCGCGCCAATCGAGGTCATCCCCGCAGACGAAGGAGCAAGAGGAGCATCATGAATCCTCGTCGACGGAATCCTTCTCACGAAATGACGTCACCCTCGCAAATATAAAACTTGTTTTTTTTTTCTCTTTTTCTTGTTTCTCACCATCCCAACTGATCTTCTGCTCTTCCTTATCTCCATACTGACCCTCGTCGTTTTCTTCTTTCAGATCTGAGTCCCTGGCAACATGGACATCTTCCGCTTCATCCCGTTGCTGACACTCTCCATCCTCCTTATAGGTAAGTTGGTCGTCTTGATCTTCTTCTTCCTTTATCAGAGAAAGAGAAATTCCTTTTTTACTCGCTGAAAAAACAGGAAAAAAGAGATTTCAACGCAACACAAAGAAATCTAATAAAATCGTATCAGAAGATAATAACATAATTAAGAATAACGATTCAAAATAAGTAAGTGAAAAATTACAATTCAGTTGGGATAAGAGAGGAATAAGAGGAAAGGTTTAATTGAGGTAAAGGAGAAAAAACATTCACGTTTTAAATGGGGTAAGATCATATTGCATATCATTTAATAAATATAACAACACCAATTTTAACTTAATACAAAAAGCGTTTATTATTGAATGCATATACAGTCAACTCTCGATTAATAAAGAGGCGGATCAACTGGTTTGCCAATTAACCGTGGTAAACTGTTTCAAGTCTTGGATGCCATTTGTGAAATTGTTTTAATTTGGAGTATGGTTAAATTATTAACGATAATTAGCTCATGGAGGAAATAATTTCTGACGTCAATGGTAAATGTGTTCCTCAACAATAGATGTAATTTTAACTGAAAAAAATAACCCTTTGTTTCACCTTAGGTGAGACCTAATGCAAACAAAGAACTCGTTACCTATTGACCTCATCACTATTTCGAAGTGAACTTGTCTCTATCAAAAATAATGGTTTGATTTTTCTGATATATTTGTTTCAACAAAGCAATTCTCAGAAAATATAAATTCAATTTGCTTTATGTGATTTCTGGAAGATGCACTCCAGATTTATTAGTATTGAATACTTAACTAAATTTATGGATTTCAACAGCGAATACGAAACTAAAACCACCAACGCTCGAAGAAGATAAGAAGGCAATCATGGAGTATTTGTGGGTAACAGTCAGGGGCGTACCTATGGGGGGATAGGGGGAGAGTCTCTCCAAAGTAAATCGGAGTTGGCAAAATTCGAAATGACATTGTGTAGTAAATCTAGGTAAGTGAGAGGTAAATCTAGGAAATAAAATAGTAAAATCCAGGTTAAGTTGTGAATATTGCGATTTTTTTTCTGTAAAATTAAGGAGAGTTGGCAAATCGAGACGACTCGGTAAAATTTTCGAAAGTTGGCAAAATCTAGACAACTTAGCAAAATCAGGGAAATTGGCAAAATTCGAAGGGAATTTGCAAAATTTAGGCGTGATGTAATATTGGGATTTCTTTCTATGAAATTATAGGAGTTGGAAAAATGTAGAGTAGTTGGCAAAAAACGAGGAAACTATGATAGGTATATTCTTTCTTCTTGCTGTACATCACAGCAATCAAGACAAAACCCTGATTCCGCCTTTCGGCCCTACCAGTAAGGAGATAGTAAAGTTCTGAAAATCGAGGCAAATTGTGAAATTTTGTGGAGTTTGCCAAATCCCCCCCACCTCCAAGGAACGAAAATCTGGGATCGCCCCTGACAGAGAGACATTCATGTGAAGGACTCATTTTCTCAGTTGGCAAAATTTGAGTTCCAAGTGGAAAATTTCCGCTTTCTACCCCCCCCCCTCTCACCCCCAACCATAGTCTCTTCGCTAAGCCTCTGGCAACAATGAAGGAAAATCTTCTAACAACATCTACATAAAGTTTAAGATCGAATGATCAAATATGATTTGGAAACGCCAATGAAGGAAATCACAAGTACAATTTCTGAAATTACTAATGTCTCTACAAGTTTCGTATTTAAAATGAAAGAATGCAATTCGAATCGAATATTCCATGCCCTAGATAAGCGATAGCAATTTATTTAAATGCTCTAAAAGTGAGATCAATTTGCTTTGCCAGCTGTCAGGAAAAACGTTCAAGAAATCTTCATTAGAAATGAACTGCTGAATTTATATGAAGTATTAATAGCGCTAACTCACATTCTAATTTACCTAATTGTAGTCTATTAACGTTATACAGATACGGATATAGATTTTCCGCCCGTAAAAGCGAATCTGCTTTAACTGAACGATACCATGTAATAATATGTAGAGGAAATTATTATCAGCAAATTGAAGCATATCGAGGAAGTAAACGAAAATTTACTCTTTATATGAAACTTCGGTAAATTCAGGCCACGCGGTTTCTAAAGTGTGCCAGTTAATGTAAGAAGAGCACACGTCTTTGAAAACGTAGTTATTGACTTACAGAGCAGTAGTAGTGACTATACCTTAGGCAATATATTAGGGCTCTCAACCTTTTATGCTTCACGTACCACCTGGAAATGTTATGTAACTGGCGTATCCCTTGTGTAGATTTATAGAACTATAGTTATAGTATAGCAATGGGAATAAAATAAAACACTGACTTTATTACTAGATCTAGCGACTTTTGAGCACTCACGGCGTACCCCAAAAATTTTTAGTGTACCCCACGTTGAGAACCCCTCCTATGTTAGAGGATCGCGATTTACAAAGAAATATGACGCGGACTGAAATTGCATTTTCATTTTGAAGTTAAATTCCTCGAAATGTTTCTATAAGTAATATATTTATTATTTCATATTCCTTCACAAGCATTTACTGAACACTGATGTTTACCTAGCACTGGAATTACAAAGTCGTACATTTATGGTATTGTTTTATATCCACATGTTCGACACGTGCTTAAAATGAGGCCTCAAAATATAACCAATAGCAGTTGCTGTTATGAGTGCATCGATATTACGAAAGATTTCCTTGTGTCTTATGGTTTGTTCATGGTTTCCTTGTGTCTTATGGTTTGTTCACAACTGAAAGTGGAACGGAGTATAAATAAGTTTTCATTAAAGCCATTTTGTATCACGTTTTGACTATTTTTGTTTTGACCGTGATTTGATTCGTGACTTCCCCCCCCCCCCCAATTACCAAGTTAATCGAGACTTGACTTTATATGTTTAAAGAGACTTATAAGTTTTAATATTTCTAAAATTCTGTTAGTTTCGTATAGTTAGATTTATTATTAGACTGTTTAGTTTCGATCCTTGATTATACAGAATTATTTTTCTTCGTATTCTTTTCTTTTTTTTTACTTTTTTACTTTATTACCATGGAATTTATTGCACCTTCATATGCCAGTTAGAATATAATGATTATGGTGTATAGGCAAATCCTACATGAGTATAAATATATTCACAAACAGATTATTGTAAATAAAGATTGGATTTGATAAATAACCAAGATGATCTCAATTCTCCTGTAATGAGTGAAAACTATGAGTAAGAAAAGAATTTTCCCTTAGTAGCTTAAGAGGGAACGAGGAATATCAGTTGAATTGGGGTAAGAAGGAAACTAGAAATCGCAGCAGAAGTAAGGTAAGAGAGATCTAAATTCCGAATTCAGTTAGAGTAAGCGATTAGAGAGAGAGAACGAAGAAGCAGTTTTTTTGGGGTAAGAGATATTCAGTGAATGACATTTAACTGAGGTGAGAAGAAAACAAGAATCACATTTTCATTTGGGTAAGAGGAGAAAAAAAAAGAAATCGGAACTTAAATGGGGTAAGAGAAAAACCAAGGATTAGAATTTAATCAAGATAAGAGAGAAGAATCTGAATGTGACTAGGGCAGAGAAAATCAAAAAGCACAACTCAGCTGGAGGAAGAGGGAACGATGAATAATAATTTAAATATTTTAAGAGGGTGCCAAGAATCCTAATACAATTGGGTAATCAGAGGGATAATCAAGGATTGGATTTCGACCGGGATAAAAGGTAACTAAGACTCGAAATTTTGCTGCAGCGAAAAGGAACCAAATGTCTCAATTGAACTGAAATGACGGACGGGGATTTCCGTCAATTAAAACTCGTTTGTAAATTGTTTCCCATGAAATTCAAAACACTATTCGTCAAGATAAAATACATTTCTTAAAAAATGTTTAACAGAGAAAAAGAATCAAAAAACAAAACACAAAATGACGAAATAAAATAAATTTCTTCAGAAGCTTCATAAATTTAAAAAAAAGTAAAAGTAGACATATTTATCTTTTTTTTTTATCCTAAGTTTTGAATACAGAAAAATTCTATTTTTTTTTAGAGAGCAATGATTTTTTTTAAAAGGAACTGGAATAGATTTCTTGAAATATCATCCCATTGGAGATCGAGAAAATTGAGTCTGTTTCGAATCTCCCCCAAATCTGGTAATAGGGTTCGACCGACTAACTTCGTAACACTCCTCTCCCCCTGATAATAAAAGGAGTCGGGGGTGGTGCTGCAGTTCTCAAGTTCGAGTCCCACTTGGGTGAGTGTTGAGATTTATCTCCACAACACTTCCTGCCCTCGTTCAGTAGGGCACCCCCACGTGTCTTAAAAGGCTGCCGTCCGTCGGATGGGACGTTAATCCTTGTCTCCGTGTGTGGGAGAGCCATACCTTGTGCAGGTTAAAGAACAAACTGGATGGCCTTGACGGGAGGCTACCATCTGTCTCCTAACAGCTGTCCAGTGGGTCCTCTTCCCCAACTTTTTCGGGGTCCTTACGACCTGGCCATTTAGCCCTTTGTGTGCGCAAAAGGGCCGCTCAGAGGTAAAGCAATCCCAATCCTGCCTGCAAAATTCTGAAGAATATTTTGCAGATACATTTTGGCGATTTCAGATATTCGAAACATGATGCCATTTCATCTGCACTTTGATGTTCTGACTGGTGGGTATTCTTAATTTCTTACTTATACCACCTATACGTACTTATTAATGATCACGTCGGTTTTTTCTTTTCTGTTTTTTTTTACAGTGCAGAATTTGGCGATTTCCTGCAATGCACACTTTTATTGCGGAGCTACTGATTCTGGTTAATTTTGAATTACTTGATCAAAAGGGTTTCTTAAAACATCCCTCGCTCCACAGCTCCATCCTCATTCTGCAATCCTCCATTCTTTAGTTGACCGGAAATAATTCCTCGATCTTCTCAACACTCGATGGAGCAAACTGAAATCCTTTTTTTATGATTATCACTAAATTTCATTTTTTTAGGTAATAAATGTAAGGAACGAGAGCAACTCGTAATGACTTAAAAAAAGTAAGGTTTTATGCATAATAGTTTATGAAAAGCATTTTCTTATAATGGGTAAAGAGAATTCTTCAGCGGGAATACTCTTTCCTCTGAATCCTTTCTCCTTTAGACTCGTCAGTATCGGACCTCACGTGGCTTACCATCCCTCTCCCCCCTCCCCCGAATAAACGAGACGGAATTCACTTCAGCAGACTGAAGCGGAGATGACTGCATTTTGGATGCGGAAGTGGTGACGTGGAAAAACGCAAGCAGAATGCCCAACAAGGGATGATAGAGGCTGCGAGGATTGTAGCACTGGAGTTGCCGGAGGGTAGAAACACTGGGCCGGACTCCAGCCCTGGGGAAAGGAGGGACGACATCTCTGGGGATAAGGAGGAAGGATAGCCCTAGGGGGGGAAATAAAAAAAATACAGTAACGGTCGCTGCACTTTAATCAGCAGTTCTATCGTTTATGCTTTTCTAAACCTTACACGTGCTCATACAAACAAAAAATTTGCACGTGACTCAAACTGAAATTACTGTTTGGTTTGAAAGTATTAGAGAGGGCGTTGCTGTCATTAGGATCTTTCGTGAAAGGGCCAAGGGACAGAAGATCGTGAATATCGTTGATCAACTTTTGAACCATAAGTATCGGCTGCGTAAGAAAAATAACTCAAAAGTTAAGTGATGAGGAAAAATGACTTTTGGCGTATTTCTGTTCCGATACGTTCGTATCAGTGGCAAACCTCGTTTAATGCTCAGGATGCGTTCCTCGCAACGAAAATGAAACAGAGTCAATCGACGCCTCATTTGAAATGTTATTTTCAGAAGGAAAACTTTTTCATGCACATATGATTTGTTAATTTCGGAACACAGTCTGAAAATATAAAACTGTTAAATTGGTATAATTCCAGAATTTTTTATTTAAAAATTTGGCAACTTATTATTTAATTAGCTCACTTTTATATTTGTATTCAAAATAAAATTCAAAGAAGAAAATTTAATAAAATTCAAAAGTTTTAAAAGAATATGTGACAAGTTACTTACCGGGGGGGGGGGGGGGTCTTTAACAAATTGTCTAAAGTTGATTGCTTAGCGCTTTTCTGTTTCTCTTTTAAAAATTTAATGAAAGGTGATAGAGCATTTTAATGTCCACTCTTTACACAGCAATATCTCTCGAAATCAGGATCGTTCTCATTCAAATTTTCAATTGCATCTTCTATTATCTTCATAAAAATTATTTCTATCGTATATTAAATTTATGTCGCCAACATTAAAATTATTTCAGTACCAAGACTTAATTATCCTTTTTTTTTAAAGATAGAAGCTTAAAATTTCCATTATTTTTGCCAACAATTTTTTGCCAATTAGCCTTGGTGTCGCCTACTTAACAAATATTAAAAATAACGCCAAAACATTTTCAAAAGCATCGCGTGAGTGTTGAACATCACTGGCTTTGAAAATGAAATGCTTCGAGGACGAGCAAGTGTCTTTTTTTGATGCAGCTTTTGTGTGGAGAGAGATTTGCACTTGGGACAGAAAAGAAATACCGATTTGTTGGAGAGAAAATCTAAGAAACCAAAAAGATCTTGCTCGGGTGAGCGATTGAGCCAAAGAGAACATCGATCTCGAATGTCGCTACGAGACACGACTCCATTGGTCACAGAGGCGTGCGAAGCATTCGCCGGAACGGAACCTTTCGGTGAAGCTCGCCTATGGCTTATCGGGTTCGGGAAATAAATGTAACAGCAAAAACATGGCCTCCCATTCTAGTGCATGTTTCAGGTTAATGCTTTAAAAATGTGTTTCTTAGGTAATACTACTCGATTTATCGTAATCGAAATAGGCTCAATTTCGATTTAAAAAAAAATCCTTTTTGGTGATTGCAAAAGAATAACTGATATTTAGGATCAAAAGCAATTTGATAGAGCAACTGTTTCGTAATTGAAAGTGTACATACTACGATAAGGATGTATCGTTTTGTAGATTAAAGATTCGTAGTGTAATTGCATATTCTATGCCTGTGTCTATTTTGTCGGCGGGGCTGTAAAAACTTGACCGTGGAAGATAGTAGAAATCATGAAATATTGACACAAGACACTCAACATTGGCTTCGTTTCGAATCGTCCCCTTTTCGGGACAGGAAGTTAGAGTAAGCCTCGGTGATGTTCGGATTGTTGAAAAAGATCTATTTTTTCATCTTCCTTTGGTTCTGCGTTAAGAGGTATGCAAATGCAACACGGCGATCTGTCACCGCACACATTTTGCGAAAAACGCACAGACTTATGAATCTCCCTAGTCTTTATTAATTAAAGCTATAGATTTACGTTAAATTAAAGGCAAATACTCTGAGGATTTAGCGCATATACATATGTATGCAGGGAAAGCTTAAGATAGATTTTGTTCATTTCTTGAAAAAAATAAAAATAAATAAATTATCCGTCCTTTCGATCTGCCGAATTTTGGGCCATTCTGTGATATCTGGAACCTAAATTTTTAGCAAAACGGCACTGGGTTAAGGTTTATTTCATTTGTGGAGCAATTATTAAGAAAAGAAGGTCATAAAACACAACCAAAAGATAAAACATATTTTGCCAATTTTATAGTGCAAATTATGTGTTGAAATCCTTAAAATTTAATAATATTTTGTAACGCATCATAATAGATACTGCGTACGTTTCATTTAGAATGTAACTGTACCATGCACATTCTTTTTTGCTAAATGAAATAGAAAAATGCAGCAAATGTTTTTACATCGAATAGTTACGTATTATAGGTAACGTATTAAAGGTAAAAATGAGGTCCGAAACGCAAAGTTATGAAAGAAACTAGAATAATCTATCGCCTTTGAAAAATATGGAATGATCGTTTTCGAAGAGAATAAATTTTTTCCCCCGACTTTAGTAATCCTCTAACAGTGCAAACTGAAACAAATAGATGATTGGAAAACGCAAATTGCAAAACCCCGTTATAACGCACCTCGCTAAACCGCCGATCTAATTATTTCCCTCCAAAATGATTCCATTCGTTTTCTTCGAAAATAACTTTGTTGCAAATTTTACCGCGATGATTTAAACCGCCCGATGAGATGGGGCAGGTTAGGAAAAGACCTTGGTATGGTTATCTGTAGCTTTATAACAGCACATAGCGCGAGACACACAGCATTTTGAAGATGAATTCGCGAAGAGGATGAAACTCGATTCGCTGTCTATAAAAAGGTGAAGAAATTGTAGCTGTAGTCGAGAACCGCGAAAGAGCCAAAAATTTATCGGAAGATGCAAACGAAAAGGACAAAATGTGTGAGCGTGACACCTTAAATTAACCAAAGGATTTGATAACATCAAGAGAGTGATGGTGGTCATCTGCATCCTTTTACATTTGCATTGAGACATATGTGACGAAGAAATGTTTTCAGCTGTAGTCGAAATATCGGACTATTTGAAAAAACCCGATTAAAAATAAATAAATAAATCCCCCCTCAAGCAGCTGCTTGCGACATAGGTCTGACAGGAGCCTGTCAGTTTATATGCCACAGTAGGTCTGTGAGGATGATACGACCTCAGCAGAAAAACAATACGAACATCCATGCCTTACCCGGGATTCGAACCCAGGTCCTTAGATCAGTAGCCAAGCGCGCGTTAACCACTCGGCCACGGGATTAAAGTATGAAAACCCCATTTAAATCAAAATACGATATCATTTTTTTTTTAATATTTCGGAATTAATTTTTTTGTAAAGTATATACTTCCATATAGTAGCGTATTTTGGAAATATTTTCGGGAAGTTTTATTTTTTTCAAAAGATTAAATAGGTAATCAATACGTAAACGTTTAAAAAAGGTAACTAACTACATAGAAAACAGTGGTACCTTTGGCAGGAATGCTTAATGTTTGCTAAATGTTTCAACAGCATAAAAATGAAAAATAACATTTGAAACTTATATATTTCGGGGGGAGGGGGTTTGAACCGCTTAACTCCCCCCTTAAATACTCCACTGCTCTCATAGTTTTCCAATTATCTCCAACAAAATTTTCCAAAATTCAGCGAGTTGCCGATCACGCGGCTGTATACGTTCCCTCTCTCTGTCGAAACTCTCTAATGAAGTTTTACTGCATTTCATTGGTTAATATTACAACACAAAGGGAATGTTTCCTTTCTCTCTTAGAATGAACGAGTTGCCATCTCCCTGGGAGGTGAAGCGGCAAACCATCGCTGCCAAAGTAAATCTCTTCACCACCATATTTCGCTACCAAAATTTCAAAATTCTAGAATAAATAGATCTTTTTCAATATTGGTTTGAAATTTTGATATTTTCACACTTTTTTCCACAGTTAGAGGACTCTATTAAAGTTTTTTATTTTCAACCTTTATCCTCCTCTAGCGGTGGAAATTATAATTAACGAATGTTTAGGAACATAGACACAGTAATATACCTATAACAACAAAAAAAGAATTTCAATTTTCCTCTAAATAAACAAAAGAGTTGAAATCCTACCCCCGGGGGGAATAAGAGGGAAATCATTGTTACAAATATAAACTTAATGGCACCCATTCTATCATAAAAGGTTTTGATTTTTAGCAGAAATAGATCATTTGTAATATTTGCTTGAAGTTTGGTATTTTTCACCTATTTCCACTTTTAGAGAGCGCTCTTAAGGCTACTGAGATTCGGGAGATGCAAATCGTAATATATCTCCCGTCAATACATATAAAATTGAGAAAAAAATAATTTATCTATAAAGCTAAAAACGAGTTAAATGTCTACAGTTGGAGAAAATGAAAACAAATTTCGATTTTTTTTTGAAAACGAGATGCAAACGTTGTTTGCTGAAACAGATCGTTAAGGATTTAAAGGAAAAATGTGTGCAATGTATAGGTAAGTTGAAAAATGATTACAATTCTGCATAAGAATAAAGATCGTCAGGTGAAGAGTTGTTGTGTGATTAATTATTCTGCTTACGCGAAGTTACGAAAGTGAATTCAACAAGGTAAATGAATGCTCACGTTAATCAGGGCACACATCACCCTCGCAGCAACGCATCATTCGTAATGGTTCCAATCCGTCCAAAATGGCTGTCCTATGATTTTGGAGACTTTTGGGAGGAGGACAGAAGGGCAAAAAAGTTTCCTGACATGCTAAATGAGATTGAGGTGGGAGATCTTGCAGTTCAATCCATATGTTCAATATCCTCACGTTCATGATATTGGTTATAATGGACATAATTATATACGCGAGCGTTATTTTCCATTAAAGTGAACCCCAAGGAAACTTGCTAATGCTAAGGGTTGTCGTACGTTTCAAGGATCTCATTCCAGTACCTCAGGAGAGTCAGGGATCTTCTATCAACGATGTTATGGTCGGTGTCGCCATTGATGTTGATACCTGTCAGATAATGAAACCACTTCCTCCATATTAGTTCCTTTCTCTGATGTTAAAGGGATGATATCATGATCCATGTCCTCTATAAGTGAGTCTTCATCGAGAATCAGTCTGTGAGCTGAATCAGGACTCGTCTGTTAAGAGAACAGTTGCCGCATTTTGCTGAGCCCAATTCAGAAGAGACCAAGAAGTTGAGCTCATACGTATCACTCGTCGTCTTGCATAGATTCTCCTCCTCTCTTGAAGACTTCTAGAAATTATCCTCCTTAAAATTCGTCCTGTATACGAATCCCGTGCTGAAAAAAAAGCTCCGAAGCAAATTGAGGAGTTGTTGACGCCTGCAGTTAATGCTAGATTTCGGTCATCTTTGGATGATGGGACGCTTTGGCAACCCTTTCTAGCGATGGGTCTTCTAGCCACATCACGTGTATTCTGCAATTGTCTGCAGAGCTGAACGAGACGCATTGAGACACGTGGTTGCATTGGCTTGAGGATGGCACAACACCTTAAAGAGTCATCGAAAGCTGAGATTCTCAACTGATAGTCCCCGTGCCCCTAAGAGTATGCGAGATAAATCCGGTAATGACTGGATTTTTTTTTTCTCGAAGGAATAGTTGGAATCGTTCACATTGTAATAATACATTGCCATTTATTTCTCCTTTTCTTGCATTAGAAAATGCGGGTATTGAAGGTTCTTTAGAAAAGAGTTGAACAGTGCAATAAATATTCCAAATTAGTGGATTGAGGGTTTCGTCGCAGAATCAGTTGAGAAACATTGATCCAAACGATGCCTTTCAGACGTTTTTTACGAAATACTACACATTTACAGTTCGTGGGCAAACGATAGTGTAAAGCACAGACCCGTTAAAGAAATCTTTTGCACTGATGATTCATTTGCATATTTTGAAGCCTCTGAAGAGGTTTTATCTCTGATTTCATTCATCGCACGATATACCCAATTGTTGATTGTTGATTTTATGAATGTTTCAAAACATTAAGATAAACCGACGCGCCGCGTAACCTCTGCACGAGTGCATTTGCTCCTTCCACAACATCGCTGTAAATGGGATAAAGGGAGAGACGAATCGACGATGAAGATGATCGAGCTTCCTCTTTGCTTTGACGTTTCTTCCAATTAACGGTGAACTTCAATAACGAAACGGAAGAAATCGATTTGCCTTACCATGAATCAGATCAAATGGAAAGATGGCTGCCGGGCCATTCTGATTCAATGCACGATCACATTTTTTTCTTTTAAATGCGACGATGTTTCAAGAGGGAAAATGACTTCGGGAAAGAACTTTTGTTGCCAAACTGGAACTTCAAGATGAAGAGAATGAGGTCATCTCAACCAGAGGATGATCGGATCAAAAAAAAGATGAGCAGAAGATGACTTCTTAGTATTGCTTGTCACCGACTCCCTCGTTGATGTTGTATCCTTTCATCCTCTGTCGTATTTCGATCTGGAAAGCATTTCAGCCAACAATGGATGTCACATTGGTTGAGAAGAAGTTCAGCCTCCTTGATCTGTCGTCTTCATCAGGAAGCACGTAGCCGTTGGAAGAGGATTGGATTGGATTGTTTTACCTCTGAGCGGCACTTTTTTGCACACCATGGGCTAAATGGCCAGGTCACATGGCCCCGTAGGCTCAGAGAAGGTTGGGAGAGGGGACCCACTGGAACAGCTGTTGGGAGACAGATGGTAGCCTCCCGTCAAGGCCATCCAGCGTGTTCTTTAACGTGCACAGGGTATGGCTCTCCCGCACACGGGTCCACGGCTTAACGTCCCAACCGACGGACGGCGGCCTTTTCAAGCCCATCGATGTCCCCTACTGACTCTGGGCAGGGCGGAGAAATTTTGCGGAGATAAATCTCAACGCTGACCCAGCTGGGACTCGAACCTGGGAACTGCAAATTACGAGCCTGACGCGCTACCGACTGAGCCACCCCCGCCCCGTTGCAAGAGGAATCATTTAGATTATACTTTGCTAGAGGCACGATGTTTAAGAATATATTGCAAAGTTTGAATTTTTTTATAATTCTCCTATATACATCCAAAAGCAGCTTACAGCTCTCATGTTATATAAATGGGAGGCTAACCTCGAATAGCTATAATTTTTAAAATCAGCTTTTTTATGAAAAAATATAAATTGGAGATAAATTAAATTTCTCCTAAAATCCACAAAAATTTCGCTTTTCTCCGATATTCACTCGACATTTAAAGGTGCAATGGAAACGGAAACATTTAACAACATCAGTTGCTGTTAGTCCTGACAAATATATTTTTATTTTAACTAAAGGTTACTTTTGAGTTTCCAAGAAAATAAAACGGTTTAGCATAACAGCTTTTTCTGTATATTTTTATTGACTTTTGAGAAAATTTTAATGACGACGCAACTGCTGAATATTCCAGGTGCCATAATTCTCTCAAATACCGCGAAAATGCTGCTGAAAATCGAGATTTAGATAGATGAGATTCGGATCTTTTCCTTTAGTCGCATCTTTCCATAAAACGTGGATTTAAATATCAGATAATTTCGAATTTGATATTTCGCTGAAAGTAAATCGCTAACATAACAAACGTGAGGTCGTAACCTTCACTTTTCGACATCAGGGCATGATTTTAGTTTCATTTTAAAATAAATTTATTTAAAGCATTGATTTCTTTGTTAAAGATAAGCAAATCGTTTTTTTTTTAAGAATTAGATTAAAAATGGTCTGAAGTAAAAAAAAAATAGAAATTCAATTTCCCTATGATGAACAAGAAACTACTCATTTTGAAAAAAAAAAAAAAGAAAAAAAATATTTTGTAATAAATATTTTGTCCACACTCTACCATCTAAATATTAAACGTTTAAAATATTTTAGGTGTTTGGACAACATTAAATTTAAATTTTCAAGTTTTCCAGCTGAGGATTGTTGAATATTAAAAATTCAAATCAGTGGAATATTTCGAAAGGGCGAAAGGTGATATTTCATTAGCACTTAAACCAAACGAAGAACAGAATCCTTCATTTGTTTCTTAAAACAAAAAAGTTACGTGTCTATAGCTCGCTTACTATACTCAGTTATTAGAGGGTTGTTTTGTCTCTGAATTGACATATTTCAGCAAATAACAGGCCACAAGGACCACAAGAACTCGGAGAAGGTTGGGGGGGGGATAGGGAAAGGAACCCACGGGACATCTGTTAGGAGACAGATGGGAGCCTCTCGTCAAGGCCGCCCTAACAGTTCTTTAACGTGCACAGGGAATGACTCTTCTAAACAGAGACCACATCTTAACGTACAATTCGACGGACGGCTGTTCGGTGTTCCCTTTCTCACGAGGCGAGGGTGGGGAATGCCAGAGATAAATCTCAATTCTTGCACAGGGGAATTTCAGATTAGGAGGCTGGTGTGCTGCATCCTCGCCAACCTCTGCACCCGTTGTGATAGGCAGTGCTCAATGCGTTGATGGGTTCAGTCACATGCATCATCAGTAAGGATGATGTAATCTCCTCCCTAAATTCTACAAAACGTTGCATATATGACATAGAGATGGTTATTGTACTTGAATGGAACTTAGTCTTTTGGGGCTGACAAGAGCTTACAGAAAACTTTGCGTGAGTTATGCTAATCGAAGTCGGCTGACTCAATTCGCCATGATCCTGATCTTCTCAGGTTCTAATCCCTGCTGTGCCTGAAATGAGATTTTCTCTGCTAAATCTGCCAGAAAAGGAGAACAGATGGACATTTAGAGGTCACCATTCGTCCGATGAGGCATTCAGTAATTCTGCTCTCTTCACGTTAAAGAATGCACCAAAAGGTCGTGACGGAGCCCATCGAGCGTCTTCATCTCTCTCCTAATGGATGTCCACTGGATCCACTCCTTCAACGTTCTCTGAGTCCTTGAGTGCCTCTCTGGATTGATTATTCAACCCCCTGTGTGTAGAAAAGTGGTGCCTAGATGTCAAAAACTCTCACAAATCTCGTGAATTTGCGAGGTAAGGGGATTGCGAGAGTATCAAAGGATTCAATTCCGTTCGGTTGCAATCAAGAAAAATCGGTTTTCTTTAAAATCGGTTTTCGAATAAATATTAAGCCACGTGGCTATCTGCGAGATCCGAATGGGATCTCTGATGTCACACCTCGCGCGACCTCTTCCCGAGAGGACAGAATGGGAACGAGCGCTCGCAGATGCTCGATGACGTCTTCATCGGAACCGGTTGCCAAACGAAAGAGTCGTTTTTCGTCTGCTTTGATTGTTTCGCGATGAAATGAAATCCAGTTCGTCTGGTTCCGTGCATTGTCACTATATGTGGAAAAATCTTTTTATGGAGACACTTCCGGTTGATTAATGGCGTCTGAATCACGAAGACAAAGGGAATCGGCCCAGGCGCCATTCACTGAAACCAATTGTTCTCATTGGTGGAAATCATTTTGCGAAAGAATCTCTTTATCTTTCAAGTGTTAAGTCCTTTATTTCATTGCTTGAATTAAGCCTTTCCAAGCCCCTTGCTCTCGCCCTGCTGACCAAGTGGGATTTTTTCAGAAATAAATCTCAACGCTGGCTCAGGTGGGCTCGAACGTAGGAACTGAAGATTACGAGTCTAGCGTCACCCTCGCCTCATCGTAAGAAGAAGTGAAACTCAAGAGATATTCTGTGAGGTGTGTGAAATGGATCTGCATTCTGGTTGAAACAGAACAGAAATTCAAAAGTAACCTGTTCGTGGTTCATCGTTTTGCGTCATATGCAGCAGATGATCAGATGTGTTATTTGCAGGAGGAGTTTGTAAACCAAGGCGCATCATTTTCGAAATCCATGGAAATAGATTCAGTATGAAGTTGGATTGGATTGTTTTACCTCTGGCGGCACTTTTTTGCACACCATGGGCTAAATGGCCAGGTCACATGGACCCCGAAGGCTCAGTGAAGGTTGGGGGAGGGGACTCACTGGAACAGCTGTTGGGAGACAGATGGTAGCCTCCCATCAAGGCCATCCAGCGTGATCTTTAACGTGCACAGGGTATGGCTCTCCCGCACACGGGGCCACGGCTTAACGTCCCATCCGACGGACGGCGGCCTTTACAAGCCCAACGGTGTCCCCTACTGACCGTGGGCAGGGCGGGGGAAATTTTGCGGAGATAAATCTCAGCGCTGACCCAGCTGGGGTAGGGGCGGGGGTGGCTCAGTCGGTAGCGCGCCAGGCTCGTAATCTGTAGTTCCCAGGTTCGAGTCCCAGCTGGGTCAGCGTTGAGATTTGTCTCCGCAAAACTCCCCGCCCTGCCCATGGTCAGTAGGGGATACCGATGGACTTGGAAAGGCCGCCGTCCGTCGGATGGGACGTTAAGCCGTGGCCCCGTGTGCGGGAGAGCCATACCCTGTGCACGTTAAAGAACACGCTGGATGGCCTTGACGGGAGGCTACCATCTGTCTCCCAACAGCTGTTCCAGTGGGTCCCCTCCCCCAACTTTCTCTGAGCCTTCGGGGTCCTTGTGACTTGGCCATTTAGCCCATGGTGTGCAAAAAACTGTCGCTCAGAGGTAAAACAACCCAACCCAATAACGACCCAGCTGGGACTCGAACCTGGGAAGTACAGATTACGAGCCTGGCGCGCTACCGACTGAGCCACCCGCGCCCCTCAGTATGAAGTGACCGAATGCTTAGGTGTAGAGAGAGAGCAATGCAAATCAATAAAGATTCATCACGAGATGCAAGTCGTAAACAGGCATGCTTGCGTGTCGGAAAAAAAGTTAAAAAAACTTTCTACAATTCGCAAGAATAAATGTCGACGAAATCTCCCGTGCAGACTCGTTCTTCTTCATCCCAATGCCCGTCTGTGAGGGATGTGGCTACGAAAAGGAGCAGTTAATGATTCGGCGACTCACGTAGCTCAATGAATCTGTTAATCATCATCTAATCGAGCAATATTCGATGAGAACTGTCCAAGAGTCAACAGCGCAGTCTCATAGTCACGCATAGCCTACGTAGTTGCCACTCACAATATTCCACTGACTTCGACATAGACGAAACGCCTCCAATGATACGTTTCCATCTCGGTTTAAAAAAATGAGATAATAGCCTTAACTGGCATAATGGTTAGGCAGTCAGCGACTGTTCCAGCAAGGCAAACTCTGTTGTGTTGTGTTAGCTCTAACTAAGGCAGTGGTCAGCAGTGACTTCGGTCTTAGTAGGGCATGTCCTTCTATGAGAAGGCCTGTATTAAGCTAGGAGTAGCTTCCAGGATTCTTCTCTGTGCTATATGTCGCAAATCAAAAATAATATTTCACCTTGTCGTCTTTATCTCTGCAGACATCCGACTTTTTCTATATTTAGAGATAAATTGAAAACTCTCCTTGGGTTGGATAGCGATTGTCGTTTGATTGTGATCCTTGCGTTGGATTTGAAAAGTGCGTACTGTATTATTTAATGTTACATTAATAACTGCAATAAATAATACAGTACATACTTTAATAATACAGTACGCACTTTTCAAATCTCCAAAAAACTATAACTGCCCCTCTGACGGTGGTATATTATAAAATATATTCAGTGAATATTATAAAGATGCATTTACACTAAAAATATGAAATTTTGGTGGTGGAATGTGAAGGTCACGTGGCTTGAATTGGAAACAATGAGCTTTTTTATTTAAAGAGATAATTTGAAAATAATATACATTTCTTTTAGTTGGATTGGTACTAATGAAATATTATATTTGCATTTTTCAAATCCTTTAGGTAGTTTTAATTTACGTTGTGAGAGGTCACCAAATATAGAAATGGCAAAACTTTTAACGAATGTTGCAAGTGATTTATTTACGGTAGAAATTTTAAAATCCTGTGTCAGAATGTCATTGACAACAACTATCCATTGACAGCAACTATCCATTGACAGCAACTATCCATTGACAGCAACTATCTGCCCCCTTTTCTCAGAAGGATGTGAGAAAAGCAACTTTCCAATTTTTAAAAATAAAAGACCAATGCAATTAATATTGTATGATAAATATAATAAAATACAACTGTTTGCATTTTCCCAATCATCGATTATTTCTCATGAAATTAGAAGGTTAAACGAAGAACTTCCTTCTCTTTGAAAAGTATATTCCCAGATGCCCTAGTGGCAATAGGTTTCCGATTTTATGTATCATCATGGTTCCCACTTTTTGTGTCCTCGTAGAGTTCCCTCTGATCGAGAATCATATCATATCATATATATTTATATTTCTATATGCTTGGCTACAGATCAAAGGGAGTGTGGATAATGATTTTCCAAATTCTAAATACAGCAATAAAAAACGGTAAAATTGTATTCTAGCGGACCTGAGTCAACATAACGACTCTTTAGACAGATGGTGGGTTTCACTGCAATATACTTCTGTATTGCCAGAACACCGGAACACCAAGTGGATTTTCTGAACAACGGTTGAAGCAACTGCTAAATGAAGAATAAATTGCAGACTGAAGAAAACTGAAAACTGAATAATAAACTGAAGATTAAAAATGAAATGAAGACTGAAGAATAAACTTAAGACTGAAAAAAAAATAATGATGATGAACAATGAAGAATAAATTGCAGAGTGAAGAATAAACTGAAAACTAAAAAAAATGAAATTATCAAGAATAATGAAGAATAAACTTAAGAATAAAAAAAATAATAATGAAGAATAAACTGAAGATGGAAGAAATAATGAAGAAGAAGAATAAACTTAGTCTTATAAATAAATTAATTTATTTGTCTTCTAAAGATTAAACTGAAGACTTAAAAAAAAGAAACGATGAAGAATAAACTTAAGGTTGAAAAGAAGAAATAAAAGATGAAGAATGATTAATAATAAATTTAAAACTGGAAAAAAGCCTACGCTATACAATTATGGAAGAAAGAGAAAGCAATAATGGCAGGGACGAAAGAATAAATCAATCAAATCTGGAAATAATTTAAAGAAAGAAATAGATCGACTTGCGCAAGTCGATTCTTAAAACTGCAGAAATGATGAAGCGTTTTGATATGAAGTCGCCTTTGAGCAGCTTGACATAGAAAGAGACTGAATTCATTTGGCCACAATGCGGCATAAATATCTTCAGATGAAAGGAATTGATCTATGAACATTGTTTTTAATGGTTTGAAGGAAAAGGGCAGATGCAAATGAAATGGGAGAAGATGGTGAAAAACAATGTTAGCAGTATTGGGCAAATGCAGCAGATGTTTGCTACGCGGAGACAAAACTGGGGGAATATAAATTCTACCCTTCACTTGGAGCTCTGTAGTTTCTATCTGCCTGAGGATTACGTGTGTATTGATACGTACGTGGATGATCGATTCAAAGATTGACTGCGCCGGATTACTCGTCGGAGTTGGCGTTTCATATAACTCTTCAAAATGCATATTTTTTTTTATTAATTGATATTTTAATTTTAAAGAATGCATTGCGAAAAATTAATTGAGTATAAGATAATTATGAATGCAAAATTATGCAAAGAACTGTATTCAGTGAATAAAAGTTTGAAGTTAAAAAATAAATATTAAGATGAGTTTGAAAAAGAAGTATTAGAAGATTTTCAGAAGTTTTCTTTTCGTAGAGTGTCGGTTGCGTCTCACAGTCGTTCAAAATAGTATCCGAACACCATTCGGATACTTTTTTGAGCGACTGTAGGTGGTCATATTATTTTGATACTAGATCGTGTGGGCTCACTCACGGAAATATTGAGCGTGTGCAGTTACCGTTCACAGCAAACTGAAGCGTGTGCAGTAACTGCACACGCTCCAGTTTGCTGTGAACGGTAACTGGAGCGTGTACAGTTGCTGTACACGCTCCAGATATTTTTCCTGAATTCTGCAATCACGTGACACGAAGTTTGCCATTCACTAATTTCTAAAAAAATCGTTGCCAGATATTTTTTCTGAATTCTGTAATCAACCATAGTGTTCGAATACTTTTTTGAGCGACTGTACCTGAGGCTTCGTTTTCATAACACACTTCCGATACGCCTTAGGCAGGGCGTTTAGGTGTGTAGAAAGAATGATACCTCGTGTGGAAGTTAAGCCTATATGCTTTGCATTATCACTGCAGTCAGACAATGATGATTATTTTACATTTCCAATATTCCATTTAGAGGAATTTATATTTCCATTTAAAGGGATTCTTGCTTGTGCCACTTCTGTTCTCAAGATTTAAAGAACGACTTCCTTTGGCATTTGCACGTCACGAGGGAGGAATCGTTCAGCTTTTGCGGAATTTCTTTCACGATCTCGACACGGATCAAGAAACGGACAGACTTCCTGCTTCCGTTGATGAAAGCGGAAGTCTGGATTTCTTTCCTCAGAGGTCTCATTCTTTTCATTCCTTCTGCAGAAGCAGCACGCAGATGATAAATAATACGGCTTTGTGCGCATTAGATTCGTTAGCAGACGATGTCGGTTCACTCAGAACGAAACTTGAATTTGCGCTGCAGAACTGCTGAAGCGAAGTTCACGGAACTGGAAAAGGAAAAAAATCCCGACCATCTCTATTAGCAGATGAGGAATGGGCACTGCCAAACGATTTCTCTTTCTACTTGTCTTTTGGCCCCTTTTCGACCCCTTTCGAGAAGGTGACCTTTTCGTCTTCTGCAAACGTTTCTCTTTTGGAATCAAGAAGATCACTTTCAAACTAAATAAAACAATTAAAATAATTAAAATAATTTACATGACAAAGTACCAAAGCACTAAAATGGAAAATATAGGGTTTCTTTGCAATACACGTGAGATTCAAAATGTTTAAATCGGTCGCTATCAAAGTACAACTCCCCCATTAATCACTAAGAAGATAGAGAAATTAGAAATTTTTCATTCGATTCCAAAATATTGCAGTCGTTTTCAATTGCATGGAGAAATTCCTTAACTGTAGACATCATCTGATGAAAATTTCCGATTGCTGCATTTACTTTTTTTTTCCGATTGCTGCATATGCTTTAACGATTTTTGTTTGGAATTAGGTTTTATTTTCCATGGAATTTATAATCCATAAATGGAATTAAAAATAATGAATATAAAATAAGAAAAATACTCCCATGAATGGGATTCATTTCCTATCGCCTCTGAGAGACTTCTACTGCAAGTCGAAGGGTTAAGCGATGCTTCACGTTCTCTCATTCGTCTTGAAAATCATCTCGAAATGTATTTTAATCTGTTTCTTTACCTTTCATACTCCCTCCTTTCGAATTTCGTGCTCAAAACAGAATTGCCATCTCATCTTCAAGCGATAAAGAGTCGTGTTCTAAATTTTTATTGCCTTCCGACATTCCCATCAACAGAAGCGGACGGTGAGGTTTGGTTCAGTCGATGGCCAGCGAGGCTTGTAGTCTGAGGTTCGTCCCCAGTTACGAATCGTAGCTGTGCCTGCGTGGTGATTTCTTTTCTCTAACCTTGCCTCGGTGAGAAAGATGACACCGATCGCCTTGCAAAGAGTGTCGTCCGTCGGATGCAATGCAAAGATGCGGCCTCGTGTGCAGGAGAGTTGAAGAACGCACTGGATGTCGCCCCTGGCTGGAAACTTCCATCTGTACAGTGAATACAACTTTCCTTACTCGACTCCGAGTCTTTGGGATTCTTGTGACTTAGTCATTTGCTGCACAAAAGGAACCATCACAGATAAAACAGTTCAATCCAACTTTACCTCTCTCAAACTGCATGCTAAATAAAAACTGACCTCTTTTCCTGCTTCCATCAACTGTTGTGCGTCACAGGAATGAGCCTTTTTCCCCCACCGTTGCCATATTCATTTGGCTGCTTTTCTGAGGGAATTCCCTCAACGCGTAAGTTTTTGGAAACAAAGGAAAAAAACAAAAAGAGTGTTTACTTGTAGTAAAAACGAAATGATGCCAAACGATCACGTTTTCCAAAAGTCAAGGTTTAAATTAGAGCCCCTCAATTATATTTTCAAGCGGGCTTGATATTTTAATTTTTTTTTAACCTGCAGAATATTTTTGCATGACAGAGATGAAAATAAAGGACCGAAGTGGGCCATAACTGAAAATTAAAATAATATACATTTAGCCGTCCCATGGCCATGTGGTTAGTGCGCTTGGCTACTGATCTAAGGGACCTGGGTTCGAGCCCCGGATATAGGCATGGTTGTATGTGTTGTTTTTCTGCTGAGGTCCTGCCATCCTCTCATATCTTCTCCTTTGGCATATAAACTGACAGGCTCCTGTCAGACCTCTGTGACAAGCAGCTGCTTGAGGGGGTATTTATTTATTTATTTTTTTTTATATATTTCTTCAGGTTTCGTACTTTTTCTCCATTTTGTTTGTTTCACTTTTATAACTCCAGAAAACAAATAATTTTTTTTTGTTTTCTTTCTCTGTCAGTTCAGTGGGCCTATTTTAAATCCCCACAGATGGAGGAATGATAACAAACCTCAGATCCTACGTCACATTCCGTACTAAGAATTCTGTTTTGAAATATGCGAATTTGGTCGATCCAATCCATTCAAGCAATCAAGACAAGCAATTGAAGGATTCCTGTCATAATTCTTAACCTAAAATGTCGCCGGTAAATCATTATGAAATGACCAAATTTAAATGATTAAACATTGGCTTGTTTAGTAGCCAAATTTAATTTAATAAATTAATATAAATGCTATTATAATTTCATAAAGAGTTATTAAATTCCTTTTTTTCATTTCGAGCAAAAGAATAAGTAACAAAGCTTCAAAATTTGTAACAATTTGATTTTTAATTGAAGTTTGCTCAAGCCTTGCAAATCATTCGATGATCACAGGAAAAAAAAATTGGGAATTTTAATGTGAAAAAATCCTTTTAACCTTCAAAGAAAATGGAATGTTGCGAGAATTCTCATCGCAATTTTATAACGTTTGATATATAGTCGGCTTTTGCTGCTATAAATTTCTTTGCACTTTGAATATAAAATCTCTCACCCCTGAAATGCTGTAAGAGGGGTTTCATTTGAATGCTCTTGAGGTCGTCGGCCTGACCTTGCCTCACAAATTGTTTTCAACAAACAGGAGGCACGATGATCATGTGACCTTTCATGTCGGTTTCGTTTTTAAAATCGATGTTGCTGAATCGAAAGATAAGATGGAAGGAAATTCAGAAAGGAAAGCTGGCAAGCATTGGAAAAGGAAAGATATTCCCGAATGAAGTTGAGAAGAAAGAATTAGGAGGCCTTAAAGAGAAATTCTAAAAGAAAATGGGCAAAGTGTTGCAAAAGCCTCTGTGTTAAGCAATTTCTTACGAAGCACTTTGTATGGCACTTTGGAAAGTTAAAAAGTTTACGTCTCCACATAAAGTTTATTTCTTAACACTTCTCTGAAGACGGAAAACACAAACCGCTTGCGATTATTAAATTTACTGCAAATTTGGTGAAGTTGCCATGACCTGAGGCGTGATGTCGTCATTTCCGGGAAGTAGACCTTAGTTTTCATTTTTGTGCGAACTAACTGCAAACGTTGCGCACTTGCTTGTCTTGAATTTAACGATCATGAGGCCGTGTTGAGGAATTATTGTCTCGGGAAACTTGTTAATCACCATTCTTACCATTAAGAGGAAACTTATTAATCACCATTCGTACCATTAAGAGGAAACTTGTTAATCACCATTCGTACCATTAAGAGGAAACTTGTTAATCACCATTCGTACCATTTAGAGGAAACTTGTTAATCACCATTCGTACCATTAAGAGGAAACTTGTTAATCACCATTCGTACCATTAAGAGGAAACTTGTTAATCACCATTCGTACCATTAAGAGGAAACTTGTTAATCACCATTCGTACCATTAAGAGGAAACTTGTTAATCACCATTCGTACCATTAAGAGGAAACTTGTTAATCACCATTCGTACCATTAAGAGGAAACTTGTTAATCACCATTCGTACCATTAAGAGGAAACTTGTTAATCACCATTCATAGCATTAAGAGGATTTGTAAACCTGCCAGAACACTCTGACATGAGATGGTAAAGGAAGTTATGATTTGGGATCCATTTTGATGCGTTATGTTGTTGACTTTAAGCTACAACAAGGTTTGGCAGCAATAATGTTTCTTCACACAAAACACAAAAATTCCATTTTAAACGAGCAATAAAAAGAGGATTTCAGCTTCTTTTTTGAAAAAATATTCACCATAAATACGTTAGATTAATTTTCCATTTGCTTTTATTCTGATATTTTTTTCACTTATTTTCTTATTTTATTTTTGCCATCCTGTGAAGGATTACAGGCAACACTTTTACCACGTAATTGCAATAAAATAATTTTTGCTTATAGTAAGCAAGAAAAGAAATTTTATCAAAAAATTTTTGCACCCAAAGAACTAATATTTAATAGTCCGTGTCAAGTTTTCGAAATATTTGTGCTCCAGGCACAAGTATTTGCCCTCGTGGTTCTGAATGCCAAAATAGCCAAATTCTCTCACGCATGATCAGTTGGTTATAAAGAACAAGTTAAAACAAGCACAAAAAGCCAGATGTGGCATTTGATATCTAGAGTGCATTGTTAAGAAATTGCTTTAAAAAAAAAACTTTTATTGTTTTCTATACCGATCAGTAATGTTTCATTTCTTTTTTGAATTGGGTCACCATGGCATTATCGCAAATATTGCGGCAAAGTGTCGCTGGTCATTTCAAATAAGATTTTCAGTTATTCTGCAAATTATATTGAATTTCTCTTTCAAGCTTTAAAGATTTCAGAATTTATGAAATCTACAATTTTCTGGATGGAAGCAGTTGCCAATTACTTCGAAGCGTTTCTCTGCCGAATGAGAAGCAATGGCATGAAACACGAAGCAAAAGAAACACATGTTAACAATCACAATAGCCGCTTCAAAAAAAAAAAACCCAAAAGAAAAAAAGGAACATATTTATTTCAGAGCCAGGAGTTGTTTTGCTCTATTCTATCCTTTACCCCCCCCCCCTGTTAAGTGGCAACAACCAAAATCAAAGAAAGAAATCAATTGAATCTTTAAATAATTTGCTGAAAAAAAAAATTTCGTCCTGAGTGTAACGAAACCATTTTTTTTTCAGCAAATTATTTCCAGTGTTTCTTGGCAACAGGGCATTTCCTGTGATACTTTATTACTGAATCAACTGAATCATATTTTTTGTTCTTCGCCAGAGATATTCAAAAACTCTCAATTAAAAAGAAATTGTGAAAAAACACCAATATCACCATGTCCCTAAAAAAGCACAACAGTAACTATGAAGCAAATTGGCAATGAGAAAATCCTTTTTCCTTTCTATCATGTTTCATTCATGTTAACTTCAAAGATGCAGCGCAAAACTGGTTTCTCTTTTTACATAATTGGAAAAAAAATTGTTGGTCCTCTATTAAGGAAATCGATACGAATTGAGTAAGTGCTTTCATTGCATTATGCTTTATTCTTATGACAGGTGTAGAAATATAAAAAAATAAATACCCTCTCAAGCAGCTGCTTGCCACAGAGGTCTGACAGGAACCTGTGAGTTTATATGCCATAGTAGAAGGTCTGAGAGGATGGCAGGACCTCAGCAGAAAAACGACACAAACAGCCATGCCTAATCCGGGGCTCGAACCCAGGTCCCTTAGATCAGTAGCCAAGCGCGCTAACCACTCGGCCATGGGACAAATATAGGATCTTTTAATATCTAAATCGACATGAAAAGTATGAAGTCACTTTTAACATCGGTGTGAAATATAGAGGAAACATTTGTGTTGAGTCTGGTGAAATGGAAACCTTTCACCTCCTGATAACATGCGAGGTCTGATCATTGAGCTGCAAGACGTCGATCAAGATCTTTATTTATTTTATGAACAACTCCACTTTCAGTAGGCAACTGAAACATCTGCGTCTCTTGATGGACATCTCTCCTCCACTTACAAAAGGAATACTGAAGTTTATGACAATGTATGTTGCGAGAATAATCAATTAATTACTTAATATATTTCTTGATGATCACCCAGGAGTGATGATCTCGATCGTAGGTATCTTGCCCTTTGGATTGGTAGAGGTGGACCAATTGCGTGGCCAGCACACGCTCCCGATTTGAATCCATTGGATTTCTTCTGCTATGTGGGGACACGTTAAGGCTGATATTTACGCTACCACGGTTCCTAAGACACAAATTCTCCGTGAACAGATCGCGTCGATGGTTGTCAAAGAATTCGGAACACTTCGATCCTTTTCGAACGTGTTCGACAGTCGATGAGAAGACGCTGTGAGGCGTTTATTGTTGCTCAGGGAGACCATTTCGAACACTTGCTCTGATGTAGACCTGTAAAAGCGGTTCGCATCGATCACTTACACTATAATAACTGGAATAAATAATATACTTCACAGACTTTCTTACTTCCACAGTCCAAATGTGTTGTAACTTGGAAGCGATGCGTTTCCGGCTCATTGTTCACAGGAACTTTTTCATCACTATGCCCTGTACAACATGTTCAAAAAGACCTTTTGGAAACACCCTGTATACCTCGTTAGGATTGGTCATTGGTTCAGAATGATATGGAGGGAGGGAACGGCAGTTATGACAACACACAAACCAATAACGGACAGACAAACTGACAAGCGAAATGCAATAGGAAGAAGATGCACTCTTTCATCAAAAAGTTACAAGATACTTAGACCTTTATTGCAAGTGGTAGTTTGATGGCCATCTTAGTAACGCATCGCTACTCCTTTGGCTTCGATTCTTCTATTCAAAATTTTTGTTAATTGATATGTTTGCCTAAAAACATTTCTATCTGCTCTAAAGTGGCAGACATCCCAATGGAACAGACCAACGCGAAACGGAAGGGATGTCTGATGAATTTTGGTGATATAATTTGGATAAAAACAGAATTACTTATTTCGATGCATTTGGGTTATGTCACCACAGTTTGAACAGACAATCATTTCAACTGATCATATTTTGTGTCGACCATTTTCACAAATAAAGTTTTAATTCATGGAAGGATCAAATAAATTAAAAACAAAAAGGAAGGGGTGGAATTCATTCAGCCAGAACACACCAGAACATCATTACGGCACTTCTTTCAATTTTCAGAAATAATTCTTGCCAGATAGTGCAATATATATATATTTTCTCTCCTCTATTTCAGAGTGATTTCAAGAATTCTCTTTCAAACTATGTACTTAGCATTCCTTCGTCTCCTTTCTTATTAGTGAACTTCTCCAAGGGCAGGGGAAGGGCATCATCATCATTCTCCCCCCCCCCCCCCCCCTCCCTGGCTCTGATATAGAGCAAATAAATTAAAATTCTCTCGAATGCTTGGTCATGTTCGTATATTTTGGGGGTTTCATAAAAATTTCAACTGCAGAGTCGAACGAGATTGGGTCTTTAACAAATGGTCGAACGCAGATTTTAGGAAATGCCCCCCCCCCCCCTCCAATAAATAGTCCATACCTGGTCTGATGGTACTGTAACTGCCATTTAACTAGCGGGCATGTCCTGTATATGCCCTTGTATTTGTATAGTAAACCATTACAAGCCCAATAGAGTTTCAAATTTATCTCCGTCTTTTGAGTAGGAGAGAACTTTCTTGCTTCAAAAAAATGCATAGATAACATTCGAATGATGATAATTTTGTCTCAATACTTCTTAGAAATATCAGCAGTTGAAGAGTCGAACATTTTTTAATTTCTTAAATGCCATTTGCTCCTTCATTTTCACGATTTTCTCAAAGTGTAATAAATTTTTAGCTGTTGAGATATACATCTTTTTTTCGGAATACAATTTGCATATAATAATATTTATTGTCCCTAATATGCAAATTATACAGAATTTGATTAAAAAAATGAGGAAAAATAGCTGCATCATTAAATAAATACCCCCTCAAGCAGCTGCTTGCCACAGAGGTCTGTCAGTTTATATGCCAAAGTAGAAGATCTGAGAGGATGGCAGGACCTCAGCAGATAAACGACCCGGGGCTCGAACCCAGGTCCCTTAGATCAATAGCCAGGCGCGCTAACCACTCGGCCATGGGACGGCTTAGGATACAATAAATCAAGAATTCTCTAAAATATAGGCTGTCATCATGAACAAAATTGTTTTGCCTATTAATTTAAATTTCATAATTGCACTAACGACAAATATTTTTGACTTGTTGTTTTACCTCTGAGGTATTTTTTTGCACACTATGGGCTAAATGGCGAGGTCACAAGGACCCCAAGAGCTCAGAGATCGGTAAAGACTGGTCAACTGTTGGGAGAGAGACTAAAGTCTTTGCCAAGCCAATGTTACTTCCTTTTCTCATCTCAGGAGTAATAAGACTCGAACCTGGGACATCAGGTTTCGATCTTGGCACTCTACTGACTGAGCCATCGTTCCTCTTTCCTTCAGTTTCTGTGAGAAGTGGAAGATTTCACTTCACCGAAAGGAAGTAGTAATGCCTGAACTTTAGAGTCGCTTGAAATAAAAACAGTACAAAACAAAAGAAAATAAATATAACTGAAATATTTTCCCGTTGTTCTTAAAAGCGGATAATACCCAGGACTACAGAAAGCAAAGCTTGATGCTTTTCATGTTCGTTTAATGACTTCGTCTGTGTAATTAATTGTAGAAATACAACCTTTGCTTTTTTTTTAGTAACTTTCCATGCTCTCTGTGTCGAGACTGTCTTTTGTCGTCCCATTTATCGCCTTCAAGAATTCCTCGTTTCGCTCTTCGTTTACTTCGATGGGTGTCAACATTTTCTCTGAATCGGAGATTTCTTCCCCGTTTTCCGACTTCGATTTAAGCCCTCACTCCTCATCAGGTGGACGGCCACCCAGCCCGGTCGCTGAGCTGGCGCCAAGCAAAACCTGTCCCTAGCTGCCGCGGGACCGGGCGAACGAGATGCCGGAGCCGCTTTTCCTCCACTGACCTCAATTGGGCGCCAGTCAACGCACTGCGACTCAGAGACCGGTTCCACTCTGCGCACAGACCTCACATTAATTGAGGTCTGGCGCAGGACGGCGAATGAGACTCCGAAACCCAATGAGAAGAAAAATGGCTAGGCACGAAATCTGCTTCTTCTTCGTTGGTCGTTTTTAAGCAGATCGAGATGGGAAACGTTCCTTCCATTCTTTCGAATTATTTGTTCTTCTTCGCCTTCGAATCCGCTGGGAATTCGTCACAAATGATATTTCTCAGTGCATGCGAAGGAATTTCCCAAGAGAAAAGAATGTCCAACAACTTGTTTCCCGGAACATTTTCACAGTTGTTTTACGATATTTCAAACTTTCCGCAATTGCTGTCTCCACCAAGATTATCACAATTTTTACGTTTGATACTCTTGATGCGTTTCCTAAAAACGCTTCAAGAGGTAAGAAAAAGTGTACGAAGGGAAGGAACGTCTGCTGATACTTTTCATGTAACGTCAGGGGGCAAGCTCTTTTCTTTGGCTAGTTGCAGGTCCACAAACTTTCTTATTAAACATTATTCAATCAAATAAAAAATGCTTCTCAATTAATGAAAAGATTTGTCTGCTACTATTTTAAGGTTAGAAAGGAATAATTTCTTTTAATTAATAGAGTTTATGCTGAAATGAAAATGGGATTTTACGGACTGGGAACATTTGCGAAACCGATGATGAGATGAAAATTACAGAATTTTTTTTCGGTCAACATTATAATAAAACTAATGTATGAAATGAAATTGATGTTGATGTAGGACAGTCGAACAATCGGATAAGTTCTTCGTCCCTTCGTGTGGGAATTTTCCATCTTACAAGAGCCCGATTTATCCATCCACTGATCTTTGGCTGGAGATTTTCTCTTGAGAGATTAAGAGACGGAAATAGAAACAGAAATCTGTGGGACAGGAGGAGAGGTCTTTCATTTATTCATCGGAACCTCAAACCCAATAAACGACATTGGAAATAAACCTGACTACTGATGTTGCCATCTCTAGTTAGGCCATGAAGAAGTTAAATTCTTCTAAAGTCACGTTCTGTCGGAAGAGACAGAATACTTTGGACTCTGCAGCAATGTAATTAGTTGGGTTGTTTTACCTCTGAGCTGCACTGTTTTGCAAACAATGGGCTAAATGGCCAGGTCACATGGACCCCGAAGGCTCAGAGAAGGTGGGGGGAGGGGACCCACTGGAACAGCTGTTGGGAGACAGATGGTAGCCTCCCGTCAAGGCCATCCAGCGTGTTCTTTAACGTGCACAGGGTTTGGCTCTCCCGCACACGGGGCCACGGCTTAACGTCCCATCCGACGGACGGCGGCCTTTCCAAGCCCATCGGTGTCCCCTACTGACCGTGGGCAGGGCGGGGAATTTTGCGGAGATAAATCTCAACGCTGACCCAGCTGGGACTCGAACCTGGGAACTACAGATTACGAGCCTGGCGCGCTACCGACTGAGCCACCCCCGCCCCACAGCGATGTAATTAGAAACTTATTCGAAATTGTGGAGAGGAGGGCGTTTGTGTTCCTCATGATTTTGAGTTCCATTTCTCATACTAATAAATATATTATAGATGAAACCCAATTAGAGTGCTAAAATAGAATTTCCCCTTTCAAGGGGAAAAGAACACTTCAGTCCCCATCAGGCTTCGATGAATGCTTCATTGCACGAGCAAAGGAAACAGGCGGAGACAGAAGTCGAATTCAAATGGAACGAAACGGACGGGGGTCCTTCTCCATTCGAAAATAAATTCGGGCTTGTAAAAGTTCCTCTTTTGGTTTTCTTAAAATTGTATTTTCTGAAGTGCTGAATGTTGAAATGTTTCTTTTTGAGAATTGCATATTATTGCTTTTAGTTCCTCATCCATTCGGCATTCTAAGTTATAATTTTGGAAAGTAATTAATTAGCACAAGATGAATAAAAAAAAAGTAGCCTTATATGCAGTGCTGGATTAACCATTAAGTAAAATAAGCACGTGCTTAGGGCACCAAGGGAAGGGGAGCACCACAATTCCCCCCCCCCTAGCTATAATGCCCTTAACTCTCAATTCTTTCACTGCCACACTCGAATTTAGTCGATTTTTTTTTAATTGTCCTTGTCTGCCGTGTTCGACTTTATTCTGAATTGTTAAAAAAAAAGGTTTCTTTGGTATTGTGAGTGACTGAATTTTAAACGTTTGAAGATGACATATTGACCCTAGAGTTTGACCATATGTTTGTTTTACCAACGTTTTTTTGGATGAATTTTAGTGTTTTTCTAATCATTATAAATATGTATGATCCATATTATTTTTGTGGCTTTTTAAATTTTTGTTTCTATATTTTCAGAGGCCAAGATGAAACGTGTTGTTCAATTAAGCAATGAAAGGGCCGAGGGAGGGGGGGGGGGGCACCATTTTTGGGTCGTACTTAGGCCATCAGTTGGCCTTAATCCGGCCCTGCTTATATGACACCAACTCGTCCATCTTGTGAGATCTGTGACTCTAAAAGTTTCAAAAAGTCGTCAGCAAACAACAGTATAAAACAGCTAAAAAAATCTAACGATAGCGAATGTTTTGTTTACTCCAATTCCAGAATTTCCGACATAAAACAAAGTTCACTTTGCTTCAATCGTTGTACTGAGAACGGTCGCTCTTCTTACTTAGTGGACGACCATCCTCCATTCCAATGTTTCAAAGCAGATAACCGTACTTGACGTTGACAGCAAAGATGTTGCCTGCTTTCAACTGCCTTAGTATTTTCAATCTTCATTCTATTTACAACAAAACATTTTCAGTTGCATACATATAACTGTACCACAAAGTCAACGCTTATCCTCAGGAAATAGAATAACATTGCTTGCAATGTTAATAATCATATTACCTTCAATCGTCATTTATCAATTTATTATTTGTTTGGGAATTTATCTGAAGCAACTGAGACAAGGAGGCTGCGCAGTTGAAGCACCAGTGGTTCTCATATATCATTCATTGATACACCGATGAGTTTGTGTTTCATTCAAGGATGGCCAATCATCCAAAAACTTTTAACTAACATTTTAGAGCCTCCTCAAACCTTGAATTTTACATTGTCACTCTATCTGATCAATGGGGGAAGGGGTGGCTCAGTCGGTAGCGCGCCAGGCTCGTAATCTGTAGTTCCCAGGATCGAGTCCCAGCTGGGTCAGCGTTGAGATTTATCTCCGCAAAAATTCCCTGCCCACGGTCAGTAGGGGACACCGATGGGCTTGGAAAGGCCGCCGTCCGTCGGATGGGACGTTAAGCCGTGGCCCCGTGTGCGGGAGAGCCATACCCTGTGCACGTTAAAAAACACGCTGGATGGTCTTGATGGGAGGCTACCATCTGTCTCCCAACAGCTGTTCCAGTGGGTCTCCTCCCCCAACCTTCTCTGAGCCTTCGGGGTCCATGTGACCTCGTCATTTAGCCCATGGTGTGCAAAAAAGTGCCGCTCAGAGGTAAAACAACCCAACCCTATCTGATCAATACCAAAAATGCATTTACATAAAAGTGGAATCAAGAATTAAATCAAATGAATTCAGTCTCTTGGTCAAAGCATTTGGAACTAACCAACTTATTTCAATTTTAAAAGGTGACCTTAAGCTGGAGTATGATGGTGATGCAATACGTGTTTCTATTAATAGATATACTTAATCAAAGCAGTGAGAAAACGATTCCTTGTTTTTTAAACATGAAAATATCGAAAACTGAAATGCTTAATATCGAATCAAAAGCTGATCAGAAACAATATCATTGACCTTTTAGGAAAATTTGAAAATGGAAAATATAACATTTGGAAAAAAAAATGAACATTATTTAGATATGAAAAACATGATTGTGGAAAAAGCCTTCAACCCTCAAGGACAGTTTGGAAGTGATACGTTTTACAAAAGAGTTTTGAATCATCGATTTACTTTTTAATGAAACAAAAGGAAACAGAAAAAAATGAAATTTTCTCTTCAGATCGAAACCTGGTGAGCGATAAAATTCGCTTCTCGAAAGAAAATCTTTTGTCGAAAATCCCCCTCTCGACAAAATTATTGACGAGATCCATCTCGCAAACAATTGTCAGGTGAGCAAATGAGACTTTTTAATTGGCAGATGACTCTCACTTCCTTTTCAATGGATAGCGATCAGTCTTTCCTTGAAATCTGAGATTTTGTTTCGCAATGAATGCTATCAGAGGTTAATGCATCGCAGCTGTCTCGTAATCGTCTTCGTTCATTTCATTTGAAAAGCAGAAAGAGAATGTTTTGCATAAAAACTTTTCAAGTTCTTTTAATTTTATTTATTTCTAGCTAAAAATGTCCGAGTGGTTAGAGCACTTGGCTACTGATAAGAGGAAGCTGGTTCGAGCCCCGGGTAAGGCATGTATGTTCGTGTTGTTTTTCTGCTGAGGTCCCGACATCCTCACAGACTTTCTACTATGGCGTATAAGCTAACCGACTCCTGTCAGACCTCTGTGGCAAGCAGCTGTTTGAGGGGGTGTTTACTAAAACAAGTGAAAGGGATACATTAAACCACCGAAATTAACCGAGGATTTTACCGTGAACAGAAACTTTTTTGTGGAAAAAACCTTTTATTAGGTGGAGCGGGGGTGGCTCAGTCGGTAGCGCACCAGGCTCGTAATCTGTAGTTCCCAGGTTCGAGTCCCAGCTGGGTCAGCGTTCAGATTTATCTCCGCAAAAATTCCCTGCCCTACCCACGGTCAGTAGGGGACACCGATGGGCTTGGAAAGGCCGCCGTCCGTCGGATGGGACGTTAAGCCGTTGCCCCGTGTGCGGGAGAGCCAAACCCTGTGCACGTTAAAGAACACGCTGGATGGCCTTGACGGGAGGCTACCATCTGTCTCCCAACAGCTGTTGCAGTGGGTCCCCTCCCCCAACCTTCTCTGAGCCTTCGGGGTCCATGTGACCTGGCCATTTAGCCCATGGTGTGCAAAAAAGTGCCGCTCAGAGGTAAAACAACCCAACTCAAAAAACTCTAATAATTTAACCTATAATTTTTCTGGCCAAACGTTGTAGTAGCAGAACTGTTCTGGTGGAAATCAAAATAGCATCTTGCATTTTTCTCTGCGCAGTTTAGAGATTATCTGTACGATGGCATAGATATCTTTTGCAGTTCATTTAGGCTTAGAAGAACACAAGAAACATTAGTTGCAGTTCATAATTTTAGTCACTGTTATTAGCTAGCATAATCTAGCGTGACCACTTTGCAATCGTTAAGTCGCGTTGGCGGAAGGATCGAAATGAGTGTCACCGCTGCCGCCGAAGAAGTTAAACGTTGAACGTCGTGAGGAAAAAGCTCGCGGAAGTAATTTCACCGCCGAAGTGTTTGTTTATGTCATGCAGCTACTAAACAGAAGAGCATTGAAGGGTTTTAATTCAAGGCCGGTTCTGGAAATGAAACATTTTCTGATGAGGTAATGCATTTGAAAAGGAAGCCAAAGACATATAATCAGACACAGCGGACATGTGATGCGTGACATGCGACCACCACTAATCCCAGCCCTCGTAACAACGGAATACAAAAGGCGAACAGCCACCAAGCGTATCTGATGCACGTGTTGAACTGCGAAAGAACCTCTCGGAGAGGTGTGATCAGGAAAGTGGCGCTCGGCAGCCTTCTTTCTCTCTTCGTTATTGAGGTCATGGTAACGGCATCTGAAGGACCGCTCGTCTGCTTCGGTTGTCGAATCTCTGTCGTCAGCCGAAGTCGTTGGCCATCACCATTAAAATGAAAAACAATTTCAGTAAGACCAGGGATAGGACGTTTAGATTGGCCAAGAGATCTCTTGCAGGAGCAGTGAAATGAACCCGGACAAACGATTTTTATTTTCTGTTTATCTTCAGGTGACTCGTTTCGTGTCTGACCGTGATTCGACTTCTTCACGAGGAAAATGACTTTGTCGTTTACTCCACTCCAGAATGCAGCGGATTCCCTTTCTGCGCAAATAAACGAAACAACATCAGACACATCTTCTTTACTCTCGATATCTGCGAGTAGATCACGTGACCTCAGGTGATTTAGAGGAGATCGTGCTCTCATTCTGCCTGGAGAAGATTAAATGGTTCAGTACACGATGCATTGCAACAGATCCGCATCGAGTTTAGTTGCGGGGTTTAACTCTCATCCGATCTGATGACGGTCATTTTAAAGCTTCACGGAAACAAATATTTCCTTTTTGCAAAGTCCTCATCCTGCTATTCTTCAGTGCCTTCTTCTCCATGAAGACAGGAATTAATAGTCTGCCATTTAAACTACGAATTCATTTGAATGCGCATTGAGAAGACGACTCCACTGGATAATTAGATAGATAATTACGTTTACAGATAATTTACGTTTGAGAGAGAATTTATGTTAAAGAGGTGGATATACGCATTTAAGTCAATCATATAATATATATATACCCTTTCAAGCAGCTGCTTGCCACAAAGGTCAGACAGGAGCCTGTCAGTTTATTTGCCATAGTAGAAGGTCTGAGAGGATAGCAGGACCTCAGCAGAAAAACAACATCTTTGTGATAATTAAATATCAAGTTAAAAAAATTGTTCTCTAACCAACCGACTTACCACAGAAAATTTTTGAAAGGCACTTGTCAGTAGAATATTTGATAGAGGAGAGCGAGACTCTGAGACTGCGCAGTTGATGCATCAACACTCCTCATAGATCATTGGTTGATTGATAGGTCATGTTGACCAGTGATCTCTTCGAAGCGTCGAAACCACCGACGCTCAAGGACCGAACGTCTACTTCCGCTGTGTTTCAAAGAGGTTCTTCCTTTTCAATTTAAGGAAGAGCGCCTTTTCTATTCCCTAGAAATGATCCGAATCAGAAAGAGTCACACGGACAATTGACTGACTAGTTTGCAATTCTAATCTTACATCGAGGCAAATGGAAATTTTGCATTTGGATGTGAACGTCTGTCTTTCTCCATTTGTGTCTGGCTAGGTGAACGTCTCCATCTCCTCTTCTGAATCGACGTCCTTGCGAACGGCACCAGTCGCCCTGCCCTACATCCCCATTTCCGCATGTTGTGGTGCCCGAGGGGCAGGGAGGTGTGGGTCACGCTGCGCGAGAGCCAGAAAGCGAAATCAGCTGTGGGTCAGTGGCATTGACGAGATTCCTTCGCCTCGTATCTGGTGCGTAAAATTAGAAGGAAGGCGATCTAGAACGATTGGGGGAGGGGGAGAAATACACCCCCATAATCTATTGCGATGATCGCAGACATCTGTTGAAACTTACACGTGCTTGGAATAGTTAATCATACGTTCAACAAATAACAAATCTTGCATTTTGTTTGCGTCTGCCGGAAATTTGTCATCTGAAACGATTTTAGAATGTTTTAAAACCGTGCACTTAAAACATTTTTCAGGAGTCGTGTACAAAGATTGGAGAGTAAGGAAAATCAATTTGAATTCTTATATTGAAGGTCTAGAAAAAGTTTTAAATTCTTTCACTTTAAAAGAAAAAAAATTATCAAAACTACCTTTTGTACCTTAAAAAAAATAAAGAAAAAATACCTCCTCAAGCCAGCTGGGTCAGTGTTAAGATTTATCTCCGCAAAATTCCCCGCCCTGCCGACGGTCAGTAGGGAACACCGGTGGGCTTGGAAAGGCCTCCTTCCGTCGGATGGGATGTTAAGCCGTGGCACCGTGTGCGGGAGAGCCATACCCTGTGCACGTTAAACAAGGTCTGACGGGAGGCTACCATCTGTCTCCCAACAGCTGTTCCAGTGGGTCCCCTCCCCCAACCTTCTCTGAGCCTTCGGGGTCCATGTGACCTGGCCATTTAGCCCATGGTGTGCAAAAAAGTGCTGCTCAGAGGTAAAACAACCCAAACCCAACCTCCCCAAGCAGCTGCTTGCCACAGAGGTCTGACAGGAGCCTGTCAGTTTATATGCCATAGTAGAAGGTCTGAGAGGATGGCAGGACCTCAGCAGAAAAACAACACACACACACATCCATGCCTTACCCGGGACCTTAGAAGCTTTTATTTTCGAACGATAGGGAAATATATCTATTCTCATTTTAAATCCAAGTTACTTTGTTATTACTAGCTGGTGCTGCTTCTATATTCATTGTCTGCTGAAGAGTTTGCATTATAAGCAAGTGGGCAAATGCAATGCCTAAATTTGATATCTGTATCAGCTGAGATGTTTCCATCTTGACATTCATGAAATGAAACAAGGAAAACTTTATGAGAGAAGCCAGACTTCCATTCACAACAGAACCGAAGGATTCAGAAAGTGTTACGAATAATCAAACCAAGGGCGATGCTGCGGTACTTTTTTAAGAAACCAACGCCACCCCTATTTTAATTAATATTTTGATTAATTATTATTACTTCTTCATTTTTCATTTGAAGTTATTTTAAAGCTACAAAATCCATACCTAGTAAATGCCGCCCCGCGGGCCAGTGGTTAGTGGGATTGGCTAAGAGCTGATCTAAGAGAATCGAAGAGAGCTAAACTCTGATCTAAGGGACCTGGGTTCGAACCCCGGGTAAGGCATGGATGTTTGTGTTGTCTTTCTGCTGAGGTCCTGCCATCCTCACAGACCTTCTACTATGGCATATAAGTTGACAATCTCCTGTCAGACCTCTGTGGCAAGCAGCTGCTTGAGGGGGTATTTATTTATTATTATAAATGATTTATTGTTATAAGATGAAAAAAGAGGGATTTTTTAAAAATATGCGTTTATATCTTTGGTCCGCAAAAAATCAAAGGTACTGTAAAAAAAACTGCTCCCCAGTTCTGTAAAATTTGGGAACCTGGCGTTCACTATTATGGTTCGGGTAACTTTTTACCTCAAATAATAAATCGATCACTTCAGCGCATTTTGTGTTATATTCAGAATTCCTCTTGGATAGCTGTTAGAATGACTGTTACCTGACGTATATAATTTCAAATAGACACTTTTAATTTTGCTTCCTCAAAATTCAAATGAAAGAGCTGCTCCTACTGACACTTACTCTCAGCAAATAAAAATGACTCACGATATCGACTTCCTAGAAAAATATTAAAAACTGATTCATTTGAAGGAATTTTGGTTAATTACTAAGATGTAAAATTCATTTGATGTCAGCATAAGCGAACTGAAATTCGGTATACTTTCGTCAAAAGAGTCAATAACTCTTGACACCCCCCCCCCAGCCCACCCGCTCTTTCTACAGGAATTTGTTTCTCTCTCTCTCTGCCTTTCTTTCCATGCTCTCAACCCTTCCACCCCTGTAGTTCCCAGGTTCGAGTCCCATAATAATGGTTGAGATTTATCGTGGTAAAACAGTAGGGAACACCGATGGGCTTGGTAATGGCTGCCATCCGTTGGATGGGACGTTAAGCCGTGGCTCCATGTGCGGGAGAACCACACCCTGTGCACATTTAAGAACACGCTGGATGGCGTTGACGGGAGGCTACCATCTGTCTTCCAACAGCTTTTCCAGTGGGTCCCCTCCCCCAACCTTCTCTGAGACTTCGGGATCCTTGTGACCTGGCCATTTAGCCCATGGTGTGCAAAAAAAAGTGCCGCTCAGAGGTAGAACAACCCAACCCAACCCTTCCACCCTCGTGCAACAATTGCTCCTGCGTTGCCTGTGATCACTTTAGATGTTCCCAGATGAATCACGAAGAGGCACGAGGAAGTGGCTTCGGGTTGGCCACTCCTCCTCCTCCGCCTCGGAATGATTTTAAGTTTACAAAATTATTTAAGGTTTTTTATGCTGATTTAAATGACTAAACATCTTTAAACATCTTTAAAAGAAGATTATTCTTTTCAATTATGCAAAATGAAATTTTTTCTCTTTTATTTCAGCAACATGCGTTTCCTCTGAAAAGCAGCACACTCTGGTGAGTAATAACGATAATTTTAGTATTTTCAATAAGTTGCTTCAAATTAATAATTTTTAACAGTTTCTATTAATAAGGAAAAAATATCTCCCACATTTTCCCAGTACTGTTACATATATACATCATGGATACCTCTTCTTAATTTGGACAAATTGCTACTTTTCCCCTTTTTATTATCGTCACGAATTCTATTCACCAACAATCACCCACCTCGACTTTTCACAATCTTTCTCATTCTTATATCCAATAAAATCTTCTATTACAATATTTCCAACCACGAAAATGTAAAATATTTTTTCACAGCGATTTCAACGTCATAATCAGTCTTTAGTAATTAAAAATGAGCGTTCGCCATGCGGCTTTCAAATATCTTTTTCCGCATTCTCTATCTTTAATAAATGAATGCTGTTTGTGTGTCTAATGATGATAACCCACGAAATTTAAGTTTCTACTCGTATTTCTAATATTTCTCGTTCCAAATCGATTTAATATTTCAATTTTGTCCTAAAACAATTATAATTAATAATGTCGAAATAAAATAAATGGTTAGCTGCATTCATTTCTCTGTATATTTCTTATGATGCCTCAGAGAAGGTGGGGCTGGGGTGGTTCAGTCGGTAGCGCGTCAGGCTCGTAATCTGCAGTTCCCAGGTTCGAGTCCCAGCTGGGTCAGCGTTGAGATTTATCTCCGCAAAATTCCCCTCCCTGCCCACGGTCAGTAGGGGACATCGATGGGCTTGGAAAGGTCGCCGTCCGTCGGATGGGACGTTAAGCCGTGGCCCCGTGTGCGGGAGAGCCAGACCCTGTGCACGTTAAAGAACACGCTGGATGGCCTTGACGGGAGGCTACCATCTGTCTCCCAACAGCTGTTCCAGTGAGTACCCTCCCCCAACCTTCTCTGAGGCTTCGGGGTCCATGTGACCTGGCCATTTAGCCCATGGTGTGCAAAAAAGTGCCGCTCAGAGGTAAAACAACCCAATTCAGAGAAGGTTTTTCCCGAAACCGCGCTCACTCGAGCTCAGCAATTGGTCAAAATGGTTAGGGCTCGGGCGGCTACTAGCTGAAAACACCGAGCTCATCTCTGCAGCAGACCACACGTACAAGCTGACGGAGGAGAAACATTTCCGTGATATGCATAGCGAAGGAACAAGATAGAGTCGAGGGTTATTCAGTTGCAATGCGAAAAAAAAAACTGCTAAAAGAATGTTTGAAAAATTGTATTTAATGATGTACGTGATTATTGTGAATTGCCCTCGTTATGATGGGGAATCTCTGTTATGAAATCTCCAACTACGATTGGCAGTAATTCTTAAACTATGTGCTCGTAACACCAGACCTTTGTTATCAGCATAAATAAAAGAGTGATTATACAAATTGAAATTAAATAGTGGTTGCAACCAAAATATTGATATACATATCATTAAGATTAAAGTTTCACGGAACAGGTTCAAGCTTTGAATCTGTCACACGATCCATAAACTTTAAATGGTGAAAGGAAGGCATATATGTAAGAAAAAGTCGCATTTCAAATCATTGATCGACTGTAGATCTTCAATTTTTACAAAGTGCTACTTTGCATAAAAAGATCATTTTATTAAAGCTGTTGAGCATCGAATTTAATAGGATATCAGCATTCAGTGCATGGAGTAAAATTGTAATATTGATGATAGTTGAACTCTGCTGTATGATTGCATCATTTAATGCTTTTCAAATGAAAAAAATATGTTGATTTTTGTTCTTATTTTGTTGATTTGATACATTTTGGTCGTAGTACTGTTCATTTTATTAACGTTTTCCCTATCCCCCCCCCCCCCACAGGTAAAACGCCAATCGCTTCCACCTCGCTCGAGCGCACAGCGATCATTTCCTTTGTCTCGCAGTCGCCAATTTCCGCCTCCAGAGGAATTGGAGGAGAGTGATCCAGAAGAATCCGGAGCCGAGGAGGAGGAGGATCCACCTCCAGTTCCTGTGATTCCCGCTAGAAGACAGTCCAACCGATTCCGTGCTCGACCATCGCCATTACCTCCGACCTCGGAAGACTCTGAAGATTTGTCTGATGGATCGCAGAACACAGCGCCCCCTGCTCCTCCAGTGACGACGCCTCCTTCGTCCCGAGTGATCCCTCCGCCACGATCTTCGGTTTCCAGATTCTCCTCCAGCAGGCCTCGCCTACCTGCAGGCTTAGCAGCAGTGGTCATTCCTTCTGCAAACAACCCCCCGTCGACCTCTCCCCCTCCTCGGCCGTCCACATCGGCTCCAGCTTCCAGCAACAGCGGATCGAGGTTCCGCTCGCGACCTTCAAGATTCGGAAGCCAGCAACAGAGCACTACGGCTGCACCCTCACTTTCCAGACGACAATCATTTGACTCGGAAGACGACTCTTCTTCTGCGACCCCAACTCGCAGAATCAGTACTGGTCGTGTGAGAGCCAGAGGAAGGCCGAGGCAGCGAAGCACCTCCACCACGACTACGACCACAACGACGACCACAGAGGCTCCAGATTACTACTACTATTACTATGACGACGAAGAAGGTCAACAACAGCAACAACAACCATCGTCAAGTACCACGACCACCACTACGCCGCGTCCTGTCGCTTTACCGAAAAGACCATCTGTCGGACGAAGGCCCGCTACATTCCGAGCACCTTCCCCTTCGACACCACGCTCCGAAGTGAAATTCGACCCGGAGTCGCAGTTCCTGCCTCCTCCTGACGATGCTCCAGTCGACACTACCGAAGCACCTCGCTCGACCCGAAAGTTCACGACGAGCACAACGGCAGCTCCGGGGCCCGGCGGCATCCCAGCTCATCTGGTCGGCAAGTACAAGCCAAGAACCGACGGCAGGTTCGTCGATTACCTGCGAGATCCGAACAGACCTCGTGAATTGAAGGGATTCGATCTCACTGATTATCCTTTCTACATCAAAGTGCCAGATGACATCGCCTTCGATTGCGAGAACAGACACGATGGATATTACGCCAGCGTCCCCCATCACTGCCAGGTAATACTGAAACCAGAATTCACAAATCTAAGCCGACTGTTGATCTCATAATCTAATTAGTAATAAATATTGCCTAGTGAAGTAATAATATAATCTAGTGATAACATAACGAATGTTTAAAATTTTAAAATCCATGTCATCCGGTTTTTACTAATGTTCGAAATCAACAAATCCGGTCTCCACTGCATCATCCTGTTATCACGTTTTAAATTTCATCAATTTAAATTTCAATTAATCATCCATTTATGCCAATGATCAAAAATCGATGAATCCGGTGCACACTTCGTCACTAAGTTATCACTAATGATTTAAAATACGTGAATCTGGTAATCGTCAATGAATCGAAATTCCCAAATCCATGAGGCGGGGGTGGCTCAGTCGGTAGCGCGCCAGGCTCGTAATCTGTAGTTCCCAGGTTCGAGTCCCAGCTGGGTCACCGTTGAGATTTATCTCCGCAAAAATTCCCCGCCCTGCCCACGGTCAGTAGGGGACACCGATGGGCTTGAAAAGGCCGCCGTCCGTCGGATGGGACGTTAAGCCGTGGCCCCGTGTGCGGGAGAGCCATACCCTGTGCACGTTAAAGAACACGCTGGATGACCTTGACGGGAGGCTACCATCTGTCTCCCAGCTGCTGTTGCAGTGGGTCCCCTCCCCCAACCTTCTCTGAGCCTTCGGGGTCCATGTGACCTGGCCATTTAGCCCATGGTGTGCAAAAAAGTGCAGCTCAGAGGTAAAACAACCCAAATCCCAAATCCATTTCGTTCAAATGATGATCTAGTCATGCGGTCATTCTGAGTCTGAACTAAGACAATTGTGCATTGCATTAAAATATTCATAAATTTTGTTGTAAGAACAAACCTTCGTAATGACGTAGATATCAAAATGGTAGCTTTAAAAAAAAAGCACACCCTAAAAGGAGTGCTATGTACTAATCCCTTGTGATGATGACACACAGAATCGGCCAGGCATAGCACCTGAAGAAGAGCGACGACACCTTCTCGTGGTGCAGGCTGTTAGTATCTTCCAGGGAGAGATTCTCTTCCTTGAGAGGGAACAGTAGGGATGCAAGATCAGTGTGGCCGGTTCATCTAGGCATCTACAGTCACTTTTATATACACACAACACTGGACTGTCTAATGACTTAGAGCTTGATTTCGAATCCTGAATTCGCTTCAATTCAATTGAGAGAAAATCTATTAAGTTTTCCATTCATTTGAGAGTTGCCAACACCAAAAGAGCAGATATCGTATATAGGCTACTTTAAATTAGCTGCCTGATGATCCTGATCCGATACTTGCATGATTACCATTAGAGGTTTTCCTGATTATATGTTACAGTAATCGAAACCATTTTTACTTCTATTCAGTTACTTCATAATTTGCAATTGAATTAGCATTGCTTCTGGAACCTTTAAGACTCTGTGGAGATTGTGAAAAAATAGAAGTATACATCTGAAGACTAAAACTATAAAATAGGTTGCAGAGTGTAATAGTTTAATTTTAGTGGTCCTTTTGTAAAGTTTGTTATGGCAACGAAACTTGGAGACTTTCTAAGAAAGGTAACAGGAAACTTGATATTTTGGATTCTAGAAATTCATTACGCTGCAAAAACTCTCATTGCATGCATTAGGGTAAATGAATATTCCACTTTAAAAAATTGTCATTCGCTCATTCGCATACCATTGGCTAAAAGTTGAGACTGAAAGTGAAATGGACAATCTATCCAGATCTCGATTTTTCAGCAATCTTTGTTCGGCACTTAACGAGTTCTGGAAGCTGCGATATTTCTGCTTTCATAAAAAAAATCAGAAATACTTCTGAAGAAAATTACCTAATAAATTCTCAATGTTCCTTAAGAAACTTATACAAATTCGATAAATATTGAAAGAATTATTTCCACAAACTTCTAAAATACACAATTATTTTGATAATTGGTTCGAAGTAATACTTATTGTTTAAGATGTAATGAACGTCTTAGGTGAATTCTTATCTTTGGCAACTACTGCTGCTAAACATTCTCACTTCTATAACTACATGTCTTGCTTTAAAAAAACTCAAGACTTGAGTCACTTACTTGTGACTAAATAGTTCCTACATTCCAGTCCTCAGTGGGACCATCTTTATGAAGATGAAGAAGTTTGGAAGTTGAGTTCTTTGGGGAAAGATGTTCGAAAACAATTCAATCTCTTTTGAATGAAAACACTTTCACGGTTCATGGCATCATCTCTAGTCTGTATCTGTTCTCTGTCGTATTTTTTCCTTAAAAAATTTCAAAGTTATCTTTCCACCGACATAACTCGGGGCCGTAACTTTACGTTTGGAAGCGACTGTCGAATAACTCTTTATAGCATTGATGCCGCAAAGTTCAATGCAATCAACAAGTATTCATTCTTTTACAAATTATATCCCTTTCGATGAGAACAAAATACAAATATCTTTCCTCTTTGTGTACTTCATGTTGGAAGAATAAGAAATGCCCTCCCCACCAAGATTGTCACTTCTCCAAACTTTGATTTTTCCTTTCTCTTTCAGATTGAAAGGATTCGTCTCTTTTAATGATTCGTTTAAGTTTTAATGTGCTTAACCACGTCTGGTATCAGGGAATTCATATTGCAATCATTTTAATAAAAAAATAAATAAATCATATGTTACATTTACTCTCATCATCAACATCCTCAAGCAGACATGCGCAACGGGGGTCCAATCAGATCGTGCAATTTAGTTTGCCAAACACATCTCTCCTGAGCTACATCTGCTGCATCTGGCCACTGCCGACCAACTGTTACATTTACTCTCATCATGTTACATTTACTCTCATCATCAACATCCTCAAGCAGACATGCGCAACGGGGGTTCAATCAGATCGTGCAATTTAGTTTACCAAACACATCTCTCCTGAGCTACATCTGCTGCATCTGGCCACTGCCGACCAACTGTAACAAAATCCTGTTTGACATTGTCTGCGCACCACATCCTAGGTCTTCCCCTCTTTCTGAGACTTTAGGCATAATGTTCATAACCCTATTTACTAATCTAAAATTATCCATACGGATAACATGGTCAGACCAACGGAGTCTTTCTCTGCACAGTATGCTGCTCAAAGGACGTTGATGACTCCTTTTCCTAACATCATCATAACTTACAAAATTGTACCACCTAATCCCCACGAAAGTTCATAAGCATCAAGTTTTCTGTTATCTTATGTACAAAGCGTCCAAGTTTCACTCCATAACTCTAGAAAGAACAAACTATTATACAGTCTAATTTTAGTCTTTAGGTGTATACGCCAATTTCTCCACACTCTCCATAGATTCTTAAAAGTCACGGCAGCAATCCCTATTCGTCTGTTTATCTCATGTCGAATATCATCATTATCTGTTACGTAGCTCCCAAGGTAATCAAACTGCGACACCTGCTCAAGACTGCAAACATTCAGATTACTGAATCACAGACTGCCTGACCAATTTTTATCACTTTAGTTTTCTCTCTGTTTATAACCAAACCTATTCTACTACTAGGCTCATCTACAGCTCTAATGAAATAGTTCATCTCATCAATATCATTTGCCAAAAGGGCAAATCATCAGCTTAATCTAAATCAAAAATTTTCAGATCTTTAGACCATTTCAGCCCCAAAATCTTTCTCTTGCAGTAAATTTCGCACATCAGCAAAAATCAAACTAAAGAGAAAAGGAAACAAAATGCACCCTTGTCGAACGCCAAGAAGCAATGATAAATCAATTGCTACAAGCCTTACCAACTCTCACACACGACTCAGTGTTATTATAGAGAGCTTTCATTATGTTAACTAACTTGTCAGGTATACCATATGATCTCACAATGAACCACAAATTATGACGATCAACAGAGTCAAAAGCCTTTTTGAAATCAACAAAGCTAGCAACCAAAGGTTTCTAAAACTCTAAACATTTCTCAAGAATCTGCCCAAGTGAAAATATCTGATCCACACATCCCCTACCACTTCTGAATCCACATTGCTCATCACGCAATTGACTGTCAACCAGATTCTTAATTCTATTAAGCACAATCATGGAAAGAACTTTACCTGGAACAGAGAGTAGGCTGAAACCCCTATAGTTATCACAAGAACTGCGATCACCTTTTTTGAAAATAGGGATAATAATAGCTCTGGTAAAATCCTTAGGAACTATGCCTTTATCATAAAAGATATTAAAAATTTCAGTCATCCAAGTGGTAACCGAAACATTCCCAGCTCTAAGCATTTCTGTAGTAATTTCATCCAGCCCTGGGGATTTATGTAGTTTAAGTTTAGAAACAGCCGAAATAACTTCAGATTGTGTTATAGGGCCAACATTAAAGCCACCAATGCATCTATCATCATTGCAAACAATTAGAGTAGAACTAACCACATTGTTTAGAACATCAATGAAATGCTCAGCCCACCTAGTCATGACAGAATCCTCACCTTCTATAACCTTACCTTGTTTATCCTGCAATCCTTGTATGCCTGTCCGTTTTCTACCACACAAAACATTAACTACCTGGTACAGCTCTCTGCTGTTGTGCTGTCTAACTGCTTCCTCGGCTTTGTCAGCCAAGCCATCAAGCCAAAGATTCTTATCAGCAGCTAACTGATCTTTTACACGCTTATTAAGTTCTCTGTAATTCCTTCTATCAGGACTAGTAGGGTTTTGATTAAGGACATTCCTGCAGTTCTTTCTTCCTGAAATAAGCTCACATGCATTATCACTCAAATAATTCTGTCTCCTCTGCTCCTTTTTTCCTAAAAGAGTACTGTTAGTTTCTAAAAAAGCATGTTTATAATGGTACCATTCTTCCTCAACTTCAGTAGTAAGCAAAACATGACTGTCATAATGACTAAGTAACCGACCACGGTAATCTTTAGCTGTAGCTGGGTCTTTCAGAGCTTCAGAATTAAAGGTAAAGTGTTTAAACTTAGCGCAACAGTTCTTAAGTTTAAGTTGCAAGACACTTTTAACAAGGTAATAGTCAGATCCAATTTCAGCTCCAATATATTCCCTGGTATTCTTAACAGAACTAGCCCATTTGCTGTTAATTAATACATAATCAATCATATTATTATGCAGCTCATCTGGTGAAACCCATGTGTACTTATGTATGTCTGTAATAAGTGTTAGTTTTTCTGAAACCATTAAGTTTGCTTACCTGTAGATGCCATTGCAGCTACCAATACCAAAAAGGCCTATCACCCCTCCCCAAAAGCCAGAGTCAGGGCCAACTTTAGCACTGAAGTCACCTAGAACATGGGAAATATCTCCTTTGTTGAGAGAATTCAAAATATCCTGATGTTGACCGTAAAACCTATCCTTATCATCCTCATTGGCATACAATTTGCATTTATATGACTTAAAATTACCGATATTAATGTCCATGACGTTTCGTCGCAACGAGTTTCGTCTATGCTACTTTCAAATATCAAAGAAATGAAAAGCATGTATTGCTTAAACTTAAATACATACAATACATACATACAAAATCCTCATGCAGCCATGGGCTACGGAGGTTCAACTAGACTGTGTAATTTTCCTCTCCATACGTATCTGTTCTGAGTTACCGCTGCTGCATTTGGGAACTCTAGGCAAATTCTAGCAAGATCTTGTTTGACATTGTCTGCCCATAATTTCCTAGGTCTCCCCCTTTTTCTGAAACGCTTAGGCACACTGCTCATAATCCTGTTTGCTAATCTACAGTTATGCATGTGAGCAACATGGCCCAAACCAACGCGGTCTCTCTGTGCACAATGTGCTCCTCAAAAGTGGGTGACGACTCCTTGTTCTAACCTCATTATTACTTACAAAATCAAACCACCTAACGCCCGAGATACTGCGTAAACATTTGGAATCAAAGACATCAAGTTTCTTGTTATCCTGCTTACAAATGGTCCATGTTTCACTAACATAACTAACCTTAGAAAGAACCAAACTATTATACAGCCTAATTTCAGTCTTTAGGTGTATACGCCTATTTCTCCACACTCTCCGTAGATTCTTAAAAGTCCCAGTGGCAATCCCCATTCTCCTATTTATCTCATGTCGCACATCACCAGTATCTGTTACATAGCTCCCAAGATAATTAAACTGAGACACTTGCTCAAGAGTGCAGCCATTCAAAGCAACTGAAGCACCATCTGCCTGACCAATTTTCCTCACTTTAGTTTTTTTTCTCTGTTTATCACCAAACCTACTCTATTATCAGTCTCATCAACAGCCCTAATGAGCAATTCATCTCATCAACATCATTAGGCAACAGGGTCAAATGATCTGCAAAATCAAAATCAGAAATTTTGAAATCTCTAGGCATGGTAAAATTATTTTGGGGTACGCCGTGAGAGCTCAAAAGTCGCTCGATATATGTTATATAAATATGCTTTATTTTATTCCCATCGTTATATTATAACTATAGTTTTATCTGTCTATACAAGGGGTGCGTCAGTTACATTCACATTTCTAGGGGGTACGTGAAGCATAAGAGGCTGAGAACCATTGATCTAGACCAGGCATGGCCAACATACGGCCCGCGTAATGAATTTATGTGGCCCGCGAACAATTTTTCAATATTAACATTTAACTTCTAGTAATTAATCGAATGAATTCTCGATACTTCTATATTTTTTAAAAAAGATTCCGTTATAAAGAATTAAAACTTTTATACTCATCTGCACTCGATGTTCAAGCGACGTTGCCAGCAGGCGAGTAAAATATTTTTGCATAGTGTAAAAATATTTTAAAAATCGATCATGTTACAAATGTAGTTGTGAAATTAGTGAATTTCCTACGATCAAAAGGATTAAATCACAGGCAATTTATTGATCTCCTTGAAGAACTAAATACCAGTCATTTAGATGTACTATATCACAATAAAATCCGTTGGTTAAGTTTGGGAAAAGTTTTAAGACGTGTGTGGGACCTTCAAGAGGAAATAAAAATATTTTTAATGCTTAAAGAAAATGAGGATTTTCCTGAATTATTAGATCCAAATTGGATTTGTGATTTAGCATTTTCTTTGGATATTCTCACACATTTGAACGAATTTAACACATGTATACAAGGAAAAAATTTATTTGCTCATGATTTAATACAGAAATTAAGAGCTTTTAAAATGAAGCTTAGCCTTTTTTCTACAATTCTGGCTGAATGTAAATTTGATCATTTTCCAACGTTACAGACCATATCTTTAAATATTTTAAAAGAAAAGGTTAAAACATTTAATAAAAACATCCTTGCACTAATGACAGATTTCGAGATTCGATTGCTTCAAAAAAATTGATACAATTTTATCTATTATCCGAAATCCATTTTCTGTACAAGTTGATGACGTTCCTGTTGATATACAATTAGAAATAATGAATTTACAATGTGATGAATTATTACATGAGAAATATCGAGAAGAGCAAGAAAATTTGTGTAATTTTTATAAGCAATTGAATAATGAAAAATATGGAAATTTAAAAAAACTTGCCAAGACGTATTTAGTAATCTTTAGCTCAACTTATATTTGTGAACAAACCTTTTCTTTAATGAATCTAAATAAAAGTACAACAAGATCAAGATTGAATGATTTACATTTGGAGGCTGTGTTAAGAATAGCTACTACAAGTATAGAACCAGATATTAAAAAAATAATAAGCGATGCAAACCGCCTCAACACGTCGCATTAGTTATTATGTTAATTTGTTGTATTGATTTACTTACAATTATTCATAAACAAATTTCATAATAAAATTTTGTTTACTTAAAGAAATAAGTGTTTTGCTTAACATTTTTCAATTTTAATATTTCGTCCGGCCCGTGAAAATATTTTTTTTCCAATCCGGCCCGTGAAAATATTTTTTTTTCCAATCCGGCCCGGGGTCAAAAACAGTTGGCCATGCCTGATCTAGACCATTTAAGGCCAAAATCTTTCCCTTGCAAAGAATTTCGCATTACATAATCAATAACTAAACTAAAGATAAAAGGAGACAAAATGTACCCTTGTCTAACTCCATTAGCAATGCTTAAACTTAAATATATTACTATATTTATAACAATAAACTACTAATCATTCACGATGTAAATTCATTTATTCAACTTTTTAAGCGGATTGATTTTAAACAGTTTGTTATCCTAATCAATCAAAATTTCATTCTTTCCTCCCAAATGCAGTTTATTTTATGTGATAGATAATAAATTGTGCGTTAAGATAACTTTTGAGGAGACAATAATATGATTAACTGTGTTATAAACTTTGTTAACAAGTTCTATTAATGTATATACTTATTATTGCTTTATTTAAAATAAGTTTATTTCGATTGTAATCTGTATAAAATCCTTTTCTCTGGTGTTTTTTGTTATTTGTTACTGGCATAACGTTTCATCTGAATAAAATAAATGCATTCTTTTAGAGGCAGTCTTTATTGCAACAATATCTCTTAACATGGCTTCATAAGCCATCGAAAATGTTTGCTGTGGCCCAAGGGCCATCGGTTGGCCAATCTTATCTCAACTGGAGCAGCGGTTCTCAGGTGGTTTCTGCAAGATTTGGGAAAAGTTATCGTAATACTTATAAATAAATAAATAAATACCCCCTCAAGCAGCTGCTTGCCACAGAGGTCTGACAGGAGCCTATCAGTTTAATATGCCATAGTAGAAGGTCTGAGAGGATGGCAGGACCTCAGCAGAAAAACGACACAAACGTCCATGCCTTATCCGGGACTCGAACCCAGGTCCCTTAGAGCAATAGCCAAGCGTGCTAACCACTCGGCCACGGGACGGCTATCGTAATACTTACTCATTGGTAATCACGAAACGGTTAATTTCCCACAAGTTCGAAACTCTGACGGTATCTTATGGATGGAAGACTTTCTTTGATGAACTTACTCCCATTCAACTTAAGTATTACATATTACTAGTTTGAATTTTATGTTGTATTCATAAGAAATAAGCGCATGCTCTATGCGAGTAAAATTGCATTTTATTTGGTGTTGTGAATCGTTTTTGCAGGAGTGCTTAATATGAATACTTTACGAACTTTACTGTCGGCGGATACCAAAGGTTTTCAAAAAAAACTTCATCAGGTTCCTCTCAATTCGTACTTTTCGGCATTCCGCGTAATCCAATTAATACCTTTCAATCTTTTCTGCTCAGTTAAAAGTTGCAAAACCGTAACTACTTAAAATTCCCTCATTGTAGAAACTCGCTCATAATGTTATGACCCTCAGCCCGATTAGCATCAATTAGTGAAAAAAAAAAACACAGAAAAAACACTACGCTCCTGAGCTTATGGAATTTCCTCTTCTTCTTATCATAGAACCAATTGGTTAAAAATTTCTCAACAACATAAAAATAATTGTATTTCTAATAATATTAAGTGATGAACTTTAGTTGCTTAATTGTCAAGTGAATGTTTCATTTTCCTTGCTAATAGATTTTCCTTGCCTCTGATTGCAGCTTTTCCATTATTGCTTCGCCGGCGCCCGCTACGACTTCCTCTGTGCCAATTACACCCTCTACGACCAGACGACGTTCACGTGCCGTTTCGCCAATAACGTCGACTGCCCGAGCTCCGAGAAATATTACAACCGAAACGACGATCTGTGGAAGGAGACGACCACCACCCCTGCGACGGAGGAACCGAAGAAGAAGAGGGTCAGGGACGAAGAAGAGGAAGAAGAGGAAGAGGAGGATTACTACTATGATGATGAAGAGGAGGAAGAGGAAGAGGCGGAGAGAAGGAGGAGACCGAAGAGAAGGAGGAACAGACAGAGGAAAAACAGGAGGAAGTCGACTTAATAGATGGGGACGATTCTTGTTCAGAATTCTGTGGTTCCTGATTTGAAATTGCTTTATCTCGAACCGTAGAGAGGGGGAATTTGCACATTGAAGAGATGACGTCATCTGAGAGGTTTCGTTTCATCCAACTTTTGCCATTATCAGATAAGGGAGTTACGTGACACTCACCTTATCTGCGGAAGGGATGCTGGGAAACAGAACTGAAGCCAAGAGGAATGGACCAAAAAAAAATGACAAGACTTTGGCTGTTTTAAAGAATGGTTGCCAGGCAATTTACCGTTGCTTCCTTTTTTTTATCCCGGAAGGATATCGGAATCGGTTTGTTATCGTGTGGCAACCCAAACCCCACAAACTATCGTCACGTGAAAAAAGGATCTGGCCAAGTGTCGCCGCATCCGCTGTTTTTCTCTGTTGTTGGCCAATAAATAAGACCTTGTTAAGATATTCGTCTCCTTTCCTTTCATTAATACCACGGCAATCCAAAACACAACGGCACCGAACTCTCATCAACTACTCTTCTTCATTCGGTTTCCTCTAATTACCAGAGGTTTGAATTAAGGTATGATCTTTAACGGATTTTCACCTTTATGCTGGGGCGGGGGTGGCTCAGTCGGTAGCGCGCCAGGCTCGTAATCTGTAGTTCCCAGGTTCGAATCCCAGCTGGGTCAGCGTTGAGATTTATCTCCGCAAAATTCCCCGCCCTGCCCACGGTCAGTAGGGGACACCGATGGGCTTGGAAAGGCCGCCGTCCGTCGGATGGGGCGTTAAGCCGTGGCGCCGTGTGCGGGAGAGACATACCCTGTGCACGTTAAAGAACACGCTGGATGGCCTTGACAGGAGGCTACCATCTGTCTCCCAACAGCTGTTCCAGTGGGTCCCCTCCCCCAACCTTCTCTGAGCCTTCGGGGTCCTTGTAGCCTGGCCATTTAGCCCATGGTGTGCAAAAAAGTGCCGTTCAGAGGTAAAACAATCCATCCAATCACCTTTATGCTGACAAAGGTTACAAAACTAAGATATTAGATGAAGTCATGAGTGACGTGTTCATCCTCAACCTTTAATTTATTAAAAAAATATTCAACATTCTATGAAATTCTTGAAACAGATAAAGTAAGAATATTTCCAAAACTAATGTGCAATGAAATAATTATTAAATTCATTTTGAAAAGTCAAAGGTAGAAATTAATTCCCGATCAAATCACAGCTTATTTACAATATTCTGTACATGAATATGTACTCTTAGGCTGTATAGAGTTATCTAATACGTATACAGAGCGACCATTGGGAGTAATTAATGGCTGACAGTGGATCACCCTCATTCTAACCGTGATGCAGAAAGGGTAGAGATCGGAAAATTTACACCTAAGGGTAATCTGGGTAGTAGCTCTCGGAAAAAATCCGAAATTTGACCTCTGACGTGTCTTTTAAGATCAAGTGGAGGTCACGTAGAGGTCAAACCATGATCTACGAGTGATAGAAACGTGAAAAGTGATGTCTGAGGGTGTTTCACCCTCAGACATCACGTCATCTCATCTCACACATCACTCATCATCTCATCTCACACATCTTTTACGAAATTTCGGATCCGAAAGATCCTTCAAGGTCAAAGGTCGAATTCAGATCTATCAGTTCTAGAGAGGTAAAAATTGGTTTCTGGGGCTATTTTGAGTCGTAGATTTCGGAAATATTGCGAAATTTTTTATGTGCAGATCCTTCGAGGTCAAAGATCACATATAGATCTAGCAGTGTTGTTAGAGGGCTACAAATTGGTGCCTGGGGGCATTTTGTGTCGTAGATGTCTCAGAAATTATGCCAAAGGTTGGATCCGAGGGTCAAAGGTTAAGTTTCGACATACTGGTGTTGGAGAGCTAAAAATTGGCGAAGAGGGCAATTTCAGGAAGTAGAACTCAGACGTAAGAGGAATATTCAGACACAGTGTCCCTTACTACTATGAATAAAAGGTCAAATACAGGTCAGAAAGACGGGCTAGAAATTAAGAGGGGCCGAATAGGGCACCAGTTGATTTCTGGTGAAAGTACAGATATATAAATATCACACATCAGTTTTAAAAGAAGTAGTGTTGATTCCAAAATGTACAGCCATGTTGCTGTCGCATATGTCCGTAAGAGAGTCTTTTCTTAAAGAGTTCCTGCTTCCAATGGCAGATGTTGGAGTGTTGCCGCCATGACATTGGCAGAGGCGTTGTCAAATTGCATATCTTCTTCAAAGACTTCCGACTTCAATATATCCTTTTTTTCGGTTTCAATTTAAAAAAATGAAAATATTTAGCATGGTCTCGGTACTTATTCGCTCAGAAACTCAACTTTTTGCGGCTAACTCCCCAAGTGCTGGAAAGCAACAGAACACTATTGTTTTATTTACTCCCCCATTTAATGTTATGTTTTTAAATAATCACTAATGCTCCTGTCTGTGGATCGTAGAGACATGAATTCGAGCCTCGGATAAGGCATGGATTTTTCTTTTTCTTTTGTTTGCTGAGATCTCACCGTCCTCACAGATCCTCTTTATGGCGTATTATACTGATAGGCTCGTGTCAGATCTCTGAGGGAAGCCGCTGCTTGAAGGATAAGAAAAGGTGAAGGTTGCAAGCCTTGGCATGCGATGTGCGAAGGGACAACGCTTGTACTCATCGCAACTAGTGCCGACACTCCTAAATACCGTCAGTGGAAGCAAATATATGAGAAAACAGACACAAATACTCTAAGTTGAGACCTGGTCTAAACAAACAGCTCTTTGCCTATTGGCTCGTCGCTACATATGTATAAGTGTATTTGTCCGCTTAAAAGAATAATGTGTAGATTTTTCTGATATATTGGTTTCAACAAAGGAGTGGTCAAGAAAAATAAATTTAATCCGCTTTACAGGGTTGCTAGATGATGCACTTAAATGTTATTAGCATTTGATACTAACAATTAGAGGATTTGTGAATTTGAAGATGGAATTCCATATTAAAACCATCAACTCTCGAAGATCACATCAATGGCGCATTTGTGGGCGTTCAAAGTGGCAACAGAAGCTGCTCATAATGACTTGCATGTAAAGTTTAAATCTGTTGTTGAGACCTGGATGTGTGGAAATGCAAATTAAGTGAACTGCAAGTGGGATTTTTGAAAATGTAAGTGTTTGATCCAAGTCGAATATTCCATAATCCAGGTAAGTAACATCAAAGAATTAACAGTTACGAAATTCTGATCAGTTTACTTTGGCAGCGATCCTGGAAAAGGATTCTTCATCAGAAATAAATTTCAGAATTCAAACAATATATGAATATCGATAAACTCATATCTTATTTGCGCAATTTCATTTAACTTTATGCGAATACGACTTTAGATTTTCCACTTCCAAATGCGAAGCTACTTTAACTGAACGATACGATGTAATAACATGGAGTTGGGTTGGGTTGTTTTACCTCTGAACGGCACTTTTTTGGGCACCATGGGCTAAACGGCCACGTCACATGGACCCCGAAGGCTCAGAGAAGATTAGGGGAGGGGACCCACTGGAACAGCTGTTGGGAGACAGATGGTAGACTCCTGTCAAGGCCATCCAGCGTGTTCTTTAACGCGTACAGGATATGGCTATCCCGTACACGGGGCCATGGCTTAACGTCCCATCCGACGGACGGCGGCCTTTCCAAGCCCATCGGTGTCCCCTACTGACCGTGGGGAGAGCGGGGAATTTTTCGGAGATAAATCTCAACGCTGACCCAGCTGGGACTCGAACCTGGGAACTACAGATTACGAGCCTGGCGCGCTACCGACTGAGCCACCCCCGCCCCTAATAACATGGAGACGAAATTATTTGTTGCAAATTAAAGTGTATCTTGGAAGTAAAGGAAAAATTACTAATTTGATGAAACTGCGGCAAATTCCGGCCATGCAGCTTCTAAAGTGTGGTAGTCGATGTAACAAGTGAACAAAGTTTAAAAAAATATATATTTTGTCTTACAGAGCAGTAGTAGTGACGATATCGTAGCCAATAATCAGAGGAGAGCGATTTCCACAAAATCACGCACAGAAATAATATTTTCTCTTTAAAGTTAAATTCACTCAAGCGTTCCTATCGATAATATATTTATTATTTCAAATTTTACGCAAGCATTTACATGAATTGACACTGTTTATCATGTGTCCACATGTTTATCATGTGCTTAAAAATGCGGCCTCCAAATGTAACCAATAGTATTTACTTCTATGCGCATTGATATGACGAAAAGCTTCTCCTTTTGTCGTGCGATTTGTTCCGTCAGGTCTCAAGTGGAAAGGAGTATAGAGACGTGATGCTAATGGGAAAAGCAAAATGGCCGTTCATCTTGTGTTAAGGGGAGGGGGGGAGGGAACAAGGGACATTGCCCCACCCTCTCTTCGAGAATTCTAGTAATCGGAATGGAGGCGAAGAAAATATTATAACTATATATATTATATTAATGTATTTTACAAAAAGTTTGTGAAAAATCGAAAGGCCGTTTCGGTTCATTCCGCCTCGATTTTGCCCCCCTACCTTTCTATCCTTTATTTGTTCAAGATCCGAGACCAATTTATATATATATATACCTTTTTTTTATATCTTCATTAAATGTAATATAAAATCCTAATAAATAAATAACGTCTTTTGCCGATAACTCTCAATTCTATCAAAACCAATGGGCATCGGCTCAACTTTACTAAATGTTTGATTTTACTGACACGTCCGTAAAATTGAGGTTTTACTTTTTATCGCTTCGTTGTTGCTGCTTAAATTCTTGATTTTCAATTAACGCCAACCGATCTCTTCTTATCAGCTCGAATGTTGTTGATTGTTGGTAACCGAAAGAGAAAATTTCCAGAAATGGCCAAGTGGTACTAACATATTATTGGGGCCATTGCTCATCGCAACATCTCGACAGATCAGAGTCTCACATCCTTCTTTAAAAACTGGACCATTTTGTAAAAGGGACCTTGGCCCCTTTATCATCTGATCCACGAGAAAAAGTTTTTTTTGTGTGCGTCAAAAGTAGGGACCAGTACAGTGAAGTGCTAGCGACCCTACATGTTGGCGATAGGCTTTTGGCCGCAAGCCCCCTAATAATGAAGGAGGTAGTTGAAGTTTCGTGCCAAGGAAGTGCTGCGTTGTAGTTTTGTGGCAACGGGGTGGGGAGGGGAGAGGTTTGGAGTAAAATTCGTCTGGGAGTGAAAATTGTAGCGTGTGTGATCACTGTGTGGCCCATGTTGGCAGGAAGTTGGTAAGAAGGGTGCAAGGACGCCAGATCAGAGTTTCGTTAAAGTTCTCCTCAATAAAGCGATAAATTTTTTTATCTATGGGAGAAATTGGATACTTTGAATAATTGGCTTGAAGTCAAAGGAGTCTACGGAGACGTTCTCTAAGGAGGAGAAAGATTCCGGGGCTGCATTACTGAAAGGAGGCTTCGGGAGAATGATTTCTAGGGGCAGCAAAAATTAGGCAACTGTGGGGCACATTTTAAACATACAGCGGATTGTATTGCATTGGCAACAGAAAAAGATTTAAACGATTTTTTTATTAATGAGTCGAGTTCATGGATAGACCCTCGCAGCAATTTCGGTAGGCAATGATAAATCCTATTCGAGTATGTTTACCATTCTCATGAGAATGAAACAAAGCAAAAAAACTGGGTTAGATATTGAGCAAGTTCTGCCATTTTCCCTAATATGTCATTTCAGAAATGGAGAAGTTTTACTATAGGTTGAAAATATTTTGACGTAGGAAAATAATTTAATGTCAGATTATGATTTTAAAAGGCAAAAAATATGATTTATAATATGTTTATCTTTCTGCGACGATAACGATATAAATGATCTTAGGAAATCGGAAACAAGAATTTATTAAATTTCTCTTTTCTGTTCTTTCGGATGTTTCCCAATGTGCGAGGACAAATGAAACTGTCGGATTTAAATTAATATTCAAGGAAAATGATTTCGCTGTGTTTTTTTTTTTTTTGATAAGAAAAAGGAAGGTTTATTAATATGTGTGAAAACAAAGGATTTTTTTAATCATTGAAGCAACATCAAATAAATGAAAGAGTATTATTGTGTTGTCTTACTACCGAGAGGCACTCTTTCTGAAAAGAGTGGTCCAAATGGTCAGGTCACAAAGGCCCCAATAGTGCAGAAGGAAACTGGAGAGATGTTAGGAGAGCAGTGGAAATCTGCTGTCGAGGACATTCAGCTTGTTATTCAATATTGATTATTAACCATTTTAATAAACATTCAGTATGTAATTAATATGAACGGATAATATCCTTTCTAAGCCAAAAGAGTCTGTCCTTTCTTTCTGATGGCGAAATGGAGGTGAACGGAAATAAACCTGAACGCGGGAGAGGAGCTGGGAAGATGAGGATGATAAGAGTCAGTATGTAATTAATATGAACGGATAATATCCTTTCTAAGCCAAAAGAGTCTGTCCTTTCTTTCTGATGGCGAAATGGAGGTGAACGGAAATAAACCTGAACGCGGGAGAGGAGCTGGGAAGATGAGGATGATAAGAGTCAGTATGTAATTAATATGAACGGATAATATCCTTTCTAAGCCAAAAGAGTCTGTCCTTTCTTTCTGATGGCGAAATGGAGGTGAACGGAAATAAACCTGAACGCGGGAGAGGAGCTGGGAAGATGAGGATGATAAGAGTCAGTATGTAATTAATATGAACGGATAATATCCTTTCTAAGCCAAAAGAGTCTGTCCTTTCTTTCTGATGGCGAAATGGAGGTGAACGGAAATAAACCTGAACGCGGGAGAGGAGCTGGGAAGATGAGGATGATAAGAGTCAGTATGTAATTAATATGAACGGATAATATCCTTTCTAAGCCAAAAGAGTCTGTCCTTTCTTTCTGATGGCGAAATGGAGGTGAACGGAAATAAACCTGAACGCGGGAGAGGAGCTGGGAAGATGAGGATGATAAGAGTCAGTATGTAATTAATATGAACGGATAATATCCTTTCTAAGCCAAAAGAGTCTGTCCTTTCTTTCTGATGGCGAAATGGAGGTGAACGGAAATAAACCTGAACGCGGGAGAGGAGCTGGGAAGATGAGGATGATAAGAGTCTGGAGATCCACTAACTCAAACAACTCCCGCCCTTTTTCTGAACAGTAAAATATATTTGGGAAAGATGCTCCACAGAGTTAGTTTAAAATATAAGAAATGCAAATAGCAAAAAGAAGCTTTCATTTTTTCAAACTTCTCATTTTTATCAGTTTTGCGTTTTGTCTATCTACAGAGAAAGGGACTTGCAAACGTCCTTTTTCATGCAACGACTTCTTTTGGTTTGCCAATGTTCGCAAAGGTAAACGATTAAGATAAAAGTATATTCTGACACCGATTAAACACGATTGCATCAAAACACGGTGTTCAAAGTTCGACTTGTTTTCAACTTATACTTTGTCCGTTAGAGGTCCTTGCTCTCGACGATCATTTGCATCATTCCACTTACCACGTAAGACATGCCTGCCTCGTCTCACCTATTCTTCTGCATAATTTCAACACTTTCAAAAAAATTCCTTCGCATTTTCACATGCAAATTAGCCTGTATAAACAGCGCACATTTGCATATGCGAATTAGCTCTATAACACTACAATATGCTATAAAGAACATTTTAATTGTCGCTGACCGATAACAATGTACGTGTATGCAAATTCACCTTAACACTACAGATTACCACGTGTAGAATAAAAACACTCGCAAACAAAAAGTTATCCTCTTTACTCAACAATAATGTTTGCAATAATGAATCTCCCCATTCCCGCTTCCACTACTCTGCAATCATCCCTACGTTCCATGTATTCAAATAAAATTCCATTTTGACTTTTCTACATTGATCTTTTTTTTACTATTAAAATGAGTCTCATGTATTAAATATACATAAAACATATAAAAAACACAAAGCATTAACCAAAGTAGACTTATTTTGAAGGAATTAAATTTAAAAATATGTTAATAAGGTTACGATTCTGAAATGCAAATCCCATATAATTATGCTATTTGTTAGGTGGAAATCACACTCGAATAATACGATTTCACCTTTCAGAATTTTTTTGAAGAACGCATCTATCGCGTTAGACGTGCTCTCAGGTTTAGTTTGCAGAAAATTCCTCTCATCTTTTCCCGAAATGATGATGATGATTTATCTCGTACCATCCGATCTGACACAATTTTGCATTTTCTGTTCAGGAAACAAATTTCTTTCTTTTCTTATTTCGAAATCATGAATCATCAAATTTTCTAAACAATTTTTTGTCTCTTATGATTTTATAAGATACGCTAAAACTTTCTTCCCTTCAGACATTTGAGAAAGTTGTATTCGCAGGAACATCCAATATCGTTTCATAAGTACAACTCTTTCTGAGGAGCTATTTCTGACAAGGCGAAGATCGGTTGTTTCTCAGATCTGCATTTGATAAATTGGAAACTTTGATCCCGACTTTTGATCACAAGATTCATCTCTAAGTTAACGATTGTTCCACTTCAGTTCTTGAATATCGGTAAAGGTATTAACCTCTAAAAAAATTTATTTTGTCTTGTTCTTCTCATTTTTCGGCTAAAGACCGTAACCTTCAGTTTTCCATAGAATCTAGAATTTATTCAACATAACGTGTTCCAGATCAATGATGCCACTATTCGCTCACAGGGATCATTCGTTCATCCGTTGTGCTTTGAAAATCATTCTATGTAACAAGGAACATGATGGAGCTCTTGAAGAATGAAGATCGGTACAACACCATTTCCTCGCACATCATGAAAAATATTTTATTCTATGAAACAGGGAACATGATGGAGCTCTTCAAGAATGGAGATCAGTGCACGATTTCCTCGCACATCATCAAAAATATTTCATTCTTTGTAAGAGAGATCATGATGGAGCTCTTGAAGAATGGAGATAGGTACACCATTTCCTCACACGTCATGAAAAATATTTAATTTTTTGTAATAGGGAACATGATGGAGCTCTTGAAGAATCGAGATAGGCACCACCATTTACTCACACTTCATCAAAAATATTTTATTCTTTGCAACAGGGAATATGATGGAGCTCTTGAAGAATGGAGATAGGTACAACATTTCCTCACACTTCATCAAAAATATGTTATTCTATGTAATAGGAACCATAATGGAACTCTTCAAGAATGGAGATCAGAATACCATTTCCTCACACATCATTAAAAATATTTTATTCTTTGCAACACAGATCATGATGGAGCTCTTGAAAAATGGAGACTAATACGATTTCACCTTTCAGAATTTTTCCCCATGCATCATTAAAAATATTTTATTCCTTGTAACAGGGAACATGATGGAGCCCTTGATGAATGGAGATAGGTACACCATTTCTTCGCACGTCATCGAAAATATTTTATTCTATGTAACAGGGAACATAATGGAACTCTTCAAGAATGGAGATAGGTACACCATTTCCTCACACTTGATCAAAAACGTTTTATTCTTTGTAACCGGGAACATGATGGAGCTCTTAAATAATAGAGATAGGTACACCATTTCTTCGCACATAATCGAAAATATTTTGTTCTATGTAATAGGGAACATAATGAAGCTCTTCAATAATGGAGATCAGTACACCATTTCCTCATACATCATTAAAAATATTTTATTCCTTGTAACAGGGAACATGGTGGAGCTCTTGAAAAATGGAGATAAGTACACCATTTCTTCGCACATCATGGAAAATATTTTATCCTATATAACAGGGAACATGATGGATGTCTTGGAGAATGTAGACAAGTACATCATTTTTTCACACATGATCAAAAATATTTCATTCTTTGTAACATGGAACATGATGGATCTCTTAAAGAATGGAGATAGGTACACCATTTCCTCACACATCATCAAAAATACAATACAGATATATTTAACAGGGTGAAATTCGATAAAGAGAAGGATATTTCCTTTTAATACCATCCATTTTATAACTGAGGTGTAACTGAGTTATCAGCCGATTGAGAACAATCCACGTGATTTATTTTAGGATGCAACATGTTAGCTTTTCAGATTTCAACTGAATTCAAATGATTCTAGATCGTGCAAATTTTCATTGCTTGTACAGCAACTCATCAATTATAAATAGAAAACTACAACACTTAATTTCGATATTGAAATAAAACGGAGCATAAATATTTCATGGCCTCTAATTTGTCGCATAGAATTCCTCCAAAGCCCCTGCCATAAATATAAATTTAAAAATATCAAAAATGCCTATTTTCCTCTATATCCCTTAAATAAATCAACAGTAAAACATTCCAATGACGAAATCACTTACCCTATTCATATTAACTTCAAAGGAAGATGGGGTCGTCAGTAATTTTTGTTCAGTTGATAAGAGAACTGAGTTTTGAAGCATTATCTCCCAACGATATTCATACGAATTCAGTAAATTATTTCACCATTGGAGTGATTTATCTTTAATTTGCTTTTTAGAGTACATATAAGAAGATTATTTAAATTATTATTAATTAATTATTTTTAATAATTATTAACATTTTCAATTAGTATTTTTTAAATTTATATCTCTTTCCACTAATAACACCGACCTCTGTTTCGGAGGAGAAAATTATTATATTCTTTATGTTACTCTTCACGTTCGGAACTTTCATTAAGACGAATAGAACTCGTCTAGGTCAACTTCGTCAGATCTACTTCCGCTTTTCGAGGAGGAAGTAGGGTGGTTTGCAAATTTCGAGGTAGCCAATGATGGTCATCATCACATCGCAAACTTCAATTCACTCGTAGATGTCGGTTCGTATTCCAGAGATACATCGTAAAAATGATTCTCATCTTTTCCCTGTTTTAATGGCGAACAAAGCATGGGAGGCAAATGTATTCCCTAAGACAACCCCAACGTCACAAGCTTTCATTGGACATATATACCCGTTGCGATTGGTTAAGGGATTAGGAATCATTTTGACAAATGAAACAAATAAATTGACAAACAGACAAGCAAAGAAACAGATAAATCAGCGAATGACAATGAGAAGCATCAGAAAGATCAGTATTAAAAAAATGCCCAATCTCTATTCTACAGTACATTTTTTATATATAAAGAGTCATATGTATGAAATGTACCTTAAAAAAATGGTGTATAATGTAAACGATTGTTCTCCTTAAAGTTCTGTATTTATAACGATATTTAAAAAAAAATGAAGACGATATCCCCTACGCAAGGGACGGAGATGACCTAGAAGCTCCCGTGGGCTTGTCCTGGTTTCTCATGCAGCACACAAACACTACACAGCGACACAATTTCCTCGCACATCATCGAAAATATTTTATTCTATGTAACAAGGAACATGATGGAGCTCGCTGGTTTAGCACTCATGAACGAAATAAATTGCATGTACAAAATATTAAGAAACTCTCAAAGTATCTTTTGGTGTTCAACAGATTTCAGAGTTGACGACATTGGTGGAATGATATTCAACTTCCGGTCATACTCGACTCAGCATTTCTGTTGTAACACTTGCAACACCTGTAGGGTTTTCTTTACATTAAATGCTGTAATAAAGTTACTTTTGTTTATAATAAACGTTGTTTTTAATCTGTTACCACTCTAACCCCCACAAAAAAAAATGAAAAATTCCAATGGCACTATCTCAGAATTGCTCATTGGCCACCTCTACCAATAACACGAGCTGGAAATTTGATATTTAAGACACTTCATCTAATACCAACTCAATACCAGCATAAGAAACTGTGAGAGTTTCTTCACATATTGTACACACGATTTCTTTTCTTAATTAATTATTTCGTAAAATATATCCCTTATACATTTCGGTAATCTTTTTAATGACCCTGTATATTAAATATACAGTTGGTCTGTAAATGGTAGCTAGGGAGTCACTGGAAGGGGAGCTATGCACCAATCCCCTGTGATGACGCATAGAACCGGCCAGGCCTAGCACCTAATGTCCGACCCCGCCCTCTCGTGGTGCGGACGGTTAGTAACATTCAAAAGAGATACTCTCTTGTGGAAGTGAACAGAAGGTGAGGGCTGCCAGATTAGTGTGGCCTACTGATCTGGACAACTATGGCTGCTTTTCTTTTTTTTCTACCCTGCTGAGGAGTGGTCAACCACACAGGGTCCTGGTGCTGACCATATAAACCCACTGGACTGGACAGATATATGGCTCTGAGCTTGTTTATGGATCCTGATTTTGCTGCACTGGTGGGCTTCTGTGGAGGGAAAATCTTCCGCTGTGTTTTCTGTTTGTTTGTGGGTTGACAGCCCCAAGTGAATAGATTCACAGGATATGTTTATCAGCTGGTGGATAATCCTGAGCAGAGGTCATCGCAGGCACCTGAACTCTTTGCTTCTACTGGCATCGTCAAATTCTACATTGGAGGAAGTCTTCCAGTGTAGATGGCTTCAGCCTTTAGTGGTGGGGGAACGGGTCTTTGCCTCATGTCTGCGATTAGGGGGCTGTTTGATATTGTCGGCATTCCCTCTCTCAATAAACATAGTTTCTTTAAACATCCTACTAACCATTTTCTCTTCATAGGTAGTTGGAATGTGAGGACTCTGCACAGAGCTTTTTCTCTTGATGTCCTCACACAAGAATTCCACCATTATAATTTAGATATTCTCGGCTTGCAAGAGACCAGATGGACAGATAAAGGTCAGATTCTTAAAAATAATCTTAAATTTCTCTTTTCAGGGAGGGACGACAATAAGCATCACCAAGGCGTGGGTCTGCTTCTCAGCAGACACGCTAGTGATGCTCTTCTAGGATATGAGTGCATTAATGAAAGGTTTCTTACAGCAAAATTTCAGACAAGCGTTAAAGACCTGAATGTTATCTGCTGTTATGCCCCCACTGAGGATGCCGATGAGGATGAGAAGGATAGGTTTTATGAACAACTTCAGGATATTTTGAATTCTGTCAAGAAAGGAGATATTACCCTTGTTCTTGGTGACTTCAATGCCAAAGTTGGTACTGACTCTGACCTTTGGGGAGGGGTGATTGGCCCTTTTGGTATTGGTAGCTGCAATGGCAATGGGCAACGTCTCCTACAGGTAAGTAAACTCAATGGATTCAGAATAACTAACACTTATTACAAACACCGCGACATACATAAGTACACATGGGTTTCACCTGATGGGCTGCATAAGAATATGATTGATTGCATATTAATTAACAGCAAATGGGCTAGTTATGTTAGGAATACCAGGGCATATACGGGAGCTGAAATTGGATCTGACCATTACCTTGTTAAAAGTGTCTTGCAACTTAAACTTAAAAAGTGTGCTAGGGTTAAAAAATTTACTTTTAATACTGAAGCTCTGAAAGATCCAGTTACAGCCAAAGCTTACCATGATAGGTTACTTAGTCATTATGACAGTCATGGTATGCTTATAACTGAAGTTGAGGAAGAATGGGATCATTTTAAACAGGCTTTTTTGGACACTAAGAGTACTCTTTTAGGATAAAAGGAGCAGAAGAGACAGAATTATCTGAGTGATAAGGAACTTGAGCTTGTTTCAGAAAGAAAGAACTGCATGAATGTCCTTAATCAATACCCTACTAGTCCTAATAGAAAGCATTACAGAGAACTTAATAAACGTGTAAAAGATCAGTTAGCTGCTGATAAGAATCTTTGGTTTGATGGTTTGGCTGACAAAGCCGAGGAAGCAGTTAGACAGCACAACAGCAGAGAGCTGTACCAGATAGTTAATATTTTGTGTGGTAGAAAACGGACAAGCATACAAGGATTGAAGGATAAACAAGGTAAGGTTATAGAAGGGGAGGATTCTGTCATGGCTAGGTGAGCTGAGCATTTCAGTGATGTTCTAAACAATGTAGTTAGTTCTACTTCCAGTGTTTGCAATGATGATAGATGCATTGGTGGCTTTAATGTTGGCCCTATAACACAATCTGAAGTTATTTTGGCTGTTTCCAAACTTAAACTATGTAAATCCCCAGGGGTAGATGAAATTACTACGGAAATGCTTAGAGCTGGGAATGTTTCGGTTACCACTTGGATGACTGAAATACTGAATATTTTTTATGATAAAGGCATAGTTCCTAAGGATTTTACCAGAGCTATTATTATCCCTATTTTCAAAAAAGGTGATCGCAGTTCTTGTGATAACTATAGGGGTATTAGCCTACTCTCTGTTCCACGTAAAGTTCTTTCCATGATAGTGCTTAATAGAATTAAGAATCTGGTTGACAGGCTATTGCGTGATGAGCAATGTGGATTCAGAAGTGGTAGGGGATGTGTGGATCAGATATTTTCACTTAGGCAGATTCTTGAAAAATGTTTAGAGTTTCTGAAACCTTTGGTTGCTAGCTTTGTTGATTTCAAAAAGGCTTTCGACTCTGTTGATCGTCATAATTTGTGGTTGATTGTCAAATGATATGGTATACCAGACAAGTTAGTTACCATAATGAAAGCTCTCTATGATAACACTGAGTCGTGTATGAGAATTGGTAAGTCTTGTAGCAATTGGTTTAGCATTGCTTCTGGTGTTCGAAAAGGGTGCATTTTGTCTCCTTTTCTCTTTAGCTTGGTTATTGATTATGTTATGCGTAATTCACTTCAAGGGAAAGATTTTGGCCTTAAATGGACTGGAGATACGAAAATTTCTGACTTAGATTATGCTGATGATTTAGCCCTTTTGGCAAATGATGTTGATGAGATGAACTCTTTCATTGGAGCTGTTGATGAGACTGGTAGTAGAGTAGGTTTGGTTATAAACACAGAGAAAACTAAAGTGATGAAAATTGGTCAAGCAGGCTGTGATTCAGTTAATCTGAATGGTTACAATCTTGAGCAGGTATCCCAGTTTAATTATCTTGGGAGCTATGTAACAGATAATGGTGATGTGCGGCATGAGATTAACAGACGAATAGGGATTGCTGCCGGGACTTTTAAGAATCTATGGAGAGTGTGGAGAAATAGGCGTATACACCTAAACACTAAAATTAGACTGTATAATAGTTTGGTTCTTTCTAGGGTTAGTTATGGTAGTGAAACTTGGACACTTTGTAAACAAGATAACAGGAAACTAGATGCTTTTGATTCCAGATGCTTACGCAGTATCTTGGGTATTAGGTGGTTCAACTTTGTAACTAATGATGAAGTTAGGCAAAGGAGTTTGCAACCTCCTTTAAGCAGCATATTGTGCAGAGAGAGACTCCGTTGGTTTGGCCATGTTGCCCGTATGAATAATTATAGATTGGCGAATAGGGTTATGAACAGTGTGCCTAAAGGCCTCAGAAAGAAGGGGAGACCTAGGATGCGGTGGACTGACAATGTCAAACAGGACCTTGTTAGAATTGGTGTGCAGTGGCCAGATGCAGTAGATGTAGCTCAGGATAGACTTGCTTGGAGAACTAAATTGCACGGTCTGGTTGGACCTCCGTAACCCATGGCAACTTGAGGATGTTGATGATGATGATGTATATTAAATGAAAATTTCTGAAAGGAGTGCTATAGGCAATAAAAAATTTGAACTCGTCACTTCGACCCAACTCCCAAAAAAAGGTTATTTTGCAAAAGTTTATTCCCTTTGAAGATCTGAACGAAAGGGCACCACGTGGTGTACTTCCGTGTCTCGTTGTAAAATAGTCATCGTTTAATTGTTGTACGTGTATATTCCGCTTCAGCATATATAATGAAAGATTACATTCAAGAGAGTGTCAGAGCAGATAAAATTTTTTCCGCCTAGCTGATACCACACCCAAAAGAAAGAAAGTGTGGACTAAAGTTTGCTCCACCCTGAATGTTCCGAGCGAAAGAACCTAGCTTAAATAACACCCAAAAATAACACCACACCCAAAAAGGGGATATTTTGCAAACGATTGTTCTTTATATATTTCGAACAGAAAAGCTTAGTTTAAAGAGTTCTATTATTAAGTAAAAGTTATCAATCAGAGGACTGTCGTAGGTTATGAAACTTTACCACCACCTTTTCATCCCACAGAACAAAAAGGGAATGTTCCGTAAACGATTATTCCCTATACACTCTTCTCAAAGTGTAAATCGCAACAGCAAGAACTGATAGTAATAGAGATATGTAAATCGCAGGAGGAAATCGGCCATTAGAGATATGTAAATGGTCAAAGTTCTGCAGCGAATGGACACGAGACACCCAGCTGAGCCATGGATAAATACCAGACACCCACAAGCTCCTATCATAACTGACAGTGAGTTTGGAGTATACGCTACAAAAATGTTCAGAATATGCTTTAGAGATACCGGTGGGACCCTTATGTGCAATTGACGCCTTCTGAAAAATGGCAGATCGTCGATTTGAGAGATTTCGGATTGAGCCTTTGAGCGATCGCTGCGTGCATGGGGTGCAATGAAAGCACAGTGCAACAGTGCATCTCACGCAATATCATGGAGCACCAAATGAATATGAAAGGCAGGTAAGGGATCAGTACGCCGCAACACAGGACGTGAAGATCGCATGCTGTGCTGCAGAGTGATTTCCAGACAGCTGTGAGGGTGTGGAGATGGCACCATGACTACCGTCTCCATGCAAACCAATAGACAACATTTGCATGATGCAGGAATGAGGGCGAGATGTCCAGTCTGGCATCTGTCGTTGAGGTGACATCACTGGTTATGCTGTCCCCACTGGTGTCGAGCGAGACAAGATTGGACTACGGAATGGAGGAAAGTGCTGTTCACAGATGAGTCCCGATTCTGTTTTGACGTGCCAGATGGCCGTTTGCCCACATGGCGTCGGCGTCGTCAACGACACGAGGAAGCCTACTTCATTAGCTGCCATATGGCTCTGAACTGTGGTACAATGGTATGGGGCGGCATCACATATAGCAACGCCACCCCTTACACTGCACGTGCAACGATGGGCAGTCTCTAAGGTGTAGGCATTCTCCCCATACTCCCAGGACTTGTAGCCTTTTAAGCATGTGTGGGATCTTACGGTTCGCCACCTTCACCATCTCTGTCTGGCTGCCAATCTGGCACAGGTGTATGCCCAATTGGATGCTGTTTGGAACGCCATACCAGGACACTATTAACCATCTGATTGATGGAATGCCAAGAAGTCTACAGTCCTGAATAACTGCCCGAATTGGGCCTACTATGTTCTGATGAATCTGCAATAAACACAGTACCTTGCGTTCTCACGTTCCGTTTTTTGATCATTTGCACACCTCATAACTTCGGTCCTGTGAGTTTCGTGCGTATACATCACTCCCTTCGCGGTGTTGCGGGTTGGGTTGTTTTACCTCTGAGCGACACTTTTTTGCACACAGTGGGCTAAATGGCCAGGTCACATGGACCCCGAAGGCTCAGAGAAAGTTGGGGAAGAGGACCCACTGGAACAGCTGTTGGGAGACAGATGGTAACGTCCCGTTAAGGCCATCCAGCGTGTTCTTTAACGTGCACAGGGTATGGCTCTCCCGTACACGGGGCCACGGCTTAATGTCCCACTAAACGGACGGCGGCCTATTCCAAGCCCATCTGTGTCCCCTACTGACCGTGGGCAGGCGGGGAATTTTGCGGAGCTGGGACTCGAACCTGGGAACTACAGATTATGAGCCTGACGCGCTACCGACTGAGCCACCCCCGCCCCTCGCGGTGTTGCGATTTCCAATTTGAGCAGTGTATTTAGAACGAAAAGCCAAACTTAAAGAGCTGTATTATTAAATGAAAGCTAGCGATCAGAGGACTGGCATACTACATATTCTTTAGCAACATCATTTGTTATCCATATGCCAAAAAGGGGTTGTTGTGTAAACGATTGTTCCCCAAATATTTTGAAAAACGGGAGAGGAAAAAATTATATTATTAGATGAACTCTTGTGATCCGACGAGTCTCCAAGGCAATAAAAGATTTAGCCCAATTCTTTTTTTCAATCATTTAGTTACCCAACAAAAAAGGGCGGTGTTCTGTAAGCAATTCTTCCTCGACATATTTTGGACAAAGGAGCCAACCTAAGAAATTATGTTGGGAAATGAAAGCTTGTGATCAGAGGAGTGTTATAGGCTATTAAATTTTATCCCTATATTTTCTTAAACCCCTCGCTTTTTATTCCCTCCCCCTCTTCCCCCAAACAAAGAAATTTGTAAACCATTATTCTATTTTGCCTTTGGAATGAAAAAGTGGACAATAAATCGTCCCGTGGACGAGTGGTTAGCGCGCTTGGCTACTGATCTAAGGGACCTGGGCTTGAGCCCCGGGTAAGGCATGAATGTGTGTGTCGTTTTTCTGCTGAGGTCCTGCCATCCTCTCAGACCTTCTACTATGGCATATAAACTGACAGGCTCCTGTCAGACCTCTGTGGCAAGCAGCTGCTTGAGGGCGTTTTTATCTTTAAGAAGTTTTACCAGAAATGAATGCTTTTCACTGGCCACTGTCAAAAACACTATTTTTGAAGTTTTGCGATCTTTTTCTACCCCCCCCCCAACTTTTTCCGAAAAGGTGGCTGTAAAATTATATCTGTTGTTCTCGCGTCCGCGAGTTCAATGAGCATTGAACTTCTTTGCAAGATCCCCTACCGAAAACAAACGGATGCAAATGTGACCAATATTATTAATTTCTGATCAATGAAATGAAATATTTTTTTCCTTTCGCAAAAAATTACCCACTCTAAAGTGCTCAACAACGCGCCATTTCATAAAAGGATAGGAAAGTTTAAAAATTTAAAAATCTAGCAGTTTAGAAATTTTAAAATACGTGCACAGATAAATTTTTTAAAAGGTTAATAGAAACATCAAGATGAAGGAACAGAGATTGCTAAAGAACGAACAGAAAATCCCCATAAATAGATTAATTTTATCACTTCAAAATATTTCCAAACGTTTTCTCCTAAATTTGCCCACTAGAGAGGGATATTTCTATTTAATTCTCAGTCAGTAATGCATTTATTCTGAATACGGACAATGTTAATGGTCATATAGTGCTGCCATCTATTGAGTAACATTGGACTTTAATCTGAGGAATTCGATTATGGCGAAAAATTTAAACAGAAAACGTAAATAATCCAAAGCATGCTTTACTTTCATTTGGATTCTTTATTTTTGCTTTGCTACTCACTAAATAACCAAAGTACATGGAAGGCGGAGTGTTTTCAGGGTCCCTCGGCAAGCAATTAGGGGGAGGGGAGGGGAGTGGTTAGCGTACTTGGCTACTGATCTAAGGGACTCTGGGTTCGATCCCCGGGTAAGGCATGGTTGTGTGCGTTGTTTTTCTGCTGAGGTCCTGCTATCCTCTCAGACCTTCTACTATGGCATATAAACTGACAGGCTCCTGTCAGACCTCTGTGGCAAGCAGCTGCTTGAGGGGGTATTTATTTATTTATTTTATTTATTTTATATACTACACACTCCTCCCCCGATTTACACGGAGGTTGCTTCCGGGAAATCACCGTGAAATCGAAATCGTGCAAATCAAAACCACCAACATATGGAGAAAGCGGGTAGGGGGGGTAGTTCGCAAAAAAATTCTTGTTATGAATAAAATGCACATTGAAAGTTTCATTTAATATATATATTTATCTGAAATTTCAGTTCGGCAATAATAATAAGCATTAATGTACGTAACATTATTCTGTACTTTATTTGCACTAATTCAGAGAAGCTTAGATTAGTTTCTCATACACTTCTTTTTGGTCATGAAAAATACTCATCGTTAATGTAGACGTACAGTGTCGAATTTGAAAGAAGGATTTTAACGAATGGAATATAAATTAGAAATTAAGCATTGGTACCAACACTTAGCTCTTTAGTTTGTAAAATTTATATGAAATTTTGTGAAACCGTGCACTTGCGAATTAGGTGCATTTAGCCTGCATAATAATCAACAAAGGTAAATTTGGTGCTGAAAATGAGTGAAAAAATGAGTAATAAAAAATAAAACATGTGTTTTAATAGTCAAACTTCCGTTTAGAAAAGTCAGATTTTGCTGCCGATTCGAGACAGGCTTCATTTGGATGTCGGAAGGCAGATTACATTGCAGAGGCGAATCTAGGCGAGGGCCCCTGCCATAGGATCCACGGCATTTACGCGGCAAAAGACATTTTCGTATATTACTCTCGTTGGATACAAATACTCATATATAAAAATTCTTCGGACGTTTCAGCTTGTCCGCTGCCATGCCCTCCCCTCCCCGGAGTGGGACCTCCTTGACGAGGGGGGGGGGGGGGGGGGCTTACGGTGCCTCTGAGAAGTTGGGCTCGGATCGATGGCACTCTGGAGTTCTTGAAGTCTGGTGGCCCCTGGTGGTGGGGGCCTGTTGAGCGCCGGCGGACTGGTCGGCGCTTGGCAATCCAGTCGGCTTATTGACTTGTCCCCAGCGAAGCTGGGGGTTGCAGCCTCGGTTGAGGGGCCGTTCTAAGGGCCTCGGACAGGGCTTGGGGAACCCGTCTTCTGCAGGCTCATCGGGGAGTACTGCGGATTGAGCTGTGCACCTCTTCGTACACTCGTCCGTGGGCTCTTCGATGCGGTCTCTGTGATATCGGGGTGGACAGATGTTCACTGGGGGGCTTCAGCCCGTTCATAATGGAGAGGTAGAAGTTGGAGGCTCGCGGCTGGGAGTGACTACCCTGGTCAGCGGACTTATCAATGGAACAGCCAAACTAAGAGTCCCACGGAATTAGTTTTGGCCATATATAGCTTTTGCAGTGGAGGAACTTGGGTTCCTCTGTGAAGTGGGGTCCAGGTCTCCAGTGATATAAGCCCCGGTAGGCTAACGGCTTTGTCGGGGTTGTGGGGGGGCCACCGGCTGGGTTTGTCTGGTTACTGGCCAGGTGTCCCCGAAGCGGCCTCGGCACGGTTAAGGCCAAGACGGCGAGCGGGCTGTGGTGCCCAGCTCGATGGAGAGGACGAAGTTGAAGATCATGCTGAAAGGATTAGTGCCCCGATTAGGCGTGGCCTATCGATGGAAGTGCCTAGGAGACTCTGCTGCAGAGGTCTCAAAAAGTTTGGACTTCTATTTATTTTTCTGGCTCAAAATTCAAAAGATACCATCTTTTATTTTATTGTTGGCATTAATCTGGACAAAATTCAGTGAGTGTTGGGCATATTCCTAGGCACCACTCAAAATTTCTTATCTTGTGTAGCCACCATGAGCGGCAATGAGTCATGAGCCATGAACTACACCATGATCTACATGGTCAATGCCGGACCATGTAGCAGCAATGGTGGCTTGTGTAGCCACCACCGCTGCTACATGGTCTGGCATTGAGAGGATGAGATGTCGGATTTATGTTTGGGAAATATCAGTCCATGCAGTTTCTAGACATAGCCAAAGCTTATCTGCTGTAGCAGCTGCTAGTGTCTGGTGTGCTAGTCGCGAGATCATGGACCAGACATGTTCAATTGGTGACAGATCCAGTGAATGCGCTGGCCAAGGAAGAAGTGTCACATGGTGGCTATCCAGGTATTGTTGGACGATGCATGCCACATGTGGTCGGGCATTGTCCTGTTGGTAAATGGCTCCAGAGAGCCCCTGAAGAAAAGGTAAAACTAGAGGCTCCAACACCTCAGTGATGTAATGCTGGCTGTTCAAAGTACCGCTAATGTGTACAACGCACATGTGTCAGTGGAGTCCAATGGCACCCCATATCATAACAATAAGGGCTGGACCTGTATGATGCTGCATCATGCATGTTTCATGGATCTTGTCACTGCGGTATGCAGCACCATAATGGATTCGTCCATATGGTGCTGCATACTGAAGCGGGATTCGTCTGAAAAGACGATGCCATTCATACATCCATGCACGACATTCTTGGCACCATTGCAGTCACATACGCCTGTGTTTTATAGCATTGGCCACCTAGCAAAGATGATCTGATGCTGCAGGCACTGGTTGATGTGCAACACATCCTAACTGTTGAGCTTAGGTGTTTGATGTGGCTGTACAATCATTCAAAGCCATGCACACAAGATGTCTGTTCTCTCTTTCGTTTGTGTTACAGGGCAGTTGAGATCCCTCACGTCGGTGAGTTCGTTCCTCCTCTACCCACTGACGCCATATTCTTATCACTGTGGCAGCATTCCGTCCCACATGAGCACCGATGTCTAGGTACGATAATCCGCCTTCCCATAATCCCACAATTCTCCCTTGATGAAAGTCGGAAACCTGGTCGTATGGATGTGTTCTGTGTGAATTTGCATAGTTCGCACAGAACAGTATTCAAGTTTCAGACTGCAGTTCCTTTCCATGGGAGCGGCACCATATGAGGGATTATCATGAAAGACAAGCCCGTTAAGCCCGCATCTCAGGCAAACAGGACCGTTTGATGAACCGCCTAGCTGAGCCAACCACTTACCTGTCGGCAAGCCAGCTTAATCCCGAACTAACGCCTACAGAGGGGAGCACCCACGCATCAAGAGTTCACCTTTGGAATTGAAGAGTCTGGCGACAAGACTGCCCTCCTGTCTGACAACCCTGAAAGGGATTCCACCGGCTCATGGCACAACGGCCCCATGAAGGACAGTCACGTGGTTCTGGCCAAGGATGCGGACACTGGAAGTTTCCATTTTCGCCCGGCACCCTATCCCCCCCCCCTAGCGGAGAGTTGAGAGAACCAATCAGACACTCAGGACGTCTCTTTTGTTCGTTTTCTTGTGTGTCCGAAAGAGCAGGGACTTTTTGGGTATTCGATTTGACTTGATTCTTGACTTCGGAGTTAGTGACTATGGGACGATGTTCACTTGGCTTCAGAGACTCGTAGGAGCAAGTCACGTTTTCTCCTTCTACGCTTAACTCTTGATGTGAGCAGTGCAGTTTTGAGGTCTGACTCTCGGTCAGGGGACACGATAGTCTAGTGATGATAGCACTATATAGTAGCAAGTAGAAGAGTATTATTCCAACTAGCTTAACGTTTGAATGTCGACATTCTACAGTGATATGTAAGTTGATTTAAAATTGTGAGATTAGGATGAAACTGTGTTAATGTTACCAATAAATGTTATATTTTTGTATTTATTGTAAAGCCATGCCTGCTTTAGTTGCTCCTTTTGTGTGGGAGGATGGCTTGGTTTCCCAGTAGGGTGCTGGGCTACTGATTGCTTTAAAGAAAAAAAATACTATACGATCAAGGCAAGAACAAATACCAGTTTGTGTTTGGGGAAGAATTAACTGATGATGAATATTAAGTAGAATTATTAATTAATATTATATATAACTAGCAAGAATTAATTCTATTCCCTGCCCACTGATATAACATTTTGGCACCATGAGACAGGATTTTCGTGGTTACCTTATTATAGATGCCATGTTCTTCAATGGGGCATACTTGATCCTTTAGTGCGCAAGAACTACAAGCAAACACAATTCCAGTGTTTTACACTGGCTTTTTGTAATCTCCTCTTATACCACTTCCAGGGGGCGTTACATGATGTGCGTATGTGCTGCGCTTTGAATCATTTACATGTTCTCCCATTGGTTAGCCATCTTGCATATTTCGGGAGAATCTGGTGAGTTCTTCGTGGTGTTGCGCTTTTAATGGCCAGCAGTTTATGTGAAAAATTTGCATTTTTTATGTCTACTAAATAATCTACAGAAATTGGAATGCGCATAGCAGAACACGGTGATGCCACTCCACGTATGCGAGTCCTCATCCATGAAGATCTTATTTCTGCTTTTAGTCTCGATGTTGTTAATTATGGCTCTCCGAATTCCTCTGGCTTTCTTCGACTGAAAATGCCATCGATGCTTCTCTTCCTTCTAACTGCATTGCTCAACATTTCTCTTGGGAAACGTTTCTAGACTGTCTTGGCAGTGATCATTTCCCGATCAGAAATCTTCCAGAGATAGAATCTTCACCTTCAATAGAAGATTTTACAGTGACGCTGTCTTCCTCTGTCGAAAACAACGCAACTACATTTTCTGCATCAGCTGATATTTCTTTCGTTTGCGTTTCATATCAAACAAATTATTGCTTAAAGAAGAGAAAGACTGCGAGTCCTTCTAAGTGGTCACTTAGAAGACATTATTACACTGCTCAAAGCGGAAATCGCAACACCAAGAAGGAATGGAAGTACATATATATAATTTGCAGGAGGCAATCGGCCAGATTGCAGATATGAAAATGCTCAAAGTTCCGCAGCAAATGGACACGTGATAACCAGCCAAGCAGTGGATAAATACCAGGCACCAATGAGCTGGTATCATCATAGCACTACCGACAGTGAGGTTGGAGTGCATGCTGCGAAAATGTTCAGAGCATGCCTTAGAGATGCTGGTGGGACCCTTACGTGCAATTCACTCCTTTTGAGAGAGAGCGAACCGTCGATATGTGAGAGCTCAGATTGAACCTTTGAGTGATTGGCACATGCATAGGGTGCAATGTAAGCACAGTGCAACAGTGCATCACATGCAACATCATGGAGCATCAAATGAATATGGAGACAGGTATGGAACCAGCATGCTGCACCACAGAACATGAAGATCGCATTATAAGGGGGCCATTTGCGACCTTTTCACCACAAAGACTGTGCTGCAGAGTGATTTGCATACCTCTCTGGGCACCCTGGTCTTCATGCAAACCATTAAACATTGTTAGCATGGTACAGGAATGAGGGCAAGATGTCCAGTCTGACATCTGTGGGAGCAGGGGTGGCTCAGTCGGTAGCGTGCCTGGTATACTTCCCAGGTTCGAGTCCCAGCTGGGTCAGCATTGAGATTTATCTCTGCAAATTTCCCCGCCCTGGCCACAGTCAGTAGGGACACTGATGGGCTTGGAAAGGCTGCTGTCCCTCGGATGGAATGTTAAGCTGTGGCCCCATGTGTGGGAGAATCATACGCTGTGCATGTTAAAGAACACACTGGATGACCTTGACAGGACGCTACCATCTGTCTCCCAACAGCTGTTCCAGTGGGTCCCCTCCTACAACCTTCTCTGAGCCTTCGGGGTCCTTGTGACCTGGCCATTTAGCCCATGGTGTGCAAAAAGTGCCACTCAGAGGAAAAACAACCCAACTGGTATCTGTTGTTGCAGTAACATCACCAGTTACGTCATCTCCACAGGTGTCGAGCGAGGCAACTTTGAATTACTGAAAGGAGGAGAGTGTTGTTCACAGACGAGTCCTGATTCTATTTTGCCATGCCAGACAGCCGTTTGTCGGCATGGTGTCGTTGTCATCAATGACATGAGGAAGCCTATTCCATTAGCCACCATAACAGCTCCCCTCCATGGTATAATAGTATGGGGTGGCATTACCTATGGCGGCACACCTCTGCTCCATGTTTCTGGCACGCAAATGGCAAAACATTACATCGATGACATTGGTAATCCTGTGGCATGACCATACCTTACAGCCATGCCTGGACTGATTCTGCGGCAGGACAACCCCACCCCACACTCCCCTCCGAGGAGGACCACCTTATTGTGGTGAGGGGGGGGGGGCTATAGTGCCTCTGAGAAGTTGGGTTCGGATCGCTGGCTCTCTGGAGTTCAGATGTCTTGTGGCCCCCGGTGGAGGGGGCCTGTTGAGGGCCTGCTGACTGGTTTTAGGGGTGGGCCGGTCCAGTGGACTCATGGACTGTCCACTGAGATGCTGGGGGTTGCAGCCCTTGTTGAGGGGCCGTACTTGGCGGGTACTGGGGACTGAGCTGCACACCTTCTTCGTGCACTCGTCCTGTGGGCTCATCGATGCGGTCTCAGTGATACTGAGGTCGGAGTACTGTTCGCTGGGGGCTTCAGCCCGTTCACAATGGAGAGGACGAATTTGAAGGCTTGCGACTGGGGAGCAGTGGCCCCGGTTGGTGGGCTTATTGATGGAAAAGCCAAACTAAGAGTCCCCAGTAACTCTTTTGGCATCCAAGATTAGGTTACTGAACTGACATGGTGGAGGATTTGAAGGTGCCTCTGTGAAACTGGATGCCGGCTCGTCGGAGTTTCTGGCGTTCCTTGCGGCCTCGATCGAGGGGTTGGCTGGGAGTCTGCCGACTGGGACTGAAGTCCCGAGTCGAGTGGACTTATCACCCGGCCCCTGCGAAGTCTTAGGTCGTCTTGGTGCCCCGATGGAGAGGCTTTACTGAGGGCCTGCTGAATGGAAGGATCCCCAGTGGAGTGGGCTACTTTATCGCTCCAGCGAAGTCTGGGGTGTCATGGAGTTGGGATGGAGTGGCCTGGTGGGGGCCTGCAGACTGTGATTGGAGTCCCCAGTCATGTGGGTGCATCTGCTCGGCTGCAGCGAAGTCCGGCTCCAGGTATTGCTGGGGAGGCCGCCGGTTGGTGTCCCGGTGGTGAGGACGAAGTCGAAGGACATGCCAAACGGGAGCACAGCCCTATTAATTGTTATTTATCGATGGGAGAGCCTGAGGACTCTCCATCATGATAGCTTCCCTTTGCAAACAGTTAGGTCATCTTTTGAATTTTTGGCATCTAAATTCTAAAATAACATCTTATCTGTATTGGCTTATGATGTGGTCTAAATCCAGTGAGTTATATTTGGTATCTATTAGGCATGAAAAGATTTCAAAATTCAAAAAGCCCACTCACTACACCTCAATGATTAGCTCATCAGACAGACTTGTCTCTAAAAGTAGGTCTCTCTCTTCAAACAGGTCTTCTCCCACAGTTAGGAATGTTACAAGTAGGTAGTGTGTAGAATGTTCTCTAGGTGGTTGATGTGGTTTCGTGGCAACTCCCTCAAGGTGGTATGCTATCTTGAATAGTGGTACACCAGGATTGCTGCATACATTATTACGTGTCCCACCCCACACTGCATGTGCAATGATGGACAAGCCCTCTGTTATGGGGGATCCCATAGAACCTATCCCCCTGGGGAGAAGCTCGCGCTCCATCTGCACGACACTACATGAGTGGAGAGAACCTGGAAGTAGAAGGCAAGAGGTTGTCTCAGGGGAGACCAGTAGGGACTTGGAATATGGGTAGCATTAAAGGGTGTGTAGAGTGCACCCGACTAGAAAAATAAGGAAGATAAGTAGTAGAGCAAAAGCAGTTTCGGTCTCAAAAGAGAATGCCAACAGATGAGACAACCCAAGTCCCTCAGGTGTGCCCTGAATTGGGTACCTTTAATGGATATTGTGGTCGTCCCGCCTGCCACCTCTGAGTTCGTTAGCGAACCCTTCTGTTATTGGGCACTGGGGGATATAGTGCCCAACATCTTCACCTGGAGTTCCACAGCTGCAGTAACTCTGGGCAGAGATTTTAAGGAGCTCCAGATACACTGGGAAGTTCCCATGACTTGCCAGTACCTGAGTTAGGTAGGGGTCAGAGAACACCAAGGACAGACTGACTCTCTGTAAGAATGTTTTCGTTTGAGGACCATTCTCAGTCGTATCCCATAGCCTCCGCCACTCGACTATTACCGGTTTTCCTAATATTAACTTTAGAGTATATTTTCAAGTTTTTACCACTTTCACAGTCTGGGTGTCGGTGCCTGCTGAGCGGGCCAGATGGTCTGCCATCTCGTTTCCTTCATGATCCACATGCACCTTGATCCAGGATAGAGAGATGCTGGGTATGTAATCATTACCCAAAAGTCGCTTGATCTTGTTAACCGTTTGATGCCTTTTGTTTGCAGCATCAAAGATTTGAACGTTCCCTCATGGCCGCCATATTCTTTTGACTATTGATCATACACAGTCGTATCAGAATAATAAGACCACCTACCTAATAATGGGAATGGGGCTAGTCATATTATTCTGATACGACTGTGTATGTGGGACCTTACGGGTCGCCGCCTTCGCCAGCTCCCTCTGGCGACGAACCTGATACAGTTGCATGCCCAATTGGATGCTGCTTGGAACGCCATATCTGAAGACAGCATCTGATTGATAGAAGGCCGAGACGTCTACAGGCTTGTACGACCGCCCAAAGTTGACCTACTATGTTCTGATGAATCTGCAATAAACGCACGTTTCGGTTTTTGATGATTTGGACATCTACTCTCAAAGTTTCCATCCTGCCAGTTTCGGGACTATAAATCACTTCCTTCGAGGTGTTGCGATTTCCACTTTGAGCAGTGTAATTAATGAAAATCTTCTCAAGAACCAGGAGAAAATATAATAAAAGCACTAAGAAAAGCTCAGTGGCATGCATTCTGCGATAAACTCACAGGCTCCTTCTATTGCGAAAAAAGATATAAAATATTAGTTCCAATTCCAGAACCCCAATCTCTCCGAATTAGCCTCTGCATTACACTCAACTGTTTCACCGTTCATCAGGACATTGCTTCACTTCCTGACTCTTCACTCTTTCTGGATAGCCTAAGAAAAATCAACACTCTTATGAAAACTTTTTCTATTGCCTAGCTTCTTGTGGGGAATAATTCACTCAATATAATTTAATATTTATCATTTTGCCTTATTAACATGATTTATTTTAATTTCCTTTACTATTCAAAATTAAGCTGTATTTTCATTTTTTCCAAGCCTCACTTAATTATTCACATTTCTTCTCAAAAATTCATCATATCCGATCCACCCATGTACACCTCTCTTTTGTTGCGATCTTATGCAACCACGGCAATTCCCGATTTTGCCTTACGACACTACCAGTTATGAAAAGCCGTGCTTTTCTAGAGCCGGGGGCAAGAATGCGCCATATAGACGCACCTCAACTACGATCTCACATGGCAGCAGTCCCACCAAAGGAAAGCTAACCACCGGAAGAAACCTATTGTTTAATCTGTTCCCCGGTTAGCCATGAACAAGGATATGTAGATCCAAGTTCGCTCGGCATCCGGGGTGGAGACCAATAGTAAGGCCCAGACTTTTAATAGGGTTCGTGCCTACTAGGCGAGCTCAGACCGTTCAGCAGAGCCCTTAAACGTGCTCACACAGAGCACCTGAGGTTGAGGCATAAGACACCGTCACCATCCAACTGGTCGTCTGACCTGTCGACGATGTCGTCGGCCTCGGTTGGTCTTGGCTATGTCCAACCGGGGGACCAATCTGGTCGGCACAGCCCATTATCAATAACCACCTGACGAATTTTGTTCCCCACGGAATGGCGCCAAGTAACACCCTTTTTTTGTTCATAAAATGTTTAGTGATGAACATTTTGTAACCTTTATGTATAAGAGCGTCTGAAAAGCGCCTTTAGGATCTTAGCGCCTTGGGCGTATTGTGTAACGTCGGTTTTCCCAAAACATTTTCTTGGGAGGGATACACATTTCCATTAGATTGAGCAACAAAAAAATCAGCAATGCCTCGAAGCATTTTGACGCCTTAAGAAATCCTTCGAAATAAGTACTTTTTCCTTGAGAATATCTTTAAGAAAGAGCGTTTTTAATGTTTTAGGGAGAAAATATCTTTAAGACTTTTACAACCCGAGCAGTTGTCCTCTTCCAGTCAGTCTAGAACGAACGTGCACATTATTCATTATTAATAGAAAGACAGTTTAAATTTCCTCCTGTTTTAGCGTCACGCATGGTGTTTAGTTTAGTATTCACTATTAAGTTGTTTAAGTAACAGGAAGGAAGATGGGTGCAGAGGAAAAATTGTCTGGAGCTGGGTGGGATCTGAACCTGATGTCATCAGGAAGTTATGAGTTCAGATCCCACTTGGCTCAAGACAATTTTTCCTGTACACTCATCTTTATCCTGTTATTTAAACAGCTTAATAGTGATTAAATACTTAGTAAATCAATGGTGAGCTCTGGATTCATTTGTTTTGTCTTTAGTTGTTAGCTAATTTTGGTATCATACTCAATTTTATTTTATTTTGCTGCAAAAACTGCATAAAACGCCCTTTAAAGTAAATGCCATCATAAATTCCACCAGGGTGGAAAAAACGCAGATTAATGGGTAAAATTCTACTCTAGTGATACTAGTGTAACAAGTCCTGTTACTCTTCTGTGATATTTCGGATTACACATCCGTCTATATTACATTCGTTCTTGTTTACATTGAAGCCTTTTCAATATTTCGACTAAAGGGTTCTTGAGGAGCCTTGCTCTGATGGCCCCTGCTCTTTAGCATAGGCATCGAAATCAAGTTTCTAAAATCTGTGAAAAAATAACCAAGGACATCTACTAAAAAATTTAAAGAAAAAAGCTAGATGGTCTCATCCTTTTTACACTCCTATTCTTGCAGAGATGCACCACTGCAAAATCCACCTGGTTGAAAAGACTACTACTATCTCAAGACCTACGAGAACTACCTGGCCACTTCCTATTGATATTTTTTTGCCTAGCAGGGTGAATGAAGAAAGGGTGGTGCCACCTCCGCGAGGAAGCGTTTCGTGACGGTCATTGGCACTTTGACGTCACAGCGGGGAGATGACTGTAAACAAACCTTATAAGAGGCGTCGTAGGGAAGATAAATTTCTCTTTTTGGCAGAAAAAGTGTAAAATTACAAATTGAATTTTTTTTACTGTTTGAGGTCGATCTAGCTACGTCTCATGGAAATATTTATTGTTATACTCAGCAGCCGCTTTATTTGGTACAGTTCTGTGTTATGTCAATAGTAACTTAGATACAGAACTTGTAAACACCTTAAATAATCTTTTTTTAAGTGTTACTGAAGACAATTTGAAGATCTCAATTAAATCTATTTCAACCTAGAATTTTAACAATATTATTTCTCTATTTAGATTTAAGGAAATTGAAATACTTAGCAGCAATAATTAAAATTTAAGTAATTGCTTTCAAAAGTTAATAAAAACAAGTCAAAACTAAAGCAATAACTGCTGTTAAAGAAGATATCACTCTGAAGTTAATGTTGATCTGTTTTAGAGGAAAAATTGTCTTGAGCCGGGTGGGATACGAACCTATGACCTCCTGATAACATGTGGGTGTGCATTGTTTAATGAAGCTGAGAGCAACTGGGCCATAAGTAGTGACCATACAACTTGGGACTCCCTACGCACTGTGCTTTCCCCTATGACGTCACCGGCCCCGCCCCCTTCCTGTCGTGTGATATGACATCACTGCCCCCTTATTAATAGTCCTAATTCGTAATTAAGTAATAATAATTAATAATTAATATTTCATATTTCATAATTAATTAATCCTCTTTATTAAAAACACCACTTTATTAAAAATTCCTTCCCCCTTTATTGAAAACCCGTGGCGTCCTCTAGTGTATATTATGAGTACAATATTTAGAAAAACCCTCAATTTTAGTCGTAATTTTTCAAATTTTTGACTCCCCCTCATTAAAAAAACCCTTTTCAAAAGTTCTGCCCTCTTATCAAAATTCACGTCCCCCTTATCAAAAGCTCCGCCCCCTTATTAAAAATCCCACTTATCAAAAGTTCCGCCCCCCTTTATTAAATCCCTCTCGACGATCACAAACCCCCCGAATAAGTCCCTTGACTTCTACTCTCATCTGAAATTTTTCAAGTCCAACTAAACTTTCGGTGGCAACGTTCAGAATGGCTGATGCAATCCTCAAAAGTAATTACAAGGTCCCATATTTTGCGAATTCGACCTTCACTAGAATAAGGAATATCCCGCAGTTACTGTTTTAAAAGACTGTCCTGTAGAAAATAAAATGAAAAAATGCTATTGGGTAAAAATATTAACAAAAGGAGAACAAAAAAATCTTTGTTTTAAAAAACAAATTATTCCTAATTATGAAAAATATTGAGGGGTAATATGGTCTGGAGACCTGTATGGGTGACATAAAAGACCCACTTTAGAACACGCAACAAGCGTTCAGTACCTCACCCTTACTATGGACCACGTTTTATTGAAGGATGAATCTTTGATCACGTCACCCCCTGTGCTGTCGATACCCCTTTGCTTCCGTATCAGACTGCGAGTGGGTCTTACAACATGAAAACCCACTTGCAGCCTTGACCACTGTTTTAGGACCCATATCGAAATTTTTCTAAGTCCAGAGATGGTTGACAGCCCTTCTGACTAAACCGCATTGTCATCTCTCAATTCTACCCCCCTTTGTCTCAGGCCATCACAGGAGATATGGTATGGAAACAATGATTTGAAAATATCCTCTTATCGAAAATTTCCCCTTTATGATAGGTCAGCTATTTGTTTCAATATACCCCGTCAGAAGAAGACAAGCCATTTTGAAATTACGTGCCCCTAAACCTCCAAGTGTTGCGCCTCTCTTATTAAAAGTGGTCTCCATCGGATTGAAGGATGATCCCGTCAGATATTTGTGTTCAGACATATTCGGCACAACACATCGTGATTGCAAAAGTATGACTAATAAAACTAACTTTTTTAATTCCCGCATATCCGTTACACGACATGGTTTAAAACTTTTGATTCCTAATACTTATTACCGCTGTATCCTCAGTACATGATGCAAAATATTACTCGTTCCTAGGAAGTAACACTACACAGTAACAATCGATAACATACACTTAGAAAGACATCCATTGAATATGTATACCATACCCCACAGATATAAACATGCATATACTTTGCATAAGATCAGAGAAACTCTCACATTCTCATACATACATAATCTTTACATATTCATAGGTTTAGGACTATGTAAAATTAAACAGGATTTTTATTCTGCTTGAAAGTAATAACAGCAGTTCAGATTGTCTTCCGTTTAATGAATCAGACTTAAAGTGAATGCAGTGAACATACTATATTTCCCACTAGATGGCACGAGTTAAATGTCCTAAAGTTGATTTTCCAATGTTCTTCAAAGGAGGCAAAATATTGATACGTGTCATGTGTGAGTAATCGATTTCACTGTAGTTCACTCCATTGGAGCGATTTTGCACTTGTTCAGAAAAAGTGAATATTTGATTGACATACAACTGAAAAGTTACATGTAATATTCACATGCTTGCACAAAAAATGAATGTTGCTGACTTGCATCTGACTAGAAATGAACGTTGTTGTAAGTAATTGTGACATTAACACCTTAATACTTAAAAAATTAATACTTGCGGTTAAACTATTGTTACTACTATACTTCGCACGTGCACATACTGTAATAAATAGGGAAAAAAGTTTCGAACGTAAAGAAACATGCATTCTAACTGTATGATCGGTGTTTCTCCTTGCTGTCACAGGGCGGCCTCTGTCGGGGTGTTTTGTATCTTAGCTGTTTTGAGGCGAACCGATGAATGCTTACTTTTACGTTACGTTTTTGATATTTTTTCTTTTAATGTCAGAATGCAGGTAGGGTGCTTTTCTTTCACATCCTATCGCTTCTCTTTTCCAGTCTTACTTCTCGATTGATTGTCTTGATTCGTTGGCGATTGATTGTCTGGATGAGTGTTTGAAGTGTGAAATAACCATTGAAAGACTTGGCGGTTTATGCGTTAGGTCCGGTAAACTGTTGAAACGCAAAGTACTGTCTAACAGATCAATTCTGGAAGCCCTCAGAATCGAGAAGCATTTAGTACACACTAATGGAATTTCCTGGAGTAATGCTACTTTCTATAGGTAGTGTTATTTCAGATTTCCAAACAAGTGAAACACGAATACATAACATTATCAAAAAACGTGTGCTTGCTGGGAAAACAACCACTTCACACTTATAAAACATAGTCCTACTTGTTCTAAGAATTCCACACTAGTGTAGAAATATATATTCTCATGCAGGAAAAATAACTAAACCGATTCTTACTCAGACATGAAATGCATGTGGTTAGATTTCGTCGTGTAGTGAAAAACAGGTATGTGAATACATATCCATTGTCAAAAAAACGTGTGCTTGCAGCTAAAAATAACCACCTTCGCCCTTATACAGGCAGTTTACTTACGCGCTTATTGAAACTTAGTAGGGACTGTAGAAATATACACAGAACCCTGAAAAGAGCCTGAAAGAGCATGTCCGAAAATATAGTCATCCTTAGTAGAAATCTCTATTGATTGCATATAAGAATCTTAGTGAGTTCGAAATCAGTGTATCTTTGGTTTAAAAATAAATATGGCTTATGCAACTATTTGTCATAGGGTTTCCAGAATCCTTTCATACGACACAGTGGAAGGTACTCAGTAGGAATACAACACTCATGTTTACCATGGATCTCTAGGTTTCTTAGATCAGAAGCTGAGCGTGCTAACCTACTACTGAACATGCTAACCCTACCTAAACTTCATATGAGATAAATCTTTTAATCTGTTGGTTATCATAACTTATAGCTGTATCGTGGATAAAGTACTGAATAGTGTCCATTTCAGGCTATTGTGCGATTTTCAACGTAAAGAATTAGCAAGTCTAGATATATGGAAAAAAATAATAATCTGACTCAGATGATGCTTGCGATTTACCTACTTTGATCGTTAAAGTATGGTTTATTAGAATATAAATATTCACATATGGAAGATGAATCAGTGATGGCGAGATGTATGAGAAAATGCAGAGAATAGATATTGAGAGTTTACGAATCTATGGAGAAACATGCATCTGAAGATTAAGCTATATACAGGTAACCCCCCCCCCCACCCCCGTTCATCGCGAAGGATACGTTCTGGACATGGTCGCGATAAGCGAAATTTCGCGATCAACGGGGGATTTAAAAAAAATCATTTTAAAATTCGAAAAAACACTTTAGTAATAAAATAAATATTATTAATAACAAAAAAATGTCATACATAAAAAAAATGTCATAACATAATTCATTCATTTTGTTCCGCGTTGCAAAAAGGAATCTAGATTCCCTGGTTTGGCCTCTCTACGTTTATTATGCAAAATTTGCCGATAACTGTCAAATAATCCGTCAAAAAATCCACTCACTCGCTCGTAATCTTCGTCGTTTTCTTCCAACAACTCCATGCATTGATTGTGAAGAGAAAGGGCCTGTTCAACGATTTTGACACTTAACTTTCGCACGGAAAAAAGGTTCCGAGACATCATTTTCTTGGGACACAGTATGGCAGTCCATTTCCTGCAGCTCTTCATTAGTTAAGGGTTCGCCGTGTGATTTTAACAAAGTCTGAATATCATCTACATCAACAACTTCGATGCCTCCGGAAGTGGCTATAAGAGTAATCTCTTCGATGATATTTTGAATATCGTTTTCATAATTGATGTGATCTTCAACAATTTCTCTGAGCAACCTTTTCCAAACACCCTTCATACACGACTGGGCGACTTCATTCCACGCTTCGTCGATGTTTCTGATAGCTTTCATAATATTAAATTGTTTCCACCAAACCCGCATGGCATCTGTACCACCTCCATCAGCTTCTTCAATGAGTTGGCGCATCGTTTTTCTTAAATAATAGGCTTTGAATGCTGTTATTGCGCCTTGATCCATAGGCTGTAAGATGGAAGTGGTATTCGGAGGTAGGAATACCACTTCAACGGGAAAATCAATGCACAGAGTCTCAAGTTCCACAGGATGTCCCGGTGCATTATCCAACACCAAAAGAGCTCGAGGTTCAACTCCAATATCCTCGCAATATTTTTTTATTGCTGTGCAGAAACAAGTTTTAAACCAGTCCAAAAATAAATTTTGTGTCATCCAAGCCTTAGGGTTACTTCACCAAAAAACTGGTAAATTGTTTTTAGAATAACCTTTCATGGCACGAGGAGTTTCTGATTGATAAATTAACAATGGTTTCAATTTTAATTCTCCGGATGCATTTCCGCCGAGAAGAAGGGTTAGACTATCCTTGGCTGCTTTAAATCCAGAAGCAGTCTTCTCCTCTATGGAAATAAACGCACGTGTTGGCATTCGTTTCCAATAGAATCCCGTCTCATCTACATTAAAAAATAAATTTGGTGGATAATTTCCCCTTTCCACAATTTCACGGAACTCCATTGGATATTTTTCAGCTGATTCTACTTCTGCACTAGACGATTCGCCAATCATTTTAAGGCTATGCAATTTTGATCGTTTTCTAAACCGATCAAACCAACCTTTGCTTGCTTTAAAAACTTCTTCTCCCCCATGTTGAGATTTTAAATGATCCCAAAGACTAAGCGATTTATTCATTATGATTTGGGTACTCACAGGCATGTGGTCTTCATTTATGTCCTCTATCCATTTGCTTAATAAATTTTCCATTTCTGTCATCAAAAAACTTCTGGTTCGTGAAACTTGCGTCGCTGTAATTGGAGTAACACATTCGCCAGCCTTTTTAATTTTGCCTTTTTGTGTTTGTTGCCACTGTAGACTTAGACAATTTGAAATCCCTTCCTACAACTGTAAATTTACCACCACTTTCTATCCTTTCTATAATTTTTAGTTTCTTTTCAAAAGTCACTACATTGTGAATTTTCTTAACCGATTTTTCACATTGTCTTTTTGACATTTTAAAAATTACGAAGGGATAAAAATATATGTAGTCAATTTAATTAGCGTGCGTTTGACACTGCAGCTAAGACTCCACTGAAGGATAGACCCATGATGCACTGGCTCAACCGTACCAGGCACCGGCGTACGGCGATCTTTTGTCTCGCCCACTCTCGTCACTTTACGTTATGTACATGTGTATGATGTGATTGAGCGAGAAAGAAAGTTAGCACGCACGTGCAACCATTCATTTTGATTTTGACTTTTCCTCGCATGTTTCAAAGCCCACAAGTGCCGAGACAAAAAAAAAAGATCGCGATATAACGAATCCGCATTCGCCGGGGTCGCGATGAATACGAACCTGTAATGAGTTAGTTTATCTCTAAGATTTTATGACAGTGAAACTTTAATGAGCAAACTTGCAATCAGTTTGTCTTTCATTCTAAATGCTTGTCGTTTGCAATGTTAAAGCGATTGCATATCACTGAAATTCCCCCCTCGTGTGCCTTTTTCCAGGAAAAGGTTCATTGTAGGGTCTGTTATCAACTCTAGATTAATATTTGTCATCTTCAGGAAATGCTTGCCAAGCTAGTCCAGGAGCGGTGTAAACATGACAGGGAACAATTTCATAGTATCTGACACATAGTTTTCTGAAATTCTCAAACACATCAGCTAAGAGGAACACGTCGGTCTTCAGGTCGTGATATTAGCCTAGGTTTTTTATGTCGAATGAGTTCCATACTTTCATTGCATGGATATAGTCTTGTTCCCCTAGCGCTTCTCCGAGGAGCCACTCATAATAAATTTTTTATGTCGAATGAGTTCCATACGTTCATTGCATGGATATAGACTTCTTCCCCTAGCGCTTCTCCGAGGAGCCACTCATAATGCATGTAATCTCAATTTTAAGCTCCCAAATTAGATTCCAGTTATATTTCATAACCTAAAAGGATATGACAACCATCTTATTATGCAAGGAATCAGTATGATCAAAAATAAGAAGATTAATTGCATTCCCAATAATATGGAAAAATACACCGCATTCTCCCTTGGAACTTTGAATTTCATAGATTCTTATCAATTTTTAAGTGCATCTCTTGAGAAGCTAGTCAATAACCTATCAGCAGAAGAATTCCATATTTTGAAGGAACATGTCGAATTGTTGCATTTCGTCGTGAAACGAATAATTATTTCAACCTGTCATTAGGGTTCAAAAGATTCTTGACGAAGATAAACCTCACAGAGCAGACCGCTCTTCCTGTAAGTAAATGATTTAGATAAACAGTAGCATATCTGTTTTCGCATCGAAGGACTCTTCCATAGGTCAGTGCGTAAGTGACCCCATGACCTTTACCAGCGCCTGCCTGCATTTCTGGATTTCGGATGTTTTATACTGAGTGACTCTTAGTTTGTAAAGACATTATTTCTTGTTTGTCGCTTCTTCTATGCTCTACGTGAGAACATCGTTTTTTTGTGACATATGTGCAGAATTCTTTTACTGAGGCACGATTAGAGCATATATGTCAGAGCATAATTAGGCGGATTTTTATGTTACCGACGAAGCTTTCTCATGTAGCTTGTTCCATAGATATACTGATATAATAGCTGAAGTATTTGTTAAGTTTTGACTATCAGTCCAGTTGCAAATAAAATTTCGATGGATTAACTCAGGAAAGTTGAGAAGGTACGATTGAATGAGACTTAAGTGTATTATTTTTTATAGTAGGTTAGTGTATTTGTTAAAACTAATACCCCCTACTCCATTAACATGCATTCATGTTGGAGCTAAAGTTTTTTTACGCACCGTAAGCAGAAACGCAAGGGTACCCACAACGTATGAATTCTACTTTTAGCTTGCTTACTTTCTATAGCATTCTGCCGCGTACAAAAAATTCTTTACAGAATTTACCCTGTGAAAGACAACTAACCATGTAAAGCGTAACTACCATGCCTTTTTTTTAAAAATGATATCTTACTTCCAAATAATTAGCTGATTTTTCTTCGGAGCAAGAAATAATGTTATCGATTGTTACTGCATAGCGTTACTTCCTAGGAACGAGTAATATTTTGCATCATATACCGAGGACACAGTGGTAATAAGTATTAGGAATAAAAAGTTTTAAACCATGTCGCGTAACGGATATACGGTAATGAAAAACGTTAGTTTTATTAGTCATACTTTTGCAATCACGATGTGTTGTGCCGAATATGTCTGAACACAAATATCTGACGGGATCTTCCTTCAATCCGATGGAGACCACTTTTAATAAGAGAGGCGCAACACTTGGAGGTTTAGGGGCGTCTAATTTCAAAATGGCTTGTCTTCTTCTGACAGGGTACATTGAAACAAATAGCTGACCTATCATAAAGGGGAAATGGGATGTTTCGATAAGAGGATATTTCCAAAACATTGTTTCCATACCGTATCTCCTGTGATGGCCTGAGACAAAGGGGGTAGAATTGGGGGGTGACAATGCGGTTTAGTCAGAAGGGCTGTCAACCATCTCTGGACTTAGAAAAATTTCAAGATGGGTCCTAAAACAGTGGTCAAGGCTGCAAGTGGGTTTTCATGTTGTAAGACCCACTCGCAGTCTGATACGGAAGCAAAGGGGTATCGACAGCACAGGGGGTGACGTGATCAAAGATTCATCCTTCAATAAAACGTGGTCCATAGTAAGGGTGAGGTACTGAACGCTTGTTGCGTGTTCTAAAGTGGGTCTTTTATGTCACCCATACAGGTCTCCAGACCATATTACCCCTCAATATTTTTCATAATTAGGAATAATTTGTTTTTTAAAACAAAGATTTTTTTTGTTCTCCTTTTGTTAATATTTTTACCCAATAGCATTTTTTCATTTTATTTTCTACAGGACAGTCTTTTAAAACAGTAACTGCGGGATATTCCTTATTCTAGTGAAGGTCGAATTCGCAAAATATGGGACCTTGTAATTACTTTTGAGGATTGCATCAGCCATTCTGAACGTTGCCACCGAAAGTTTAGTTGGACTTGGAAAATTTCAGATGAGAGTAGAAGTCAAGGGACTTATTCGGGAGTTTATGATCGGCGAAGGGGAGTTTAATAAAGGGGGGAGGAACTTTTGATAAGGGGGATTTTTAATAAGGGGGGCGAAGCTTTTGATAAGGGGGACGTGAATTTTGATAAGAGGGTGGAACTTTTGATAAGGGGGTTTTCCAATGAGGGGGAGTCAAAAATTTGAAAAATTACGACTAGAATTGAGGCTTTTCTAAATATAATACTCATAATATACACTAGAGGACGCCACGGGTTTTTAATAAAGGAGGAAGGAACTAGATTAAAATAGATTTGATCTTAAAATTATTTTCAGTTATATCATTTTAATAAAAATATTATTTAAGGATTTAGTAAGTCCTATACCTGCGTTACTATTAATATAATGTGGAACTGTACCTAATAAAAGGGCCCCTTCAATATATGTTAATATTACGGATATAATAATTATATCATTTGCAAATCATATCGAATTGCTACAGAATTTCTATTAGATGATTGTCAGAAATTATTATGATATCGCTCTTAAAATTCAATTCGATCGAATTAAAACACCAGACCTTTATTTCAACTGATCTTTTTACCAACTATGTTAATAATCATAACGAAAATAATAAAAATATAATTTTTCGCCGTCGTGAGTAATGGTTTAAATTTCGTCCTTTCCAAAAAACATTTAATGTGACGTAAATATAATTTACGAAGAAATTTTTTCCTCGAGTTATCGAAAGAAAGTTCAGCTTTTTATTTCCTTGTTTTGATTAAATCTGAAACTGTTATTCTGCTCTATCAAATTTTATTTATGTTCATTTCACCTGCTATTGCTTTTATTGTAATCTTGTTTGCAGTGGTTTTCTCCCTCGCTTTTATTTAGTTTTGAATAGCAATGTGAAAGGGCTGCTGTAATTTTCTAATTTCTATGACTATGACGCACTGACATAAGTTTTTATTCTCATGAATCAGTACAGTGTAAGCCAAATAAAAAAATAAATAAATACCCCCTCAAGCAGCTGCTTGCCACAGAGGTCTGACAGGAGCCTGTCAGTTTATATGCCATAGTAGAAGATCTGAGAGGATGGCAGCCCAGGTATTTAAATCATCAATTACCTGAGATAATGCTACTTTTTTTACTATACTCTCATGGGTTTCAGAGCGATCAGTTTCTTATTCTTACAATCATTTCATTGTTTTCAGAGATAACAATCGTTGGTAGAATAACAATTGTTTGGTAACGAGACTGAAATTTTTATGTAACAGTTTTTTTTTAATCTGGAATGACATTTTCATTTAGTCTACGTTTAAGAGTTAGTCCTAAGAGTTCACTTCCTCAGTTTTACAGGCGATTGATCTTAACAAGCATCTGAAAAATGTTTACCTCAATTATTCATCTGAAAAAAAATTATCACTGACGCGTCGGGTCTCGAACCAGCAACTCTCTAGATGCATGCCAGAACGCTCTAGCCAGTTTACTATGGATGGATGGTTACCGCATATCTTGGTATGTGCGCATCGAATTTATATATAATCCGACACTGCAGCATCCATTTCATACTATTTTTGCTTCTAATGGAAATTTGTATGAAACATTCCTTTTCTTATTCCTCAAAGGATTTCTCGTGTATTTTGCTAAGCACAGTTCGTCACGATGAAAGAGAAATTAACTTAAAGATTTCCCACAGAGAGAGACTCACCAAGCAGAGAACAAAGAAAGAACAGACGATTATGTAAATCCTTTAGCTGAGCTCTCCCCGCTGTGACGTCAAGGAGCACGCCCCCACAGCGACATTCGAATGGCCTTAGTAAAGCATAGCTTTGTGGCGCTACCTTATATATATTCACCCTGGGTGCCTAACAATTAGATAATTTTTTCGAGACACATTTGGTCCATGGTCCAGTTGTTCACCTCACTAGTCTTATTTTGCTTTGTTGCAAGAACTGCCCGAAACACTCCATAAATAAAGGGGTCTTTGGATTTCCCCAAGGACAAAAACACGGCTTTATATCTAAAACCCCTAATATGGCAATACTTTTATAACACAGTCTGTACCCTTCTGTGATTGAGATATCTCGGTTGACTTTTAAGCAATTCCACTTCGTCATCATCATCCTCAAGCAGCCATGGGCTATGGAGGTCCGACCAGACAGTGCAATTTAGTTCTCCAAGCATATCTGTCCTGAGCTACATCTGGCCACTGCACACTAATTATAACAAGGTCCTGTTTGACATTGTCTGCCCACTGCATCCTAGGTCTCCCCCTCTTTCTGAGACCTTTAGGCACACTGTTCATAACCCTATTCGGTAATCTATAATTATGCATACGGACAACATGGCCAAAATCAAGTAGCATGGCAAGATAATTGAAAGTGAGGCTTCTGAGCATTTGAGAAATATCCGAAACAATGTGGTTAATTATACTCTCATTGTGTATAATGAGAATTGATGTATTAATGGCTATAAAGTTAGCCCTATATTACAATCTGAAGATTATTGAATGAAACGTATTGACTCTAAGCATACTAAGAAAATATTTCTATGTTAGCAAAAATATTGAGCCCTTCCATGCTATGCAAGGTCGAAAACCAGATTTAAGCTCTGTAACTTAAAACAAATCGTTTTATGGGGGAAATATCACTGGAGACTGATCAAACTTAAAAAATATATTGAATTTAAAAATAAAGATTTACCAATTTTCAGCAATTTATGCCAGATTATCATTTCTTGTCGAATCATGATGGTTCCAGTTTTTTATTTACGTTTCTTCTTGTTTTAAGAATGTAAAAATAGCAAAAATTTCGGGCCCACATTGAAGCTTTCCATTTAAGTGAGTGGGACAATTGTGCATCGATATTGAGAGCGAGCATTTCAACGATCAAATATGTTCGCATCAACTGCATTTGCTTCTCTCAGCACTTTACTTACCTCTCTTCGCTCTTAAATAATGTGTTGAAAACATTTAGAAACGAATCAGGCAAAGAAAGAATTATTTGCATTTCCCTGCTTTAGTTTAAAAAAAATCCAATTTCCTTCCTTTCACCAGAGCAACAATAATTAAAATGATATCTGTTTAGTAAAATATATTTTTATTAAATTGAAACATTACACTTCTAAGTTAACAATCTGTACACTATTTCATACTGACCACATGTGTCTGTACATTTTCGCATCCTCAAAGTAATGCAAAAAAAAAATAAAATTTTACAACTTTCATAACCACTGTGCATATGTCGTCAAAAAAGATCACAAGAATTCAAGAACAACCACAAAGCCTAGTTAACACTAAATTGGCAAAACTTTTACACATATGAGAATTTTCGGAAAATTGACATTCATATTTTATTTATGCTGCAAGTCAATTATTTAAATTTCAAGTGGCCCTAAATATCGCAACATTTTAAATTGGCATTGTCGTACAAAACTCTTTCCGAAATTTAAGTTTAAACTTAGTGTTCTACACTAGTTAAAATATAAATTTTTGACAACTTTATAGTTTCCCTTTTTTTCGTTTAAAGGCGAACAATAATATTGTCATAATTTCATAAACATCACATGGATAGAAGTTTACTTTTGGATGGGGGGGGGGGGGTGGAAGGATTTACCTCATTATACTCATATGTCTCATAATACTCCTATGTCTCATTATTATCTTTAATTTCCTTTTCCGTTCCCTCTTCACAATAATATACCTTGGACCAGAATTTTGAGAGGTATTCGGAAGTGTTCTCTAATTTTATTATCACCAATTTGGCTGGGGCGGGGGTGGCTCAGTCGGTAGCGCGCCAGGCTCGTAATCTGTAGTTCCCAAGTTCGAGTCCCAGCTGGATCAGCGTTGAGATTTATCTCCGCAAAAATTCCCTGCCCACGGTCAGTAGGGGACACCGATGGGCTTGGAAAGGACGCCGTCCGTCGGATGGAACGTTAAGCCGTGGCACCGTGTGCTGGAGAGTCATACCCTGTGCACGTTAAAGAACACGCTGGATAGCCTTGACGGGAGCTACCATCTGTCTCCCAACAGCTGTTCCAGTGGGTCCCCTCCCCCAACCTTCTCTGAGCCTTCGGGGTCCATGTGACCTGGCCATTTAGCCCATGGTGTGCAAAAAAGTGCCGCTCAGAGGTAAAACAATCCAACCAATTTGGCTTTACCGTAACTAGCCGTTGCTAGAGGGTTACAGTAAAGCCAAAATGCAGATAATGTTAAAGGATAGTTAAGATGTTCAGATGACTTGATGCCACAGATTATTACTGCTGTTGTTGCTGTGAGAGAATGGGAGAGGCCGAAGAGGAAGTCACGCTCTTGTCCCTCGTGGATGCATCTCATTGTAAAAAGCTTTCTTACATCTCTATTTCTTTTATAGTGACTGTCACGCAACTCTTTGGGGAAGTGAAAGAGATAAGAGAAAATAAAGGTTTTCCCAAAGGGATCATGAGATTTATAAACAATTCATAAGGGAAGCCCTCATCATCATTGGAAGGGAGAGGGACCTTCCCTCGAAGGTGCGCCGTCCACGAAAACGGGACCCCCAATCTTGTTCTCGGCTCTTTCTGGATACGTTATTACAGGGACATCTTTTCATTGGTGGTCTGTTTTTCAGTAATGGGAACATCTCCTGTTCAGAGCATTACAATTATTAAGGAGTTTAAAAATTCGAAATAACTGCGCAATTCGATTTTATATACAATTATCGTGAACGATGGCAACTATAACGATTGCGATTGATCGAATTTAGGCTTGATCTTCCCAACAGTTTATCTTCAAGCATGAACAGAAATTAATTTAAATTGAAAGTGAGCTCTCAACCATGTGAAAACATTCATTTCAATCTTGATTCACTCGATGGAAAGAAAAAACAGACATCATGGGTAGCAGGTTGCACGTCCTTACACTGCTTTTAAATATCTGGGGCACCTGAAACGGAAAGTCATGATACACATTAAATTTGATTCCTGAAATGTAAATTCTTGCCTCGTAGCGATTTGTTTTCTGTGTTAGGAAGTGTCATCCCCCACGTCCCCCCGCCTCTCCAGCAGTAGTCAGCATTTATGATCACATGACAGAGTTACCTAATTAGTGATCCGTCAGACTGGTTGTCTTAGATCACCCGTTGCTTTTGAAATTTTCTCATTATCGTAACACGTTAACTATATATGCACATTTTATAAATTAAATGACGCCATTACATTTGCATTCAAATTGTTTCATTGCGATTGTATTCAGATTGGAGTCCGTATTTCCATTTACTTTGCCACTTCCCTAATACCTAAAAATATTTCCCAAGGTATAAAGTTCACTTCCTGAGAAATTTGCCAACACCAAGAAGCTAGCTCAGGAATGACCATAAGCCAACCGATGCATTGAGTTCTCTTAGCTGTAAAAACAATTTTAAATTCTTTTTAAATATCCCTTTCTAACCAGAACCCAAGGCTAAAGACAAAAAGTGTTTTCTAAATTTTTTGGGAGTTCAAAATTTTGGACGTAGTTTGAATTTATCAAAATCTTAAAAGTTTAATATTATTTCTTTTAATAAAATATACAAAATTTTTCGTTAAGAACTTCTGACAGTTTTCCAGAAATTCTAATTTTGAAATTTTATTTATTCAGATTATAGTTTCGCATAAAATTCATTATGAAAAGAAAAATGCAAATAAGAATTTCTATATTGCCGATTAATAAAATAACGAAACACGCTGGTCCAAAACCTGAACTTTTGATCAATCAGTTTTGTTCATTTCAAGAAGGCAACATTTCGGCATATTTCTGCAAACCATCGAGAGGAACATAAAATCGTGAAACTTCTTTTAATGTTTTAATTGCATTACATGGAGTTGCAGAAAATATAATTTTAGTTGAAAAAACTATCCTAAAACTCACACAGCTGATTTAATGAAAATATGAATGCCAATAATATGCATACAGCGAATGTACACCTCATTGTTCGAATCTATCGTTTACAATTTGCTAATTGATTTTGAAGATGATGAATTCATCCAAACTATTTGCATATGTTTGTCTATTTTGCATATGCTAAAGAAATGAAATCAGTATTTCAATAGAAATATATTGGAATAGAAAAAAAAATAGAAATCATTGCATTCATTCAGCTTGCTGATCAAATAACAATTTTGAATAATTCAAAGATTTACACTACAAATGAACCTCAATTGCTTAATTAATTAAGTCTTGTAAGTTGTTGTCAATTAATTAAGTCTTGAATTCATTGGTGATTTTCTGGGTTAGTTTAGGTGTACTAAAAATGCAGTTGAAAATTAAAATGCGCATTCCACGCTTAAGCTTACGGATAAATATTCTTGCTCGAAAATGGAAGTAAAATAGTTTTGAAAACCTGTTACTGTAAAAAACGTTTTCCTTATTTTGATTTCATAAGCCAGTTTTGGTCACTGCCATAGTTAATATATCTTCTGATATTTATAAATATTAACAGAATTGGAACAAAATGATCTCATTCAGCTCACAAACTGATATCTTGGTAACCGTGGTTTCGCGTAAGATATTTACATATTTCATAAACTACGGTTAACATTTTTACCAATGTATGTTTTAAGAAGAAAAATATTCACAAGAGGCAAACCCCCACAAACAGCCCAATATTCTACAGAAATATACCAAGTGAATACCATTGGCTGGTCCAACATTAAGAAAAGCCCTTGTTTCCAAAACCCCAAGTCCCATTGTACAGAGAGCAACACTAAAAGTCGGCAGCCAATTAACCTCTGACTTGGTCACTCAGAACTCGTGAATCTTCAAAGGTTTTCAGGTAGGAGGACAATTAACAAAATGACTTGTTCCGGGTCAGAAGTTCCACTCTTATTGAGCACGCATTACGTCACGAGATCGGAGCGTGATTTGCTCCGCTATTCAGGATTCGCGATGGCATTGTCTTCTTCCGGTTCCTTTTCATACGTCAGATCATTCAGATAATACCAATTGGGGGAATCTGCGCAGTCGACATTGTAGCTCCAGTCGCACACGCGGAACTGCTGGTGGAACATCGTCTCGTTGGGGCAGATGTGAGGCACGCGCCGACCGTATGCGTCGCACATGTGGAATATTCGGCAGTCGAACTCGAGATCGGCGTAGAAACCGATCGGCCTGTCGTTGCAGTCGAACGTGAACTCGACGTCGGGGAATTCCTCCCATCGCTTCACCTGGAAGGGAATAAAAGTCGTTAGATTTTGAAAGGTGGAAAACTTGCAAGCAATTCAATTGAAATTCACGTGGAGCCAGAGCCGCACTTACGCATAAGCTAACTAAACTACAGCTCAGGGCCTCACGATATGAGCGGGGCGGGGCGGGGGTGGCTCAGTCGGTAGCGCGCCAGGCTCGTAATCTGTAGTTCCCAGGTTCGAGTCCCAGCTGGGTCAGCATTGAGATTTATCTCCGCAAAATTCCCTGCCCTGCCCACGGTCAGTAGGGGACTCCGATGGGCTTGGAAAGGACGCCGTCCGTCGGATGGGACGTTAAGCCGTGGCCCCGTGTGCGGGAGAGCCATACCCTGTTCACGTTAAAGAACAGAATGGATGGCCTTGACGGGAGGCTACCATCTGTCTCCCAACAGCTGTTCCAGTGGGTCCCCTCCGCCAACCTTCTCTGAGCCTACGGGGTCCATGTGACCTGGCCATTTAGCCCATGGTGTGCAAAAAAGTGCCGCTCAAAGGTAAAACAACCCAAAACAACCCACGATATGAGGGGCCTCAAAGAACTGTATTTCAAGTTTTACTGCATTGCGAAAATTTTTTAATATTTAATCTATTGTGTAAACACTGTTCATCTTTGGTCACCATGCTAGAATAATGTTTTCACATATCAATTTCGTGTTCATTTCTCGAGGTTCCCCTCGATCAGAATAACTATATATATATATTTCGACTTTCGAATTTTTGGGGTATCTTAAATTTGAATAGCTTAGGGCCTCAGAGGGGAAAAAGTCTGGCTCTGTGTGGAGCCCATGATGACAAGAAAACTGTGGTATTACGGAAGCAGCAGTTTTAGAGAATATGCTTTGGTTAAATTCAATTTCCCTTTTGCTGGATTCAGCACAATTATTTATTGCTAGTAAGCTGTCTAGCTAGGAAATACAAAAATTATTTTTTTTATTTGTCTACCCATGAGAGAGAATCTTAGACATTGCTGCTTAAGCAAAGGGAATGAACTGATGTAGAAGCCGCAGCTTTTTGGGTCAAGCAAGAGAAACCAATCTCAGGGTTTTTCTGAATTTCGATTTAGTTGATCGCTTTAAATATGCCACGCAATATTTTAGCCTTAGTTCCTGAAATGCTAAATTACATCATTAAATTCGTAGAAGAGTTATTGAAAGAAAACCTTTCGTATATTATCAAAGTTCTGCTTTTCGCCATCGTTTCTTCTCGCTTAACATGTCTGAATACAATCGACAGAAGATTAAATAGTTTTTCCTTGTTTCGACAATTTTTAAATAAAAGCTTTACAGTTTTATGCTCGCAATTGCTACGTAATGAAAGCGAGGCTGTTTCAGTTATCCCAATGCGAAATTGCAGGTTTGAAGGTCATCAGCAGAACGAAACTCTCTTAATCGAGGTTGTTAAGAATCCTGGAATCTTTCATTTCGATTGAAGCTGACGTCATATCTGACAATTCAACGTTAAATTAAACCTCCAAATCCTCTAATTAAAGTGGACTCTCTCGATTAAATTGGCTGCGAACAAAATTGATTTTTTTCTAATAATGGATAAACGTGGTTTTGCATAAGATATTTACATATTTCACAAACCATGTTCGATTTTATTTTAATAATGATAATGGTCTACAGAATGTTGCAGCGAAGATTTCAGATTTGGATCGGTAGAAACCATATTTTGGTAAAACTTTTATGCTCTATAATCTTTATGGTTAGGTATTGAAGAAGAAACTGAACAGTTAATAATTGTAAAGTTAATAAACAAAAAGTAAAGTTGCAAAATTTAAAAGCAACTTTCATAATTTGTAAAAACGTTAAATCTCTCTACTGTAAAATTACTTTTCAGTGACATGTCTTTAAATCGATGTAATCCTCTTTAAGCCACTACTTTACCTTTATAAAGTATTACACCTTACTTTATAAAGTACTCCTATGTCTAGTATATATGTTAGAAAAATCTGACTGGAAGCCGCGGAATAAACCACTAACCTAACCAGGAATCGAAACAGTTTGATCGAATCAATGTCGAACCGTAACCATTTGGCATGTTACGATATCGCTTAAAATCTTTGAGACTAAATTAATGGATGATTGTTTTTAGTAGGCATTTCGGATCCAATGTTATAAAAGAAAACTCTTTTATGAGAGAAAAAGGCGAAACTAATAAACTCAGAAATGCTTTGTAAAAAATGAAAAAGGAAATACTTACCCTTGTCAAAGACTTGGCTATGACTGCAACTGTAAAAAAAATGTGAGTCAGAATTAACTCATTTCTTGTATTGCTATGATACGACTTTTACGAATATTATTCTGCATTATCTTTCATTAGTAAAAATATAAGGACAATTTTCATTTCTAAAATAAAAAGAGTGATAAAGTAGGGATGCTTTTGAGTATCAACGTCTTGGTGGCGCAGTGGTATCGCATTGGTTCGCGGTAAAATTGCAGTTGCCGCGATCAGTGTTCGAGTCTCAGAGGATGCCATGGTTGTGTGTCCATGTATGTGAAACCAGAACAAGCTCTGATACACTTCTAGGTTATCTCTGTAAATTAAAAAAAAAAATGAATAAAAATGATACCTACAGAGATAAAGCTTATAACTGGATTTATGACCCGTGATTTTATGTTTTAATTTTTCCTTTATATGTTTAGTTTCCATTACACGTGACTTATTCTTTAAATCTATTTCGCATTTGATAGGAATCTTGCTGGAAGGCTTAGAACGGTATTTTATGTATATAACAATCTTGGAAATTTAAATCAAGATATATATTATTATTGCCTAAGATCACCAACTTGTTTTCGGGGCGGGGGTGGGCTCAGTCGGTAGCGTGCCAGGCTCGCAATCTGCAGTTTCCAGGTTCGAGTCCCTCGTGGTCCAATGTTGAGATTTATCCCAGCAAAGCTTCCCGTCCTGCCTCGGTCAATCAATGGGCTTGGGAAGGTGGTCGTCCGTTGGATAGGACGTTAAACCATAACCCCCTATGCAGGAAAGCCATACTCTGTGCGCTTTAAAGAACATATTGGATGGCCTTGAGATCTGTGTCCCTAATAGCTGTTCCCTTCCCCCAAAATTTTCTGAACCCTCGGGGGTCCTTGTAACTTGGCCACTTAGCCCATTGTATGCAAAATGGCGCCGCTCAGAAGTAAAACAACCCAACTTTCTTTTCAGTTATGTCTTTTGCATTAGATCAATTATTAAAAATTTCCGGGACGTTTTATGATAAATTATGTTAATTTTGATAATTATTCTTATAGTTAAAGAATTAAGTATTTTGTTTCATCACTTCGCAACAGATTTCATCAACATCAAAAGAACCGTCGACATAACAATGTTTTAAACAAGAATAGTTTCTAGTGAATGTTAGATATTGATTTTGGACTCACATTTTCCAGCCCGAACTAGGTTAGGGGGAAAAAATTCTCTGATACATCGTAAAATATGTTATATATATAGAAATGCAAAACTATTTTTAAATTTTTCATATTATTGGCTAATTGCAATTATTTGATAAAAAAAATTAAATTCTTAATATTAGTTGAAACGAAAAAATGCTATAAAAATTGGTAGAAATTGAAACTTTTTGATTAACATGATGAAAGCAAAGAGAAATTCATTAATGAAAAAAAAAGGAATATCTAATAAAAACAAAGGCTGAATAGGCTTATTTTTAATTACTAAAGCTTAATTAGAAGATCAAATTTTAATAAAAGTAATTCATTTCTCCTCTTCTGCTCTCTTTTTTTTGGTAATTAGAAGAAAAATTAAAAGTTGGAATTGCAACTTAGAGTCTGGCAGGGCAAGGATGGACTCGGGCTCAGTCCGACAAAGCCAAGGCGCGAGCTCAACTCTAGGGTAAATAAGGAATTTATTCTACAATCATTTGTTCGTAATCCGAGTCTATGATGTTCCAGCACGCAGAGTGATCAATATATTTGGCTGCATGTTCATGTGTTCCATCTTGCATAAAATGTGGATATTTGGGATGTTACTTTTCTGCTGAAATCTCCCTTCTCCTCGTTGGTTTTCCTTATGGTTCTGCGAAGTTTTTATAAAACTTCGGGCAAGTGGTAATGTTGTGCAAAGCACCACTAGTCATATACGGAAACAGAGCAGAATGAAGAAATCCTTAATAATCGATCTCTTCTTCACGTTGTACATATTCTTAACATTTTCAGGAATATATTTCTTTTTTCTTGTTTTGAATTATTGAGAAGAGCTGCTTTATCAGGTACTGCAGCTTCCAATTAACATTGCGAAGGTTTCAGCAAAATCATGATGGAAATTAATGAATGAAAATTAACTGCAGCAGCTTCATTTGTGATCCGATTTCAAAGACAGATACAGCGAATCTCTATTGCGAAAATTAAGGAATGCATGAGATATTAATCTAAATAAGTTTTAAGGAGTCTAACATTGAGAGCAATTGGTTACGTTTTTAACTAATCGACTTCCAGAGGATGCTGGATTCGATTGTCAGAAATCTCACTCTGATGAAAATAATTCTCTTGTGAAAAAACATCGTTAAACAACATCAGGCAAATGAAATGAACTTCTTCTCCGTCTTAAGAGAGAAATCTTTAAGAGAAAAAAAAATCTTTTTCTTACTTACCAATGCAACAGAGGCCGACGAGGATTAAGTTTCGAAGCATGGCTCGACAGGAACGGCTGCAAAAGAAAATGATCATTTCTTAATTGGAATTGTTGTAGGGAGGTAATCACATAGAGCAAAAAGTGTGATTTTTAGAAGTTTTACCAAATTTTATTTTCCTTCTCTTTAATAATTTTGCTCAGAAAATTCCATAACAAAATTTTTTTGTCATTTAGTACAATAAAAAATGAAAATAGACTGACTAGCCATGCTAACAAGTCTTAGGGAGATTCATGTTAATTGATTGATGGATCGAAAATAGAAAATATTATTATATTCATCTGGATAAAATAACTGTAGAGAAAGACGTAATTCTTTTTTCTATAAATATATATTTACGGCTTAAAATATTAAGTGAATAATGGTTAAAATAACATCCTAGTATTTTTCTTAAATTCAAAATAAAATAAAGGGCAAAAACATTTTAAAAATAAAAATATAGATTAAAATATACATATTAAAAATATAAAATAACATTTTGGTATTTTAATTTGAAATAAAAAGAAAACATGGGCGAAAAACATTCTAAAACTTTCTATATGCGCCCTAAAAATGAAAAAAAAAATGAAAAGTAAAACATACCAATGATGCAATTATTTACTTCTTTTTATTAACTTTAAAGGAAGGTAGAGCGCCGGAAATTTTTCTTCAGTTTTGTTAAGAGAAATGAATTTTATGCTTCGTTATCTTCCTTTCAAATTAATATGAATGCAATGGCGATGCTTCGGCGATGGTTTCATCACTGGTGTCGTTACTTTTGGGAAATTACTTTTTGCAAATATTTCTCAATTTCCTTAATTTACATATTTTACTGCTTTGCTTCTTAGAGGCAACTTCGCAGTTAACCTCGCCACTGAGAAGAACACCTCTTCTTCTTCTACTTCGAGAGAGAGAAAATTACTACCTCCCTTATCTTACTTTGCACGTCTTAAGTTTTCATTTCACATAAAAGTCGCAAAGAACGACCAGCTATAAAAAAATTTATCTCCCTTTTTGGATCAGAGAAAAAAAGAGCATAATTTGAGAGAGTTCATGATGTCTTCGGCGTTGCAAACTTTCATTTATGATATAATTCGTTGAGACTGACCTGTCATAAAATTTCTTTTCCCTCGTTGCACTTAACCCTTAGTTCGAAAGATATAATCGAACTGGGGCGGTCTTAGAGCAACGACCCTTCAAGTAAAGACAGAAGGAGAGAACACGCACCTCTTTTTCACAACAAAAAAGAAAATATTTTTTAAATTTTCCTCTTGAAAATTCTAAAACTTCCGTGGAAGCTTTCATTTATAAAAAAAAACTAATGTTACATCTTTTCGATCATTATGAAAGAGAATTTATATTTCTAAAAGTAGCGTCTTTTGAAGCTCATAATAGAGGTCGTCTTCTTCGAAATATTCACATTTAATATCAAAACAATCGCAGCTGAATTAAGAACCCCCTGTCAACAATCAGGAATAAATGTCGTTTGAATTTGGCAATTTGTATACCATTCAGTTAATCTGTTTAATTATTAAAAATTTTAATTCTTATATTTTGTAACTTTTTCTAAAATATTTCACAAATAAAACAGTTCGTTAGAAGTTAAAAAAAAAAAAGAAAACATTTCGTGTATAATAAAAAGACTGAAAAAAAGATCAGAATAAAAATAGGAGAACATGTTGTCTATAAAAGAGCCATTCTGGCGACCCTAAGTAGAACAATCGCATACACACATTCCCCCCCCCCCTTTTGTTTGGAGGGGATGGGGATAAGTGTTTCATAACCTGTAAACTCTCCCCATGTCACAAGATTTCATCAGAATTTACATATTATATTAAATATTTAACACAGGTCTGTGATGATGCATTCTGATCCAAAAATATATATTCTGAATCAAACTAAAACCAGTCTAGAATTAAAAAAAATTCATTCTATTTTTAAAAGATTTAGAGATTTTAATATTTGATAATAATGACCATCATCCAAGGAAGTTCCTCCAAATTGGCAAAAATCAAGAGAATCATTTTAAAACTGATAAAAAAAATGACATATTCTTAAGCGCACCTTTCGAAGTTACAGCTCAGGGTTAATAGACAGAAAAAAGTATTTGGAACGTATAATGGGATGGGTGAGGGGGGGGGGGGGGTGTAAACAAAAACTTCCGCTTATCAATTTGGCACTAGCGACAACTCATTTGTCATTCCTCGTCTAATTTCGTTATCAGTCATCTTTATCATGTTCGATTTCCAGTTTGCTATTACGCCCTCTCAGCAATGAAAAAAAGAAATATTTTCCCTTTTAAACTCTAAATTGCTTAGAGGAAACTTTTCACTTATTATTTAGACTCTAGTTAATATTGGGAAAATCCTTCAGTCTGCCACTGTGTTCGCTTTGAAAAGTTCAACTCCCCGTTACTTTGGGCGGGGGTGGCTCAGTCGGTAGCGTGCCAGGCTCGTAATCTGTAGTTCCCAGGTTCGAGTCCCAGCTGGGTCAGCGTTGAGATTTATCTCCGCAAAATTCCCCGCCCTGCCCACGGTCAGTAGGGGACACCGATGGGCTTGGAAAGGCCGCCGTCCGTCGGATGGGACGTTGTGCCATACCCTGTGCACGTTAAAGAACACGCTGGATGGCCTTGACGGGAGGCTACCATCTATCTCCCAACAGCTGTTCCAGTGGGTCCCCTCCCCCAACCTTCTCTGAGCCTTCGAGGTCCATGTGACCTGGCCATTTAGCCCATGGTGTGCAAAAAAGTGCCGCTCAGAGGTAAAACAACCCAACCCCGTTACTTTAGCAATTGTTCATGTTAACAGATCAGATTACGATGAATCGGATTTCTAATTTGAATCTTATTTCCACTGAAAATTTTTTGTTAAACAGGCGCTTGGAATTTGCATTTTTGTCCCTTGGCCGAGTGGTTAGCACACTTGGCTATCGATCAAAGGCACCTGGGTTCGAATCCCGGATGAGGCATGGATGTTCTAGTCGTTTCCTGCTGAGGTCCCGCCTTCCTCATAGACCTACTATGGCGTACAAACTGATACAGACTCCTGTCAGACCTCTGTGGCAAACAACTGCTGGAGGGAATATTTATTTTTATTCGATGTAATATTTAATTTCTTAAATATTTTTCACGAGAAAGTCCATCTGCCATCGAACTCTACGAGATCTGAGTTTCGATGATTTCCGATTCCACTGAAATGAGGATCGGAATTGTTTCCGACAGAAGCTGGAGATCGAAAACGGATCAACTGAGAGAAGTTTTGTTTCAGCAACAGAGTTCATTCGATCAAGGAAACCTCTTTCAAGATGATCTTTCGAAATTTCCCTTTGCAGAAGCAGTACATGAATCGGATAAAGCGCTAAGAGGTAAGCTGGAAAATATTCACCTGAAAAAGTATCGTAGAATGTAGGCATTGAAAATAATATTACAAAATGTATTTCTTACACCCAAAATGATGCCACCCTGAAGTCCTGAAGTGATGCTGCAAATTGCCCATTTATTATGCCTGTTGTGTATCCATGGATGGGGGAGCTTCAACCCTTGAGTTCATGAATGACATACATTTTCTAAAGCAGTCCCCAAATGTCAGGGATTGGAGCATATCGAAAACTTCTATTACATTTAAATATGCCTCGCCCCCGACAGAGAAGAGTTTTTCTGTATAATCCTCTGTCTCTGCCTCCATTCCCAAATTCCCATGGCCATTCCGTTCTACTGTTTTAATCGAAGTAGATATATTACATCAAATTTGAATTGTTATTAAATGATGAAAAGGTTTTTTTTTGGGGGGGGGGGAGTCAAAGAATAGTTCTCCTTTAGTAATGATATAAGTCCGTCCCGTGGCCGAGTGGTTAGCGCGCTTGGCTACTGATCTACGGGACCTGGGTTCGAGCCCCGGGTAAGTCATGGGTGTGTGTTGTTTTTCTGCTGAGGTCCTGCCATCCTCTCAGATCTTCTACTGTGGCATATAAACTGACAGGCTCTTGTCAGACCTCTGTGGCAAGCAGCTGCTTGAGGGGATATTTATTATTATTTTATTATAATGATATTAGGAGATGTAATAGTAAAAGATGCATGTCCCTGTTAGTAAAGGTAGTATTTGGCTCGTAGTATTTTACCTCTTAGCGGCACTTTGTCGCACACAATGGGCTAAAGGACTCCAAAAGGTCAGAGAAGGAGGTTGGGCAAAGGGGACCCGCTGGGTGGGCAGCTATTATGAGATAGACCCCCCCCCCCTCGAGGTCATATAGCGTGCTCTTTTAACATGCACAGAGTGCGGCTTTCCTGCACGTGGATCTATAGTTTAGGTCCATCTGAGGGATGGCGGCCTTTTCAAGCTCATAGGTGGTTGAGGTCAGGGGGCAGGTTTAGGAGAGACGAATTTCATTGCTGGCTCAGGTGGGACTCGTACCTGGGAAACGCAGATTACGAGCCTGGCGCGTTACCAACTCAGCCAATTCCCCATAGCAATTTGTCGAAGGGGGTTTTTGATATTCCAACAATTCCAAAAAGAGTGCAGATGACAACTTATTTGGCGAAAGCTGCCATTAGCTTCATTTCAAGGATGACATCTCTTGGCATGAACGAACTAAAAAATTTTTTCTCTAGTTCTAAATTTTTCTCTCGCATATCATACTTACAAAAATATTATAAAATAATATATTTGTAAGTATGTTATCATACTTACAAACTTATATATATAGTATGTATATCATACTTACAAAAATATTATAAACAAATATTATTAAATATGTTGGTTTCTTCATACAGTTTATGATTTCCACTAACGGACTCTTATTCAGGAAGGGGAAGGCACAGCAGAGAGAATGGCTAAATGGCCCCTCCCCCTTGGGACGCCGCTGCCTGCTGGAAATTAACGGATTCCAGCTCTCCCCTCTTCACGTACTCTTAATGCCACTTGGAACTTTAAGATTTGGCTCGTGAATACGATTTTGATCCAGATGTTCGAAACAAGGGAAAAAAACTGCACAAGGTCTGCACAAGGGAAAAAAATAATAGGCGGGAAAATGCGGTAAATGATTCAGAGTCTGATCTGCTTCTACGACACTGCGATTCAACGGTTAAGTTGCATTTTCAACCGATTTCTCTTTGGGGCGGGAATCGCAATCAATCGATGGCAAGAACTCTTAAATCTTTTTCATCTGGTGATACTTTTTAATGGAACTGATGGGCACTCGGTTAAAAAACGTTCAACTTTAGAGAAATTTCAGATCTTTAACTTGAATTATTCCAATATCGTCAGCTGCTGATTCCTGAATTTTAGGTTCATAAATTAACTGAGAGGTTAATGCGAATATCACATGTCGTCTGCATCATGTGAACAAAATTGGCAAATCGATCGGTTGGTAGGTAATGCACGGCACGAGATTTCGAAAACGTTGTTGTTGGGTTGTTTTACCTCTGAGCGGCACTTTTTTGCACACCATGGGCTAAATGGCCAGGTCACATGGAGCCCGAAGGCTCAGAGAAGGTTGGGGGAGGGGACCCACTGGAAGAGCTGTTGGGAGACAGATGGTAGCCTCCCGTCAAGGCCATCCAGCGTGTTCTTTAACGTGCACAGGGTATGGCTCTCCCGCCCCCGGGCCACGGCTTAACGTCCCATCCGACGGACGGCGGCCTTTCCAAGGCCCATCGGTGTCCCCTACTGACCGTGGGCAGGGCGGGGAATTTTTGCGGAGATAAATCTCAACGCTGACCCAGCTGGGACTCGAACCTGGGAACTACAGATTACGAGCCTGGCGCGCTACCGACTGAGCCACCCCCGCCTCATTTCGAAAACGATTCGTGCTCTCGAGATGACTTGATATGAAAATTGAATTTCACCTCTAGAGGTTCTTCCTTCTGCCGTAACAATCACTCGTGTTAAAAAGGCAAAAAAAAAGAACATAATTTCTCTATTTCAAAATAAATCCATTTCTGAGAGGAAAGAAGGAGACTTTTGGGAACTAACTAGAGATTGTTTAATGTAAATGTAACCAATAAGAGATTTCCAAATATCATTGTTTGTTACAAGTTCACCGAAACCAACAAACACGCCAAAACCGCTCTCTAATGCAATGGGATTTAACGAAGGTTTCTCTTAGCCAGTTTTTACAGTTAATGTTAAGTGTGTTTAAATTCCCGAGCCTGCGAGCTCTCATAGTTCCGGAATTATCCATTATAGGACATTGTAGAATTTCCTTACAAACATTAAAAATTTCGCCGAAATTCGATTAGCTGTAATATCGACAATTTTGGCGACACAGCAACCGTGTAGCATCCTAGCAATACTTTTGTGCTGATTCTTCTGTAAAAACTGTTTCACTTGATTTTAATCCATCGGGCACACTGAAGGCCTAACTTTACAGATAAACTGAATACTTCACTGAGAAAATTGCAAAAAATAATCAAATTAGTTACTAATTCGTAACAACAATGCCAACAAAAAGACTAAAAAGTAAAATCAAATATCGTTTGAATTGTTGGCATGAAAAAAGCGATGGCGGGGCCCAATGCGAGACGACGGTTGCGCACCACTGATGTATAATCTTCCCCTGGGTGAAGAAAAACATTTATGCACAGTTTGGTGTCTCCAACTATTGAAGGGGCTGCGTTCATAAGCGGACAGACAGATACACAAATTCTCATCTTTGCATTTTAAATAATGAATACAAAATATTTTATTGAATGGTAAATTTTGTTTTTTTTTACTTTAAAACATTGCCTTCATAATTCGAACCCCTGAAGCTTCATAATTCGAACCCCTGAAGCTTCATAATTCGAAACGCTGAAGCACATTTGTGTTTCAAATAATTTGTGTTCAAATGGATAAAAAAAATTCACGTCTGTTGACACTGAATCTGAATCTCGGAAGTGCTTCTTCGACCAGAATCTTTAATTACAGTGAAGAGAACTTCTAATCTAACAAAAGCAATGCACTACAATGTAATAGCGTCGCATCTCACATCCGCCATCCTTAATGCACAAGTAAGACAGTCCTCATGAAATGTTCTATTGCTGAGCTGCACTTTTCTGCCCATAGTCATAGCTAAATAAGCAGGTCACAAGGACTCCAAGGCTCAGAGTTTGGGGATATCCTTTCGATCGTAAGATGGGAATCACTGGTATATAGACAGTCGTATCAGAATAATATGACCACGTACCATACATATACTAGGGTAGGTGGTCATATTATTCTGATACGACTGTGTATACTTTTTAGTAGAGAGGAAAAATTGTCTTTAGCCGGGTGGGATCCAAACCCAGACCTCTTGATCATATTTCAGGTGCTCTGATCGCTGAGCTACTTTCAGCCGATCAAGATATCTTCTCTTGATGACTTTAATCTTCATATGCATGGGGTCAGCGATTAGAAGTTGTCTTCACTGTAATTAAAGATTCTGGTCGAAGAAGCACTTCAAATATTCAGATTCAGTGTGAATAGACGGGAATTATTTCTATCCAATCATGCTTCATCAAGCGTAAGGGGGATGTTTTAAAAACAAGAAAACAGGTCGCTTTCATCGCTGAAAGGGCTTCGTAAACCAGAATGTTCAATTGCAGTAAAGACAAACATCTGTTGGCTGATCCTGATAATCCCTGATCCTGATAATCCCGTGATGCAAAAATTAGTCATCAGTAGATGATATCTGCATTGGCTTGCTGGTAACTTAGAGGTCAGAACATCTGACATGTTATCAGGTGGTCCTGGGTTAGGATCCCACCCCGAGTTAGACAATTTTTCCTCAAGAGTGTTCAGAGTTAAATCAGAAGAAAACACACGCACATGCCTGTTTTTTTGCTTGTTGTTAAATTGATGTCCATAATTTTTCTTGAAATCTTGTATATAAAACTAGAAAATCAAAGTTTCATAACTTTTAAAATAACTAAAATAACTTAAAATAAATATTTTGCATGATGTAAAAATGAAACCACAGATAAAAATATGAATCAACATTTTTCAAAATCTCGATTTCAATGGTTTCCATTCAGTATTTAAAGATCAATTGAAGCTGCGATTCGCGACACTCAAATCAAATGAGAAAAGGTTTCTTATCAAAATTTGAATATGGAAAGCAATCATTTTCTTAACTTTTAAAATCTGCGATATCTGATTCATTAGATTCACCTTCAATGATGGAATTCTAAAAGAACTTCTAATGGATTTGAATCATTCATTGTTGGTCTAGGATCATAAGCAGTCCAGATTTTCAAGAAAATAATTTTCTCATTTGGCTCATCGGTTTCATTTGTTAAGTTATGAAATTTCTGACATACAGTTGCAGAAGGAATTATTTCCACGAAACTATCGTTCTCGAAAGAAATTCTGAAGAACAGTCAAGTAAATGTGATTTAAAAATTTCAATCAAATTTTAGAATTTTATACTCAAAATATGTTTATAGGAGCAGCAGCTGCAGTTGTAACAAGATTCATATTACCATTCTCCATCGTTTAGGAACATTTTTGCAATTTTTCTAATTGGCTAAGAAGAGCAGACCGAGGCCATTCCTCCCTACACAAGGATGTACATAAAGATGGTCCCAATTATTTACGACATTGACATCTCATTTGCTCCTTAATCAAAGTGTCGGCTGGAAAATCTTTTTAAAGAATCGAACTGTTGATTCATGCAATTTTGATATTTTACTGAAATTGCGAGCATCTATTGCAGCAATTTCAGTTCACCGATTGCACGTAGACAAGGAAATAAGGAGACTGGCTCCAAAGCGAAAACATTCGAAATTGACAACCGATGACTGCATCAGCATTTAAAGACGTTAACGTTGCCTATTCGTTGCTCCGAATTTCACTAATCAATTAGATTGCATATTCAGCATAATGTCCAGATCTAGAAATTCACATTACTTTTTTATTTCGAAAAACTCGGGTTCCTCTTTAATAATTGGTTTTTCTGTTATAAATCAGCAGATTTATTATTTTATCAGTTATAACTAATCACGCTAACACTCATTGCTCTGCTGATGTCCGTGAAAAGGCATTAGAAGACACGGAGGGAGAGAGAGAGGATCCTGCCAACAGTTAAATAGGGGAAGTGGAAAAGGGGAGGAGGGGGTAGAAATTCGGCTGAAATGGAACTACGTAATCGACGGATGCCTCCCGCATTAAATGAGATAACACATATTTTCTGCAGGGTGAAGCGGAATAAAAAAAAAACTTTCATTCTGATCACAACCTCGAGAGCAAAAAATCAAAAGAAGAAGAAAAAGCAAGGAAAAAAAATGATTAAAATCAAATTTTCCTAATTTCTTTCATCTTTTGTTTGAGCTCTCACACTGCAGTTTTATGGTCTTTTTTTTAAACATGCACCTGATATTTTGCCATGAAAATGGAAATATCCAAGAGATAGAGTTTTTTAATCTATTCGAGGTTCTTTTTCTCTGTGCTGTAGAAGAACTTTTTAAACTTTTTCCTTTCGGGATTCTCTTTTCTCCTAACCATTAGGCCAAAAGAGCTTTCGTTATCCTAATGATGAAACAGGTATTTTAAAAAGAATCCGGTAATGAGTCGAGTTACTACCAAGTGGTTAAAGGATTAGCCATTAATGAGGCTTCTTAGAAGGTTAGAGCAGTGGTCCCCAAAGTGTGTGTGTGTGGGGGGGGGGGGAGTTCAACGGAAAAACTTTTCAATTTCTTCGATATACTATCAAAATACTCGCAATTTTTTATTTATAGTAAATATTATTTCACCTAGTTCTATAGAGGAAAAAATATTTGGAATTGCATGCAGGAGGCGTTTTGAAAGGGTAAAGGGGGACGCTGGTTTGAAAAAGATTGGGAACCTCTGGGTTAGAGGATTATCCATTAATGAAGCTTTTTAATGAAAGTGTTCGATATCTCACTTCTGCAGAAAATGCGTTTTCCGATGCGGGAAGCGAATGAGAGAGAAAGTTGCAAATCGAGCAAATGTGGGGCATCCTAATTTCATTCATGATCCAAAGAATAATGTTTGTTTTTGGATGCAAACTCTGCTACACCTCGCAAGATACGGAGAAACTCGTCTTTTCCTCCCTCTCTAGCAAACACGAAGTACACTCAACACCAACACTCTACGCTTGATCCTTATGTCTGCAGAACTGAGTCCTTAACTAGTACTTCAAATCTATAACCGATCCTCGATAATTAAAAGGAAAAGACTAGATCTTTGCAATTGCTGTACGATCACAACTTCATTGGGATTGACGGTGCGAAGTGAGGAAGAGGCTTGCACGCGCTTATTCCCATTTCTTTTGCGACCTTACTTAATTAACGCGTTGCCTATATATGAGGAGAGAGTTGGGTTGGGTTGTTTTACCTCTGAGCGGCACTTTTTTTGCACACCATGGGCTAAATTGCCAGGTCACATGGACCCCGAAGGCTCAGAGAAGGTTGGGGGAGGGTACCCACTGGAACAGCTGTTGGGAGACAGATGGTAGCCTTCCGTCAAGGCCATCCAGCGTGTTCTTTAACGTGCAGAGGGTATGGCTCTCTCCCCCACACGGGGCCACGGCTTAACGTCCCATCCGACGGACGGCGGCCTTTCCAAGCCCATCGGTGTCCCCTACTGACCGTGGGCAGAGCGGGGAGTTTTTGCGGAGATAAATCTCAACGCTGACCCAGCTGGGACTCGAACCTGGGAACTACAGATTACGAGCCTGGCGCGCTACCGACTGAGCCACCCCCGCCCCATGAGGAGAGAGAAATCACTCTCTGAAAAACACTTCAAAAGACCAAAATTAGGGAAGGAGCAGCAGAAACAAAACCACTTTTCCTCCTTCATTTATCCCTTATGAGCTACATAAACAGCATTGTATTCGGGCACTGATGGTCATTTCTGCACTTGAGTGATGGATATTTCAGTCTCACCTGTTTATCCTTTACGGCTGCGAGAGACGAAGTACTCCGAAAGGAAGATCTCTTACCTCGTTGTCAAGTGGAGACTCGATCAGTTGTCACGAGAAGAATCCTTTTATATGCCTCAACTGTTGCCAGAGCTTGGTCCGCCTCAATGAACCACCCGCGAACAAACAACTTCCGCCAATCGCCGACGAGCACAATGACGTCGATTACGCTTTCTCACGTGCTCCAGGTGGAAAGTCTTCCCTTTCACTTACACGAGGAAGAGGGGCGAGGAGGGGGGACGGAAGGGCGACTGAGGAGGTCATCAGAAAGAAGCTCGAGAGGAGAGGTAAACAATGCGGTCGCAGCAAGGTGGGTGACCTGGCACTTGGCTCTTGCTCCTGTCGCTATAGCAACTGCCTCCGGAACAGTGATTTGCAGTGAAAAGAACAAGAAGAGAACAAGGGATGGTTTGAGGGGAGGAGAAGGTGTGTTTGGAGGGGGAGGGGAGTTGTAAAACAAAACTGATGACAGATGAGAAGATTTATCGCTGGCTGATCAAGAGACTTGAAACTGTGCATCAACTTTCAGGAATAAATTTGAGGAGAAGGATTTGCGAAGAATTCAGTCATCACTCGGAGCTGATCTTCACTTCGCAAATGCGGTTTTGTCGCCCTTTTAATCCTTACGAAATAGTTCATCGTTGCCACTCCGTCAAGATCTGTTTTGGTTTTCCTCCGATGAATGCTTATTTCTCATCGCCATTTTTATATCCTTAATAATTCCTAAAGTTCCCTTTCTGATTTCTATTAAGCAGGAACGAAATTTCAATTTTCTTTCAGTTTCTCTTTGTGGCTTCACTGTAGCTTTATGCAGTCACAAAAAATAATTAAAAAGATTAGTATTTTCCTCAACTGTTCTTCACATTCTTTCCAATAATCGAAATACCAGAATGCTTAAATATGGATTAAGGGGTTAGGGTTCGGATCTCATTCTAAGTAGGGATATAGGCAGTATATTTTTGTTGAAATATCTGCGGAGGGAGCTTCATCGAGAATGATAATAACAAGCTCTTATCAGTAAAACAAACAAATTAAAAGAGTCTGCAGTAGCACGTCAACAGATTAGAGCCTGAAGGCTTTCAATTCTTAGGATTCATCAATATCTTTCACATTATTCGTATACTTGGTTCTCTTACATCCGAAAGACATTATTTTTTGGTAGACAATAGGCTCAAAAGCCATATAATAAAGATTGCAAATGCTCAGATATGAAAAGGATCCCGGACATCTTTTAGCAGACAGATGAAAGTCTCACGTCAAAGCCATCCATCATGTTCATTGAAGGACTCAAGGTATGACTCTCCCCAAACGGTAGTTTGCCTCAACCTCACATCCGACGGATGGAGGCCTTCCCATACTATCGGTGTCCCCTTTTCTCACCGATGGCACAGCGAGGTTAACGGAGAAAATTCTCACCTGAGACACAGCTGGGACTCGAACCCGAGAAATGCAGATTGCGAGTCTGACGCTCTGAGTCAGCCAATTGCCTCTTCCGACGGAAATGGCGGGAGAGGGATTGAAGAAGTGATATCAATGCCAGATGTTGTAAGACTAAGAACCTTAATCAATGGATGTTTTGAAACAAAACAAGCCAACTCATCCGATAACGAGAGCAATCTGGTTTTGGAAGGACGCGACCTCGTCCCTTCCTTTCCCCTCTTGTCAAGAGAATGTTTCGGAGTTGCCAAAGTCATCAACTGCATTAAGGGGCGGGGGTGGCTCAGTCGGTAGCGCGCCAGGCTCGTAATCTGTAGTTCCCAGGTTCGAGTCCCAGCTGGGTGAGCGTTGAGATTTATCTCCGCAAAATTCCTCGCCCTGCCCACGGTCAGTAGGGGACACCGATGGACGTTAAGCCGTGTCCCCGTGTGCGGGAGAGCCATACCCTGTGCACGTTAAAGAACACGCTGGATGGCCTTGACGGGAGGCTACCATCTGTCCCCCAACAGCTGTTCCAGTGGGTCCCCTCCCCCAACCTTCTCTGAGCCTTTCGGGGTCCATGTGACCTGGCCATTTAGCCCATGGTGTGCAAAAAGTGCCGCTCAGAGGTAAAACAACCCAACCAACCCAACCCATCAACTGCATCAGGATTACCTGTGTGTCACTCTCACGTGTGATTTTCGTCAATTTTTCATGACCAAGAGAAAAAAAGCGTGGAAGATTCCATTGGTCTTCCAGAAAGCAAATGGGGGAAGGGGAGATGTGAGTGGCCAATAGAAATTCTGTTTCAGTGCAGGTTCTGAATTGGCCACTTAGGAGCCCATTCGCGTAATCGTCTCCCTTTGCCCACATTTCGTCCGATTTCTCTGTCATTACGAAGTTCTACGCAGGTTGTGATTAGTGCTACGTCATCATTATCAATTGATGCTGAAGACTCTCTGGCAAGGAGAGATTCCGCGCCACTTTCGGGCAGGATTGGTTCTAGTGGCTCATGTCATTGCGTGGCTTCAGGTGTTACACAGCTAAACACGTAACACTGCAATAATTGAACTTTTCTCAAACAACTCAGTTTGACTTCTACGATCTGAGTTTGTATTTGGCAATAAAATCTTTCCTTCTCAGAACTTAGTTTTAGCACATTATCCGTCCGCTGAAATTTCTGATTTAAACGCTTTTGGAGGAAGGCATCCTTACACAGATGAGATGTTAATGTGCGGTCGGAGCACTTTAATGAAGATATGCTTGTTAGGATGAAGAGCTATTTGGAGGTGCAGAGGATGTGAACTTTGCGCATTCCAGTGCTAACGATTATGAGAAACTGAGTTTTGCTTCAGAGGCACAAAGAACCGAATGCCGAGCACTTTCATGCAGAAAATGCTGAGAGAAGTGATGAAGCATTAGGACGAGGTTAAGAGGCATGAAAGAGAGGATTAAGGTTCAATCTGAAGGAGATGAGTGAAGTGGGGGGTCTGGAAGTTTCAGTTCCTTGAACGAGGAGATTTCCTTTTCTGTTAACGTTCGTCCTCAATGTTTTCTGAGACCTTCGGAATCGATCACGCTGGACGATTCGTAAGGTCTCAGAATATATCGATATTCTCTCCGATATAAATCCTTTACCTTCTGAACGAACTAATTCAATGGATCAAATTTCATTCGCCTTTCAGGAAGGATGGGGGCGGGGGTGGGGGAGAAAATGCGAAAGGCTAATGGGTTGGGTTGGGTTGTTTTAACTCTGAGCGGCACTTTTTGTAAATCATGGGCTAAATGGCCAGGTCACAAGGACCCCGAAGGCTGAGAGAAGGTTGGGGAAGGGGACCCACTGGAACAGCTGTTGGGAGAGAGATGGTAGCCTCCCGTCAAGGCCATCCAGTGTGTTCTTTAACGTGCACATGGTATGGCTCTCCCGTACACGGCGCCACGGGTTAACGTCCCATACGACGGACGGCGGCATTTACCAAGCCCATCGGTGTCCCCTACTGACCGTGGGTAGGGCGGGGTGTTTTGGGGAGATAAATCTAATCCAGCTGGGACTCGAACCTGGAAACTGCAGATTACGAGCCTAGCGCTCTACCGATTGAGCCACCTCCGCTTCAGACCAGTGGCAGTTGTGCTTCCAGAGAGAGAAATGCAAGCTCTGAATTATCGAAACTTTCGGTATTTTGAATTTATTGATATTGTAACACAGGTAAACGAACAACAATAAAACCGTGACTGTGATTTCGTGTAACGCTCGTGATATGTCTCAGCGTGAGAACTGCGTCACTAATCTGTTGGAACGAAGAATAGACTTTGAATAATAAAGATAGATCGGTGAGAGTTCGTAAATCTGCAGGAAGCAGGAAAAGGTGAATTGTTTTAGTGAGTGGTGTGTCATTTAAAAGTTGTGGCTTGTGTTGACAGATTTCAAGTTTAAATGTTCTCGAGAAAGATGCCTAAAGTTATTTCTGATACTAAGAAGCCAACTGGGAAAGCGAAGAAAATTTAGTGACGTCGAGCGATGAATGCTAGCTAATTGTAGAGGTAAAAAAGTCTCTGCAGTCTCTGCGTTGAGTTGAGGTTGTAAGATTTGTGCAATGCAAAATATTTGTAAATCAGATATTAAATGATTATTCATATGGTTTAATTATTATGGTGAGTCTCATTCTGATGGAGAGCATATTGGTGTTTAGTTGAAATTGTTATTTATCTAAACTCATTACCTTTGCAATTAAACTTGTTCATTTACAGTTTGATTCTTCACTTTGAATTCATGTTCGGTTTACTACTAAAAATTTGTAACAATATATTTATTCCGTAAGCGTTTGCATGGATTCTTTTCATTTTCGCTCATTGGTTCATCACCTCAAAATACGACATTACTCTGTTTTCTAATGCTCATTGGTTCATCATCTCAAAATACGACATTACTCTGTTTTCTAATGCTCATTGGTTCATCACCTCAAAATACGACATTACTCTGTTTTCTAATGCTCATTGGTTCATCATCTCAAAATACGACATTACTCTGTTTTCTAATGCTCATTGGTTCATCACCTCAAAATACGACATTACTCTGTTTTCTAATGCTCATTGGTTCATCATCTCAAAATACGACATTACTCTGTTTTCTAATGCTCATTGGTTCATCATCTCAAAATACGACATTACTCTGTTTTCTAATGCTCATTGGTTCATCATCTCAAAATACGACATTACTCTGTTTTCTAATGCTCATTGGTTCATCATCTCAAAATACGACATTACTCTGTTTTCTAATGCTCATTGGTTCATCACCTCAAAATACGACATTACTCTGTTTTCTAATGCTCATTGGTTCATCACCTCAAAATACGACATTACTCTGTTTTCTAATGCTCATTGGTTCATCATCTCAAAATACGACATTACTCTGTTTTCTAATGCTCATTGGTTCATCATCTCAAAATACGACATTACTCTGTTTTCTAATGCTCATTGGTTCATCACCTCAAAATACGACATTACTCTGTTTTCTAATGCTCATTGGTTCATCATCTCAAAATACGACATTACTCTGTTTTCTAATGCTCATTGGTTCATCATCTCAAAATACGACATTACTCTGTTTTCTAATGCTCATTGGTTCATCACCTCAAAATACGACATTACTCTGTTTTCTAATGCTCATTGGTTCATCATCTCAAAATACGACATTACTCTGTTTTCTAATGCTCATTGGTTCATCATCTCAAAATACGACATTACTCTGTTTTCTAATGCTCATTGGTTCATCATCTCAAAATACGACATTACTCTGTTTTCTAATGCTCATTGGTTCATCATCTCAAAATACGACATTACTCTGTTTTCTAATGCTCATTGGTTCATCACCTCAAAATACGACATTACTCTGTTTTCTAATGCTCATTGGTTCATCATCTCAAAATACGACATTACTCTGTTTTCTAATGCTCATTGGTTCATCATCTCAAAATACGACATTACTCTGTTTTCTAATGCTCATTGGTTCATCACCTCAAAATACGACATTACTCTGTTTTCTAATGCTCATTGGTTCATCATCTCAAAATACGACATTACTCTGTTTTCTAATGCTCATTGGTTCATCATCTCAAAATACGACATTACTCTGTTTTCTAATGCTCATTGGTTCATCACCTCAAAATACGACATTACTCTGTTTTCTAATGCTCATTGGTTCATCATCTCAAAATACGACATTACTCTGTTTTCTAATGCTCATTGGTTCATCACCTCAAAATACGACATTACTCTGTTTTCTAATGCTCATTGGTTCATCATCTCAAAATACGACATTACTCTGTTTTCTAATGCTCATTGGTTCATCACCTCAAAATACGACATTACTCTGTTTTCTAATGCTCATTGGTTCATCATCTCAAAATACGACATTACTCTGTTTTCTAATGCTCATTGGTTCATCACCTCAAAATACGACATTACTCTGTTTTCTAATGCTCATTGGTTCATCATCTCAAAATACGACATTACTCTGTTTTCTAATGCTCATTGGTTCATCATCTCAAAATACGACATTACTCTGTTTTCTAATGCTCATTGGTTCATCATCTCAAAATACGACATTACTCTGTTTTCTAATGCTCATTGGTTCATCATCTCAAAATACGACATTACTCTGTTTTCTAATGCTCATTGGTTCATCATCTCAAAATACGACATTACTCTGTTTTCTAATGCTCATTGGTTCATCACCTCAAAATACGACATTACTCTGTTTTCTAATGCTCATTGGTTCATCATCTCAAAATACGACATTACTCTGTTTTCTAATGCTCATTGGTTCATCATCTCAAAATACGACATTACTCTGTTTTCTAATGCTCATTGGTTCATCATCTCAAAATACGACATTACTCTGTTTTCTAATGCTCATTGGTTCATCATCTCAAAATACGACATTACTCTGTTTTCTAATGCTCATTGGTTCATCACCTCAAAATACGACATTACTCTGTTTTCTAATGCTCATTGGTTCATCATCTCAAAATACGACATTACTCTGTTTTCTAATGCTCATTGGTTCATCATCTCAAAATACGACATTACTCTGTTTTCTAATGCTCATTGGTTCATCACCTCAAAATACGACATTACTCTGTTTTCTAATGCTCATTGGTTCATCATCTCAAAATACGACATTACTCTGTTTTCTAATGCTCATTGGTTCATCATCTCAAAATACGACATTACTCTGTTTTCTAATGCTCATTGGTTCATCACCTCAAAATACGACATTACTCTGTTTTCTAATGCTCATTGGTTCATCATCTCAAAATACGACATTACTCTGTTTTCTAATGCTCATTGGTTCATCACCTCAAAATACGACATTACTCTGTTTTCTAATGCTCATTGGTTCATCATCTCAAAATACGACATTACTCTGTTTTCTAATGCTCATTGGTTCATCATCTCAAAATACGACATTACTCTGTTTTCTAATGCTCATTGGTTCATCACCTCAAAATACGACATTACTCTGTTTTCTAATGCTCATTGGTTCATCACCTCAAAATACGACATTACTCTGTTTTCTAATGCTCATTGGTTCATCATCTCAAAATACGACATTACTCTGTTTTCTAATGCTCATTGGTTCATCATCTCAAAATACGACATTACTCTGTTTTCTAATGCTCATTGGTTCATCACCTCAAAATACGACATTACTCTGTTTTCTAATGCTCATTGGTTCATCATCTCAAAATACGACATTACTCTGTTTTCTAATGCTCATTGGTTCATCATCTCAAAATACGACATTACTCTGTTTTCTAATGCTCATTGGTTCATCACCTCAAAATACGACATTACTCTGTTTTCTAATGCTCATTGGTTCATCATCTCAAAATACGACATTACTCTGTTTTCTAATGCTCATTGGTTCATCATCTCAAAATACGACATTACTCTGTTTTCTAATGCTCATTGGTTCATCACCTCAAAATACGACATTACTCTGTTTTCTAATGCTCATTGGTTCATCACCTCAAAATACGACATTACTCTGTTTTCTAATGCTCATTGGTTCATCATCTCAAAATACGACATTACTCTGTTTTCTAATGCTCATTGGTTCATCATCTCAAAATACGACATTACTCTGTTTTCTAATGCTCATTGGTTCATCATCTCAAAATACGACATTACTCTGTTTTCTAATGCTCATTGGTTCATCACCTCAAAATACGACATTACTCTGTTTTCTAATGCTCATTGGTTCATCACCTCAAAATACGACATTACTCTGTTTTCTAATGCTCATTGGTTCATCAACTCAAAATACAACATTACTCTGTTTTCTAATGCTCATTGGTTCATCATCTCAAAATACGACATTACTCTGTTTTCTAATGCTCATTGGTTCATCACCTCAAAATACGACATTACTCTGTTTTCTAATGCTCATTGGTTCATCATCTCAAAATACGACATTACTCTGTTTTCTAATGCTCATTGGTTCATCATCTCAAAATACGACATTACTCTGTTTTCTAATGCTCATTGGTTCATCACCTCAAAATACGACATTACTCTGTTTTCTAATGCTCATTGGTTCATCATCTCAAAATACGACATTACTCTGTTTTCTAATGCTCATTGGTTCATCACCTCAAAATACGACATTACTCTGTTTTCTAATGCTCATTGGTTCATCACCTCAAAATACGACATTACTCTGTTTTCTAATGCTCATTGGTTCATCACCTCAAAATACGACATTACTCTGTTTTCTAATGCTCATTGGTTCATCATCTCAAAATACGACATTACTCTGTTTTCTAATGCTCATTGGTTCATCACCTCAAAATACGACATTACTCTGTTTTCTAATGCTCATTGGTTCATCATCTCAAAATACGACATTACTCTGTTTTCTAATGCTCATTGGTTCATCACCTCAAAATACGACATTACTCTGTTTTCTAATGCTCATTGGTTCATCACCTCAAAATACGACATTACTCTGTTTTCTAATGCTCATTGGTTCATCATCTCAAAATACGACATTACTCTGTTTTCTAATGCTCATTGGTTCATCACCTCAAAATACGACATTACTCTGTTTTCTAATGCTCATTGGTTCATCATCTCAAAATACGACATTACTCTGTTTTCTAATGCTCATTGGTTCATCACCTCAAAATACGACATTACTCTGTTTTCTAATGCTCATTGGTTCATCACCTCAAAATACGACATTACTCTGTTTTCTAATGCTCATTGGTTCATCATCTCAAAATACGACATTACTCTGTTTTCTAATGCTCATTGGTTCATCACCTCAAAATACGACATTACTCTGTTTTCTAATGCTCATTGGTTCATCATCTCAAAATACGACATTACTCTGTTTTCTAATGCTCATTGGTTCATCATCTCAAAATACGACATTACTCTGTTTTCTAATGCTCATTGGTTCATCACCTCAAAATACGACATTACTCTGTTTTCTAATGCTCATTGGTTCATCATCTCAAAATACGACATTACTCTGTTTTCTAATGCTCATTGGTTCATCACCTCAAAATACGACATTACTCTGTTTTCTAATGCTCATTGGTTCATCACCTCAAAATACGACATTACTCTGTTTTCTAATGCTCATTGGTTCATCATCTCAAAATACGACATTACTCTGTTTTCTAATGCTCATTGGTTCATCACCTCAAAATACGACATTACTCTGTTTTCTAATGCTCATTGGTTCATCATCTCAAAATACGACATTACTCTGTTTTCTAATGCTCATTGGTTCATCACCTCAAAATACGACATTACTCTGTTTTCTAATGCTCATTGGTTCATCATCTCAAAATACGACATTACTCTGTTTTCTAATGCTCATTGGTTCATCATCTCAAAATACGACATTACTCTGTTTTCTAATGCTCATTGGTTCATCACCTCAAAATACGACATTACTCTGTTTTCTAATGCTCATTGGTTCATCATCTCAAAATACGACATTACTCTGTTTTCTAATGCTCATTGGTTCATCACCTCAAAATACGACATTACTCTGTTTTCTAATGCTCATTGGTTCATCATCTCAAAATACGACATTACTCTGTTTTCTAATGCTCATTGGTTCATCACCTCAAAATACGACATTACTCTGTTTTCTAATGCTCATTGGTTCATCACCTCAAAATACGACATTACTCTGTTTTCTAATGCTCATTGGTTCATCATCTCAAAATACGACATTACTCTGTTTTCTAATGCTCATTGGTTCATCACCTCAAAATACGACATTACTCTGTTTTCTAATGCTCATTGGTTCATCATCTCAAAATACGACATTACTCTGTTTTCTAATGCTCATTGGTTCATCATCTCAAAATACGACATTACTCTGTTTTCTAATGCTCATTGGTTCATCACTCAAAATACGACATTACTCTGTTTTCTAATGCTCATTGGTTCATCATCCTCAAAATACGACATTACTCTGTTTTCTAATGCTCATTGGTTCATCACCTCAAAATACGACATTACTCTGTTTTCTAATGCTCATTGGTTCATCACCTCAAAATACGACATTACTCTGTTTTCTAATGCTCATTGGTTCATCATCTCAAAATACGACATTACTCTGTTTTCTAATGCTCATTGGTTCATCACCTCAAAATACGACATTACTCTGTTTTCTAATGCTCATTGGTTCATCATCTCAAAATACGACATTACTCTGTTTTCTAATGCTCATTGGTTCATCACCTCAAAATACGACATTACTCTGTTTTCTAATGCTCATTGGTTCATCATCTCAAAATACGACATTACTCTGTTTTCTAATGCTCATTGGTTCATCACCTCAAAATACGACATTACTCTGTTTTCTAATGCTCATTGGTTCATCACCTCAAAATACGACATTACTCTGTTTTCTAATGCTCATTGGTTCATCACTCTCAAAATACGACATTACTCTGTTTTCTAATGCTCATTGGTTCATCACCTCAAAATACGACATTACTCTGTTTTCTAATGCTCATTGGTTCATCACCTCAAAATACGACATTACTCTGTTTTCTAATGCTCATTGGTTCATCACCTCAAAATACGACATTACTCTGTTTTCTAATGCTCATTGGTTCATCATCTCAAAATACGACATTACTCTGTTTTCTAATGCTCATTGGTTCATCACCTCAAAATACGACATTACTCTGTTTTCTAATGCTCATTGGTTCATCACCTCAAAATACGACATTACTCTGTTTTCTAATGCTCATTGGTTCATCATCTCAAAATACGACATTACTCTGTTTTCTAATGCTCATTGGTTCATCATCTCAAAATACGACATTACTCTGTTTTCTAATGCTCATTGGTTCATCACCTCAAAATACGACATTCTCTGTTTTCTAATGCTCATTGGTTCATCATCTCAAAATACGACATTACTCTGTTTTCTAATGCTCATTGGTTCATCATCTCAAAATACGACATTACTCTGTTTTCTAATGCTCATTGGTTCATCATCTCAAAATACGACATTACTCTGTTTTCTAATGCTCATTGGTTCATCATCTCAAAATACGACATTACGCTGTTTTCTAATGCTCATTGGTTCATCACCTCAAAATACGACATTACTCTGTTTTCTAATGCTCATTGGTTCATCATTTCAAAATACGACATTACTCTGTTTTCTAATGCTCATTGGTTCATCACCTCAAAATACGACATTACTCTGTTTTCTAATGCTCATTGGTTCATCACCTCAAAATACGACATTACTCTGTTTTCTAATGCTCATTGGTTCATCATCTCAAAATACGACATTACTCTGTTTTCTAATGCTCATTGGTTCATCATCTCAAAATACGACATTACTCTGTTTTCTAATGCTCATTGGTTCATCATCTCAAAATACGACATTACTCTGTTTTCTAATGCTCATTGGTTCATCATCTCAAAATACGACATTACTCTGTTTTCTAATGCTCATTGGTTCATCATATCAAAATACGACATTACTCTGTTTTCTAATGCTCATTGGTTCATCATCTCAAAATACGACATTACTCTGTTTTCTAATGCTCATTGGTTCATCATCTCAAAATACGACATTACTCTGTTTTCTAATGCTCATTGGTTCATCATCTCAAAATACGACATTACTCTGTTTTCTAATGCTCATTGGTTCATCACCTCAAAATACGACATTACTCTGTTTTCTAATGCTCATTGGTTCATCATTTCAAAATACGACATTACTCTGTTTTCTAATGCTCATTGGTTCATCATCTCAAAATACGACATTACTCTGTTTTCTAATGCTCATTGGTTCATCATCTCAAAATACGACATTACTCTGTTTTCTAATGCTCATTGGTTCATCACCTCAAAATACGACATTACTCTGTTTTCTAATGCTCATTGGTTCATCATTTCAAAATACGACATTACTCTGTTTTCTAATGCTCATTGGTTCATCATCTCAAAATACGACATTACTCTGTTTTCTAATGCTCATTGGTTCATCATCTCAAAATACGACATTACTCTGTTTTCTAATGCTCATTGGTTCATCATCTCAAAATACGACATTACTCTGTTTTATAATGCTCATTGGTTCATCATCTCAAAATACGACATTACTCTGTTTTCTAATGCTCATTGGTTCATCATCTCAAAATACGACATTACTCTGTTTTCTAATGCTCATTGGTTCATCACCTCAAAATACGACATTACTCTGTTTTCTAATGCTCATTGGTTCATCATTTCAAAATACGACATTACTCTGTTTTCTAATGCTCATTGGTTCATCACCTCAAAATACGACATTACTCTGTTTTCTAATGCTCATTGGTTCATCACCTCAAAATACGACATTACTCTGTTTTCTAATGCTCATTGGTTCATCATTTCAAAATACGACATTACTCTGTTTTCTAATGCTCATTGGTTCATCACCTCAAAATACGACATTACTCTGTTTTCTAATGCTCATTGGTTCATCACCTCAAAATACGACATTACTCTGTTTTCTAATGCTCATTGGTTCATCATCTCAAAATACGACATTACTCTGTTTTCTAATGCTCATTGGTTCATCATCTCAAAATACGACATTACTCTGTTTTCTAATGCTCATTGGTTCATCATCTCAAAATACGACATTACTCTGTTTTCTAATGCTCATTGGTTCATCACCTCAAAATACGACATTACTCTGTTTTCTAATGCTCATTGGTTCATCATCTCAAAATACGACATTACTCTGTTTTCTAATGCTCATTGGTTCATCATCTCAAAATACGACATTACTCTGTTTTCTAATGCTCATTGGTTCATCACCTCAAAATACGACATTACTCTGTTTTCTAATGCTCATTGGTTCATCATCTCAAAATACGACATTACTCTGTTTTCTAATGCTCATTGGTTCATCATCTCAAAATACGACATTACTCTGTTTTCTAATGCTCATTGGTTCATCACCTCAAAATACGACATTACTCTGTTTTCTAATGCTCATTGGTTCATCATTTCAAAATACGACATTACTCTGTTTTCTAATGCTCATTGGTTCATCATCTCAAAATACGACATTACTCTGTTTTCTAATGCTCATTGGTTCATCATCTCAAAATACGACATTACTCTGTTTTCTAATGCTCATTGGTTCATCACCTCAAAATACGACATTACTCTGTTTTCTAATGCTCATTGGTTCATCATTTCAAAATACGACATTACTCTGTTTTCTAATGCTCATTGGTTCATCATCTCAAAATACGACATTACTCTGTTTTCTAATGCTCATTGGTTCATCATCTCAAAATACGACATTACTCTGTTTTCTAATGCTCATTGGTTCATCATCTCAAAATACGACATTACTCTGTTTTCTAATGCTCATTGGTTCATCATCTCAAAATACGACATTACTCTGTTTTCTAATGCTCATTGGTTCATCATCTCAAAATACGACATTACTCTGTTTTCTAATGCTCATTGGTTCATCACCTCAAAATACGACATTACTCTGTTTTCTAATGCTCATTGGTTCATCATCTCAAAATACGACATTACTCTGTTTTCTAATGCTCATTGGTTCATCATATCAAAATACGACATTACTCTGTTTTCTAATGCTCATTGGTTCATCATCTCAAAATACGACATTACTCTGTTTTCTAATGCTCATTGGTTCATCATCTCAAAATACGACATTACTCTGTTTTCTAATGCTCATTGGTTCATCATCTCAAAATACGACATTACTCTGTTTTCTAATGCTCATTGGTTCATCACCTCAAAATACGACATTACTCTGTTTTCTAATGCTCATTGGTTCATCATTTCAAAATACGACATTACTCTGTTTTCTAATGCTCATTGGTTCATCATCTCAAAATACGACATTACTCTGTTTTCTAATGCTCATTGGTTCATCATCTCAAAATACGACATTACTCTGTTTTCTAATGCTCATTGGTTCATCATCTCAAAATACGACATTACTCTGTTTTCTAATGCTCATTGGTTCATCATCTCAAAATACGACATTACGCTGTTTTCTAATGCTCATTGGTTCATCACCTCAAAATACGACATTACTCTGTTTTCTAATGCTCATTGGTTCATCATTTCAAAATACGACATTACTCTGTTTTCTAATGCTCATTGGTTCATCATCTCAAAATACGACATTACTCTGTTTTCTAATGCTCATTGGTTCATCATATCAAAATACGACATTACTCTGTTTTCTAATGCTCATTGGTTCATCATCTCAAAATACGACATTACTCTGTTTTCTAATGCTCATTGGTTCATCATCTCAAAATACGACATTACTCTGTTTTCTAATGCTCATTGGTTCATCATCTCAAAATACGACATTACTCTCTTTTCTAATGCTCATTGGTTCATCATCTCAAAATACGACATTACTCTCTTTTCTAATACTCATTGGTTCATCATCTCAAAATACGAAATTACTCTGTTTTCTAATGCTCATTGGTTCATCATCTCAAAATACGACATTACTCTGTTTTCTAATGCTCATTGGATCTACGTTCATCTGTCTCAGAACTTCTAATCAGAATCCTTTTTGTCTGAGGCGGAAACTTCAATCATTGGTCCGAAATTTTTTATACTTGACATCGAAGCGTCGGTGTCGCTCGCTATTGCCATTGGTCATTAATCTGAGACCAGCACGTGCAGGAAAAATATATTTGATAATAACATATATCCACTCTTACAATCTCTGCGTTGAGTTCCGTAACGTAGAGGAACTGTTTCAAAATGCGACATAATGTATTTAATGGCAAGCACCTGCAGTAGTGGCTTACCAGAAAATCTCAACCCCCCCCCCCCCCCCCAACAAACACACACACACAAGAAATGTCGTCTCGGGGACCCTGATTGTACACGGTCCGTTATTATTCACTGAAAGTTATAAAAAAAATTCCAGGCTATTCGTTTAAATAGTTGTGTATGAATTTTTCCGATAAATTTTATAGAATATTTTTTGCAGACCACCCCCTCCCCTCTACCTGCCCCCCTCCCCCCCTCCGCATTTCGGGGTCGTGGACTTATTAGTACGCCCCTGAGATGCAGGTTTTTAATAATCTTTTGTATAGAGGATAAATTGCCTTGATTCGGATGAGATGTGATTCCACACCTCCTGGTAACATGATCTTGATCAGCGACCTGTAGCTCAAGCAGTCAGAACACGTGACATGTTATCAGAAGGCCATGTGCACCGCATGTTATCAGAAGGCCATGTGCACCGCTTGTTATCAGAAGGCCATGTGCACCACATGTTATCAGAAGGCCATCATCCACCCAGTTCAATGATATAATGTTTCAACTTTAGGTAAACTTCTTTATTCGAAACTTTAATTCGAGCAAGTCCAACCAAAACTTACTGAAAGAGTTGTTGGGTTGGGTTGTTTTACCTCTGAGCGGCACTTTTTTGCACACCATGGGCTAAATGGCCAGTTCACATGGACCCCGAAGGCTCAGAGAAGGTTGGGGGAGGGGACCCACTGGAACAGCTGTTGGGAGACAGATGGTAGCCTCCCGTCAAGGCCATCCAGCGTGTTCTTTAACGTGCACAGGGTATGGCTCTCCCGCACACGGGGCCACGGCTTAACGTCCCATCCGACGGACGGCGGCCTTTCCAAGCCCATCGGTGTCCCCTACTGACCGTGAGCAAGGCGGGGAATTTTGCAGAGATAAATCTCAACGCTGACCCAGCTGGGACTCGAACCTGGGCACTACAGATTACGAGTCTGGCGCGCTACCGACTGAGCCACCCCCGCCCCTAGTGAAAGAGCCACTAGGGAAAAAGATTATATTACCAAAAAGCCTCAGAACGAAAACCTCCATTTCTAATAAGGAATGGATTTGGAAAAGAATATTTTTAAGGAACTAAGAAAATATCTTGACTAAAAAACTTAAATATATATTTAAATGAGCACTATGAATTAGCAAAATCGTTTAGTTAATGCAAGAAAAAATGTCAAAAAAGAGAAGGAATGAGCCAGTTCAGTATTTCATTTTTTGTTTCATGGGCGGCAAAATCTCTTGCAATAGGCCGCATGCGATTCATGAGCCAAGGATTGGTTGATTTTACTTTTTTGGCGGATGACACTGATATCATGCAACATATTTAGCACAAGAAAACTCGAAATTTTCGAGCATTATTCCTGTGAAGTGCACCTATTTAACCAACATGTACTGAGATTCGAAATTCCTCCTGCTTCTAAACCTAATCTAAATCTCATGAAATGTTAAGAATCAATGCTGTCAAATATGGATGTTCCCAGGAAGGAAGAGGTACTTGCTCCAGTTTGAAAATTTTATTTCTTCATGAGATTAAAAGACGGCTAGGGATTGATGAGACTGGTAGTAGAGTAGGTTTGGTTATAAACAGAGAGAAAACTAAAGTGATGAAAATTGGTCAGGCAGGCTGTGATTCAATTAATCTGAATGATTGCAGTCTTGAGGTGTCACAGTTTAATTATCACAGTTAATTACCTTAATGTAACAGGTACTGGTGATGTGCGGCATGAGATTAACAGACGAATAGGGATTGCTGCCGGGACTTTTAAGAACCTATGGAGAGTGTGAAGAACCTATGGAGAGTGTGAAGAATATACACCTAAAGACTAAAATTTGATTGTATAATAGTTTGGTTCTTTCTAGGATTAGTACTTAGACACTTGACGCTTTTGATGACGCAGGAAACTTGACGCTTTTGATTCTAGATGCTTACGTAGTATCTTGGGTATTAGGTGGTTTAACTTTGTAACCAATGATGAGGTTAGGCAAAGGAGTTTGCAACCTCCTTTAAGCAGCATATTGTGCAGAGAGAGACTCCGTTGGTTTGGCCATGTTGCTCGTATGGACAATTATAGATTAGCGAATAGGTTTATGAACAGTGTGCCTAAAGGCCTCAAAAAGAGGGGGAGATCTAGGATGCGGTGGGCAGATAATGTCAAACAGGACCTTGTTAGAATTGGTGTGCAGTGGCCAGATGCAGCATATGTAGCTCAAGACAGATATGTTTGCGTTTGTAGAACTAAATTGCAGAATCTAGTTGAACCACCATAGTCCATGGTTTCATTAGGATGATGATGATGATGATGATTTTATTTATGTACAGCCATTCTTCGGTTTACATGAAAGGTATTTTGCGCGAAATCAGTGTGTAAATCGAAACCGTGAAAATGGAAACCAACAACTTATGGAAAGAATCGAAATAGGTTCTGAAAATATTTTTGTTATGAATAAAATTTACATTGAAAGTTTAATTTAATTTCTAACACCAATTTCATTTCAGCACTAAAATAAGCATTAATGTGATAATGTTTTGTACTTTATTTGTACTAATTCAAATAAATTTAATTTCTCATACTTTTTTTTGGGTCACAAAAATATTCATCGTTAATGTAGACGAAACCTGTCGAATTTGAAGACGAAATTCTAAAGGATATTTATGAACAGAAAAGAAATTTGAAATTTTGCAATTGTACCAACACTTAGTGCTCTATTTCGTAAAATTAGTATTTATATTACATTTTATGAGACGTGTACTTACGAATCAGCTACTAAGTCTACAAAGTTAAAAAAAATCCTCTCAAACAGCTGCTTGCCACATTTAAAACAATCTCAATCCATACCATGTAAAGCCGAATCCATGATCGTGTAAATCGAAACTGGTTGCATTTTCTTCACCGTGTAAAACCAAAACCGTGTAATTAGAGCACCGTGTAAATCGAGTGATAGGTGCATATTTTTTAATAGCGAAATATGTATATAGTAGATTAGTGATATTGATCTGTTACATACACGAATAAAATGCAAGCAATTTTGCCATTGCAGTTGGAGAATGTTCTGTTGTGGTATACAGGCCCGGATCTTGGAAAAATCGAGGAGGGACAAGAAACACAATCGAGCCAGTAAAGCGTAAAATGTAGGTCCAAGGGACTGGAGCCAGTGAAACGTAAAATGTAGGTCCAAGGGACTGGAGCCAGTAAAACGTAAAATGTAGGTCCAAGGGACTGGAGCCAGTGAAACGTAAAATGTAGGTCCAAGGGACTGGAGCCAGTGAAACGTAAAATGTAGGTCCAAGGGACTGGAGCCAGTGAAACGTAAAATGTAGGTCCAAGGGACTGGAGCCAGTAAAACGTAAAAAGTAGGTCCAAGGGACTGGAGCCAGTGAAACGTAAAATGTAGGTCCAAGAGACTGGAGCCAGTAAAATGTAAAAGGGAGGTCCAAGAGACTGGAGCCAGTAAAATGTAAAAGGGAGGTCCAAGAGACTGGAGCCAGTAAAATGTAAAAGGGAGGTCCAAGAGACTGGATTTCCAATGCATTTTATCATTTCCCCCTCCGTTTTACAAGTCTTTAAAAATGCATGAAACATAAATAAGTTTAATAATTTTTTCCTTCTATTATCCTTTATTAGCATTCTAATCCCCCCCCCTAGATCCGGCCCTGGTGGTATATATTATTACTAGAAATGAAACGGTGCCTTCTGCACCTCTTGATTTAAAGCCCCTCATTCCGACCCCTATTTGACCTCGAATGCCCACCGAATCTGAAACTTCCTCTCACTTCTGAGTTCTACTACCCAAAATAACTCTCAAGCACCAGTGTATCGAAAATTCACCTTTGACCTCAAAGGATCATCCGCATCCGAAATTTCATAACATTTCCGGCATCTACAACCCGAAACACTCACAGATACAAATCTTCACATTTCTAGCACCCGTAGATCAAGGTTTCACTTCTATTGAGCCACTATTTCACCTTGAAGGACACATTGGAGGTCAAATTTTGAATTTTTCTCGAGATCTACGACCAGGACTACCCTCAGGTGCAAATTTTCCCACCTCTGCCATTTCTACATCATAGTTAGAATTAGCGTGATCCTCTGTCAGTCAGTCACTTACAATCGCCTATATATGTTAGCTAACTGCTCTCATGCTCTTATGTGGAATATAATGCGTTTCATATGGTTTAAAAATGTACTGAAAATCTCTTTTTAGTTTCTGAAGTCTCTTCGTCTTTCCTTTACAAATGATGACGGCAACACTTCTCGAAACCACCACGAAAATTGAGGTCACAATTTGCTTCGATGATGACATCTCCGCATTTCGATTGGATGAAGAAATACCAACACAATCTGAAGCGAGAATACAGATGACAGAGAACACTTTTGTCTGCACGAGGTGATTGGATCGGATCGCCAATATCTCTTCGCACCAGTCGAAGGCCAACGGGTGATGCGTGAGAGTTCGTCCCATCTCTGTCCTCCCACTCGATTCCTTTGTCCTCCCCTTGAGTGGCCCACATATTCTGACTGCGTCGGAGCTAACTGAGGTCACGGTAAAATTGAGATAGACTCACCTACAAGGGTAAAGGTTGTTGGCAGAGGTACCGCTTTATATGGGTTTCAGAAATGGACGAACGCTTCTGGCAGCAGCCGTAATGATTTAATCCTTTGGTTGTTTTGCGTCGAACGTCATTGCATTGTGATCATGAACCATCATACATTTCATTCATTTGCATTAAATACGCATTAAATTGGTAATAAAACATAAAATGACCGGGTGGCCCAAGTGGGGATTAGTTACAGTGCAAAAGGGTTTGGGTTTTTTTTACCTCTGAGCGGCACTTTTTTGCACACCATGGGCTAAATGGCCAGGTCACATGGACCCCGAAGGCTCAGAGAAGGTTGGGGGAGGGGACCCACTGGAACAGCTGTTGGGAGACAGATGGTAGCCTCCCGTCAAGGCCATCCAGCGTGTTCTTTAACGTGCACAGGGTATGGCTCTCCCGCACACGGGGCCACGGCTTAACGTCCCATCCGACGGACGGCGGCCTTTCCAAGCCCATCGGTGTTCCCTACTGACCGTGGGCAGGGCGGGGAATTTTGCGGAGATAAATCTCAACGCTGACCCAGCTGAGACAGTGCAAAAGGAACCAAGATAAATCATGAAAGTTTCTTTTCTTCCGTTGTCTCTCTGGCCAGGTCTCGATTTCCTCTCAGATCATCTCAGACAAGTTTCATAAATAATTTATTCTTTTTAAAAGCATCCAACCCTACGAAGAAAATAAATATTTAAAATAATTGTTAACGCTTAGAAACATAGACCTTCAAATTAGAGAAATAAAATGCAAAATGTTTTAAACTTAACACAAAGCAAAAGTAAAATATAAGAATAAAAAAGAAAGCTTGCAGACGACTACAACATAATGCAAGTTGATTCTTGTTATCAAAGATTGTTACGAAATATTTGTATTGTAACGGATTTTTAGCAATATTTTTATTTTTGACAACACTGTGCTAGAATTCGAAATAAACAAACAGATAGTAAAGGAACTTATTTATTAAATTAAACAATCATTTTATAATAAAATAGGAAATACAATAGATAATCTAAATTAATAGCTAATTACTATTGCCATTACATCAATATAAAATGATAAAAAGAATATAACAGTTGAAACTGAACGACAGTACTTTCCACATACAAATAATATTCTTTCTCATTTAACACTACAAATATTAATATTAATAGTATGAATGAGAAGAATTAATAATAATACTTACCATTAATACTTCTCAATTAATATATATTATATAATTTTAAATAATAATATAACATAAATCATACACAATGTGGCCACTAAGGACACATTTCTCATAAGCGACAGAAATACTTCATTTTAATTCTTTACAACTAAACACACTAATAACAATAATCCTGACTCTAACACATTCACGTTTCATTCAAGTTTAATCCAATCACAGCTACTGACTGTCTTCCATTTTCTTCAAGCTTAGCTTGAAGAAATATACCATTCGCATCTCGTAATAAAACGGTTTAGACATCATTGTGGTGTGTGCACATTTCTCTGTAATAATCATTCGTCTTCGAGGGGCGGGGGATGGGGGGGTAAGGGTCAGTCGGTAGCGCGCCAGGCTCGTAATCTGCAGTTCCCAGGTTCGAATCCCAGCTGGGCCAGCGTTGAGATTTATCTCCGCAAAACTCCTCTCTCTCGATCAGTAGGGAATATCGATGGGCTTGAAAAGACCGCGGTCCGTCGGATGCATGGGACTTTAAACCGTGGCGCCGTTACGGGAGATCCATATCCTGTGCACGTTAAAGAACATGCTAGATGGTCTTGACGGGAGGCTACCATCTGTCTCCCAACAGCTGTTCCAGTGGGTCCCTCCCCCAACTTTCTCTGAGCCTTCGGGGTCTTTGTGACTTGGCCATTTAGCCCACGGTGTGCAAAAGAGTACCGCTGAGAGGTTAAACAACAACAACTAGTATGCGGATTGAGTGTCAATCCATCATCTGATCTGATTAGAGAATCTAATAAAGATGAAATTTTTCTGATCCTCTGATGTTTCAGTGACCATGGACACGTGATCAAATGTTAAGCATAAATGAAACAAAAATTATAGTTAGATACTTTCATGTACGAAAAAAAATTCTCTTTGTAGAAGATAGCATCTGTTGATACTAGAAATCGATCAGTGTGTTCGGCACATCTTCATTTTCAGTCCCTTCACTCCTGCACCTGTTTGACCTTGAATGCGACAGATTCCGAAAATTGCTCTCATTTCTGAGTTCTACTGACTGAAATAGAATAACATTCACCAATTTTAGCTCTCCAACAAGGTATATCGAAATTTGACCTTTCACCTCGACTGATACTTCGAATACGAAATTTCGCAACATTTCGTGATTTACGATTGAAAATACCCTCAGGAATCAATTTTTCAGTACTCTAGACCTAGTAGATCTAAATTTGACCTTGAACTTTAAAGGACACTCCGGATCCGAAATTTCCTAATGCTTCCAATATTTACAACCCGAAACGCCCCAAGACACCGATTTTCACATTTCTAGCACTGGTAGATTAAGGTTTGACCTCTACGTGACCTGTATTTGACCTTGAAGGACACGTAGAAAGTAAAATTTTGTATTTTTCCCGAGAGCTACGCCCCTTATTACCTCTAGTGGCAAAGTTTCAGAGTTCTACCATATATACATCATAGTTATAATTAGCATGATCCCCTGTCAGTCAGTCAGCCGATAGCCATCAATCGCAATCGTCCATATTTATCTTAAATAGTAGAAGTAGATGCGACCAGCAACGAAGCAGAACAAATTGAGCAGAGAGAATGCTTGGGATGTATTTTTAACATCGTTAAAGCGCATTTTGTATACTCAAGTAAGTTAATCTCCTCTTTTAACTGAAATAAATTTCATGATTAGTGTTAATCAATAGTAAATATACGTATTACCTGTAGGCTTGTTTAAAGTTAAAATTTATGTGTCAGAAATAATAATAAAAAAAAAATTAATACCCCCTCAAGCAGCTGCTTGCCACAGAGGTCTGACAGGAGCCTGTCAGTTTATATGCCATAGTAGAAGGTCTGAGAGGATGACAAGACCTCAGCAGAAAAACAATACGAACATCCATGCCTTACCCGGGGTTCGAACCCAGGTCCCTTTGTTCAGTAGCCAAGCGCGCTAACCACTCGGCCACGAGATTTAATCAGTAGTAAAGCGCGCTAACCACTCGACCACGTGATGGCTCCTAAGCTATCTTAATGATTATGTTTATAGATTTCCTATTAACCAGATATTATTAGGGCGATGGTTAGTAAACATGAAACGTACTGAAAGGAAAGTATAAAGCTATGGATGCCGACAAAATAGATTAAAATATCCAGCATCCATGTCAAACTAGACTACTGCATTAGGTAAGATTTATCAAGCATCTTACTAATCTATACGTTGATTATAGAAGTGGTCAAAAGTAAATGCATACTTTTTCCTGTAAATGCACAATCTAGTGGTACTTTACAATGTTTATGTTATACAGAGGAAAAAGTTTTTTAGCATTTTCTTTTAACCTAAGAAACATATCTCTTTCAGCTTCTGCCAATATTCAGTCGTAACAATTGATTACGGAATTTTCCATATTATGCCAAAGGTAAAACTAAAAGTCGAAGTTCTATCACTTTTAAAATACGATTTGTATTGAAAATAAATTAAAGATCTCAATGAAATCTATATAAAGTTCTATTTTCAAAAATATTCCTTCCATATTTCAAGAGTTATGGATTTAACTGCAGTAGAATAATAAATAAATAAATACCCCCTCAAGCAGCTGCTTGCCATAGAGGTCTGACAGGAGCCTGTCAGTTTTATGCCATAGTAGAAGGTCTGAGAAGATGGCAGGACCTCAGCAGGAAAAAAAAAAGCAACCATGCCTTACCGAGTGCTCGAACCCAGATCCCTTACATTAGTAGCCAAGCTCGCTAACCACTCGGCCACGTGACCACTGTAACCGCCGTAGAGCCACTCATATTTAACCACAGAATTCCAGCTACCATAATTCTTTAAATTTTGAACGAATATTGTTTGAAAAGTGAGATATAGATAGATTCGACTGAGATCTTTACTTCCAAAAACAGTTTTCGATGCGAAGCATATTTCAGTTCTAAATTATTCTTTTCATATAACAATGAAACAAATAATGAACAAAATTCCCCTTGACATGATGTCGAAGTTCCCTAATCAAATGGGGTGGCTCAGTCGGTAGCGCGCCAGGCTCGTAATCTGTAGTTCCCAGGTTCAAGTCCCAGCTGGGTCAGCGTTGAGATTTATCTCCGCAAAATTCTCCGCCCTGCCCACGGTCAGTAGGGGACACCGATGGGCTTGTAAAGGACGCCGTCCGTCGGATGGGACGTTAAGCCGTGGCCCCGTGTGCGGGAGAGCCATACCCTGTGCACGTTAAAGAACACGCTGGATGGCCTTGACGGGAGGCTACCATCTGTCTCCCAACAGCTGTTCCAGTGGGTCCCCAACCTTCTCTGAGCATTCGGGGTCCATGTGACCTGGCCATTTAGCCCATGGTATGCAAAAAAGTGCCGCTCAGAGGTAAAACAACCCAAAATCCCTAATCAAATGACAGGGCTTTCTATTATGCAAGTGAGTCAGTGCTATACAGAGAACATGTATGGGGCTTAGATCCAAAAAAAAAAGGGGACGTAAAAAGGGGACAAAAAAAAAAGGGGACTTTTTTTGGTTTTAGTTTACTGTGAAAAGGACACTTCTGACTAGTGGATGGAAAAGGGCAGGGGCTTAAGCTCCTCCCGTGGTCCCCCCCCCTCCCCTCTGCACGGATCTGGCAATGATTTTATTGATATTATTTTATATACAGTACATAGTTATTCCCGTTAGTGTTTTGCCAACGGAAGACATTCATTTTTTTTCCTTAACCTTAATATACAATGTGTATTAAGGTTAAGGATGATTATTATTCGTTTGTATCGGAATAAATTGCCAAAAAGTGTAGGCATTGATAGAAAGAGTAAATGGACGACTTACTTCTAGGCCAGGGGTGGGCAAATAGCGGCCCGCCGGCCACATTCCGCCCGCGAAGAGTTTTTTTGTGGCCCGCCAAGACAGTCAGAAAAATCCGCCTTGAACCGAGATATTCTTTCCGTGCGCGACCGAAGATTCGTCTCGTATTTTCCACTAGGACGGCCACGTCAATACGCATGCGCAGTGTAGATACGAAACCAATTGCCCACCCCTGTTCTAGGCTATGTATGTAGACTTTGGCAGTGGACAGACGATTGTGATGTTTATATCCTATGGAAATACTTAAAACATTAACTTTTATTTGGCATATAAATCTTAATATTAATAAACTTAAAACCTTTTTTAAATTAATTATTAATTAATTTTATTATTATTATTAAATTACTAATTATTTCTTAATATATTATTATTTAGTTATTATTAAGTTTATATATTTTTAGCCGTCCCGGTGGCCGATTTGTTAGCGAGCTCTTGGTTACTGATCTAAGGTACCTGGGTTCGAATCCCGGTTAAGGCATGGATGTTTGTGTTGTTTTTCTGCTGAGCTCCTGCCATCCTCACAGATCTCTTCTACTACGGCGGATTAAACTGACAGGCTCTTGTCAGATCTCTTCTACTACGGCGGATTAAACTGGCAGGCTCTTGTCAGATCTCTATGAGCATTTTTTCATGAAATTGTTTAAAAACCTTAAAAACAAAAGGGAAAATGTTACATTGCAATGAAAGACTCGTCTCTTTCCCCCCTCGCACCCTCCTTGTTGCGTTTTTCAGGCTCAGTTGTGTAGCTTGCCCCGCTCCCCCTTCCCTCTTTACTTTTTTTCTGATCTGAACCTCTATATTAGAGTGTCAAGAGGCATTCCACTGACAGCAACAATCTGGCCCTTTTCTTAGAGGGGTGTGAGAAAAGCAACTTTTCAATTTTAAGGAATAAAAAACAAATACTCTTTATGTTTTATAAGTACTAATAAAATTCTAGTACTTACATTTTAACTATCATCCATTATTACGAATTAAAACTTTTAAGGACTGAAAAAGTAGGCAAAGGAAAAACTTTCTTCTCTATGAAAATGAGATTTGCATAATACCCAGAGGCGATATGCTTTCTTCTGGTTGGGTTGGGTTGTTTTACCTCTGAGCGGCACTTTTTTGCACACAATAGGCTAAATGGCCAGGTCACATGGACCCCGAAGGCTCAGAGAAGGTTGGAGGAAGGGACCCACTGGAATAGCTGTTTGGAGACAGATGGTAGCCTCCCGTCAAGACCATCCAGAGTGTTCTTTAACGTGCACAGGGTATGGCTCTCCCGCACACGGGGCCACGGCTTAACGTCTCATCCGGCGGACGGTGGCTTTTCCAAGCACATCGGTGTTCCCTACTGACCGTGGGCAGGGCGGGGAATTTATTTCTTCTGGTTGTTCCTTACTTACACCTAAGACGTGTCTGCCTAAAATACCGCAACGTTTTACTGGTAATCAATCTTTTCATGGATAATTTCTAAAAATAATTGGAAATTGTAATATATTTGAAGAATTTTTGAGAATATGTCTTGATTCCGCTTTTCAGCGGAATCAAGATTGTATTAGAATTTGATCATGTTACATTTGTACCCTCATACAACGGTTGTTGAAAAATGTTCCAGAATTTTCAAAATTAATTTGCAAAAATTCGTCTGTCAATTTTGTTACCGTTTCAAATGGAATTTCCCACACTGGAACTTCGTATGCAGAGAACACCCGTCCCTGGAATCCATGGAAGAAAAGTGCCTTTAAATCTTTCACCTCATTTCATCTGAATATTCTTATCCTGTGTGAGAAATCAATGCAAGCATTGCACCAAAACCTCTTCGTCTTATTTCATTTTTATATACGCATGCGCAGGAGAGGAACAGTGTGTGGAATCATCTCAACTAATTCCTTTTAAAGTGAATTAATTTCACTTTAATATTCACTTAGTAGAGCCCATAGGAACACTTTTTAACTCCTATTTTTCTCCTTTTCGGAGGAAATAAATTCTGTTTTCTTTAAACAATCAGTAGGGGACACCGATGGGATTGGAAAGGACGCCGTCCGTCGGATGGGACGTTAAGCCGTGGCCCCATTGTTCGGGAGAGCCATACCCTGTGCACGTTAAAGAACACACTGGATCGCCTTGACGGGAAGCTACCATCTGTCTCCCAACAGCTGTTCCAGTGGGTCCCCTCCCCCAACCATCTCTGAGCCTTCCGTGTCCATGTGACCTGGCCATTTAGCCCATGGTGTGCAAAAAAGTGCCGCTCAGAGGTAAAACAACCCAGCCATCAGTAGTGCGAGAAAATCATCATCATCGACCTCTTAAATCATCATCGTCGTCGTCGTAATCATCATCATCATCATCCTCAAGCAGCCATGGGCTACGGAGGTCCAACCAGACCGTTTAATTTAGTTCTCCAAGCAAGTCTGTCCTGAGCTACATCTGCTGCATCCGGCCACTGAGCACCAATTCTAACAAGATCCTGTTTGACATTGTCTGCTCACCGCATCCTAGGTCTCCCCCTCCTCCTGAGACCTATTCCATAACCCTATTTGCCAATCTAGATTTATTCATACGGGCAACATGGCCAAACCAACGAAGTCTCTCTCTCTCTACACAATATGCTGCTTAAAGGAGGTTGTAAACTCCTTTGCCTAACCTCATCATTAGTTACAAAGTTGAACCACCTAATGCCCAAGATACTGCGTAAGCATCTGGAATCAAAAGCATCTAGTTTCCTGTTATCTTGTTTACAAAGTGTCCAAGTTTCACTACCATAACTAACCCTAGAAAGAACCAAACTATTATACAGTCTAATTTTAGTCTTTAGGTGTATACGCCTATTTCTCCACACTCTCCTTAGATTCTTAAAAGTCCCGGCAGCAATCCCTATTTTTTGTTAATTTCATGCCGCACATCACCAGTATCTGTTACATAGCTCCCAGGTAATTAAAATGTGACACCTGCTCAAGACTGCAACCATTCAGATTAACTGAATCACAGCCTGCCTGACCAATTTTCATCACTTTAGTTTTCTCTCTGTTTATAACCAAACCTACTGTACTACCAGTCTCATCAACAGCTCGAATGAAAGAGTTCATCTCATCAACATCATTTGCCAAAAGGGCTAAATCATCAGCATAATATAAATCAGAAATTTTCGTATCTCCAGTCCATTTAAGGCCAAAATCTTTCCCTTGAAGTGAATTTCGCATAACATAATCAATAACCAAGCTAAAGAGAAAAGGAGACAAAATGCACCCTTGTCGAACACCAGAAGTAATGCTAAACCAATTGCTACAAGACTTACCAACTCTTACACACGACTCAGTGTTATTATAGAGAGCTTTCATTATGGTAACTAACTTGTCTAGTATACCATATGATTTCGCAATCAACCTCAAATTATGACGATCAACAGAGAAAATGGTTAGTGGGATGTTTAAAGAAACTATGTTTATTGAGAGAGGAAATGGCGACAATATCAAACAGCCCCCTAATCGCAGACATGGGGCAAAGACCCGTTCCCCCACCACTAAAGGCTGAAGCCATCTACACTGGAAGACTTCCTCCAATGTAGAATTTGACGATGCCAATAGAAGCAAAGAGTTCAGGTGCCTGCGATGACCTCTGCTCAGGATTATCCACCAGCTGATAAACATATCCTGTGAATCTATTCACTTGGGGCTGTCAACCCACAAACAAACAGAAAACACAGCGGAAGATTTTCCCTCCACAGAAGCCCACCAGTGCAGCAAAATCAGGATCCATAATCAAGCTCAGTGTCATAATTCCGTTCAGTTTGGTATATATGGTCAGCAACAGGACCCTGTGTGGTTGATCACTCCTCAGCAGGGTAGGAAAAAAAGAAAAGTAGAAAAATAGCCATAGTTGTCCAGATTAGTAGGCCACACTAATCTGGCAGCCCTCCCCTTTCGTTCACTTCCACAAGAGAGTATCTCTTTTGAAAGGTACTAACGGTCTGCACCACGAGAAGGCGGGGTCGGACATTAGGTGCTAGGCCTGGCCGGTTCTATGCATCATCACAGGGGATTGGTGCATAGCTCCCCTTCCAGTGACTACCTAGCTACATCTTAAATGCTTTTATATTATCTCCCTTAAACTTTCCTGCACGGCATGACTAGCTTGCGGAACACGCGAAGGGACTGAGATGATCCTTTTCAACTATTTCATTTAATATTACTATGGAAGCTATGGAAGCGCAGGACCAAAAACCTTTACATCATTGAACTTTAATATTCCTATGCCATGGAGACGAGGCTACGAAACAGAGGAGAGCACTCCACTTAATTGCCTTTATTTTCTTTCACTTCGAAATTCAACTGAGAATCTGCGCATTCATTCTGACTGCAATCCTGATGATTATGCAATCACAGACGGAAGTGTTCGAAGAGTTCTTTCCTGTGTATCGACGGTTTTCTTTGCCATCGTCTGAAGCTAGAGAATAAGTAACCGCGATCTTTTCGAATAGGTCTTTTCAGATTCAGACTCGGTTCCCAATGCTCGATTACTCGTCTAAGCGTCACTTAATAAACATCGATCACATAATAAAAGAATAATCTCCATGAGTCGCTATTCAAGTCGCGGTCGTTATTTTCTTTTATCTATTCACGCAGGGAGAATACAGCCTCTACCAATCTTATTTGAGTCTCCACGGAAACGGATAATACGAAAGAGGCCCGAGAGTACGAACGAGGTCTGAAGAGGATTGATCCCAGGTAGTAGCTGACCTCTCCACGTGCTTCCGCCGACCCGTATAACCCCATCGATATGTTGATTCTTGCCCGGAAGTCATCCCCGAGGCCGAACGATTCCCTTCCTCATCTTTTTCTTCGATATTTGAATGTGGGTCATGGTCAGGTGACCGCATCTGTTTGCCCTGTACTCCCTCCTTCCTTCCTCCCCCCCCCCTCCTGTCACTCTCCTTTTTCTCTCTCGAGGCCGTCGTGCTCTTCCACCGCGAGTCTCTCCTCGTAATCGACAATGACGTCATCTTTTCAAAAGATAACTTATTCGAAATTAATATCTCCCGGAGGTGGTCGTTATACAATTGGAGAAGCAAACACGGAAAATCAATTTGCAGTTCCATTCTGGATCTTACCTTTCAGAAAAGCAACGATTCGGAAGGTCACTAGAAGGACGCGTATCACCTCTGACGCATAGGAGAAATCAAAAGAGAAATCAAAGCGCATAGGAGTTTTCAAAGAGAAAGAAGTTTTACCTTTACCTATTGTTTCATTCCTTAAAAGTTTTAATTTGACCTAGCGGAGGATGGGGGGAAATGCAAATAATATTTCATTAGTAATTATACAAAATAAAATTGTCTTTTAATTCTTAAATATGAAAAGTTGCATTTCTCACAACTTTCTCTGAAAAGTGGATAGATTATTGCAGGCAGTGGAATCTCTCTTAAAAACTACCACTCATTTTTCAAATTTCTGCGCTATACAAGCTATTTGTAAAACTTGATAGCAGTTCTGCTCTCTCATCATTTCAGGGATCTGTAAAGATATATATATTAAAACTATAAGCTTTTTAAAAATGCGAATTATATAATAGTTCATTAGTACCAATCAAACTAAAAAAGAGTTTTCTAATTATCGTTTTCATTGTTACCAATCGAAACTTCATGACGTTCAGATTCCACCACCAAAATTTCATATTTCTATCATTAATACATCGTTGCAATATTCGTTTGAAATTTTGGAATTTTCTATCTTTTCATTGTAGAGGGCACGGTTGCAGTGTTAGAAAGATTCCGAAAACGCGAACCATAATATTTATTCAATTCCTGTCTAACCCTAAAAAAGATTTTTTTTCTTTGATCTCTGAATACAAACAGTTATCTGCTAAAACTAAAAAATTTCTTTACCCACCCACTTCTGGGTCTAAGATCTTATTTCATTGGTCTAAGATCTTTATTCATCGTTGCCAATGGAAGCATCATAGCATTCATATTCCACCACCAAAATTTAAAATTTCTAGCTTAAATACGTCGTTTGCAATATTTGTTTAAAATTTTGGAATTTGCAAATTTTTTCGACCGTTAGAGGGCGCAATTATAATATTCGGCAGATTTGAAAAGTATGAATCATAATATTTTATCAATTCCTATCTAACCCAGAAAGAATTTTTCATTTATCTCTAAATACAAACACTTATCTGCTAAAACAAAAGAGGTGTGTTTCCCCGCCCCCTGTGGGCCTAAGGAGGCAACTCATTGTTGGCAAGTGGGCGGGGGTGACTCAGTCGGTAGCGCGCCAGGCTCGTAATCTGTAGTTCCCAGGTTCGAGTCCCAGCTGGGTCAGCGTTGAGATTTATCTCCGCAAAATTTCCCCGCCCTGCCCACGGTCAGTAGGGGACACCGATGGGCTTGAAAAGGCCGCCGTCCGTCGGATGGGACGTTAAGCCGTGGCCCCGTGTGCGGGGGGAGTCATACCCTGTGCACGTTAAAGAACACGCTGGATGGCCTTGACGGGAGGCTACCATCTGTCTCCCAACAGCTGTTCCAGTGGGTTCCCTCCCCCAACCTTCTCTGAACCTTCGGGGTCCATGTGACCTGGCCATTTAGCCCATGGTGTGCAAAAAAGTGTCGCTCAGAGGTAAAACAACCCACAACCCAACTCAGCCTTCGAATTTGAAGAAGTTCGATTGCTGCTAATGAAATTTTGTAATTCGCATTTTCCACATCCTTAGGTAATTTTAATTTAGATCGTTAGAGGTCACTAGATATGGAAAAGGCGAAACCTTTAAAGAATATTGCAAGCAATTCAGTTAGGGTGAAATTTTGAAATTTCGTTGGTAGACTGCCAAGAGATGTTCGGCTGAGAGCAAAAATCTGCTCCCTTTTCTCATAGGGGTGCTAGAAATGCAACTCTTTATATTTAAGAAATAGAAGAGAAATATTCTTATGTTGTCTATGCATTCTAGTAGCTTCATACTGTTTTGCTTTCCTTAAAACTAACCTAGTTAGCGACATATAAGACAGTTAATTTTCGATTCTAAATCCAATCGTTAATCTTAACCACTGCCATTGCATTCTCTGATGTTTCATGTCTCCTTCAGGAAAACACAATTTAACTAAGACGAACATTTTTTTTTCAAACTAGGGCAATATGGCCAACTCACCAAAAACCCGAAAGACTAGAGATGACAGAGGTATACATTAGACAGAGTTATTATAAGTGTTGCTGCCATCTAATACACTGGATGGTTGTTATAAGTGTTGCTTTTGTCTAATACACTGGATGATTGCTATAAGTGTTGCTTCCATCTAATACACTGGATGGTTGTTATAAGTGTTGCTTTTGTCTAATACACTGGATGATTGTTATAAGTGTTGCTTCCATCTAATACACTGGATGGTTGTTATAAATGTTGCTTCTATCTAATACATTGGATGGTTGTTATAAGTGTTGCTTCTATCTAATACATTGGATGGTTGTTATAAGTGTTGCTTCTATTTAATACATTCGATGGTTGTTATAAGTGTTGCTTCCGTCTAATATATTGGATGGTTGTTATCAGTGTTGCTTCTATTTAATACATTGGATGGTTGTTTATAAGTGTTGCTTCCGTCTAATATATTGGATGGTTGTTATCAGTGTTGCTTTTGTCTAATACACTGGATGATTGTTATAAGTGTTGCTTCCATCTAATACACTGGATGGTTGTTATAAATGTTGCTTCTATCTAATACATTGGATGGTTGTTATAAGTGTTGCTTCTATTTAATACATTGGATGGTTGTTATAAGTGTTGCTTCCGACTAATATATTGGATGGTTGTTATAAGTGTTGCTTCCGTCTAATATATTGGATGGTTGTTATCAGTGTTGCTTTTGTCTAATACACTGGATGATTGTTATAAGTGTTGCTTCCATCTAATACACTGGATGGTTGTTATAAATGTTGCTTCCATCTAATACACTGGATGGTTGTTATAAATGTTGCTTCTATCTAATACATTGGATGGTTGTTATAAGTGTTGCTTCTATTTAATACATTGGATGGTTGTTATAAGTGTTGCTTCCGTCTAATATATTGGATGGTTGTTATCAGTGTTGCTTCTATTTAATACATTGGATGGTTGATATAGGTGTTGCTTCTATCTAATACATTGGATGGTTGCTGTAAGTATTGCTTCTGTCTAATTCATTGGATAATTGTGGTAAGTATTGCTTCTAATACATTGGGTGGTTGTTGTAAGTATTGCTTCTATCTAATACATTGGATGGTTGTTATAAGTGTTGTTTCTACCTAATACATTGGATGGTTACTGTAAGTATTGCTTCCGTCTAATACATTGGATAATAATTTTAAGTATTGCTTCTAATACATTGGGTGGTTGTTATAAGCATTGCTTCTATCTAATACATTGGATAGTTGTTATAAGCATTGCTTCTATCTAATACATTGGATAGTTGTTATAAGTGTTGCTTCTATCTAATAAATTGTATGGTTGTTATAAGTGTTGCTTCTATCTAATACATTGGATGGTTGCTGTAAGTATTGCTTCTAATACATTGGATGGTTGCTGTAAGTATTGTTTCCGTCTAATACATTGGATAATTGTAAGTATTGCTTCTAATACATTGGGTGGTTGTTATAAGCATTGCTTCTATCTAATACATTGGATGGTTGTTATAAGTGTTGCTTCTATCTAATACATTGGATGGTTGTTATAAGTGTTGCTTCGATCTAATACATTGGATGGTTGTTATAAGTGTTGCTTCTATCTAATACATTGGATGGTTGTTATAAGTGTTGCTTCCGTCTAATACATTGGATGATTGTTATAAGTGTTGCTTCTATCTAACACATTGGATGGTTGTTATAAGTATTGCTTCTAATACATTGGGTGGTTGTTGTAAGTATTGCTTCTATCTAATACATTGGATGATTGTTATAAGTATTGTTGCTATCTAATACATTGGATGGTTGTTATAAGTGTTGCTTCTATCTAATACATTGGATGGTTGTTATAAGTGTTGCTTCTATCTAATACATTGGATGGTTGTTATAAGTGTTGCTTCCGTCTAATACATTGGATGGTTGTTATAAGTGTTGCTTCTATCTAATTCATTGGATGGTTGTTATAAGTGTTGCTTCTATCTAATGCATTGGATGGTTGTTATAAGTGTTGCTTCTATCTAATTCATTGGATGGTTGTTATAAGTGTTGCTTCTACCTAATATATTGGATGGTTGCTGTAAATGTTGCTTCCATCTAATACATTGGATAATTGTTGTAAGTATTGCTTCTAATACATTGGGTGGTTGTTGTAAGTATTGCTTCTATCTAATACATTGGATGGTTGTTATAAGTATTGTTGCTATCTAATACATTGGATGGTTGTTATAAGTGTTGCTTCTATCTAATACATTGGATGGTTGTTATAAGTGTTGCTTCTATCTAATACATTGGATGGTTGTTATAAGTGTTGCTTCTATCTAATACATTGGATGGTTGCTGTAAGTATTGCTTCCATCTAATACATTGGATAATTGTTGTAAGTATTGCTTCTAATACATTGGGTGGTTGTTGTAAGTATTGCTTCTAATACATTGGGTGGTTGTTGTAAGTATTGCTTCTGATACATTGGGTGGTTGTTGTAAGTATTGCTTCTAATACATTGGGTGGTTGTTGTAAGTATTGCTTCTAATACATTGGGTGGTTGTTGTAAGTATTGCTTCTAATACATTGGGTGGTTGTTGTAAGTATTGCTTCTAATAGATTGGGTGGTGGTTGTAAGTATTGTTTCTAATACATTGGGTGGTTGTTGCAAGTATTGCTTTCATCTAATACAATCAAATGCTGAATCAAATGTTTCATGTCTCCTTCAGGTGAAACACAATTTAACTAAGATGCACTTTTTTTTTGCAAACAATGTGCTTTTATAAGTGAAAAAAATAAGTAAAAATATATAATATTATTATTATAATTCCAATCTTTTAAATCAGCCTTTAGTTATTAAATGTAAGGACGATGCAATTTTTGATTATTTTTCTACGTATTCTCTATCTTTAATAAATGAGTCGTTCTTTGGGCTTTAAAATGATGTTACCTTCGAAATTTCAGTTTCTATTAGTATTTCTAATATTTTTCTTTCCAAATAGTATTAACATTCTAATGTTGTCAAAAATGATTATAATTAATAATAAAAGAACAGAATTAGTTATAAGTAACATGTATTTTTCTCTATATATACACTGCTGGCCATTAAAAGTGCAACACCAGGAAAGACAAGAGATGTCAAAGCCATGTTTAGTAAACACATAGCTTATGTTACAAGGATCGTTCGTTCGTTCTCTTTTGTTGCGATCTTATGCAACAACGGCAATTCCCGGTTCCGTCTCACAACATTACTTGGTTATGAAAAGCCGTGCCTATCTAGAGCCGGGGGCAAGAATGCGCCATATAGACGCACCTCAACCCCGACCTCACATGGCAGCAGTCCTATAAAAGGAAGCTAACCACCTGAAGAAACCTACCTTTAATCTGTTCTCCGGTTAACCATGAACAAGGATATATAGATTCAAGTTCGTTCGGCACCCGAGGGGTGGAGATTCTTAGTAAGGCCCAGACTTTTGTGAGTGCTCGACCTACTGGGGCACAAATCTTTTCAGAAGAGCCTTCCAACTGCTCACCCAGAGCACCTGATAGGTGAGGTCTCAGACACCGTAACCGTCCAACCGGCACATCCAACCGGTCGGCGGCATCCTCGACCTCGGTTGGTCTTGGCTATGTCCAACCGCGGACCCAATCCAGCCGGCACAGCCTTCGACCGGGTACCCAATAGGGATAGCCCAATAGCCGGGTACCAAATAGAACCGTGTACGAAATAGAAATAGGGACGACCGGGTACCCAATAGAAATAGCCCAATAGGGGACCACCTTTACGTGGTGGGGGGTCGGGCCCCCCACCACGTGAAGGTGGTCCCCTATTGGGGGGTGGTGTGTTACAAGGATCAAATGATTACAAATACAACTCGATTAGACTTGTGGAATACAAAGAAATCAGTATCTTGTGTAGCCACCATGAGCTGCAATAACCGCTGCTACACCGTCCAGCATTGAGAGGATGAGACATCGGATGCGTGTTTGGAGAATGTCAGTCCATGCAGTTTCGATATGTAGCCAAAATTCATCTGTTGTAGCAGCTGCTGGTGTCTGGTGTACTAATCGTCGTGAGATCATGGACCAGACATATTCAATTGGTGGCAGATCTGGTGAACGCGCAGGCCAAGGCAGAAGTGTCACATGGTGACTATCCAGGAACTGTTGGATGATGCATGCCACATGTGATCGGGTATTGTCCTGTTGGTAAATGGCACCAGAGAGCCCCTGAAGATAAGGTACCTCCACGGGCTCCAACACCTCAGTGATGTAATGCTGGCTGTTCAAGTGTCGGTAATGCGTACGAGGCGCGTTTGTTAGTGGAGTCCAATGGCACCCCGTACCAAACACCAGGGGCTGGACCTGTATGGCGCTGCATCATGCATGTCTCACTGAGGTTGTCGCCGCGGTACCGCCAGATACGGATTCGTGCATCATGGTGCTGCATACTGAAGCGGGATTCGTCTGAAAAGACGATGCGATGCCACTCGCACATCCACGGCAACGTTTTTGGTACCATCGCAGTCGCATACGCCGGTGTTGTAGAGTCAATTGTAGCCGAAGCAATGGCCACCTAGTAAAGATGCCCCGATGCTGCAGAAGACGTCGAACCGTATGCGCGGACACTGGTTGATGTGCAACACACCCTAACTGTTGAGCTAAGGTGTTTGATGTGGCTGTACGATCATTCAAAACCATGCGCACGAGACGTCTGTCCTTTCGTTCGTTTTTGGCAAGCCCTCAGGTGGCAAGCTGTTTGTGCTTTCTCACTGTTGCACGGTTTTGTCTTTCTCTTTTATAAAAAAGCGCTCTATATATTTGATTGTGTTTCACCTGAAGGAAGCATGAAACGTCAGAGAATACAATGACGGTGGTTATGATTAAAGATTCAGTTTAGAATCGAAAATTAAAAGTCTGTCTTAAAAGTCGTTGACTCGGTTTGTTTAAAGCAGTGTCTCGCAAACATTTTTTACTCTGCGGCACACTGAATCTAATTTTTTTTCCGCGGAACACTGAATGTAATTTTTTTTCCGTGGAACACTGAATCTAATTTTTTTTCCTCGGAACACTGAATCTAATTTTTTTTCCCGTGGCACACCTAAAGAAGAATAAAAGCAAACTCTATATAATCGTCATTATATTTGCGCTTTGTTGAAGTCATCAACCTGGTTTTACTTGAAGATTTGCTCTCGTTCTTTAATTCATAACTCGGTGTTTGTTTTAAATATTTGTCCATTCTATGGCTTGAAATAATCAAAAATGAATACCAAAATTTGGAAAAAGCTTGATAAATACTTACAAGATTCCAGTTAATAAAATCTGAAAGATTTTTATTAAAGCACGTCGATAACACAAGTCAAGTCAAAATGAAATCTTTGGAATATCTAGTCTCAATTTGAAAATCTCTCGCGGCACACAGTTTGCGAGACACTGGTTTAAACGAAAGTGAAGCAGTGTTACTCAGTGTTTTCGTCACCTTGGCCTTACTGTAACGTAAACTAAATTTTGTAAGTTGATAATGTGAGCGTTCAAAGGATGATGTTGTATGTGTCAGCAATGTAAGAAGGCAGTTCATAAAAAAAAAAGGGAATTTAAGACGTAAAATTTGTTCTGAGCTATTACACTATTTTTGTTTACGATTTGAGAAGAAAAGTTTAGGAAGTCTTTTGCTGAGCTAAAAAATAAATGGAAATAGAAAAATACGGAATAATTTGTCAGCTCTTTTATTCGTAATTCTTTTTTCGTATTATATTACTTGATGATAAAGATTCAGGAATGGTCTGCATGAAAGATATGAAGAAATGTGTTATACAGACATTTACAGTAATTCCTGATCTATTAGATAAGGAGTTTATAGAGATTAAAATTTTGCAGAATTTAATTCCTAAAGATTAAGCCATTTAAATCATTATCAGAGGACTTTTGATCGAAGATGAAAGAGATTGAGAAATAGACTTAATATTTGAACTAGAAGAATAATATATTTCTTATGGAGAATATAAGACGTTCGTTTTCAAAGAGAATAAAGTTCATTTTCTGCTTTGGGTTGGGTTGTTTTACCTCTGAGCCGCACTTTTTTTGCACACCATGGGCTAAATGGCCAGGTCACATGGACCCCGAAGACTCAGAGAAGGTTGGGGGAGGGGACCCACTGGACTAGCTGTTGGGAGACAGATGGTAGACTCCCGTCAAGGCCATCCAGCATGTTCTTTAACGTGCACAGGGTATGTCTCTCCCGCACACGGGGCCACGGCTTAACGTCCCATCCGACGGACGGCGGCTTTTCCAAGCCCATCGGTGTCCCCTACTGACCGTGGGCAGGGCGGGGAATTTTGCGGAGATAAATCTCAACGCTGACCCAACTGGGACTCGAACCTGGGAACTACAGATTACGAGCCAACCCCGCCCCCATTATCAGAGGACTTTTGATCGAAGATGAAAGAGATTGAGAAATAGACTTAATATTTGAACTAGAAGAATAATATATTTCTTATGGAGAATATAAGACGTTCGTTTTCAAAGAGAATAAAGTTCATTTTCTGCTTTTAGCACCCTCTAACAGTGAAGATTCGAACTAAGAGATGATTGGTAAAATGCGAATAATAAATTTTTTTTTGGACCTAAATCTTTCTGCTGCGGTCTCGCCTTCTTTCGCAGTTCTTCTCTGTGGTGTATAAACTGACAAACTCATCTCAGACCTCTGTTCGCTTGTGAGGATATTTGTTTTTATTATTTATGCTAAAAAAACTCAAAATTAGTATCTATTTAACTTTTAAAACATAAAAGGCCCCTCAGATTTACAGGTCTCAATACGATTTTCCTCAAACAAAAGGTTCTACTAAAGGAACTCCTCATTTCCTGCTCTTAAGCGTTTGCTACGTCATCAATGTTTTAGTTCCCATACACCCATAAGGTAACACTAACTGTAAAATGCTTCCAACAAATGTTAATAGTTAATTATTAAATCATGCGCATTTTGAAAAAGTGTTTACCAAATAAGTACTTACAATATATATATGTTTACAATTAATAAATGAACTTTTTATTTTTCATATTTTTTTAACTTTAAGTTTTTTTTTTGAAAGTTGTTTATTTTGGCTCAAATAACAATAATATCATGCTCCAAATATTGTTATCTTAATCAAATTAATTCGCTATTTAAAGATCTAAACCATACTTTGTGCCATGGAGGTAGGAAGAAAAGAGGAGGGACCCTAAACTCTTGAAGATGATGCTACGGCGACTGCGCGGCAGCCATGTTGTTCTATTCAAAACATTGATCAGTAGTGTTGGAATACAATGTGTCTTGCGCTATAAAAATTTGATTTTATACGATATTTGTGTTAGGTTAATTTATTCAGCGTTTTGGATGCACGAATCGCCCTTCAAAAAAGATACCAGGAATTACCTTTCATCGGTCAGTTTGTCATTTTTATAAAGTTTAATTAATTATATAATGATACAAGTATCTTTGCGTTCTAATTACGCCGCTATGAAATCAGTTTTATTTCGAGTTACAAACCTCGATTCTTCAACAGATTTTTTTAATTTTCTTAGGATTGTACTCAGTGATAAATGTCAAGATGTACTTCTTATATTGATTGATTGATTGATTTTACGTTACGCTTATTTGAGAATTCCTTCTGCATGCTATCTCAGTTAAAACTTTTTTTGGCTGTAATTGAATATTAGTATGTATTCTATTTAATGGATGATGAATTTACATACTTTTAAATAGAGGTGATTAAAATATCAGGAGTTTCTTTTTTATCAGGGTTTTTGTTTTTTATTTTATTTTAGGTGGAAGTATTAGATATTATTATTTTGTTTAAATGTTTCAGTGTATAAATTCCTCTCTCTTCCTGATTTAATAAGTTCAGTGTAAAAAGGGAAAAGTAAATTACAATAAAGTATTTTCATAAGGTGAGAAATATAATCTTTCTTTTTTTTTAAATTTGGATAGCATTTAAAGGTTTTGTTTAAAGGCTCCCTCTTTTTTTCTTGGATTGGAGTCTTACCTTTTTGAATTTCTTTTCAGATTAACTTAATGTGTCTGGTTTAAATTGTCATAGGTGCGTGACAGCGATCATTAGTTAGGGTTCATTCATTAGTTAATCCTTATGGGATTTTTTTTTCTTTTTTGAGAGATCGCAATAATTGTGTATTTTGTATTGATTGTTAACTCTGGTTGAGGGAGGAGAATGAGCACGAGATGGGGGAGAGATGTGAAGCTGAAGGTACAAACATAGAGCTGGTGGGTTCGAGCCACCATCTGGGTTTTTTTTTTTTTGGATTGTTGGCTAGTTTTTTTTTTTTGTATATATTTATTTTCAGTTCTTTTTTTTACTTCTTATTTTAGCAACAGCAATATATTTATAAATAAGCAAGAATTCAGGGGTGTAGCTACCTCTAAAAATCGGGAGTGTCATCACACCAGAGATTTTTTTCTTTTTACCAGTTTAGAGGTGTGTTACAGATTTTACATAGTTATTTTAAACTTAATTCTATGGTTTACTGTTCGGTACTGTTTTATTTAAATACATTTCTTGAAAAGATGCTTTTTTTTGCACTGTAAACTAAAATGCACTGTCAACTTATGGCGAATACATAGAAATTATCTTTTATTTCAGCTTTCCATTAAATAAAGGGAGACGAGAAGCATTATAGATAACAGTTTTGCTAATGTTTCTGTTTGATTAGTTTCATGAATTTTTGACTATATCACAAAACAAAGAATTTTGATGATGACACACTTTGTCTGTAGAAGATGTTAAGTTCCTCATCTATCAAAATATATCTTGGATAGATGTGATTGTACCTTTATCCATTATCTGAAATGTTAGAAAATTTTAAACAAAGTCAGTACAAAGTTTTAAAAATGTCTAATCAATACTTAAAGGCTACTTATGTGGTATAGATGAAGCACTGAGATCTTGGGGCTTCATATCAAAACAACACACATATTGCTACAATCAGAACAGTGAAACTGCAATTTAAGGTTTTTAATAATGATGTAATACAAACTAGGTTACAAGGAACTTCCAGCAGTTAAAATTAAAAAAGTTATAACTAAATGTTATAAATCATAATTTTAAGCTAATTTGCATCATTTTCTGCACTTTGTTGTCAGAGAAGGAAACAGTTAACAGAAAAATTCTACAAATAAAACAGTAAATTAATTTATCAATAAATAGTAAATCCAGAATTATCTGTTGACTTTGAAGTCAAAATGAAAATTCAGTACACTCATAATTGTCTTAATAGTGGGTGTCATAATTTATTAACATATTTTTGGAGTTGAATCTTTACTATTGTGAAAAATCGCTGGAAAGCATTTCAATGTAGGTGTGTTATACATGATTTCTCCACCAAAGTTTAAAGTGCTTTTAAAATCTACCATTTTTGCTCCTACACTATTGGCTTTATTTAGTTGTGTTAGGCAAATTTTTTTATTCTTGTGGAATCAGAATTTTTTTTTAACATAAAGTAGTTATTTTCTGAATCTTACAAATGTTACCTTTTGCGGTTTAAATGCTGCTATTGCACAAAACTTTTATGTTTTATCCATAAAATGTTTTCTACTGTTATCAGTGCAGTATAAATAAACTTTTAAAATCTTGTAATTGTTTGTTATTGTCGTATTCAACGAAATACATAAATAGTTCTGCTATACAGTAATTCTGTATTGAAATATTCATTGCATTAAAAAAAAGCAATATAAATTCCAAATAGCTTAAATGGGCTTTCTCTTAGTCTTAAAAAAAATAATCTTCCCGTATATAACGCACAGTAAAACTGAATAAAGCACGTGAAAAGTAGGCTTGATTGCAGCGGCAGACGATTTGTTTTGGAAGCATAAAGCCACGAGGAAAAGAAATTTCCCGGAAATGAGATGGGAGACAACATCAAACAGGAAGTTAACGAAATTGTCCTTCAACGTCGGATTGTTGTAACCTTTGCTGAAGAGAAACTTGTTTCAAGAATAAAGTTAGGAAATTGGTTGCAAACATTCATTTGCATCGCCCCAAGGGAATGGTGGGTAAACAAGAATCCCTAAAATCTCCGATACCGAGTGTTTAAAAATCTTCGACCAATGTCAAATGAAACGACCCATTTGTTTTCATGTTATTTGTCTTCAATTTTTATCTTTCCTACAAACACCATTAAAATGGGAAATTTTCCCACCAGACACTTTTTTTTTTATTTTTACTAATCCACAGTTCCAAGAAATATTATTGTCTATGTCTTATTTGTTCAAGATCGAAGAAATATTTTTACCCGAAAAAAAGAAAAAAATATGCAGCTTTGTCTTCAGCAAATTTAAACAAAAACGTTGAATTTAATATTTTGGGACAAAAATGGCAAATAACAAAATTAACTCGAGAATAGGTCTTTCACTTTAAAAAAATTGCTTCAAATATTAATTGCTAATATTCCTTTTTTTTCATACTTTAATATGTATTACAGGTATAGGGAGAAAGAAAAATGATTGTTTTTATATAGACTCTAACTCTTCCGACGTTATGAGCTTTTTCATTTGGCACATAACATTTGGCACATAACTCTTTGTGATATGTCACCGAACTGTGAAAATATGGTGAAACAACTGTTTTAACAAATGCAAAAATCGACAAACCCAGAGCCGGATTTAAACTCTATGAGACCCTAGGTGCAAATGAAATTCGAGGCCTCCTTACTAAACTTTTTGAGGCCCTAAGCACACATTAGATTCGAAGCCCCTTACTTAGGTTTTTTTTTTGCAATATTTGTTGTTTGGTTCAAGCAAAATATTAAAAAATTTTATTCAAAGAATTATAGAAAAATAATCACAAAAATATTACTCAATCCCAGTAAACAAAAGTATAGACATTACTAAGATTCATTAAAATATTTTGACATAAATTGCAGTTTACTAGAAAATTACAATATTGAACATTTCTTGATAAGCATTTAATTAAAAGCTTTCTATCAAAAATCATCAGTGTTTTATTGCGAGCTTTCTCTTTGACGAAACCATCAATTAAATCATCACAATTTAAGGAATCTGTCAATTCACATTCAATAAACGTTAAAGATGAATTCCACATTTTAGTTTGCGCTAGGGAATTTCGCATTTAAAAATAAGTATTTTATTTTGCAACTATAACTAGGCTGTTTTTTATATTGTTTCTGAGGAGTAAGGTTTTAAAATGTGGCCCCATAGAGAGTGAGGCCCCAGCTGCGGCCCTGGACAAACCAATGGTGTCCTTCACACGCTGATAAATCGAAGCAGTCATAAATGTTAAGATCAAGCATTTAAAAAATGGGTAAAAGAGTTGACAGCAATTGTGGCTCCCACTTGCAAAGACAATGAATAACCTCGAAATTCGAAATCTCCTTTTAAATTGAGCAGAGGGAAGGCAATCAATAAAGAGCACAGCCTCTGATATCTGAAGCAACACTTCCCATCGAGGGGGAGGAATTGTACCTATTGCCAGAAGAGTCGCAGATGAAAAGATTCCGGTACGAGAATGAAACGGCATTGACAGTTGGTGGCTGTTTCTGTCTCCAGTGGGAACTGGATTCACGAAATGATTATACCGATTTCCAGGTATAATTTTCTCGAAACAGTTATCTGCATTTTCAAGAAGAATTTTATTATCAAAACAGTTATCCGCATTTTTAATAAGAGAAAGAATTCGTGAAAGAGTTATCCGTATTACAAAAGGAGCATTTTCTGTGCAGATATCGGCATTTTCAAGAACAGCTTTATTCGTGAAACAGTTATCTGCAACTCTTTTTTTCTTTGAATTGGTATTCGCATTTAAATGAGACAGCCGAAAGTTAATTTTTATGAGAAAAGCAGATAGAGGGAAAAGAGGAGCATTTTTTATATCACAATGCCACTTTCTTTTCTCAATGCACTTTTAATTCTAATTTAAAAGCAAGAACAATTCTTCATGATCTGCAGTGAACGATCTTCTTAGTGAAACGAAACTGATCCAAGCTTCTATTTCAATGTATCGTAAATAAAAGTTCGAACGACATTTTTATCAGCAACTAGCTGAACGGCATCCGGCGCTGCCCGGGTCTTCCTTTTAATCTATATATTTTGTTTTTTACTGCCCAAAAGTTTAGTTTTACGAGTTTTCCCCTCCTCACCACAGTTAGTACAGATTCATCATGAAGAATTGCCAGGCATTGCTCAGGTGTTTCTGACGTCAGCGCACTATCAGACCGTGGCTTCGTCGCAAACTATCGACATTTGTCCCCATGTACTTGACCGAAGAGTCCCAAATTTCATAGGCGCGTTCCCCCCTGCTGCATCCCGTGTTAGGTTAAAAAAAAATCCGTTCCTCAGGTGCAATGGGATGGCTTAAAATAATAATGCCTTTGGTAATGTATTATTATTATATTCTAGTAGCGGTAGCAGTTTTTTATGTTGTTATGATTCTTACGTTAACAATTAGGGAGCTGTAAATGGCAACAATAAATTTGACAGTGATTGACGTTTCTTTGCACTGCAACCGAGACCACAACCAGCAACTTCTCTGAAAAATTGAATCGTCTGCTGCGATTTCGCCATCAGTTATGGCTGCCACGGACACCTTTTACTGTTAGAGAAGATTTACTTTCTAGGAACGAAATTCGGTGAGAGCATAACGATGTGAAAAAGAAAAAATCTCTCTCAAACAGTGACTGCAGTTTTGACGTTTTCCGGTTTGCCTACATCTTCTCTCTTATTGAGGGAAGGCAAATGACACCTTTTCCAGGATATATCGAAATGGTCTTCTATAATAAGTCATAAGAAAGCTGAAGGATTTACAATTATCTAAAGAAAAATAGCAATGTCTCTCAAAGATTCTTACTCCTACCCCAGAGACGCCATGTTCCTCTCTGCAAACAGTCAGTAGAGTAGTGCTCTGTCTTTCGACTTAGAGTAAGTAGGCCCCTGGTTCGATTCCCGCCGCTATCGAACGGTTGTTCTTTTACCGTCATATTTGATTTCCTTTCTTTTTCTTCCCTGCAACAAATGAATATTTCCGAATAATCGATGTGGCATGAATCTCATTAACGACTCTGCTAATTCCTCCCCTGTGCTGTAGAGGCGCTGAGAGCTCTCCAATGCCACCATGCAGCCTCCGAGATTGTCTTATCTCTACGGAGTTATTTTATCCTGTGGTAACAATGATCTGCACGAAACTCCTCCCTCGAAAAAAAAAATAGGTGTACTTTATAAATATGAGGGTGCTAAATCCGAATCTGACATCCAAATATTTGGGGCGGGAGTGGCTCAGTCGGTAGCGCGCCAGGCTCGTAATCTGTAGTTCCCAGGTTCGAGTCCCAGCTGGGTCAGCGTTGAGATTTATCTCCGCAAAATTCCCCGCCCTGCCCACGGTCAGTAGGGGACACCGATGGGCTTGGAAAGGCCGTCGTCCGTCGGATGGGACGTTAAGCCGTGGCCCCGTGTGCGGGAAAGCCATACCCTGTGCACGTTAAAGAACACACTGGATGGCCTTGATGGGAGGCTACCATCTGTCTCCCAACAGCTGTTCCAGTGGGTCCCCTCCCCCAACCTTCTCTGAGCCTTCGGGGTCCTTGTGGCCTGGCCATTTAGCCCATGATGTGCAAAAAAGTGCCGCTCTGAGGTAAAACAATCCAATCCAAATATTTATATCAGGCACTATTTTCGTGGAAAGGCATGTAGAGTATTAGGATGTAATATGTCGCTAAAGGTGCATTTCATTACATTCGCACTGATAAAGACATGCAATATACTTCATACTAGGGATTATTCCAAAAGAAAAAACTGATATTTTTAGATTCGATTCTTTTTCCACAATTGATGGGAGCGGTCTCGGATGAGCATGGCGAAAGCTTCCATCAAGACATATCCGAAATGGAAAAACAATATCGCGGCAAATGGAACGAGAGTATGTTGGCGGACTACTGTGGCGCCCTGCAGCGAGAGGCTCCAGAGATAATATATAAGCGACAGAAGACAACAAGATAATTTTTTGTGTAAATACTTACATGTATCAGGATTTTTTAATTTCAGTTTTAACTTTTTATAATGTAAATAAATATTTAGTAAAACATATTTATTTCTCTGAGTAAAATAATGTTGTTGTTTTTTAAATTAAACTCATATCTCTAGAAAACTGTAGGTGATAGAACAAATCGGCTGTCAAGATTCGGATTCAGCACCCTCAAAAACAAGTCGTTTAAAGTTGTCCAGATCGTACAGTCGCTCAAAAAAGTATCCGAACACTATGGTTGATCACAGAATTCAGAAAAAAATATCTGGCAACAATTTTTTTAGAAATTAGTGATCTGGCAACTTCGTGTCACGTGACGTACACGTACACACGTACACGTACACGTGTCACGTGTACCTTTGGACACCAGGCTCCTCAGAGAGGAGGTCAGATTCAATATGAATAGCGATTCTCGGCGTGTGTTCATTTGGAGATAACAAGGGAATTTCCATAATAATTTGAACACTATTTCTATTTAAATTATATTTTATAAAATTCTACGGTACGATGAAGTACTTTCGTTTGGAAACTTCCAAATACAACAGAAAGAATGTATGAAATGAGCCCTAAGTGTCAGAATGCATAAACTAATCCCTTTTTTGATCGGGGAAAAAAAAGTTTTATACGGGAGAGCTCATTTTGTGTGAGATTAAATGAGAATGAAATGGAATCCGTTGCTTTATGGCTTTAATCAATTTCCTCTCAGTTGTAAAAGAAGCTCATGATGCGATGAAGAAGAAGTTGCTTCATTTGATGAATCGCAAAACAAAAGATCCAGGATGCTAATTGAAGAAATCGACTGTCAAGTGCTGCATCTCAAAATCTGTGCACAGAAAAAGAACTTTAGGAAACATATTTTTTACTTCAAGGCTGAGGAAGAATGAATTGACAAATAAATGGGAATTATTTATTAAAAAATTAAATGAATCCATAAAATTTGACGAATTTGGGAATCAATAAAAATCCTGTTCGTCGATTTCGCTCTTAGTGATGAACAGCTGAGTAATGGCAACACTTCCATCCTGATGAAACTCTCAAAATCATCATAATTAAATCAGACGAAAGATTTTTATCCTGAAGAAAGCGAGTTCTTTTTTTCTCTTTCTGTTTCTCGAGCTGCAACGTCATCAGATTGGATGTCATTCTCCGACTCTGCGGATCAAAGGTCAGGGCGCAACTGCGAAAGAGGTCAACTCACTCTGCATTGTTGCAAGGCACGTGGAAAGCGAGTCTAACCTCATTCTCAACATCGCATTTTTGCCCCCCCCCCCCCGTTCCGAGAGCAAAATTCATCGCTTAAACGACCGTCGCTTGGCATTCGGAATCTTCTGTCGCTTAAGTGGAAGCGCGCTGGCGCTCGAGCTTCACTCGCTTAAGGAAATGGCGCGCTCATTACGACAGACAAAAAGCGACCAATCGGGTGATACGAAGAAATCTCTTTAGCGATAAAATTTTAATGGGTGCTGGCCTCTCGAATTATATTATTTATGATCTCAAAACAAATAATATGGATTAAAAAACATCATAATAAAAATAAATAAAATACCCCCTCAAGCAGCTGCTTGCCACAGAGGTCTGACAGGAGCCTGTCAGTTTATATGCCAGAGTAGAAGGTCTGAGAGGATGGCAGGACCTCAGCAGAAATACGACACATACATCCATGCCTTACCCGGGGCTCGAACCCAGGTCCCGTAGATCAGTAGCCAAGCGCGCTAACCACTCGGCCATGGGACGGCTAATCATAATGGCACAGAAAACATCGGACTAAGACTCAGGCATAATTTAAATTTCTAATTTTTTTTGGTAATTGTGAAAAAAGTGAATAAAATAATTTCTTTTGATTATGATATCAATTTCAAATGAACGTTTATCTATTGGAAAGGAGCACCATTCATCCATTGATTATTATCTTTCATTAATGAGTCACTCTTAGCCTTTACAGAGACTGCAGAGAGAAATGGAAACATCGTCTTCTTAAGTCAATGGAGAGTAAAATTCGACGATCCGTAATTTATACAGTAAGCCTTTTCTGTGGAAATAGGATTCTCGTTGAAATCTATCGAAATCTCAATTTTAAACAATATTCATTGGGTACTTAAACAGCTATGGAAGCTCGAATACTTAACAACAGCAGAGTCAGACCTAAGAAACTCGCGTAAAACTGACAATTATTGAAACTGCACAAAATTCTGCACAAAATTCTTCTGAGGTGAATTTTTTGTGATTGACATCTCGGTTATTCAACCTTCAAATTTCGATAACGTTTTAAGTACTGAACGGATATTTTTCAAAATCGAAATTTAGACAGTTCAACTGACATTATTATATTTATCTTATTTTAGCGCGCTTGACCACTGATCTAAGGGACCTGGGTTCGAGCCCCGGGTAAGGCATGGATGTATGTGTTGTTTTTCTGCTGAGGTCCTGCCATCCTCTCAGATCTTCTACTATGGCATATAAACTGACAAGCTCCTGTCAGACCTATGTGGCAAGCAGCTGCTTGAGGGGGTTTTATTTATCTATTTTTAATAATAAAATGGTTTTGAATAAATTAAAAAGTTTTAATAATAAAATTTTGATTTTAATTTAATGGAAGCATATGAATAATTAAATCGCATATTCCCATAAAAATTTACTTAACAGTTACAGAGCATCGAATTTGATTTTCCGTTCATATAAGATGAAGTTTCTTCTGTCCGCTGCCTGTATAATGATATTATTCAAGAATTTTCAATTTATACGAATAAGTTTAATGCATTTCGTTTCAAATAACTTTAACAGTTCAATTTTATTTATTATGCACACAGATATCCACGTGCACAAGTGTACAATATAATATGCAGCAACAAATGGGACAAGAAGAGTGATAGACATCAAATTAAAATAAATCAATATATTAAAAATTCTAATTATAAAACTGTATTCAAGACATAGAAAACAATTTTTCGAAATCTACAAGAATTTCAATCAGAAGGGATCTCCAATTTCGCACTGATAAAATGCCATCAATCTGGTCTTTTAAAAAACATATTACTTTAAAATTCGCAATAAACTATAATGTGCAGAATTAAAAAAAAAGTTTAGCAGCTTACACTGCTGTCGCCACACGCCTATTGAAGTTTTCATCGGAAGATACTGTTGCCACCTGCATTCTTTGAAGAACGGTCGAATGGGGCGAAATGCCAGGTGACGAAATGAACATCCGACAAACACGAGGCTGCAGTCTCGTGTTTGAGACTTTGCACATAATTCCATTTGATATTTAGGATAATTTTAAATGCTTGATCTTAACTGAGATCTACTAGTTGTTAGAAACGTTCGAGTGGTACTGAGACCCATGATTCCAGGACAGCCATCCGTCAAGCGCCGAGAGTTGCCGGTGGTAGGTTTCGGGCTCGAATGCATTGCTCCTATCATTCTACAGATGCTCAATAGGTTTCAAATCCGGAGAGAGAGGGACTTTCGAGGGTTATGAACTCACTGGAATGATCCTCAAACAAGTCCTATGCCGAACTGGAGCGATGAGACTGGTCATTGCCTTATTAAAAGAATGCATCTTGCTCTAGGAAATGGATACCCGTGAATGAGAGTAAGTTGTCGGCGATTACGTCATGGTGGTCTATGCCACACCCGAAACTTACCCTCGTCGTGTTGTAGTTGGAACCTCGATTCGTCAAACCAAGCTGCCCGATTCCAGTCTTCCACAGTCCATTGGTGATGTTCCTTCACCCATTGCAGCCTCAGAGCCAGCTAACGTGATTTTAACATGATTACTCGATGTGGGCATCGACTGCCATAGCCTAGTCATGCCATTTCACCCACTGCAGCCTCATAGTCAGGTGACGTGTCATTAACAAGATTACTTGATATGGGCATCGACAGCCATAGCCTTGGAATCGTGCATTGAATGGTCTTTGCACAAACCTTCGTAGCTGCCCAGCATTGAATGCTGACGTTATCATCTGCATTGTGGCCCTCCATTCCATTGTTACGAAACAGGGGAGACCATGCTCACTTCAAATGGTTATTTTTCCTGGCAGTTGTAGGTTTTAGCGTTTTTCATGTAGTCTTCGTACACATGATCGATGGTCGCACACAGAAGTCCCAGAGGTTCTGCAGTCGTGGATCTGGAATACGCCACCTTCCTCACACAACTATCTGCCCACGATCGATTTATTTGCCCATCATTTATTAGTATTGTTGTATTTGGCTGTTTGGCAAAATTAATTTATACTCTATGGCTACTAAACTTACTTCTCATTGGCACTCTACAGATTTAAAGAATCTTGTTCAGTACAATCCACATGGACTAACATGTTTACATCTAAACATACGAATGAGTAAATCATTGATTGATGTTTTTCATAGGTTGCCAAAAAGACTGACTCAACATTAGGTATTATTGTTGTTGAGTTTGTGAACCAGTATATTCGGGATGAGTTGAGGAAGACTAGAAGAGTCAAAAGAAATTTCTCTACTAGACATTTGGGACTGTTACATCGAGATCAGTGCTGTCCAACTTCTTTAAGACCGCGGGCCATTTTTTCTTTTGCCAATATTTCGCGGGCCGAAAAAAAAAGAATAGTATAGGACAGGTAATTGAAAAGTCAGTTCATGTCACATTAAAAAATTATTTTATTTATTACAAAAAATAATAAATAATAATAAACCTCAAAAATTATTTTATTTATACGAAAAATAATAAGTAATAATAAAGCAATATAAATTTTCTTAACCTTATCAACTATTTAATAAATTTAATGGGAGCATTGTGGCCGTAGTTGTTGGGCAATAATTTCTTTTACGTCCATATCGATATTTGTTGTTGGGAGCCGAAGTATATGTTCAAGTGTAGAGTCTTTCAAGCAGTTCCTGTATCTTGATTTTATATGTTTCATATCAGAAAATGCGCGCTCGCAGATATATGTATGTACTTCCGGACATAGAAATTATTCCGAGTCCAAAATCTTTCATTTTTGGATACTTTTCTTTAGGCAAAAGTTTGAACAATTCTATTCCAGTTTCTCTATTAGATGCAATAATTGGGTCGGCCTAAAGATCACATAATTCCATTTGATATTTAGGATTCTACGTTGCTAATATCAATATTTAATGGATTAATGAATAAATTTAAACTTCGCTTAAGGTCATCACATTGAGAAAATCTTGTATTAAAATCTTCAATTAGAATATCTAATTTAGGAACAAATTTTTCAAAATTAACTGTTTTACTAAGTTGTTTCATTTCTTTGTGAACTCTTTACAAGTTTCAAAATGAATTAAATTATTTTCCTGCAAATTTGACTTCAACAATTGTAGTTTGTTTCTAAACCCAGTAACATGATTATAAAGACAGCACACGTTTTGGATCTTTTCCTTGTAAGGATTTATTCTAGACATTTAAATAATCTGTAATGTCTGTTAGGAAAGCAAGTGAACAGAGAAAATTTTCAATTTTCAACAAAACTTGCTATTAAATTTTCATCGGTGGCCACTTCTGTGAGGAAAAGACGAATTTCTTTTCGAACTGTAAAAAATCTCTTGAGGCATTTTCCGGCACTTAACCAGCGAACATTACTACGTAAAAGCAGATCGCTATACTCAGCATGCAGTTCGTGCAAAAAAGCTTTAAATTTTCAGTATGTAAGAGAACGATTTCCGCCACGAATTAAATTGGTAATTTTGACAACCTTTTCCATTACGTCTTTTAGTCTCAGCGAAATGCCACACAATGTCTCCTGGTGCACAATACAATGTAACATTAGATAATTAATTCCTTCTTTTTGTAACAGTCCTGTGAGCTCAATATTTTTTTCAGTCGTAGCTCTGGCACCGTCAGTTACAATAGCTGTGCGTTTCTCAAATCCGCCCTATTCCGCTAGTGCATATTTTAATTCCTTATAAATGTCTTCACCTTTTGTTGTTCTCCGTAATGATCCTAATTTTAAAAGTTCTTCTGAAAAACTATAGATTTCATTTACAGTCCTTATAAAAATAAGCACTTGGCTTGTATCGGAGATGTCTGTACTTTCGTCCAAAGCCCCAGAAAAAGAACAGCAACTATTGATTATTTTTTTTCTAATTTTTTAGTGACATGCATAATTGTCTCTTCCACACGTCGACTTACGATTTGATGAGAAAGTGAAACAGTTTGAATTTTTTTACTATTTCTTCGTCGCCAAAAGCTTGAGTCAATTTCTATGGCACATTTTTTAATTAATTCTCCAACCGAAAGTGGCTTTTTGCTTTTGCTACTTCTAAAAAATACCCCCTCAAGCAGCTGCTTGCCACAGAGGTCTGACAGGAGCCTGTCAGTTTATATGCCATAGTAGAAGATCTGAGTGGATGGCAGGAACAAACCTCAAATGATGCAGCTACTGATGCTTCTTGAGATTCTGATATATTATTAAAAAAATAATTTGATAATTCCTTTGTTTTTTAATTGTTTTTACGAGCGCTATTCTCATGTCTCCTGTGCACGAAGAATATTTTTTTTTTCATGCATTGAAAGGTAATGTCGCTTTAAGTTATATTCTTTACACACATCTAGAGTCTGCAAACATTCCAAACACTATGGCTTTCCTTGATTAAGAATAAATAAAATTCAATCTCCCACAGTTCTTGAAATTCGAGATTTTCATTATCAATCGTTCTTTTATTAGTTGCACTCACATTTAACTATTAATTTAATTTACGAATAAATATGAAATTCAGTTAATTATCGCATGAAAAAACAACAGAAACGTCTAAAAATAACTCACTTCACAGAATAGGAAATAACCAACGATATATTGTGCACAACCGTCTGCTTACAACTGTTAGAGCGCACACGCATCTCATTGAATGCAATTGTTTAGGTGAATTTTCATTAAACTTCGTGGCCTAGTGGTTAGCACGCTTGGCTACTGATCTAAGTGGACCTGGGTTCAGGCCGCGGATGCTACTGATCAAAGTGGAACTGGATTCGAGCCCCGGATGCTACTGATCTAAGTGGACCTGGGTTCGAGCCCCGGATGCTACTTAACTAAGTGGACCTGGGTTCGAGCCCCGGATGCTACTGATCTAAGTGGACCTGGGTTCGAGCCCCGGATGCTACTGATCTAAGTGGACCTGGGTTCGAGCCCCGGATGCTACTGGTCTAAGTGGACCTGGGTTCGAGCCCCGGATGCTACTGATCTAAGTGTACCTGGGTTCGAGTCCCGGATGCTACTGATCTAAGTGGACCTGGGTTCGAGCCCCGGATTCCACTGATCTAAGTGGACCTGGGTTCGAGCATCGGATGCTACTGATCTAAGTGGACCTGGGTTCGAGCCCTGGATGGTACTGATCTAAGTGGACCTGGGTTCAGGCCGCGGATGCTACTGATCTAAGTGGAACTGGGTTCGAGCCCTGGATGCTACTGAACTAAGTGGACCTGGGTTCGAGCCCCGGATGCTACTGATCTAAGTGGACCTGGGTCCGAGCCCCGGATGCTACTGATCTAAGTGGACCTGGGTTCGAGCCCCGGATGTTACTGATCTAAGTGGACCTGGGTTCGAGCCCCGGATGCTACTGATCTAAGTGGACCTGGGTTCGAGCCCCGGATGTTACTGATCTAAGTGGACCTGGGTTCGAGCCCCGGATGCTACTGAACTAAGTGGACCTTAGTTCGAGCCCCGGATGCTACTGATCTAAGTGGACCTGGGTTCGAGCCCCGGATGCTACTGATCTAAGTGGACCTGGGTTCGAGCCCCAGATGCTACTGATCTAAGTGGACCTGGGTTCGAGCCCCGGATGCCACTGATCTAAGTGAACCTGGGTTCGAGCCCCGGATGCTACTGAACTAAGTGGACCTGGGTTCGAGCCCCGGATGCTACTGATCCAAGTGGACCTGGGTTCGAGCCCCAGATGCTACTGATCTAAGTGGACCTGGGTTCGAGCCCCGGATGCCACTGATCTAAGTGGACCTGGGTTCGAGCCCCGGATGCTACTGAACTAAGTGGACCTGGGTTCAAGCCCCGGATGCTACTGATCCAAGTGGACCTGGGTTCGAGCCCCAGATGCTACTGAACTAAGTGGACCTGGGTTCGAGCCCCGGATGCTACTGATCTAAGTGGACCTGGGTTCGAGCCCCGGATGCTACTGATCTAAGTGGACCTGGGTTCGAGCCCCGGATGCTACTGATCTAAGTGGACCTGGGTTCGAGCCCCGGATTCCACTGATCTAAGTGGACCTGGGTTCGAGCATCGGATGCTACTGATCTAAGTGGACCTGGGTTCGAGCCCCGGATGGTACTGATCTAAGTGGACCTGGGTTCGGGCCGCGGATGCTACTGATCTAAGTGGAACTGGGTTCAAGCCCTGGATGCTACTGAACTAAGTGGACCTGGGTTCGAGCCCCGGATGCTACTGATCTAAGTGGACCTGGGTCCGAGCCCCAGATGCTACTGATCTAAGTGGACCTGGGTTCGAGTCCCGGATGTTACTGATCTAAGTGGACCTGGGTTCGAGCCCCGGATGCTACTGATCTAAGTGGACCTGGGTTCGAGCCCCGGATGTTACTGATCTAAGTGGACCTGGGTTCGAGCCCCGGATGCTACTGAACTAAGTGGACCTTAGTTTGAGCCCCGGATGCTACTGATCTAAGTGGACCTGGGTTCGAGCCCCGGATGCTACTGATCTAAGTGGACCTGGGTTCGAGCCCCAGATGCTACTGATCTCAGTGGACTTGGGTTCGAGCCCCGGATGCCACTGATCTAAGTGGACCTGGGTTCGAGCCCCGGATGCTACTGAACTAAGTGGACCTGGGTTCGAGCCCTGGATGCTACTGATCCAAGTGGACCTGGGTTCGAGCCCCAGATGCTACTGATCTAAGTGGACCTGGGTTCGAGCCCCAGATGCCACTGATCTAAGTGGACCTGGGTTCGAGCCCCGGATGCTACTGAACTAAGTGGACCTGGGTTCGAGCCCCAGATGCTACTGATCCAAGTGGACCTGAGTTCGAGCCCCAGATGCTACTGAACTAAGTGGACCTGGGTTCGAGCCCCGGATGCTACTGATCTAAGTGGACCTGGGTTCGAGCCCCGGATGCCACTGATCTAAGTGGACCTGGGTTCGAGCCCCAGATGCTACTGAACTAAGTGGACCTGGGTTCGAGCCCCGGATGCTACTGATCCAAGTGGACCTGGGTTCGAGCCCCAGATGCTACTGAACTAAGTGGACCTGGGTTCGAGCCCCGGATGCTACTGATCTAAGTGGACCTGGGTTCGAGCCCCGGATGCTACAGATCTAAGTGGACCTGGGTTCGAGCCCCGGATGCTACTGAACTAAGTGGACCTGGGTTCGAGCCCCGGATGCCACTGATCTAAGTGGACCTGGGTTCGAGCCCCGGATGCTACTGAACTAAGTGGACCTGGGTTCGAGCCCCGGATGCTACTGATCCAAGTGGACCTGGGTTCGAGCCCCGGATGCCACTGATCTAAGTGGACCTGGGTTCGAGCCCCGGATGCTACTGAACTAAGTGGACCTGGGTTCGAGCCCTGGATGCTACTGATCCAAGTGGACCTGGGTTCGAGCCCCAGATGCTACTGATCTAAGTGGACCTGGGTTCGAGCCCCAGATGCCACTGATCTAAGTGGACCTGGGTTCGAGCCCCGGATGCTACTGAACTAAGTGGACCTGGGTTCGAGCCCCAGATGCTACTGATCCAAGTGGACCTGAGTTCGAGCCCCAGATGCTACTGAACTAAGTGGACCTGGGTTCGAGCCCCGGATGCTACTGATCTAAGTGGACCTGGGTTCGAGCCCCGGATGCCACTGATCTAAGTGGACCTGGGTTCGAGCCCCAGATGCTACTGAACTAAGTGGACCTGGGTTCGAGCCCCGGATGCTACTGATCCAAGTGGACCTGGGTTCGAGCCCCAGATGCTACTGAACTAAGTGGACCTGGGTTCGAGCCCCGGATGCTACTGATCTAAGTGGACCTGGGTTCGAGCCCCGGATGCTACAGATCTAAGTGGACCTGGGTTCGAGCCCCGGATGCTACTGAACTAAGTGGACCTGGGTTCGAGCCCCGGATGCCACTGATCTAAGTGGACCTGGGTTCGAGCCCCGGATGCTACTGAACTAAGTGGACCTGGGTTCGAGCCCCGGATGCTACTGATCCAAGTGGACCTGGGTCTGAGTCCCGGATGCTACTGATCTAAGTGGACCTGGGTTCGAGCCCCGGATGTTACTGATCTAAGTGGACCTGGGTTCGAGCCCCGGATGTTACTGAACTAAGTGGACCTTAGTTTGAGCCCCGGATGCTACTGATCTAAGTGGACCTGGGTCGAGCCCCGGATGCTACTGATCTAAGTGGACCTGGGTTCGAGCCCCAGATGCTACTGATCTAAGTGGACCTGGGTTCGAGCCCCGGATGCCACTGATCTAAGTGGACCTGGGTTCGAGCCCCGGATGCTACTGAACTAAGTGGACCTGGGTTCAAGCCCTGGATGCTACTGATCCAAGTGGACCTGGGTTCGAGCCCCAGATGCTACTGATCTAAGTGGACCTGGGTTCGAGCCCCGGATGCCAATGATCTAAATGGACCTGGGTTCGAGCCCCGGATGCTACTGAACTAAGTGGACCTGGGTTCGAGCCCCGGATGCTACTGATCCAAGTGGACCTGGGTTCGAGCCTCAGATGCTACTGAACTAAGTGGACCTGGGTTCGAGCCCCGGATGCTACTGATCTAAGTGGACCTGGGTTCGAGCCCCGGATGCCACTGATCTAAGTGGACCTGGGTTCGAGCCCCAGATGCTACTGAACTAAGTGGACCTGGGTTCGAGCCCCGGATGCTACTGATCCAAGTGGACCTTGGTTCGAGCCCCAGATGCTACTGAACTAAGTGGACCTGGGTTCGAGCCCCGAATGCTACTGATCTAAGTGGACCTGGGTTCGAGCCCCGGATGCTACTAATTAAATGGACCTGGGTTCGAGCCTCGGATGCTACTGATCTAAGTGGACCTGGGTTCGAGCCGCGGATGCTACTGATCTAAGTGGACCTGGGTTCGAGCCCCGGATAAGGCATGGTCGTTTGTGTTGTTTTTTCTGCTGAGGTCCTGCCATTCTCACAGACCTTCTACTATGGCATATAAACTGACAGGTTCCTGTCAGACCTCTTTGGCAAGCAGCTGCTTGAGGGGATATTTATATTATTTTTTTTTTATTTTGAATGCTCATGTTGTTGCTAAGCACAGTGGAGATCAAAATGATATTTTCTTTAGCGATTAGTTTTATTTGGCCGAATTCGCCATATGCATGCGCAGTGAGACCGATTCGTGCTGTCGTTAGATGCTTCTTATTACTGCAGCTTCATAAAAACATTTGTTTGATGACGTCGTACCGCTCTTAAAAGGTTTCAGAAGTTTGCCGATGGGATTAATAATGTTTTGTAAACTTTATAGAATGAGTAAGTTGAAGATTGCATATCAAGTAAAGTAATATTAAGTTGACAAAAAATTATAAGGTGGATTACAGATGTTTATTTAAAATTTCATGTAAAAACTTGAATTTGTTCGCGGGCCGTTAGTTGGACAGCGCTGATCTCGATAATATGATATATAAAAATTAATGAATCAATGTCAGTTTGCAACAGACGTTTGTTTAATGAAGCCCGTGAATTTCAGAAAGTTAATAATTATAAATATGTATGGATTAAAGGTGGTAAATTTTTTTAATGAAATCTAAAGGAGATAAAGTAATACTTGTTAAGACGTTCAAGTATCTTAAAGATATAAATGCCAATTCATGTCTTCTCAAATAGATAGTACATTGACTATTTATTATCAGAATGTAAGAGGTCTTAGAACTAAAACTTCTGTTTTGTGAATTGCAGCTGACTGATGGAATAGACAGTGATGAGTTTTTTGATAACAGATATTTGATTTATAGAAAAGATAGAGATATTTCTGTTCAAACATAAATCGTGGTGGTGGAGTCTTAATTGCCTTTAAAAAGAATATTTTTTCTCTTGTATTTCCTAATTCTCATTGTAATAATGATAAGCTTTGGATTAAGATCAATCTAGAGGGAGATAAGAAACTGTTTATTGGTGTAGTTTATTTCCTTCCTATGACCAATGCTAATGTGTAGGAGAACTTTTATAATAGCCTAGATGGTAATATTGATCTATCTGAACATAGTGTTTTAATTGTTGGTGATTTTAATATTTCTAGTGTAATTTGGAGTAACCATGATTATTTACTGAAGCTAGTGCCTGGGAGAGAATTGTTAATGTTAAAATTTTTTCATTTTTTTTCTCTGAGGATGCTTATCATCCTGCATTGGATATTATTTTCCGGGATTGTAGGATGCAAATATAAATGAAGTTTCGATAAAATATAACTTCAGGAAAGGTGATTATTTTTAATTGTACAATCTCCTTTATACTGTAGACTGGAATCATTTGAAAGTATATGACAGTGTAAATAAAGCAGTTTCATGTTTTTATAGCAAACATTATGATATAATTAATTTTTGTGTGCATCTATCTAGCAGTTTCAGATGAGGAAAGGCTACCTAGATATTTGGGATTGTTACATCTCGATGCCGTCCCGTGGCCAAGTAGTTAGCGCGCTTGGCTGCTAATCTAAGGGACCTGGGTTCGAGCCCCGGATAAGGCATGGATGTAAGTGTCGTTTTTCTGCTGAGGTCCTGCCATCCTCTCAGATCTTCTAAAAAAAATAAATACCCCCTCAAGCAGCTGCTTGCCACAGAGGTCTGACAGGAGCCTGTCAGTTTATATGCCATAGTAGAAGGTCTGAGAGGATGGCAGGACCTCAGCAGAAAAACGACACATACATCCATTCCTTACCCGGGGCTCGAACCCAGGTCCCTTAGATCAGCAGCCAAGCGCGCTAACCACTCCGCCACTGTGACATATAAACTGACAGGCTCCTGTCAGACCTCTGTGGCAAGCAGCTGCTTGAGGGGGTATTTATTTATTTATTTATTTACATCTCGATAATATGATATATATATATTAATGAATCAATGTCAGTTTGCAACAGACATTGATTCATTAATCTAGATAGAGGCATTAGATCTAGATAGAGTCAACAGAGGAACTTTGTATCTCTATCTAGTCTATATTGATCTTAATCCTAAATATTATATCTAGGAGTGTAAAAAGACAATACCCTCCTTGGTTTACAAGGTATAAAATATAATATATATATATACACCCCCTCAAGCAGCTGCTTGCCACAGAGGTCTGACAGGAGCCCGTCAGTTTATATGTCACAGTAGAAGGTCTGAGAGGATGGCAGGACTTCAGCAGAAAAACGACACAAACAGCCATGCCTTACCCGGGGCTCGAACCCAGGTCCCGTAGGTCAGTAGCCAAGCGCGCTAACCACTCGGCCACGGGACGGCTTTTACAAGGTATAGTATTTACAATATTAAACTTAAAGTATAAATTTTATACGAAAATGAAAAAAATACAATACCAAAACAGATAATAATTTTAAATATTACAGAAAACTAATTTAAAGTGAAACAAGAGTAACTTACAGAAATTATATTTCTCAGCCATCCAAGGTCTCCATAGAAAAATTTCATAGAAATTGAAGGTAAATTAACTCCAAATCCAAATAGATTTTGGTCTTTTGCGTAAGAATAATAAAGATGGTATGGTATTTAATGCGATGTACTCTAATGATACATACCTTACTGATAGTCAGGAGATTGTGAATACATTTGCAGACTATTTCAAATCAGTTTACATCAATAGTCCATAGTATGATAATGGTGATTTTCATGTTAGTGATAAAGAAGTAAATATCCTGGATATTGTAAAAATTGATGTAATCACATCTGATGATATTATTGATGCAATGAAGCACTTGAGGCTGCGGCACGTTAGGGCTCGATCTCATTCCGACTTTTGTTATGAAGGGTTGTTCAACATCGTTAATCTATTCTCTTTTAATACTTTTCAATTTGTCACTCCGACTGAAGACATTTCCTTCTAGTTGGAAGAAAACAAAGTTATTCTGATATTTGGAAGAGAAATAAAGCTAATATTGCGATTCATAGACCTATTGCTATACTTTCACCCTTTTCTAAAATTTCTGAATCTATAATTTTTAAGAATATATGTTACAATCTAACAAATTTCTTCTCTGTTAATCAACACAATTTTCTCCCAAGACGGTCTACGGTTACAAATCTTTTATTTATTTGTAATGATATTTCTGTCACTCTTGATCAGAAGGGTCAAATGGATATTATTTACACTGACTTCTCTATGGCCTTTCATAGCATTGATTTTGGAATATTAATGAAAGAATTAGTGAGAATTGGTTTCAGTTCCAGTTTAATTGATTTTCTATATTCTTTTTTAACTGATAGGATCCTTTATGTAAATTACGCCACTAGTTTTTCATATGATTTTAACAGTAATTCTGGAGTCTAATATAACTCTCAAGGATCTAGTTTGGGCCACTGTTATTTATTACTTTCATTAACAATTTACCTAGTTTTTTTAATTTTTTAGATTGTTTAATGTTTGCAGATGATGTTAAAATATTTAAGCGTATTTTTACCTATGATGATTTTATTCGATTGCAGAAGGATTTGGGTAAATTATATTGTTGGACTGTTGATAATTGTTTATATTTGAATATTTCAAAATGTTCCATTTAAGTTATTCCCATAATAGAAGGATTCTACAGTACAGTTATCATTTGAATAATACTGCTTTTCCTCGTAAAAATGAAATCTATGACTTGGGCATCAAATTCAATTCTAAGTTTATTTTCAGTCCTCATGTTCGTGATGTAATGAGGAAAGCTAATCAAAATTTAAGGTTCGTTATTAAGAAGACAAAGGATTTTACAAATATTAACTCCAATATTGTGTTATTTAATATATTTGTTCAATCAAAATTAGAGTATGGATCAATAATATGGAATCCTTTCTTTTATAATACGTATCAAAATCATTTGGAGAAGGTTCAGAATAAATTTTTGGGGTATTTATATTTTAAATCTAATGGTGTCTATGTTCATGATATTTCAACTAAATTACTTAGAAATACATTTGCAGTTTCGTCTTTGCAAAAGAGGAGAGATCTGTTATGTTCAATATTTTTCTATAAAGTATTGAATAATTATATTGACTGTATTAAATTGATTTAATTAGTTAATTTAAAAAAAAGCAGTAAAAACTAAATAACAGTAAAGATCTTTCTTCAGAGTTCCTTTGTGTAAAAGTAATGCATTGAAAAAATATGCTACTGTCAGATATTTTCATTTATATAATACATATTCGCATAATCTTGATTTGTTTAGTATGGGTATAAAAGAATGTAGATTGAGTTGTTCAACAGTGCTAATGGAATAATTATTTTCTTATGTATTTAAAAATTTGTATCTTTTTATTTTTACATATATATATATTAGCAGTTTATGGTTAAGTATTTTTTTAACTTTCTTTTGTTCTGTATGTAATGTTTGACTTTATGTATATGTATTGTAAATGTGCACTATGATTGGGTCTCAATATGTTGTGGACACTGTAATTTAAAAAATAAATAAATGAACAAATAAAAAACAGTCGCAGGTATGCTACACAGCAGATAGGCATCTGACCTATTTATAGCCAGAAAAGAGTTTCGGGTGGCGCATTATTGTGGAGGAGTAGAGCACGTTCGTGGGTGGGTGCAATGGGTACAAGAAATTGTGCTTTCAGTGTATAACTAAAAGAATGCATATTGCCTTTCGAGCACATGGTAATCTCATTTTCAAAGAGAATTAATTTTTTCGTTTACCTACATTTTCACTCCTTAAAAGTTTTAATTTGAGCTAATTGGTGACGAAGAAAAATGCAAATAAGAGCATTATATTAGTAATCATACAGCATAAATATTATTTATTTTTTATTTATTAAATTTTAAAAGTTGCTTTTCTCACATCTCTCTGAGAAAACGGGGCAGGCTTTTGCTGTCAATGGAATATCTCTTGACATTCGATCACAGAAATTAAAAATTTCTATCATAAACGTGTCATTCGCAAATTTCCTTAGAAGCTTCGCCGTTTCCATGTTTAGTAGCCTCTAACTATATTATTATATTAAAAATATCTAAGGATTTAAAAAAATGCTAATTATGCTAGTCCATTAATACCAATTCAACTAAAAATGAGTTTCCAATCACCTCTTAAAATGAAACAGCTGAGTTCCCCACCCACCTTGCGCTTAAGGGGTCAACTCATTGCTGCCGATGGAAACTTCATAACCTTTAAATGACACAACCAAAATTTCGAATTTCTAGCACAAAAACTTCGTTTGAAATATTCATTTAAATGTTTCAATTTTAATCCCCCCCCCCTCCGTTAGAGGGTGCAATTATAGCTTTTGAGAGATTCGGAAATTGCGAATAGTAATATTTCATCAACACTTATACAACCCGAAAAATAATTTTTATCTCTAAAAACAAACAATTATCTCTTAAAAGAAAGAAAATCGCAAAAAAAAGAATAAGAGAAAAAAGGAAAATCAAACTCATTGTAACAAGTGGAAACTTTATGAACTTTCCATTCCACAATCGAAATTTCAAATTTCTAACATAAATGCATCGTTTCCAATATTCGTTAAAAAATTTGGAATCTCAAAAATTTCCACCGTTAGAGGGCGCAATTTTAACTTTTAAGAAATTCGAGAGGTTCGAATCGTAATATTTCATCAACCGAAAAGAATTTTTAATTTATCTCTAAAAACAAACAATTTTTCTTTTAAAAAATTGCAAAAGAAGTAATTCAATGTTGCCAATGGAAACTTCATAACTTTCACATTACATCACAATTTTTTTTTAATTTCTAGCATAACTGCATCGTTTGTAATATTCATTTAAAAGTTTTGAATTTTCAACTTTTTCTCCCCTGTTAGAGGGCGCAATTGTGCCTTTTGAGATATTCGAAAAGTGGAAATCGTAATATTTCCTCAATACCTGTCCAACACAAAAAAAAGAAATTTTACTTATCGCTAAAAACAAACAATCATCTCTTAAAAGAAAAACACCGAAAAAAATTGCAACGAAAAAAAAGGAACTTTTTGTTATATTTGTTTAAAATTTTCGAATTTTAAACTTTTCTACCGTTAGAGGGCGAAATTAAAGCTTTTGGGATCTTCGGAAAGTGCAATTCGTAATATTACAAAAATACCTATCCAACATAAACAGAAGATTTATTTCTAAAAGAAAAGTACAGACAGTTAACGAAGTGAACATATTATCTCGTTTTTTTTTTTCTTTTGAAAACGAGATAAAAATTATAATTATTTATATACAGGGCGTCCCATAAATCCTTATACATAGGCATGGGTGCCCCATACTTTCATATACATGGTCACAAGGAAAACTAACTATAAGGTGTTCCTCTTCTTTGTTGTTTCAGCTGAGTCGACATGTTGATGAATGACGAACACGTGACAACAGAGAGCATGTCACATGTCCGTCAGTAATATTCTGAAGAGACTGAAGAAATTTGGTTTGGTAATAGATAACCCTAGATCAGGTGGTCCGAGTAGTACCACAGATGAAGACCACAATATGGATGTTCTGGCTAAATCGAAGTTAGCCGCGCCAGTCTGTGCAAAAATTGCACAGGAGGTGAGAATTGGAAAGTCATCTTCATCTAGAGTCCTGAGAAGAAACAGCTTCCACTCGTACAAAATGCAAATGGTACAGGAGTTGCATGGATACGACATCAACTGCAGAGAGCATTCTGTGACTGTGTACTAGAAAAACTTCAAGAACAACCGTCTCTCTTGGCTAACATAATCTTCAGGAATGAAACAAACTTACTCTTGAATGAGATACTCAACAGCGACAAATGTCGTAACTGGGCTGAGACAGAACAGCACTGAGTTGAATACGCACACGTAGAGGGCGATCCCAGGGCTTCTCTCTGATGTGTAATTTATGGTGATAGCATCGTACGACCTTACTTTTATAGCGACACAATCACCGGCGACTCTTATTCACAAATGTTAAACGCCATTTTGGTAGCCTACTTAAAGGAAATGCTCTTAGAACGCTACCGCAATGTTTTCTTTCAGCAGGATGGGGCATCGCCCCATTATGCCATAACTACCCCACAAATGGGTAGGGGAATGACCACCTCGAAGTCTAGGTTTGACTACCTTGAATTATTTTCTATGGGGGCACCTAAAATCACCAAATCACACCAAAATCAATCACACCAAATCATACCAAATCACACCAAAAACACACCAAAATCACCCTCGAACACTGGACAAATTGAAGGAGATCATCCGTAGTTAATGTCGCATGAAAATGCCCTCCGTTCCCCGTAATGTGCGCCGGTCACTCAGAGACAGGATTGCCATGTGCAAGCAACACAGAGGTTTTCAGCATTTGATGTCTTAGTATAAATTCGGTGCAATTGAATAAAGTGAATATAAACGTTGGATGCGTGTACAGTTGGGGGCATTGCTCCTCATTCTGTAACGCATCAATTTCGTAATCTGCAATTCCTAGGTTCGAGTCCCAGTTGGGCCCGCATTCAGATTTATATCCCACTCTACCCTCGGAGTGTAGGGGACCCCGATGGGCTTGGAAAGGCCACCGTCCATCGGATGGAACCTAAAGTCGCGGATTCGCATACGGGAGAGCCATACCCCGTGTCCTTGACGTGAGGCTACCATCTGTCTCCTATAGCTATCCAGCAGATCCCCTCCCCTTAACCTTCTCTGAGCCTTAGGAATCCTTGTGACCCGGGGATTTAGCTCATTGTGTGCAAACGTTTACCGCTCAGAGGTGAAACAACCCACCGGTGTACATGTGAATATTATCATTTTGCCTTTAAGGATAATGCAAATTTTAATTTATATTAAAAACAAAATACCCCCTGAAGCAGCTGCTTGCCACAGAGGTCTGACAGGAGCCTGCCAGTTTATACGCCATAGTAGTAGCTGTGAGGATGGCAGGACCTCAGCAGAAAAACAACACAAACAATGCATGCCTTACCCGGGACTCGAACCCAGGTCCCTTTGATCAGTAGCCAAGCGCGTTAACTACTTCCCCACGGTACGGTTACTACATGTGAATATATTATGAAAATTTGTGCTTATAAAATAACATTTTAATTTCCTTTAGCTACTTAAATTTGTTTCAAACTTCAGATCGCTAAATTGGGAATAATTAATTTTTTTTTGCTTTTTTTTTAAATATTAATAGGAAATATATTTAAGAAATCTCAAAAATGCAGTATAACGGTTTTTTTTTTCACCAAAGATTGACGTTTTCGCCCTTCCCAAACAAGCATTCTTAAACTGATATCAGGATTTCTTTTTCTCCTGCTCAGAATTCCATTTCAAAGCTCAGCATGAGTCGTTTTTTTTTTCTCTCCCGTGATGCAATATAGGCCAGAATTCCAAAAGACCCCCGCCGCAGACCCAATGACCCATTTCAAGACTTCTTCTTATCGGCCATGGATCTTCAATGCACGAAGGCACTTGAAACGAAGACGTTAGAGGTCTTCAATGAAATATAAATCGTATTGGTTTATCAGAAGCATGAGAAAATTAAATTAAATCATGCAAATAATCATTCAATCATCGAAATTTTAGACTCTACCCTCTAATTCTTTCTTCGTACTCAAAAGCGGGATAAAAAAGTTCTCGTGGAATTGGGGGTCGGCATGCTTCTTACATCTCCGATTATCAAGAATTGTCTTACAAAAATTGTTACGAAGTCGTGAAGGAAATGTGGGGAGAAGTTATAGCCCAAAAATCCCCCCCCCCCTTCAAAGTACGATAATATACATATACGTTACATTGAAATATTTAAAAATGAAAACATATAAGCAGCTAGTCAATGGATTTTTATCATAATTAATCGATAGCGTACAGAATCTGTTAGGGATGTAAACACCTGCTCAAAATCTCTTCATGCCTCGCATCAATTGTTTACGAAAGGTTTATTTGTTGTGCAATGTGCGTTGTTTTTGAGTTAGGTATTCCCTTAACCCTTATCAGGACCATAAGGTTTCTAAGAGTAAATATTAATATGTAACTGTTTATTTTAGTTTGTTTAGACGTAAAATAAATAAAAATCATAAGAAAAATACATAACAATATGTAGTTTTTTTTTTGGAATTTTATGGGAAATATTTTTCCCAATGGACTATAAAGGTAACACAAATTATAGTTAGGCTTATTATGCAATGTCTTTTTTTTTATTGGTTTATTAGAACAAAATGTTAACTAAAATAATACAAAATTATGAAATAAAATTACTATACAAAATGATGTGCTAATTATGATATTCTGCGAAACAATTTCTTTTGGTTGTGAAGCAAAGATGGACATTGCACAGATGCAACATTATTGCAAAGATGGACATTGCACAGATGCAACATTATTGCAAAGATGGACATGGACTAAACGTTCCCGTTTACGTAATTGCGTTCGGCATACGTTCTATTTTGACATTCTGTATAAAAAATGCAGATAAGGTTATAATTAATACGAAAATCACCAATTTTAAAATGGGAAAAAATGTTTCCCTTAGTCGTGAAAGGGTTAAAGTATCATTCCAAAATACATAAAATCTATTTCTAATAGGAGAACAGTTCCAAATTCCTTCATTATTGTAACCTCACGAACTTGATTTCAAAATTAGTAAAATTTCATGCACCTACTTTATTCTTAATTTTAAATAAAGTATATTTTTCTCTTATTGCAGTGTCGGCTCATGACGAAATCTTTTGGTGGGACTCTTTGAATATCGCACGCAGAGCTCGGATGTAGAAAGGAATTTGGGACAGATGCCAGATACTGAATTGAATTGTAACTGACTGGAATGCATATATTTTTTTTTTCCAGCTGTTCTCAAAACACAATATTTAGCAAAAATTTCTACTAAAAATTCCTCGCAAAGGCGCTCTGGTCCTTTCTAGTTCAATTTAGTATTTTGCCCCTCCCGTATAAAAAAAAAACATATATTTTTTTCCTCCATTCTAAAGATATTTAAAAAAAAACTATTTCTGGAAATATGTCTACAGAAATTTACTATTTTTTTAGACTCCGTTCCGAGCATAAATTTATATCAATTATTTTAAACTTAGGTTATTACTTATCGTAACATATCAATTGAACAGTTGTTTTGGTTATAATGCTTAATTTATAATAATAATAAGTTATTACATGTGTTTTTAGGCATATTTATTTATTATCCAATGAATTATGAAAGACGTGATATGGTTATACAATGAATTATAAAAAAAAAAACTTATGTGGGTCGACAGGATCGAAGAGGAGACTTTTGAATTTCTAGATAAAAATGCATTACCCTGAGCTGAGCATCATCATCATCATCATCCTCAAGCAGCCATGGGCTACGGAGGTCCAACCAGACCGTGCAATTTAGTTCTCCAAGCAAGTCTATCCTGAACTACATCTACTGCATCTGGCCACTGCACACCAATTCTAACAAGGTCCTGTTTGACATTGTCTGCCCACCGCATCCTAGGTCTCCCTTTCTTTCTGAGGCCTTTAGGCACACTGTTCATAACCCTATTCGCCAATCTATAATTACTCATACGGGCAACATGGCCAAACCAACGGAGTCTCTCTCTGCACAATATGCTGCTTAAAGGAGGTTGCAAACTCCTTTGCCTAACCTCATCATTAGTTACAAAGTTGAACCACCTAATGCCCAAGATACTGCGTAAGCATCTGGAATCAAAAGCATCTAGTTTCCTGTTATCCTGTTTACAAAGTGTCCAAGTTTCACTACCATAACTAACCCTAGAAAGGACCAAATTATTATACAATCTAATTTTAGTCTTTAGGTGTATACGCCTATTTCTCCACAATCTCCAGATTCTTAAAAGTCTCGGCAGCAATCCCTATTCGTCTGTTAATCTCATGCCGCACATCACCATTATCTCTTACATAGCTCACAAGATAATTAAACTGTGACACCTGCTCAAGACTGCAACCATTCAGATGAACTGAATCACAGCCTGCCTGACCAATTTTCATCACTTTAGTTTTCTCTCTGTTTATAACCAAACCTACTCTACTACCAGTCTCATCAACAGCTCGAATGAAAGAGTTCATCTCATCAATATCATTTGCCAGAAGGGCTAAATCATCAGCATAATCTAAATCAGAAATTTTCGTATCTCCAGTCCATTTAAGGCCAAAATCTTTCTCTTGAAGTGAATTTCGCATAACATAATCAATAACCAAACTAAAGAGAAAAGGAGACAAAATGCACCCTTGTCGAACACCAGAAGTAATGCTAAACCAATTGCTACAAGCCATACCAACTCTCACACACGACTCAGTGTTATTATAGAGAGCCTTCATTATGTTAACTAACTTGTCTGGTATACCATATGATTTCACAATCAACCACAAATTATGACGATCAACAGAGTCGAAAGCCTTTTTGAAATCAACAAAGCTAGCAACCAAAGGTTTCTGAAACTCTAAACATTTCTCAAGAATCTGCCTAAGTGAAAATATCTGATCCACACATCCCCTACCACTTCTGAATCCACATTGCTCATCACGCAATTGACTGTCAAACCAGATTCTTAATTCTATTAAGCACAATCATGGAAAGAACTTTACCTGGAACAGAGAGTAGGCTGATACCCCTATAGTTATCACAAGAACTGCGATCACCTTTTTTGAAAATAGGGATAACAATAGCTCTGGTAAAATCCTTAGGAACCATGCCTTTATCATAAAAGATATTCAGAATTTCAGTTATCCAAGTGGTAACCGAAACATTTCCAGCTCTAAGCATTTCTGTAGTAATTTCATCTACCCCTGGGGATTTATGAAGTTTAAGTTTAGAAACAGCCAAAATAACTTCAGATTGTGTTATAGGGCAACATTAAAGCCACCAATGCATCTATCATCATTGCAAACAATGGGAATAGAACTAAATGCATTGTTTAGAACATCACTGAAACGCTCAGCCAACCTAGCCATGACAAAATCCTCACCTTCTATAACCTTACCTTGTTTATCCTTCAATCCCTGTATACCTGTCCGTTTTCTACCACACAAAACATTAACTATCTGGTACAGCTCTCTGCTGTTGTGCTGTCTAACTGCTTCCTCGGCTTTGTCAGCGAAACCATCAAGCCAAAGATTCTTATCAGCAGCTAACTGAACTTTTACACGTTTATTAAGTTCTCTCTAATGCATTCTATTAGGACTAGTAGGGTACTGGTTAAGGACATTCCTGCAGTTCCTTCTTTCTGAAGCAAGCTCAAGTGCCTTATCACTCACATAATTCTGTCTCCTCTGCTCCTTTTTCCCTAAAAGAGTACTGTTAGTTTCCAAAAAAGCCTGTTTAAAATGGCCCCATTCTTCCTCAACTACAGTAGTAAGCAAACCATGACTGTCATAATGATTAAGTAACCTATCATGGTAAACTTTAGCTATAACTGGGTCTTTCAGAGCCTTAGTATTAAAGGTAAAATTTTTAACCCTAGCACAACACTTTTTAAGTTAAAGTTGCAGGACACTTTTAACAAGGTAATGGTCAGATCGAATTTCAGCTCCCCTATATGCCCTGGTATTCCTAATAGAACTAGCCCATTTGCTGTTAATTAATATATAATCAATCATATTCTTATGCAGCCCATCAGGTGAAACCCATGTGTACTTATGTATGTCGCGGTGTTTGTAATATGTGTTAGTTATTCTGAAACCATTGAGTTTACTTACCTGTAGGAGACGTTTGCCATTTGCCATTTTTTGTTGAGTCAGTACCAACTTTGGCATTGAAGTCACCAAGAACAAGGGTAATATCTCCTTTCTTGACAGAATTCAAAATATCCTGAAGTTGTTCATAAAACCTATCCTTCTCATCCTCATCGGCATCCTCAGTGGGGGCATAACAGCAGATAACATTCAAGTCTTTAACGCTTGTCTGAAATTTTGCTGTAAGAAACCTTTCATTAATGCACTCATATCCTAGAAGAGCATCACTAGCGTGTCTGCTGAGAAGCAGACCCACGCCTTGGTGATGCTTATTGTCATCCCTCCCTGAAAAGAGAAATTTAAGATTATTTTTAAGAATCTGACCTTTATCTGTCCATCTGGTCTCTTGCAAGCCGAGAATATCTAAATTATAATGCTGAGCACTGATGAAGAAATTCTTTCTTAAAAAATGTTATTTATATTCTATTATAAACCAAATGTTGAATAGATAGCTATTGTGTCGTATCTAAATGCCCTTCCTAAACTATTCATACCTAAATATCCTCCCTTGGCAAAATAAAAAGTTAGCCACCCAATAAACTTTAATTCAATCGGATCCTGTCAGGAACATTTAGGCTTGTTGAACCTGGCAGAGCGAAATGAAGATAGTCGCTTGGTAACAAGCTCTTCGACTGTTCGTGGCATTGGGAGAATTAGACAATCAAGTGTCACGGGCCACTGCAAAATGATGACCTGGCTCCTATATGGGGGAGGGGCCCTTACATTCATTTAGCACACGTCGCTAGTGTCATGCTCGTGTAGCAGCGGAGAACAGCACTCGCAAGGTTGCTTCTACTCAGAAAGCCGCGCGCTGCATATCAGTTGCCATATATCGGAATGTTTTATACGACTACTGCTCAGTGAAATCGCAATTCTTTCATGTACGAAAAAGAGTCTTCTTCAGCATCTAAAGGTATTTACATTTTCCGATTGCAGAAAGAGTGGTTCAACCCCTTTGATTAAATCAGCAGACGATCAATTTTTCTTCTTTGGAATATCAAGAGATATTTTTATATTTATCAAAAAAGTACTTTATTTCGACTTCGGTTTAGCGTTTGCTTTCATTTCTAAACAGAGTTATCTAACCCCCACTTAAAATTAGTCATAACAAATTCTACATCAAATGAAAGCTACGCAGCATCTTTTTTCCCGGTCCTGCACAGGATATATGTAATATCCAGTGCAGGATCTGATCAAGGGGGTCCCCACCCGCTTACAGAATATTAGTAAGGGTAAAAGGGACAAAAGATATTCAACTTATTTATTTACATTTCATGTTACTAAACAATAATAAGTGGTCTGTAAATGGTAGCTAGGCATAAATTGGTAGGAGAGCTGTGTACCAATCTCCAGTGATGATGCACAGAACAGGCCAGGTCTAGCACCTAATGTCGGATCCCCGCCTTTTCGTGGTGCAGGCCGTTAGTACCTTTCAAAAGAGATATTCTCTTTTGGAAGGGAACGGAAGGGGAGGGCTGCCAGTTCAGTATGCCTACTGATCTGGTCATCTATGGCCACTTTTTTCTTTTTTTTCAAACCTGCTGAGGAGTGGTAAACTTCACAGGGTCCTGGTGCTGACCATTTATACCTACTAAACTGGACTTGTTTATGGATTTGGGCTTTATTATGGATCCTGGAATTGCTGCACTGGTGGGCCTTTGTTGAGGGAGAATCTGCCGCTGTGTTTTCTGTTTGCTTCTGGGTTGCCAGCCCTAAGTGAACAGAGGCATGGGATACCTTATATCAGCTGGTGGATAATCCTAATCAGAGGCCATCGCAGGAACCTGAACCTTACTTAGCTAGTTGGGCATCGTCAGGCCTAAACTGGAGTAATGTGTCTCAGGCAGGCCATATGGTTCTTGAAAAAGTCCACTTGAAAAGGTGGTGCCTGAAGTTCCTACCAGCATCGGTGACTTCAGCCTTTAGCGGAGGAGGAACAGGTCTTTGCCCCATGCCTGCGATCAGGGGGCTGTTTGATTTTTTGGCCCTACCAATCTCAATAAACCTAATTTCTTTAAAAATCCTACTAATCAGTTTCTTTCTGCAGGAACGCAGAACGTGAGGACATTATATAGAGATTATTCTCTTGATGTCCTCACACAGGAGTTCCAGCGCTATAACCTGGATATTCTAGGCTTGAAAGAGACCAGATGGACAGGTAAAGGTGAGATACTTAAAAATAGCTTTAAATTTCTCTTTACAGGGAGGGAGGATGGAGAGCATCACCAAGGCGTACTCAGCAGATATGCTAGTGATGCTCTTCTAGGATATGAGTGCATTAATGAAAGGTTTCTTGCAGCAAAATTTCAGACAAGCATTAAAGACTTGAATGTTATCTGCTGTTATGCCCTCACTGAGGATGCCGATGAGGATGAGAAGGATAGGTTTTATGAACAACTTCAGGATATTTTGAATTCTGTCAAGAAAGGAGATATTACCCTTATTCTTGGTGACTTCAATGCGAAAGTTGGTACTGACTCTGACCTTTGGGGAGGAGTAATAGGCCCTTTTGGTATTGGTAGCTGCAATGGCAATGGGCAACGTCTCCTACAGGTAAGTAAACTCAATGGATTCAGAATAACTAGCACTTATTACAAACACCACGACATACATAAGTAGACATGGGTTTCACCTGATGGGCTGCATAAGAATGTGATTGATTACATATTAATTAACAGCAAATGGGCTAGTTCTGTTAGGAATACCAGGGCATATAGGGGAGCTGAAATTGGATCTGACCATTACCTTGTTAAAAGTGTCCTGTTGTGCTAGGGTTAAAAATTTTACCTTTAATACTAAGGCTCTGAAAGACCCAGTTATAGCTAAAGCTTACCATGATAGGTTACTTAATCATTATGACAGTCATGGTTTGCTTACTACTGAAGTTGAGGAAGAATGGGGCCATTTTAAACAGGCTTTTTTGGAAACTAACAGTACTCTTTTAGGGAAAAAGGAGCAGAGGAGACAAAATTATTTGAGTGATAAGGCACTTGAGCTTGCTTCAGAAAGAAGTAACTGCAGGAATGTCCTTAACCACTACCCTACTAGTCCTAATAGAATGCATTAGAGAGAGCTTAATAAACGTGTAAAGGATCAGTTAGCTGCTGATAAGAATCTTTGGCTTGATGGCTTGGCTGACAAAGCCGAGGAAGCAGTTAGACAGCACAACAGCAGAGAGTTGTACCAGATAGTTAATGTTTTGTGTGGTAGAAAATGGAGAGATATACGGGTATTAAAGGATAAACAAGGTAAGGTTATAGAAGGGGAGGATTCTGTCATGGCTAGGTGGGCTGAGCATTTCAGTGATGTTCTAAACAATGTGGTTAGTTCTACTCCCGTTGTTTGTAATGATGATAAATGCATTGGTGGCGTTAATGTTGGCCCTATAACACAATCTGAAGTTATTTTGGTTATTTCTAAACTTAAACTTTATAAATCCCCAGGGGTAGAAGAAATTACTACAGGAATGCTTAGAGCTGGGAATGTTCCGGTTACCACTTGGATGACTGAAATTCTGAATATCTTTTATGATAAAGGCATGGTTCCTAAGGATTTTACCAGAGCTATTATTATCCCTATTTTCAAAAAAGGTGATCGCAGTTCTTGTGATAACTATAGGGGTATCAGCCTACTCTCTGTTCCAGGTAAAGTTCTTTCCATGATTGTGCTTAATAGAATTAAGAATCTGGGTGACAGTCAATTGCGTGATGAGCAATGTGTATTCAGAAGTGGTAGGGGATGTGTGGATCAGATATTTTCACTTAGGCAGATTCTTGAGAAATGTTTAGAGCAGGCGTGTCCAACCCGCTGCCCGCGGGCCGCATGCGGCCCTGGACAGCTAGTAATGCGACCCACAAACAGTAAAGTTTACGTGTTTACGACATAAGCTTTCAACATGATTATGTGATTTTCAGCGAGCTTTTAATATCCCACTAGCTTTATGTTGCCCTTTTTTTTATTTTATAATAATAAACATAAGAAATTAAATGAAGTTTTATTATTCATATACATTAACTATATTACATATTTTATGTGCGGTCCAAAACAATTCATCTTCATTCAATGCGGCCCAGGGAAGTCAAATCTTCACTCAATGTGGCCCAGGGTAGTCAAAAGGTTGGACACGCCTGGTTTAGAGTTTCAGAAACCTTTGGTGGCTAGCTTTGTTGATTCCAAAAAGACTTTCAACTCTGCTGATTGTGAGGTCATATGGTATAGCGGACAAGTTAGATAAAATAGTGAAAGCTCTCTGTAATAACACTGAGTCATGTGTGAGAGTTGGTAAGGCTTGTAGCATTACTTCTGGTGTTCGACAAGGGTGCATTTTGTTTCCTTTTCTCTTTAGTTTGGTTATTGATTATGTTATGCGAAATTCACTTCAAGGGAAAGATTTTGGCCTTAAATGGGCTGGAGATACGAAAATTTCTGATTTAGATTATGCTGATGATTTAGCTCTTTTGGCAAATGATGTTGATGAGATGAACTCTTTCATTCGAGCTGTTGATGAGACTGGTGGTAGAGTATGTTTTTTTATAAACGGAGAGAAAACTAAAGTGATGAAAATTGGTCAGGTAGGTTGTGATTCAGTTAATCTGAATGGTTGCAGTCTTGAGCAGGTGTCACAGTTTAATTACCTTGGGAGCTACGTAACAGATACTGGTGATGTGTGGCATGAGATTAACAGACGAATAGGGATTGCTGCCGGGACTTTTAAGAATCTATGGAGAGTGTGGAGAAATAGGCGTATACACCTAAAGACTAAAATTAGACTGTATAGTAGTTTGGTTCTTTCTAAGGTTAGTTATGGTAATGAAACTTGGACACTGTGTAAACATGATAACAGGAAACTAGATGCTTTTGATTCTAGATGCTTACACAGTATTTTGGGTATTAGGTGGTTCAACTTTGTAACTAATCATGAGGTTAGACAAAGGAGTTTGCAACCTCCTTTAAGCAGCATATTGTGCAGAGAGAGACTCCGTTGGTTTGGCTGTGTTGCCCGTATGAATAATTATAGATTGGCGAATAGGGTTATGAACAGTGTGCCTAAAGGCCTCAGAAAGAGGGGGAGACCTCGGATGCGGTGGGCAAACAATGTCAAACAGGACCTTGTTAGAATTGGTGTGCAGTGGCCAGATGCAGTATATGTAGCTCAGGATAGACTTGCTTGGAGAACTAAATTGCACGGTCTGGTTGGACCTCCGTAGCCCATGGCTGCTTGAGGATGATGATGATGATGAAGAAGAAAAAACAACAAACTTATTCTTCATTTTTTAAAGCCCTGAAAAACGGAGGACGAAATGTTATACTGCATTGGAGATCATCTCTTCCCCCTCCCTTTCAGGCTCGATTGTGTTTTTTGTCCCTCCTTCCATTAACCTCGACTTTTTCAGATCCGATCCTGATTCAGCGGAACTTTGGGGAGTAAATTCTCCCTTCCCAAGAAAACATATTCTTGGAATATATCAACAGACACCTTATCTTTCATACAAGCTGTGCAAAATTAACTTAAGGTGTGTAACAAATATACCAAATGATATATCGTGAGTATAGTGTTCGATGTAGAATACATTAAACCCACCACCACCTTCGCATAGCTTTTCAAAGTTGTATCATTGTTTAATCAAAAGTTTCTAACGTTGAAAATGGAGCTAAAAATAGATTTGATTACGCTCTTTAATTTAACTGAAAAAAATCACACTTTCATTGTTGCGTGGTTTAATAAAATTAACTTAAACTTTAACACTTAAGCTGGTCATATTTTATAGCAGTGAGTATTTTTTTCATGTTTTCATAAGTTTACTTCATTCCCACAGCGTGTGTCATTGGAATGTTAGGTTTTCGATTTCCCTTATGCAAAAGGACAGCTTTTAAGCTGAATTTTGACGAATCTATACATAGACTCCATTCCTTAGGATCGTGAGTTGTTTCAAATTCTTCCATCAGCCCTGAAATATCTGTGCAGAAACACAAACCATCTTGCATCTCGTAATAAGCATATAAAGCCAAATTTATCTTTTTTGAACAGAGAAATTCTGGTACTCCACTTGGTGATCAGCCACAAAAAGTAAAAAATCTGGTATCCTCCCAATTGCCTTGAGGTGTGGTAGAGGAAGATCTTAATAGGAGTCAAAATGACCAATAACATAAAAAGTGACGTGATAATCATTTTTTAAGGCCAGATCGGAAATCAACACCTAAAAAATAATTAAAAGCAGCTACAATTGGTCATGCTATAAAAACCTTCTAAACCAGTGTTATTAATGTTCAAAACTTAATACGACTCTACTTATAACGTAAATTGTCATTCTTGAAGGCAGATACTTTGACTTTCAAAATATTCCTGTTATTATTCCATAGACGAGTATTAACTCGAGTAGGATATTGAATCTGATAAGGACTCAAAATTTGAGTTGATGTAAATATATTTTTCAGTATGTGATAAAAATTTATCTTATCTTAAAAAAAATTTTTTGAGGAGAATCTTTCTCACGAAATGATTAAAACATAAAATATCCGATTATCATGAAATTTACGATAATCATTGCTGGTCTATTAATCCGTAACATATTTAAAACTGATGGGATTGATAAATTATTAAAATTGATTCTAAAGGTAAAACATATGCTACATAACATAAATATACATATATTGGTAAGCGTCGCAAAAATAACACATTTTACAGGTGATATCATAATAGTTAATATAGTACTTGATAATCTAAAAGTTAGCTTGTTTCTGATGTAATATATTATGAATAACAAAGAAATTAAAAGCATGGATGGGAAATATAATTCAGAAAATTAGCTTCAAAATTTCAAGAAAAATCTCTCCTTTTAATCCTCCTTGTCTGAGTTAGAAGTCATCTCTGTCTCTTCCGATCCCACCTGTTTCTCAAGTGAGAAAGTTAGCAGACGTATTATCTCAGGCCATGTGGTTTTCAGTTTCTTTTGGGGGTGTTTCAGAAGGGAAGAAACAACTGGATCCGAAGTGGAGGCCGTCAAGTATTTCCATTTGTTAAATTCTCGAAAATTTTTCAAGTCCTTATTCGTTGCTTCATGAGCCTCCTTCCAAGAGCTGCGGATTTGGCAATAGCGCTTCCTTTACCACTGCTGAACCTTACTCTATTGAAATTGTAGGGTTGATGTTAAAAGTGTTTGTACTCTAGAATATGGAACCATCTCAAATACAGCTTAAAATATAGGGGGAAAACCAATTATTATACATATTTCACATTGCTTATGACTCTCTTATTCCTACTGTCAAATTTGTTCATACAAATGATTAGGTTTTGTGTTTAGCAGAAAAGGGAGCAAACATGGGTAACTTTTATTTCCTTTAGATAACACCTAGGATATTTTAAGATATATCCGTGGCAAATTTTTAGTAGGGTATAATGGATCTTTTTCTGAAGGTCACAAAATAATTTATTTTTATCTTCTCTGACTGAATTCCGATCCTAATGTGTATTTTGGAAGCAATGCGAAACAATTTTTCCTTACTCTGCATATCAGAAAAAAAAAATTTGTCATATTTGCTTTTTTTCCCGATTCTTTAACCGGTGTAACCAAGAAATCGAGAGACTCGACATATGTTTCGTAAAGAAGTCTCCTTATGTGCCTTTCCACCTCTGGAAACTAAATCATTGCATATAAAAATTAAAATTTGAATTTTGATAATCATTTTGAACGACTCTTGGAAAAGTGTCAACCAGATGTGCTGAGCGGAATGCGCACAGGAGGTGAAATATTGCATGGATTGGCGCCACATACTGAAGTCTGTCGAACACCAAACAAAACTTGAGAAATTCGTGGTATTTAAAGCACAATTACTTTTCTTACTAAATTATTTCGTAAAATATAATACTTTCGAATAGGGGTAATCTTTTATACTGATCCTGTATTTAAATATATACATATGCATATGTACTTGGTCATTTCTCATTCAGGGCAGTCACTTGGTAACTCCTCTAAATGTTTTTCTAGGCCCTTGGCTGAGTACGAAATTCAATTAAGAATTATGTCAAAGGTCAATTCTACGTCGACAAACTCTTGCGCGACGGAGATTAATGGAATGGGATACTTCACGCAAGGTGTGTGTGTGTGTGGGGGGGGGGGGGGGTTAAATAAGAGCAATTCGTTGTCTTTTAAATGGGCCAGATATTTAGCTTTTAAGACAGATGATCCAGAGATGGATCTCTTCCTTTTGGAGAATACAAATCACTCTATATACGAGTAGAATTTTTTTCAATTCTTTTAAGACCTATAAAACAGAGGGAAATATTATGTGCTCCCCCCCCCCTCCTCCAATTCTTTAATAGGTGCAAGCCTAGAAAAACAGCGAATCTGAATCAATGCTAAGCGAGGGAAATATTAAATACTCGAAGAGTGTCCCAACTAGCCGCACTCCTCCTTCCAATTCTTTACTAGTTTCAGGCCTGGCTGCAGCGACGTGATTCAATGCTACGAGAATTTAGAAAGGTGCAGTGCGTCGAAGCGAGCTTTTTCCCCGTGCTTTCGACGTTCCCAGCGATTTCCAATGATACTTGCTCGCGCTCTGCAGTCAGACGTCATTACTATGTGGGAACTTCTCCTTGGCCGACCTCCCAATTGACTGACACAGATACTTTCGGAGGATGGAGCTTTGGAACTCTCTCGGTGCACGTCCACGGCGTTGCGAAACGAGAAACAGATGGGAGGAGGAGGGGGGGAAGGAGACTGTGACGTAACAATAGGACAACGCATTCGGTTGACATGGTAACAATTCGGCTAATGCCGCGATTTGGATCCGACTTTCTGGGAGACTCGTTCGACCAGTGCCCGGTCAATAAAAAGGTCAAAGTGTTGCGTCGTCTTCTTTTGCAGAGGGGGAGGGGGATTTATTACTTTCTTTCCCTCTTGACCTTATTTAGGATCTTCTTGTCAGACGATTCTTCTTCTTCGGACATTCCTTTTCGATTTAACATTGAAAAAAGAGAAGAAAAAACATTCCTTCTCCTCCACCTCCTCATCAGTTGTTTCGTCATTTCATCTGATGGCTTCCAGAAAGGAAACTTCTAACAGATTAGGAATGCAAATATTCGTCTTGTCTTAAGGAGAATGTCATGGGATGTGTAACTGCTTGGCTTTTTATCCCATTCAGTAGAAAGTTGTATGGTATCAAATTATAAAAGATGGTTAAGTTGGGTTGTTTTACCTCTGAGCGGCACTTTTTTGCACACCATGGGCTAAATGGCCAGGTCACATGGACCCCGAAGGCTCAGAGGAGGTTGGGGGAGGGGACCACTGGAAGAGCTGTTGGGAGACAGATGGTAGCCTCCCGTCAAGGCCATCCAGCGTGTTCTTTAACGTGCACAGGGTATGTCTCCCCCACACACGGGACCACGGCTTAACGTCCCATCCGACGGACGGCGGTCTTTCCAAGCCCACCGGTGTCCCCTACTGACCGTGGGCATAGCGGGGAATTTTGCGGAGATAAATCTCAACGCTGACCCAGCTGGGACTCGAACCTGGGAACTACAGATTACGAGCTTGGCGACTTAGCCACCCCCGTCCCAAAGATGGCTAACGAAAGATATGTTTGCAACATAAAGAGGGAAAGTGGAAAGAATTCAGACTGCATGTGATAAATTCGTCTGATGTCGATCACATTACCTTTTATTATTTTGCGTTTCAATTGAAAATCCGCATTTCAATATTTAGATTTTAGCTCCTGAAGACACACTGAAAGATATCTGGAAACAAAAAATAATGAAAGCAGACTATATTCTAATGATTCAAACGATCTTATTTTTAAGTATTTTTATTATGTACTTGAGAAAAGTTATTTTTGTTCAGAGCCAGATCTAGGGGAACATGAAGGTTCCACAGCCTCCATTGCCATTGCTTGCATTCTCAATGAGGAAACATGGCTTCCCTCTGAGAATGCTAGTAACGGTAGCGGAGACAAAAAATTATTAAACTGACTAATACTAGATGCGTTTCGAAAGAAATTTTTAAAATATCTATAAAAAGGAGGGAGAAATATACTGCATTAGAAATCCAGTCTCTTGCTTCACCCCCCCACCAACTTATTTTACCTTTTTCAATCTCGATTGTGTTTCATGCCCCCCCCCCAACCATTTTATAGATCCAGGCCTGAATTTATGTATATATCACACATCTTTCAAGATTTTGTTTCGAGACCCCTTAAACGAAGGAGAAAAATGTTATATTGCAATGGAAGTCCACCCTTTACGTTTCTTTCCTGCTCGATCATTGACTTCCCCCAACCCCCGCCCTCTTTTTTTCTTTTCTGGATCAGGCCTGATTTCACCAATGTATTTTGATGGTAAAAGAAATGGAAGAAACACAGCAAATAGAAGTTTTAGACAAGAAGTATTTTTTAAATTATATTTATAAATAAAATCAAAGACAAGATCTCAAGGATTTAAACTTTTTCAGAGTTCAAATCACAGCCATAATTGCAGTCATAACAAATATTGTCTACCGCAATATTTAAATTTCTTTATATTTATCATGCATTGTGATATCATTAGTTATAACCTGATTCCAGATCTAAACGCAGACCTATTCTGCCCTAGAGATTTTTCTGTAAAGAAGTCGGCTAATCTTTTGTTCAGAATTTCCTCTAATGACCATTTATCATCATTTTAATGAAATACGTCTGTATTCTTCTGCTCTGTCTACTAACTTTATTTTACTGTACATAAAAAGATTCGAATACTATACTATATATGTGTTATTAATATTCGATATCCCTATTTCGCCGCCTAGTGTTGCGGAGAATTTCAGAAATTTCATTTCAAAATACATCTCATAGTTTTCTTTTGTAGATAAAATTTCTATCTTATTAATATTCTTGTGTTTCCCTAAAATGAGTTTTGATATATATGAATATATTAATCAGACTTTTATAATTAACAACATTTCTTAATATTCCTATAGGAACCAGGTAATTGAATCATTTTACTCCTAACGGAGTAATCTGGTAATTCGATGTAAAACTATCATATATCCAAATGACAAGAAATTTAATTTCTTCGTTTCTTCACCTAATTCAATTTCAATATTTTTTCGTCTTATAAATCAATATCTTATTCATATTTTTCAGTTGGGTTTAGTTTTTCCAACATACACTTGTAATTATATAATTGAATAATATTAATTATTTTTAGCAATTAAAAGAATATTTTCAATTTCGTTTCCCTCGAAAGTATTTTATGCAAATTCCTAGTAACTTTTTCAAAAGCTAAAGTGGAGAAATCCTTTCTTCCAACTCTGAAACGAGTTTCAAGGGCAGGGGAAGAAGCTCGGGGTGAAAATAATATTCAATCTGATGTAAAAGTTCGACGTCAATAAATTTAATATATTCACAGTTGTATTAAAATTAGTTCTTCATGGAAGAAAAAAAATGAGAAATAATCTCGAAATTTTTGATTTTCAATAAGTAGAAAAAATATCCCGAAATTTAACAAGATACATTTGAAAATATCAATTGGGAAAAAAAAGCAAATGACATACTTTGGACACTGCTATCTGTTCCACCACCACCACCACTTTCACGTGGTATAAAGTTTATGTCTCTGTCTCATTCTTCTGCATATCCATGGTGATTGACAGCGACTGACATTCGAATTTCTTCATAAACATTCCATAGCATTGTCACGATTCAACTGGAAAATTTATTCAACTTTTTAACAATAAAAATGGTATTAAGTTTATGTCTCTGTCTCAATCTTCTGCATCTCCATGGTGATTGACAGCGACTGACATTCGAATTTCTTCATAAACGTTCCATAGCATTGTCACGATTCAACTGGAAAATTTATTCAACTTTTTAAGAATAAAAAATTACTTTTTCTTTTTTTGCTATCTCATTCATGACAATGATACTGTTGACAGCATTCGAACTTGTGCTTACAATAATATAACGCAGAATTTCTTGTATCTGTTGTTTTTTTTTAGAATCATAATAATTTTTATTGAATAAATATCACCTATTGCGAATTCGAGTCATTCTAAACTGACACATCTAAATATTTTGAGCATTAACTTTTTAATACATTATTTTCCCTTCTTCAGTATTCTATAGAGCAGTGTTTTCAAACTGCCTGTCACGACCCATTAGTGGGTCGTGGAATCAATTTAGCGGGTTACGATCAGCATTTTTTTTAATGAAATAGATTTGAAAATACCAGAGTGGATCTCACAGACGGGCGCAATCTAAAATGTATTTCTTATCGTGGGTCGCGGTCAAAAAAGTTTGAAAAACATTGCTCTAGAGGGCTTTCTCTGTGATCGTACGCAGCCGTATGTCGCATCGGCACCTTTTTGTCACGGTAGTGTTGATCTAAGGGACCTGGGTTCGAGCCCCGGGTAAGGCATGGCTGTTTGTGTCGTTTTTCTGCTGAGGGCCTGCCATCCTCACAGACCTTCTACTATGGCATATAAACTGACAGACTCCTGTCAGACCTCTATGGCAAGCAGCTGCTTGAGGGGGTATTTATTTTATTTATTTATTTATTTTAGTGTTGACACACATCCGCTAAAATAAATTTCATCATTATCAAGAAATGAATACGGTTCTATAAATCACATTGTAGGAATGATAGAACTAAATACTATTTTAGTTAGTAAGGGAAAAATGAAAAAAAAATAAGTTCACTAAATGAGGTTAAATGAAAAAAACCTAAGCCAAATCTAAAAAAAAAAAACTAATCAGTACAGTCGTTTGGTTGATGGTAACACTGAATCAGTCGAGGAACCAATGTTCAAATTCTGGGAAGGATGTTTTTTCCTCTGTGAGCGACACTCTCTTACACCTAAAGGATTAAATGGCAAGTCACAAACACTCTAAAGAATTGACTAAAACAACCAAAGAAGATTATCTGTTGGACAACTGTTGGAAGAGACATATGTTAGCCTCACCGTATTCATTAAAGTGATACGATCTCCCTCACACTGAACCATGGTTTAACATCACATCAATTGGCGGTATCTTTTCCTAGTCCTTCAGTATCCTTTTTCTGGATAGGGCATGGCGGGAGTTAGGGGAGATATATTTCATATCTGGTAAAATGGGCACTAGAACCTGGGAATGCAGATTAGGAGAAAGGCGCGCCGTCAATCCAGCCAATTCTCACCACTCTACGTAGTTTTGGTGTAGGTAGGTAGGTTCTTTTTTTTGCTGTTAAATAAAATAAATAAATACCCCCTCAAGCATCTGCTTGCCACAGAGGTCTGACAGGAGCCTTCAGTTTATATGCCATAGTAGAAGGTCTGAGAGGATGGCAGGACCTCAGCAGAAAAACAACACACACATCCATGCCTTACCCGGGGCTCGAATCCAGGTCCCTTAGATCAGTAACCAAGCGTGCTAACCACTCGGCCATTTTTTTAAATTTTTCGGTTCTGAAAATTTCTGTCAGTTCTAGGAAAACGTTGATATTTTGGGACAAAAGGTATTGGAAAAGCTTTGCTCACTCATATTGAATTAGAAAATTAAATCTAAATCTGTAGATTTGATATCACAAAATAATTGCCATAAAGTTTGAATCGAGAAAAGCAAAAAATTGTTATGAGAGGCCAAATGGTCAGAGAAAACTTCACGTCGTAAAATAAAGGGTTTTCCCTTTTTTGAGAAATGGCAACATGAAACAAAATACTGTGATAATCTGCCGATCATTGGTATCGGAATTAATCACTGGCTCAGTATTGGGATCTAATATTTATTTCGTTTAATTTTGATGACTGAAAAACAACGAGGGAACAAATGTTACATGAAATCAACTGCCGAGAATTCCTTTTTTGTACCGATTTGTTAAATTTGGAAAACTTTCTAGATTGGACAAGAGCCCTCTCTGTAGTGTAGGAGACGACTTGCAGACGACCAACTTTTCTCCCATGATTAATGATGCCATCGTCTTCTTCCGCCTCTGGCCCGCCTAAATGACCGCCTGAACCCCTCAACCGACAATCCGTCACTCTGAGAATGCACGCGTCCATCTCATAGGAGTGGCTCGCCAAGGCAGTGGGCTTCGCTGCGGGGTCAGAGGTCATCCATCTGTGGCGGGTGCAGAGGAGAGTTCCTCTGCAGTCCTGCTGTGATGATTATGGCCTCCCTCTTTCATTCCTCGCGCCTCTTCTCCGCACTTCATTACGTCATTTCAAACAGAATCTTTTCCACTTCTTCGTTTTGGCACCCATCGATCAATTACTCCATCATCCGATCCATTTCCTCTCCACTCTTTCGAAACAAACTTATTTAAATTACTGCTGAACAGGAATTGTAGATTTTCTTTAAAAGGATAGAGAACGACAACAGTTTGCGAACCATTCATTTGGCGAGCTGGAAGTTTTCTTCCTCAGTTACGAAGAGAGGGATTGACTCTGTCGGTAGCGTGCCATGCGAGAAACCTGAGTTCCCATGTTCGAGTCCCAATTGACCTGCGTTGAGATTTATCTCTGCTACCTCCCGTTCTGCCCTCGATGAGAAAGGAGACACCAATGAGCTTGGAAAAGACGGGTCCGATGGATGGGACTTTAAGCCGTGTATAGAAGAGCCATGACGTGTGCAGTTAAAGAACACTCTGGATGTCCTTGATGGGAAACGTCCATCAATCCCCTAACAACTGTCCAGTAGATTTCCTTTCGTTATTCAACTCTGAGCTTTTGCAAGTCCAATTATACAAAAGATTGTGTGCAAAAAAGAAAGCTATTCAGAGGAAAAACAATCCTACCTATTCTCAGTTGTAGAAAATCAAAGCCATGACTTAATGCACATCATGAAATGTTTGATTTGTCATTTAGTAGCGTGGTTAGCACGCTTGGCTACTGATCTAAGGGACCTGGATTCGAGCCCCGGGAAAGGCATGGACGTTTGTGTCGTTTTTCTGTTGAGGTCCTGCCATCCTCTCAGACCTTCTACTATGGCATATAAACTGACAGGCTCCTGTCAGACCTCTGTGGCAAGCAGCTGCTTGAGGAGGTATTTATTTTTTATTTTTATTTATGAAACACAATGTCAGTAATCTCATGAGTCTTCAGAATATCCACATTATACATATTTAAAAAATATACCACCTAAATGTTATGCAATTAGAAAGCTACATAAAAAAATTAAGGAATTTTTAAAATGTAATTTTCATGGAAAATAATTAAAGCAAGCCAAAATTTTCGGACTTTGAATTTTAATAAAATTTGTTATATTTCGCCAAGCGTTTTGTTTTCTTTGTGCAGAGGGCTCCCATTCATCGCAGATCGTTTCTATGGTGAATTCTATTGAAATTTCTGTCACATCTCCAAAGCACGCGGGGAGCTTCAGGATCTTTTTAAATATAAATCAATCGTTATTATGAACAACAAATAATGTGATGTCAGTATACAGGTCTTTCAAAGACAGAAAATTCTGTAACAACTAATTGAGTATCTTTTCCATTCCAAACGAAATTCATATGTCATCCTAGAAGCTACTAGAGGGATGTCGTATCAACATGCCTTGAGAGGAAACTGTCAGACTGCAAGAGACTCATCCCTCCTTGCAACCCCTGGTTTTAAAGACCATTCTGCCACTTCGTAAATCTAATCTCTGTCACTCTCAACAAGAGTTTTATAAAATTTAAAACTGAATAAGCGTTTGTTGAAATAAAAAAATAAATTTCCCCTCCAGCAGCTGCTTGCCACAGAAGTCGTTTGACAGGAGCATTTCAATTTAATACGTCGTATACGTAGAGAGCATCCATGAGGAAGTCGACACATCAGCAGAAAGACATCACAGACATTCATGCCTTATTCGATGTTCTAACCCAGGTCTCTTTGTTTAGGTAGAAGTACTTTTTCTCATTCATATAAAGAAAAAAATTTTAAAGGGTTTAATTTTTTCAAAAAAAAATTAATATCTTGGTATCAGTAAAGAATGCATTTAGTGCCAATTGATTTTGAATATCAGATGTTAAATAAATGGGGAACCGAAATCTATGTTCCTTAGCAAGATCCCTAACCCATTACGTAATTTTTTATCCAAAAAAAACGACTCAAAGCCAATTAGAGATCTCATCCGAATCTGTCTAAATATCTGCTATTAACAATGTCCGTTCAGAATATAAAGAATAATGGAAGCTGAATTCTTGAACAATATCTTAGCTCATTCTGAATAAAACATTCGAAATTGGTAAAAAAAAAAACTGAACTGACCATTGTACAAGCAGCTCAAACACGTTTATGGATTCCAGTTGAGGTGAGTATAACAGTTATGTCTTTTTGTTTGAACTACGTTTTTAAAATTATTAAATTAAATATTGGGCAAATTAGTCGTTCCGTGGCCGAGTGGTTAGCGCGCTTGGCTAGTAATCTACGGGACCTGGGTTCGAGCCCCGGATAAGGCATGGATATGTGTGTGTTGTTTTTCTGCTGATGGCCTGCCATCCTCTCAGACCTTCTACTATGGCATATAAACTGACAGGCTCCTGTCAGACCTCTGTGGCAAGCAACTGCTTGAGGGGGTATTTAGGTAAACTAAGTTTTTAAGAGTATTAAATTACGATTTTGTGTAAATCAAATTAAGATTTTAAATAAAATCCAATTAAGTTTATTAAATTAGGATTTTAAGTAAAATAAGTTTTGTTCCGATGTCGTAGATTGGACCGAAACAGAGAAATCTCAAAATGGTATTGAATCCAGTCTCAAAGGGGCTGCATATTATTATGCTGTTGAATATTCCAGCTTCGTAACTATTTAAATGCCGAACGAATGATATTGACAATGAAGATTTAGATAAATTTGATTGAGATTTTTAATTTCATTTTCTGTCGCATTTTTCCACAAAACGCTTTTAATATTGAAGTTACTGAGATTTGAATCTGACAGCCCATTCACATACTGTACATGGGTGTGCTCTTAATAAAGTGGCCACTGAACGCATTTTAAATAGCTACTCGTTTCAGAAATTGTTTTTTCAACCGAAACATTGGTTGAGAAAGCACCGATGAATATAAGTAACAGTTTTCCGCCACAAAGGTTAAGGTCTTTAAGCCAGCGCTTCAGAAAACGCTCCTCCGCGATGACTGCATATTACTGTGTAAATTAATGAATCACGTTCCTGCGGACTGGTGGAAACCTTCCCTTTTTTTCATTATAAACTTTCCTCATAACCTCCCAGCACTTTTTAAAAAAACTTCATTAAGCATTAAAAGTTTTTGAATCCGAATGGCAAAAAAGTTACTGACTACATTTGGGAATTAAAACAATGAGTGCATTATCAATCATTTGGACTTTTATTTCCAAGAAATCAAATATTTAATTTTTAGTGAAGGGTAGAGTTAAAATTTAAAATACTTGACAAAAAAAGTCTCCGAAATCGTAACAGGTCATAGGTGAATAATAACATGTTTCGAAGTACGAGGTTGAAGGCCCATAACCTCTTTCATCATTATATTTAAGCCTTTAAAGGCATGAGATGGAATGCTGCCAATAAAACTAAACTGAATCCCAATTGGATAAAAAGAATGAATAAGATTTTCTTAAGAAAAAAAAATTAATTTTGAAATTGCTCTCTGAAAATTATCAGGATATTCAAGATGAAGAATGATCTTGTGTATTTTAATCTTATTTGGAATTCAGTGATCATAATCCTATTAATGAGGTAATGATTTCATTTGTTTTCTTCCCACTGAATCTTAAAATGCGGATTCACTTTTCTTGACATAAATGAAGATATGCTCAATGCCCAGGTCTTTATGAATGTTTTTTTTTCTTCACAAATCGTGGGCCATTGATAGCAGATCATAGCGCTGAATTTTACAGCGTAAGCCCTCACATCAGTAGCGACGGGATTCATAGTCATCATCGCAACGACCCAGGCGGCTTCGCGATCTGTGCATTTGCACCACTCGGATAACCGGCGCGGACATTGGCATATTGCTACATAGAGCGTGAGGCAGCACACCGTCGTTGGGAACGTTCTGAGGAATTGTGTGATACGTTCAGGCAAGAAATTATTTTTCCTAGTGGACATTAGACACCGCTTGCCATACAACGTCCTATTCAAGTGTCAGCAACAGTTAGTTCCGAATATTTCGTTGTCACCCTCGCCTCTCGTGAATCCGAGTTCACTGGTGGCTTTGGGTTGGGTTGTTTTACCTCTGAGCGGCACTTTTTTGCCCAAAGGGGCTAAATGGCCAGGGCTAAATGGCCAGGTCACATGGACCCCGAAGGCTCAGAGAAGGTGGGGGAAGGGACCCACTAGAACAGCTGTTGGGAGACAGATGGTAGCCTTCCGTCAAGGCCATCCAGCGTGTTCTTTAACGTGCACAGGGTGTGGCTCTCCCGCACACGGGGCCACGGCTTAACGTCCCATCCGACTGACGGCGGCCTTTCCAAGCCCATCGGTGTCCCCTACTGACTGTGGGCAGAGCGGGGAATTTTGCGGAGAGAAATCTCAACGCTGACCCAGCTGGGACTCGAACCTGGGAACTACAGATTACGAGCCTGGCGCGCTACCGACTGAGCCACCCGCGCCAAAACTGGTGGCAATAACCTGTTTGGGAGTAATCGATGCTGATCTAGAACTTTACTCTTGGAATTTTGCAGCTACATGTAATATTTCCGAAGATAACTCTGCTAAGTTCCGCAATTCCCGCCAGGGGTGCTTCAACGTCTTAATCGAGAAGAGCACACCCACTTTCCTACATGCATCCGTTGCTTCTACAAGGGTGGGTCCTCAGCTCTGGAGAAACATTTTAAGCACAAACCTCTTTTGATTGACAACCATACTTTAATATGGAATTGTTTAACAACCAACTTTAATATGGGAGCGAAACTTCTAATCTACTACGAAGCATTTATTATTGATCCCTTACTCGATATGATTTACCCTCAGTGCAATTCTATATTATCTACTAGGACTCAGAAATTTCGGGTACTTCAAAAATAACCCCTTATCTTCATTAGAACATATTTTTTTTTTTCGTTGTGAGTCAGAAATTCTTTTAACTGTTTCTTGTCTTGGAATTATTTCTTTTTAATTCAGCAAGCGAGTTCTTTCAAAGATTGAAAAATGATATTGTTTGAAAAGAGTTTTAAAAAGATTAAAAGTTAATCTGCGAGAACTTGGAGGGAGACTGACCCCGCAATTAACATCGCATATCTCGAAGAAAGCGAAATGTCGTTCAACCAATTTCCCAGAGGATCGAGTTTTGAAGCTTTATCGCCTTTAAAAAGATCTGCTGAAAAGAAGCTTACCAAGCGATTACGTATGCGAAATGTGTGTCTTTTATGAGCTTAAAAAAACGATTTAATCTTCTTTTCTTTCGCAAACTAAGAGAGCAAACAAGTGCACAGAGGATTACGAAACGATTTTCACCTGATTCGCTTTCGGTCATTAAACTGATCATTTTTGCTGTCTCAAACGATCGCGCTCGTCCATCATTTGCGACTCGAGCGCCCTCGCAGCCTAATCGAGAGACAAAAGCAGTCATTGGCTCATCCCATTCCTCGGGGCGGGGGTGGCTCAGTCGGTAGCGCGCCAGGCTCGTAATATGTAGTTCCCAGGTTCGAGTCCCAGCTGGGTCAGCGTTGAGATTTATCTCCGCAAAAATTCCCCGCCCTGCCCACGGTCAGTAGGGGACACCGATGGGCTTGGAAAGGCCGCCGTCCGTCGGATGGGACATTAAGCCGTGGCCCCGTGTGCGGGAGAGCCATACCCTGTGCACGTTAAAGAACACGCTGGATGGCCTGAACGGGAGGCTACCATCTGTCTCCCAAAAGCTGTTCCAGTGGGTCCCCTCCCCCAACCTTCTCTGAGCCTTCGGGGTCCATGTGACCTGGCCATTTAGCCCATGGTGTGCAAAAAAGTGCCGCTCAGAGGTAAAACAACCCATCCCATTCCTATAATATCGAAGAAAAGACCGATGTCTGCTAGCCTCCAAAGCTTTAAAGACAAAGGGTAATCGGAATAAAACTAACTAAACTTATTCTGTAATGTAAAGAATTTCTGCATTTTATTACCTTAATGAACCGATTTACTCGTTAAGTGGAATGTCCAATTCTTCTGTTTGCAAACAAAGCGCAATTGTTTGGAATTCTCGCATAAGTTGGGTTCGGTTGTGTTCTTTTAGCTCTTAGCTGCACTTTTTTTGCACACAATTGTCTAAAAATCCAGGTCATAAGGACCCTGAGGGCTCAGAGAAGTTCGTGGGAAGGGATTGTGGTACGAGTGGGGTTAGGGAGACGCAGATTCTTACTTTGTCACGTGTGATTACGTATGCGGAATGAACTGCGCCAAATGTCGTGTTGCGATTCTCATGACATAAATATCGCTCTTTAGCAGAGGAGATAGTTTAGTCCCTTAATTCCCTTACTTAGGTGAAATCACAGGTTCGTGGATGGTTACACCCGTACCGACATGTGCCTCAGACATGCTGCACCAAGTGAAGTGTAGAAAGGTGTCCAACAATCCAAGCACGAGAGTATTATTTTATGGACGACACAGTTGATTTACATTCATATACAATTTCGTGCTGGGGATGCGCTCAATTCCTTGGAGCTTCGCTACTTTGCTACTGCAAACAGTCATGCAATGAGGTAGATATCTGCGCTTTGTAGATTCTCGCTTTACCGACCTCACACTCGGCGAGAGGATATTTAATCCTCGCCTACTATCAGGTTCACACAGAACCGAACTCTTTCCTTAAGGGTTTTGTTTCTGAGCAAGAGCGGGGTCCCTTATATGTGTTCAAACGTCCTTTCAGTTTGACGGTGACGCCAGGGGCGTAGCTATGGGGATGGGATGGGGGAAAGCTCCCCCCCCCCAAAGTAACTAGGAGTTGGCAAAATTCGAAGCGACTTCGTAAAATCTAGGTGAGTTGTGAAAATTTATAATCCTTTTTTTTTAATAAAATTAAGGAGTTAGGGGAGTTAGCAAAATCTAGACAACTTGAGAAAGTTTAGGGTAGTTATCAAAATCGATGCAAGTAGGCAAATCTATGAAAGTTTGGAAAATGGAGAGACAGTAAAATCTGTAGCAGTTGGCAAAATTCGAAGCCACTTAGTAAAATACAGGTGAGTTGGCAAAATCTTGGGGAGTTGGCAAAATTCTGAGTGACTTGGTAAAAATTCAGATGAAATGCAAAAATAGCGATTTTTTCTGTAAAATTATGGCGAGTTGGCAAAACCTAGTGGTGGTTGGCAAAATTCGGAGTGACTTCACAAAATTGTGGGGAGTTGGCAAAATTCAGGCGAGATGTAAAAATTTGAATTTTTTTCTTCAAAATTCTGGCATGTTGGCAAAATTGGTAGGGGCGTAGTTATGCAGGTGGGAAACCCCCATAACTGTCTCAACTAGGTACGTCTCAACTAGGTACTCAATCTAGGTACGAACCTGACAGAGATATTATTTTCTCAGTTGGCAAAATTTGATTTTCTAGTTGGAAAATTTTCAAAAAGGTTGGAAAAAGGAATTTCAAAAGAAGAAGAAAGAAGAAGAAGAATTTTCCAAAAGGTTGTTTTCTAGTTGGAAAATCCCCTACCCCGTGATCCTCCACTCCTGAAATCCTACGCCTAAAGCGCCCTAACTCCTTACGCCCCTGAGTGACGCTCAGACTGTTGTTCAATTGCTGCCCTTCTGTCCAGCACTAGCACTCGCGCCAGAAGCTAGTCATAAAAGTGCTTTCGACTTATGAGCATGTGCAGTCAACCAGCTCAGACCCGAAATCAACTCGTGAGTCACATCCCCATCTCAGCACTTCCAAAAACACACCTAATAAAGATATATATTTACAACAAAATGACCGCAAAAATACAATAATAAATAAATAAATTAGAAGGACATGACAGGGATCCAGAGGAACAATTGTTGGTAGACAGATGGTCGCCTCCCATCCAGGCCTTCCAGCGTTCACTGGGTATGGCTTACAGGACCACAGCTTAACGTCCCATCTGATTGACGATGGCCTTTTCAAAACACATCGGCGTCCCCCTGCTGACCAGAGAGCAGGGCGGGGAATTTTTTGATCCCTTTGTAGCAGAAGAGCCATATCCTCAGCATGATACACTGGATGGTTTGCTGGGAGGCTATCATTCATCTCATATCGGCTGTCCGGTGGAAGCCCTTTCCTCGAATCAACTCTGAGTCCATGTGATGTTTGTGCCCTGACATTTAACACATTGTGTGCAGAAAAGAGCCGCTCAGAGGTAAAACAGCCCAATAAAACTCTTGCTAGAAGTCTGATAAAAGTGAGACCTATTAACCAAACAATGTGGTTAGAAAACATCTTTTTAGTAGTGGAATCCACATTGCATTATGACTCTTTTATAGGAAAGCTGTTGGTCAACGATTAATAAAATCTATACTTTCCAGACTGTGGAATCTCAAAATTCCGGATAATATTCCATCTATTGATAATTATTATATTTAAATGTTCTTATAAAAATTATATACAGGGTGTTTCAAAACTCTCTGTGCAAATTTCAATGGAAGATAGGGAACACCAAGACAAACCTTTTTCGTCTCTGAATGTATGTCCACTGACGTAACCCTTCGGTACTAGAGGGCGCTGACAGAAATATCGGTGGATTGGGTTGGGCTGTTTTACCTCTGAGCGGCACTTATTTGCACACCATGGGCTAAATGTCCAGGTCACATGGACCCCGAAGGCTCAGAGAAGGTTGGGGGAGGGGACCCACTGGAACAGCTGTTGGGATACAGATAGTAGCCTCCCGTCAAGGCCATCCAGCGTGTTCTTTAACGTGCACAGGGTATGGCTCTCACACACACGGGGTCACGGCTTAACGTCCGATCCGACGGACGGCGGCCTTTCGAAGCCCATCGGTGTCCCTTACTCACCGTGGGCAGGGCGGGGAATTTTGTGGAGATAAATCTCAACGCTGACCCAACTGGGACTCGAACCTGGGAAGTACAGATCACGAGCCTGGCGCGCTACCGACTGAGCAACCCCCGCCCCAAAATATCGGTGGAACTGATACATAAATGAATGGAAAAAAGTGTGAACCACATGTTTATTTAAAGAAGGTGCTCAAATTTGCGACTGGCAACAGCATTGCATGCACGATAGCGTCGAAGCATTGATTGCCGCACGATAGCATTGATTGCCGTACTTGTTGAAAGATTCCCGGAATTTCGCGAACAGTTGCAGCAGCGACAGCGATTCTTGCGACGAGGTCTTCATCTGAGCCAATGGGAGTCTCGTATACGAGATTCTTCATGTGTCCCCAGAGGAAGAAATCAATACGTGTTAAATCGGGCGATCTTGGTGGCCTGGCAATGGGTCCACCCTGGCCTATCAATCAGCCACCAAAAGTGACATTTAGATAATCCCGCACATCATTGCTGAAGTGCGCTGGTGTCCCGTCATGTTGAAACCACATTCGTCTGCGAATAGCCACGGGAACATCTTTCAGCAGTCCTGGCAACGTTTCTTCAAGAAATACCGGATAAATCTGCCTTTTGAGTCGGGGAAGCAGCAGGTATGGCCCAATCAAAATGTCCGCCCTCATTTTATTGGGATGTAGCAACTGTGAATAAGAGGTAGAAAAGGAATCGAACCACGTTAGCTGATTATTGTGTGCTGCTCATCGAGGGAGAGCCAGAATCTACGTAGAAGTCTGAATCCTTCGACAAAAATATTAAGTACGGGAAAATGCGTTAAAAATTTATTATCATTATTTCGCATGATCTGCTATGTATAATTTCAGTTATTTCTCGAAAACTGCACTTCTTATAGAAATAATAATAATAATCAAGGGTTATATTCCAAATCAGAATGAAAAATTCTCTAAGGAACACTTAGTCAGAAAAAAGGAAATAGTTTAAAATTGTTGATCTTTGATATAGTTTTATTTCAACGCCTCCTGGTGCGGCACAACTTTGATTTGGAGTGGCGGGAGTGGCTCAGTCGGTAGCGCGCCAGGCTCGTAATGTGTAGTTCCCAGGTTCGAGTCCCAGCTGGGTCAGCGTTGAGATTTATCTCCGCAAAATTCCCCGCCCTGCCCACGGTCAGTAGGGGACACCGATGGGCTTGGAAAGGCCGCCGTCCGTCGGATGGGACGTTAAGCCGTGGCCCGTGTGCGGGAGAGTCATACCCTGTGCACGTTAAAGAACGCGCTGGATGGCCTTGACGGGAGGCTACCATCTGGCTCCCAACAGCTGTTCCAGTGGGTCCCCTCCCCCAACCTTCTCTGAGACTTCGGGGTCCATGTGACCTGGCCATTTAGCCCATGGTGTGCAAAATAGTGCCGCTCAGAGGTAAAACAACCCAACCCAACTTTGATTTGGATGACCAACCATTTATCAATAAAATATCCTCCATTAAAAAACCTTTGCCATATTTAGTGAATTATATACTGCACATATTGAATACATTTTAAGCAAATGCATCTACCTCACCTATTTGTTTTGTCATATGACTCGTTATCTGTTATTTCCGTCTCGTGTTCCTCCATTTTTCCACCTCGCCTGATCCAAATCATGTAGAGAGTTCAGTGGCGGTCATAAAAAAAGGGGCCATTGCCCCCTTGCAAGAGACTTTCAAGTGGTTTTTTCGTTCCCTAAACGATTAGCTGCTAAGTGTTTCGTCGCCATTTTCTTTCCCAGGAAGGCAAACGATGCCAACAGTATCTCAGAGTCCAAACGGTTAAAAAGATCTCGGTTAATAAATAATCCAATATTAAAGTTAATAGTGTCATTTCTAGACTAAAAAAAGTTTCATAGTCCCTAAATAGCCTCGTAAAGACTTGAGGCATGTGACCGCCCTGAGAGAGTACTCGATAAGTCTATAATGCAGCCAAGAGTGTAACCTTTTACCCGGGCCTCGCACCTCCTTTGGGCGGACTGCTGCCATGATGAATGGGATATTTTCCAAAGTAGCAATTATCTTCTGGTTTCTTTAGCAGATGCAAAGAGGTCTATCTTCCATCTTCTGTCATCATCCATGGCGACTGCTTCTGTGTCTCTTGCGAGCCATTGTCTTTCTCTGCTAAACGTTCGTAGGTGTGGCCATCGCTTTAAGTGCAGAAGCGAAAGGGAAAAGAAGAAGTTGCAGAATGGCATCCGAACAAAGAGAGGCAGCGGTGAGGATCACTTCCCATTAACCTTCAGTTGCTTCTGGTGAATCGAGTTGCCCTTCAAAGAGAACTCTCTGCCAAGAGTCATCAAAATCGTCATTACCAAGATCCAGAGCTACTCTCTCGTGAGAAAATAACTTAAACGGGTGTCTCGCGTTACATCATTCGTGAGTTTTCTTTCGTAACAAGCTAGTTCTTTCTATCTGATGCAACCGGACAATTAGTCCCCTTAGGAAACGATTCCGTGGCTGTAACGTGAGGAAGAACTATCACAAAGGTGGAACCAATTAACCTGCCTTGCAGTTTGCATGAAATGTCTTTCATTCAGTACAGACTTGAACCAAAAACAAAACGGATTAAAAATGCACCTGATTTTAAACTAAAATAAAACTTAATGGTTTGTGATATTTCGGTAAAACAAAAACTAAATAACAGAAGAGACAACAGTTTTTTTTTTATTCTTTTCTTTTGTTCTAGGTTCACAGCGACTCATTTGAATATCCAGCAAAGGAGTTTCATTGTTAAAAAGCAGACTCAAACAGATTGGGTAGGGTTGTTTTACCTCTGAGCGGCACTTTTTTGCACACCATGGGCTAAATGGCCAGGTCACATGGACCCCGAAGGCTCAGAGACGGTTGGGGGAGGGGACCCACTGGAACAGCTGTTGGGAGACAGATGGTAGCCTCCCGTCAAGGCCATCCAGCGTGTTCTTTAACGTGCACAGGGTATGGCTCTCCCGCACACGGGGACACGGCTTAACGTCCCATCCGACGGACGGCGGCCTTTCCAAGCCCATCGGTGTCTTTTTTGCATCAATTTTGCGGAGATAAATCTCAACGCTGACCCAGCTGGGACTCGAACCTGGGAACTACAGATTACGAGCCTGAGCCACCCCCGCCCCACCCAAACAGAACCACGCAGAGCAGTAGAGCGTCTACACTCGGAAAGGAATTTCTCGGACTCGATGACGTTCCTGTTGTGTCTTCTGGTACGTGATGAGAAACGGAAAACGATAGATTGATCGAAACAATTTTAAGATTAAAACTGTTGCTAATATTGTGATTGAGACAACACATACCACAAAGGACAGGTCTGCGTATTCCTAGAAAGTGTTTCTCAGAAAAACAAAAAGCATTTTAAAAATATTTTGTAAAAAAAAAAATTCCAGCAAAGTATTACAAATTTCCCCGTTACTTATTTCTCTTTACAGCAACAATATTGCCCTTCGGAAAAGTGTGCTTCATTCGGATTACGTTATATAATAAAATGAACTTCACGTTGTTGCTTCAATTGTTGTCTTCTTGTTAAGGTCGCTGTTGATGTATGCCAAATTATATCATCAATATTGATATTTATTTTACTGTTTCTAACTTGAATAAGCTGTCACATTTGCTTCTAAATTTTATTTTTTTATATATATATATGTTATCGCTAAAGCTCGAAAGCCGTTAATGTGCACATTACCTAGCTAATCTGCAGATTAACTGATTTGTTCCGTTAACGTGCGGAATCAAGAGTTTTTCGCATTTTACCTAGGTAATGTGCACATTAACGGCTTCCGTATCGTTAAAGTTCAAAAGTTTGTTTTTCTCATAGTGGTGAATCTCTTGAATATGAATCTTCGTGTCACGTGATTCACTCGTCCGCATTATAAAAAATGCCCCGGATGAGCGGAGGCCAAGTGAGAACGAATCGGTAAAGTGATTCATTCTTGATAACGAATCACTAAAATGATTCGTTCTCACTTGGCCTGCTCATTTTGGGGGCTTTTTTATAATTCGGACGACTGATTCATGTTGACAGAGGGATGACCCTGGTTTCAACTCTACTCTCGGACACTAGATAAATAACATAATGTTAATTTAAGCGTACAGAAACGTTCCTGTTGTTCCAGCAAAGATCTTATTTTCACTTTAACGAGTGCCTAGTAGGTAATGTGCAGATTATCCAGGTAATTTGCAGATTACCTAGGTAATTTGAGAAATGAAACAATTTTTCTCACGTTAACTGATCACCCTAGTTAATCTGCACAATACCTAGATAATCTGTAGAATAACTAATTTCTGCACTTTAGCGGTAACAGATACACTGTATTTACATGAATTAATTTTAAACACTGCGATTTGAGTGGGAAAAGAAAAGAAGCGGAAATAGTTAAAAAAAGGTTTCAAAGAGTTCAATCTGTCTGACGCACAAGTTGTCCTTTTCTGTTCCTTTTTAAGTCCTTCATTCGCCAACAGATTATTCAATGTTTCTCATTAGCAATGCACCTGTATCGCTTGGCTCCTGATTTCCAATGCATTATAACATTTCCCACTGCGCTTTTACGGGTTTTTTGAAAAAAACCTTAAAAAATGCATCAAATATAAATGAGTATAATAATTTTTTTGCTTCGTTTGCTTTTACTCGTATTCTGAAGGAGAGGGGGGGAGCATGTCCTTCCCCCTTTCAAAATTCGAGTCATGTTCAAAATGATCCTTCAGAATCCGGCCCCGTTCAAAATGATTTTTAGAAGGAACAACAGAAAATGAAAATGAAAATTTCGGCACCAAAATTGAGAAGAAATAAATGAAAGGTCAATAATCCTAAGCATTCCCAGGAAAGTAAACCTTTTATGTGCATGATTGTCGTGTTGGGGGGGGGGGAGCATAAACGAATCCAATCTTAGTAGAGGAGATCGATTAGTCCCTTAATTACATTCGCCATTACCCAGGTGAACGCATAGGTTTGCGGGTTGTTACGCCCGTACCGATATATGCCTCCGACTTGCTGAGCTAAGTGTGTGTGACGTGTAGAAAGACGACCAACATTTAAAGTACGATAGTAGTGGATGGACGACACAGTTTATTTACATTCACATACAGTTTCGTGCTGGGGATGCGCTGGATTCAGTGGGCCTTAGCTGCGCTGAAGATCATAATGATTCGGCTCCCTAGATGTTCTTTGGACTTCCTCCAATCAGCCCAAATTGAATCTGAAGCAGCTTTGTTACTGCAAGCATCCATACAGTGAGGTGGAAATATGTGCTTTGCAGAAATCGCTTTACCGACCTCAGAACTCGGCGAGAAGATATTTAATCCTTGCCTCTTACCTGGTTCACACAGAACCGAACCTTGGTTCACATAGAATCATACCTTGGTTCACACAGAACCGAACCCTGACTCACACAGAACTGTAACTTGGCTCACGCAGAATCGTGTCTTGATTCACATAGAACCGAACCCTGGTTCACATAGAATAGTGACTTGGTTCATACAGAATCGTACCTTGGTTCACACAGAACCGAACCCTGATTCACATAGAACCGTATCTTGGTTCACACAATACCGAATCCTGATTCACACCGAACCGAACTTGGTTCACACAGAATCGTTCCTTGGTTCACACAGAACCGAACCCTGGTTCACATAGAATCGTACCTTGGTTCACACAGAACCGTAACTTGGTTCACACAGAATCGTGCCTTGGTTCACTCAGTACCGAACCTACGTTTACATAGAATCGTACTTTCTTCGCACAGAATCGTGCCTTAGTTCACACAGAACCGAACCCTGATTCACACAGAACTCTAACTTGGCTCACGCAGAATTGTGCCTAGGTTCACACAGAACCGAACCCTGGTTTACATAGAGTCGTGCCTTGGTTCACATAGAATCGTGCCTTAGTTCGCACAGAACCGAACCCTCTCCTCAAGAGTTTTGTTTATGAGAAAGAGCATTGTCCATTGACTCGTTGAACCAACGTCCTTCCTGTTTGTCAACCGGTGGTCGTCTGCTCTTCATTGTTAATGCACTTCTCTCCCTTACTGACATTAAAGACCTCCGGCTTTAATGTCATAAAAGCGCTTTCGCCACTCTGAGCATATGCAGCCAGCAAGCTCAGGCCCGAATTACATCCCATCTCAGCACTTCCAAAAATATACCTAATACATATACAATATACAGGGGCATAGCCATGGGGTGGGATGGGGGTGAGGCTCCCCCCAAAGTAACTCGGAGTTGCCAAAATTCGAAGCGACTTCGTAAAATCTAGGTGAGTAGTGAAAATTTGTAATCTTTTTTTTTTTGGTAAAATTAAGGGGAGTTGTCAAAATGGAGGCAACTTGGCAAAAAATAGAGCAGTTTGGAAAATGGAGAGACGGCAAAATGTAGAGCAGTTGGCAAAATTCGAAGACACTTAGTAAAATACAAGTGAGTTGGCAAAATCGGAACAACTTGGCAAAATCTTAGGGAGTTGGCAAAATTCGGAGTGACTTGGTAAAATTTTGGGGAGTTGGCAAAATTCGGTGCGACTTGACAAAATCTTGGGGAGTTGACAAAATTCGGAGTGACTTGGCAAAATCGTGGGATGTTGGCAAAATTCAGGTGAGATGTGAAAATTTGGATTTTTTTCTGTAAAATTATGGCGAGTTGGCAAAATCTAGGGACAGTTGGCAAAATTCGGAGTGACTTGGTAAAATTGTGGAGAGTTGACAAAATTCAGGTGAGATGTAAAAATTGCAATTTTTTTCTGTAAAATTATGGCGTATCGGCAAAATCGAGGCAACTTTGCAATATCTAGGAAACTTGGCAAATCTTGGGGAAGTTGGCAAAATTCAGAGTGGCTTTGCAAAAATCACGTGTGATGTAAAATTTGGATTTTTTTTTTCTGTAAAATTGTGGCGAGATGGAAAAATCTAGGGCAGTTTGCAAAATTCGAAGCCACTTGATAAAATACAGGCGATTTGTGAATATTGGGATTGTTTTTGTGAAATTAAGTAAAGTTGACAAAATCGAGAAAACTTGGCAAAATCTAGGGAAGTTGGCAAAACTGGAAACTAAAGTACAGGTGAGTTGTAAAAATTGGGTTTGGTTTTGTGAAATTAAGGAGAGTTGGAAAAACCAAGAACTCTTGGCAAAATCTTGGGGAGTTGACAAAATTCGGAGTGACTTGGCAAAATCTAGGGGAGCTGGCAAAATTCGAAGCCACTTGATAAAATACTGGGGAGTTGTGAAAAATTGTGCCTTTATTCTGCAATTAAGGAGAGTTGATAAAATTCGAAGCCACTTGATAAAATACAGGGGAGTTGTGAAAAATTGTGCATTTCTTGTGCAATTAAGGAGAGTTGATAAAATTCGAAGCCACTTGATAAAATACAGGGGAGTTGTGAAAAATTGTGCCTTTCTTCTGCAATTAAGGAGAGTTGATAAAATTCGAAGCCACTTGATAAAATACAGGGGAGTTGTGAAAAATTGTGCCTTTCTTCTGCAATTAAGGAGAGTTGATAAAATTCGAAGCCACTTGATAAAATACAGGGGAGTTGTGAAAAATTGTGCCTTTCTTGTGCAATTAAGGAGAGTTGATAAAATTCGAAGCCACTTGATAAAATACAGGGGAGTTGTGAAATATTGTGCCTTTCTTCTGCAATTAAGGAGAGTTGATAAAATTCGAAGCCACTTGATAAAATACAGGGGAGTTGTGAAAAATTGTGCCTTTCTTCTGCAATTAAGGAGAGTTGATAAAATTCGAAGCCACTTGATAAAATACAGGGGAGTTGTGAAATATTGTGCCTTTCTTCTGCAATTAAGGAGAGTTGATAAAATTCGAAGCCACTTGATAAAATACAGGGGAGTTGTGAAAAATTGTGCCTTTATTCTGCAATTAAGGAGAGTTGATAAAATTCGAAGCCACTTGATAAAATACAGGGGAGTTGTGAAAAATTGTGCATTTCTTGTGCAATTAAGGAGAGTTGATAAAATTCGAAGTAACTTGATAAAATACAGGGGAGTTGTGAAAAATTGTGCCTTTCTTGTGCAATTAAGGAGAGTTGATAAAATTCGAAGCCACTTGATAAAATACAGAGGAGTTGTGAAAAATTGTGCCTTTCTTGTGCAATTAAGGAGAGTTGATAAAATTCGAAGTAACTTGATAAAATACAGGGGAGTTGTGAAAAATTGTGCCTTTCTTCTGCAATTAAGGAGAGTTGATAAAATTCGAAGCCACTTGATAAAATACAGGGGAGTTGTGAAAAATTGTGCCTTTCTTGTGCAATTAAGGAGAGTTGATAAAATTCGAAGCCACTTGATAAAATACAGGGGAGTTGTGAAATATTGTGCCTTTCTTCTGCAATTAAGGAGAGTTGATAAAATTCGAAGCCACTTGATAAAATACAGGGGAGTTGTGAAAAATTGTGCCTTTCTTCTGCAATTAAGGAGAGTTGATAAAATTCGAAGCCACTTGATAAAATACAGGGGAGTTGTGAAATATTGTGCCTTTCTTCTGCAATTAAGGAGAGTTGATAAAATTCGAAGCCACTTGATAAAATACAGGGGAGTTGTGAAAAATTGTGCCTTTATTCTGCAATTAAGGAGAGTTGATAAAATTCGAAGCCACTTGATAAAATACAGGGGAGTTGTGAAAAATTGTGCATTTCTTGTGCAATTAAGGAGAGTTGATAAAATTCGAAGTAACTTGATAAAATACAGGGGAGTTGTGAAAAATTGTGCCTTTCTTGTGCAATTAAGGAGAGTTGATAAAATTCGAAGCCACTTGATAAAATACAGAGGAGTTGTGAAAAATTGTGCCTTTCTTGTGCAATTAAGGAGAGTTGATAAAATTCGAAGTAACTTGATAAAATACAGGGGAGTTGTGAAAAATTGTGCCTTTCTTCTGCAATTAAGGAGAGTTGATAAAATTCGAAGCCACTTGATAAAATACAGGGGAGTTGTGAAAAATTGTGCCTTTCTTGTGCAATTAAGGAGAGTTGATAAAATTCGAAGCCACTTGATAAAATACAGGGGAGTTGTGAAAAATTGTGCCTTTCTTGTGCAATTAAGGAGAGTTGATAAAATTCGAAGCCACTTGATAAAATACAGGGGAGTTGTGAAAAATTGTGCCTTTCTTCTGCAATTAAGGAGAGTTGATAAAATTCGAAGCCACTTGATAAAATACAGGGGAGTTGTGAAAAATTGTGCCTTTCTTGTGCAATTAAGGAGAGTTGATAAAATTCGAAGCCACTTCATAAAATACAGGGGAGTTGTGAAAAATTGTGCCTTTCTTGTGCAATTAAGGAGAGTTGATAAAATTCGAAGCCACTTGATAAAATACAGGGGAGTTGTGAAAAATTGTGCCTTTCTTCTGCAATTAAGGAGAGTTGATAAAATTCGAAGCCACTTGATAAAATACAGGGGAGTTGTGAAAAATTGTGCCTTTCTTCTGCGATTAAGGAGAGTTGATAAAATTCGAAGCCACTTGATAAAATACAGGGGAGTTGTGAAAAATTGTGCCTTTCTTGTGCAATTAAGGAGAGTTGATAAAATTCGAAGCCACTTGATAAAATACAGGGGAGTTGTGAAAAATTGTGCCTTTATTCTGCAATTAAGGAGAGTTGATAAAATTCGAAGCCACTTGATAAAATACAGGGGAGTTGTGAAAAATTGTGCCTTTCTTGTGCAATTAAGGAGAGTTGATAAAATTCGAAGCCACTTGATAAAATACAGGGGAGTTGTGAAAAATTGTGCCTTTCTTGTGCAATTAAGGAGAGTTGATAAAATTCGAAGCCACTTGATAAAATACAGGGGAGTTGTGAAAAATTGTGCCTTTCTTCTGCAATTAAGGAGAGTTGATAAAATTCGAAGCCACTTGATAAAATACAGGGGAGTTGTGAAAAATTGTGCCTTTCTTCTGCGATTAAGGAGAGTTGATAAAATTCGAAGCCACTTGATAAAATACAGGGGAGTTGTGAAAAATTGTGCCTTTCTTCTGCAATTAAGGAGAGTTGATAAAATTCGAAGCCACTTGATAAAATACAGGGGAGTTGTGAAAAATTGTGCCTTTCTTGTGCAATTAAGGAGAGTTGATAAAATTCGAAGCCACTTGATAAAATACAGGGGAGTTGTGAAAAATTGTGCCTTTCTTCTGCAATTAAGGAGAGTTGATAAAATTCGAAGCCACTTGATAAAATACAGGGGAGTTGTGAAAAATTGTGCCTTTCTTCTGCAATTAAGGAGAGTTGATAAAATTCGAAGCCACTTGATAAAATACAGGGGAGTTGTGAAAAATTGTGCCTTTCTTGTGCAATTAAGGAGAGTTGATAAAATTCGAAGCCACTTGATAAAATACAGGGGAGTTGTGAAAAATTGTGCCTTTCTTCTGCAATTAAGGAGAGTTGATAAAATTCGAAGCCACTTGATAAAATACAGGGGAGTTGTGAAAAATTGTGCCTTTCTTGTGCAATTAAGGAGAGTTGATAAAATTCGAAGCCACTTGATAAAATACAGGGGAGTTGTGAAAAATTGTGCCTTTCTTGTGCAATTAAGGAGAGTTGATAAAATTCGAAGCCACTTGATAAAATACAGGGGAGTTGTGAAAAATTGTGCCTTTCTTGTGCAATTAAGGAGAGTTGATAAAATTCGAAGCCACTTGATAAAATACAGGGGAGTTGTGAAAAATTGTGCCTTTCTTGTGCAATTAAGGAGAGTTGATAAAATTCCAAGCCACTTGATAAAATACAGGGGAGTTGTGAAAAATTGTGCCTTTCTTGTGCAATTAAGGAGAGTTGATAAAATTCGAAGCCACTTGATAAAATACAGGGGTTGGGTTGTTTGGGTTGTTTTACCTCTGAGCGGCACTTTTTTGCACACCATGGGCTAAATGGCCAGGTCACATGGACCCCGAAGGCTCAGAGAAGGTTGGGGGAGGGGACCCACTGAAACAGCTGTTGGGAGACAGATGGTAGCCTCCCGTCAAGGCCATCCAGCGTGTTCTTTAACGTGCAGAGGGTATGGCTCTCCCGCACACGGGGCCACGGCTTAACGTCCCATCCGACGGACGGCGGCCTTTCCAAGCCCATCGGTGTCCCCTACTGACCGTGGGCAGGGCGGGGAATTTTTCGGAGATAAATCTCAACGCTGACCCAGCTGGGACTCGAACCTGGGAACTACAGATTACGAGCCTGGCGCGCTACCGACTGAGCCACCCCCGCCCCAAAATACAGGGGAGTTGTGAAAAATTGTGCCTTTCTTGTGCAATTAAGGAGAGTTGATAAAATTCGAAGCCACTTGATAAAATACAGGGCAGTTGTGAAAAATTGTGCCTTTCTTCTGCAATTAAGGAGAGTTGATAAAATTCGAAGCCACTTGATAAAATACAGGGGAGTTGTGAAAAATTGTGCCTTTCTTCTGCAATTAGGGAGGGTTGATAAAATTCGAAGCCACTTGATAAAATACAGGGGAGTTGTGAAAAATTGTGCCTTTCTTCTGCAATTAAGGAGAGTTGATAAAATTCGAAGCCACTTGATAAAATACAGGGGAGTTGTGAAAAATTGTGCCTTTCTTCTGCAATTAAGGAGAGTTCATAAAATTCGAAGCCACTTGATAAAATACAGGGGAGTTGTGAAAAATTGTGCCTTTCTTGTGCAATTAAGGAGAGTTGATAAAATTCGAAGCCACTTGATAAAATACAGGGGAGTTGTGAAAAATTGTGCCTTTCTTCTGCAATTAAGGAGAGTTGATAAAATTCGAAGCCACTTGATAAAATACAGGGGAGTTGTGAAAAATTGTGCCTTTCTTCTGCAATTAAGGAGAGTTGATAAAATTCGAAGCCACTTGATAAAATACAGGGGAGTTGTGAAAAATTGTGCCTTTCTTCTGCAATTAAGGAGAGTTGATAAAATTCGAAGCCACTTGATAAAATACAGGGGAGTTGTGAAAAATTGTGCCTTTCTTCTGCAATTAAGGAGAGTTGATAAAATTCGAAGCCACTTGATAAAATACAGGGGAGTTGTGAAAAATTGTGCCTTTCTTCTGCAATTAAGGAGAGTTGATAAAATTCGAAGCCACTTGATAAAATACAGGGGAGTTGTGAAAAATTGTGCCTTTCTTGTGCAATTAAGGAGAGTTGATAAAATTCGAAGCCACTTGATAAAATACAGGGGAGTTGTGAAAAATTGTGCCTTTCTTGTGCAATTAAGGAGAGTTGATAAAATTCGAAGCCACTTGATAAAATACAGGGGAGTTGTGAAAAATTGTGCCTTTCTTCTGCAATTAAGGAGAGTTGATAAAATTCGGAGCCACTTGATAAAATACAGGGGAGTTGTGAAAAATTGTGCCTTTCTTGTGCAATTAAGGAGAGTTGATAAAATTCGAAGCCACTTGATAAAATACAGGGGAGTTGTGAAAAATTGTGCCTTTCTTCTGCAATTAAGGAGAGTTGATAAAATTCCAAGCCACTTGATAAAATACAGGGGAGTTGTGAAAAATTGTGCCTTTCTTCTGCAATTAAGGAGAGTTGATAAAATTCGAAGCCACTTGATAAAATACAGGGGAGTTGTGAAAAATTGTGCCTTTCTTCTGCAATTAAGGAGAGTTGATAAAATTCGAAGCCACTTGATAAAATACAGGGGAGTTGTGAAAAATTGTGCCTTTCTTCTGCAATTAAGGAGAGTTGATAAAATTCGAAGCCACTTGATAAAATACAGGGGAGTTGTGAAATATTGTGCCTTTCTTGTGCAATTAAGGAGAGTTGATAAAATTCGAAGCCACTTGATAAAATACAGGGGAGTTGTGAAAAATTGTGCCTTTCTTCTGCAATTAAGGAGAGTTGATAAAATTCGAAGCCACTTGATAAAATACAGGGGAGATGTGAAAAATTGTGCCTTTCTTCTGCAATTAAGGAGAGTTGATAAAATTCGAAGCCACTTGATAAAATACAGGGGAGTTGTGAAAAATTGTGCCTTTCTTCTGCAATTAAGGAGAGTTGATAAAATTCGAAGCCACTTGATAAAATACAGGGGAGTTGTGAAAAATTGTGCCTTTCTTCTGAAATTAAGGAGAGTTGATAAAATTCGAAGCCACTTGATAAAATACAGGGGAGATGTGAAAAATTGTGCCTTTCTTCTGCAATTAAGGAGAGTTGATAAAATTCGAAGCCACTTGATAAAATACAGGGGAGTTGTGAAAAATTGTGCCTTTCTTCTGCAATTAAGGAGAGTTGATAAAATTCGAAGCCACTTGATAAAATACAGGGGAGTTGTGAAAAATTGTGCCTTTCTTCTGAAATTAAGGAGAGTTGATAAAATTCGAAGCCACTTGATAAAATACAGGGGAGATGTGAAAAATTGTGCCTTTCTTCTGCAATTAAGGAGAGTTGATAAAATTCGAAGCCACTTGATAAAATACAGGGGAGTTGTGAAAAATTGTGCCTTTCTTCTGCAATTAAGGAGAGTTGATAAAATTCGAAGCCACTTGATAAAATACAGGGGAGTTGTGAAAAATTGTGCCTTTCTTGTGCAATTAAGGAGAGTTGATAAAATTCGAAGCCACTTGATAAAATACAGGGGAGTTGTGAAAAATTGTGCCTTTCTTCTGCAATTAAGGAGAGTTGATAAAATTCGAAGCCACTTGATAAAATACAGGGGAGTTGTGAAAAATTGTGCCTTTCTTCTGCGATTAAGGAGAGTTGATAAAATTCGAAGCCACTTGATAAAATACAGGGGAGTTGTGAAAAATTGTGCCTTTCTTCTGCAATTAAGGAGAGTTGATAAAATTCGAAGCCACTTGATAAAATACAGGGGAGTTGTGAAAAATTGTGCCTTTCTTGTGCAATTAAGGAGAGTTGATAAAATTCGAAGCCACTGGATAAAATACAGGGGAGTTGTGAAAAATTGTGCCTTTCTTCTGCAATTAAGGAGAGTTGATAAAATTCGAAGCCACTTGATAAAATACAGGGGAGTTGTGAAAAATTGTGCCTTTCTTCTGCAATTAAGGAGAGTTGATAAAATTCGAAGCCACTTGATAAAATACAGGGGAGTTGTGAAAAATTGTGCCTTTCTTGTGCAATTAAGGAGAGTTGATAAAATTCGAAGCCACTTGATAAAATACAGGGGAGTTGTGAAAAATTGTGCCTTTCTTCTGCAATTAAGGAGAGTTGATAAAATTCGAAGCCACTTGATAAAATACAGGGGAGTTGTGAAAAATTGTGCCTTTCTTCTGCAATTAAGGAGAGTTGATAAAATTCGAAGCCACTTGATAAAATACAGGGGAGTTGTGAAAAATTGTGCCTTTCTTGTGCAATTAAGGAGAGTTGATAAAATTCGAAGTCACTTGATAAAGTACAGGGGAGTTGTGAAAAATTGTGCCTTTCTTGTGCAATTAAGGAGAGTTGATAAAATTCGAAGCCACTTGATAAAATACAGGGGAGTTGTGAAAAATTGTGCCTTTCTTCTGCAATTAAGGAGAGTTCATAAAATTCGAAGCCACTTGATAAAATACAGGGGAGTTGTGAAAAATTGTGCCTTTCTTGTGCAATTAAGGAGAGTTGATAAAATTCGAAGCCACTTGATAAAATACAGGGGAGTTGTGAAAAATTGTGCCTTTCTTCTGCAATTAAGGAGAGTTGATAAAATTCGAAGCCACTTGATAAAATACAGGGGAGTTGTGAAAAATTGTGCCTTTCTTCTGCAATTAAGGAGAGTTGATAAAATTCGAAGCCACTTGATAAAATACAGGGGAGTTGTGAAAAATTGTGCCTTTCTTCTGCAATTAAGGAGAGTTGATAAAATTCGAAGCCACTTGATAAAATACAGGGGAGTTGTGAAAAATTGTGCCTTTCTTCTGCAATTAAGGAGAGTTGATAAAATTCGAAGCCACTTGATAAAATACAGGGGAGTTGTGAAAAATTGTGCCTTTCTTCTGTAATTAAGGAGAGTTGATAAAATTCGAAGCCACTTGATAAAATACAGGGGAGTTGTGAAAAATTGTGCCTTTCTTGTGCAATTAAGGAGAGTTGATAAAATTCGAAGCCACTTGATAAAATACAGGGGAGTTGTGAAAAATTGTGCCTTTCTTGTGCAATTAAGGAGAGTTGATAAAATTCGAAGCCACTTGATAAAATACAGGGGAGTTGTGAAAAATTGTGCCTTTCTTCTGCAATTAAGGAGAGTTGATAAAATTCGGAGCCACTTGATAAAATACAGGGGAGTTGTGAAAAATTGTGCCTTTCTTGTGCAATTAAGGAGAGTTGATAAAATTCGAAGCCACTTGATAAAATACAGGGGAGTTGTGAAAAATTGTGCCTTTCTTCTGCAATTAAGGAGAGTTGATAAAATTCCAAGCCACTTGATAAAATACAGGGGAGTTGTGAAAAATTGTGCCTTTCTTCTGCAATTAAGGAGAGTTGATAAAATTCGAAGCCACTTGATAAAATACAGGGGAGTTGTGAAAAATTGTGCCTTTCTTCTGCAATTAAGGAGAGTTGATAAAATTCGAAGCCACTTGATAAAATACAGGGGAGTTGTGAAAAATTGTGCCTTTCTTCTGCAATTAAGGAGAGTTGATAAAATTCGAAGCCACTTGATAAAATACAGGGGAGTTGTGAAATATTGTGCCTTTCTTGTGCAATTAAGGAGAGTTGATAAAATTCGAAGCCACTTGATAAAATACAGGGGAGTTGTGAAAAATTGTGCCTTTCTTCTGCAATTAAGGAGAGTTGATAAAATTCGAAGCCACTTGATAAAATACAGGGGAGATGTGAAAAATTGTGCCTTTCTTCTGCAATTAAGGAGAGTTGATAAAATTCGAAGCCACTTGATAAAATACAGGGGAGTTGTGAAAAATTGTGCCTTTCTTCTGCAATTAAGGAGAGTTGATAAAATTCGAAGCCACTTGATAAAATACAGGGGAGTTGTGAAAAATTGTGCCTTTCTTCTGAAATTAAGGAGAGTTGATAAAATTCGAAGCCACTTGATAAAATACAGGGGAGATGTGAAAAATTGTGCCTTTCTTCTGCAATTAAGGAGAGTTGATAAAATTCGAAGCCACTTGATAAAATACAGGGGAGTTGTGAAAAATTGTGCCTTTCTTCTGCAATTAAGGAGAGTTGATAAAATTCGAAGCCACTTGATAAAATACAGGGGAGTTGTGAAAAATTGTTCCTTTCTTCTGAAATTAAGGAGAGTTGATAAAATTCGAAGCCACTTGATAAAATACAGGGGAGATGTGAAAAATTGTGCCTTTCTTCTGCAATTAAGGAGAGTTGATAAAATTCGAAGCCACTTGATAAAATACAGGGGAGTTGTGAAAAATTGTGCCTTTCTTCTGCAATTAAGGAGAGTTGATAAAATTCGAAGCCACTTGATAAAATACAGGGGAGTTGTGAAAAATTGTGCCTTTCTTGTGCAATTAAGGAGAGTTGATAAAATTCGAAGCCACTTGATAAAATACAGGGGAGTTGTGAAAAATTGTGCCTTTCTTCTGCAATTAAGGAGAGTTGATAAAATTCGAAGCCACTTGATAAAATACAGGGGAGTTGTGAAAAATTGTGCCTTTCTTCTGCGATTAAGGAGAGTTGATAAAATTCGAAGCCACTTGATAAAATACAGGGGAGTTGTGAAAAATTGTGCCTTTCTTCTGCAATTAAGGAGAGTTGATAAAATTCGAAGCCACTTGATAAAATACAGGGGAGTTGTGAAAAATTGTGCCTTTCTTGTGCAATTAAGGAGAGTTGATAAAATTCGAAGCCACTTGATAAAATACAGGGGAGTTGTGAAAAATTGTGCCTTTCTTCTGCAATTAAGGAGAGTTGATAAAATTCGAAGCCACTTGATAAAATACAGGGGAGTTGTGAAAAATTGTGCCTTTCTTCTGCAATTAAGGAGAGTTGATAAAATTCGAAGCCACTTGATAAAATACAGGGGAGTTGTGAAAAATTGTGCCTTTCTTGTGCAATTAAGGAGAGTTGATAAAATTCGAAGCCACTTGACAAAATACAGGGGAGTTGTGAAAAATTGTGCCTTTCTTGTGCAATTAAGGAGAGTTGATAAAATTCGAAGCCACTTGATAAAATACAGGGGAGTTGTGAAAAATTGTGCCTTTCTTGTGCAATTAAGGAGAGTTGATAAAATTCGAAGCCACTTGATAAAATACAGGGGAGTTGTGAAAAATTGTGCCTTTCTTGTGCAATTAAGGAGAGTTGATAAAATTCGAAGCCACTTGATAAAATACAGGGGTTGGGTTGTTTGGGTTGTTTTACCTCTGAGCGGCACTTTTTTGCACACCATGGGCTAAATGGCCAGGTCACATGGACCCCGAAGGCTCAGAGAAGGTTGGGGGAGGGGACCCACTGAAACAGCTGTTGGGAGACAGATGGTAGCCTCCCGTCAAGGCCATCCAGCGTGTTCTTTAACGTGCAGAGGGTATGGCTCTCCCGCACACGGGGCCACGGCTTAACGTCCCATCCGACGGACGGCGGCCTTTCCAAGCCCATCGGTGTCCCCTACTGACCGTGGGCAGGGCGGGGAATTTTTCGGAGATAAATCTCAACGCTGACCCAGCTGGGACTCGAACCTGGGAACTACAGATTACGAGCCTGGCGCGCTACCGACTGAGCCACCCCCGCCCCAAAATACAGGGGAGTTGTGAAAAATTGTGCCTTTCTTGTGCAATTAAGGAGAGTTGATAAAATTCGAAGCCACTTGATAAAATACAGGGGAGTTGTGAAAAATTGTGCCTTTCTTCTGCAATTAAGGAGAGTTGATAAAATTCGAAGCCACTTGATAAAATACAGGGGAGTTGTGAAAAATTGTGCCTTTCTTCTGCAATTAAGGAGAGTTGATAAAATTCGAAGCCACTTGATAAAATACAGGGGAGTTGTGAAAAATTGTGCCTTTCTTCTGCAATTAGGGAGGGTTGATAAAATTCGAAGCCACTTGATAAAATACAGGGGAGTTGTGAAAAATTGTGCCTTTCTTCTGCAATTAAGGAGAGTTGATAAAATTCGAAGCCACTTGATAAAATACAGGGGAGTTGTGAAAAATTGTGCCTTTCTTCTGCAATTAAGGAGAGTTCATAAAATTCGAAGCCACTTGATAAAATACAGGGGAGTTGTGAAAAATTGTGCCTTTCTTGTGCAATTAAGGAGAGTTGATAAAATTCGAAGCCACTTGATAAAATGCAGGGGAGTTGTGAAAAATTGTGCCTTTCTTCTGCAATTAAGGAGAGTTGATAAAATTCGAAGCCACTTGATAAAATACAGGGGAGTTGTGAAAAATTGTGCCTTTCTTCTGCAATTAAGGAGAGTTGATAAAATTCGAAGCCACTTGATAAAATACAGGGGAGTTGTGAAAAATTGTGCCTTTCTTCTGCAATTAAGGAGAGTTGATAAAATTCGAAGCCACTTGATAAAATACAGGGGAGTTGTGAAAAATTGTGCCTTTCTTCTGCAATTAAGGAGAGTTGATAAAATTCGAAGCCACTTGATAAAATACAGGGGAGTTGTGAAAAATTGTGCCTTTCTTCTGCAATTAAGGAGAGTTGATAAAATTCGAAGCCACTTGATAAAATACAGGGGAGTTGTGAAAAATTGTGCCTTTCTTGTGCAATTAAGGAGAGTTGATAAAATTCGAAGCCACTTGATAAAATACAGGGGAGTTGTGAAAAATTGTGCCTTTCTTGTGCAATTAAGGAGAGTTGATAAAATTCGAAGCCACTTGATAAAATACAGGGGAGTTGTGAAAAATTGTGCCTTTCTTCTGCAATTAAGGAGAGTTGATAAAATTCGAAGCCACTTGATAAAATACAGGGGAGTTGTGAAAAATTGTGCCTTTCTTGTGCAATTAAGGAGAGTTGATAAAATTCGAAGCCACTTGATAAAATACAGGGGAGTTGTGAAAAATTGTGCCTTTCTTCTGCAATTAAGGAGAGTTGATAAAATTCCAAGCCACTTGATAAAATACAGGAGAGTTGTGAAAAATTGTGCCTTTCTTCTGCAATTAAGGAGAGTTGATAAAATTCGAAGCCACTTGATAAAATACAGGGGAGTTGTGAAAAATTGTGCCTTTCTTCTGCAATTAAGGAGAGTTGATAAAATTCGAAGCCACTTGATAAAATACAGGGGAGTTGTGAAAAATTGTGCCTTTCTTCTGCAATTAAGGAGAGTTGATAAAATTCGAAGCCACTTGATAAAATACAGGGGAGTTGTGAAATATTGTGCCTTTCTTGTGCAATTAAGGAGAGTTGATAAAATTCGAAGCCACTTGATAAAATACAGGGGAGTTGTGAAAAATTGTGCCTTTCTTCTGCAATTAAGGAGAGTTGATAAAATTCGAAGCCACTTGATAAAATACAGGGGAGATGTGAAAAATTGTGCCTTTCTTCTGCAATTAAGGAGAGTTGATAAAATTCGAAGCCACTTGATAAAATACAGGGGAGTTGTGAAAAATTGTGCCTTTCTTCTGCAATTAAGGAGAGTTGATAAAATTCGAAGCCACTTGATAAAATACAGGGGAGTTGTGAAAAATTGTGCCTTTCTTCTGAAATTAAGGAGAGTTGATAAAATTCGAAGCCACTTGATAAAATACAGGGGAGATGTGAAAAATTGTGCCTTTCTTCTGCAATTAAGGAGAGTTGATAAAATTCGAAGCCACTTGATAAAATACAGGGGAGTTGTGAAAAATTGTGCCTTTCTTCTGCAATTAAGGAGAGTTGATAAAATTCGACGCCACTTGATAAAATACAGGGGAGTTGTGAAAAATTGTGCCTTTCTTCTGAAATTAAGGAGAGTTGATAAAATTCGAAGCCACTTGTTAAAATACAGGGGAGTTGTGAAATATTGTGCCTTTCTTCTGCAATTAAGGAGAGTTGATAAAATTCGAAGCCACTTGATAAAATACAGGGGAGATGTGAAAAATTGTGCCTTTCTTCTGCAATTAAGGAGAGTTGATAAAATTCGAAGCCACTTGATAAAATACAGGGGAGTTGTGAAAAATTGTGCCTTTCTTCTGCAATTAAGGAGAGTTGATAAAATTCGAAGCCACTTGATAAAATACAGGGGAGTTGTGAAAAATTGTGCCTTTCTTCTGCAATTAAGGAGAGTTGATAAAATTCGAAGTGACTTGGCAAATTCAGGGAAGATATAAAAATTGCGATTTTTTTCTGTAAACTTACGGCGAGTTGGCAAAATTTAGAGTAGTTGGCAAAATTCGAATCCACTTGGAAAATATAGGCGAGTTGTGAAAATTGAGATTTGTTTTGTGAAATTAAAGAGTGTTGGACAAATTGAGGAAACTTAACAAAATGTAGGGCACTTGGCAAAATTCGAATCCACTTGGAAAAAATACGGGCGAGTTGTGATAATTGGTATTGTGTTTGTAAAATTCGTGAAAGTTGACTAAAATCGAGAAAACTTGTCAAAATCTTGGGGAGTTTGATTTGAATTGATTGAAAATTGAGTTGATTGAAGTGATTTGGCAAATTTAGGAGAGATGTAAAGATTGGGATTAGTTTCTTGAAATTTAGGAGAGATGTAAAGATTGGGATTAGTTTCTTGAAATTTAGGAGAGATGTAAAGATTGGGATTAGTTTCTTGAAATTTAGGAGAGATGTAAAGATTGGAATTAGTTTCTTGAAATTTAGGAGAGATGTAAAGATTGGGATTAGCTTCTTGAAATTTAGGAGAGATGTAAAGATTGGGATTAGTTTCTTGAAATTTAGGAGAGATGTAAAGATTGGGATTAGTTTCTTGAAATTTAGGAGAGATGTAAAGATTGGGATTAGTTTCTTGAAATTTAGGAGAGATGTAAAGATTGGAATTAGTTTCTTGAAATTTAGGAGAGATGTAAAGATTGGGATTAGCTTCTTGAAATTTAGGAGAGATGTAAAGATTGGGATTAGTTTCTTGAAATTTAGGAGAGGTGGCAAAATCAAGGGAAAATTTACACTCACTTGCTACAATTCAGACGAGATGAAAATATAGGAATTAATTCTGCGAAAGTATGGCTAGTTGGCAAAAATTTAAGTTAAAGGGCAAAATGCAGGAGAGTTGTAAAAATTGTCTCAACCTCCCACGGAGCGAAAGTCTAAGTAAGTTTGCTCAGTTGGCAAAATTTGAATTTGGAGTTGGAAAATTTTTGATTTCTCCCCCCCAATCATAGTACTTTGCCCCTGACAGTGTACGTGTATATATTTACAACAGCAGCAACAGCAAAAATACAATAATAAATAAATTAGAGGAACATGCCAGTGATCCACAATACAACTCGTAAAGACCAAATGTTTATCTCAAAATCTGTATTGGACCTCTTTACCAATCTCTTGTGTAATAACTTCTCTTTTCTAAGCTAAATGCGGTTTCCGTTCATGTTGGCATCTGTTGTACTGAGAGCGTTTCCTTGACGGTCAATGTTTTGCTTCGTAATCACTAGAATGCAGAGTAAATTTCTTAATAAATCTTTCGATGTCAGTTTTAGCAAAATGTATGCAGTCACTCTTAGTTCTACGTCGATGTCAAATGTAGAGGGAAAAATTGTCTTGAGTCGGCTGGGATACGAAGCCACGAGAAAGGGGAGGGTTGGGTTGTTTTACCTCTGAGCGGCACTTTTTTGCACACCATGGGCTAAATGGCCAGGCCACAAGGACCCCGAAGGCTCAGAGAAGGCTGGAAGAGGGGACCCACTGGAACAGCTGTTGGGAGACAGATGGTAGCCTCCCGTCAAGGCCATCCAGCGTGTTCTTTAACGTGCACAGGGTATGGCTCTCCCGCACACGGAGCCACGGCTTAACGTCCCCTCAGACGGACGGTGGCCTTTCCAAGCCCATCGGTGTCCCCTACTGACCGTGGGCAGGGCGAGGAATTTTGCGGAGATAAATCTCAACGCTGACCCAGCTGGGACTCGAACCTGGGAACTACAGATTACGAGCCTGGCGCGCTACCGACTAAGCCACCCCCGCCTCCCCGGATCTGAGGAAAAGAATCATAAAATATGGGGGAGAGCGGGAACAAGTAACCGAAACGAAAGACGGGGACCAAGATCGGATCAAAATGAACCGGAACGCTGTTCCGGCCTAAATTTTTCTTCTCCACTTCAGTGGCTTTTGACAAATTTTTTGACAAATACGGTAATCCATACGTGTTTAATATTTCTTTCAGTAGCATTTTCTGAGGACAAGGGTGATTTTCTTTTTAAATAGCTTCAAAAGCCAATGGGACTTTTGATATTATAATAGCCTTGTGCTAAGGATATCATTTACTGCTGACAGCGATTTGTTCATTCTTTCGTTGCATTGCTATCATTGTTCAATGCAGGCCACCAGTCTCCACTTACGCTCTAATTAATAATAATAATCCAGATTTTCTTTTGCGGAGATATGATCCGACTCTTGCTACAGACAGACGATTATGGGTACGTGACTGCTTGAAGTGGTCATTAACATTTCAATAAGAAATGACAGAAGATGAAAACTGCTTAAAATTTTATGTAACGTAAAAATCTCTCGTTAAAATCAACTAAAAGTTTATAAAAAGCCAAATATAAATTGAATATTGTGATCTTAGTCAATTAATTGTAAACATTTTTACAACTTATTACATAGTTTAAATGACCACTAAGATATTATCCCTGGAACCTTTTGCTGTGCGTAGGTTTCAGACAGATAATCAGGTGATCACTGGGGAAGGAAGAAACAAATTTTCATTTCGCGATATTTTTTTTTCATGCTGAGGGAACGAGTCTCTAAAAATTATTTAAAAGCTCTCTTAAAATAAATGAAATCTTGAAATAGAAAAAAATCTAATTCATTTTAGTGTCGGGATAGATTAAATTATTCTAGAAAGCAGCTGTAACGACCTCTCTATTTATTTGAGAGATCTGTTAACCGAATGAATGCCTTTGGTTTACTTTATTTCAGCCGTGCTTAAATGTTCATAAAAGAATGGAATCAAGGCACTCCGCATCTCTAGGATATATAATATTTAATATTTACATTGCTTTACATCACGAAGAGAACTACTGGAATTTGGTGAAGTCTTACTCTTTCCTAATAATGTATACAATAAGATATTAGGCGTTGTGATAATAAAATTTCCCAAATTGAATTCCAATATCTTATTTCATATTAGTTAAAGTTTCCGTAATATTAATTGCCCAGCTACAACACTTTAGTTCCACACTCCCTGAGTGCTGTCTCACAAGAAAAAAACAAATAAATAAATACCCCCTCAAGCAGCTGGTTCCCAGAGAGGTATGACAGGAGCCTGTCAGTTTATTATATGCCATAGTAGAAGGTCTGTGAGGATGGCAGAACTTCAGCAGAAAAAAAGACACATACATCCATGCCTTGTCCGGGGCTCGAACCCAAGTCCCTTAGATCAGCGCTTCTTAAACGCTTTCCACTCGCCACCCCATTTCGCCCGAGAAATGTTTATGCGACCCGGGTATATAGGTATATAAAATAGATATACAAATCAAACATTTAATGATAATAAATCACGAAGAAATTTATTTTAAAACAATTCTTTCGTATACATATAATTTTACCATTTATTAAAGACGAAAGCAAATTGGCATACAAAGGAGATGGATGTGTTTGGTTATTTTTGCATAAAGAATTAATAAATCTTGGCTGAATATTTGACACTGCAGGATGTAGAGCATCTTCAACGTTTTTCAGAGTTGAACGATATTTTGATTTTATAATCGTCAATGCTGAGAACGCCGCTTCGCATAAATACGTGGTACAAAATGGGAGAAGTATGTTTAGGGTCATTTCAGAAATTGTTGGAAAATTCCTTAATCTCACGCCAAAATTCATTTAACGATTTTTTAGGAAACTCAAGTTTTAAACCTGTGTCACTTGATAACTCGGCAAATTTTTCTTCAACTTTTAATGGCAGATGACTGACGTTTTTGATTTCAATGGGTATGGTTTATGAATCCAACTTAGTTTTTTAGAATCAAAATTTGAATGGAAATATTTCTGAAACTATATCTCCAGGCACTTCAGATGATCAATTACAACTCGTACAATTAAATTTTTGGGAAGGTTATTTTCAATCATAAAATCATCTGTAGCTTTAAACATATCTAAAGAACCATTTTCCAACCTATTCTTGCATATGTTAACTTTTTAAGTAAAACTTTCAATTTTATCTTTTAACATAAATATGTTACAATTTTTCCCTTGAAGCGACATGTTTAAATCATTCAGTTTTTCGAAGATATCCGACAAATAACACAGTTTTGAAAGCCATAAGTCATTAAAAAATTAACAAAATCGGATTTCTACTCAGTCCAAAACATAACAACTTCATCTTTCAATTTCAATAATCAGTTTAAACTTCATCCTCTTGAGAGCCCCCTTACCTCTGCATGTAGCAATAAGCTTTTGTAATCGGAGTCCATATCTTTGCAAAGATTTGAAAACAAACGACTTGTTAAGGGCACGGCTTTTATTGAAGTTAATGATTTTGATAATATCGCGAAGCAGAACATCTAACTCTGGTGATATTTTTATGGCTACGAGTGCCTCTCGATGGATCATGCAGTGAGTAAAAATGATATGTTCATTGCCACCAGCTTTAACTTTTGCTACAAATCCAACATTCTCGCCCATCGTTGCTCCAGCACCGTCTGTACAGACTCCAACGCAATTTTTCCACTGTAAACCTTCTTTTGTGAAAAATTCATCGATTTTAAGATATATATCTTCTCCTCTTGTGTGCCCTTCCAAAGGGCGACAAAACAACAATTCGTCATGCATGCTTCCTTCATAAACATATCTTACATAAAGTAACAACTGTGCCGTGTTTAGAAATATCAGTTTTTTTCATCTAACTGAATTGCAAACTTTGGGCTGCCCTTAAGCCTGGTAATAAGCTGCTGGAATTGGTCTTTATTAATTTCAGAAATTCTTTTGGAAACAGTATCATTCGATAAATGAATTTTACGAATTCATCCCCATACTTTTTCCCATGAACTATTTCCGACATTTTAATAGCAGCAGGTAACACGAGATCTTCTCCTATCGCGTAGGGCTTTTTAGTTTTTGCAATTAAATAAGAAGTTTGGTAAGATGCAAGTAAATACTTTTCATTGACAGTAACAAATTTCTCAAATCATTGTTTTTCTTTATCTGAAGATTTTACAAGTCGTTCAAAATATTCCTTTGGATTATTGCAGTACGCTGCATGCTTAGTATTAAGATGTCGTTTTAGTTTCGCTGGTTTCATGCTCTCCGCAGCCAAAACTTCATTACAAATTAAGCAAAGAGGTTTTTCCACACACCATCATGATTATTAGAAGTAAATCCATATTGCAAAAATGATTCGACATATTTTTCTTTTTCTTGTCAATTTAGGTGTACTACAACCCGGTAGCGAATACTCTGCCACATTGTCATCAGTATTTTTACCTCTTCTGTCTAAATTTAGCCACTTATCCATAATCCAATACAATCCAAAGATATACGATTTTGATACTTACATGCTGAGGAATGACGGTAGGAAAATATTAAAAGTCTTTATTTTCCGTAATTAAAATATTGTTACGACAGAAGGAATCTGGCAACCGAAAGCAAAAAGTTTCAGCCAACGAATAAGAACTTTGGGAGAATTTGGAGAAGAAGAGTGGAGCGTTAACGGTCGTTGTGTTGTAACGGTCGAAGGTTCGAAAATGGCCGGTGGGCTGTTCTGAGACAGTGCGCGTTAAGTATCAAGAAGTAACTTGATGTGTTGTGTATACGCGGAAGGATAAAAGTGGGATCTTTTATCGTTAAGTATCAAGAAGTAACTTGATGTGTTGTGTATACGCGGAAGTATAAAAGTGGGAACTTTTATGGCTAACTTCGAATGTCTACACGGACTGTCTTTTTGTTCGGCTAGTGTGTGAAAAGTTATTAGCACAGGACGAGAATTGGTTTACGAGTGAAGATCTTCGGGTGACCTGGTAAATCAAGTAAAAGGTAGTATTTAGTAAAATACACAGAGCTGATGTGTGCTCATGCAGGAAGATTGATGACTTGTGCATGATAATAGTTGATTTGTTAATAAGATACTTCATCCATATTTCCTTTGTAACAATTTACCTTGTATTGAATTTGGTTTTGAAATATAGCTTTTAATACTCACGCTCAGTGGCTATCCATTTTTGTGATCCGCAACATTTGGTGTCAGAAGCGGGATAATTTATTGAATGCCGTTAACTAGAAGTATGGATGAATTAGTAAAGTTGATAAATGACTTGAAAGCCAATATTAAAGGTGATATAGCTGCCCAAAGCGATAAAATAGGTGACTTGAAAGCCGAAATAGCCGCGCAAAATACTGAGATTAAAGGTGATATAGCTGCCCAAAGCGATAAAATAGGTGACTTGAAAGCCGAAATAGCCGCGCAAAATACTGAGATTAAAGGTGATATAGCTGCCCAAAGCGATAAAATAGGTGACTTGAAAGCCGAAATGGCCGCACAAAATACTGAGATGAGAGCTGAAGTGGCTTCTCGAGTTGGTAAGATTATTGATCACTTCAAGGATCATAAAACCGAACTCAATAGACAATGCAATAGTTTAAATGTTGAATTTGTCAGTGAAAAAGATGATCTTGATAGTGTTAAGTTAGATTGTAAACATGGAAAAGAAAAAGAGAAAGGCAACGCATATAAAAATGTGGATCTGCTACTGGAAATCAAGAATCGTAGAGATAGCGCAGATAATGCCTTTGACCACGCAACTACTGGTAATGCATGGCAGAGTGTCTATGTCGCTGGTGACATGTCTAGGAACTGTGAAGAACAATCACACAGATCAGAGAGCTGCGAGACTATACAGTACGCTTTGCACTTCAAAATACCTAGGTATACAAGTCTGGCACGATCTGAAGAGAGATCCACACGAAAGGTATTCTATTCCTCGCTCTCAGCAAAATGCGTCATGGACAATTATCGCAAAGGCAGAGTAACGAGTGGTAATGAAGGGGAACGAAACAGAGTTTACGTTTCGCAGAGTGGTCCGAGTAAAGAAGAGGCGTCCATTCATCATAGATACAAAGTGCCATTCGACTTTACCGCGGAAGTCGGAGAGATTTTTCCGAAGCATATAGCCACACTCGAATCGTTTATAGAAAGTGGGGATTTAAGGAAGAGGAATTCCGAAGGATGGCTTAGAAGCATAACAGGTGATGCTAGTAAAAGAGCTTCAGGCAGAGACAGTACTTCAAAGACTAACTTTCTGGATAAAACTAAGCCTCAGAGTTACGATCAGAGAGAAGTAAAGCCCTCAGACAATCTCAACGAAACCATGCTGAATTTCTTTTCTGAACAGTCAATGTGCAGATTTGGACATTATAACCATTTAGATTATAAGGATATAGAAAAGTTTTATCACGACTACAAGAGCTCTAAAGTGGACAATATCATGTTACAGAACTCGTCGCTGATCTCCAGAATGAACAATTTGGCAATCATGACTGATATTTCGCTGGCTAATTACAATGAGAGCTCCAAGAAAGTGAATTCGGAAGAAACAGCAAATATGACCTCCTCGGGTCATGTGTTTTGCTGGAGACCCGAGTGGCGCCATCGGATGGTAGATAAAAACAGCACAGGAGGTGTCGGCAACAAAGTGAGTCTTGTCTTGGCTCCTGCACTTGCTGCTTTAGGTCTCAAGGTCCCTATGATCTCCGGTCGTGCTCTCCAATTGACGGGAGATACTCTGGACAAATTGGAATCCATCCCTGGCTTCACAGTCGACTGCACTAAAGATAAAATCGAGCAGATGATGGAAGACGTCGGATGCTGCATCGTAGGACAGACAGAGGAGCTGGTGCCAACAGATAAGGAGATTTACCGCTGCAAGGATCTGACGGCTACCGTAGATAGCGTTCCTCTAAGGAGATGCTCAATTGTGTCCAAAAAGCTGGCTGAAGGAGTTGCGCTTTGGTTTATGATGTTGAATTCGGAAAAGGAGCTATTGATCTCATCAGTACAGAAGATGTTGCTGTTGATTTAGTTAAGAAAATGGTTGCAGCATCACAAGCTCGTGGAATGAAGAGTTTGAGTTGTTCAGCTGTAATCAGCAACATGGATTCACCTCTTGAAAACTCTGTTGACACTCTCTGGAAGTGATGGAAGCTGTTCAGTGTTTCCTTGGTGACGGATCCTTGGAACTGCAAGAGCTCGTCGAAGAGTTAGGAGGAGAACTTCTGCGTTTGGTGAACATTGTGGATAATAGGGTAGATGAAGCATCACGTGTCCGCAAGGTTCTGCATAACGGCAATGCTTTGAACAAGTTTCGTAACATGTTAATAGAACAAGGAGTATCTGAAGATGTTGCAAGCTGGCTATGTGAAGATAAAACAGAAAAAATATTGCTAGCAGCCCGACACATCACTGATTTCACTTATACAGGAGAAACAGGTAAGGTTGTCGGATTAGAAGCTGCAGTCCTAGCAAGAGTATGGAAGGAGGAGATGGACCGAAGCGCTAAAAAGAATTATGGAGCTGATATAATTGTGAAGCACCTTGGGGATCAAATTGAATCAGGTGAAATATGGCTGAAGGTTCATCACGACAGTTCTGAATTAAGTGAAAGTCAACTGACAAAAGGGTCAGACTGGAGGATGAAACTCCTCCCTAGATTTTATGTCACTAATGACTTTCATTCCTTGTTACTGTTGATAGAAGTAAAAATCCAAAGAAGAAAACTTTCGACAAAGAAGAAAACTTTTTACAGGTTTTGCACGAAAACTCTTAGTCGATTCTTCTCCCTGCGGAGACATAAACGTGTTCACAAGGGCTATAGGCCTTACACGTATTATATTTGTGGACGAGGCTTCAGTCAGAAAAGAAATCTAAGTCATAATGAGATTCGCTTTCATTTTGACACAGACGTGGAATATCGCATTCGTCGACGTCCAGCTACAAAGAGCAAGGTGGTTCACGTGGATCGTTTGACCCCGTTTCATCGAAGAACTGAAGAAACTTTGGAATCCAGAATTGTTCGGGACGAACAAGACCTAGGAAGAGGGCAGTGTTACGACAGAAGGAATCTGGCAACCGAAAGCAAAAAGTTTCAGCCAACGAATAAGAACTTTGGGAGAATTTGGAGAAGAAGAGTGGAGCGTTAACGGTCGTTGTGTTGTAACGGTCGAAGAGTTCGAAAATGGCCGGTGGGCTGTTCTGAGACAGTGCGCGTTAAGTATCAAGAAGTAACTTGATGTGTTGTGTATACGCGGAAGGATAAAAGTGGGATCTTTTATCGTTAAGTATCAAGAAGTAACTTGATGTGTTGTGTATACGCGGAAGTATAAAAGTGGGAACTTTTATGGCTAACTTCGAATGTCTACACGGACTGTCTTTTTGTTCGGCTAGTGTGTGAAAAGTTATTAGCACAGGACGAGAATTGGTTTACGAGTGAAGATCTTCGGGTGACCTGGTAAATCAAGTAAAAGGTAGTATTTAGTAAAATACACAGAGCTGATGTGTGCTCATGCAGGAAGATTGATGACTTGTGCATGATAATAGTTGATTTGTTAATAAGATACTTCATCCATATTTCCTTTGTAACAATTTACCTTGTATTGAATTTGGTTTTGAAATATAGCTTTTAATACTCACGCTCAGTGGCTATCCATTTTTGTGATCCGCAACAATATTATGCTTTTATAAGAGCAGAAAACTTTATATGTACAGACAAAACAATGCTAATCATAAAATACAATAGTCTCGAATCCGAGGAGCCACCATACAATACGTTAGTCGAGTAGTTACATACAATAGTCGAGGTGATTCTCGCAGCGTCTTTGACGATGCGTGGCGTAACGGCATACGCAGTTCAAAGTGTGTATGTTGTGTGTTAAGAAAAAGGCTGCAGTGCAGTCACACTGCCAGAAACACTTCGGATTCATTACGCGTTTCATTTTGAATTAATTTTTGGTCGTTTCGCGTTCATAAACCTTTTACTTTTGCCAAATTTTTCGCGATCCCCACATTCAGTTACGCGACCCCATATGGGGTCGCGCCCCATAGTTTAAGAAGCTATGCCTTAGATCAGTAGCCAAGTGCGCTAACCACTCTGCCACGTGAAGACTTCGTCAAGTCTTTCTCCTCTGCTGGTGGCTGCCAGAGCACAGCGTTCGCCTTACTGCAGACCCGTTCAATGGTCAGCAGGGAAGTGATCCTCTCTTCCCTTCTTGCTGCTAAAACGACTGCAGATCTCATTAGAGACCCTTCTGGTCATGACACCCTGCGACGTGTGTCCGAACTCCTCAGTCCCGCAGATCCCGGGCAGGTCATGTGTACAGCACATTGCTCGCGCCTAATCACTGTCATAAGAGGGAGATGCACATGAACTCAAAGATGGGAACATCCTTGACAGCAGCCAAGTTGCACCAGAGGAATTCATGAAATAAAACAAAATTTCCCCTTGCAGCATCCAATGGCTTTTGCTACTTTCACCTTTCCCAGGCTATCATTTGCATAATGCAGATATTAAAAAGAAACTCTTTTGGCTTCTAATGGAAATCCTTACAAATAAGGAACATCATCTTGAGACATTAATCACCCATTGCAATATGGAAAGTCATAAATAAACTCCTTGCAAGAACCCAGCTTCATATTTATGACACTAAAATGATTAATTCATGCCGACTCGGTGTCCGGTGCACGACCGGTTCTCTGGTGAAGCCTATATCTGCCCACCGACTAGAATAGTTACCTCGATGGCCGACGTCACCTCGTTTGCATTTGAAAGCGATTCTCGCAGCAGCAGCTGAAATAGCTGATGGCCAACACGTGCCACCGGTGACACAGAATCCGTTGGAAAGAATTCACGCCCAGGGAAGGAATAAAGGCACGCGCAGTGGACATCGTTTAAGAGGAGCTGTCGTCCCTTCCGCTAGAAATAAATCCGAGGAACTTTTATGTTGGAAGCTTACGACTACAAAGAGGCAACAAGGCTCATGGAAAATCTGAAACACACGTGGGCGTGAATATTATTTTTAAAGGTAAAATCTTTTTGGTTTGATGTAACGAAATCGTCATGGAAGAGAGAGAATGAAATAAAAACAGAAGTAATAAAAAATACAACGGATGCAGGTGATATCACATGCGTCAAAAAAATATCTATCTATTTAGCAGTTAATTTAATTTAATCCAGGACCAATTTGATGTCAGTGTGACCTCACAGGGTCCAGCTTTTACGCTCTAGAAAATTCCTTGCACTTATGAAACCATGCGTGGAAGGTGGATCGTGTATTAAAAAGTTAAGGCATATGTTCCTGTTTAATGCAACGTCATTTCCTTGGTTCGTAATGATTTTGTTTTAAGGGGTAGAAATGAAATAACGCATAATCACTCAAAACTACCTCTTTCTGCATGGGCGTAACTTTACAAAATTTTCTGATTTGTTAACTACAGTTACATCATCGAAACAAACGTTTATGTTGCGATGCAGAAAATTCCAATGCAGAGATTTGGATCTGACATGCTTGCGACATTGACGGTTGGGATTTTTGAAATCGTCGATCACTTCATTTGTTAATGCTAGTTGATACAGGAATCAAAATATCTGACTTTTGTCTTATACAAGAGTCAAATGATCTGACTTTTGTCTTATACAGGAGTCAAATGATCTGACTTTTGTCTTATACAGGAGTCAAATGATCTGACTTTTGTCTTATACAGGAGTCAAATGATCTGACTTTTGTCTTATAAAGGAGTCAAATGATCTGACTTTTGTCATATACAGGAGTCAAATGATCTGACTTTTGTCTTATACAGGAGTCAAATGATCTGTCTTTTGTCTTATACAGGAGTCAAATGATCTGACTTTTGTCTTATACAGGAGTCAAATGATCTGACTTTTGTCATATACAGGAGTCAAATGATCTGTCTTTTGTCTTATACAGGAGTCAAATGATCTGACTTTTGTCTTATACAGGAGTCAAATGATCTGACTTTTGTCTTATACAGGAGTCATATGATCTGACTTTTGTCTTATACAGGAGTCAAATGATCTGACTTTTGTCTCATTCAAGTATGTATGAGCAAACATACACAGTTTAAAACAACATATATCCCTTAAAGTTTTGCCCAAGAGTTTTGAATCACCCTGTATACTACATGTATTCGATACAATATGTTCTACAGTTCAGTTTCTTCTGGTACTGTGTACAGGTTAAATGAAACATACTGAATCTCTAACCATTGACCGTCGCTCAGTTCAGCATTTCTCGTTCTAAATAATATGTAAAGTTGACTTCAAATGCAAGCATATGTATTATTTCTTAATAAATAAAATAAATAAATACTCCCTCAAGTACTTGCTTACCAGATAGGTATGACAGGAGCTTGTCAGTTTATATGCCATAGTAGAAGGTCTGAGAGGATGGCAGGACCTCAGCAGTAAAGCGACACAAACAGCCATGCCTTACCCGGGTCTCGAACCAAGGTCCCTTAGATCAGTAGCCAAGAGCGCTAATCACTCGGCCACGAAACGGACTACTATTTCTTACGTTTTTTTTTTTTTCTTTCTTTGGTATTGAGTGTCCATATTATGATATTTGTCGTTTTAGCGCCAGTCGTGTGCTCCGATGATGGATGATGTGATGAGTTGTTTTTTTCCGTCGCAATGCCCACGGATTTTGATGCTCACTCATTGTTATATCTCTAAAGCGAAATTCTCATCAGAAAATGCTTTTTTCTCCTGGCATAAGTTTAGAAGAAACGATCGTGCCATCCCGGGGGAATCGAACCCGGACTCGAACAGTTGCACTTTCACCGCGAAACCATAGCGCCACGGAGGCGGCAACGCTTGTGATCAATCTTCACTAACTTCCGAAAAACATTTGTCCAAAAATCAAACTTCAGAGAAATTTCATCGATTAACTTTTTCTTTGTAAAGATCTTATTTTTAAGTTAGAGTTTTAAAATGTGTCCATTGGCATAACATGTGGGGGATGAATAATTAAAAAAAGAAAAGTGCTACGATAGATGGATCTTTGAAATAGAGATTTCAGTTGAAGAAGAAGAGGATCTGATCGTCTTGACGGAAATCATCTCTTCCCATTGAGTGTATCGAAATGATCTTCTTCTCAAGAGGCTTTTGTGCCCGATTGTCTGCACGTGTTCATCTCTTCACGCGTCGCTTGTTCTGTGTCACCTTTACAAATCAAATAAGGTCAGCAGAAGACGCAACGCGAGGGAACACACTTCCTGGACCCGTGAAATTTTCCTTTCTCTTCACCTCTGTTGTTCCGCTGCTTCGTGACTCGAATGGCAACGGAATTCCTTCGGACTCTCAGTGGGCGGAGGTCACGAGGCAAGAACATCGAATGTTGCCATCTCCGCCGCAACAAAATGTATTCAAGTGAAGGTTGAGAGGATGGAATTTTCAGATTCAATCCCATTTAGTTCTCCAATTTCCGTAACCACTCCGTTAGCAGTGTGCAAAGGGTTTAATGCCTATCTTAGAAGAGACTGAAACGTTTCATCTTCATATGGTTTATTTTCTGATATGAGAAAATTTATATTATTATATTTCTGATAGATATTATTATATTTCTGATAGGAGAAAATTATATTTTCTGATAGAAGAAAATTTAATTCTTGTCTTCTGATGAATGGGGCTTTTCTGAAACAAAATCATTAAAACTTAAAGTAATATGAGATAAAGCAAACATCGTACTAAACTTGCTCTTATATTTACATTACTAATCAACATAAAATGCGATTTCAGGGATAGAATTCGTGAAACCTTCAGACGTAGGGATCTGCAATTGAGGAATGCAATGCATACTCTCCTAAAATGAAAGATTAGCAAGACGATGATGATGTGAACGGAAGAGGAGGGGGGGGGGGGTCGTAGTCCTCCCTTGAAGATTGCATATATTTTCTAAAGCAGGCGGCGAAAGTCGAAATGAAGTATGTTTTTCTTTCCCCCGCATTCATCCCCTCCCGCATTCATTGGAAGTTTCTGGGTGCGCACTTCAAGACGATAACATTATTTCGGTGGAGGAGTAGAGATATTTTCTGAAGAAAACGATCCATCCAGCAATGCTTCGGTCTGAAGACGAAAACTTTTATGAAAGGCAGTTAAAGACGTTTGAGGAGATCCTGCTCGACGACAATAACCATGCAGAAAAGAACCAACCGAATATTCGGATGGTAATGCAGAAAAGAACCAACCGAATATTCGGATGGTAATGCAGAAAAGAACCAACCGAATATTCGGATGGTAATGCAGAAAAGAACCAACCGAATATTCGGATGGTAATGCAGAAAAGAACCAACCGAATATTCGGATGGTAATGCAGAAAAGAACCAACCGAATATTCGGATGGTAATGCAGAAAAGAACCAACCGAATATTCGTATGGTAATGCAGAAAAGAACCAACCGAATATTCGGATGGTAATGCAGAAAAGAACCAACCGAATATTCGGATGGCAATGCAGAAAAGAACCAACTGAATATTCGGATCCATTTCAAGCGACGGAAACAAACACAGACAGCAGACGATAGTGAGAAACCATTTTCTTTCAGTTGCGTGATGATCCCTGACACGCGAACATCCCGAGATCAATTTTTTTTTTCGTTTTCTCGATCCTTCCTCTGATGAAAAGAATAAGTCAATGGAACCGCACTTGGGCCTCATGAAGCTTTCGATGCCATTGCATGCGTATATCAAAATAGTTGTTAAGCGCGGGGCCGGATCTAGATTGGAGGAGGGACAATGACCTCCCCCTTAGAGAATGCTGGTAACCGGAACAAAAACAGAAAAATATATTAAATATAAATATTACAACTATTTTTAATAAATTTTTAGATCATTACTGAAGTTTTAGATCATTACTGAAGCAGAAGGAAAGTGTTTATAGATAAATAGCGTTCTGCTTCTTTCCACCCTCTTTATTTTTTTAAAATTCGGGCATGATTGAAACAATCAATGATTTTATAAGATAATTCTTTTCTGTGTGAACTTAGGCACACAGAAAAGCCATTGGAGGCTTAATTTCCCTAAAGCAGACGAATGCTCTCCCCTAAAAAATTCATGTTTTTTCCGAGTAAACCAGAAAAGGAGATTAAATAATCTCTGCTTAAAATGAACAAGTTGCTGAAAATAAGTTCGAAGCGAAAATAATTTCCACGTAATCTATCCATCTCTTCTTCCATTTCGCTGCCATTTTATCGGATAGCATAAAATTCTGAGTCAATATTTCCATGGAAGAGAGAAAAACTCTTCTCACTGAATCGGGCCGTGCACGAGATATATTTCAGATGCATTCTGCTCCAATCGAGGTCTTCGTTGCTGTCAGACAATGTGGAGATGAAAAATAATATCAGAGAAACAGGTGGACTGATATGATCTGGGGATTCAGGAAGTTCGTTTAATTGGCAAAGGAATTTTCTCTGACTGCCAATTCCCTCTTATCTACTTCGGACAATGGCGTAAATAAAGTATGCAATGAGGTGATGTTCTTTTAAGATATCAAATAGCTTTTTACTATTCACAGGGAAGTGATGATCTTGATGCATTTGATGTTGATTGAAAGGAAGACAAAAGTGCTAATGAACCATTTCCTATCGCTTATAAAGATACTGATTTGGAAGTCTGGCAAGATGAACATTTAAAAATTTTCTTACTAATGATGGATATTTTTTCGTCATAAAGATCTGCAGCGAGGGTGTTCAACACGCCGGCAACATGAACCCTTGGACTAACCGCGTGCGGTCCTCGACCATTCTTGGGGGGGGGGGGGAGACTAGATTTTCTCAATAACTCTTTACTAATAACGTTTACAATAAGATATTAGGCGTTGTGATGGTAAAATTTCCCAAACTGAATTCGAATATCTATTTCATGTTAGTTAAAGTTTCCGAAATATTAAACTTCGTGAGTGTTTCAAATCTGAATGATTTCCAAAAGAAGTGCATTAATTTAGATTCCTAAATCTAAGGGAACATTTATCCTATTCAATTCTATTAATTCGTTATTCAGGTTAATCTCTTGGCTTATTTAGTTCTCCGTTTCACAATGTGACCGTCTTCTCCTGTTCGAGACTTCGATGCGCCCACTTATGCAAAAGTTTGGTAGCCACTGGTTCAGAGTACTCTGGAGAAGCACTTTCGTATAATCCTAATGAGCTGTCTGAGATTATTGGCACTTTTGCACGGATAAAAGATTAATGTTAAAGCGATAGTGGATAAAACAGTGGATAAAACCGCGGTCAACCCGTTGGATAAAACAATTGAGTTAACGCGAAGAGATGATAAAATTTCGAATTAGATAAGATGTGCAGAAACATGAGCAAACATTACTACATTATTGATGGCTGACATAAGTGAAAAAAAAACTACTTTAAATAAAAAACGAAACAGATTTAAAAATTCAGCTATGTTATTCACTTAAAACAATGCATTGGGATAAAGGCACAAATTTGAAAAAAGGAGGCTTATCATCTTGTGTGAGAGAAACGATCTTTTTCCTGGCAGAGCAGAATACAAATTCAAAAATGACTGGAGTGTTAGGTAGAAAACCGGAATTAAATATGTGAGCATTTTAGTAGTGGCGATCACGAAGTTTTCGTAGTAGATTGAATATGTGAGCATTTTAGTAGTGGCGATCACGAAGTTTTCGTAGTGGATGTGCAGAGGGGAGACTGGGTAATGAAAGGGAATGTCTTCCCATAATCGCCGATAACTGCATCGAAAAGAGCAACGTTAACTCAGGAGAATTTGCAGAATTTAAGTAAATTTTTGTCTATTAATATAAGGCATATTTTGTAAACTAAAAATTTTTGTAATCATAATATTTTTTTTCCAGTTACTAATTAGTCATTCATAAATCATTCGACTGATTTCGTTTAATCCGAAACATACACGAGACTTTAAGCATTTGGAAAATCTCGATGCTATCAAGAAGTCAGCAAACGCTGATGTTGATAAAGCAAAACTTTATCAGCGTATACTGGCTACGCTGATAGGAGGATTGGTCTTTTACTATCCGCGCAGGGCTCTACTGATAAGATGGCAAATAAGAAGCGGAAAGGTTAGGTGCTTTCACATACTTATTGAATGCATATTAGTCAGTTTTTTGGCTTCCTTATCTTAACTGAATGTAATATCTTTTTTTGAATATTTTCAATGAAAACATAGAGATACAATTTTTCAATCAATTCTTTTATATCCCCCCCTGCCGTACACTGGTCCTTGGCAGAATGATACAATAATTGCCGGTGCGCCACATCAGGCAGTTTAAGAACCATTGATCCAAGGCACAGTTAAGTTGGATTGTCTTTCCACTAGAGAGCATTTTTTGTATCAAATAGGTTAAATGGTCACATCAAAAACACTCCAGGAGCTCTGAGATGGGGAGGGGGGAGAGATCCACTGGACAGCTGTTAGGTGGCAGATGGAAGCCCCCTTCAAAATATTCCAGAGTGTTTCTTTTAACGCTCACAAGTTATAACTCTCCTGCAACGGAATCGTGGCTTTACTTTCGATCTGATGGACGACGGCCTTTCCGAGATAGTCGATAGCTCCTTTTGCTTCGAAGATGGGTGGGAGACAGAAGAGATGATTTTCTGTGTCGACACAGTTGGGACTCGAACCTGGAAACAATCAGTTTATGATCTTAGTAGAAACTAACTGAGCCAACCTTATTTGGATCAGGAACAGGTGAACCTCACAACAGAAATCTCTGTCTCGAGTGATGAGATTTTGTTTCTCCTCCCTCGTGGGCTGCATGAGGAAGATTCTCTGAGGTTTACGTCTTAGAGGGATCTTTTGGAGAGATGGGAAAGAAAATCAGAATGAGGGATCAAAAAAAGGAAGAGAGGGAGATTATTTCAGGTGAGTTTCAGAATAAGATAAAACGTTGCACCTTTATACATTTTGCTTATTTCAGCGTTTTATTTCATTTCACGAGATTTGCTGTTGGTGTAAACATAGTTCTCGAGTTGAAGCTCCAACTCTGCTAGCTTTAAACTTTTTCTCTGCTAACCCCTGCCCTCAGTCAGAAAGGCGTCGGATGCGTTCGTGAGCTGGGGCTTCGTGTACGGGAAGACCATACACTGTGCACGTTAAAGAACACGCTGGGTGGCCTTGACGGGAGCTACAGTCGCTCAAAAAAATATCCGAACACTTATGGTTGATTGCAGAATTCAAAAAAATATCTGGCAACGATTTTTTTAGAAATTAGCGATCTGGCAACCTTCGTTTACTGTACACGAAGGTTGCCAGATCACTAATTTCTAAAAAAATCGTTGCCAGATATTTTTTCTGAATTCTGTAATCAACCATAGTGTTCGGTTATTTTTTTGAACAACTGTACCATGTATCTCCCAACAGCTGTTGCAGTGGGTCTCCTCCCCTCCCTAACCTTCTTTGAGCCCTAGGGGTCCTTGTGACTTGGCCATTTAGTCCATTGTGCGAAAAAAGCGCCTCTCAGAGGTAAAACATGGGTTGGGTTGTTTTACCTCTGAGGCACCTTTCCGCACACCATGGGCTAAATTGCTTGGCCACATGGACCTCGAAGGCTCAGAGAAGGTTTGGGGAGGGGACCCACTAGAATAGCTGTTGGGAGAGAGATGGTAGACTCCCGTCAAGGCCATCCAGTGTATTCTTTAACGTGCACAGGGTATGGCTCTCCCGCACAAGTGGCCACGACTTAGCGTCCCATCCGACGGACGACGGCCTTTCCAAGCCCATCGGTGTCCCCTACTGACCGTGGACAAGGCGGGGAAATTTGCGAAGATAAGTCTCAACGCTGACCCAGCTGGGACTCGAACCTGGGAACTGCAGATTACGAGCCTGGCGCACTACCGACTGAGCCACCCCAGCCCCTAGGTAAAACCCCAAATATAACGTCTAAAAATGAATTCGAAGTTTGAAATTAATTTTGGGTTGTCATTATTAAATTTAACCAATATATTGCAAGTTGATGAAATAATCCTAACAATTTTTCCGCTATTTCACTGACTACACTCTTTTGCTTAATCAGAAGAGCGGTGTTGTTGTTTCCGTTAATCATGCAACGGGGCTATTCTGAACCCTTCTTTAACCATTTACCATCATTGTAGAAAAAACTACAATTACAAACTGTTATTTTGCAATCTGTAGATGGAAACTTCGCTTAGGAGATAGTAAGACCTCTGCTTTAGAAATGCTTCTTATTTCATTTGTTTCCTCTGCCTCGCGCCCACTTGTTCCTAATGATAACTTCTAAGTGCCTTCCGCTCACAAATTGCTCTTTTGTTCGGCTGCCACCGCAGCATCCCAATTCTATCTCTCTCTTGTCGAAGGCACCGAAAGAAGAAAGCTTTCCATCCGTAACCTTTGATCTTTCTGGTGACTAGCAGAAAGGGAGGGTGCTCTGACGAAGATCACAGAAACCGAAAACGCACGAGGCAGAGAGTCATCACTTATGGCAGATGCAGGTCAGGAAATGAGGCATCGGGCATCACTAGGTTCTGTGGTCAGGAAATATATTCTGTTGGGTACGTTTTGCGAATGGAAAGCCACATTTCAAACTCCTTGACTTTGAAAATAATCTTTTTTAGAAAAAAAAAATATCACCGGAGATAAATTGAAGATCTCATTGAAACCTCCCTAAAGCTCAATTTTCAACAATATTTATTTAAAATCTAAAGAATTATTGAAATTAGGATATTCAACAGCAGATGATGCTTTTACCATAGCCTTAAGCAGTTGGATTCAGTTGTTTCAACATTGAGAAGCACTTTTCTTCATACAATGGACTAAATGGTCAGGTCACGAGGGATCTAGAGTCTCAGAGCTGGATAGGAGAAGGTGATTAGCTGTTAGAAGACAGCAGATAGATGGAAATCTGACAAAGAGATCATATCTCGTGCTCTTCAGCGTACAGAAGGTATGGCTCTCCTTTAAACAGAGCGGCGGCTTAAAGTCTCACTGGAGAGGCGACGTCGCTTAAGTCAATCCGTGTCCCCTTTCTCATCTAGAGCAGAAAATCTCAACGCAGACCCACTGTGGACTCGAACTTGGAAAAATCAGATTAAGATCCTGAGGTGCTATCGACTAAGCGAACCCTCCCCCCCCCCCCCTCTCAAAATCGAAGAAAAGAATCGTTATTGAAATTTTCAAAATTGAATTTTCTTTTTAGTAAATAATTTGTTACAGCGGCTATTTTTTGTGTTTTACTTAATTTTTTGGATACATTCTTATGACCAACAATGCTGATGTTGAATATTAATCTGTTAATTAATCAGCAATCTGATGTTTCTCATAATTTATTGAATGAATAATAGTTGAAAATCGAGATTTGCAGAGATTTGAGTGAGATCTCTATCTCCAGGGACATTTTTTCACATAAAATTTATTCACAAAATTGACATTTTTTTCACATAAAATTTATTCACAAAGTTGACATTTTTTCCACATAAAATTTATTCACAAAATTGACATTTTTTCCACATAAAATTTATTTACAAAATTGACATTTTTTCCACATAAAATTTATTCACAAAATTGACATTTGTTTCACATAAAATTTATTCACAAAATTGACATTTTTTCCACATAAAATTTATTTACAAAATTGACATTTGTTTCACATAAAATTTATTCACGAAGTTGACATTTTTTTCACATAAAATTTATTCACAAAAATTGACATTTTTTTCACATAAAATTTATTTACAAAATTGACATTTTTTTCACATAAAATTTATTCACAAAATTGACATTTGTTTCACATAACATTTATTCACAAAGTTGACATTTTTTCACATAAAATTTATTCACAAAGTTGACATTTTTTCACATAAAATTTATTCACAAAGTTGACATTTTTTCACATAAAATTTATTCACAAAGTTGACATTTTTTCACATAAAATTTATTCACAAAATTGACATTTTTTCGCATAAAACTTTTTTACAAAGTTAAGCATTAAAATACGATACTTATTAAAAAGTTATAAAATATTTATATCTAATGAAAGTTATCTTAAATTTAATGCAAGTAGCAAATGCAATGTGTTATATTAAAATGCATTTAATCTAAGTGCTGATGAATTAAATTTTGCTTACTTAACTGAAAACCGTGAGAAAGTTAAAATAAGAATATAGTTGATAAAGAAAAATATATTCTTAATCTTTAGGAAAAGTTTACAAATGGGTTAAAATAAAACAAATTATTAAATGAATGATCTCTATATACTGATATAAGGATCCGAATGAAAATGTTTCTTGAATATGTCCTCAATCTTCAGGAGTAGTTGGGAGTTCGATAACTTTTCTAAAAGAGTCTGAAGATTTCGATTTCATTTTTGATGAAACTAAAACAAAAAAGAAAAACTCGTTGTCAGGTCGAAAAGTTTCGAAGAAACTTTAAATTTTGAATATTTCTCTCGTCTCGTGGAATAACGAATTACGAGCAATGAAACCGTTTCCGTGCCGCTGCGATGCGTTCTTCCGTAAATCTTCGTTTTTTTAAAGAGGAAGATATTGTAGCAAGTCCACATGCTTATTTCGCATACTTTCAGTTTTTGACTTGTTTCACCTATGACTCGCTCTTTTCTGTTCTGTTCACAATGAACTAAATAGCCGAGTCACAAAGACCCCAAGAGCTCAGAGTTGGGTGGATGAAGAGAATCCACGGGGAGGCTGTAAGGAAAAAGATGAAATCCAGTCGTCAAGGTCATCCAGCGTGTTTTTCAATTTGAACACTGAAAGCCACATCCGACGGATAACGACTTGTTTGCACTTTTATCTCTCTACAGAATATTGCCCTCGTCCATACGGGAGCAGGTCTTAATATTCGATAGAGGGCTGGTTCCATTCGATAGAGGGCTGGTTCCATTCGATGGATGGCGGTGTCCCATTTGATTCATGGCGGTGTATCCATTCGATGGATGGCAGTGTTCCCATTCAATGGATAGTGGTGTATCGTTTCGACGGATGACAGTGTTCCCATTCGACGATTGGCTGTGTTTCCAAGTCCATTAGTGTCCGCTTTAGCGCTGAGTGGTGATTTAGTGGAGAAAATCTCATCGATGGCATGGTGCGGTGTCTGGTGACATGAGATAAGTAGGAAGCGCGCTACTAACTGAAGCAATACCACTTCAAGGTCATTGGCTGAAGCAAATAGAGGAAGCAAATAGAGGATGTCAAATAGCAATAGAGGATGTCAAATAGAGGAAAGTGTCATACTCTCTCACGTGTTTAGTCCAAGAATGAAGCGAACAGGCAATGCCAATATTTAAATTAGAGAGCGTAGGATAGGAAAATCAATGCACAGAACCTTTCAACGTCGATTGAGAGATATCCTATCTTGCGAATGGAAACACACATTCGAAGTTCCTTAAATTTTGTAATAAGCTTTCTACCGATTAAATGTCATTGAGATTGAAGAAATCATTCAAATCTGGATTCAACATCTGGTTCAACATTTAAAGAGATGTGGAGGATGAAATATTTTACATCAGTATCGTTAGTCATGATGATCTTCTTATAAAGGGAATTAAACACAGAGAACTGCAAGTGACATTACTAATCCTTTGCTACAGTCAATGCTATTTTAGAAGTTTGTGCAATGATTCAGTTTCTGTCATTGTTGAAAAAAAAAAGTTTAAGAATAGTGTAACGGCATCGTCTTAATAATCCGCCTTAATAATTTTTAAATGCGAAACGAACATTGTTAAAAAACGAGATTTAAGAGAGAGGACTTCAGCATATCTGCAGTGAAATATTTCGGTAAAATGATTATGCTTTAAGTCAATTTTGAAAGTGGGGGCGGGGGTGGCTCAGTCGGTAGCGCGCCAGGCTCGTAATCTGTAGTTTCCAGGTTCGAGTCCCAGCTGGGTCAGCGTTGAGATTTATCTCCGCAAAATTCCCCGCCCTGCCCATGGTCAGTAGGGGACACCGATGGGCTTGGAAAAGCCGCCGTCCGTCGGATGGGACGTTAAGCCGTGGTCCCGTGTGCGGGAGAGGCATACCCTGTGCACGTTAAAGAACACGCTGGATGGCCTTGACGGGAGGCTACCATCTGTCTCCCAACAGCTGTTCCAGTGGGTCCTCTCCCCCAACCTTCTCTGAGCCTTCGGGGTCCATGTGACCTGGCCATTTAGCCCATGGTGTGCAAAAAAGTGCCGCTCAGAGGTAAAACAACCCAACCCAATTTTGAAAGTGACTTTCTTTACACTTCTATCAGCACGTGTTGAACGGCATTGTGCATTAAGAGGTTAAAAACGTTGGGAATTAAATTGAATGTCAAAAAATATCACTAAATTTTGTTTCCTTCAGCTCGTTCCTTTTCCAAAGTGTTATTTTGTGAAATATTTTCTTCCTTTGCCTTTAACATCGCTTTCTGCTTCCTCCGAAAATCCCCAGAATAAACCAGTTACCAAAAGAAACAAAAACACGAAAATATTTCTTCTGAGGATTCCATGGGAATGTCTGCAGATAAAAGTCGAGGGAAAAATCTTTCCTATCTGATCAAGAGAATGACATTTGAACAATGACTTTCTTTCTTTCTAAACAAAGTAGAACGAACAAGTCAGTCAGAATTTCCTGACCAACTGGTGGCATCTTTTAATCGGCTGCCGAATATTTGTCCGTCTTGACAGAAATCGATATCTTTTGCCACATTCGACTGCCATTGTAGGGCAGCGAGGAAAGGCCACGAGGGATGGCCATTGTATTCGGCATTTCTCTCTCTGTATCTTTTTTATCCCAGTTTTTTCATTCTTTTAGTTCAACAAGAGAACTTAACGTTGTTGTGTTGTTCATGGAGTTTGATTTCTATTTTTGATATTTAACATATGGTTCGCAGAAATTCGGAACTTTGACCTACAAGACAGAATTGTAAAGGATATTGGCCTCGTGGAAGAAAAATGCGAGGGTTTCGAAATGCAAATGAAAGTGTTTTGTGGGTGAGGCTTTGCCTTTCCTATGGTTCGAATGTTTGTGGGCGTGGTAAAATCTTTTTGGCCTGGATTTTATTAATATCTTCCCCTTCAACAGTGGCTCGCAAACAAGGCTTCAAAAAATGCATCCCCCCTTAGCAACGTAATTCAGCAATGATCTTTTTTTTTTCATTTCATCATTCAGAATTTACATGCGAATCTCATTTCAAACTTGGGTTGGGTTGTTTTACCTCTGAGCGGCACTTTTTTGCACACCATGGGTTAATGGCTAGGTCACATGGACCCCGAAGGCTCAGAGAAGATTGGAGGAGGGAACCCACTGGAACAGTTGTTGGGAGACAGATGGTAGCCTCCCGTCAAAGCCATCCAGCGTGGTCTTTAACGTACACAGAGTATGGCTCTCCTGCACACGGGACCACGGCTTAACGTCCCATCCGACGGACGGCGGCCTTTCCAAGCCCATCGGTGTCCTCTACTGACCGTGGGCAGGGCGGGGAATTTTGCGGAGAGAAATCTCAACGCTGACCCAGCTGGGACTCGAACCTGGGAACTACAGATTACGAGCCTGGCACGCTACCAACTGAGCCACCCCCGCCCCCATTTCAAACTTGAATGATCGAATCATTTTTTTCCTCCTTAGAGAATCAATATTAGTCTAATTCGCTTGCATCGAAAAGATTAAGTACAGAAATAAACTTCCATCGAAAGATGATTATCAGCAACGAGGGTATTTGAATAAATTCCCACGAGTATGAGACAGTATATCGCTGAACGAAATATTTTGACTCCTGGAGATGGTGAGAGGAATTTTTCCGAATCTCTTGTTGAACAACGATTTGCTCTTATTACCCATTTCTCTATTTCCCTGCAGCATATATCTGGACATTTACTGTGTTATGCAAATGAGAAGCCACATTCAAAGATTCTGAACTTTAAAACTTTTACCGAAAATATCGCTGCACATATGTTAAATATCTCACTGATATCTCCCTTGATGTCGATTTTTAACAATATTGATTTAATATTTGAAGAGTTTTGATTGCGATAGTCAAACACTTCGCTTCGAACAACTGACGATGATTAAAAGAACGCTCGTATAGTCTTCTAAAATTGACTTTATTCCTGTGAGAGATTTGCTAAAAGAATTATTATTTGCCTTTCCATTGACTTTTAAGGTAAATTCTTCTTCTACCAGCATCGATGGTAAATATTTCAGTGGAAGCGAGGGTAGCTCAGTAGGTCGCATGCCAGGCTGGTAATCTGTAGTCCCAGGTTCGAGTCAGCGTTGAGATTTTATCTCCGCAAAACTTCTCGCTCTTCCCTCGGTCAGTAGGGGACACCGAGGGCTTGGAAAGGCCACCGTCCGTCGGATGGGACGTTAAGCCGTGGCCCCGTGTGCGGGAGAGCCATACCCTGTTCACGTTAAAGAACACGCTGGATGACCTTGACTGGAGGCTACCATCTGTCTCCCAACAGCTGTTCTAGTGGGTCCCCTCCCCCAATCCTTCTCTGAGCCTTCGGGGTCCTTGTGACCCGGTCATTTAGCACATTGTGTGCAAAAAAATGCCTCTCAGAGGTAAAACGATCCAACCCTAAAGGTTTCAGCTTCCATATCTCTTTAAATATTAAACGAACTAACATATTTTCCCCCGTTGTGTGGTCTTCAGCTCAAAAATATCAGTAAGATAGCTTTCCGATGTCGCAGGCTGTTCTTTCGCAAAAAATCTTGTTTGGTCGACTTCCATGAAATTCTCCTTCTTTTTTGGGGGAGCATTAAGAAGGAGAGCTTTCGATACTCCTCCCGTCATAAGTTTTGATTTGGTATCTAACTGGCCGGTTGCCTTCTCTAAAGGGATGCTTACGACAGCGTAGGCGTCTGTAAAATCTCTAAAATGACGAGCTGAAAAGTAACCCTGAATAGGGGACTAACATATCTTTAGTCGCTCTTGCTCGTTACGCTCGGCATTTGGTTACGAATTTCACCCCCTTTCTTAGGGGAGGAAATGATATTTCGGTGAACAAATTGGAGTTTTTCGGTGGGGGAAGATATTTTTTGGGACCAAACCCTTGTGGTGCTTTTAGTTACGATAAGAGGAAGCTGTCCTAGATTTTTAGCATTCAGAAGATTTTCTTCCACCATATTTCTTGAAGGTGGAAGAAAGACTGGGAGCGTTTCTTTAAGTTTGGATGAGAGGAAACAGCAAACGGAATTTCGTGATTCTAACTCTTATCGTTTAGGGTTGGGTTGTTTTACCTCTGAGCGGCCCTTTTTTGCACACCATGGGCTAAATGGCCAGGTCACATGGACCCCGAAGGCTCAGAGAAGGTTGGGGGAGGGGACCCACTGGAACAGCTGTTGGGAGACAGATGGTAGTCTCCCGTCAAGGCCATCCAGCGTGTTCTTTGACGTGCATAAGATATTGATCTCCCGCACACGGGGCCACGGCTTAACGTCCCATCCGACGGACGGCGTCCTTTCCAAGCCCATCGGTGTTCCCTACTGACTGTGGGCAGGGCGAGGAATTTTGCGGAGATAAATCTCAACGCTGACCAAGCTGGGACTCGAACCTGGGAACTACAGATTACGAGCCTGGCGCGCTACCGACTGAGCCACCCCCGCCCCTATCGTTTAGGAGATATTATTTCCCAATATTTAAGGTGGCATTTTTGTGGGAGGTGAGAAAAAGTTTGTGAGATCAAACCGTTGCCTTGCTTTAAATTATCGTAAAACGGCGCTACATACTGAATTTGGTGGTCCTGGCTTACAGGAAGAGTTCTTCATGAAACAAACTCTCTCAAACATATAATCGATAATGTTGAAAATCGGGATTTTGAGATTTTTGAAGATTTTCAATTTTTTTTCATGTGTTTTTCATAAAAAGTTTATTTTCACAGTTAGAAGGCTCTTAGTTGGTTTTCCACTAACATGTGGAAATGTAGCAATATTCGTTGGGGGATAGTGTCTAGGAAGTTCTTGCCGATGGCTGGCTACGTTCCATGAAAAGTGCGCAGTTGTCAAAAGCACCCCGCAAATGCAGTACATTATGGAAGAAAGTAAGATGAGAATACACGATGACAGATACATATGACTGATGGAAACAAAAGTAAATATTTTTTCGCAGTGAAAGCTTCAGAGTAAATACCTATACATACACGTGGGATAAACAACTTTTAACATGAAAATATGGAAGCAAAATTCCTGCAGTATAATTATGAGTTCATTACATGATTTCTCTATTCTACTACCACTTAAAATGGCTTTACTGATTTTTGTTTCTCTGAGCGATACTTTTGTGCATACAATGGGCTAAACGGCCAGGTCACAAGGACCCCAGAAGCTAAAGTTGGGTAGGGGGAGGGGGCCCATTGGGAAGTTGTTAGTAATCCCTTCAAGGATATCCGATGTGTTTTTTAACGTGAACAAAGGGTTTAACTCTATCCTGCATATGGGTCCACGATCTTTCCAAGCCCATTATCGTCCCTTTTCTGAACGATGGCGCAGGACTAGGCATAGTTCAATTGAATCAGCGGTCCGGTACCTTTTTTAAACCTTAAAATTTTCCTCTCTGAAAGTAGGGCAAAAATTATTTAATGTATAAAAAATAACGAGATCCATAAATTAAATAAAGTTTCAAATATTAATATAAACTCTTGACACATAAGTTTCAAAGATTTTTCTGTCTAAATCAAATATGCATAACTATGTTAATCTAGGATGCATTCGATATTCCAGTTAATCTATTTCCAGAGAAACACTTAAGATAACGCCGCCCTTGGGAATCACTAAATGAAATGAAAGTTAAACGAAATGGTTGTCGTCATTGGCTGCAGATGAAAGAGACCTGAGTCCGAGAGAAAGGCGGACCGCCCTTGGGAATCACTAACTGAAATGAAAGTTAAACGAAATGGTTGTCGTCATTGGCTGCAGATGAAAGAGACCTGAGTGCCAGACTTCGATGTTTTCTTGCATTTGTCTTTCTACAAAGATTTCGCATTCCTGACATATCTTCCCTATGATATATTGCACTGACTGTCTCGGGGCGGAGTGGCTCAGTCGGTAGCGCGCCAGGCTCGTAATCTGTAGTTCCCAGGTTCGAGTCCCAGCTGGGTCAGCGTTGAGATTTATCTCCGCAAAATTCCCCGCCCTGCCCACGGTCAGTAGAGGACACCGATGGGCTTGGAAAGGCCGCCGTCCGTCGGATGGGACGTTAAGCCGTGGCCCCGTGTGCGGGAGAGCCATACCCTGTGCAAAAAAATTGTGTGTTAAAGACCACGCTGGATGGCCTTGACGGGAGGCTACCATCTGTCTCCCAACAACTGTTCCAGTGGGTTCCCTCCTCCAACCTTCTCTGAGCTTACGTCACATGGACCTGAGGTCACATGGACCTGGCCATTAGCCCATGGTGTGCAAAAAAATGCCGCTCAGAGGTAAAACAACCCAACTTCCCTCTGAACATGGCGCAGTTTTTGTAATATTTACGACTTCAGGAAAAACCGTCGGGTACTGGGGAGACCCTGAGACTGCGCATTAGAGGCTTCGATGGTTTTCACGGATCATAGCTTGATTGATGGAACATTGACCTGAGAGAATAGTCGAGGCATCAACTACGCAGTCTCAGAGTCTCACGCCCTGTTGCCTCTTACGTTATGCCAATGCTTGAAACATAGTTCTCTTTCCCGAAAAACACCTAATGCTGAACTTTAGTTCTCTTCCATTCTCTTCACATTGCTGCCTAGGGGCGTTTCAGCAACTTGTTGTATTAGGTGTATTTCGGGCGGTTTGTATTAATAGTATTAAGTGTATTTCGGAAATTCCTTATTTTCTCTGGGATTCGAGTTCGAATTTCTTCATTTCACAACTAAAGACATTAGTGGCTCAGGACTTGGCTGAAGGACAACAAGGACTTGACAAGGAAGCGGATGAAGAAGACCCAATGGGTGGTGACGCTTCATCTTGAGCAACAAGCTTTCCATTTCCTTTTTTCTCTTTCCTTTTTCTTTGTCGTTGTAAATGACGAGGGATCGTCTGTCTGATGTCGCGACCTCGTGATCCGAGAGGAAGGCGGACCAGCCTCTGCGAGTCCACAGTTGACTGAAGCGGAAGAGCAGCTTTTGACGAGAGCGTCACCATCGGAGGAGAGGTCACGATCTCCAGGGAACGTTGAACAAGTGTTGGGCGTCAAAGGGGTCGAGTTGGCGCCATTCCCCAAGTGGGCCAGACTCTGCTCACGAGGAAGGATTCAGCGAAGCACAAGATAGCTTTATTCATAAGTCCGTAAGGGAAGGGAAATTGATGGACAAGATGGGCAAGATGGACGAGGGAAAAGAGATATCCACTCGAAATGGGATAAGAGGGGTCTTCCCTTGTTCACGTTTCTCGCCCGTCCATGAATTCGCGATGAAAATGGATCTCGTATTACTAAGAAGGAATTTTAATTTCCTTTTCGAAAATAAAAAGGGCGTTTCTGTCATTTTTATCTCAGCATTTCGTATTTATTAGTGCAAAGATAAATACATAAAATTACTTGAAAAAAAAAAGGGGGCCAGTTTCATTTTTAAAAGACTTCTCAAGCATTTAAAAATAATGCGCAACATTCTCTCTTAAGTATTTATGTTATTGAAAGCAAGCATTATGCGTTTTGAGCGATACTGGAGTCTGTCAGTCATGCCTCCCTCAAAGGTCAGTCACGGCAATATTACACAGACTAAAATACCATTCTGCATTAAACTTTTCTCGTAGGGATGCTTTGGAGAATTCTGGGTAGCTGCACATTGTGGCCAAAAGTAGTTGAAATACATCTGATTTATCATTCTCTTTGACTGATTAATTTGCTGGCAAAATACTGAGCGCCATCTACCAAGGGTGTTCTGCATTAGAGAATATAGAGGCAGGGCCGACGAGCGTTTGTGTAATTGCACACTAAATTATTTAAACCAAAATTGAAATGAATAATCGTAATTTAATCAAAACTGAAATGCGATTTTTACGTATCGGAAAGGGGAAAAACAGATTACTCATTGTTAGCAACAGCTTGCAGTCAGGGCATGCTTTGGGCAAAGTCTGAAGTGACTCTTAACCAATTATCGTCTATTTCTAATACATAGCTATTGCTGATTTCAGCGCCCCCAATAGGTTATTAGTAAAAACATGAGATCCAATAACACCACAAGAAGTAATGAAAGTTTTTTTTGTAAATTATATCGTGAGTAAGTAAATAAGTTTACATCAGTTTTTAAAAAGAAGTTTGTAGTTTACATTCGAAAACTGACAAAGGAAATATCCAATATCTGAACTTAAGATACCTTGGCTTGGCAAATAACAATGCTGGCTAGAATTATCCCTTAACCTAACATTGCCGTGGCTACAGACTCTTACAAACTGAACTGCAAATTTAATTACACGTATTTTTTTTTATGAGTTTAAATCAAATGCGTCTCACCATTAATATTTATTGCGCACTTTTCACGAAGCTGGACTCAAAGGTGCTTTTTTTTTAGGGTTCGCAATAAATTTTCGTCTAGCGCTTTTCAGAAGTGGAAGACTTCTGAAGAGATTTCTCAATTGCAGCAATTCCTTAAATTAATAAACAACTAGTTTAACAGACTTAACATTTGCATAAGCATCGTTGCAAACTGGGTCTCCAAATATTTTTAAGCACTTTTAGGAATATATACTGAAACTATTTTATTCATTTAGTATTTTATTTTATCACTACGAACTTTGCTGCATTTTTATTAAGATTCTGATGCTTAAATCTTATTTTTTCCTCAATGTTTACTTTTTTATTTTACGGTTTTCAACCCAATTAATACTCTATTTTCTACTGGGCACTGAAGTTGAGTTCTTAAGTGAATGTATTACTTTTAAACTGACAAAAAAAATTCAAACAAAGTAACAGCCCTATACTTAAAGTTTTAAAGTAAAGGGCTGTTATAAAGGAATACTCATATTTTAAAGTGTTTACATTTTATTAAGTAACGAAAGTAAGTGCGTGTCCAAAATGCCAAGAAACTCTTAAAGTTTCCCTCTTATGAGTGTGTGAAATTAGTAAATAATTTACTAATTTCACACACTCATCAAGAATTAATCATCAAGAATTAAATGTCAAATTTCCAAATCGTTGGATTAGTAGAGGTAGACTGATTTTGTGGTTCCAGAGAAATTTAAAACCATTAGACTTCTTCTAAAGCATAGTTTTCCCCCGAATATAAAAGAAAAACCCTAATTTACAGCCTTTGAAGGAAATAATCACTGCAGCTGTTACAAATCTTTCCTTACGGACTGAAATCGAATATCGAATGGATTGGCGACTTATTGAAGTCTATTGAACACAAAACTTCGAGAATTTCTTGACATTTTGTTAACACAATTATTTTTTTACTGAGTCATTTAATGTAATATAGAACTTTAGAACACGGTTATTCCTTTATAACGACCCTTAGTGCATATATCTCTTAATTGTAATATGTCAACTGCAGTTGATTTCATTTATTGCTAACTGAATATGTCAGAAGATCGTTGTCATTGCCAGGTGAAATGTAACGGAAAGAATGCGTTATTTCAGTTAGGGATATTGTAAATTTTTTTATCTGTTGTTTTTAAAAAAATTAATTGTTTTCACTTCATCGACTGTCTGCAATTGGCTCTTGACCCCAAACGTGTGGAAAAAGGAATTTTTTTTGTTTTTAGAGAAAAATTTAAAATTATTTTTTAATTCGATATCTGCTAATGAAATATCGGGATTCGCATTTTCTGAATTTTCCATACTTTTTATCTCCATCGTTAGAGGTGGTAACTGTCGAAAATGCCAGATTTTAAAAGGATATTGTAAAGTGCTAAAGATTTGAAATTTGGATGTCGGAATGGGAATGGTGAAGGGGCTTTCAACTGACAGCAGCGATTTATTTCGCCTTTCCCTTAAGAGCGGCTGCGAAAGCACAATTATTCCATTTTACGAGATGAAAGGAAAATTCTTTTTGGATTGATCAAGTATTAATTAAATATTTCGATTTGAATTTCCGAATCATCCATTTGTCCGAATTTCAACCGGTAGAGGCTGCTCAAGTCGTAAAATGACGAACTTTTTTCTCTTCGAAAACGAGGGTTCTGTATTCGCCATTGGTGATATCTTGTTTTTTGTAGTTAATTTTATTTCTGGTTATGGGCATCGCTGCCTTAAATGTCAAAGCCATGCACGAGCCCAAGAAGAGCCATTTTATGTTTCAGACCTGTTGAATAATTATTTCTTCAGAATCCTTTGTTGTGAGATCGGACAAGAACCGGTCAGCTGGCAGAGAGTGTTAACGGGCATCTTTACTGATCAAAGGGACTTCGCTTTCAGCCTCATACAAGACGAAGGGTTCTCTCCTCACTGATTTTCTCTAAGGAGCATTATACTGACAGGCTCCAGTGAGATCTCTGTGGCAAGTTGGGGCGGGAATGGCTCAGTCGGTAGCGCGCCAGGCTCGTAATCTGTACTTCCCAGGTTCGAGTCCCAGCTGGGTCAGCGTTAAGATTTATCTCCGCAAAATTCCCCGCCCTGCCCACGATCAGTAGGGGACACCGATGGGCTTGGAAAGTCCGCCGTCCGTCGGATGGGACGTTAAGCCGTGGCCCCTTGTGCGGGAGAGGCATACCCTGTGCACGTTAAAGAACACGCTGGATGGCCATGACGGGAGGCTACTATCTGTCCCCTAACAGCTGTTACAGTGGGTCCCCTCCCCCAACCTTCTCTGAGCCTTCGGGGTCCATGTGACCTGGCCATTTAGCCCATGGTGTGCAAAAAAGTGCAGCTCAGAGGTAAAACAACCCAACCCTGTGGCAAGTTATTTTTTATTTCTTACAGGAAGCAACCATTGCCGCTGCTCGAAGTTTGATTACTTCACGAGAGACGAGAGAGTCTCGCTAGCTGCCTCTCTCTCCTAACACTAATATTTCGTCAGAGATTGCGCTATTCCTCGCCCCTGCATAGTTGGTTTTCACTGAGTATCCACTAGACCCACCTGTTCAGAAGAAGCTCAGGAGACGCCATCTACTAAATCAGTTTCATTGCGAGCGTGGAATGCTATTTGTACTTCTCAATAAGGAGGAAGAAACCTCAACATTTTTTTTGTCTCCAGCAATGGATGGGTTAAATAAATTTCTGATTTCTTTATAACAGTTAATTGGGCTAATTACACCATGTTTGGTCAGCTTTTCTTACAAATTCCCTTTTAGTATCATTTTTAACGAAACTTGCTTCTGGTTATAAAAAAATTACTTCTTAACTTATAATTCAAGAAATTTCTTCATTTATATATCAATATGTTATCTGTGAATTCATTACTGATTGATTCTTGCACTAACACCGCTTTAGCGTTAGTGACTACAACTATATACATTGAACAATATTGGATAAGTTACCTTTCCAAATCATAGATGTCGCCATGAGCGACAAGGGCAGTGAGATTTGCAAGTCACGACTAAGTGGATAAGTTACAGATGTGATGGTAGCTTAGCTGTTACGGCACCTGGCATATCACTGGGAGATGTGGGTTCCAGTCACAGGCGAATAATTTTTTATCCCAAAATTCTTTCATGAATGCTCCTTAAATTCTTTTAAAGAAAGAACACCAAAGGGTTGATTCTGGAAGCCCAGTACTGTTAATGTAAACATTGTTGTCCTTTAAGGTCTGAAGAGCAGTGACACGAAAAGCGTTACACCGGGCAAAATCTGAAACTAATCCGTGCACATTCGAATATTCAATTTCCAATTCTTCTCAAAAGTGTCAACAATAGCCTGTCAAGATGTAGAATTAGCAATATCCAGTAAATTATACACCAGCTAAATAACAAGTTTAATCTTCAGAGTCATCAATAGTTCTTGAAAGAATTGCGAAAAACATATCTTCCTTCCCTATCGGACGCTTCATCTGCTATAACACTTTTCCTTTCGAAGATGCACGACTTTCTTCCTCCTTGGCAGTTGATACGCACAAAAGCACATATTTTCTGCTCAAATCATCCCCACTTGGAAATTCACCGGAGGAATCATTCATAAATGAATATATACTAAGCATTTCATAACAGGAAACATTCTTAAATCGTTGGACGATGAAGTTTATGAATCGGAATATTTGTTTTTGGACAGTATTAGTAATGAATGCATTTTCTCCATTTTAGCTTTCTTTTCACTACCTAAGAAACCGTGAATTGCTGATTGCTGTTTCAAAACTTTGCTTGAAAAGGTTTTTGCTTTGTTAGAAGTGCGATTCGTACCCCAGGGGCGAAAAGGCACTCTTTTCTGGATCGCAGCTTTAGCAGGTGGGAGCGTGCTGCAACGGAAAATTAGATTTCAAGTTTTTTTGAAAGATTTTAATATTTATTCTGTTGATAGTTCATTCTTTCCGCTTAAAACAGTTTTTGTCCACAGTTCTACGGAATTTCTACCAACCTCGTCGATAATTTCCGTCACGAAAGAAAAATTTCGCGATACTTTAGTACATCGCCTTCACTTCGATATAATTAATAGAGATGTGTAAAATAAGAATTATTGTAACTCAAATTTTGCTCCTATGAGGGCCCAAGGCACTATAGCAGACATTGTTCCTTGCCAGTTCTCTTATACCTACTCACTATAGGTGTATCAAGAGTATCGTTCTTCTCCATTTCACTCTAACACTGCAACACTTGCATAGTTTCACCTCTCAGTCATATTGCGTTGCTCTGCCATAAAGGATAATTTCGTGCAGCCCAGTTTCAAAATTGTGGCCCTCGCCTCAGGACTCACTCATATCCGCTGAATTCATCTTTCTCTTTGAACATTTTAATCCATACCACACATTAAGCTATCCCTCCCACATGCACACATTAAGCTATCCCTCCCACACGCACACATTGACCACTTTAATAGATCTTGCTACACATGATGACCATTACACTACTCCGACATCATTTGGTCCGTGCCCAAGGGGAGTTTTGCGCCAATGATCTGGCAGTGGGTTGGGGGAAATTAATTTCCTTTCAAAGGTGGCAATGCAAGGAGAGTCAAAAGATGTCTATATATATATTTTCAAAAAAAAAAAAAGTAGAGGTGGAGGAAGTGCAGAATTGCCTGACAATAACACCGCTGTCATCATGTGTTCCGCATTTAGCAAGTCTTCTGTACTGAAGCTTAAAAAGTCTGCTATTGAAAGCAACAAGATGAAAGTTTCGTTTCCCATAAAATTTCCTCCCTGTACGAATATTGTTAAAAATAACAAGCAGTGGTCCTTTTATATTACATATCTCATTATATCCTCTGATCAGTGCAATCAGTCCGTTGGGCGCCCTAGCATTTGTGGAACGAAACAATTATTTTAAGACAAATAATAATGATATATATTTGTAAGAGATTGGGGTACCCATGGATTCACTCTTGTCCACAACGTTAGTCGACATAGCCATGCGAGCCATAGAAAGCAGCTTAGTAACACCACGCCTAAATAAAATTAAATATTGCAAATGTTGCATTGATGACATACTACACACACCGGTCACTGAATTAGAAACCTTTATCAATACCGAGTTGGACCTCCTTTAGCCAGAATTACAGCACGTATACGGTTTGGCATGGATTCCATAAGGTGTTGGAGTGCCTTGACATCTCCAGCATACCAGGCGTTCACCAGACAGTCCTTTAACTGGCTCAGATGTGACAGAAGAGGACTTTACTCCCGGATGATTTTCTAACATGTCCCATGCATTCTCAATGGGGTTCAGATCCGGACTTTGTGGTGACCAGTGTCGGTTCCTGGGGTTGGTAGAATATAATTCATCCACGGTGCCCACAGGTAAAGACGTAAAATTTTGGTTCGTTCTATATTGGGCTTTCAAAGTTTGAGAATTTCAGCAAGATAACTAACTCTAAGTTTAAAACAATAACAAAAGGTTTATTATGGAAAATATATACAGAGTCTCCCCGAGCACTGACGTTGACTACTGGTTAAGTTGGCTACAATCATATTCAGATTGCTTAACAGGCTGCGACTCTTACGCACCTAACAGAGGAAAACCTCTCACTTCGTTAATATCTATTCACCGTGCACCTCTACACGTCAGCTCCAGCCAGTGTCTCGTTCAGAACTGTCTGACCTTCTCACGGGCCTACGATATCCGGCGCTGACCTCCCTGTCCCACGGGATGGTCATTTGGCATCGCGCTCCTCGATCAATCGAGCTAAGCCGGAAAGACCGACGATCAGGTACCATAAACCTGTCTTTCTGATTACAGCAAGACATACTATCAATAAATAGCTTAAGTCAGTGGAGTGAGAAAGGAAACAGTTTCACATAAAGGATTACAAATACAGGGTCAAATACAATATATACATGAAATGGCAAAATTATATCCATGTATCGCATTGAAACCTGACAACCAGAGAAGACGATGGAAGTCGCTGTCATGCTCGCTGAACCACTGCTGAACACATCTTGCACGATGGAGAGTAGCATTGTCGTCCATGAAACAGCCGTCACCTGCTGGATAAAAAATCAACGTTGCAGGATGGACTTGATCGGCAACAATGTTTAGATAATCGTTGCAGGAGACCCGACCTTCCAGCAATATCAGGGGAGCCAATCCGTACCAACAGAACATGCCCCACATTATGACACCGCCTCCAGAACCTTGAGTTGTGTTTACATGGCAAGCTGGGTTCATTGCTTCATGGGGCTCACGCCAAACTCTTTGCCTATCGTCGATACAGAACAAGATGTACCGCGACTCGTCGGACACAATGACTTCTTTCCAGTCTTCCAGTGTCAAGTCACCGCTGTGTTCCTGACACCACTGTAGATGAACTTTCCGATTCTTTGCAGAAATCAGTGATTTCCTTTTAGGCACGAGACTGCAATACTGATCCTCTTCAATTCCCTGCGAATAGTTTGCTGAAATATGAGTCGGGAACAACTTCATTGAATACTTTGTTCAATTTCTGCACACAGGAAGTCCTGTTTCTCCGTACAAGCCTTCTCAGACGACGGCGACGTCGTTTCTGACAGATTGAGCTCTCTAGACAAGCAATGTGGGTTATTTTTCCACTGATTAAAGACCCGAGATATCTCACCTTTTGAGAAACCAGTCAGCTCTGATGCTTTTAAAATCGTCGCTCCAGCCAGATGGGCACCCATAATAAGCCCTTTATCAAACCCCGAAATATCCTTTGTTTTTTTTCCCATTATGATCAACACTACTGACGAGCAGCAGTCTTAAATAGTTGCCTAGATCACGTGGTGATGCACGTGACCACGTATTTTGCATATACGCTGCGCAGTGTGACGTTTACATACATCTGCATAAAGGTTTATAATTCAGTGGCTGGTGTGAGTAGTAATCTTTAACCCCAGAGAATTAAATATAGAAACGTTAAGGGAACAAATGAGTAATATAAATACATCCATCGATCTAACTATATAGAGAATGCCAACTACCATTTTTTTACCTCTTTTCCTATTGCTTTTGGCTTTAACATTTGTCGGTTGGTCGATTTGACAAAATGTTGTTCCGCCATATCTTTCGAACTGGATGAAGGAACTAATGATTTATGTTCCAAATGAAAGATTGTGACGTGGGAAATGTCACAGGCAATAAAAAATTGACCCCATGCTTTCTTACCCACTAAAACAGGGGAAATGCGAAATGTTACTTTTCACATTCCAGAACGCTAATATTAAGTTATATATGAATATAACCCCTAATGAGCTATATATAAGCTATATATCCAGAACACGAGGACCGGAAGTAACAAGCGATACGTCAAAGGAAAGCTTCTGACGCTGGGATATTTAATGTTCACAGCACATTAGATCGTGTGAGCTCACAAAAACCTGGATCGTGTGGGCCCACTCACAGAAATATTGAGCGTGTGCAGTTACCGTTCACAGCAAACTGGAGCGTGTGCAGTAACTGCACACGCTCCAGTTTGCTGTGAACGGTAACTGGAGCGTGTACAGTTGCTGTACACGCTCCAGATATTTTTTCTGAATTCTGTAATCCACCATAGTGTTCGAATACTTTTTTAATATATATAATGCAAATGAATATGGAGCGTGTGCAGTTACCGTTTACAGCAAACTGGAGCGGTTGCGGTTAATGTTCACAGCACATATCCCCCATGATTTCTTCCCCCACCTAAAAAATGGGGAGGAATGAAAATGATTGTTCCCCTATATCTCCTGAATGCAAGTGAGGAAAGTAACAAGATATATGTCAAATGAAAGTTTGTGATGCAGGGAGTGTCATAGGCTATAAAAATTGCCCCCCATGCTTTCTCCCCCCCTAAAAATGGTGTGGAATGAAAATAACTGATCCCCTGTATCTCGTGAGCGCGAGTGCGGAAAGTAACAAGCTATATATCAAATGAAAGTTTGTGACACAGGGAGTGTCGTAGGCTATAAAAATTGACCTCGCACGCTTTCTTCCCCCCCTAAAAAGCAGGAAATGTGAAAGTCGTTTAACTACATCTTCCGAACGCGAGGGTCTACAGTTACGAGTTAGATGTCAAATGAAAGCTCGTATAGTGACGGTCGTAAACTACTTCGAATTTTTTTCCCACTATTCCCCACTGATAAAAGAGGGGAGGCGGATTTTCGTGGTGTTCGATTTCAATGAGTCGTATCTCAAATTAAAGCTGGTGACGTCTCCAATGTCACGGGTTATCTCAAAAAGGACTCCAAAAGGGTGCTAAATGTGCTCGATGCTTATCAGTCAAATATCAAATAAAAGTTTTTGAAGTTAAGTTTTTTAGTGACAACAGAAAAAATATAAATTAAAAAATTAAAAAAATCTGAACCTTCCTATACGGCCCTAAAAAGCAGAAAAAAAAACCTAAAGCCTATGATGGTGCAATCAGTCACTGAGTTCGCATTCACTTCAAAGGAAGATAGGGAGATGATTTACCTACTCGACAAGATTGCCGGCGCCCTTTCTTCCTTGGAAGTGAGTGCGAACTCAATGACTGATTGCACCATCGATATGCGTTAGCTCTATCGTCTACTTTTTAGAGCACATATATGAAATATGTATTTTTTAATATTTTTAATTTATTTATATTTTTTAGACATATTGATCACAAGAGATAAAGCATTCTGCCATACTGAAGTATACAGGATACCTATTTTACCCAAGACACATCATTTGAATCGAACTTTTTTCTTATCAAGGAAAAACATCCTTCATAAGAAATCTACGATACCCATTCCACAACAAAAGCAAAAAATATTAGAATGCACATTTACAGCAAATGCATTTACAGCAGCAAGCGAGATATCCGCGATAACTCATAAATAGAAAAAACAATTGCAGCTGAAATCACAATCAGCCGAAATACGCAACCGCCAGCAGCACAAGCCATTAACAACAAGGAAAAAACAAGATATACAGGAGCATTACGGCAGATACCTTGGTCATTAAAACTATGAGCGAATTAGTAAAACCACACAACTTTATAGGCCTGTTTGCGGCCGGTAAAACTAATCTAAAACGCATTGAAACAGAAATAAAAATACACTAATAGGCGGAGTATACGAAATATCACTCCAACACTGTTAAAGCCAAAAGAGATTTACAATGTAAAACTGGAAGAACATTCGAGGTAAGGTTCAAGGAAAATAACAGAGACATTTAATACAAAAGATGCACCCTGCACTGCAATTTTATACCATATTCCGATCAAGCAAGAATAACATGTTGAACTTAGTTCCGATTTCCAGTTGGGCTTAGTGGAGCAATATCACATCTTCAAAACGAAACAATGAACGACGATATCGGAGAACCCTCACTACCATTGCAACAGGCCCCTGACCTATGAGAATCACTGGATATGTGGAAAATTTCCCATCAATAAATAGAGCCTTGGTTTGCGCGCCTGGCTACTGATCTAAGGGACCTGGGTTCGAACCCCGGGTAAGGCATGGCTGTTTGTGTCGTTTTTCTGCCGAGGGCCTGCCATCCTCTCAGACCTTCTACTATGGCATATAAACTGACAGGCTCCTGTCAGACCTCTGTGGCAAGCAGCTGCTTGAGGGGGTATTTATTTTGTCCGTCCTTTGGCTGAGTGGTCAGTGCGCTTGGCAACTGATCTAAGGGACCTGGGTTCGAGTCCCGGGTAAGGCATGGATATGTGTGTGTGTGTTGTTTTTCTGCTGAGGGCCTGCCATCCTCTCAGACCTTCTACTATGGCATATAAACTGACAGGCTCCTGTCAGACCTCTGTGGCAAGCAGCTGTTTGAGGGGGTATTTATTTATTTATATTTAAGGAATGGCATACCAAAAGTCACAGATTGAAGGCTTTACCTTCGGCGCTAACGTATCCCTTACATTTTCTGGAGATGGAGAGTTCTTGGAGTGGAGAGTCGCAGGTTAGGACACTTAGCGAAATAATAGTGCAGATGGCCTTAATTATCAGTTGATAGTGCACTGTGTTATATATATATAATTTTATCCTCTTATAGGAAGATCGAGGATTCAAACATCTTCTCGTTATGTACTCGAATTTTATATGGTAAACATTTCTCCAATGGAACGCGATTGCAACGAGGATTTTAACATGTTGAAAGCTGAACAAATGTTTAATGCGAAACGAAAATCTTTGCTCATATTTACGATGGACGATGTCATACTTGTTTCCTGAAGCAGTGGGTTCAAACTATTATCCTAAAACATACAATTGTGTAGATCTGCTAAAGTTCAAAATTAGTGGCTGAAGACAATTATTTTGATGGCCTACATCCACATTCTTTGTTCTTCGCCGAGAAATTGTGTCAGGGCTACCAAAACAGAGCAGTACTCAGATTATTGTTTGCTCTGTACATTTCCCTTGTCAACACCAGATGTCACTTTTCATGCCTCGAGGCGTGTTGCCACATCACCTTGAACTAAAGGCAAAGCGATGTTTTCGGACTTCTTTGAAATGCTTAATAAGCTTACAGTTACTACAAAGAGAAAATCTGCAGCTACTTTATCGCTGATGGTAAACTTCATTTAGCAGAAGCTGCAAAGGACGTTGCACTTTGTCTGCAAATTGTAGGTTTTGCAAAGTGAACAGATGGCCCAAACATCTGTACAGCATTCCATGTGTTTAAATACTATTATCCCGACAGAAATTAGCATAATTTAGCTTACCAAAATTGTGTGTAAAATCGGAATGCAAAAACGCTGGAAAGAGAAAGAAAATTGCTGGGAAATGAGAGTTGGTTTGGGTTGTTTTACCTCTGAGCGGCACTTTTTTGCACACCATGGGCTAAATGGCCAGGTCACATGGACCCCGAAGGCTCAGAGACGGTTGGGGGAGGGGACCCACTGGAACAGCTGTTGGGAGACAGATGGTAGCCTCCCGTCAAGGCCATCCAGCGTGTTCTTTAACGTGCACAGGGTATGGCTCTCCCGCACACGGGCCCACGGCTTAACGTCCGACGGACGGCGGACTTTCCAAGCCCATTGGTGTCCCCTTACTGACCGTGGGCAGGGCGGGGAGTTTTGCAGAGATAAATCTCAACGTTGACCAAGGTGGGACTCGAACCTGGGAACTGCAGATTACGAGCCTGGCGCGCTACCGACTGAGCCACCCCCGCCCCACTTTTGTTGCCGTTTATATCTACCAGTAAGAGTGCTTTCCAGCGATTTTTTTTTTTTGGATCGAAATTTATTAGGGCCTTTTCTTATTATTATTATTATTTTTATTTGGTGTCATCAGTTTTATATAAACCTCACCTCTAAAGATAAAACATAAATGTCACTTTTTTTTTGGAGGTAAGGGATGGGCAAGTGCCTGATTGTATTTGTCAGAGTGGTGGGGCGTGGTGGGGCGTGTTCCCCTAGGCCCCTGGTAATTATTCTCCCTGTCAATTTCAGATCAAGCAATTTCGGATTGCATTAAAAAGTTCTTTACTTTCTTGAAAAATCAGTGAAATAGGAAATGTACCAGACACTTGTCATTAGCTTCATCAATGTTTTATCAAACGCTGATGACATCATTTGTTGATTCATATGAAGAGAAAACATTTCATTGCCTGAGTAAGACGTCCCAAAAACTAAAATTCTTCACTTGGAACAGAAAGGTGAAATCATAAAGGCCAAAAAAAAGCTAACTTTCCCCATGGATTACGGAATTCTACCGAACTCTCTCTCGATTCTACCGAACTTATTTTTAATTTTAAGAAACAAACTTTGGCGGAGTTTTCAAAGTCTAAATGTACTGCTCAAGAAAATTATACAGATTAGATCAGCTTTATACCCGATTTCGAAGATTTTTTACAGTTGTTAATAGAAACCAGAACTCAAAATTTATCACTAAGCTGTCTACTACTTAAAGCGAAACGAAAAAGTAGTGTTCACTAGATGCATAGCTTGTTAAAAAATAACAAGCATTCTTTATTACCTGTGTTATATTATTATTAATTAATCTTTTTATATTTAAGTTTATTATTTGTGCTTAAATACATAGAATAATTTATTTTATAGATAATTTTTATCGATATTTCGACTGATTGGGGTTACGTATGCAGGGACTGAGTAAATAGCTTTATGGCCGGATGTCAATCACGTTTGACATCCGTCCATAAATTGAAAACTGACCATTGCTGAAAGATCTTGAACATAGACGATTCAACTGTCTTAGTCTCTAGAGATGTCTTTTGATTTTGAATGACGAGACGATTTTAGTAAGCAGAGCGCTTGCCGGAAATGGTTACTGGTTTCCTTGAATAAGACTTGTTTTCTCCTAAGACCAGAATTACAAACACCTAGGGACGACTATAAATGTTCATTACTCACGGGCCATGAGGATTGTATTGACCCCCTGTGGAGTGAGTTATGTGTGGGATGAGAATCATTGACATCGGCAAGGGAAGAGCAGAGGAGAATAATCAACATTTACAGTTAGTGTTGAGATTTCAAACTACCAGGGGCGTATCCAGGTCATGGACCTAACAGGTCCGTGACCCCCTCCCCTTCCACTTCCATCCCCAAGAATTTGTTAATGCAAATACCTGTAATATTTTTTTTTATATAGATAAGTGCAATTGTTTAAAAGTAATCCAAAATATCACCGAAGAGTAACAGGACTAGGTTACAAAAGTGTTACTAGGTAACATAAAAAGGATTATTATGCTAAAAAGTTGTCAGATTAGGGGTTTTAGATATAAAACTTTTTTTGTCCCTGGGGAATCTAAAGGACTTTTTGTTTATGGAGTGTTTTGTGCAGTTCTTCGAGTAACGTATAATAGGATTGATTGTGGAGAACAACTGGGCCAATTGTGATTCTAAAACAGTACAGTATTGTGCGAATTAGTTGGGACAAGCGAAGGAACGCTAAGTCCCTTCCGCTGCAGAGTCTAAACTGCTGCAAATCTAAACTTGTTCCTAATCACCAAGGGTCATGTTTTGGGGATGTTTCACAGCTTCCGGGCCACAGACGCTTCACCCCATTGAAAGAATGATGGGCAGCAAAAAGTACATAGGCGTTCTGGAGGCGAAAATGGTCCCAACACTGCAGAAGCTGTTTCCTAACGGCGATGGGGCATTTCAACAGGATCTGTCCCCATGCCACAATTCTAAGCTTGCTAAGAGCTTCTTTACCCAGTAACATTTGAAGGTATTGGAGTGACCAGGAAATTCACCCGATCTAAACCCCATTGAAAATTTATGGGCCATTATTAAAGCTCTCATATCTAAGATGGATTGCACGACGAAAACCAAAATAATAGAAAGTGTCATGAAAGTGTAGTACCACGACCCTGAATTGAAGGAGATGTGTGGAAAGCTAGTGGCATCAATGGTTGAGAGGGTGGAAGAAGTAATTAAAGCTAAGGGGGGTCACATTCACTATTAACTACACTATTAAACAAATAAATATTTTAGTTGTGTCTTTCTTACTGCATTTTCCTATTGTCCCTACTAATTTGCACAGTACTGTATCTAATTTCAACTGTCTTTTACATTCGATTAGGTCAAAATCGAAACAAAATCAAATAACTGAATACCATTTCAGATGTACGGGCAGGAACCGGACGTACGGCTGAAACTGCTTGAGATTAAGGTCTTCTCAGATATATATTATATAAAATAATAGACGAAGAACATTTTTTCCCCTTATCCTCGCTTCGAGTCCATCTGAAAGTTATCGATTCTGCCAAGAAAGTCAATGAAATTTTTTTGGGGGGACCACGAAGTGAATTTGTAAAGATTTGGGGAAAAAAAAAGAATAATAGGAAGTCACGAGGTGGCTCTCATAGGTCTTAAGGTAGAAGCAGTCTTCTCTATCAAATCTATTTTGCAGCGGTCTTCTCTACAAGAATAGAGGTATAAAAAGCTGAGGTCATCGAGCTTTATTTTCTTTAACATTTTTCAGTTGATGTTCTTAGTTATTTTTGCTCATAGGTCTTAAAAACTTAATTTCAGTGCTTATCCTAAGCAGAACGAGTATATACAAATATGGGCCCATCTGGACATAAGTCCTCTAGAAACCTTTTTTTTTTAAATAAATTAAATACCCCCTCAAGCAGCTGCTTGCCACAGAGGTCTGACAGGAGCCTGTCAGTTTATATGCCACAGTAGGAGATCTGAGAGGATGGCAGGACCTCATCAGAAAAACGACACACACATCCATGCCTAATCTGGGGATCGAACCCAGGTCCCTTCGATCAGTAGCCAAGCGTGCTAACCACTCGGCCACGGGACGGCTCAGAAACCTTTAGTGCATACATATGAAAAAATTATATAAAAAAAATAAATACCCCTCAAGCAGCTGCTTGCCACAGAGGTCTGACAGGAGCCTGTCAGTTTATATGCCATAGTAGAAAAATGTATAATAGACGGATAGGTAACCCGAAATATCACAAAACAGTAACAGGACTTGTCCGAAAAGTGTTACCAGAGTAAGAGTTTTACCAGGGCCGTCTCAACTGCAGGCCAGAACAATAACACCTAGAGCTGAAAACCAAACAGCTTCGGAAGCCCTTTCTTGGCAGAATCGATAACGTTCAGATGGACTCGAAGCGATGGCTGTTCTAATGCGTCGCGTCACAAAGCAGCTCAAGCGTCCAGCTTTTTAGCAGCCTTAGTCCCGTGAGCCTTTCGTCTCTCTTGTTCTCGCTGGCCACGATATTTATAGCTGAAATTAAGTTGATATTTAAGTGGTAAAATTATTTGGTTTATAGTTAACATTCCCCTGATATGTTAGTGGTAAAATAATTTGGTTTATAATTCACAATTCGCTGATGTTTAAGTGATAAATTTCGGTGCAATTTTAAAATTAGTGCCATGTCTTAATTCAGTAAGATATAAGCGGCTACTTTAACAATTCCTCTGCAAAATGAAGAACCAAATCGGGAAAAAATAAGTGTAGATTTTTTTTTCTATATGGCTTTGTTAAGAGAGCTAAAAGAGAATTCCCCAGATGAATATAAGAGATACTCCACAGATAATATCCGACAGTCGAATTATTGAAAACCATCGTTTCTATTCAAAATTGAAGCTGCTGCTAAATTTGCCATATAGAAGTAAAACAATAGATGGTATGAATTTCGTTTTTTTTTTTTTTGCAGATGAAGCCTTTGCCCTAGATGAGCATTTTATTAAACCTTTTCCGTTGAAAGAAATATCTAAAGTAGACGATGAAGCATATAAAAAGAAATATTCAATCACAGGCTATCACGTGCAAGAATTGTTATAGAAAATGCATTTGTCATAATAGCTAATAGATTCCGAGTATTGCATACTGTAATTAATTTAAATCCTGAAAAAATAGATTCCGTACTCATGGTCTGCTGCATATTGCATAATTATTTAAGAAGAAAATGTTGTTTGACCAATTCACCTGCAAATTTACTGGATTGAGACGATACAGAAACTAGAAATGCAACGCATGGAGACTGGAGAAATGATGAGCCCATCAACGACTCAGAGGTGAGTGATTATCGAAATGTTACTGATAAGACTAGAAAATGTCGACAGATATATGTGGAATATTTCAATGGGCACGGAAAAGTGCCATAGCAAGACAGGATGGTCTTGCAAAAATTTTGTTGTAACAGTCATCGTTGCTGAAATATAAGAGAATTTCCATGTTTTGTAAATGGGATATTTCGCTACAGTAATGAGCCATAAGATTTATCACATAAATTATTTAAAACTTATAAGGATTGTTTCAAACTAATTAATAAACATACAGTTTAAAAATTGACTTAATGGATTATTTCAATATTAGAGAATTATGAACAATTTTCATAAAACAAGTTTCAAATTCTTTAAATGCTTAATGAATATTTTTTGAAAATAGAGATTTGAATACATTTGATTATGATCTTTATTTTATCTTGAGTCACATTTATCCATTAAATGCATATTTTAGAAGTTATAGAGCTTCGAAATTAGATTTCATGACGTAGCAAAAATTCTCTAATATTTTGGTAGGAGAGTGTATATGTTTATGTTAAAAGTATGGATTGTTAGGCGATTATTTTAAATCCCAAAATGATGAAACCAAAAATATGCACATTCAGAAATGTGGGTACTAATTTTTCACATTCATGTAAAAAAAAATCTTTATATCAATTATACTTCGAAAATATGTTGTAAACACCTAAATTCTGTATAACAATTTATTTTCTTATGATTGAAATTAATAAATTCGATAGTGCCCAACAATTATTTTATAGTACACAGCACGGCTTTGTGTTAGTAACAAACGTAATGAGTGGAAGTGAGAGCGCATGCGCATAGCGATATAGGGCCAAGATATAAGTCACCCCACACACGATCGCTCTAGCTTTGGCCACGTAACGGACCGAAGAGGACTGATGGGCAGAATTATCCTTCACTCTTCGAGGTTCACTCTTGGACCGACGTGATTTGACGCGGCTTGACCTTCGAACTGCACCCCCATACACGCTCGCGCTTGGACTGAAAGAGGGAGCTGACGGGCCCGGCTCAGCTCCAAGTGACCGTAATCTATTGTTTTTCCTCTAAAATGTTTTGTTCGCTATCTTGAAGGACTGAGGGAGAGAGAGCAGTAACGTAGCTCTATCACTGAGTGGTACCTGAACAAAATTCGACATCAACAGACTTTGACCTGTTAAAACAATAATTGGATAATCGAAGATCAGTTAATCGATGTCGAGCTGTTTGTGAACGACTCTTACTCCCTCCCCTCCCTCCCCTCCCCAAGAAACTTTTCTGCCTACGCCTCTACAAACTGTGATTATGTAGCTACTGTTTCTTAGTGCTGTGCTACTGTGTAGCTACTGTTTCTTAGTGCTTAGTTCTTTGAACAACGTTTTGTCAAATCCACAAACCGACCAACTGACAAATGGGAAAGCCAAAAGCAATAGGAAGATAGGAAACTATGATATCTGTCGGTGTTTCATGTTGTAGATCTCGGAAATTGTTACGAAATTTTAGATTCGATAGATCCTTCGAGATCAAAGGTCAAATTCAGATTTCCATTGCGCGAGAGCTAAAAATTGATTCCTGGAGTATTTTGGGTTAGATCTCAGAAAGTTGTGAAAGTTTGGATGTGATGGGTCCTTCGAAGTCGAAGGTGAAATTTAAACACACCTAAATGTTTTTGTTTGTTGGAGATTAAATATTAGTGCCCTTGGGGATTTCGAGTCATAGAGGTCAAAAATTATGTGAATTTTTCGATACGATGCCTTCTTCGAGGTGAAAGGTCAAATTCCGACAAAACATTATTAGAGAGCTTAAAGTTGGTGAATAGGGCTATTTTGAGCGGTGGAACTGATAATATTAAGATGTTCAGATCCGGTGTGGCAAAGGTCAAATGGGTATGAGAGTGAAGGGCCAGAAATCAAGGCATCGACTGATTTCTAGTATATGTATATTTGTGAAGCGATGATTTTTACATAAGAGAAAAATATGCGAATCAAGATAGATAGAGAAGGGACATTTTCTTTTAGAAATCGTCAAATGTCATGAAATCACTGAATACAATGCAATTTATGATAGTTGATATTTTTCAAATTAGTTTTGGAGATAATTCCAAAAATGGATATAAATAAGAAACAAGAATATTAAATATATCTCTTGCATAAATTCAGATGTTAGTTATGTCGAAAAAAAAAAGAGTTTTTTGAAAATAAACCTAAAATGACGCAAAAGTAAAATAAATAACTAAATGACATCAAAGCAAATGTACAAAAGTGACAGCCTATTTACCCTTATGCAGATATTTTAATCTTTTCTCCAGCTTTTTCCTCTGATCGCTGCACAGCACTAAGAAACAGTAGCTATACATAATCACAGTTTGTAGAGGCGTAGGCAGAAAAGTTTCTTGGGGAGGGGAGGGAGTAACAGTTGTTGACAAACAGCTCGACATCGATTAACTGACCTTCGATTATCCAATTATTGTTTTAACAGGTCAATGTTCTGAGTCTGTGATAGAGCTACGTTACTGCTCTCCCTCCCTCACTCCTTCAAGATAGCGTCAAAAACATTTTAGAGGAAAAACAATAGATTATGGTCACTTGGAGCCAAGCCGGGCCCGTCAGCTCCCTCTTTCAGTCCAAGCGCGAGCGTGTATGGGGGTGCAGTTCGAAGGTCAAGCCGCGTCAAATCACTTCGGTCCAAGAGCGAAGGATAATTCTGCTCATCAGTCCTCTTCGGTCCGTTACGCGGCCTGAAGCTAGAGCGATCGTGTGTGGGGTGACTAGTCTTGGCCCTATATCGCTACGCGCATGCGCTCTCACTTCCACTCACTACGTTTGTTACTAACACAAAGCCGTGCTGTGTACTAACAAATAATTGTTGGGCACTATCGAATTTATTAATTTCAATCATAAGAAAATAAATTGTTATACAGAATTTAGGTGTTTACAACATATTTTCGAAGTATAATTGATATAAAGATTTTTTTTTACATGAATGTGAAAAATTAGTACCTATTTTTGGTTTCATCATTTTGGGATTTAAAATAATCGCCTAACAATCCATACTTTTAACATAAACATATACACTCTCCTACCAAAATACTAGAGAATTTTGCTACGTCATGAAATCTAATTTCGAAGCTCTATAACTTCTAAAATATGCATTTAATGGATAAATGTGACTCAAGATAAAATAAAGATCATAATCAAATGTATTCAAACCTCGATTTTCAAAAAATATTCATTAAGCATTTAAAGAATTTGAAACTTGTTTTATGAAAATTGTTCATAATTCTCTAATATTGAAATAATCCATTAAGTCAATTTTTAAACTGTATGTTTATTAATTAGTTTGAAACAATCCTTATAAGTTTTAAATAATTTATGTGGTAAATCTTATGGCTCATTACTATAGCGAAATATCCCATTTACAAAACATGGAAATTCTCTTATATTTCAGCAACGATGACTGTTACAACAAAATTTTTGCAAGACCATCCTGTCTTGCTATGGCACTTTTCCGTGCCCATTGAAATATTCCACATATATCTGTCGACATTTTCTAGTCTTATCAGTAACATTTCGATAATCACTCACCTCTGAGTCGTTGATGGGCTCATCATTTCTCCAGTCTCCATGCGTTGCATTTCTAGTTTCTGTATCGTCTCAATCCAGTAAATTTGCAGGTGAATTGGTCAAACAACATTTTCTTCTTAAATAATTATGCAATATGCAGCAGACCATGAGTACGGAATCTATTTTTTCAGGATTTAAATTAATTACAGTATGCAATACTCGGAATCTATTAGCTATTATGACAAATGCATTTTCTATAACAATTCTTGCACGTGATAGCCTGTGATTGAATATTTCTTTTTATATGCTCCATCGTCTACTTTAGATATTTCTTTCAACGGAAAAGGTTTAATAAAATGCTCATCTAGGGCAAAGGCTTCATCTGCAAAAAAAAAAAAACGAAATTCATACCATCTATTGTTTTACTTCTATATGGCAAATTTAGCAGCAGCTTCAATTTTGAATAGAAACGATGGTTTTCAATAATTCGACTGTCGGATATTATCTGTGGAGTATCTCTTATATTCATCTGGGGAATTCTCTTTTAGCTCTCTTAACAAAGCCATATAGAAAAAAAAATCTACACTTATTTTTTTCCGATTTGGTTCTTCATTTTGCAGAGGAATTGTTAAAGCAGCCGCTTTATCTTACTGAATTAATCCACGGCACCAATTTTAAAATTGCACCGAAAAAATATAAGAAAAACTCATATGAACGCATTCAGAAACTGAACTGTTGCTCAAAAGAAAGCCGACAGTAGACTGATATCTGTGTCTTTGACCACCTTGGACCGATGGCTGAAAGCTGACCGTGCATGAGCAAATTCAGGGTGCGTTTCGTGTGACAACTGTCAATCAAGGTCCCAGCGCGGGTCCGGCTTGTCTCTAAGCCTTATCGTGTTTGGCCAGCTTTACTCTCTGCGGTTGGGCCAACGTGATTTAACCTTCAAACTGCACACCCCATACACGCCCCCATAACAGGGGACCATCTTGACGTGGTTGGGGGCTTCAGGCCCAGCTACCTGGTCGAAGGCTGTGCCGGCCAGATTGGGTCCCCAGTTGGACATGGCCAAGACCAACCGAGGTCGAGGATGCTGCTGACCAGTTTCTCACGCCGGTTGGATGGTGACGGCATCTTAGACCTCAACCTCAGGGCTCTGTGTGAGCAAGTTCAAGGGCTCAGCTGAAAAGGGTTGCGCCCCAGTAGGCTCGAGCCCTGTTAAAAGCCTGGGCCTTACTAAGATTCTCCACCCCGGGTGCCGAGCTAACTTGGATTTACATATCCCTGTTCACGGCTAACCAGGGAACAGATTGAATTTCAGGTTTATTCCAGTTGTTAGCTTTCCTTTTATAGGACTGCTGCCATGTGAGGTCGGGGTTGAGGTGCATCTATATGGCGCATTCTTGGCCCTGGCTCTAGATAGTCATGGCTTTTCATAACCAGGTAGTGTTGTGAGACGGAACCGGGAATTGCCGTGGTTGCATAAGATCGCAACAAAAGAGAACACCCTATACACGCTCGCGCTTGGACCGAACAGGGGAGCTTACGAGACTGGCTTCGCTCCAAGACCGATCGTGTATGGCCAGCTGAATGTTTCCTATTTTAGTGTTAATTTTTTAGTAAAAATACAAGCGGATTAAACCAAGTTTTACTGTACTCGGATATTCACATTATCAATAAACATCTGAGATATATTGCGCAATAGTGCCCTCCTTTTCCCCTAATTAATGGGCCAAAAATTTTTTTGAAAGCTTTCATCATGGATGGAAAAAATTATTCAGAATATTTGCAGCGGAAATCACTGTTTTATAAAAGGAGAACATTTGATTAAAATAATTCGATTACAGTAAGCTTCGTTGTAGAAGATTCTTTCCATTGTTCAGATGATGTTAACTCTCTTTGACAGCTATTCACTGTGTGGAGTAATGCTCTCGATGTAATTTCATACTTAATTTTTGTTTCCATTTCCTTTCTTGTTCATAATTGAGCTGCATTTCATTTTTTTCTCAGCCTTTCTTAATTATTCACGGTCTCTCGCAAATATCCGATATTTCGAGGTATCCGAGACATATACAGGCCGATTAAACGAAGTTCTACTGTACTTGGATATCCACATTGTCAATGAATACCTGAGGGATATTGTCGGCTTAGTAATGATACCAAGTGATATCTTTTTCTCTTAAAGGGGAAGAAGTTACTCCTTGAAGAGAGTACAAGCTATGACTCTACTTGAGAGAGTCAGTTTCCTAGCAGCTTCTCTACAAAAGTCTGCAGCAGAGGTTTAACAGTCTAAACCAGAAATAAACAACTTGACTATTAGAGTTTAGTATCACCTTTAGAATTAAGATTTGGTGATAGTTATTCGAAACAATAGTATGTAACGCAGTTCAAACATCGAATACAGAAAAGTAGTGAGACTACAAGAACTAGCCAGTGATATTGAAACTTTGGGTAGATTAGCCTGTAGTAACTGTCCACCAGATATCCAGGATAGCTTGGCCCAGAAGCAGTTTATTGGTGGTGTTAAAGAGTGGTGTGTGAAGTCAATGGGTGAAGAAATTTCACCCATTGACTCTAGCGATAACTCAAACTCCGTTTGAAACATTGCCCAAGCCCATTGATCATCAGAGTGAATGGTTTGATTGCAATTTTTACAATAATGAATGTACAATATCGTCACTAACATTACTTTTAAGTTCAAATAGGCAATAATTCAGTTCTTAGAACTTGAAATTGACGTTCACAATTTGTTTTAATACCATTAATCTGACGTTCATATACGGTCTTAACTATGGATTCATAATCTAGCTTAGTGCTATCAATCTCATGTTCATAATACCACACAACGTGAATATCCAAAAAATATCTATATGATACCTAAAAGGACAAATGTATAATCATTTATCAACTTATATATCTTGTGGATATTTTATGGATACTGTTGTTGTATATAATCTAATATAGCAGTATTAAATCTAGTATTAAAGTCACAAGTAAGTTAATTAATGTTACTCTTTATACCATCAATTTCATCTTTTGAACACTCATACTGTCCACTGAGTTCAGTTTTCATTTCTTTACATTGAACAGTTATTTCACTGATCTTATTTTTCAAACTAGATTTTGAGATTTTGAGTAGCTATTTTGGCTTTCAAATGACATTTTGATTAGCTATTCCACTTCTTTGATTTCCCATTTTGGCTTCCAAATTATCATTCTTAGTAGCTATTTCACTTCATTGAGCTGCCATTTCGGCTTTCAAATAATCATTTTGAGAACATATATCACTGATTTTATTTCTTTGAGGAGCCATTTCAGCTCTTATATCATTATTCTGAATAGCTGCTTCAGCTCTCATATATTGCAGAAGTTTTATCAAATCTTCCATACTTCTAACAAAGGGTTTTAAAAATTATCCAGCATCCTGACACCCATTATCAGGACCGCCGAGAGAATTTATGGGCCCCTATGTAATATTATGCTCGGGGCTCCCCCTTGAAAACTTTTTATCCTTACAAATCATTAATAGCAATTATTCTGGACACAATGATGACATTCAGAGGAAAAAAAGCCTGTTGCGCAGTCAGGCATGCAGAAACATAGGCCTACACAGTTTGTGTCACATAAAACTTTTTAGCATTTATTTTAGGGAACATATTTTGCAAAGCTCACAGCAAGATTTAGGATTTTTGAGTAAATTTAATATAGGCTACATAACATATCATGGAGAAAAACTATGCAATTCTGCAGTCTTCATTTTATTCAGTACTGAAAATTAGGCAACAGTATTTGTTAAACTTCACATTAGCATAATAGAAGATTCAACACTAAATATAATATAACACATTATTCCCAAAGAGTTGCAACTTCTAACTTATACAGTAGATCAATGTCAACAAACAACTCTCCTTGACTTCGTTGATGCAAAATCGTCAATTATGTTATCATAATTTAAAGACCTAGCAAGATCGCTCTCCAGACTAAACAAACCAAGGTTACTCAGTCTTTCTTGACACATTGTTGATCTGAATACATTTTTTATTTCCTTCATTTTGCTGAAGGATCTTTCAGCATCAGCAACTGTCACAGGACTTGTACAGAATATTCTAATATCTATACAAATATTTGGAAATAAACTGTCCAGTTTCAATTCTCTCAGACGGTTTAAGAGCTCCAGTGGTTTCAATGGGTCTGTCCCTAAATTAGAAGAATGAATTGATTTTAGATATTTCAGCTCATCACTGATCTCTCTATTAATGTCTTCATAATATTGTTCATGCAAAGTAACACCCATATTTTCAATGCCACGTTCTTCAATGTCTGGATATAGGGATAAGCACTTAAATCTATCATTTAACTTTTCCGCCAAAGTGAAACGATTAGTAAGTCCAAAAACAACAGAATCAATTACCCTATATAACATATTTACTCTGAACTCCCATTCTTCATTAGTTTCCCCCTCATTCCCTCGAAACTCTGGAACATCTTCATTTATTTCGTCCAAGAAAGTTTTCCTTCTTTTCACTCTCGTCTTCGGAAGTTCTGTCTCTGCAGGAAGATCACTTGCTAATGAAGTGACCACTACTTTTGCTTCATTTAATTTCTCCCATTTATCACGGAGTTGTTTCAGTTCTTGGAGCAGATCGCGAATATTATCAATCTCTACATCAAGAGTTGCATCACAAGCTTGTAGAACCCTGTTGCGAATGTCAATTGCCGAGAGAATTTTGAAGAGACTTTTAAACTGTTATAATTTGTAACACTGACACACAGACCACAGACGATGTTACTGGAACTCGAAACATGAACAATGTAATATACTTGATCGCACGGGTTGGGTTTGGGAGAGTCCAACTCTTGCTACTGCTACAGGGGTGGGGTGATTAACAGGGAAAATACAAGCAAATGCTATAAGTTAACGCGGACAAAAGAAGATGTTAAGAAATGGTTCGTTCAACTACTATTAATGAGATAAGATGTCATAATCCAACTAGTGTTTCTTTTTAAAAGCATATTTTAACAAATAATGTTCTTATGGAATTTTATAGGATCGATATATAGCCTAACGAAGAATAATTTTTGTAAGAAAAAGTAAAGAGTCACTTAATCTGACGGGTCCCTATGCACTAGTCCCTCTTGCCCCCCCCCCCCCCCCCCCTGTCGGCGGCCCTACCCATTATTACCGATTTTTTGTTTTAGTTTTATATTTGATAACCGTGCGTGGATTCGTAGTAAACAAACAGAGAGTAAATGAACTGATTTAATAACTTAGGCAACAAATTTATATGAATAACATAGAAATTTAATTATCAGTCACTTTAACACCAATATGTTAGCCAACTATGACTAAATGATTCTAAAATTCATTAAAAACTAATTTATAAACCAATGTAACATTCGAAAACTGAATCAAAAATCAAAGCAATGTAAAACGGAGTGGAAAATGTTACACTGTATTTTAACCCCCACCCCCGATTTTTTTTTACATCCGATCCTGATTTAGCGGAACTTTGGGAGGAAATTTTTTCCTAAGAAAAAGTTTAAAATTCAAATTCTTGGAATTTATCAAACGAAACCTTCTTTTATATAAGCTACGTACAACTAACTTAAAATTTCTAACAAATGTACCAATGAAATATGGTGAGTGTAGTGCATCCTGTACAATACATTAAATCCCTCTCCCCTGCTTCGCATAGTTGTTCAAAGTTGTATCATTGTTTAATCAAAAGTTTCTAATGTTGAAAATGGAGTTATAAATACATTTGAATACGATCCTTAATTTATCTTCAGTCATATTTTTCCATTAAATACATATTTTAAAAGTTATAGAGCTTGGAAATTAGGATCTTATTGACACAACATGGAAGATTATTGCTAAGTATTCAAGCTTCCATAACTCTTTAAATACTAAACGAGTACTATTTAAAACTGATATTTAAATAGATTTGATTATGATCTTTATTTTATCTTCCGTCACATTTTTACATTAAATGCATATTTTGGAAGTTCTCATTGAAATAACAGGGAAATTCCCTAGATTTTCGGTAGGGTACATCAAAAGCATAGGAAATGACGAATAATGTGGGATTACGTTCTCTCCCATTTCTTGATTTATTTTTTCTTTCTATGAATTTATAATAAACCTTTATTTCTTCAGATTACATTAAAAACAGTGGAAAAATTTCGCACCCTCCCCCTCCTACACCCATCCACAAGTCTTAACTATGCTTATATCATAAATAGTTGAAGTGCGAAAAAGCTTTTGATATACAAAGAAAAACTTTAGCATTACTTCTTAGCTATGAAATGTTATCCCTTATCTTTTTCGCAGGCTTTTTGATCCATCCATATTTTTTAAACACATTCTGTCGTTCTTTAGCCCAGGAGTGATAGCACGCTTAGGAGCAGGAGCAATATCGCGACATTCGGTGAGTTTTCAAACGATATGGCGTCTCCCCCTCTTCCTACTCCATGGTGCCAGGAGGACAATGCTGGTCGTCTACTATATTGTTTCCTTCGCAAGAGCATAAGTAGTACTAAAAGGTTGTTTAATTATATAACCAATAATAGAGCATTTCTACTAAATTTACTTAAAGAAACTTAAAGAAGTTCTGAAAATACGTGGTGTATATTTTATATGATTCAAAACTTTAATTATTGAAACATGCAAGTTAAAACTCCTTAATAACGGAGTTTAATGTATGAAATAACGTGGGTTCCAGTTAAAAGGTCGGCAAAAGTTTATTTTTTGGAAAACTGTTCGATCTTTTGTTTTTAAACTAAAAACGAAGTAACGGTTAGACTTTTGATGTTCTTCAAACAACAAGAAAAAAATCCTGGTCTACCGTACTATTTCACCGCGGTTGCGCTTTTGTGTTTTTTGTAGTAGAAGTTAGAAATATTTACGTGGCAACAGATACAAACGTCAATGGCGGGGGAGTGCGAGGAAAAGAGTTTTGAATCATTTTCTCCAAAAAATGGTAGTGCATGCTCCCCTTTAAATTTAGAAAAATTGCGAACACTTGTAAGGAGGTATATAGACAAGGTAAGTAACAATTATGATTGACTAAGCTCGTGAAAGATATTGTGCGTTTAATATGTGCTTAGTGTGTGGGATGGAGACATCGACTATGATTTTCTAATTCACGTAAAAGCTTTCATTTAAAAGTAGCAAATATTATTTTCGTAGTATTAAGGAATATCCTTTATATTATATAATGAATAACTATGATATATGATAATCATTAACCAGAGTTGTGTTTAGGATTGCATTTGTACATGATCCTGGTTAAATATTAACTCGTAACTGGTAAGGAGTGTTGTCACAGACAGCTGGTAATCAAAGTAATTGAATGTTTGCCATTCGTTCGCATTAGGAACTTGGCCTTTTCAGCACCTTCAAATCGACTGCTTTAAAAACTCTAAAAAAACGTTTCAAAACCTTTCACAAATATAGACCAAATTAGTGTAATGTTTTCATAGTCAGACCACCACATTAGGGTGACCAGGTCCTTATTTTTTGAGGACAGTCCATGGATAAAAAATTCTGTCGGGGGGCATTTCATGATCCTCAGCCAACCGATGGCATTGCTCAAGAAACATGGGTTGGGTTGTTGGGTTGTTTTACCTCTGAGCGGCACTTTTTTGCACACCATGGGCTAAATGGCCAGGTCACATGGACCCCGAAGGCTCAGAGAAGGTTGGGGGAGGGGACCCACTGGAACAGCTGTTGGGAGACAGATCGTAGCCTCCCGTCAAGGCCATCCAGCGTGTTCTTTAACGTGCACAGGGTATGGCTCTCCCGCACACGGGGTCACGGCTTAACGTCCCATCCGACGGACAGCGGCCTTTCCAAGCCCATCGGTGTCCCCTTCTGACCGTGGACAGGGCGGGGAATTTGCGGAGATAAATCTCAACGCTGACCCAGCTGGGACTCGAACCTGGGAACTACAGATTACGAGCCTGGCGCGCTACCGACTAAGCCACCCCCGCCCCAAGAAACATATGACATTGAAGAGTAAAATATGACATTGAAATGTAATTTTAAAGTAGCTATGGGTTGTCGGTGGCCTACTGTTCTATAATTTGTTTCTTTTGAGTAGATAATGTGAAGTCGAGTGTCGTGTATGTGATTTGACGTGAATGTGACATTATTGTTGGATATTTTATGGGTACTTACGTATTGACGCCACTGCAGCAGAAGTTGCGGTTATGCGCCAATAAAGAGCAATCTTGTTGTTTTCACGCAGTTATCTTTTGGATTTCTTGTTGCCTTGTTGTTTGCTGATTTTTGACGCCATTTTTTAGTGCTACAAAAATGCGTATTTGGGATTTGCCAAAAACAGAACAAGATGCAAATTTATTTTTTCAGGAGCGAAATATTTTACCAAAAAAACGAAAATGTACCAATTCCCATGACATGAAACTATTTTGGTAAACGTAAGTTTTGGAAATGTAATTGGTAACTAGGCGTAAACTGGAAGGAGAGCTGTGTACCAATCCCCAGTGATGATGCACAGAACAGGCCAGATCTAGCACCTAATGTCTGACCCCGCCTTCTCGTGGTGCAGGCCGTTAGTACCTTTCAAAAGAGATATTCTCTTTTGGAAGGGAACAGAAGGGGAGGGCTGCCAGTTCAGTATGGCCTGCTGATCTGGTCAACTATGGCTACTTTTTTCTTTTTTTTCAACCCTGCTGAGGAGTGGTAAACTTCACAGGGTCCTGGTGCTGACCATTTATACCTACTAGACTGGACTTGTTTATGGATTTGAGCTTGATTATGGATCCTGGACTTGCTGCACTGGTGGGTCTCTGTTGAGGGAGAGTCTGCTGCTGTGTTTTCTGTTTGCTTCTGGGTTGCCAGCTCTAAGTGAACAGAGGCATGGGATACCTTATATCAGCTGGTGGATAATCCTAATCAGACGCCATCGCAGGTACCTGAACCTTACTTAGCTAGTTGGGCATCGTCAAGCCTAAACTGGAGTAATGTGTCTCAGGAAGGCCATGTGGTTCTTGAAAAAGTCAACTTGAAAAGGTGGTGCCTGAAGTTCCTACCAGCATCGGTGACTTCAGCCTTTAGTGGAGGAGGAACAGGTCTTTGCCCCATGCCTGCGATCAGGGGGCTGTTTGATATTGTTGGCCCTGCCAATCTCAATAAACCTAATTTCTTTAAAAATCCCCCTAATCATTTTCTCTCTGCAGAAACGTGGAACGTGAGGACATTACATAGAGATTATTCTCTTGATGTCCTCATGCAGGAAGTCCAGCGCTATAACCTAGATATTCTAGGCTTGCAAGAGACCAGATGGACAGATAAAGGTGAGATACTTAAAAATAACTTTAAATTTCTCTTTACAGGGAGGGAGGATGGAAAGCATCACCAAGGCGTGGGTCTGCTGCTCAGCAGACATGCTAGTGATGCTCTTCTAGGATATGAGTGCATTAATGAAAGATTTCTTACAGCAAAATTTCAGACAAGCATTAAAGACTTGAATGTTATCTGCTGTTATGCCCCCACTGAGGATTCTGATGAGGATGAGAAGGATAGGTTTTACAGACAACTTCAGGATATTTTGAATTCTGTCAAGAAAGGAGATATTACCCTTGTTCTTGGTGACTTCAATGCCAAAGTTGGTACCGACTCTGACCTTTGGGGAGGAGTAATAGGCCCTTTTGGTATTGGTAGCTGCAATGGCAATGGGCAACGTCTCCTACAGGTAAGTAAACTCAATGGTTTCAGAATAACTAACACATTACAAACACCGCGACATACATAAATACACATGGGTTTCACCTGATGGGCTGCATAAGAATATGATTGATTATATATTAATTAACAGCAAATGGGCTAGTTCTGTTAGAAATACCAGGGCATATAGGGGAGCTGAAATGGGATCTGACCATTACCTTGTTAAAAGTGTCTTGCAACTTAAACTTAAAAAGTGTTGTGCTAGGGTTAAAAAATTTACCTTTAATACTGAAGCTCTCAAAAACCCAGTTATAGCTAAAGCTTACCATGATAGGTTACTTAGTCATTATGACAGACATGGTTTGCTTAATACTGAAGTTGAGGAAGAATGGGGCCATTTTAAACAGGCTTTTTTGGAAACTAACAGTACTCTTTTAGGAAAAAAGGAGCAGAAGAGGCAAAATTATCTGAGTGATAAGGCACTTGAGCTTATTTTGGAAAGAAAGAACTGCAGGAATGCCCTTAATCAATACCCTACTAGTCCTAATAGAAAGCGTTACAGAGACCTTAATAAACTTGTAAAGGATCAGTTAGCTGCTGATAAGAATCTTTGGCTTGATGGTTTGGCTGACAAAGCCGAGGAAGCAGTTAGACAGCACAACAGCAGAGAGCTGTACCAGATAGTTAATGTTTTGTGTGGTAGAAAACGAACAGGTATACAGGGATTGAAGGATAAACAAGGCAAGGTTATAAAAGGTGAGGATTCTGTCATGGCTAGGTTGGCTGAGCATTTCAGTGATGTTCTAAACAATGTGGTTAGTTCTACTGCCATTGTTTGCAATGATGATAGATGCATTGTTGGCTTTAATGTTGGCCCTATAACACAATCTGAAGTTAGTTTGGCTATTTCTAAACTTAAACTTCATAAATCCCCAGGGGTGGATGAAATTACTACGGAAATGCTTAGAGCTGGGAATGTTTCAGTTACCATTTGGATGACTGAAATTTTGAATAACTTTTATGATAAAGGCATGGTTCCTAAAGATTTTACCAGAGCTATTATTATCCCTATTTTCAAAAAAGGTGATCGCAGTTCTTGTGATAACTATAATGGTATCAGTCTACTCTGTGTTCCAGGTAAAGTTCTTTCCATGATTGTGCTTAATAGAATTAAGAATCTGGTGACAGGCAATTGCGTGATGAGCAATGTGGATTCAGAAGTGGAAGGGGATGTGTAGATCAGATATTTTCACTGAGGCAGATTCTTGAGAAATGTTTAGAGTTTTAGAAACCTTTAGTTGCTAGCTTTGTTGATTTCAAAAAGGCTTTTGACTCTGTTGATCGTCATAATTTGTGGTTGATTGTGAAATCATATGGTATACCTGACAAGTTAGTTAACATAATGAAAGTCTTGTAGCAATTGGTTTAGCATTACTTCTGGTGTTCGACAAGGGTGCATTTTGTCTCCTTTTCTCTTTAGTTTGGTTGTTGATTATGTTATGCGAAATTCACTTCAAGGGAAAGCTTTTGGCCTTAAATGGGCTGGAGATACGAAAATTTCTGATTTAGATTATGCTGATGATTTAGCCCTTTTGGCAAATGATGTTGATGAGATGAACTCTTTCATTCGAACTGTTGATGAGACTGGTAGTACAGTAGGTTTGGTTATAAACAGAGAGAAAACTAAAGTGATGAAAATTGGTCAGGCAGGTTGTGATTCAGTTAATCTGAATGGTTGCAGTCTTGAGCAGGTGTCACAGTTTAATTACCTTGGGAGCTGCGTAACTGATACTGGTGATGTGCGGCATGAGATTAACAGACGAATAGGTATTGCTGCCGGGACTTTTAAGAATCTATGGAGATTGTGGAGAAATAGGCGTATACACCTAAAGACTAAAATTAGACTGTATAATAGTTTGGTTCTTTCTAGGGTTAGTTATGGTAGTGAAACTTGGACGCTGTGTAAGCAAGATAACAGGAAACTGGATGCTTTTGATTCTAGATGCTTACGCAGTATCTTGGGTATTAGGTGGTTTAACTTTGTAACTAATGATGAGGTTAGGCAAAGGAGTCTGCAACCTCCTTTAAGCAGCATATTGTGCAGAGAGAGACTCCGCTGGTTTGGCCATGTTGCCCATATGGATAATTATAGATTGGCGAATAGGGTTATGAACAGTGTGCCTAGAGGCCTCAGAAGGAGGGGGAGACCTAGGATGCAGTGGGCAGACAATGTCAAACAGGACCTTGTTAGAATTGGTGTACAGTGGCCGGATGCAGCAGATGTAGCTCAGGACAGTTATGCTTGGAGAATTAAACTGCGCAGTCTGGTTGGACCTCCATAACTCATGGCTGCTTGAGGATGATGATGATGATGAATTTAAGACAGTGTGATCAGCAAGTGGGACTTAGAAAAGACAACTGGTTTGAGGGAAGCAGAATTCCATTTTGCTCAGCTTTGAGATTCATATACTGCTGGTGCGAGGAGTTGACGTCGATTAAATTTTGTGAAAAGCAACTTGATTTATCGGATAAAACTGTTATAGATTGGAACAATTACATGCGTGAATTATGTGTCTTGGATATGGAGAATAAACCAAAGAAGAAGGTAGGTGGACCACATTGCATTGTGGAAATTGATGAAAGTTTGTTTACTAAACGTAAAAATAATTGTGGTCGAGTATTACCCGAACAGTGGGTGTTTGGTGGTATATGTAGAGAAACAAAAGATGCGTTTGTTGTCACTGTTCCTAATATAACTGGCTCTACCCTTCTTGATAAAATTATTGAAAACATTGCAGATGGTAGCACAATTTATTCTGACAGTTGGAAAGGTTACCAAACAAATAGAATAGAAATAGAAGGATTCCTACATGCTTAAGTTAATCATAAATACAATTTTATTGATCCTGATACAGGAGTTCATACACAAACAGTTGAGAGAATGTGGGGCAATGCTAAATGGAGGAACAAGAGACATAGGGGGACAGCGAGACATCATTTGGAATCTTATTTATCAGAGTTCATATGGCGACAGCATCAGGTGAAAGAAAATAGAGACTGTTTTGAATCTATGTTAAACTCTATATCGGCCCATTTTCCACCGAAAACCGATTGACTTCTTTGTTTTTAAATAAAGTATTTTGAATTTTGAAAGTGTTTTGATTTTAAATAAAGTGTTTTATTTTATGATTTGTCGCAAAAATTTTAGGTGTAGATTGGCGGCACTTAAAACCCGCCAAATCTGTAGCTGCGGTGGCGTTAATACGTAAGTACCTTTTATCGTTGCATGGATTACTTGCCTGATATGGTCAGAAGTAAGTAGATATATATATAATATATTTAATGAGGGATTTTTAATTATAGGTAGAAAAGGGGTAATTAATCTATCCCCGCTGTTTTTTCGAAATTTGGTTAAGCTATGGTAAATAATAAGTTACTTAAGATAGTTTGGATTCAAATTATTTAATATTAGGAAAGTGTTAGTCAACTGTTTTGTAAAGTTCACTCGAAAGTGAAAGTTTGATAGCTTTTTGTGGCTGTGTTGGAGGAAGGTTTTATGTAAGTTCTTTGGAGTGAGCATTTGTTGGGAGGGGGGGAAGTGGTCAGAACTATTTTTATTGGTTTTTTTATATTTAACAGGATGTAGTAGGTGTTTGTGTGTATGGAAGAAAATGGCAAAAGTTTCGAATGTGGGGAAATGAAGTAAAAATTTCAAAGTTTTTTTTGGAGATTCAGGTTTTAGGAGAGTAGTTTTTTGGGGAAATGTGTACAGTGGGTTTTCCAAAAAAATTTAATGTAGTAGGAGATGGGAGTGGAGTGTGTTTAGTGAAAGAATACTTAAAATTTTTGTGTGTGGAATCGAACATTGCAATAATTAATAGATTCTGAAAAAAATTCATCGCCGCCACGGCGGGAATCGAACCCTCATCTCTCCAGATTCATGCCAGAGCGCGCTAACCATTGCACCACGCGTCGGACAACGAATATTTTCAGAATATGACCTTTTAAGTTTTTCTTCTTGAGACGTGACTGAGACAGTGCCATCTATACTCAAGGAATCTATTAATTATTGTTTCTTAACAGGGAATACTGTGCATTCACTTTGGATTTCAATTATATATTTAACGCGGCAGCGTTAGCGACCTTCTCATTAACATCTGATAATCAAATGCAACGACTGTAAACGTTGCATCTCCTTGAGTATAGATGGCACTGTCTCAGTCACATCTCAAGAAGAAAAACTTAAAAGGTCATATTCTGAAAATATTTGTTGTCCGACACGTGGTGCAATGGTTAGCGCGCTCTGGCATGAATCTGGAGAGATGCGGGTTCGATTCCCGCCGTGGCGGCGATGAATTTTTTCAGAATCTATTAATTATTGTTTCTTAACAGGGAATACTGTGCATTCACTTTGGATTTGAACATTACAATTGTAATGAGCACATTTATCTATCTCATTATAGGAGTTTAAGATGAATTGATTGGTTATTAGTAGTTTTGTATAGTATAATAATTATTAAAGTATTATAGTGATATATTAATTTTATTAAATAGTTATTACATTTTAATGTTATTAATATGATTTATTTGGAAGCAGTTGGTATTTTTATATAAAAATTTTGGATGTTGTAGAATTATCAGATGGAAAAACCATGGTTCCTAATGGAGGCAGGAAGATTAATGAGTAATTTAGGGGAGGTTTTTTAGTAACAATAGCTTAACTTTGTGCTTATGTATATTTTATTAATATTTGTGGTTATGTATATTAAAAATGATAGTTATTAATGTATTTAATTATAAAATTGGATATTTGATTTTTAGTATTCGTGGTTAAGAAGTTTAATACAATATTTAATTGCTGAAAATGATGCGTAATATATTAATGGGTGTTAAAATGTAATTAGTGTTGTGATAGATATTGCAGTTTGGAGTGATGTTGGGGATGTGGTTTTTTGTTGTCTTTGATGGTATTATTTAGTTTAAGTGCCTTATTTCTGATATTCTTGTTTTCTGACATGTTGTCTCTGATGGTACTTAGTTCTGTGGCCTTTTCGTAATTTGGATTGAGAGTGCCTTATTTCCGATTTTCTTGTTTTTTGATTTGTTGTCCCTGATGAGATTGTTTAGTTTTGGGGGCTTTTTTAGAATTTGGATTGGTGGTACATTGTTTCTGATTTTCATGTTTCTTGATATGTGTTGCCTTGGATAAGATTATTTATTTCTGGAGCTTTTTTTATAATGCAGATTTGTGTTGCATTGTTATCAATTTTCTTATTTTTATGATTTGTTTTTGATTAGATTAATTCTCGTGGCATATTTAGGTTAATTTTTGTATGTGTGACTTGTTTATTAAGAAATTTAGTTTCTGGAAATTTATTTATGGAGTCTGTTTTTTTTTTTTGATAATTTTATTTTTTTACTAATTTGTGGTTGTGAGGGATTTTTTTGGGGAGGGAGGAATTTTTTGAGTTATTTGGTATGTTGTGTTTGTTTAGAAAGCACATTACTGTTACTATGGTAATGGTGCATTGGGTTTGATGTAAACTCATTGTTACCATGGTAATGAAAAAAAAAATTTTTTTCTAGAAACCATTGTTTGGTTAGGTGTGGGGGTTGTGGGAATCATCAAAAAGGACTTTTGTTATGTTGTGCAAAAAAAAAATGGCAGCCAAGGACTAAGTGTGCACTGCTACCAAAGATTATGGTGTGGAGAGAGCATATATATATATATATTTTAGAGTTAATCTAATTAAGCTAAATTCTCGCGCAACACCAGGCAAATATGCTAATAATTTTATAAATAAAAAGTACTAAATACACTTATGGGTGATTGTTGTAATGTGCACATAATCAAGTCTGGGGAAATCTCACCAAAGGTTAGTGGATTTTCTAGTGTGGCTTGTTGATTTCAAAGAGGAAAAATTACAACAGTAAAATATTTCCAGGGAAAATAGCATCAATTTTCACATTTTAATGCAGCATCGTAAGCCGACCTTCCATGGGTATAAAAAACTGATGATTTTGGCAAAAACTGTTGCAGATATAGAAATTATTTAATCATGTTTAAAAGTAAAAATTGATGTACAACATGTTTTGGCTTATGATAAAAACTATCAGCTGGTCAGGATTTTCCAAATTTTCCCATCACTGTTTATTATGGTCATGGTAGTTTGTGCGACTGTTAAGTTGTGTTTAGAGGATAATTATGAAATTCTGATACACACCATTCCAGGAAATATGAAATTCAACTGAATATTAACCTAGTGAAGAATGAAAATTTAACCTGTTGAAAATTTATATACCTCCCACTAGAGCACTGATACACTAGACAACAAATTGAAACCTTTTTTTGCATAACATTTGTCAAATAGGATGTTTTTAGCTAATTTGGGGTGCTGAATTCAAATATGGGTATGAAAAATCTGCAGCACATACAGTTTTTTTAAAATTAGGATTGATGTATTTCAAATTTCAATGAATACACGTATCTTGGAAATGAAAATAAATGTGACTATTTTATTAAATTGCAACTTAAAATGCATTAATGAATTACATGATTAAATTGAAAAAAAAAATAGAAACGTCATAGTTATATACCACTGAATGTAAAGTAACAAATTAAATAATATTGAAGTGCAAAATAAGAAAACATGGGAAAGGATCTTTTATACTTACAAGAAGTTCATTTTTGTCTTTTATGTGCAGAGGTATCTTCCTTCTGCAAGAACCAACAGTAGTCACCCGTCATTGCTGGAGGTCCCCCTGCCTTGGTATCTGTCCTCCATGGTTTGGATATCCTGGTGAAATCTTTCCCCTTGCTCATCAGTGACAGTTCCTAAGTTCTTGGGAAAGAAGTCGAGATGCGAGTGCAAGAAATGGATTTTCAAAGACATTCGGCAGCCAAGATTTTCATAGTTTTTGAGAAGATCTTGAATGAGCTGATGGTAGTTTTCCTCTTTGTGATTCCCCAGAAAACCCTGGACTATAGATGTGAAGGATTTCCTTGCAGCGGACTCCTTCATATTCGGTTTTTCTTCAAAGATAGTGTCATTCAGCAGCTTCTTGATCTGATTGTTAAAGGCCAACAAAGATTCCTTCTTTGAGTTTTGGCATCACACAGTTTTTGAAATTTTTCCTTCAGGTGAAAAAACTTTACCAGCTTTGTCCATAGCCTTTACAAAGTTTTTCATAAGCCCCAGTTTGATGTGTAGTGGTGGGAGCAGAACATCAGAGGGGTCAACTAGAGGCTTATACTTCACATTACTCTTTCCAGGAATTAAAACATCTCTTTTGGGCAGTCTTTTACTTTATAGTGTTCCTTTCTGGTCCTACTGTCCCACTAACACAGAAAAAGAAAAATTTGTGACGCCTCCTTGAAGCCCAAGCAAGAGAGATATGACTTTTAGGCCACTACATATTGTCCACTCTAATTGGTCATATTTTATAGAAGTAAGTATTTTTTCCATGCTTTCATAAGTTTCCTTCATTCCCACAGCCTGTGTCACTGGAATGGAAGGTTTTTGCTTTACTATATGCAAAAGGGCAGCTTTTAAGCTGAATTTTGATGAATCTATAAATAGTGCCATTCCTTAGAGTCGTTAGTTATTCCAATTTCTTCCATCAGCCTTGAAATATATGTGCAGAAACACAAACCATCTTGCATATCATAATAAGCAGGTAAAGCCAAATTTCTCTTTCTGAACAGAAACTCTGGTACCCTTGGCCAGAAGATTCCACTATTGAAGTCTTGAACCTAAAACATCAGCTTGTTGTTTGGAAAGTCCTGTCTCGAACATGATAATTTAGTTCATTTTGCTGAATCAGATGAGACTCGTCTAACTTTTTAGAGTGTATATAGGATCAGGATCTGTATGCCCTTCAAAGTCTTCCTCTGATGAATGTGAATCCATCTCCTCCCAGTTGGTTGGAGGCGTTGCTATAGGACTATGTTCTCTATGAGGTTGGGTTGTTTTACCTCTGAGCAGCACTTTTTTGTACACCATGGGCTAATGGCCAGGTCACATGGACCCTGAAGGCTCAGAGAAGGTTGGGGGAGGGGACCCACTAGAATGGCTGTTGGGAGACAGAAGGTAGCCTCCCGTCAAGGATATCCAGTTTGTTCTTTAACGTGCACAGGGTATTTCTCTCCCGCACACAGGGCCACATCTCTGTGAGGAACTGACCTTATGGCTGAAGGCACATTTGGATCTTGTATTTTGCTTTTGTTCTTTTTTGAAAAGCCCGACACTTTAGTTAAAAATAGCAATCTTGCAAGTGACTTGTTGGTTCACATCAAACCATTGGAACTGCAAATAGCATGGATTTTATCTTACCTTTCAACCATTCACTCAGGCCAGCAAAGACTCAAGCATTCACTCAAGCCAGCAATATGGTGCATAAGTACCATATGTGTGCTGCATTAATCTAATATCTTGTATCCTCTAATAAAATATCTAGTATCCTCCCAGTTGTCTGGAGGTGTTGGTATGTTGGTCTGGAGGTGTTGGTATACACCTTAATAGGTGTCAACATGATCAATAGCATAAAAATGTAACATGCTAGCCATTTTTTAATAAAAATAAAAATAAATACCCCCTCAAGCAGCTGCTTGCCACAGAGGTCTCACAGGAGCCTGTCAGTTTATGTGCCATAGTAGAAGGTCTGTGAGGATGGCAGGACCTCAGCAGAAAAACAACACACACATCCATGCCTTACCCGGGGCTCGAACCCAGGTCCCTTAGATCAGTAGCCAAGCGTGCTAACCACTCGGCCATGGGACGGCTCCTGAAAAATAGTTAAAGGCACATACAGTTGTTCATGTTATAAAAACCTTGTAAACTAGTGTTATCAGTTAAAGGGAGTATCTTTATTGCAGTCACTGTAACATCACATTTTTATACTTACAAACCATATAAAATTATGGTAAGAGTAAAAATGCACACTATAATAGTACTATAGTACTTCTGATGGAATTTGTGAATGATGAAAAGGTGAGTGTAAAAAAATGAATCAACTTTACTGACATAGACATTGTAATTCTCATTTATCTCCAATTTCTGCTGTATGCTACACATATGGAGTGTAAACATAAAATGCACAGCTTAGTAAGCCCACTTTTATTTTTTTAAAAGTCAATTAAATGTTTCATTTTTAACTTAGTTAAAAAAATATTTATTACTGACAAATATTTTTTCCATTCTTAGTTGAAGTTCCAATATAAACACACTTCTAAGGAAGCCTGTCATGGTAACCAGAATAGGATGATAGTTCACTCCACAATAGTGTTGATATAATTCTAATTCATAAGTTTCCCAGGTAACATTTGTTGCTGAATATTTGGTTTTTGGGAATTTTGACTGTCATTGAAATTCTATTTAAAGTTTAATGATGCCATACTTTATTGTTAATTTGGGCTTTTAGAATCTGTTTTTACAAAGTCTCTTATTAACTTATTTTGATAATATCGCTTAGCTATTGTTACATATTGTCATATGTAACAATTGTCATCCTATATATATAGGCTTATTCTAATTAATATTAAAAATTCTTAAATGCAATATCTGTAATTCCCATTGAATGGAAATAGTGATTCAGAAAAGAATTGAAAATATCAGACATATAATGTAGCCTGTATCTGAAATGGTACCTTAAAAGGCCATCTTACATAGGTAAGGGAAATCTGTTAAAAGAAAAGTCTAAACTTTGGGATTTAGACTATTTTATAATGCCAAATAACTGTATGTATTTTGGTTGATGTCATCATATCACTCATAAACAACACTAGTGAACTTGCATGCCAGAGAGATGTTATTAGAGCAAATTTGCCTTTGATTTCATATTGAATGCTGAATTCAATATGTCATTTTATGAATCTTGATTTCTGATAGTATTGTCAAACTTTTGTACAGCTTTTGAAACTAGTTAATACTTGCAAAGTAAAGAGGAGTTAATATTTTTTAGGACATTGTTATATTAATATATATTTTTCAACCAAAAACTTACACACACCTTTTCATGTATCAGTAGTACTCAAGGTTCAAGGTGTTGTAAGATCATGGTGAAATTAGTCCTTAAAAGCATATTTTGTACATTAAGTGTCAACTTTGGTAGGATATAAGATATACTTTTAATCCCTGATCATAACTAATGCCAAATATTCAAATGCCACATGCTGTTGAAATTCAAACCTGAAGAATACCAAATGTGCAGTTGTAATATGTTTCATTATTATTTCTGGCAAACTACCAATTTTCTGTCTGTCCAATATGAAATCTGATCTTATTTATCTTTTATAAAAAATTATGAAATGTTATAGTAAAGATAGTGTGAAAAACACATTAATAGTAACTTGAATAAAATTTAATTTATGGCATATTATTGCTAAGATAAATGCATCAGTATTTCATAATAGCATAAACATATTTGTTAAATTAAAGCTATTGCTCAAGATGAAGACAAACAATTACATTATGTAGAGCATATTTAGATGCACAAACAGGTAAAGAACTAGTAGTTGTACAAAGGTGGTAAGTTCAAAAAGAGGAAAAGTATTTCATATTACCAGTTTCATTGATTAAAGTTCTCTGGAATGCCTTGTATGCAGTAGACTTCTGATGGTAGATGGAATTTTAAGAAGCATAATTAACTTACATTGAGAAGACCAGTTCTTTATGATATAACAGTAGAAGCAAGTAACTGCTGGTGATTTTATTAGTCAGTACAGCTACTATACAGCATTCCACTTAAGTTGAGACCTAATATAAACAAAATGTATGACACAAGCAAGCCTTTTCTGGTATCAATGCACACAGAAGTAACTGCTATTGGTTACATTTTGGGGCTTCATTCTTAAGCACATGTCAAATGTTGATACCAAACAGTACAAGAGATATACAACCTTGTATCTAGTGCTAAATAAGGTGGAGATGACTAAGTCAGTAGCATGCAGGGCTCATAATCTGTAGTTCCCAGGTTCGAGTCCCAGCTGGGCTAACATTGAAATTTATCTCCACAGAACTCCCTACCCTGCCATTAGTCAGTAGGGGACACCGATGGCTTGGAAAGACTACCATCCTCAGATGGGACATTAAGCCTTGGTCCTTGTGGGGAGAGCCATACCCTGTGCATATTAAAGAACATGTTGGATGGGCTAGATGGGAGGCTACCATCTGTTATTTACTGTACATTAAATTTTGTACTTACATCTAGTGACTTTTGAGCTCTTCTTGGTGAACAGAAACATAACCACTCTCTTAATTGGTCAGGAGATGGTGGGCATACCCCCAAAAATTTTACCATTTACCCCACGTTGAGAACCTTTACTCTAGAGCACAACCCATTACAATTGTTGCCATCATTGTTTTGAGCAATAGCTTTGATTAACAGATGTGAATTTATATTATTATGAGTTATTGAAGCATTTACCTTAACAATAAAATCACATAAATTAAATTTTATTTGTGTTATATTATTTTCAGTTTTATGTGAAAAGTTTGTAATTCCTAAAAATATATTTTTCCATAGCATCTCTATCAAGCTGCATTATTTTGGGCTGACAAGGTTGCTTCATTGTCTAATGGTAAGTTTGATATGTTTCTGATTCTCTTTTCTGGTATCACTACAAGACACATATAATTTGTCCTTATTGATTGCAATCATAAAGGTTGTATTCCATGATAAAATGAAATGGTGCAAACAGCAAATCAGTCAAAGACTTAGGAAAAAGTAGGGTTAGGTATGTATTTTAAGTACAGTAGTATAAGCATGCAAAATCTTTGCTGGTTATTCCCACTAAAAATGTAGTAAATATTTGTTTCAACACCTCAATTGTCACTAATTTCAATAAAAGGAATTGTCACGTTAATGTATGGTTTCAAAACTTGGTGAACAGAAACATAACCACTCTCTTAGTTGATCTGAATGATAGTTGGTCAGGAGATGGTGATTCGTATCCCACCTGGCTCAAGACAGTTTTTCCTCTAAATATTTGAATCAACTAAGAGAGTGGTTATTTATAGGTAGATAATATTAACTGTGTCCTGTCCTCATGCAGTTGTAGCTTTTCTGTACACATAATTGCTGCCTGCAAAGTTCCACATTGTTTTGATTACCCAGTCATGCAACCTGCAGTTGTAGGTATGTTGCCAGTCTTTTATAGCATATCTCAGAAAGTACAGTAAGAAGATGATTTTCATACCAATCATTTCACAGTTTTCTGGATTGGGCTGCAAAGGTGTTTATTGAAGGCTATGTCACAACAATATATGTTGAAAAAGTGCTTGGGAGATTTCCAGTGGAATATGCCAAATAGAAGCATGCACTGCTTTTTATCAGTAAAAGATAAATAGATTTGCATGCAACTGTTGAAAAGTTGCCATCTTGTTCAACAGAGCTGGATATTGCATAATTATCTCAATACTTGACTAACTAGTTCCAAATTTCACACACAAGATTCCCCTATTCCACCTCATGTTGAAAAATTGAAGTCTCAACTTATAATAGAACTTGGTTTAAAACCTAGAATTATATGTTTCCTTAAATTTTTATAACACTATATGATATATGAATAACACATAGCAGAAGTATAGCAGTATAATCCAACAGTAATGGCAACAATGGCTTATCAGGATATATGGTAGCAAGTGGTTACAAGATGGATGCAAAATGGCATATAAGATGTATTTGTCTATATTTCAGGTACAGAGATATTGATACAGAATGAGCATTTCTATATCTCTATAGAATGAAATTCTTTGAGAGATGATAACAATGTGTAGAATTTGTAGGTAAATGTCATGTAAGGTGAGTTATGTTTTGATGGTTTTACAGTTCAATGATTAATTTCAAGTGCATTAGTAGTGCTAACCAGAAAGATCAGTAGCTTTTATATTTTGAAATATGAGTGCACAGAATTATTCTAAGTTGGTGGTCTACTTTACCTGACCAAATTACCTTACCAAGTCTACTTACCTGACCTATTTCCTTTACCCAATTCCTGACTTGTGCTACTAATTTTTACAGGATTAGTCATCGGAACTTATGCAGACACCAGGTGATGTATTAGAATATATTTTATGTTTTCTTTTTTACTGAAATTGATGCTTATTGTAGTATTTTAAGATATTTAGTGGAAAAAAATTATGTATTACCATTTTGCTGTTAGATGTATCTACTCTGCTATGGTCCTAGATGCATTTCATGGTCTGTTAGTTTGACCACATCTTCAGTAGGCAATTGAAGAAATGGTGCCATCGACTTATATAAGGTTGGCACTGTATCAATATTCATTTGCATTAGAGGTGATTTCAAGAGGGAGCTGATAGTCTCCGAGTAATAGTTTCCATGGTGATGGCAATGGATGAATGTCCATGTTACAGAAGATATGGCATACCAGACAAGTTAGTTAACATAATGAAAGCTCTCTATAATAGAACTGAGTCTTGTGTGAGAGTTGGTAAAGCTTCTAGCAATTGGTTTAGCATTACTTGTGGTGTTCGACAAGGGTGCATTTTGTCTCCTTTTCTCTTTAGTTTGGTTATTGGTTATGTTATGTGAAATTCACTTCAAGGGAAAGATTTTGGCCATAAATGGGCTGGAGATATGAAAATTTCTGATTTAGATTATGCTGATGATTTAGCCCTTTTGTCAAGGGCAATGATGTTGATGAGTTGAACTCTTTCATTCGAGCTGTTGATGAGACTGGTAGTAGAGTAGTTTTGGTTATAAACAGAGAGAAAATTAAAGTGATGAATATTGGTCAGGCAGGCTGTGATTCAGTTAATCTGAATGGTTGCAGTTTTGAGCAGGTGTCACAGTTTAATTATCTTGGGAGCTATGTAACAGATACTGGTGATGTGCGGCATGAGATTAACAGATGAATAGGGATTGCTGCCAGGACTTTTAAAATCTATGGAGAGTGTGAAGAAATAGGCTGGTTTGGCCATGTTGCCCATATGGATAATTATAGATTGGCGAACAGTGTGCCTAAAGGCCTCAGAAAGAGGGGGAGACCTAGGATGGGGTGGGCAGACAATGTCAGACAGGACCTTGTTAGAATTGGTGTGTAGTGTCCGGATGTAGCAGATGTAGCTCACGACAGATATGCTTGGAGAATTAAACTGCACGGTCTGGTTGGATCTCCATAGCCCATGGCTGCTTGAGAAGGATGATAATGGTGATGATGTTAATGATTAAATTTTTCATGTAAGATAGTTGAAATTTAGTGAGGGGGGAAAGTAATAATTTTAGTGAATAAATGTAGAGGGAAAAATTGTCATTTGCCAGGTGGGATCTGAATCTATGACTTCCAGATAACATGTTAGGTGCTCTAGTTACTGAGCTACTGGCCACAATCATCCTCTATTGGTGGCTTTCAACATTTTACCATAGAGTTAGTCATTGGAAATGTATCTGACTGTAATTGAAGAAGAATTGAGGATGGATAGTAAGAGGAACTTCCGGGATGCTTGCAAGTGAGAAGTTTAATCTTTGATGCTCTTGCTGGCAATGATGCCTCAGTAGAGCTTGAGAAAATGATGAGGGATGCTATTAATTTATTTACTTTAGTGAAGGAAATAACCAATGATACTTTTGGTAGCATAGAGTGCTTAAAAACCTTTGAGTTCCATGACATGCATTTCATGACCTTTGGGTGCATCGTCAGATGGGAAGTGAGCAGCTTCAGATATTGCATGAGAGGCAGTTGGTGTTGAGCATGGGGGAGGGGTGGGGTGCCATAAATTGCATTGTCAGTGGCTCAACTCTGAGGTTCGGAGTAGTCAGTGGATGTGCAGTCTGCCGACCACTCATCCTCACATCTGTTTAGAGGTAAAAAAATATACATTATTTTTAAAAGTAATCACTTCCTACTTTGACACATTATTTGTGTGATTGACAATTTTTTTTAATTCCTTCAAAGAAGAAATCATAATATTCAGTTCCTAGGATCAAATACTGCCTAACCAGCGTTGAAATTTATTTATGCAAAACTCGTCATCCTATTCTCAATCAGTTGGGGACACCGATGGGCTTGGAAAAGCCACCATCCATCGGATGGGATGTTAAACCGTGGTCCATGTGTGGGAGAGCCATACCCTGTGCATATTTAAAAACATGTTGGATGGCCTGGACAGGAGGCTACCATCTGTCAGATCCAGTGGTTCTCCTTCCCCGAATCTTCTCTGAACCCTTGGGATTCTTGTGACCTGGCCAGTTAGTCCATTGTGTGCAAAAAAGTGCTGCTCAGAGGTAAAACAATTAAATGTGCTTAAAAATGAGTTCTCAAAATATAACCAAATAGCAGTTACTTCTGTGTGCATTGATACTATGAAAGGCTTCTTTGTGTCATATGGTTTGTTTATGTTAGGTATCAACTTAGGTGGAATGGAGTACAGTTTTGTTTATTAGAATGCATTTTTTTATAATTTCGAGAACTCTGAAATACAAGGATATCTCATTTGTAAAGGTGTTGCCAAACTTGTGCAAGTAGCTATAATTATCAGTGTGAAGAAAAAGACTGTAAAATGTTTGTATAATTTATTTGTTAGTTTTTACTTAAAGATGATCTTGAATAATGTACAAGGGCAAGTCAATAAATAAGGTGAATTTAAGCACAGCTTCGAAACAGTTTATTCCAGGAACACGAACATACATTATTTTTCAAAATAATCACTTCCTACTTTGACACATTATTTGTTTGATTGACAAGTTTTTAATTCTTTTAAAGAAGAAAAAGATTTCAATAAAGAGTATAGCCAATTATTCACTACATTTAGAACATCTGTATTATCCTCTATCAGTGCTTTGGGATCAATCTTGCACACACCTTATGAAACAGTAGTCTGTTATGTGCTATGACATGAGCTGTCTTATGGCTAATGTTCAGCTCAACACAAATTTCATTTAATGTACAATGTTTTGAATTAGAGTCAATTCTCCTATGGTCTACCAGGTCAATGTTCATCTGCTACACTTGTGTTGCCATTTCTAAATAGTTCATTTCACATATACATTTTGTGATGGTTAACAACTGCCCCCATATTGTGCATATATTTTAAGGTAAATTTCATTTGGTTTAACTCCTTCTGATATTAAAATTGAATGATACTTCACTGTTCAATTATGATGCAGTCGGAAAAGGGGTGCTGCCAGTTTGAAAACTGATTTTCAGTAAAAATATTAAAATTACAGTAGAGGTACACAGTGTGGTAATTAAAATTAAAGTTAATTCTCTATGACACTGTTAAATTTTTTAAGCACTTCAACACACTCTATCCTAACACACTGGTGCTTGATGCAACTATGTGACTTAAAACCAAATGGCTTGAAGTGGCCAGATCCATGGCACTGGAATATTTCAGCACACAGGCCATCGACCTGGCCACTAAAAGCAACTGGTTTCAAACCAACAGCAAAATCTTCATCCAAAAACAAGATGTCCCAATGGACTCCTCACTCTGGATTGTTGGCGGAAGCAGTTTTATGTCATGTAGAAACCACAGTTCTTCATGTACATCAAATCCGCCCACTACTTTATGCCCGATATATTGACGATATATTAATCATCTGGCAACACTCTAAAGAAGAATTAAAGAAATTACTATCTGAATTTAACACAGTCCTCCCAACCATTAAATTTGCACATGAAGAGGAACAAAACGGACACCTACCATTCTTGGACATCAACTTACACCATACCTCCACTAAACTATACACATCTATATACAAAAAACCTACATTCATACCTAACATAATAACTAGCACCTCCTCCCACCCAAACAACTACAAATTATCAACCTTCTACTCACACTTTACCAGAGCCTATAAATGCTGCAATATGCAAGAAGCACTCAACAACAAAATAAAATACATTTTTGAACCTGCTGAACAGGGTGGATATACCTCGCACACCTTCAACAAAATTCACAAACAAATCAAATGCAAACAATCCCAAAACCCTCCAACACCTATAAATAAAGAAATGCAAAAATACACAATAGCCTACCATACATCAATAATAATTTCGCATACACTTAAAAAATAACCTAAAACCTTTCCATTATCAAGTCCCAATTAAAATGTCACACACTATATCCAAATTCATTCAAAACAATCCCAGCTCTGGAGGAGTTTACTACATCCAACTCAAAGCCCCACAGGTAAAATTTTCTCCAAAGACAAATACATAGGTAAAACCTCACGCTCATTTAATGCCCGACTTAAAGAGCATAAATACGACATCTTAAACTACAAAAAAAGTACTATCTCAAGCAATCACCGAAAACATTCTGCCCACTGATTTTTCACTCAGCTAAAATTATAGTATCCCCACCTACCAAATTCCAACTATCCGTCACAGAAAATATCCTCATTAACATAAAACTGGCCAAACTCTGCAACACAGACATTGTCCCCCTCCCCCAGCTTGGTGTCTGATCCTTAGGGGATATAACATACACCTCGGAAATTCCACGCCACCCTGGACACTCCTCACTCATCGTCAATCCCCATTTTCCACCTTTCGCTGGTGCATGCCCACCAGGCTCTTTAGAACACTTCCATTATGCCTCCTAAAATCGATGATTAATGCACCCCCCCCCCCCCCCACACACACACACTGCTCCCAATGGTGTTGCCAATGGGAAAACCATTGTTCAGGCCCTAAGTGACATAACTGACTTGACCCCGGGATTCAGTTTGCAAAATTTATTAATTCACTGGGAGTGCCCCATTCAGCATAATTGTGAATTGCTGGCCCACAAGTGGTGAGGCTTCCCTTGACACTCGCAGATCGTGATGATTTCCCATGCCCTCTCCCGACCTCCGTCATGTGCAGATCACATTGCGGCCACCTGTGCATCCACCAGCCATTCCGATCCTCATGGCTGAGCCACTGACAGGTCAATTTATGACACCCCTCCCTCGTGCTCACCGGCCAACTGCTTCTGCATTGGCTCAGGCTCCTCACTTCCCACCTGATGATGTGCCAAAAGGAAGGGTTTGGGGTGAAAACTTTTTGTGGATCAAAAACTTTTTTAAGCACTCTATGCTATCAAAGGTATAAATGGTTATTTCCTTCGCCGATGCTGGTGGACCATTGGCAGCCGTTGTCCTTTTGATCTCCACTGGGACGTTGATTGTTAAATTTGTCACCGAGGGCATCCCAGAAGTTCCTGTTGCTACCCATTCTCTACAGCGTGGTACGTGGGTCTCTTCTTGATAATTGTTGATACTTGATAGCATAGTCCATGTGTTGAAGTGCTTAAAAACATTTAACAGTGTCATAGTGAATTAAATAACTTTAATTTTAGTAATAATATTGCCACCTTTATGCGAAAACTTGGAGTAAAACATGCTCAGACATGCAGTAATGAGGGCATATAGCGATGAGTACATAAGTTGGTATGTAAGTTCATAAAAAAATGTAAATTCACCTTATTTATTGACTTGCCCTCCTATTTCTATCATCCCCATATTTAAATTGTTGACTGGCATTTTCCCTTCTACTATTTAAATTTTAAAACAGGTAAGTTTTAAGTGAATAATGCAACTTATTTGACTTTTATACCTCTTATTAATACAATAAATATTATATAACATTTATCTTTTAGGAGAAACTCAAGACATATTTTGGTTGGCACAGAGTTTGTATTGCACTGGTCAGTACCATAGAGCTGCACTTTGTATTAAATCCAGAAACCTTCACAAGGTAAGTCTCAACAATTGTATTATATGCATTTAGGTAAATGTTACAGCTCAAAGACATAATTTTTATATTAATAATATGTACATACATACATACATACATACATACAAAATCGTCATGCAGTCATGGGCTACGGAGGTTCAACCAGATTGTGTAATTTTTTTCTCCAGACGTGTGTTCTGAGCTACTGCTGCATTTGGCCACTCTAGGCAATTCTAGCAAGTTTCTGTTTGACATTCCTAGGTCTCCCCCTTTTTCTGAAACCCTTAGGCACATTGTTCCTAAGTGGGCAACATGACCAAACCAATACTCTTTCTTCTAACCTCATCATTACTTACAAAGTCAAACCACCCAATGACCAAGATACTGTGTAGGCATCTAGAATCAAAGGCATCAAGTTTCTTGTTATCCTGTTTACAAAGGGTTCATGTTTTGCTACCATAACCAACCTTAGAAAGAACCAAACTATTAAACTGCCTAATTTTAATCTTTAGGTGTACACACCTATTTTTCCACTCTCCATAGGTTCTTAAATGTCTCAGTGGCTCAGTCCCTATTCTTCTATTTATCTCATGCTGCACATCACCAGTATCTGTTATATAGCTTCCAAGATAATTATGCTGAGACACTTGCTCAATAGTGCAGCTATTCAAAGCAACTGAAACACCATTTGTCTGACCAATTTTCATCACTTCAGGTTTCTCTCTATCACCAAACCTACTCTATTATCAATCTCTCCAACAGCCCTAATGAAAGAATTCATCTCATCATCATTAACCAATGAGGCCAAATCATCTGCATAATCTAAATCAGAAATTTTGAAATCTCTAGACCATTAAAGTCCATAATCTTTCCCTTGAAAAGAATTTCACATAACATAATAACCAAACAAAAGAGAAAAGGAGACAAAATGCACCCTTGTCTAACTCCACTAGTAATGCTAAACCAATCGCTGAAAGACGTATCAACTCTCATACATGACTCAGTGTTGTTATAGAGAGCTTTCATTACACTAACTAACTTATCAGGTATTCCATATGATCTAACAATCACATATTAACAGAATAAAAATCCTTTTTGAAATCTATAAAGCTAGCAACTACAGGTTTCTGAAACTAAACATTTCTCAAGAATCTGCCTAAGTGAAAATATTTGATCAATATATCCTCTACCACTTCGAATCCACACTTCATCAACCAAATTTTTAATTCTATTAAGTATAATTATACAAAGAACTTTACCTGGAACAGAAAGTAAACTAATTCCCTTATAATTATCACAAGAACTGTTATCACTTTTTTTTTAAATTGGGACAATAATAGTTCTAGTAAAATCCTTAGAAACAATGCCTTTGTCATAAAAAGTAAAAATTTCAGTTAGAAAATATACAAATGTTCCCAGCTGTGTAAGCATTTCAGTGGTGATTTCATCCACCCCTGGGGATTTATGCAGTTTTAATTTAGAGATAGCCAAAGTGACTTCGGAATGTGATATAGGGTCATCATTAAAGCCAGTAATTCATCTATCCCTGTTATAAACAATGGGAGTAAAAATAAAATCATTGTTTAGAACTTCTCTGAAATGCTCAGCCCACCTAGCCATCACAGAATCCTCACCTTCAACCACCTTGCCATGTTTATCCCTTAATCCCTGTATACCTGTCTGTTTCTTCCCACATAAAACATTAATAATCTGGTACCACCCCTTGCTGTTGTGCTGTTTAACAGCTTTGGCAGCCAAGCTATGAAGCCAAAGATTCTTATCAGCTGTTAACTGATCCTTTACACATTTATTAAACTGCCTAATTTCCCTTGAAAAGAATTTCACATAACATAATAACCAAACAAAAGAGAAAAGGAGACAAAATGCACCCTTGTCTAACTCCACTAGTAATGCTAAACCAATCGCTGAAAGACGTATCAACTCTCATACATGACTCAGTGTTGTTATAGAGAGCTTTCATTACACTAACTAACTTATCAGGTATTCCATATGATCTAACAATCACATATTAACAGAATAAAAATCCTTTTTGAAATCTATAAAGCTAGCAACTACAGGTTTCTGAAACTAAACATTTCTCAAGAATCTGCCTAAGTGAAAATATTTGATCAATATATCCTCTACCACTTCGAATCCACACTTCATCAACCAAATTTTTAATTCTATTAAGTATAATTATACAAAGAACTTTACCTGGAACAGAAAGTAAACTAATTCCCTTATAATTATCACAAGAACTGTTATCACTTTTTTTTTTAAATTGGGACAATAATAGTTCTAGTAAAATCCTTAGAAACAATGCCTTTGTCATAAAAAGTCAAAATTTCAGTTAGAAAATATACAAATGTTCCCAGCTGTGTAAGCATTTCAGTGGTGATTTCATCCACCCCTGGGGATTTATGCAGTTTTAATTTAGAGATAGCCAAAGTGACTTCGGAATGTGATATAGGGTCATCATTAAAGCCAGTAATTCATCTATCCCTGTTATAAACAATGGGAGTAAAAATAAAATCATTGTTTAGAACTTCTCTGAAATGCTCAGCCCACCTAGCCATCACAGAATCCTCACCTTCAACCACCTTGCCATGTTTATCCCTTAATCCCTGTATACCTGTCTGTTTCTTCCCACATAAAACATTAATAATCTGGTACCACCCCTTGCTGTTGTGCTGTTTAACAGCTTTGGCAGCCAAGCTATGAAGCCAAAGATTCTTATCAGCTGTTAACTGATCCTTTACACATTTATTAAACTGCCTAATTTTGAATTTTTATTAAGCTCATTGTAATGCCTTCTGTTAGAACAAGTAGGGTGTTGATTCATATTAATCCTGCACTTCCTTCTTTCAGAAATAAGTTTTCACAGCCTTATCACTCAAAATTTTGTTTCCTCTGTTCTCTTTTACCCAAAAGAGTACTGTTGTTTCAAGAAAAGCATGTTTAAACTGATCCCATTCTTTCTCAACTTCAGGAGTAAACAAACCGCAATTGTCATAATGATTAAGTAGCCTATCATGGTATGCTTTGGCTATATCTAGATCTTTCAGGCATTCAGTGTTATAGCTAATTTTTTTAACCTTAGCACAACATTTCTTAAGCTTCAGCTGCAAAACACTTTTGACCAGGTAATGGTCAGACCCAATTTCAGCTCCCCTGTATGATCTGTTATTCCTAACTGAGTATGATCTGGTATTCCTAACTGAACTAGCCCATTTGCTGTTAATTAAAATATAATCTATCATATTCCTGTGCAACACATCAGGTGAAACCCATGTATATTTATAAATGTCTCGGTGTTTGTAGTATGTGTTAGTTGTTCACAAAACATTAAGTTTACTTACTTGTGGGAGACATTCCCCATTGCCATTGAAACTACTAATGCCAAAGGGACCTAAAACTCCTTCCTAAAGGTCAGAGTCAGTACCAACTTGAGCATTGAAGTCACTTAACACAAGAGAAATATCTCCTTCACAGAATTCAAAATATCCTGAAGCTGGTTGTAAAACATATCCTCCTTGTTCTCATCAGAGTCCTCTGTGGGGGCATAACAACAGATGACATTCAAGTCTTTAATTTTTGTTTTTAATTTTGCTGTAAGAAATCTTTCATTAATGCAGCCATATCCTAGAAGACTTTCTGGCATGTCTGCTGAGAAGCAAACTTACACCTTGGAGATGCTTTCTACCCTCCCTGGGTGGTTCAGTCGGTAGCGTGCCAGGCTCCTAATCTGTAGTTCCCAGGTTCGAGTCCCAGCTGAGTCAGTGTTGAGATTTATCTCCGCAAAATTCCCCGCCCTGCCTACGGTCAGTAGGGGACACTGATGGGCTTGGAAAGGCCGCTGTCTGTTGGATGGGACGTTAAGCCGTGGCCCCGTGTGCGGGAGAGCCATACCCTGTGCATGTTAAAGAACACGCTGGATGGCCTTGACGGGAGGCTACCATCTGTCTCCCAACAGCTGTTCCAATGGGTCCCCTCCCCCAACCTTCTCTGAGCCTTCGGGGTCCATATGACCTGGCCATTTAGCCCATGGTGTGCAAAAAAGTGCCGCTTAGAGGTAAAACAACCCAACAACCATCCTCCCTGCCTGAAAAGAGAAATTTAAAGTTATTTTTAAGTATCTCACCTTTGCCTGTCCATCTGGTCTCTTGCAAGCCTTGAATATCTAGGTTATAATGCTGGAATTCCTGTGTGAGGACATCAAGAGAATAATCTCTGCATAACGTCCTCACTTTCCACATACCTGCAGAGAGAAAATGATTAATAGGATTTTTAAAGAAATAGGCTTATTGAGAGAGGTAGGGCTAACAATATCAAATAGCCCTTGATCACAGGCATGGGGCAAAGACCTGTCCCTCCTCCACTAATGTCTGTAATGCCCATAATTATTATTATTTTTTTTTTGATTAAATTTTGACAAGCTGATGAATATTTCTTTTTCCTCTCTTGGTTTTAAACATGATTAAAGTCATGGGTCTTGACTACAACTATCTATGTGAATGTGATAGCCAAAACTGAAGAAGCTGTCTAAAAATGGTGTAGCTAGCTGTAGTAAACCTAGGCATAACAAATTTATTTTAATAAAATATTTTTGAAAACTAGACATTTTCATAAACAGTGTGATAAAAGTTAAAATTATTTTTACAATCCCTGAGAAGGACTGCAGGTACTTGTAACTTTAATTAAAAAACATATGTAATAAAGTGATTTCATTAATTCTTCTGACATCTGTATTTTATAGAAAATGCATACTCTGGGATTATTTGCATTTTAGTATAAAGCTGATATGTAAATTAGGTAGTAACTTGGGGCAGGAGTGACTCAATAGTGTGCCAGGCTCGTAATCTGCAGTTCCCAGACTCAAGTCACATCTGGGTCAGAGTTCAGATTTATGTCTCCGAAATTCCCCCCCCCCCTGCCTTTTATCAGTAGGGGCACTGATGGTCTTGGAAAGACTGTTGTCAGTCGAATGGCACATTAAGCCATGGCCCATGTATGGGAGACCTGTATCTGTGCATGTTAAAGAATATGCTGGTAGGCCTAGATGGGAGGCTATCATGTGTTTCCTAACAGCTGTCCAGTGAGTCCCTTTCTCCCAACCTCTGAGTCATTGTGGCCTGACCATGTAGCCCATTGTGTGCAAAAAAGTGCCACTCAGAGGTAAAACAACCTAACCGTAGGCAGTAGCCTTTTAATTGCAGAAGAGATTATAAAGATAATAAGGTTTATTTTTTGTTTAAACAAACTAAATGTTCTAGGTATTGTCCATGTATTTGAGAAAGATATCCAAATGAAATTATAACAGTTATACAGATAGAATTATGTTTCTACTCTATATTTCCTTTATATTTTCACATCAAGTGTAGAAATGTACTTTTACTGAATCATGTGATTATTTTCTCTAAAGTTGCTTTCAATGCTGACTTTTCAGTTTTTGTTATATTTTTCTGCATCTTTTTTCTAATGTATATTTTTTTTATATTTTTACATTAATTAACATAACTAAATATTTTCAGATTGATTTAGAATGCAGATATTTAGCTGCAAAATGTAGTGTAAGTATCTTTTTGTATGCAAAATATCTGAGAATTATGTAATATGGCATGTAAATTTAGTAGATGTTCTTAATTTGTACCATATCCTACTTACACTGCTTAAAACAATTTTGGAAAAAATGCATATGTCAGTGTGGAACCTCATTCAGAGCTCTAACTGAAAATAACTAGTTATGAAAAATTTTCATTGGGGATAAGTTAACCCTTTCCATATCCAAGCTTGATACTGTTTTCACCTTTCCATTATAAGGCATACAGAAGTATTTCACTTAGCAGTGCAAGGCTATTTTTTTAAAGCAAAAGTTGACTTTTTGTTATATTTTTAATCAGATTTGAAAGTATGCTTTTTAAACAGCATAATTTTTTTACATATTGATTCCACTTGTAATAAATGATGATAAAGTGCAAAACTAACATATTCGTGTCTGTAGTGTTTGCATTCATATACTCAAGTTGGGGTATGTAGCATCAAATACCAATGCATATGTTTATGCTTTCCCCTCTGCTGTTTTATACATAGTTTATTGATTGGTTTCACAGTTGAAAATCAGGCAAAATTCTATTTAAAATTGTTTTCTGAAGTTAAAATGAAAAATACAGTAAAATTTGCCATTTTTCAAAAAATTGTACTCAATTCCACTTACCTTTATTTTTGTTTGAATTTTTGCTATTAATCCCAATTAAATACTATTTTGATTGATAACATAATTTACATGTTTGTTAGTTACTCGAGGATAAAGTTCTTGTTTTATTTTCTGAAAATACTTCCAAAATTAATTTGCCCACCAAAGTGAGTTGTGTTCCAGAAACCTGATATTTTAAGAGGTAAAGACATCAATCAAATTTTTCTGACTCTTTCCAATAGTGTTCATTCAGTACTCAAAATGAATTCAAAGTGGAAGCTAGAAAATTAAGTATTGTGGTATTGCTAGTCATGAGAATCTGTCTTAACACTTCCTGGGTCCCCCACATATATTTTATAAAAATACATAATTTAAGCTTGAAAAATAATATTTTCTTTTTTCATTTGAAGCATATTTTATTAATTGAATAAATGTAAAGGAAAAATTGTCATTTGCTGGGTGGAATCTGAACCCATGACCTCCTGATAACACGTTGGGTCCTCTGATCACTGAGCTGCTGAACAATCTTCTTCTATCAGTGGCCTTAAGCATTATACTTTAGAGTTATTCATTGGAAATGTATCTGTCTGTAACTGAAGACTGGTCTAGAAGGACTTTCCAGGTTGTGCTCACAACCAATCCACCTCAAATGTCAAGAAGCATGGCATTTTTTAAGCCAATGTGGCATTAATTAAATGTGAGGTTCATGTTGAAATAACAGGAAATCACAGGTATGCACTTTTTGGTGATATATTGAATGAAAATAGAGAAAAATGTCATTAGCCAGGTGGGATCTGAACCCACAATCTCTTAATACCATGTCAGGCCTTAGTGTTGATTACAAATGTTCGTCTGTTATTTATGATCGAAATGAATGGAAAAAAAAATGTTTGTTCACAAATATAGATGATAGGGAACACAATTATATTTATGGCCAAGAATCATTTGAGAAGAGGAATTGTATAATTTTAAAGTCCTACATAAAATTGCACTTGCTCCACAGATTTAAATAACAACATGTCCTTCATTTGTAAATCGGATTTTTTGGGAAATAAATATATTTAATTATTTCTTAAAATTTCATTCATTACCAATATTGCTGATGGGAAAATTTTACATCATAAAGCAGAAATGATCTACATGTTATGAAATATTTACCCTATTATGCTGCTGAAGTATGATGGTGTCAATTGGATATAAAGGAAAAATTGTCATGAACTAGGATCTTGAACCCATGACCACCTGATAACATTCTGGTGCCTGTTTGCTGAACTACCAGCTACTGATCAACCTCTCCTCTGTTGTAGATGTGAACCCCAAGCCATAAGTTTGTCACACATAGCTCTCTTAACTACTTCTGCAGACTGCATTCACAGAACACTCACATACAGGTGTGTAAAACCAGCACACTACCACTGCAACTTTGGCTATTTTATTTTTATTTTGAGCAGATCTCACTTACAGGCACAAATGCATTATTGGTATGAATTGTCAGTAACCTTCTGATACATTTTAATCCACAACACTTTGCAATTGCAAGGTATTTAACCAATATTACGATGTTGAAGTATGATGATTATAAACTTCCTTCTCCAAGTGTCATCGTTGAGTGAACTACCATGGGTAGGAGTATAAATTGGTACGTTATTTACCTCTTGTCAGGATGAGGAATACTACCAGTGGCATAAATGTGACACTAAACTTATGTAATTCATACATACATTTATTGACATATGTACAAAGGCCTAACAAGGACCTACAGAGCAAGGCTAAAACTTGTGGCAGTTTCACTTCCTACCTCACCTCCAAGACCTCTTTCATCTCCAATGGCCGGCAAGAGAATCCTGCTCTCCGCTCCTTCACATGACCAGGTCAGGGTCATGTATAAGTCTCCAACCACCCGACATCCCTTCAGCTGACAGTCGATTCCCAGAATTGCTGGCCAGCCGAGCCCAGGACTTACTTTTCACAAAACAGGAATACTTCACCCTGCCCTCAATGTTGCAATTGCTGTCCTGTTGTCATTTGGAGAGGGGAAGCCATGGGATGGAGCAATGGCCATGCCAACCAGCTCTCCCCTCCCTCCCTGCTGCTAGTAAGACCCTTGCAATGATGTTAATTGATCCACACATCACTTAAAATGACTGTATGGGGCACACATGAGCCACATGTTGCAGTCCCAGTTCTAGCGCATTTAATCCTAATGTGATTGATTCAGAAGGAATGCAAAAAAAATATATTTTTTTAAAAAGTCGCGTTAGATATAATGGATGTAAAAGGCTTCTGTTTTTCTGTGTTTATTTGAGTTGATTTCCGATTATTTATTCCAAAAGAACTTAAAAAAAAATTAAAAAAATTAATAATAATCCGTTTTACTGAAATGTCAAATTTTAGGATATAGGTTAAAAGATTTTATTCATAAGAGATATAAAGAAAAAAAATCTATAATATAGGTTCATTAGGATTCTAGTTAAAAAAAAAAAGACTCATGTAAAGTTCATTTCATTGTAAGTAGGATTAGTGAGAACACTAATAGGCCTAGCCAGTTTGATTTTTCCTCCAGTGTGTTCCTTCAGTTTGAGAATGTTCCCTTTAAAAGAACAGAAACAAATAAAAATTAAAAATCCTCTTTAACCAAATATGCATTTTTCAAAATACATGTAAACATTGGTCATTACGGTTTCATGTGAAGAGTTCCTTTGATTTCCAGTTACATCATTTAGAAGACAAAGATGTATAAAAAATCTCCTTTATGAAATATGGGATTAGTGAAGCATACTTATGGTCTTAGGTTTTACTATATTCTTTGAGTTCCTTTTTTTCCTTTAGAAGGAACAGAAATATAAAAATTTGTTTTAATCTGATCAAATTATCAAGAACAAATATAAATATTGGCTGGTTCATTTTTTCATTTCTAAATAAGTTTTGTTGTAAATTTCTTGTCAATGTTTTCTTCCTTTGATTTCTGATTGTTTTGCTTAGAAACAGCAGAAATGAGTACAAATGTTAAAATTCTTTGCAACTAGAGTCAGATTATCAAGAACAGATATAAATACGAACTGTTTCATTTTCCTAAATGAGTTCCGTTGATTTTCAATTGTTTCATTTAGTAGGAGTAGAAATGAATCATCATCGTCTTCCTCAAGCAGCCATGGGCTATGGAGGCCCAACTAGATTGTGCAATTTAGTTCTCCAAACACATCTGTCCTGAGTAACATCTGCTTCATCTGGCCACTGTGGACCAATTCTAACAGGGTCTTGTTTGACATTGTCTGCCCACCACATCCTAGGTCTCCCCCTCTTTCTTAGGTCTTTAGGCACTGTTCATAACCCTATTTGCTAATCTCAGTTATGCATAAGGGCAACATGACCAAACCAATGGAGTATCTCTCTGCACAATATGTTACCCAAAGGTGGTTGCTGCTCCTTTGCCTAACCTGATCATTACTTACAAAATTGGACCACCTTATGTGCAAGACACTGTGTAAGGTAAGTATCTAGTATCAAAAGCATTAAGTTTCATGTTATCTTGTTTACACAGGGTCCAAGTTTCACTACCATAACTAACTCTAGAAAAAAACCATACTATTATAGTCTATTTTAGTCTTTAGGCATATATGCCTATTTCTCCACATACTCCATAGATTCTTAAAAGTCCCAGCAGCAATCCCTGTTTTTCTGTTAATCTCATGCCATACATCACCAGTATCTATTTCGTAGCTCCCAAGATAATTAAACTGAGACACTTGTTCAAGGATGCAACCATTCAAAGCAATTGAAGCACCATCTGCCTGACCAATTTTCACTATTTTTCTCTCTGTTTATCACCAAATATACTCTACCAGTCTCATCAACAGCTCTAATGAAAGAGTTCATCTCATTAACATCATTTGCCAAAAGAGCCAAACCATCAGCATAATCTAAATTAGAAATTTTCAGTTCTCTGGACCATTTAAGCCAAAAATCTTTCCCTTTGAATGAGTTTTGCACCAGAGTCAGATTATTGAAAAATGAAAATCCATTTTAACCAGTCTGATTATTGAGCACAAATGTTAATATGGGCTGTTTCAGTTCCCTGTAGGAATTGCTTTGATTTTCGATTATTTTGTTTAGAAGCAAATGAAGTTTAAAAAATTTGTTTTATTCAATATCATGTTAGTGAGAATACTGATATTCTTATACTATTTGGTTTTCTGCACAGCATTCTTTGTTTTCCATTTGTTTCATTTAAAAGAAACAAAGGAATTTAAATATATAAATCCTTATTAACCGAAGTCGAATTAGTGGAAATAGACAAAAATATCAGCTCTTTCAATATTATATAATGTATTTATTTTGTTTCTCATTTTTTCATTTAGAAGAAAGTGACCTTTAGAAAATAAGTTTTGTTGAAAGTCAGATTAATGAGAATGCAGATATCCATAAACAGTTTTGTTTCCTGTAGTGTATCTTTCATTTCCATTTGATTTAGTTAGAACTGATTGGCTGAGAAAAAAAAATCTGTTGTAATGAAATGTTGGATTATAGAGAGTACATATTGGTTTCCTATAGTGTAGTCATTTGATTTTTAATTGTTTTACGTGGAAGAAATAGATTTGCTTAGAAATTTGCCAAATTCCAAATGAAATTAAAATGAATTTTTATTAAATTTTTTGTTAAAAAATTAAAATTTTAAATGTGGTGGATTTTAATTATGGAGTGGAATTAAAAAGAATTTTTATTTAAAAATATTTTAAGTTAAAAGAATTAAAATTTTAAAAATTGATTCTGCTGATTTTTAAACAATTTTGTTTGGTATATTGCTGGATTGTACAGACTTTCAAAAAAAAATTTTTTTTTCCTTCTTTACTACAGATTATTTGAATCAGTGTTAATAATCACAAATTATCTCTAACCATTTTTTCCCACCCAATTGTATCCACTCTATTGTTACATTCATTCAATTGTCATAGCCTCCTAGCTGTCACATCTACTCAATTCTCTTCCACCCAGTTGTCGTGCTCCTGTTAAATACTATTTAGTAACAATTGCCATTTTACCTTTGGTATAGCTACTTAAAATCAGATTTGTGTTTTCAATGTTTTAGAAGTGACCAGAGTATAATTAAATTTTGTGTAAATTTTTCTTTGTTATTGTCATTTTAAAAGTAAAAAATCAGGCAATGAACATTATGCATTTCCTTGTTTCAGTATGCTGGAAAAGAATATAAGGAAGCTTTGGAAATTCTTGACCTACCAGACTCATCTTTGACATGTAGTACAATTGAAAGGCCAAAAGATCATCCAGACTGTATTAAAGTTTTAGATGACAAAAATGTAAGTAATGACTTATTTTGAAAGAAAAGAAGCAATATATAGTGTTACATAAAGATCACAATTAATATACCATCTTTCTCAGAAAATAATTAGGATATAATAATGAAGTTCTTTTTTGTTGAGCAGTAAAATTTTTAAAACTTATTATTCTTGCATACTTTTGCATATTTAAAAGTTTTAGGAAAAAACTCAGAAACTTTTCGGAGCAATGCAGCTCACTGTCTTCAGTGAAGTAAAACTATTTGGTGACATTAGGACTGTTTAAAACCAAGATGTCAAATAGTGCCATCCAACCTGCAGGCACTACAAATGTTCACTCTGTACAAAGATAATTAGCACATTTGGCTTGTAGCATGCATAAGATCATCTCCAACATTTTCTTAGAAAAGAACCTTGCCAATTGTTTATCAAACTTCATTTGTGAACACCCATTTTCCATTTGATGTGTGGCAGAATTTCTGAACAGAATCAAGGATCTGCCCATTCTTCCCAACAGCAAATTAGTCATACTTGATGTTGTCTCTTTATTTCTGTCCACTCCAATTTTTGATGATGCTATGCTATTTTGAACAAAAAACATTGAATTACAAAACTTTCCACTGCTTGAAATCAATGCTATTCATGAAATACTAAAACTTGCCTCTGAAAATAACTAAATAATGAAATAAACTTGATGATTCAATATCTGCTAATAAATCAGCACATTGATGTCGAATCAAATTTTAGAGGAAAAATTGTCTTGAGCCGAGTGGGATACGAACCCATGACCTCCTGATAACCATGTTATCAGGCTCAAGACAATTTTTCCTCTAAAATTTGAATCGACATCAAAGTCCTGATTTATTAGTAGATATTGAATTGTTGAGTTTATTTCATTATTTATCATTAGCATACTTGTAAGACATGCTTTCCATGTATATGGCAAATAGAAAGCCATTTGTGGCTAAAATTGCCTGAATAAACAACTATATCTGACATAATAGGAATGTTCATAGCATTAATTAGAGGAGATCTTGATTGGCGGCCGGTAGCTCAGTGGCCCAGAGCACCTGATACATTATCAGGTGGTCGTGGGTTCATATCCCACCCGGCTCAAGACAGTTTTTCCTCTAAAATTTGAATCGACGTCAAAGTGCTGATTTATTTGTAGATGAAAATAACTACTTCCATTTCAGTAACAAAATCTACCAGTAGGACTTGGGCTCTCATGAACTCACCCCTTTTCAGCATTGTATATGACATTGTTCTACAAGATCTTGAAACAAAATATTTAACTTTGCCACAATTTTACGTCTTCTGGTATTGCTATGTTGATGATATATTTTTATTTGGAATAGTAGTGATGAGCAATTAAACTGCCTTATTAGCCCTTTCTGTGTCAGAGCCCTAATAATCATTTTGCTCTTTCAAATTCTAGTGACTGGAGATGCAAGTTTCGTTCCTGTAGTACAAGGTTGTTAAAACTTTTCCAAGTAGAAATCTGATTTTTCCTAAACAAATATCGAAAAATACCTTATAAATCTGTAATATATGTTTTTATCTGTTGATTCCATTTGAAAAAATTATGATAAAGTTTAAAAATAAATCTATTTGAGTCTGCAATGAACATATGCGCATGTTCAGTCCCTTAAATAGCATCAAATAGTGACGATTTAGTTTATACTTTCATTCTGCTGTCCCCTACACAGATTATTGATCAGTTGTGATTCCTGGTAACTTGGGCTATTTCTAGCTATAGTAGAGTTGTAATACTTTCTAACTTTTAATATAAAGATATTGATTTTATTACTACTGGGAACTGCACACACATTGACTTTTGAGGGGTGGGGGTGGCTCAGTCTGTAGCGTGCCAGGTTTGTAATCTGCAGTTCCCAGGTTCGAGTCCCAGCTGGGTCAGCATTGAGATTTATCTCCGCAAAATTCCCCATCCTGTCCATGGTGAGTAGGGGACACCGATGATCTTGGAAAGGCCGTCGTTCGTCGGATGGGCGTTAAGCTGTGGCCCCATGTACTGGAGAACCATACCCTGTGCACGTTAAAGAACACGCTGGATGGCCTTGACGGGAGGTTACCATGTCTATCAACAGCTGTTCCAGTGGGTCCCCTCCCAACCTTCTCTGAACCTTCGGGGGCCTTGTGACCTGGCCATTTAGCCCATGGTGTGCAAAAAAGTGCCACTCAGAGGTAAAACAACCCAATCCATTGGCTTTTGATCAATATTTTAGTAGACTCGATTTTAAAGATTTTTTTTTACTCTAATGCTTCTAAAATTATTTTTGATTTCTTCTCAAATGGATACTGTGATTATAAACAATAATTAAATAGTAACGATGGAAAATAAAACTGCTATTGATGGTATAATGGTGGCAATCAGAATAACATTAGGATTACTCAAGTGCAATTTTTAAATGGTAGGACTTATTTTATTAATACTTTTAATTACAGTTCAACCAAATAAGCTAATTAAGGTCAGGAAATTGTGATTTTTAACCAAATGAAAGATTTAAGCATTAAATAGAAATATTATGAACTGTTTATATTAGAGTAGGGGGTCTGAACATGAGGTACGCTTACCCCCAAGGGTAAATTTTGGGGTACACTTTTACCAGTGTACCCCAAAATTATTTGGGGTACACTGTGAGAGCTCAAAAGTCATAGATCTAGTAACAAAGTAAAAATAACCATTGTTATACTATAACTATGGTTTTATCTATCTATACAAGGGGTACGCCAGTTAATACACATTTCCAGGAGGTACATGAAGCATAAAAGGTTGAGAACCACTTTATTAGAGCAATAAAATAATATAGGGTAAATGGGAAAAAAAATATATATATATATTAAAATTGTACTAAAGATAAATTGGAAAAAATACAGTAAAATTTTGCAGTGTTTAAAAAAAAATGCTTTAAAAATGCTTTTTTGTGCTTTTGGTATATAACATGACATTCCATTTCATTAGTTACTTCAGAATTAGGTTCTAAAGCTGTTTATTTTTTTCTGATAACACTTTAAAATAAATCTGACCATTACAGTGAATTCAGGTTTCAGAAACATACTCTAAAGATTAATATGTATCCTATAATATGTTTCACAGAAAAGTAAGAAAGCAGCAATTCCATCTCCTATTTGGGTGTTTTTATCCAAAAAGATGATGTAGGAGCCTTTAAGACATCAGTATACAGAAAAACCTACCTATGTAATCTCTATCATATGCACAGACTCATGTACCCCGTGGACATACAAAATTGCAGCGGTAAGAGAGTGGAACCTGCAATTTTGTTTGCCTGTGAAGTACATGAGTCTGTCAGAGAATTTTTACCATATTGTCAAAGAGGTTCTGCTTAAAAAAGAAATTCACACCATTTAATCTATTGCTGCAGCCAATGGTTTTCATTCTAAAACAATAGAAAAGCTAATCAATAGATATAGAAATGAGAACAGAAAAAATTTGGCTTTCTGCCAATTACTGACTGACACATAGTGTGTAACCTTTGCTGGATCTAGCTCTTACGTTTTTGTGCTGCACAAAGCAGTCTGCAAATCACTCAGAGCTCAACAAATTAACATTATTTTTAACCCAGCTCTAAATATAAAGAAAATTATAAAAAGGGACAGAGACAAATTTTGCCTCCTTCAAAAATCAGGTTGTACAGATTCCCCTACATTTTTCAGATAATTTTGTTATTTATTATATCAGAACAGCTATATGTTCTCTACAGGAGAGGTTTACAGAGTAACAAAGAGATGTAAGTCAAGACAAACCAATGACTACTGCAGCCAAGCTGTCAATTCAACATACAGCTACCAGAGACTGGGAGCTCACAACATTGCTTGCACATTCCTGTGTGAAATGTGCATTTTGATGAAGATATTTTGAGTGAAATACTTTGAGATGTTTTGCATTATTTTTTCATGAACAAAATGTTTACGTGATACAGTAAAAAAAAAATTTACCCCTGTAGCAGTATCTCTGTTGCCATAGAGATATATCAGGAAATTTATTATAATACACCATGTAGAAGTTCTGTGAGGAAGGAGAAACCTAATTGGCAGAAAGACAATGCAAGAAAAAAAACGCCATGCCTTATATATCGCTTGAAATCAGGCCCCTTTGATCTGTAAGTAATTATATAAGACTGAAAAAAAAAATCTATTTTCAGTTGCCAACTTGTACAAACAACTATGGAAAATATAAAGCAATTACAAAATACCATATACTTTTAACCTCTAACCAAGAGGAATATTTTCCATAAACTCTTTTACTTTATTGAAATGCAAACTTAAGAAGTCTTAAAAATATGTTAAAAAACAAGCAGAAATAGTCAATATAACCAACTACTCAGGCACAAAGCAACTACATGTAACCAAAGTAAAAAAAAAAGATTTATTGTAATAAATCAGAGAAAAGATTTACTGTAGTGCGAAAGAAAAACAAACTTCTTAAATAAGAAACCTTGCGAAATATCCTATTCATTTATGAAATCACTTTTGTGAGTTCATAAAATTTTGTGATATCATGAAATTCACTTTTGTTAGAAATTTTATTTTACTCTCAATTTTTTATGTCAATGTCATTAATTTCATTGTTCTCCTTCTTCATGGATTAGGCAGCATCCCACCTATACCAAACTCAAATTTTCCTTCCATCTTCTCCTTGGTCTTCCTCTTGACCTGTTTCCTCTGGGGCAATATTCTATAGCTATTTTGGTCATCTCTGAATTCATTCTTTCTACATGTTGCTTCCATCTATTTCTGTAGGATGATATTTCTTCTATTATATTTTTCATTTTTAATCTATTGCATATTGTGGCATTTTCTATTTTTTTCTAATTGGGTATGTCCAGCCAGAGGTCTTAACACTCTCATATATGCTGTTTCAATCCTTTTACATAGACATTACATAGACGTTACATAGACACGGGGTGAGAAAGACAGGTGTCTTTCTCACCCCATGTCTATGTCTCCGATCCATATCTGATGATTGGTGTACAAACTATTTTATATACATTCTGAATGTATGTGAATTCATTTGTTTGCTTAAATATTTTTGTAATATGGTATTATTTCTGATAAATTTTATCCTTTTATGTTCAATATCTTTTTCTCCATCTAGGTTAATGATGTTCCCTAAATATTTGAATTCCCTAACTTGTTCTATTGACTTGTTATCTACTTATATTTTACATCTTATTATTATAACCTTTCCAAAATAGGCCATGACTTTTGTTTTTAAGGTTGAGATTTTCATATCATATTTTTCTTTTACTGTTTTAAGTTGGTTTATAGTAAATTCTTTTGGAATCATTTTCATTTTCTGCTAGTGATACTTGATCATCTACATATAGTAAGTTAGTCGAATTGTGTTTCCCAATTTCAATTCCTTTTATCTTTTGTAGTTTCCACTCTATTTAATTTTTCCATGTATATATTAAAAAGAAAGGTGATAATCCACTTCCCTGAATCAAACCTCTTCCTGTCTTAATTTCTTTTGACTAATAATCATTCTGTTTTACTTTTATTTTTGCATCTTCAAGTGTGTTTTTGATTATTTGAATGATATGGAAGAGGTATTCAAATTCTACTAATCCATCTATCAATTTTTGTCTATTGACTCTGTCATAGGCCTTTTTCATAATATGTAATTGTATAAATAAATGTATGTAAGTTGATAGGTTAAATTCAATTCTTTTCTCCATTATCTTTTTTAAGGTGAATGTTGGAACAGTATATGATCATCCCTTTCTAAAACAGTGTTATTTTTGCCATAATATTTTTTCTGTGTGTGGAATTATTTTGTTTTTAAGTGTAAGAAAAATTTTGTAGCAGGCATTAAGAATGAAATGCCTCTGTAGTTATTGCAATCTTTTTTTTTTTAAATATATTGATTATTATTGAAGTTTTCTATTCTTCAGGTATATAGTTTGCTTTCAAAATTTTATTTAAAAAATCTAAGAATCAACCTAAATTCTTTGGGTCTGTTTATATAGTTCTGCCAGTGCCTATGTAATGGGAATGCTTGCTGATTTTACGATGTGAAGCTGCAGCAGCACTAGTTACATTTTTGTTTGCTGTGGCTCTGGTGATCTATTGTTTTGATTGCTACTTGCTTCGTATGAGTGTACATTATTACGCTGTTTACCGCTAGTTTCAAAATTGGATTCTGATGCGGATTTGTTCATGTGTGATTTATTTACTGTTCTGTCGACCTTCTGCCATTTTTAACTAGAAGTCTGAATGATGATGAAGTATTGTGTAATATTTTGTAGAAGTGAAACTTATGAAACAAAACTCCGTTTCTATGAAATCTCTTCCAAACTGGGTCTGCGAGACAGGTGGCTTCAGTAATATGTCGGCAACGTAATATTGACATCAGTAATTTGAAAAATTTTCAGAGATCACTTTTGAATAAATAATATTTTGGAATCGCAGGAATTATGAACAAGGAAAAGTTATTCCCATTAGCTCAAAACAATGAATATCTTAAAATGTATGGAACTGAGTTACACTTTCCTAACAAAATATTAGAGAATTTCTGTGTTATGTGAATAGGAATCTAACTTTAAAGCTCTGTAACTTCTAAAATATTTATTTAATGGAAAAAGGTTGCTGAAAATAAATTAAAGATCTTAATCTTATCTATATTTAAATCTCAATTTTCAATAGGATTCGTCTAGTATTTAAGGAATTATGGAATCTAGGATGTTTCATAACAGTAATGGGTCATAAGAATTTACCTCAGATATTGATTGAAACCTAAATAATAAGTTTTGTTTCAAATCATTTTTAATTTAAATATGATTTAAATTTTAAAAGTTTGCATAATGATTATTTTGATGTTAGATAATTATGACTGATTTTTATAAAAGCAATATTATTTATTATTAAATGTTCCAGCTTCCATAACTCTTTAAATACTGAATAAATATTGATGATAAATCTAGATTTAAATAAATTTGATTATCTGTAACTTCAGTCACAATTTTTCATTAAATGTCTTAAATGCATCAAGTATGTAAAATCTGATTTTGTGTTTATTGGCCACCTAAATAGCAGCAACATCCTGACAAGGTAGAGACAAGTACCTGCAAAATTCTAACAAGGTAGGGAAGTTGGAAAAGAATCTAGTGCTGACGGGTCTATAATCTTTATCTTCATCACATTTCTCTATTAAATGTATATTTTAGATGTTGTAGAGCTTCGGAGTTAGATTCCCATTGAATAACATGGAAAGATAATGCTATAGCTTTCTTTGAGCATAATATTTTTGTTACCAATTTAAAATGTTTCACTAATTGAAATAATATGTTGCTTTAAAAAAAATAGTGCTAGGTATAGTAGTAAAAATGCCGCTCATTTTCTTGGGGGCAGGACACTTCCTCCCCATCTCTTCTTAAACTAGTCTTATATATGACTAATGGAATGTGGAAGTTTATAACAGTTTGCCAGCATTTTGAATTGCACAAATATACATATGAACTGGGGTGGATTAAGCAATTGGGAGACCTGCAGCCAAGTTCTAAATAGGTACCTGGAACAAAATTCTAAAAAGAAACCTTAGAGCTGTATTTTAAATGGAGCCCCTTTATCCTTCTAAACTGAAAAATAATGAAAATTGAACTACTTTATGTAAAATCGTCAATTGACATGATGAAAAACAACAACAACAACATTGCTTTAAAACAAGCAAAAAAATGGGAGGAAGGCCTGTAGGTCTAAAGAAGTAAGCGAAATAAAAAGGCTAACATATAAAGAGTCAACTCTATGCTGCAGCATAAACTTTTGCCTATTGCTGGCCGAGTTGTTAGCATGCTTGGCTACTGATCAAAGGGATCTGGGTTCGAGCCTCGGGTAAGGCATGGACGTTTGTGTTGTTTTTCTGCTGAGGTCCTGCCATCCTCTCAGACCTACTATGGCATATAAACTGACAGGCTCCTGTTAGACCTCTGTGGCAAGCAGCTGCTTGAGGGGGTATTTATTGTTTTTATTAAAACTATTACTTTTAATCATTAATTTTTTTAGAAAGTTTTCCATTTCATGCTTAATTAAATAAATGAGGCATTAATATCAAACAATCTTGCTTAAATATATTGCTTATGCATTTCCCTTGACAATAAGTTCTATTGCAATGGTAATTAAAATAATTATCGTATAGTTCCGCAGATAAGATGACCTTCAGATAAGACAAGGTATAAATTTTCGTCAAAGTTTTATAGTTTTATTTTATATCTGTCCTATAAGACGACCCCAAACTATCAACGGCCTATGAATTTAGTTTAGATCAGCGATCATCATCTGGATAATAATACTGTATAGCTTATACGGAATTATGTCCTATTCGCAAACATTCGCACTGATTCGAGCATTTGGGTAATGACCTTGACTATTCACAAAAGCGTCGTATGGGCTATTCTATTTTGTGGACATACCCTACTCTGTACTAGTAAATAATTACGGTTTGTCCGTTTTTTCCTCAGTAGCTCAATAAACATAACTTTTAATATTTATTTTATTTCAGTATTGTTTTACTATTACAATGTAATGTATTATCATATAGCATATTTAAATAATATGATAGATTTTTCGAATAGTTGTAGTAATAATGGTTTCAATTTATATAAATTTCAGTCTAATTTTTTTTGTATCTGTCCTATAAGATGACCCGGATTTTGGGGGCCTTTTTTTATGATTCAACTATCATCTTATCTGCAGAAATATACGGTAAATTAGGTAAAGAATTGCTTTGGAAAAAATTAAATTTTGTTCTTTAAAAAATTACCATTAAACAGTATTACTGGGTAAACACTTGAAATTTTCGGATTTTAATGGATAATAATTTTCAATTGTAAATAATAAATAAAAAATAAATACCCCCTCAAGCAGCTGCTTGCCACAGAGGTCTGACAGGAGCCTGTCAGTTTATATGCCATAGTAGAAGGTCTGAGAGATCACAGGCCCTCAGCAGAAAAATGACACAAACAGCCATGCCTTACCCGGGGCTCGAACCCAGGTCCCTTAGATCAGTAGCCAAGCGCGCTAACCACTCTGCCATGGGACGGCTTCAATTGTAACATGATTATTTTTAAACATATTTTCTGTTATGGAGAGTTTAGATCATTATTTCCATTGCATCTTTAAGAAAGATTTTAGTTCATTGTATTTGATTAACCATCTGTCTGATTCTTTACTATATGACTTCGACCAGATCGCTATATACTTACTGTTAGCATAGGTTAGCTTACCGCAGAACTGTGCTGCCCTCATGTGGCAAGTTCTGAAGCTTCCTACACACACTTGGTTAACATGGAGATTTGTGGAAATCGGCAAGCATTTCCATTATGTAGACACCAGTTCTGCATTAGTATTGTCTTCTCCTGTTGCTTTTCTGTTTTTTAATCTTGATAATGTCTTTTCCAGTTCATTCATGCTAATAGTTTCATTATATATTTTGTCTTCTATCTGTAACTTTATGGATTCCTCACTTCTTAGCAGTGAATTATAATGTTAAACCTAGTTGTCTTGTTTTGGTGCTATTATATTGATATTTCTTTGGTGTCTTGTGTTGTTTATTTACCATTTATATCTATTTAATTGTGGTCCATTTATGTTATTTTCTAATCTACAAGCAAATTTATGCCAATCATTTCTTATCTTCCGTGTCTCGCTTATATTGCTCTTATGCATTACTCAATTTCATTATCAGATGTTTTATCATCTATTCATTTTAAATATGCTTGTTTTTTTCTTTGAGATCAATTCGCTTATTTCTTCATTCCATGTTATTGTTAAATAGTATGTGTAACACTTCAATGTCCAAATTATATTTGTTATATGTTAATGTCAAACGCTATTAATGTCATCACATGAGATTTTAACAAATTATAAATGTAATTATTCTCTAGCTTTGCAGGTCACCTGTTACAGTTTACTTGTACTATGATCAAAGAATAATGATAATAAAAAAAATTCATAAGGAAAAGCATTAATCGTGGTATTAAATGTGTTTTTTAATTCCATGATTTGTGAATAATCCATTGTTTTATTATGTTAAATTTATTGACAATTTTGCTAATCCAGTGCTTTTTTTAAAAATGCCTTTTATAAATGAAATGTAAAACATAATAAAGTGTAAAACTTACTGTGTTAGCTAATCCAAAGCACATATTTCAGCCAAGGTAAATGCTCCACTGACACCATCTCTGCCAATATAGGGACGGGGGTTGCTCAGTTGGTAGTGCACCAGACTCGTAATCTGCAGTTCCCAGATTTGAGTCCCAGCTGGGTCAGTGTTGAGATTTATCTCTGTAAAACTCCCTTCACTGCCCACGGTCAGTAGGGGATACTGATGGGCTTGGAAAGGCCATCATTCATTGGATGGGATATTAAGCTGTGGTCCTGTGTGCAGATTACCATACCCTGTGCATGTTAAAGAACGCACTAGATGGCCTGGATGGGAGGCCACCACATGTCCTCCAACAGCTATTCCAGTGGGTCCCTATCCTCAACAATCTCTGGAGTGCTTGTGACCTGACCATTTAGCCCATTGTATGCAAAAAAAGTGCCTTTCAGAGGTAAAACAATCCAAGTCTGCCAATATAATTAACCCTTCCAGTGTCCAGCTTGAAAATCTGGCTTACATCAAGAGACCCAACTGTTTTTTTTACTATGCTGAGCCAAAAAAAAATAGCTTTGGAACTTTTTTTTACCAAACAACTAATAAAAAGAAACACAGTATGTTATATAATTAATTATTCAGTATTTAATTCTGGATTTTATGAAAATCAAATATTTAACAAAAATGACTATCAGCTTAATTTTGATATGGCTTTTTTAAAGAATATAGTAAAAAAAAGAAGGGTAACAAAAAAAGAAATGTTTTGAAAACTAAGAAACCAAAATACATGCATATGAATAGAAAGAAAATTTCTTTCTGAATAATAAGAAAATAAATTTTTACTTGGAACAAGAACATTACTCTCTTGTAATTTTTTTTCTCAGTACTGTAATTTGAGAAAAGTCCAGGCTTTTTTGCCAACTGTGCAGGGTCAAACAAGTAAATTTTAGAATTCTTTAACAAATGACCAATCAATGGAAGTAAGATCATGTTATATACCAAATTAAATAGAATTTAATTCTGAAGTTTATGAAATAAAATATATAAACAAATTTACAAGCATGTTAGTTTTAATAAGACTTTATCATAGTGATATAGTGTGTGTGTGTGGGGGGGGGGGGGTGGAGATTCACCTGATGAATAAATGAATAAAAACAGTTGAATTATGCATCAATGGAAGGGATATTTCTTTTTTGAATAATATAATGATAGGCTTCATCTAAAATAAAACTTATTATTTATATTTTGTTCATTCCAATGCTTTAAAACATGGGCCAGAATTGCACAAGGTGACTTTGCACTGTTCATACTCATGAGATTTTCTGTCCTGTTTATGCAACTGGTGGAAAAATTGGCTTTTTTATTTTTCTCCTAGCACCATGCATTTTTTTTCCCTTTGGTTCGTTCATTTTTGGGATCTTGGCAAGTGCTGGAAAGTTAGTGAACTAGGACAAAAATTTTAAATTATTACAGCCAAGAACTTCAGTGTGTGTGGGGCTAAAATATTGTATTAAAGAAATTGCAGTCAGGTTGCTTTAACAAATTATGTCATAGCTTAATAAAATATACATAAAATGGGAAAGTTAAGTATTATTTTTCAAGCTTCAATTATATACTTATGCAAGAAATTTTTCAAACTGCAATTTCTGTTTTTTATACTAAAAGAATAAACTATTGCCTCTGGCAAATATGGGATACTCATTTTCAAAGAAAATGAAAGCTTTTCATTTTCTGAATTTTGCAAACTTTAACAGTAGTAATCTGTACAAATAGATGATTAGAAAATGTAAATAGTAATATATTATTATCCCTATGCAGTACAAAAGGAATTTCTCATTTGTCACTTAATATGAAAAAGCTGCATTGTTTTATCCCCACGATTTTGGTGTGGGGATGGCTCAGTTGATAGCACACCAGGCTCATAATTGGCAGTTCTCAAGTTTGAGTCCCGCCTGGGCCAGCATTGAGATCATCTGTCTTCCAACAGCTGTCCAGTGGCCCAACCTTTGCTGAGCCCTTAGGGTCCTTGTGACTGGACATTTAGCCCAATGTGTTCAAAAAGTGCCACTTAGAGGTAAAACAACCCAACCTCCAAGGGTTGAGAGGCAAATCACAGTGTATATAAAAAAAATTATTATTATTAAAATGTTATTGAAAATTTAAAAATTTGTTATTGATCTTTTAAAAACAAAAAGCAGCTGTCAAATTTTAACCAATTTAATTAAATGATGAAAACACATATGAATATAAATTACACTTCTGTTAGTAAGTTATCTGGGTATCTGTTCTTCATCAACACAATATCATCATCCTCAAGCAGCCATGGGCTTTGGAGGTCCAACCAGACTGTGCAATTTAGATACCACCAGAGTTTCTAATATCTAGCATAAATATATTATTTGCAATATTAGTTCAAGTCTTACATTTTCTAAATTTAGCACCCTCTAATGATATAAATTAATACCTTTAGGGAGATTTGGAAACTATTAATCATTGTATATCATTAGTACATATTCAACTTAAAAAGTATTTTTTATTATGCTCTTTATTAAAAATTTACATTTTACCCACCTCCAGGGAATGAAGGAAAAAATTGTTGCTGCCAATGTAAATCCCTTGATCTCACATTCCACCACTAAAATATCAAATTTCTAGTCCAAATATATCATTTGCAATATTTGTTTAAAATTTTGAATTTTTCAGTCAGTGGGTGCAATAAAAACTTTTTGGAAATTCTAAAGTGTGAATCATAAAAGTTTATCAAATACCTGTCCAACCCAAAAAGAATTTAAAATTTATCTCTAGAAGCAAACAATTATCTCTTTAAAAAAATTTGCATTTCCCCCTCCTATTGGGGACGGTGAAAATAATTGTTTTTAATGCAGACTTCATGATCTTTACATTTTATCACCAAAATTTCTAACATAATTACAATGCTTGCAATATTCATTGAAAATTTTGTCATTTTCAAAATTTTTTGCACCATTGGAAGGGTGAAATTATAGCTATTGAGAGATTTTGAAAGTACAAATTGTAATATTTCATAAAACCTATCCAACCCCAAAAGAATTTTTAATTTATCTCTAAAAACAAAGAAGTTGAATGTCTACAGATGGACAGACAGATGACATTAGGTAATTTTTTCTGAAAACGAGCTAAAAATCAAGTTTCATGTGTTATACCAAAAACAGATAAATCATGCAGCATCTGTGTGAAAAAAAGTATGTATTTGGTTACTGCCATCAGTGGTAAAGGCCGCTGTCCGTCGGATGGGACGTTAAGCCATGACCTCGTGTGGGAGAGCCATACCCTGTGCACGCCCCCTCGGTGTGAGCGCCTGTACGCGGTGAGGGGGACCACCCTGTGAAGGTTCCGCTGGCTCGGCTACCTTCGCAGGGTCCTAAACGCTCGCCCACGTGTTTGCCGTGCGTGGAGACCCGTGTCCCGGGAAAGGAGGATCCTGGTAGTTGCTCGGGGGTCCCCGTCTTCTCTCCTCAGCTCATGACTGGCGTGGTCCCCATTGGCCGTCTTGCCATTGGGGAGCCTGTCCGTCGCGGGGCTGGGCAGCGGATTCCGGGGCCTCTGCTATACACTGCTTTGGCCTCTGCTTCCGGTAAACGGGAGCTCCTGGGGTGGCCCCCCCAGGAGCAATCGGCTGGTGGGCAGGTCCTGCTAGGGTCAACCGTGCAGAGCGGTGAGTAACCTTGCCCACGGTCCGGGTACAGGTTTACAAGTCTTCTCACATATTATTTTCCTTTTGTCGTTATCCTTTCTTTGTGCTGCCAGTTTGGCAGTCACAATATTCTTATTTTTGCGCTTTGTTTCATTTGTGTAGAACGTTTTTGTTCTGCACATTTCTCTTTTTATTTTCCTTCTATTTATTTGTGAGGGCTTGGCTCACTGTCTGTGTGGGTATAGTGCCTGCGTAGCCCTGGCGCCCGACTGGGCGTCCCCTTGTTGGGCTCCGTGGAGGGTGGGGACAGCGGGCACTGAACCACACAAAACAAACCATGAGAGAGAATGATGATAATAATGCGATCGCCGCCAACAAGAGGGCTCGACATGAGCCCCCATCTTCCTCTTTGTCTAAGTTATCTCTGCCGTCGTCTTCTGTGTCTGTGTCTTCGTTCCCGAAGTTCCTGATCATCCACTCAACGGGTGATCAGGTGCTCGGGGACATGTCCCCTTTTTTTGTGAATAAAGGTTTGAAAGGTCTTGCGGGAGAACCGAAATCCGTCAAGCGCTTACGATCTGGCGACTTGCAGGTTGAGACCGCTTGTTCTAAACACTCTGAACTGCTCCTGAAAGTCAAAGAAATTGGTGGGGTGGCTGTCGAAGTCACTCCCCATAAAACTTTGAATTCCTCTCGGGGTGTGATCACCGAATGGGGCCTCCTCAAAGTCACTGAGGAGGAGATCCTCTCGGAGCTCACACCTCAAGGAGTAACAGCGGTCCACCGGGTTTCGACACGCCGTGATGGGAAATTAACACCCACCCGGGTGTTAATTGTTACATTCAACACGCCACGCCTGCCTACTTCCATCAAGGCAGGTTATTTACATTGTGAGGTTCGGCCGTATATCCCAAACCCTCTGCGCTGTTTTCAGTGTCAGATATACGGTCATGCCCGCACAGCATGCAGGGGCAAGCCCACCTGTGCTCGCTGTGGCAGTAAGGATCATCTCGATCCTGACTGCACAGCAGAAAAGGCATGCTGTGTGAACTGCAGTGGCGAACATCCGGCGTACTCCCGCGACTGTCCGAAATGGAAAGAGGAAAAGGAGGTACAACGTCTCAAAGTCGTGAATAACATCTCGTATGCTGAGGCGAGAAAGCTTGCTGCACCGCCCGCCCCGCCTGGCAAGGTTTCCTATGCCAGTGCAGTCATTGGAAAGCCCATCGTTCCAATGACTTCGGTTGCGGTGCAGACTGACATCAGTGTACCACCTACTGAGTCTTTCTCGCCAGCTGCGAAGTACCTCCTCACGCAGGCGAGACCGAGGGTGGTGTCGACTTCGACATCAACCCCGGTTTCCATTCCTGCAACACAGCCTTCCACCTCCACCGGAAGGCCTCCTCCTTCCCGTCCTCAGACAGCAAGACCTTCCAAACCGAAGGGGCCCCCACCGGGGCCAAAAAAGAAAATTTCAGCGCCACAAAGGGCGGTCACCGATCCATGCCCCTCGGACGATTCCGAGGACATGGATACTGACCGCCCCCTATTCACTAAACCGTCCTCTGCGGCGGTTAAGTTGAATAGGAACACGTCGTCCGCCCACTCTTCTAAGTCCTGAGATGGCCACACTCCTACAATGGAATTGTCGTGGATTCCAGAGGAATCTAGACGACATCAAGGCCCTCCTTCAGGCACACCAGCCCATCTGTGTGTGCCTGCAGGAGACATACTTGCAGCCAGTCACAGATCCCACGATCCGGCACTTTTCACTGGTTCGCCGGGACCGGGATGGAGATGGTCCAGCTCGCGGGGGTGTCGCCATCCTCGTGAGCAACCATTCTCCATTCCAGGTCGTAAACCTCACCACCAACTTAGAGGCGGTAGCCATCCGTCTCTTCGTGGGGTTCTCGCTGACTGTCTGCTCTGTATATCTTCCCCCTGGGAGCATCGTCTTCCAGGAAGACCTTGATGATCTCGTCTCGCAGCTGCCGTCCCCCTTCCTCATTATGGGGGACCTCAACGGACACAGTCCACTTTGGGGCAGTGCTGACACCAACGGGAGGGGCGGGGTCCTGGAGCAGTGGCTCCTGGATCCTTCTCTCTCCCTGTTGAACACCGGTGTCAGCACTTACTTTCACTCCCCAACCCGCACTTTCACTGCCATTGATCTCACCATCTGCTCCTCCTCGATCCTTCCACTCTTTACATGGGAGGTCGAGGACAACCCGTACGGGAGCGATCACCTCCCCGTGGTGTGCACCATCTCCCGTGGGGGGCCTTGCAGCCCTTCACGCGTCTCACGGTGGAGGCTGGATCGGGCTGACTGGGGTGGTTTCGAGCTGCTCTCTGAGCTCGACGACCACTCCGTCAGCCAGGAGCCAATCAATGTGGCAGTAGCGGAGATAACGGACTGTATCGTAGATGCAGCTGCATCAACAATTCCTCAAACTTCTACACGGTTTCCTCGCTTTCCGAAACCGTGGTGGAATCCAGATTGCACCGCAGCTCGTAAGGCTCAGAACAAGGCTTGGGGGGTGTTTCGGAGATATCCGACTACCCCCAACCTTGAAAATTTCAAACGCGCCAGGGCGAAAGCACGTTTCGTCCGACGCCAGAGCCAGAAGGAATCTTGGATGAAGTATACGTCTTCCATCACCCGCACGACTAGTTCTAAGGTCGTGTGGGATAAAGTCCGGAAGATGAGTGGGAACTACACGTCCCACTCGTTATCGATCCTGGAGCACAATGGACAGGCAATTGCTGATCCCAAAGCAATTGCCGACACTCTGGGGGAGTCCTTCTCCTCCATCTCTTCGTCTTCCTCTTACTCCCCCGAGTTTCTGGCCCAGAAGGGCGGGGCGGAGCGCTCTCCGCTGTCTTTCCACTCGAATGGCCTGGAGCCTTACAACAGGCCATTCACAGCGGAGGAACTTCGCCTTGCTCTGCACTCTTCTCGTGCCTCTGCTGTAGGGCCGGACAATGTCCATTATGCCATGCTCCAACATCTTTCACCATCGAGTAAGGATCGGCTGCTCCATCTCTTCAATCGCATTTTTCTCGAGGAGCAGTTTCCGGACTCCTGGCGGGAGGCCATCGTCTTGGCCTTCCCCAAGCCAGGCAAAGATCCCAAGATTCCTTCCAATTATCGTCCTATCGCATTGACGAGCTGCGTGTGCAAGGTGTTGGAAAGAATGGTAAATGCCAGACTCATCTGGTATTTAGAACATCACAACCTTCTTTCCAACACCCAGTGTGGCTTTCGCAGGCACCGGTCTACTTTAGACCACCTGATCCGCCTCGAATCGGCGATCAGGAATTCCTTTTTACGTAGAGAGCACCTGGTGTCCATTTTCTTCGACATCGAAAAAGCGTACGACACGGCTTGGAGATTCGGCATTCTTCGTGACCTCCACAGTTTCGGCTTGAGAGGTCACATGCCGAACTTCATCTCCAACTTCTTATCGACACGCTCTTTTCGTGTCCGTGTCGGTAACACTCTGTCGCGGCCGTACCCCCAAGAACAGGGGGTGCCACAAGGCTGCGTTCTGAGTGTTACGCTTTTCGCTGTCAAGATTAATTCTATTACTAGACAACTTCCTCCATCAGTAGGCAATGCCCTCTATGTTGATGACTTTAGCATCTTTTGCTCTTCGTCCAGCATGAGGGTCATTGAAAGACAACTGCAAATTGCCCTGAACAATCTTTCGGTTTGGGCGACGGCAAACGGGTTTCGGTTCTCCCCACAGAAGACCGCTTGTGTGCACTTTTGCCACAAGCGTAATCTTCATCTGGATCCCGAGCTGCGGCTCGGGGGTAACATCATTCCAGTTGTGGCGGAGACCAAGTTTCTCGGTCTCATATTCGATCGGAAATTGACCTTTTTACCACACATACGTCATCTCAGGTCCAAGTGCACGCGGGCATTGAACATCGTCAAGGTCCTCTCCTCCCTCTCTTGGGGGGCGGACCGATGTTCTTTGCTCCGCCTGTACCGTGCACTTGTCCGATCGAAACTGGACTACGGATCCCAGGTGTACGACTCGGCCCGGGATTCGGTGGTGAAGGTGCTGGATCCCCTCCATCACCAGGCTCTCCGTGTTTGCACGGGAGCCTTCCGCACCTCACCGGTCCAGAGTCTTTACGTTGAGACCGACGAACCGTCTTTATCTGTTCGCCGTCAGCAGTTGTCCCTACAATATGCTTCTAAATTGCGATCCCTGCCTGGCCATCCCACTTGGGACTGCGTTTTCAGTCCGAAGTGGGAAATGCTTTTCAATAATCGGCCGACTGCCATTCGTCCTTTTGGTTTGCGAGTCCGAGGCTACCTCAGAGACATCAACACCAGTCTCGATAGCGTTGCACAGTCGACAGCTGAGCCACTTCCACCATGGCTCGCTGTTTCCCCTACCTGCGATTTTTCCCTGTGCAGGACGGGGAAGGCCTTTACACCCGACTGTGTGTACCGGCAACTCTTTGCCAGCCATCGTGCTGAGCACCCGGACTTCTTGCCTGTCTTTACAGATGGCTCGAAGTCCGGCACTTCGGTGGGATCAGCCATGGTCTGCTGTGATGTAATCATTGCAGACCAGATCCCACTGCAGTGTTCCATCTTCACTGCAGAGTTGCACGCTATCAGTCTCGCCTTGGCCCACGTGGCGACTAAGCATCATCGTCGGTGTGTGCTTTACACCGACTCGCTTAGCTCGCTACAGGCTTTGATCTCAGTGAGGCATCGGCCTCACCCTGTTCTCTCCAAGATCCGCCAGCAGCTCCATCGTCTGGCAGCCACCACCACGATTCTCTTCTGTTGGGTGCCCGGTCACGTCGGAATCAGGGGTAATGATTTGGCAGATTCTGCTGCCAGGTCAGCCACGCCCCTGTCCGACTCTCCGTTGCCGGTTCCCTATCTGGATTTCCGGCAGCGTTTTTCCACCGAGCTCCGGGCACAGTGGCAGAGATCTTGGTCGGAACAGCTTACCAACAAGCTCTTCGAGATCAAACCTATCATCAAACCATGGCAGTCTTGTTACCGCAGGAATCGCAAGGAGGAAGTTGTACTTGCTCGGCTCCGCTTAGGTCACTCGTTTCTTACTCATTCGTTTCTTTTACGGGCGGACGACGTGCCTAAGTGCGAGTTTTGTGACACCATTTTAACAATCAAACATATTTTAATTGAATGTCCATGTTTTAACCTAGAACGTCGTTTGTATTTTAATTTTCACAATTTTACGTCCGAGCCACTTACACTCGGACATCTTTTATCTGATAGTGCCATTTTATCTCCAATTTTTGCCTTTTTACAGTTTACAGGATATTTTACCAGATTATAATTTTAATCATTTGTAATTTATTCACCGTCTGCCTAGGTCATTTACACCTGGGCTAGTTTTATCCTTTGTCTGTACTGTATTTATTTATCTACATATTTGTTGTTTTACACCTCACTTTTTATTTCTGTTATATATATATCTTGTTGGTTTTAATTTTTACCCTTTCGAGCATTTGTTTTTTAATTTTGGTTGAGGAGTATTTGTTTTTTAGCATATTTTTACCTTGTCTGGCGCATTATAGCCTTAGTAGCTCATGCGCCATAAAACTCCAAACAACCAAACCAAACCAAACCCTGTGCACGTTAAAGAACACACTGGATGGCCTTGACGGGAGGCTACCATCTGTCTCCCAACAGCTGTTCAGTGGGTCCCCTCCCCCAACCTTCTCTGAGCCTTTGGTGTCCATGTGACCTGGCCATTTAGCCCATGGTGTGCAAAAAAGTGCCGCTCAGAGGTAAAACAACCCAGCCATCAGTGGTGCAAGAAAATCAGTCACCTGAAATCACTGAGCTTCCAAGCTGCCCATGTTATGATATTCCAGATGCATTTTAGTTGTTACTGGAAGCAGTAATGCAAGAATGTTCCTTGAGTAGTTTTTTCATAACATGGCACATAAAATCACATCGTGTGCTTAGTGGATGTAAATTATGCCTCATCAGCATATTCAGCAACTCGCAGGTTATTCATATCAGTATGAATGTTTTAAGAAGTGTTGGTTTGTACATTGCCCAAATGTAAGAACACAGATTAGCAAATAGAAATATGATCTATGTTCTTAATGGGGTGAGAAAAGAGTGGTTGGGTTGTTTTACCTCGGATCCCAAGATCTGGGAGAAAGGGACACAATGAACAGTTACTGGGATACATATGGTAGCCTCCCATCAAGACCATCCAGTGTGTTTTTTAGCATGCACAGGGTGTGACTCTCGTGAACATGTGGCCATGGCTTAATGTCGCATTGAATGAATAGCAACCTCTCCAAGCACATCATTGTCCCCTTTATCACTAAGGGCAGAGTCGGGGTTAATGGAGATAAATCTCAATGCTGGAACAGCTGGAACTCGAATCCGAGGACTGCAGATTATAAGCCTGGTGTACTACATTCAACTGAGCCATCCTGCCTGAGTCCCTTCCTCAGGAAGAGTGATTAATTATAAATGAGTGGATAACCATTGTCAAACATATCTTGTTAAAATTTATTTGTATGGTTGAGTGCAGCAATTATTGCTCAGTACAGACATGTTTAAAAAAATTTTCAATCTCTTGAGAGTTTTTCAGTTCCTTTTTTCTTTGTAACATAAAAAACTGGCTCTTTTAGTAGTCTTTTATCTTGGTTTTTTTTTTTTGCATCTTATTTGAACTTTTGCTTTATTTTTAAGTTCTTGTTTCTTCTATTTTCAAGGTAAAAAGTTCAATACTTTTGTTAAAAGGTCAAGTGTATGAAGCAATGGATAATAGAGGGTTAGCCGCAGATTGCTTCAGGGAAGCACTCCAGTTGGATGTATTCTGCTATGATGCATTTCAGTCTTTAGTTCAACATCAAATGCTGTCAAAAGAAGAAGGTAAATATTAATTTTATTCAGTTTAGTATTTTTTTAATGTGTACTTTATAATATTGGTACTTTCTAACCTCTCTTTTCTACTATTTTTTAACTACTCTTTTCCTCCAGCAAATTATGGCTGTAAAATACTCCAATTATATTTTTTGCTTTAGTCAAAGTTTTGGTTTGCATTGATACTTAGTATGCTTAGCTGTTGATCTTCCCAGGTTCGAGTCCCAGCTGGGTCAGCGTTGAGATTTATCTCCGCAAAATTCCCCGCCCTGCCCACGGTCAGTAGGGGACACCGATGGGCTTGGAAAGGCCGCCGTCCGTCGGATGGGACGTTAAGCCGTGGTCCCGTGTGCGAGAGAGCCATACCCTGTGCACGTTAAAGAACACATTGGATGGCCTTGACGGGAGGCTATCCATCTGTCTTCCAACAGCTGTTCCAGTGGGTCCCCTCCCCCAACCTTCTCTGAGCCTTCGGGGTCCATGTGACCTGGCCATTTAGCCCATGGTGTGCAAAAAAGTGCCGCTCAGAGGTAAAACAACCCAACTTAGCTGTTGATCAAAGGGACCTGGGTTTTAAGCCCTAGGTAAGTGATGGATGCTTCTTTTTATGTGTTGTCTTTCTGCTGTGATCTCACTTATACCATTTGAGCTGAGGTGGTGGTGATTCACACTTGCCTAAGCAAGGTTATGATGGTAGGAAAAAACCACTCTCTTTAGTTCAAAGACTTCAATTTAGGACCTCCTTTTCAGTCCAGAAGGTTGATTAGAGATTTTTTTTCCACACTTCCCTTCTTATCAAATATTAATTGTGACTATTGCTTCAGTGATTTCTATTTCCTATTAACTGACGTATTCTTCTGTTGCTAATATATGGAGAGTGTTCAAAAAGTTATTGACACGTGTCTGTAGATTTACACTCGTTCCTCCAAAGTTAACAAGCTACAGCATGTTTGAAAGCTTGTCTAAACTTATCATTACATGTTAAAAATAGATGCTGTATCATCATTCTATCTTCGCTGGTGGCACAGAAAGTTCAGTCTGAAAAATCTGTACTTTGTTTTTATATGGAGCCTACTAAAGACAAGGAAAGATTTTACATTTTCACAAGGATGCAGCTTGGGGACGACGTGTAAAAAATTCATGGTAATTTATTACAAGAGTATATGTGGATCATTCCTGTAATATGTGGATCAATCTTTGAAGACCCCCTCCCCCTCGTGCTGGAATACCAAAGGAGGCCATGAATGAGAGAATCTTGGCTGCTGTTCATGAACTCATTAAGGAAAACCCACACGTCACAATTCAGGTAATCAGTTTAGATGGCAGTGTGGAAACAATTATTCATCACCATTTAAAGTTCTGAAAGATCTATGCCAAATGGTGATCTAGGTCCCACAAACCAACAGAACAGTGAAAAAGGGTTATAGTTGACTTGTGCAAGGAGATGCTGGCAATGTTTGAACCTACTGGTCCGAAATGGTTAACAGATTTTGTCATAGGTTTTATTACTATGCAACTCACAGAAAGATCGACAACTATGTGTGGGTTGTGGAAGATGAACTGCATCCCCAAATCCTCCAACGAGACTTTCACTCAAGGAAGAGGATGTTCACAATTTTTTTCAATTCCCAATGAATGGTAGTTGTGGACACCTTACTTGAAAAAATGACTATGAATGGCCAAATACTACACCAACATTGTTTTATCCAAAATGGTTAAGGAGATAAAAGAGCAGCATCCAACAAAGGTGTGTCAAAAGTTCTTCAATTCTCCGGTAATGCAGTGCTCACAAAACCTGGCAAGTTATGGCTTATCTGGAGCAGGAAAAAATCAAACAGCTACCCCATCCTGCATATTCACTCAATCTTGCACCATGCATTTTTTGGTTATTTCCAAAATTAAAAAGGAACTTGCTGGTAAACCTTTTCAAGAGTGCAAAACCTTGCAAAAATGCATTCATTCAGAGTTGCAGAATATTCCCTAACAAAAGCACCGCCAAGCATTCCAGAATTGACATAGACATCTGCAACTTTACATACAACTTTCCATAGATCTGAAGGAGAATACCTTGAAGGAACAGCAAAAGTTTTGTTCAGGTAAGTGCAATGGTTCTGGTTCTGTAGATCTTGACAAGCAAGAATTTCTTGAACTTCCCTTGTATAACCACAAATGAACCGCCGTGGCCCGGTGTGTAGGGTGGCTCAGTCGGTAACTTACCAGGTTTGAGTCCCAGCTGGAGGAGTGTTGAGATTTATTTCTACAAAACTCCCCACCCTTCCTACGGTCAATAGGGGACACTGTTGAGCTTGAAAAGGCTGTGCCATCTGTCAGATGGAACATTAAGCTGTGGCCCATATGCAGGAGAGCCATAACCTGTGCACATTACAGAACATGCAGGATTGCCTTGATGGGAGGCTACCATCTGTCTCCTAACAGAGATTATTCTTTTGATGTCCTCACACAAGAATTCTGCCATTATAAGTTAGATATTCTGGCTTGCAAGATACCAGATGGAAAGATAAAGATCAGATAAAAAAAATTTAAATTTCTTTTTCCAGAGAGGAAAGATGGAAAGATAAAGATCAGATAAAAATAATTTAAATTTCTCTTTCCAGAGAGGGAAGATGGAAAGCATCTTCAAGGTGTAGGTTTGCTTCTCAGCAGACACGCTAGTGATGCTCCTTTAGGATATGAGCACAGTTAATGAAAGATTTCTCACAGCTAAATGTAAAACAAACATTTAATATTTTAATGTTATCTGTTATGCCCCCATTGAGTATGCTGATGAGGATGAGAAAGATAGACAATGAGGTTATGAACAACTTCAGGATATTGTGATCCAAGAATGTTAGCCATTGTAATCACATCTTACTTTTGAGTCTCGTGTCACCACTTTTGAACTCCTTGAACCAAGCTTGAGCAGTGCAAATGGAGACTGCCCCTCTCCTTTCACTTACTACATATATTTGACATATTTCTACATATATTTTTTGCATAACAAAAATTAGAGTAGAGGTACATAGTGCAGTAATTAAAGTTAAAGTTTTTAATTCTCTATGACACTGTTAAATGTTTTTAAGCACTTCAACACATGGACTATGCTACCCCCCCCCCCCCCCCCACACACACACACAACTCCCAATAGCAATACCGATATGAAAACCATTATTCAGGCCCTCACTAACATAATTATCTTAACCCCAAAACCCAGTTTACGAAATTTATAAATTCACTAAAAGTACCCCATTCATTATAATTATGAATTACTAGCCGCGAAAATTTCCGATTTAGATTATGCTGATGAGTTAGCCCTTTTGGCAAATGATGTTGATGAGATGAACTCTTTCATTCGAGCTGTTGATGAGACTGGTAGTAGAGTAGGTTTGGTTATAAACAGAGAGAAAACTAAAGTGATGAAAATTGGTCAGGCAGGTTGTGATTCAGTTAATCTGAATGGTTGCAGTCTTGAGCAGGTGTCACAGTTTAATTATCTTGGGAGCTATGTAACAGATACTGGTGATGTGCGGCATGAGATTAACAGACGAATAGGGATTGCTGCCAGGACTTTTAAGAATCTATGGAGAGTGTGAAGAAATAGGCGTATACACCTAAAGACTAAAATTAGACTGTATAATAGTTTGGTTCTTTCTAGTGTTAGTTATGGTAGTGAAACTTGGACACTTTGTAAACAAGATAACAGGAAACTAGATGCTTTTGATTCTAGATGCTTATGCAGTATCTTGGGCATTATGTGGTTCAGCTTTGTAACTAATGATGAGATTAGGCAAAGGAGTTTGCAACCTCCTTTAAGCAGCATATTGTGCAGAGAGAGAGACTCTGTTGGTTTGACCATGTTGCTTGTATGGATAATTATAGATTGGCAAATAGGGTTATGAACCTCAGAAAGAGGGGGAGACCTAGGATGCAGTGGGCAGACAATGTCAAACAAGACCTTGTTAGAATTGGTATGTAGTGGCCAGATGCATCAGATGTAGCTGAGGACAGATATGCTTGGAGAACTAAATTGCACGGTCTGGTTGGACCTTCGTAGCCCATGACTGCTTGAGGATGATGATGAGCCACAAATAATGAAGCTTCCCTTGACACTCGCTGATCTTCTCGATTTCCCATAATCCCACACCCTCTCCTATAATGTACATCACATGCAGATCGTATTACGGTCACCCGCACATCTTCCAACCTCTCCGATCCTCGGAGCTGAACCACTGACAATTCAATTTATGGCAACCCACCCCTCCCCCACACTCAACAACCAACTGCCTGTCCTGCATTAGTTAAAGCTCCTCACTTCCCACCTGACGAAGTGTAACACAACAACTTTAACTTTAACACAACACTTTTTAAGTTTAAGTTGCAAGACACTTTTTACAAGGTAATGGTCAGATCCAATTTCAGCTCCCCTATATGCCCTGGTATTCCTAGCAGAACTAGCCCATTTGCTGTTAATTAATATATAATCAATCATATTCTTATGCAGCCCATCAGGTGAAACCCATGTGTACTTATGTATGTCGCGGAGTTTGTAATAAGTATTGGTTATTCTAAAACCATTGAGTCTACTTACCTGTAGGAGACATTGCCCATTGCAGCTACCAATACCAAAAGGGCCTATCACCCCTCCCCAAAGGTCAGAGTCAGTACCAACTTTGGCATTGAAGTCACCTAGAACAAGGGTAATTTCTCCTTTCTTGACAGAATTTAAAATATCCTGAAGTTGTCCATAAAACCTATCCTTCTCATCCTCATCGGCATTCTCAGTGGGGCACAACAGCAGATAACAATCAAGTCTTTAATGCTTGTCTGAAATTTTGCTGTAAGAAACCTTTCATTGATGCACTCATATCCTAGAAGAGCATCACTAGCATGTCTGCTGAGCAGCAGACCCACGCCTTGGTGATGCTTTCCATCCTCCCTCCCTGTAAAGAGAAATTTAAAGTTATTTTTAAGTATCTCACCTTTACCTGTCCATCTGGTCTCTTGCAAGCCTAGAATATCTAGGTTATAGTGCTGGAATTCTTGCGTGAGGACATCAAGAGAATAATCTCTATGTAATGTCCTTACGTTCCTGCAGAGAGAAAATGATTAGTAGGATTTTTAAAGAAATTAGGTTTATTGAGATTGGTAGGGCCAACAATATTAAACAGCCCCCTGATCGCAGGCATGGGGCAAAGACCTGTTCCTCCTCCGCTAAAGGCTGAAGTCACCGATGCTGGTAGGAACTTCAAGCCCCACCTATTCAAGTGGACTTTTTCAAGAGCCATATGGTCTGCCTGAGACACATTACTCCAGTTTAGGCTTGACGATGCCCAACTAGCTAAGTGAGGTTCAGATACCTGTGATGGCCTCTGATTAGGATTATCCACCAGCTGAAATAAGGTATCCCATGCTTCTGTTCACTTAGGGCTGGCAACCCAGAAGCAAACAGAAAACACAGCGGCAGATTCTCCCTCAACAAAGGCCCACCAGTGCAGCAAGTCCAGGATCCATAATCAAGCTCAAATCCATAAACAAGTCCAGTCTAGTAGGAATAAATGGTCAGCACCAGGACCCTGTGAAGTTGACCACTGCTCAGTAGGGTTGAAAAAAAAAAACGAGAAAAAAGTGGACATGAGATGACCAGATCAGTAGGCATACTGAACTGGCAGCCCTCCCCATTCCGTTCCCTTCCAAAAGAGAATATCTCTTTTGAAAGGTACTAACGGCCTGCACCACGAAAAGGCAGGGGTCCGACATTAGGTGCTAGACCTGGCTGGTTCTGTGTATCACTGGAGATTGGTACACGGCTTTCCTATCAGTTTATGCCTAACTACCATTTACAGACCTGCATTGTATAGGGCTAATAATATATTACTATTTACATTTTCCAGTCACCCATTAGTATAAATTATTACTGTTAAGGGTGCAAAATTTGGAAAATGTTGACTTGTTTTCTTTAAAAAGAAAAGCATCCCATATTTGCTAGAGGGTATGTCTTATTCTTGTAGTTTAGCAGTGTGACAGAATTTCAAGCAACCAGTCAAAAGTATTTTTAAGTTTTTATTTTCACATTTTAACAAAGTTCAAAGTATAATTTTATAGTATTCATAAAATATATTGCACATTTGTAAACTTTATTTCAAAAACTAATATTTTTATGTCCTTGGTAATTTGTAGTACAGTTTCCGAAATTTTTATTTTAGAAATAGACCTTGTACAGTCCCTTCCATTTAGCAAACAGTGTCCTGAGGAGGAAGCAGAGTTAGTGAAGTTTTTATATGAAACTCAGTTGAAAAAAGTAAGTGAAATGTATCACAGTTGAAAAAAGTAAGTAAAGTGTATCATAATGTAAATCTATTGCTGATTAAGGTTTATTAATAGGAATTCTTATTGTAATATTTATTTATATATTAATTTCTGATAATATATGTTTTTTTCCTGGTGGCCATTAGAGTCCTCGTGGCTTTCACTATTGAGCATTTTTCTGTAAGCCCATCAAGTGTCCCATATCTTTTATAAAAGTAAGCTGAAAAATATCCTGTTTTTTTTTTTCATTTTCAAAATTTGGTCACCCTAGGATAGCTAGTATTCTAGTGGCCATATCTTGTGTGTTTCTATGTTATCTATGACTGGATGCTATGGTCATTGAATTTAGCCATACTGAAATAATAATTTCTCCTTAAGTAGCTGCATGCTCTATAGGTCTGACAGGAGCCTGTTATTATAATACATCATAGAAAATATCTGTTAGGAACACAAGACCTCTGCAGAAAGACAATACAAGAAAAGAAACATCTATGCTTTCCATGCCATATCTAGGGTTTGAGACTACAATAAGTTCTCCTTCTGTAGCCTTGTTTTACAACTAAATCTGCTCTTTCATTGCCCTTTATTCCAGAGTGAGTGGGAATCCATTGAAAAGAAACAAACTGCTGTCATGAACACATAACAGTGACAAAGTTCTGTATATGAAAAAGAAATTAATTGTTAGTAGAATTTTCAGGATTGCTTTAGATGAAGTGTAGAGTGGACTTATTGTCAGTTAATAAAACAGTATTTCTCTGGATAGTTTGATCAATCCATTTTAGGGCCATAAGGATTGTGCTTGGCTACTGATCTAAGGGACATGGGTTCGAACTCTGGGTAGAGCATGGACGTTTGTGATGTTTTTCTGCTGAGGTCCCACCATCTTCTCAGACCTTCTACTGTGGCATATAAACTGACAGGCTCCTATCAGACTCTGTGGCAAGCAGCTGCTTGAGGGGGTATTTATTATTTATTAATTAAGGATTGCTCAGACTTCTGGAGTGGTTGAATAACCTTGTTTCAATTTGGTAACTTCTAAGTATTTGAATGAAGTCACAGAAATAGCTGAAGCTGCTGTTTGCAAATCAGGGTTAAAGTATCCATCAGTGAAAAACTAATAAATTTGGATAAGTGGAATACACATAACTCTCTGTAATTGCTACAATAAGTTTTGATGAAAGAGAATATTTATCATGAAGTCCAGATACAAAATTTTGACAGAATGTTACTAAGTGTTCAGGTTGGGATTGGAGGTACACTATGTATGTAAACTCCCGATTATCTGGCATTTTTGGGGAATAGAGGTTGTTGGTTGCATGAGAAATATTTGTATAGAAACCAAATACAATAGGTATAATCTTGTATTCAAGCCTTAGTTAAAATAAAAATGCTGTTAAAAAATAGTGATAATAAAAATGAAGTATAATGCCCTTTGATACAGTGTATCAATAATGCTCTTTATATTTGCAATTAAGTATAAGGCTCTAAATTTAAATATTTAAAATATAACTGTTCTTTATATGTATTTTCACACTTTATCAATATTGAAGCCATCCCTTAGAAAATGTACAGTGCTCCATTATTTTCATCTTCTCACGAAATTCCTTTGCCTTTTATAGTAGCATTAGTCCTGAGATGCATGAGCCTTCTGAATTCTTTAATGAGAACTTTGGAATATAATGCACTATCCAAGTCTTCAAACTTAGAGGTATGAAGTATATGACACTGTTCTACACTTTTATCACTCTTGAATTTCACAAAGAACTCTTGAAGCTTCCCACTTTATGCTTTAATGTCATAGATCATTGACGAACCGACATTGAATTCAAAAATATGATTTTCACGTTTTTGCTGCATGTTTCATTTTTTTTGTTTTGTTTCAAAATAAAAAATAACATGTTTTTGCTTTAGTCCTTGCATGATAGTCTTCTTTGACAGTATTACAAATTGACAGCTGAAAGATTTTTGATAAACAGAACAAAGTGATCAGAAATTCAGCTATCTGCTACTTTTTTGTAAAAGTTTAGGAACACAGTTTTGAATTAAAATTTACTTCACAAATTCACTGTCTAAAAGAGGTTAAAAACAATCGTTCTCAAATTTCGATAATTACAAAATTAGCTTCTGAGAGGATCATTTTTGGTGTCTGGCAAAAGTACTGAGCTTTTTTCTTGTAATTTTCCATTTTTTTTTAAGTGTGCACTTAACTCATAAATAATTTCTCATTATATGTGCTGTCCTATAATCCTAATATAATAATATCCCTATAAATAAGTATAAATATGAATTAGGAATGCAAATAAATCCAGCACAAAATAATAAAGAAGAAGTAAAATACTCTACACCTTTCCCATATCTGGGTGCTTTAATACACTTACAACCATTATGCAAAAGCATAACATAAATATATCCTTAGTAATTCAAAATAATGTGAAACATTAACTATTAATGATAGAGACAGAATGCCCTTCACAGGGGGAGTGTATCAAGTTGAAATAGATGACCTAGAAAATTTATTGGAAATAAGAATAGTTACATTGGAAAAATATACAGACAGCTGGAGGAACCACATAAAGAACACGACCTTAAAAAGCAACAAGGCAATACAGCCTTAACCTAAGTAATATTAGAAAATACCAATAACACATATTCAACCTCATATTATAGCAGCACCATTCACAAAATTCCAACTTAACTATATGGAAAATTTGCTCATTAACATACGAAAAGAAAAAGTGTGCAATGCTGATGTAACCCCCCCCCCCCTTCCACCTGCATGGAACCTGCTGCATTAAAAGCAAGCTGAGCTGCAGCAATACTGCCAGAGGGTGGGTGCTATGACAACTGCTGAGACCAGCGAGCTTATTGCTGAAGAAGCATTTGGTTAGATGAAAGAAATGCGTCCAGTCAAAGATACTTTTTAAACTTCTTCCTCTGTTTGCATGTGTAAGAATGAATATTGTTAGTTGGGGGAAGGATCTTTTAAGAAGTAAATGTTCTCAGAAGATGAAATAATGTCATCTAAAGTGGGGGCGGGGATGGCTCAGTCAGCACGCCAGTCTCGTAATCTGTAGTTCCCAGGTTCGAGTCCCAGCTGGGTCAGCGTTGAGATTTATCTCCGCAAAATTCCTTGCCCTGCCCACGGTCAGTAGGGGACACCGATGGGCTTGGAAAGGCCGCCATCCGTCGGGTGGGACATAAAGCCGTGGCCCCGTGTGCGGGAGAGCCATAATGCTGACCACCATACTCTGTGCACGTTAATTTTCAACGCTGACCACCATACTCTGTGCACGTTAAAGAACACACTGGATGGCCTTGACAGAAGGCTACCATCTGTCCCAACAACTGTTCCAGTGGGTCCCCTCCCCCAACCTTCTCTGAGCCTTCGGGGTCCATGTGACCTGGCCATATAGCCCATGGTGTGCAAAAAAGTGCCACTCAGAGGTAAAACAACCCAACTCATCTAAAGTGCCCTGTAATAATCATAATGCAGTGCAAGTAACATTCAGCAAATCACCTAGCTGTCCACAAATAGCAAAGAGCAACAACAAGGACTGGTATTCCCGATATAAGAAGGAAGAACTGAAAGTAATATCAAACAGCAACAAAGACTGGATACCAAATGACAGTATGAAGACAGAGTTCACCAGCAGTTGCAAACAAAAGGACAGCAAATATGGTGAGAAATTATTTATGAGCTCTAGATAATATGTGCGCACTTAAAAAAATAGAAAATTACAAGAAAAAGCTTGGTACTTTTGCCAGATGGCAAAAATGATGCATAGAAGCTAATTTTGTAATTATCGAAATCTGAGTATGATTGCTTTTAAACTCTTTTAGACAGTGAATTTGTGAAGTAAATTTTAATTTTTAACCTGCTACTTTAATAGACATAATGGACTAGCATGTCATAGCATGAATGTAACAATGCTTGAAAGATGGCACTAGTGACATCTGGGAGAACTACCAAGTAAATTAAAATTTGCCATACCAAATTCATACGTTTAGTTTGAAATTTTTGTTAGTTGCATGAGAATTCCAGGTGCTTGAGTACCTTATAACCGAGAGTTCTACTGCAGAGTGTCTCTAAGAAAACAAAACTTTTCATAAAGGGAAATATTTTTATAGTATCCATCAAGCTGTTTCAGAATAGCGAGTTCTCTATGATTGAGTGAGAGTTTTATTTAGTGAAAAGCCCAGTAAAATGTTTGAACAGTAGAGATCTAATGTGAAATGGCGAAAAAGACACCTCAACCAAAAGAGATATATTTTAGCATGAATATGGAATCCACAGGGTAATATTGTAGTGCCTGGTTTTGTCGATAATAAAGTTTCTTTAGACTTTGTGGGTGAAGCATTCTTCACAAGGAATAACTTATAGACTATTTTGCCTTTATTTAGTAATTGGGATAACTAATTGTGTGGCTGAAAGTCCAGTATTTTTTCTACTAAGGTATCTAAAGAATATTTAATAAAATATAGACAACCAGCATTATTCCAAAAGATTGGAAGACATCCTTTTTGTTCCCATACTGAAACCATATGAGCAACTATCTCGTTTTTCCTTATTTCACCCCATTGCTATCTCACCTTACATTAATAAGATCTCCAAGGGAATGCTTGAAAATCGAATTTCATGGTTAGCAGAAACTCACGATTAATTCCATTTTAATGTGGCTGGTTTCAGAAGGGGAAGATCAATGTCAGATTGCCCTCTTTATCTTACATTTGAAATTCAAACTGAAATACATACAAAGCAAATAGCACAGGAAATACATACAAAGCAAATAGCACAGTAATAGTGTTCCTTGATCCTTTCAGCTCTCTGGCAATATTTGATTGAAGAATTGTTATATAAAAGCTCCATCTTGGTTTTTTGCTGCAAAATGTTAAGTTTTTACATAGTTATTTAACTGATGGAAATTTTTTGGTCAAATTAGGCTGTCATTTCTTACAATTCCCAAAAGATCTCCCTTTGGGAGCTCAGTTGGGACTTGAACCTGGGAACTGCAGATTATGATCCTGGCATACTACTGACTGGGCCAACCCCCTCCCCCCCAGAAAGATATAATGAATGGCCCTTTATAATAGTATGTAGTTGTGTCAGACAGTGGTAAAACATGAAGTACTTGGTTTAGTATTACAACTGGAGTTTGGCATGACTGAACTTTCTTCTCTTTATATTGTTTTCAAAATAAAGGAAGATAATGTTTTTGCTTTGTCAGCTGTCTGTCTTTCATTCAGTTGGTCTGTAGATATCCAACTATTTTGTTTCTTCCTTGGCTGCTTTTTTTGCTAAACATTGTGAATTTTTTCTTTGGGTGTTGAAGTTTGATGATCTTGGCTAACTGCACAAAGGTTTGTGCACCAAAGCAAAAAGAAAACAGTGTTATATTGTCTGTATGGCACAGCCAAGGTATTGAGGGGGTTGCCTTTAAAATCATTCAATATAAACATAAAAACTCGTAATTTTAAAAAAATTATATTTTTCTAGAGGTGGGGGGGGGGGTGAAATTTTTACATGAGTTTAGCAGAGGGGACTCCTTCCTGAAATTGCCCTCCCACATGACGGGTGTTTTTTGTAGCAAGGAAGTCTATTTTGCTTCCGTATCCAAGACATTCATTTTCAGAAAACGGTACAAGATCAAAGTTTTTTTTCTCTAAAAAAAATAAGAAATAGTAAAAAGAAAAATTGCATATAACCTAAATGGGATGTATACAAATAATTGCCACTTTGTAAGTCGATTTTAATTTTAGAGGAAAAATTGTCTTGAGCCAGGTGGGATACAAACCCATGACCTCTGATAACATGTCAGGTGCTCTGCACCACTGAGCTACTGGCCACTGATCAAGATCTCTAATTGATGATATCAACATTCTCATCATCTCATCATATCAACATTCATATCATAATTGATGATATCTTCAAACCTACAGTACATATTCCATTATGTCACGTATAGGCACTATTCAGGCAATCTTAGCCACAATCGGCAGATAAATGCCTTATAGATGGAAAGTATATCTAACAAGTATACAATTGATTAAATATTGAATAAACTCGATTTTCCTTGGTATATACAAATAATTACCACTTTGTAAGTCGATTTTTAATTTTAGAAGAAAAATTGTCTTGAGCCAGGTGGGATACAAATCCACGACCTCCTGATAACATGTCAGGTGCTCTGGACCACTGAAATACCAGCTGCCAATCAAGATCTCCTCTAATTGATGATAAGAAAATCGACTTAGAAAGTGGTAATTATTTGTATATACCAAAAAAAGTCGAGTTTATTCAATATTTAATTAATTGTATACTTGTAAAATATACTTTCCATCTATAAGGCATTTATCTGCCGATTGCCCGAACAGCACCTATATGTGACATAATGGAATATGTACTGTAGGTTGAGAATGTTTATATCATCAATTAGAGGAGATCTTGATTGGCAGCCGGTAGCTCACTGGTCCAGAGCACCTGACATGTTATCAGGTGGTCGTTGGTTTGTATTCCACCCGACTCAAAACAATTTTTCCTCTAAAATTAAAATTGATTTACAAAGTGGTAATTATTTGTATATACCATGGAAAGTCGAGTTTGTTCAATATTTAAATTAATGGGATGTTAAATAAAATATCCCAACAACTTTTAAGCTGGCGTCCAATCTAGCATAACTCTGAAAGATTGATAAATCAGCCAATCGAAAGATCCGTTACTAACAGAAGTAAATCTACAGAAATTAATTTGCTTCCATATCCAAGACCTCATTTATTTTCAGAAAATTATACTAGTTCAAAGTTTTACTGGAAAAGTAATAAATAATAAAATAAAAATTAACACATAGCCTAATGTGATGTTAAAATATCCACAGCAACAAGTTGTAGGCTGGCCATACGATATAACATAACTATGAAAAAATCAATACTTATTGATCGACCAAAATATCGCTAATTTCCAAAAATAAACTACTGAAATGAAAACGAGGTTTAAATATAAAAAAGTAAATACTAACTTTACCAAGGGTATCCAATATTCTGCACCAAAACCGTGAACAATGTGGGAGCCACTTATATAACATGGAGCAGAGATAGCATGTGTCGGGCATCTGTGTCTTGTTTGCCTCAGTGAAGCATAACTAATTAAATGCAGCAACAACCAGAATTTCTAAGAAGGATGTGTTTACTTCCAGTTTCGATTTTAAGGGGAGAAAGATGCATAGAATGCTAGGAAAAATGATAAAAAAAATAACTTGGGAATACTGAAATAGGTTTATGACAGAAAAGAGTGTGAAACGGAAAAAAAAAGCAGTACGTATTTTGTAATTACTTTCAAAATCTATTGTTTTTTTAAAAATAGCAGTTTTTTTGTAAATTTTTAAGAGATTTTCGAAATTTTAAGTAAAAATTTGTTGATAATAGTTCAAATCAAACTTGTGAACTTATATCAGAAGGTTACTTCAGCAAAAAGGAATGTTAACAAGCAAATCGGCAATACCGTTTAGTTCTTCTAAGAAATGGCAGTCAGATGGGGTTATAAAATTATTTATATTGTAGTTTAATAAAATATGCATCAAATTAAAAAACAAAATAACATTTTTGAAGCCTGAATTATATATCTTTATAAGATATGTATATATAAAAAAAATTACAACGGCAATCTTTATTTTTAAAAAATCAATTTTTTTTGTTGTACTAAATACGAATACATACGTCCTTGGCCTCTCAATTCAGATTCTCCGAACGTATACAGATAACATGGACATGGAAAGGGTTAAGAAAGGTGACAGGAAGCTTGGTGTTTTTGATTCCAACTGCTTATGCAACATGTTAAGTAGAATGCTAGGTTATTTAATTATGTAGATAATGAGATTTGATGAAGGAGTCATCAGCTACTTTTAAGCAGCATGTTGTGTGCTGAGAGATTGTGTTAATTTGGCTTATTGTCCTCATGCAGAAAAGCAGATTGATTAATAGAATTATCAACAGTGTACCTTAAAGCTTGAAAGGGAACAGACCAATAATGTGGTAGGTTTACAGTGTTAAACATGCGATGATTGCTACTCAAGATAGACAGACTTGGAGAACTATATTACAAACCCTGATTTGAATTTTATATCCTATGACTGCTAAGTATTATGCACCTATAGAAATAATACTGCAGAGTAAGTGGCAAGATGCAGTTGAATAGCTTTTAGATACAAAGTACGTGGTTCTAACAATATTGGAAAGTTATTCTAAAAAGGAAAATCATCTTTAAAACATGGTTTTGTTATGGAGGGCATTAAAAAAATTCTTGGCATGTCTGTAGATTTGCACTTGTTCCTCTGAAGTTAATAAGCTACAACTTGTTTGAAAGTTTGTCATATCATCATTTCTCTCTTCACTGGTGGTGCTTAAGGTTTGGTCTGTGAAATCTGTGCATTTTTGCTGTGGAGACTACTAAAGATGGGGGAAAGATTTTACATTTTCACCAGGATGAAACTTGATGACAAGGTAAAAAAAATCATGCTGATCTATCGCAAGTATATGGGGATCATGCCTGTTAAAATGGCAGTGTTACGGTATGAATGCACAAATTCAGAGGATGCCAGAGCTTTGAAGACTGAAGGAGGCTGGGCTGTGAATGAGAGAACCATCGCTGCTGTTAATGAACTCATTAAGGAAAACCCACTCATCACTATTCAGGTAGTAAGTTTAGATGTCAGTGTATCGATTAGTAATGTGGAAACAATTATTCATCAACATTTAAAGTTTCGAAAGATCTGTGCTAAATGGGTATCACAAAAACTGACAAAACAGCAAAAACGGGCTAGAGTCGTGGTCCCAAACAGTAACAGTCATTGTTACAGATGATGAGATATGGTTTTATTACAACTCTCAGAAAGATCACAATTATGATTGGGTTGCAGAAGATGAACAACATCCCCAAATCCTCTGACAAGACTTTTGCTCAAGGATGAGGATGTTCACAATTTTTTTCAATTCCCAAAGAGTAGCCATGGACACCTTACTTAAAAAATGACTATAAATGGCCAATACTACAGCAACATTGTTTTGCCCAAATTGGTTAAGGAGATAAGGAGCAGTATCCAACAACAAGCATATCCTTCTTCATGACAATGCCAGTGCTCACAAAACCTGGCAAGTTAATGTCCTATCTGGAGTAGGAAAAGGTCAAACAGATATCCCATCCTGCATATTCACCCAATCTTGCACCATGCATTTTTTGGTTGTTTCCAAAAATTGTAAAGGAACTTGCTGGAAGCATTTTTCAAGAGTGCAGGCCCTTTCAAAATGCATTGATTCAGAGTAGCATTGTATTCCCCAACAGGAGTACCATCAAGTGTTCTAGAATTAGCATAGATAGCTGCAACTTTGCATAGATGATGGAGGGGAGTACTTGATGAACAGTAAAAGTTTTGTTGAGTAAAAGTGCAATGGTTTTTGTTCTGAAGAGGCATGTCAAGAACTTTTTGAATGCCCCTCGTATTAGTATTATAGTTTTATTTTTATGATCACACGCTGAAACATTTTATGATTTTATTAATTTTATTTTTTCAGTATGACAAGCCATGTGATCTGGTGATTCCTTCTCAGTTATCAGCACTACAGGGTAATCTAGACCTAGCTACTGTGTTAGCTGAACGGTGTTATTATAACTGTGATTATCAGCAGTGCTATTCTATAACTTCAGCGTAAGTTAAAAAATTATTGGTAATTGGTGCATGAGTATTAACTCTATTTTTTAAACTAAGCTTGTGTAATTCTGTAAAAGGTTCTGTAAATGGTAGCTAGGCATAAACTGGAAGGAGCATGTGTACCAATCCTCAGTGATGATGCACATAACTGGTCAGGTCTAGCACCTAATGACTGACCCCATCATCTTGTGGTGCAGGCCGTTAGCACCTTTCAAAAGACATATTCTCTTTATGAAGGGAACGGAAGGGGAGGACTGCAGTCCATTGTGGCCTACTGATCTGGTCATCTATGGCCACTTTTATTTTTCTGTCCTGCTGAGGAGTGGTCAACTTTACAGGGTCCTGGTGCTGACTATTTATGCCCACTAGACTGGAATGATTTATTGCTTTGAGCTTGATTATGGATACTGGATTTGCTACCCTGGTGGGTCTCTGTTGAGGAAAAATCTGCCATTGTAATTTCTGTTTGCCTGTGTTTTGCCAGTCCTAGGTGAACAGAGGCACATGATACCTTATATACTACAGGAAAAAAATGCAGTACTTGCAAGAAGTTATGCAAATATGATGAAATTTAGGGAGGCTGTAGTATATAGAAATGCATGGAAATGATTAGGTTTGTAGAGCGATCAAAATGATTGGACAGGCACAAGCTGACGTCACAGGTGCGGAGCAGTCAAACACTGATAAAGGCAACCAAAGCCATACAGTCATAATGTATGTCATACAGAGATATGGCCAACTTTGTTGGCTGCAGTCCCAGCACCATCGTACACATATGGCACCAGTGGGTTCAAGAAGGATCTAGCACATGCTGACAAGGATCAGGAAGGCAACATATGACCACGTAGTGACAGGACCACAATTTGTGACGCATGACGTTGCGTGACAGATTCACGACTACAATGCAACTTCAAAGGGACTGGCAACAGGTAACACATTGAATACCTACCAGGCAGACAGTAAACAACAGGCTTTTACAGTTTTCATTGTGAGCCTATTGTCTGCCACTGCATTTTCCCCTCACATCTGCCCACATGCAAGCACGTTTTCAATGGTGTCGCCTCAGACAGAACTGGAATGAGCAAGAGTGGAGTACCACGGTGTTTAGTGATGAATATCGTTTTTGTCTCGGTCAGCACAACGTGTTTGCTGTCATCCAGAGGAAAGGAATGCCACCCAGTATGTGCAACATCGTCACACAACTCCAGCACTTGGTGTCTTGGTGTGGGGTGCCATTAGTTGGAAATCTCGGTTAGAACTGGTCATCATAAGGGGATCTCTAACTGCCCAGCAATATGTTACCATCATTTTGCAGCTAGTGGCTGTCCCATTTGTTCAGCAGCATGGAACCTTTTACTAGCAAGATAACACCTCTCCCCACATAGCCCACATTAGTCTGCAGTATCTACATGAACAAAACGTTCATGGCCAGCACACTCACTGGACCTTTCACCTATTGAACATATGATGGGCCGACAGCTCCAACAACACCCAAGAAGTGCACCAACCATTGTCGCTTAGATGGAACAGTGACTTCATGCTATTTGTCATTCTATCCCTTAGAAGGACATTATAGAGCTGTACGATAGCCTTCCCTGCTGTGTTCATGAATGCATTGCTGTATGGGATGGTTCAATATCATACTAATTATACCACTTTACTGGGTAGGTAAAGTGGAAATTTTCCTTTTTTTTTTTTGATAATGTAATCAATCGCACATCTCAGTGTATGCTAACAGCTGCCTGCTTTTCAATAAAATGGCATTAATCCTTCCAGGTGTTGCAATTTTTTTTTCCTGTAGTGTATTAGCTGTTGTATAATTGTGATCAGAGGCCATCGAAGGTACCTCAACCCTCACTTAGCTAGTGCACATTGTCAATCTCATACTGGAGTAATGTGTCTCAGGCAGTTCATATGGCTCTTGAAAAGGTGGTCCCTGAAGTTCCTACCATCATGGGTTGCTTGAACGTTTAGTGGTGGGGGAACAGGTCTTTGCCCCATGCCTTTGATCAGGAGGCTGTTTGATATTGTTGGCCTTACATCTCTCAATAAACCTAGTTTCTTTTACAAATCGTACTAATCATTTTCTCTCTGCAGGTATATGGAACATGAGGACATTACGTAGAGATTATTTTCTTGACGGCCTCATGCAGGAATTCCAGTGTTACAATCCAGATATTCTAGGCTTGCAAGAGACTAGATGGACAGGTAAAGCTGCAATGCATAAAAATAATTTTAAATTTATCTTTTCTGGGAGGAAGGATGGAAAGCATCTCCAAGGTGTAGTTTGCTTCTGAGCAGACACATCAATGATGCATTTTTAGGATGTGACTGCATTAATAAAAGATTTCTTAAAGCAAAATTTAAAACAAAAAGATCTGAATGTCATATGTTATGCCCCCACAGAGGACTCTGATGAGAACAAAAAGAATATATTTTACAGACAGCTTCAGGATATTTTGAATTCTGTGAAGAAAGGAGATATTTCTCTTGTGCTAAGTAACTTCAATGCTAAAGTTAGTATTGACTCTGATCTTTGGGCAGGATCAAGGTTCAAGCTTCATGTTGAAATTAGCCTCCATTGAGGGGCTCCCTACACCAATCACAACAGGAAGGTGAGAAAGCAGATGCAGAAGACACTACCTCAGCTGTCTCTGGAAACTATTAACTATACTAATGTCATTAAAATAGAAAAGGCATTAGACTTGCAGACGAGGCCAATGTTCTGAAAGAAATCGGTGACCAGTCTCATGCAAGTTCACTGCAGCTTCATATTCTGGCAGTTACCAAAAAGAGAAGTGATGGAATAGTCGGTGGTTCTGATAATATGAAGCTCCCGGAAAAAAGTTTCTCTTTCAACATTGTAGCGGGAGCAGTTTATGAGATACAGTCTCAAGTGTGCTACATGTGGCACAGTTAGGACTGTACGCTGTACCGAGAGTGTGAAGCATAGAGTTGCTGTAGATAATACCAACTCGTAGGTGATGCAGGAGGGCTCCTCAGATCTGCGAAGGTCTTCAAGGTTAGGAGAAGTGAGAGAAGGATCTACCAGGTAAGAGAGTTTTAGATCCCTTTGGCATTGGTAGTTCCAATAGCAATGAGGAACTTCTCCTACAGGTAAGTAAACTTAATGGTTTGCCAATAATGAACACATACTATAAACACCAGGACATTTATAAATACAGCTGGGCAATATATATATTATAAATTAAAAAACATATTTAAAGTAATATTCCTATGCAACCAGATGGGTTGCACAGGAATATGATGGATTTTATTTTAATTAATAGCAAATGGTCTAGTTCGGTAGGAATACTAGATCATACAGAGGAGCCGAAATTGGGTCTGATCATTACTTGGTCATAGTGTCTTGCAACTGAAGCTTAAGAAATATTGTGCTAAGTTTAAGAAAATTACTTTTAACACTGAAGGTCTGATAGATCCAGATATAGCCAAAGGTATACCATGATAGATTACTTAGTCACTATGACAATCGTGGTTTGCTTACTGCTGAAGTTGAGAAAGAATGAATCAGTATAAGCATGCTTTTCTTGAAACCAACACTACTATTCCTATGAGTAAAAAGGAATGAGGAAACAAAATTATTTGATAAGGCTACTGAACTTATTTCTGGAAGAAGGAAGTGTAGGATTAATATGAATCAACACACTACTAGTCCTAACAGATGGCATTACAGCAAGCTTAAAAAACATGTAAAAGTTATCAGTTAATAGTTGATAAGAATCTTTGACTTGATAGCTTGGCTGACAAAGCAGAGAAAACAATTAGACAGCACAACAGCAGAGGATTGTACAAATAGTGTCCTCTGTGGAAAGAAACTGACAGGTATTTAGGGATTAAGGGATAAACATGATAAGGTGGTTGAAGGTTAGGATTCTGTGATCGATAGGTGGACTGAGCATTTCAGAGATGTTCTAAACAATGTGATTATTTCTACTTCCATTGTTTTTAATGAGGATAGATGCATTACTAGCTTTATGATGGCCCTACATCACATTCTGATGTTACTTTGGCTATCTCTAAACTTAAAGTACATAAATCCCCAGGGGTGGATGAAATCACCACCGAAAGAAATGCTTAGAGCTAGGAAAATTTGTGTTGTCAATGTCTGACTGAAATTTTGAATTTTTATGATACATGTGTAGTTCCTAAGGATTTTACTACAGCTATTATTATTCCAATTTTTAAAAAAGGTGATCACAGTTCTTGTGATAATTATAGAGGAATTAGTTTATTTTCTGTTCCAGGTAAAGTTCTTTGCATGATTATACTTAATAGAATTAAGGATGACATAATATACATAATTTTGTTGATGGACAACTGCATGATGAACAGTGTGGATTCAGAAGTGGTAGGGGATGTATTGATCAAATATTTTCATTTAGGCAGATTTTTGAGAAATGTTTACACTTTCAGAAACTTGTGGTTACTGAAAAGGCAGATTTTTGAGAAATATTTACACTTTCAGAAACCTGTGGTTACTGTTACTGATTTCAAAAAGGCTTTTGACACTGTTGATTGGCATAATTTGTGGTCGATCGTTAGATCATATGGAATCCCTGACAAGTTGGTTAGTGTAATGAAAGCTTTCTATAAAAACACAGTCCTGTGTGAGAATTGGTAGTGCATGTAGTGATCGGTTTAGCATTGCTAGTGGAGTTAGAGAAGGGTGCATTTTATCTCCTTTTCTCTTTAGTTTGGTTATTGATTACGTGTGCAAGATTCTTTGCAAGGGAAAGGTTTTGGCCTTATAACTGGTATAGAGATTTCCATTAAAATTTCTGTTTAGATTATGCAGATGATTTGGCCCTGTTGGTAATGATGTTGATAACATGAATTCTTCCATTAGGGCTGTTGATGAGATGGTAATAGAGTAGGTTTGGTGATAAACACAGAAAAAACTAAAGTGATGAAAATTGGTTAGACAGATGATGTTTCAGTTGCTTTTAATGGCTGCACTCTTGAGTAAGTGTCTCAATTTAATTATCTTGGGAGTTATGTAACAGATACTGGTGATGTGTAGCATGAAATAAATAGAAGAATAGGGATTGGTGCTTGGACTTTTAAGACTCTATGGAGAATGTGAAAAATAGGTGTGTACACCTGAAGAATAAAACTAGTCTGTATAAAAGTTTGGTTCTTTCTAAGTTTAGTTATGGTAGTGAAGCATGGACCTTTGTAAGCCAGGTAGCAAAAACTAGATGCCTATGATTCAAGTTGCTTGTACAATATCTTGGGCATTAGGTAGTTTGACTTTGTAAGTAATGATGGGGTTAGAAGAAGGAGTCATCAACCTCCTTTTAGCAACATTTTGTGCAACGAGAGACTGCATTGGTTTGGTTATGTTGCCCATATGCATAGCTGGGAATTGGCAAACAGGATTTTGAACAGTGTGCCTAAAGTCTTAAGGAAAAGGGGGAGCCTAGGATGTGGTAGACAGAGAATGTCGAACAGGACCTTCTAGAATTTGCCTATAGTGGCCAAATGCAGCAGCTGTAGTTCAGAAGACGTGTAAAGAGGAAAATTACACAGTCTGGTAGGACTTCTGTAGCCCAGTGCTGCACAAGGATTTTGTATGTATGTGTAATTCTAATGTAGGTTTTAGTTTTAATTAGACGGACAGGAAACTAAAGGTTGTAAGAAATTACAAAATGGCATATGAGCACAGCACCAAAATTTCCACTTTTCATCATTATCAAGCAGCCATGGTTAATTGCCCAACCAGATGGACAATTTAGTTCTCCAGACATGTCTGAGCTACATCTGTTGCATTTCACCACTCTAGACCAACTCTAACATGATCCTGTTTGACATTGTCTGTCCATCACATCCTAGGTCTCCCCCTATTTCTGAGGCCATTAGGCACACTGTTCATAACCCTACTCCCTTATTTATAGTTATGCATACGAGCAACATGACCAAACCAATGGAGTCTTTCTCTCTCTGCACAATATGCTATTCAAAGGAGGATGCTGACTATTTTGCCTAATCTTATTATTACAAATTTGAACCACCTAATGCCCAAGATACTGCTTAAGCATCTAGAATAAAGGCACCAAGTTTCCTATTATCTTGCTTAAAAAGGTCCCAAGTTTTATTACCATAACTAACCCTAGAAAGAATCAAACTATTACCAACCTAATATTAGTCTTCAGGTGTGTATACCCCTCACTCTCCAAAGATTCTTTAAAGTCCCAGCAGCAATCGTTATTCTTCACTGTATCTCATACCAAAATGACCATCACCATCAGTAATTACAAAATACAAATCACCAGTATCTATTAAATGGCCCCATAGATTAAACTAAGACACTGCTCAAGTGTACAGTCTTTCAAAGCAGCTGAAGCACCATCTTCTTCACCAATTATCATCACTTTAGTTTTCTCTCTGTTTATCACCAAAACTACTCTACTGCAGTCTCATCAACAGCCCTAATGAAATAATTTATCTCATCAACATAATCTAAATAAGAAATCTTGAAATCTCTAGACCATTTATGGGTGGGAGTGGCTCAGTCAGTAGCATGCCAGGCTCATAATCTGCAGTTCCCACATTTGAGTCCCACCTGTTCCAGCATTGAGATTTATCTCCATAAAGCTTCCCACCCTGGCACCAATGGGCTTAGAAAAGCCACTGTCCATTGAATGTGATGTTAAACTGTGGCCCCATGTACAGGAGAGCCATACCTATGTACATTAAAGAACACACTGGGTTGCCTTGACCAGAGGCTACCATCTGTCTCACTGGGGCGGGGGTGGCTCACTTGATAGCATGCCAGGCTCATAATCTGTAGTTCCCAGGTTCGAGTCCCAGCTGGGTCAGTGTTGAGATTTATCTCCAAAATTCCCTGCCTTGCCCACTGTCAGTAGCGGACACCAATGGGCTTGGAAAAGCTGCCGTCCATCAGATGGAACATTAAGCTGTGGCCCCGTGTGTGGGAGAGCTATACTCTGTGCATATTAAAGAATACACTGGATGGTCTTGACGGGAGGCAACCATCTGTCTCCCAATAGCTGTTCCAGTGGGTCTCCTTCCCCAAACTTCTTTGAGCTTTTGGGGTCCATGTGACCTGGCCATTTAGCCCATGGTGTGCAAAAAAGTGCTGCTCAGAGGTAAAACAACTCAATCATCTATCTCCCAACAGCTGTTCAGTAGGTACCCTCCCGCCAACCTTCTCTGAGCCATCAGGGTCCTTGTGACCTGACATTTAGCCCATTGTATGTACAAAAGAAGTGCTGCTCAGAGGTAAAACAACCCAACAGTTTAGACCACTTAAAGGCCAAAATCTTTCCCTTGCAAAGAATTCCCTCATAACATAATCCATAACCAAACTAGAAAGAAAAGGAGACATGCTGAGCGACACGATAAAGTGAAATGCCTCCTTGTCGAACTTCACCAGTAATGTAAATCAATTGCTACAAGCTTTACTAACTCTCACACAGAATTTAGTGTTATTATAGAGTTTTCATTATGTTAACTAACTTGTCAGGTTATCCTTGTGATATAATGATCAACCACAAATTATGTCAATCAATGGAGTCAAAAGCCTTTTTGAAATCAATAAATCTGGTAACTACAGGTTTCTGAAACTTTAAACATTTCTCAAGAATCTTCTTAAGTGAAAATATTTGATCTATACATCTCCTATCACTCCTCAATCCACACTGTTCATCACGTAGTTTTGCATCAACCAAATTCTTATTCTATTAAGCAAATCAATGCAAAGAACTTTACCTGGAACAGAAAATAGGCTGATACCCTATATTTATTTGCAGTTTTTGCAATAACTATGGATAAACCTCTATAGTTATTACAAGAACTGTGATCACCTTTTCCTTTAAAAAATCAGGATAATAATAGCTCTGGTAAAATCTTTAGAAAGAATGCCTTTATTATAAAAGATATTCAAAATTTCAGTCAGCCACATGGTAACCGAACATTCCCAGCTCTAAGCATTTCAGTAGTAATTTCATCTACCATTGGGGATTTATGTAGTTTAAATTTAGAAATAACCAAAACTACTTTAGACTGTGTTATAGGGCTAACATTAAAGCTATCATCAATACAAACAATGGGAGTAGAACTAAATAAATTGTTTAGAACATCTCTGAATTACTTGGCCCACCTAGTCATGACAGAATCCTCACCTTCAATAACTTTATCATTTTTATCCATCAATCCCTGTGCACCTGTCTGTTTATTCCCACATGAAACATTAACTATCTGGTACAGTTCCTTGATATTGTGCTGTTTCTCTGCTTTGTCAGCCAGGCTATCAAGCCAAAGATTCTTATCAGCTGTTAATTGAATTTTACACATTTATTAAGCTTTTTGGAATGCTTCCTGTTAGGACTAGTAAGGTGTTGATTCAAAATATTCCTGAAATTCCTTCTTTCAAAAATAAGCTTATAGCCTTATCACTCAAGTAATTTTGTCTCCTCTGTGCCTTTTTACCCAAAACAGTAGTATTAGTTTCAAGAAAAGCTTGTTTAAACTGATTCCCTTCTTTTTCAACTTCAGTAGTAAGCAAACCATGACTGTCTTGATGACCGATCATGGTATGCTTTGGCTATATATGGATCTTTCAGAGCTTCAGTGTTAAATTCTCTTAACCTTAGCACAAGATAATTTAAGCTTCAGGTATAAGACACTTTTGACCAGATAATAATCAGACCCAATACTGGCTCCCCTATCTGATTTGATATTCCTAACTGAACTAACCCATATCCTATTAATTAATATGTAATCAATCATATTCCCATGCAACCCATCAGCTGTAACCGATGTGTATTTGTAAATGTCTCAATGTTTGTAGTATGTGCTCGTTATTCTCGAACTGTTAAGTTTACTTACCTGTAGGAGATGTTCCACATTGCCATTGCAACTACCAGTGCCAAAGGGAAACACCCCTAACCAAAGGTTAGAGTCAGTACCAACTTTAGCATTGAAGTCACCTAGCACAAGAGAAATATCCCCTTTCTTGACAGAATTAAAAATATTCTGAAGTTGTCTGTAAAACTTATCTTTCTCATCCTCATCAGAGTCATCTGTGGTGGCATAACAACAGATAACATTCTAGTCTTTAAACTTAGTTTTAAATTTAGCTGTAAGAAATCTTTCATTAATGCAGTCATATCCTAGAAGAGCATCACTGGCATGTCTGCTGAGAAGCAAACTTACACCTTGGAGATGCTTTCCATCCTTCCTCCCTGAAAAGAGAAATTTAAAATTATTTTTAAGTATCTCATCTTTACCTGTTCATCTGGTCTCTTGCAATCTAGAATAACTGGGTAATGCTGGAATTTATTTGTTAGGACATCAAGAAAATAATCTGTATGTAATGTCCTCATGTTTCATATGCTTGCAGAGAGAAAATGATTAACCCTCTGACTGCTCAATTTGAGGACCGAAATCGCTTCAAAAATTGTGTATTTTTTTTTGTGCATATTTAAAATCTATATATATTGGAGAATTGAAATATGCATTTTTTTCTTTCTAGAAAAGATTTTTTATATAGATCATGAGAAACTAAGCTGTCAGAAAAAACAATTTCAGATGTTATCACACAAAAAAATATTTTTTAATAAATTTCAATTGAATTGCAGTTAATTTCTATTTATTACATAATATAAAAAAGTAAAATGTATAAAACTTAAGAAAATATAATGCACTGAGAAAAAAATACCTTAGAAATGTAGTTTAGTATGATAGAGTTCGAAACAGGGTTCAAGGCAAAGTCCAACTTCACAGTCTTTGCACCAGATTCGTGTTTCTTTGCGAATTTTTTTTCCATTTGCATCTTTTTTTGAACAGCAAACAGCACACTGTCTTCGAGGCTCTCTTTTTTATGGGGTTAGGCGGTATGTGCCTTGCAAAATGACGAGCTGTCAATCTCAAAGGGTTCGGAGTAGAACTTGGTCTTCCAGGCGGCAACATAGTGAAGTTAGAGCGGTAAATACCAAGTACCTTCAAATGCCGCAATTTAGTGGATGACTAACGACATCTGTTGGTCAAAACCTAAATTAAACGTCTAACACTATATGTAATTTATTTCACTGGTTAAACGGTGAAAAGGCGGGATGCGCTCCTCAATAAAAGAAGAAAAACACCTGCCCGCGAAAATCGCGGGATGAGCAAATTTTGCTACAATTGAGTTGCCCATGGAAATCGCGGGATGAGCAGTCAGAGGGTTAATAGGATTTTTAAAGAAACTAATTTTATTGAGAAAGGGAGGGGCCAACAATATCAAACAGCTCCCTAATGCAGTCATGATGCAAAAACCTGTTCCCCCACCTCAAAAGACTGAAACCACCCATGCTAGTAGGAGCTTCAGGCACCACCTTTTCAAGAGCCATATGACCTGCGCTGAGATACATTACTCCAGTTTAGGATTGGTGATGCCCACTAGCGAAGTGAGATTGAGGTATTTGTTATGTCATCTGATCGGGATTATCCACCAGCTAAAATAAGATATCCTATGTTTCTGTTCACCTAGAGCTTACAACCCATAGGCAAACAGGAAACACAACAGCAGATTTTCCCTCAACAAAAGCCCACCAATGCATCAAGTCCTGGATCCGTAACACTGGGCAACAAATTTTTATAAATTAGCCATTTTTTTTTAAGATTTCAAGGTGCTGAACATGAATATGATAATGAAAATGTAAAATTGGCTACAATTTCTGAGAAATATGCAATAGCTTCTTATGTAATAGAATAATACATACATATGTCATGTATCAGTAAAACTCCACTTCTACTTCTGATGTCGCTTTGCAGATCACTTGTACAGCTGCTCAGAATCATCTCTGGTGAGCGTCCAACAGTAGTCAGCCAACATTGAAGTGGACCAGTTTCCCTGATATCATTTCTCCATTGTTGCAATGTCCTGGTGAAAACGTTCACCGCGCTCATCACTAACCATGCCGCAGTTGTCGGGGAAGAAACTTAAGTGGGAATGGAGAAAGTGGATCTTTAAGGGCATATTGCAGCCAAGTTTGTGATACAGAAACAACATGTCCTTAACCAGTTTCTTGTAGTTGTTTGCCCTGACATTCCTGAGGAATTGAGTTGACACCAGACGAAATGTGTCCCAGGCCTTTTTCTCATCACCCTGAAGCAGGTTGTTGAACATCTGGTCTCTGACTGAACGTGAACAGCTCACGGATCAGAGGACCCACAAAAATTCCCTCTTTAATTTTCGCTTCGCTGAGTTGAGGGAATTTGTCAGCCAAGTACTTGAAAGCTGATGCAGTCCGGTCCATGGCTTTTACGAAGTTTGTCATCACACCGAGTTTGATGTGTAGGGACAGTAGCAGGATTTTGTGCATTTCTGCCAGTGCTGGGTGTTCCACATTCTTCTTTCCGACCTTCAGAGATTTCCTCTGAGGCCAGTTTCTCTTCACATAGTGCAAAGTCTTTGTTCGGCTGTCCCATTCACATAAGAAACAGCAGTATTTCATATATCCCAGCTGCAGACCCATCAACAGAGCCACTACCTTTAAGTCACAACAGAGATGCCAGCCATACTTGCTGTATTGAAGACAGTTCAGCAGCTGTTTTAGGTTGTCATAGGTTTCTTTCATGCAGATAGCATGTCCGACCAGAATGGATGGAAGTCGATTTCCATTATGCAGCAACACCACCTTGAGACTCAATTTCGAGGAGTCTATGAATAGTCGCCATTCTTGAGGGTCATGTTTGATTCTGAGGGCATTCATCAGGCCATCTACATCAGAGCAAAACATGAGGTCATCTTCCTTTCTGAAGTAAGCCATAAACTGATGACGAGTTCGAAACGAAGTCACTCGGACATTTTCCTTGGAAAGATTCCATTGTTTAAGTCTTGATCCAAGTAACTATTCTTTGGCCTTGGACAGCTCCAGATCACAAACAAGATCATTCATTTCTTCTTCTGTGAGAATGTGTGGTGCAGATGATGCACCATGGCTGACTTATGGATCATCATTAGACAGCGAAGGCTGCAGAGAACCTGACATTGGTTTGCCTCCCTCCTCATCATCTGAATCAATGGAAAATTCTTTTGGAGGTTCGTGAATGGGAAGGCCTTCGCCTTGCAGACAGAACTGGTTGGAGAGCAGAATATATATTTGGGTACACTATTGTCCACTTCTTTTTCCTTGTGATGCCTCCAGAAACAGGTGGAACCATGCAGAAGTAGCAGTCATTTGGGTGATTGCTTGGCTCTCTCCAAACCATAGGAACAGCAAATGGCATCACCACTTTTTCGCCTTTCAGCCACTTTGAAAGATTTCTTGCACATGTACTGCAGCATATGTATGGGGCCCAGGCCTTGTTCTAGTCCCATACATATGCTGCAGTACATGTGCAAGAAACCTTGCATATGTACTTCAGCATATTTAAAACTTCTTGCATCCAAACTAAAATTCATACACCGCTTTCACTATTGGAGTGATGGCCCTTTTCTAGCTTGCAAATGTAACAAAATGTATCTGCACTATTAACACAGTTACGAGGCATCACTACTGCTGGATTAAAACTGCAAGGATCACTTGTGTTGTACTTATGACTCAGGTGTAAATGGGAGTTGCTCACCCTATGAGACATCACTTACAACTAACGATTGCATAATTTTTTATATTGCGATTGTAAAGCTACAATGTCATGACTCAACTGCATTACATCAGAGAATGATGGAATACCTCCAGGGGTTGTGTATATGATGGGCTGATGCAATACAATGCAATATGTTGCAATCTGGAGTTTAAAATACAGCATTGCGAAATGGTTACCTATGTACTCAATGTGGACAGAGTCATTTATACATGACCATCTCTGTCTCTCCTAAAGAAGAGCCAAGCGACAAATTTTATTTTCATATTCATGTTCAGCACTTGAAATTAGTAACGATTAGTTATTTTCATTTCCAGGCCTTTTTGTGGTTGCCCAATGTAATCAAGCTCAAAGCCATAAACCAAAGCTCGAAGCCCAGTCCAATGGGTATAGAGGGTCAGCACCCTGTGAAGTTGACCACTCCTCAGTAGGGCAAAAAAAATAGTAGCCATAGATGACCAGATCAGTAGGCCACACTGATCTGGCAACCACCCCCTTTCCTCTAAGAAGAGAATATCTCTTTTGAAAGGTACTAATGGTTTACACTAGCGGTTCTCAACCGTTTGAAAGTGGAAGACCTCAATTTTAATTTGAAAAATATGATGGACCCCTGTGGAAGGGTCCGCCATATTTTAACCTTTTAACCGCTTCAAAAGTGAGCTCATTTGTTACTGTAGACCCTCGAGGGTCCATGGACCACAGGTTGGGAACTGCTGGTCTACACCAAGAGAAGGCAAGGTTGGACATTAGGTTTCTAGGCCTGGTAAATTCTCTGTATCATCACTGGGGATTGGTACACAGCTCTCCTTCCAGTGTATGCCTAACTACCATTTGCAGACAATATTTTCATTATATATAAAAAGCAAACAGAAATATGTTTCAAAAATTCAAGTTTCATATGTGTACTAGGAATTCCTGTGTCCATTTCAGAACTCTCATTTCAGAGTCAGTCAATGTCTTCAGACAATGAGGACTCTATAAGAGTTAAATATAAACATTTTATAACCCTCCAATTGTTGTTATACTTTTATTCCTCTGTTTGACTCTTAAATTTCACAGAAAGTTGCAAATAATGCTTGTATGACAGCCTATCATGTCAGTAATGCTACTGTGCCATATAGTTGTGGTGGGGAGAACCCATTCCAGCTTCCTGGAAGTTTTAATTTGTAGCAATTAACTTGCTACAAATTATTCATTTTTTCCTATAAATGCCATCTCTCAGTAGAGTTATGTGATATTAAATTTTTTAACTTATTTCAAGTTTTTTTTGTAATAAAAGGCCGTTGTTTTTACTTTATCATTTATTTATATATATATGTACACACATTAACTTTCATTTTCAAGTTTTAAGTAATAAAAGGCCGTTGTTTTTACTTTATCATTTATTTATATATATGTACACACATTAACTTTCATTTTCAAGTTTTTTGTAATAAAAGGCTGTTGTTTTTACTTTATTATTTATTTATATATATGTACACACATGTACAAGGGTCATCGAGAAAGTAAGTTTACAAGCTGTATAATAACAACCAAAGGTCAAGCACTTATTGTAGTTATGTTGGAAGGATTTAGTTATTATTGTTGATAACATGCCATGTTGATTTGTCAGTCATCTTCCACTTATTTTGTGAACATTATAACTCAACTGGAACAGTGGTCCAAGGACAAAACCTAAGCAAGCAGAAATTTAACACCATCTTATGGAAGTTTTTGGGAAAGTTGTTTTGAGTCAGCAGAGTAGTGAAATGGGTATGGGATTTTGTAGAAGAAGAGTCAGTATAGGGGGTTATGAAAGGAGTGGCATAACTACAGCAGCAACATCTTCACTGACAGATGATGGAGCATCTATGTATAGCCCTGATATGGCACCTGTAATTGGGGCGGGGGTGGCTCAGTCGGTAGCGCGTCAGGCTCGTAATCTGTAGTTCCCAGGTTCGAGTCCCAGCTGGGTTAGCGTTGAGATATATCTCCGCAAAATTTCCCCGCCCTGCTCACGGTCAGTAGGGGACACCGATGAGCTTGAAAAGGCCGCCATCCGTCGGATGGGACATTAAGCCGTGGCCCCGTGTGCGGGAGAGCCATACCCTGTGCACGTTAAAGAACACGCTGGATGGCCTTGATGGGAGGCTACCATCTGTCTCCCAACAGCTGTTCCAGTAAGTCCCCTCCCCCAACCTTCTCTGAGCCTTCGGGTCCATGTGACCTGGCCATTTAGCCCATGGTGTGCAAAAAAGTGCCGCTCAGGGGTAAAACAACCCAACGCACCTGTAATTGCCATCTTTTTCAGCACATAATATGGGAACATCTTGAAGGCCATAGGTTTAAATTTATGATCGGGGGAGAAACAGCAGTGAAATGTAATAGTTTTACTGACAAGGAATAGAAAAACTTATCCTATGATAGGGTCAGTGTCTTAGTCTTTGTGAAAATTATGCTGAAAGTAGTGAATGATAATAGAATTACTCTGCATTGTTCATGTTAGGAATTATAATAAAAACCCTCAAACTACATGTTATTAATTTTCAGACTGACTAGTACATGAATTCTCCTCATAGGCTACAGAGGTCCAACGTGACTGTAATTTGCTCCTCCAAGCATATCTATCCTGAGTTACAGTTGCTACCTTTGGCCACTGCAAACCAATTCTAACAGTGTCTGCACACCATATCCTAGAACTCCTCCCTTTTCTGAGCTCAATTATGGATCCTGACTTGCACCTGACTGTGGGCCTCTGTTAAGGAAAAATCTACCAGTGTGTTTTCTTTTTGCCTATGGGTTGCCAGCTCTAAGTGAACAGTGCAGGATACCTTATATCAGCTAGTAGATAATCCTGATCAGAGGCCATCTCAGGTACCTGAACCCTTAGTTCTGTAGACATTGTCATCCTACCGTGAAGTAATGTGTTTGTCTTAGGCAAGTCAATTTCTATTTTGATTTTGGTTCTTGAAAAGGTCCACTTGTAAAGATGTGCTGTCTGAATTTCTACCAGCATTGATGGCTTAAGACTTTAGTAGTGGGGGAACAGGTCTTTACCCCCTATCTGTGATTAGGGGATGTTTTATATTGTTGCCCCTACATATCTTGATAACCTAATTTCTTTAAAAAAATCTTGCAAATAAATTTCTTTTTGCAGGTACATGGAATGTGAGGATGTTGCATAGAGATTATTCTCATCACATCCTCACACAGGAATTGCAACATTATAATCTGGATATTCTGAGTTTTCAAGAGACTAGATGGATAGGTAAAGATCAGATACACTGGTTTCCATAAATAAGGAAAAATGTGAAAAATCGCGATAATTTGCCAAAAAATTGTGTGATCCTCACCAAACTTGTTCTTCTAACCAGTAATGCCGAATGAGCATATTGTAAGCAAATTAGTCTAGGTTGTGTCAATTTGCATAATCGGATAGTGGCATAAAAATGTGTTTTGGAGTGAATCGTTATTTTGTTTTAAATGTGAGTTAAGAAATTCGAAGTAGCTATTTTGTAGGGCCGTCCCATGGCCGAGTGGTTAGCGCGCTTGGCTACTGATCTAAGGGACCTGGGTTCAAGCCCCGGGTAAGGCATGGTTATTTGTATCGTTTTTCTGCTGAGGTCCTGCCATCCTCTCAGACCTTCTTCTCTGGCATATAAACTGACAGGCTCCTGTCAGACCTCTGTGGCAAGCAGCTGCTTGAGGGGGTATTTATTTTTTATTTATATTTTGTAGGAATGACCTCGAGACATCATTTGCCAAATTAACTGTGGGGAGAGCTATTGGCCAGCTCAAAATAGGCCAAAGTCAGTCAAACATGGTAGGATGGCTGAATGTGAGCCCTGCTGTGGTCCATAGATTGTGGAATCAATTTTTTAGCACAGATTCCTCATCTTGTAGTTCGGTTTAGCCGAAGGTTGCCTCGGTTTAGCCGAGGAAGGGATAAAGTTAAGACCACTGTACAAGACCGATATCTGCGATTAACAGCACATAGGAGCAGGACGTCTATGCCCTCTCAGCTATGATCCTCTCTTGAAGCAACCACTGGGAGGGTTGTATCAGCTTGTACTGTGCATAGAAGGTTTCACACGGGAGATCTGTATGCTAGAAGGCCAGTAATTTGTATACCCCTCACGTCACAGGAGAGAGTGGTTGAATTGGGCACACACGCATGTTAACTGGACAGAAGAGCAATGGATGTCCATACTCTTCATAGATTAGAGTCCAGATATTGCTTGCAGAGTGATTCCAAACATTGTTTGATATGGAGAGAATGATATACCCCCTATCATCCCAGTAACATCCATCAAAGAGACAGTTATGGCAGATGTGTGTTTGGGGTGGCATATTTTTAGGTGAATGCACAGACCTCTATGTGTTAACAAGTGAACTCTCAAAAGTATAGAGATGACATCCTGGACCCTTATGTACATCCTTACGCTGGTGCAATAGGTGATACATTCATCTTACATGGCGATAATGCTCATCCACACAGAGCTCGACTACTAAAACAATACCTTCAAGAGAAACCTGATTATGCGCACATATATAAACCTGATTATGCGCTGGATATATTTAAACCTGATCACTCACAGTATTTTACCTGTCCCTCTTCAATTTTCATATGCCAGTGCTGTCAGTGGCCATCATATTTCCATCCCTGACAACAATTTTTAATAGAGCAAGTATTAATTATTTTGTTGATCAGTGTAATGCCATGTCTAACAATTCAGCTGTCACTTCCAGATCATATAACACTCACAGTATTTTACCTGTCCCTCTTCAATTTTCATATGCCAGTGCTGTCAGTGGCCATCATATTTCCACCCCTGACAACAATCATCATAATCTATATAAACCTGATTATGCGCATAGATTGGTCAGCTCGATCTCCCGACCTAAATCCAATTGAGCATGTGTGGAATGCTCTAGGGAGATGTGTTACTGCCCTCAACTTGCCATCTGAAACAAAAGGAGAGCTTATTACTGCTTTAAAAGGAACAATGGTTATTATTCCCTACTGAGCTGATTCACAACGTCATAAATAGCATGGAACATTGCTATCGTGCTTACATTGCTGTAAGGGGTGACCACACTCTTTATTAAGGAACTTTGCCCATTGCATTCTGACACCTCATTTTTGGACAAGTTCCTGTAAGGGTTATTTTATGACAAAAATTGTTTCTAGTGTAAAATATTTTATGCCATTCTGAAACTAGCATTAATTCATGTTTCTAACAAATTTCATTAAAATCATTTGTATAGTTTTTTGTTAGTCATATTTTTTTTTGTTTTCCTTAATTTATGGAAACCAGTGTATTTAAAATTAATTTTAAATTATCTTTTCAGGAAGGGAAAATGGAAAGCACCTTTAGTCATAGATTTACTACTCAGCACACACATGGCAGTGATGCTGTTGTAAGATATGACTGATTACTTACAGCTAAATTTAAAACTAAGATTTGAATCCTATATGTTGCTATGCTCCCACATAGACTAATAGTCTTTCTTTGCACAATATGCTGCTCAAATTAGGTTACTGACTCCTTCTAACTTCATCATTACTTACAAAGTCAAACCACCTAATCACCAAGATACTGCATAAGTATTTAAAATCAAAGGTGTCAAGTTTCCAGTTACCTTACTTACAAATGTCCATGTTTTTCTACCATAAATAACCTTAGAAAGAACCAAAGTACTATACAACCTAACAGACAGAGGACTCTGATGAGAGTGATAAATATATGTTGCACAAACAATGTCAGGATATTTTGAAATCACTCAAGAAAGGAGATATTTCTCTTATACTAGATGATTCCAGTGTTAAAGTTGGTACTGACTCTGACCTTTGGGTAGGGGTGTTAGGTCCTTTGGCATTGGTAATTGCAATGACAGTAGGAAACTAAACTTATTTGTTTAGAATAACTAACTCTACAATTAAATATACATACAAAATCATCATGCAATCATGGGCTGCAAAGATCCTACCACACTGTGTAATTTGTTATCCACACATCTCTCCTAAGCTATGGCTGCAACATTTCATCACTGCAGGCCAAATGTGGCAAGGTTCTGTTTGACATCATCTGCCCATCACATCTTAGGTCTTTTCCTGAGGCCTTTTCGGAGTGGGGTGGATGGGTGGGGGATGGCTCAGTTGGTAGTGTCCAGACTTGTAATATGCAGTTCTCAGCCTCAAATCCCATCTGGGCCACCATTGAGATTTGGCTCCACAAAACTCCCCGCCCCACCCTCAGTAGGTAGGGGAAACTGATGGGGTTGGAAAGGCTACCTTCCATCAGATGGGACATTAAGATGGATTACCTGTGTGCGGGAGAGCCATACCCTGTGCACATTAAAACACTCTGGATGGCCTTGATGGTAGGCTTCATCTGTCTCCTAACAGCTGTCCAGTGGGTCCCCTCCCCCAAACCTTCTCTTGAGTCTTGAAGTCCTTGCAACCTGGCCATTTAGCCCATTGTGTACAAAAAAGTGTCACCCAGATGTTAAACAACCCATCCCTGAGACCTTTAGGTACACTGTTCATAACCCTATTCGCCAATCTGTAGCTATGCATACAGCACCATGACAACCAATAGTCTCTCTTTACACAATATGTTGCTCAAATTAGGTTACTGACTCCTTCTAACTTCATCATTACTTACAAAGTCAAACCACCTAATCCCCAATATACTGCATAAGCATTTAAAATCAAAGGTGTCAAGTTTCCAGTTACCTTGCTTACAAAGGTCCATATTTTGCTACCATAATTAACCTTAGAAATAACCAAAGTACTATTCAACCTAATTTTAGTCTTTAGATATATACGCCTATTTTTCCACAATCTCCACAGATTCTTAAAAGTCCTAGCAGAAATTCCTATTCTTCGTTTATTTGATGCTATACATCGCCAGTATCTGTTAAACAGCTCCCGAGATAAACTGAGACACTTGCTCAAGAGTCAATCATTCAAAGCAACTTACTTACTTTCTGTGTCCGGAACACCAAATTCGTATTCTCCCTTTTCCAGTGTGCAGCAGCAGCAATCACTTTGTCATTTATGAGAATCAAATCATCCATGGTACAGGGTTCTCCCATATTTTGGCGCATCAGCAGGTGTGCACAGTCCTTCATCCCTGCAGTCGCACCTCTCATGTTCAATGTGTTCCACTTCTTCAGGTTAGTCTTACATCGAGTGATTCCATTTCTCAATCTATTTAATGCTTTCCAGATGACATATGGGAGTTGGTGTGGGTTCCTCCACACACTTCTTTTTTCCTTCCAGAGGTCTTGTTCCTTCCAGAAGTCTTGTTCCTTCCAGAGGTTTTGTTCCTTTCAGAGGTCGACACGGCATCTTTCTGGAGGAATCTCTAGCTGGTAGGTATTTCTCATAAAGCTCCTCCTAGACTTGAGTCTTGATCTTGCTGGCTCGTGTCCATAAAGTGAGTGTCTGAGGCCTGTTTTTTGTTTTTGTTTTTCCACTTCCATTGCTACTTTCCTCTGGATGTTTGATGGGGCAATGCCAGCCAAGGGTATATTTTTCCGATTGGGGTTAGTCTTAAGCACCCTGTTATAATGCGACAGGTCTCATTTATTGCCACATCAACATGTTTTGTATGTGCTGAGGCATTTCATACCGGTGCTGCATATTCAGCAGCAGAAAAACAGGGCGAGAGCTGATGTTCATAACACATTAGGCTGTGCTCCCCAAGATGTTGCTGTGAGTTTCCGGATAATGTTGTTTCTAGCGGAAATTTTTTCTTTATTATTCTGGCAGTGTTGTTTGAAGGAAAGAGTTCGGTCAAGCGTTACACTTAGGTATTTTGGGAAGTCACACGCTTGTAGTTCTTGTCCTCTCCATGTAATCTTTAATTTCTTTTTCACATCCCTGTTCCTTAGGTGGAATGCACATGTCTGGGTCTTACTGAGATTAGGTTTCAGATGATTTTCGTCATAGTATTGAGCCAGCTTGTTTAGGGCTCTGGATAGTTTAGTTTCGACTTCTTGGAAACTTTCTCCTTGAGCAGCCACAGTGGTGTCATCTGTGTAGATAAATTGCTTTGTATATCTGTGTATTGGCTGGTCATTTGTATAAATATTATACAATTTGGGAGCAAGCACACTCCCCTCTGGTAAGCCATTTTTCTGTTCCCTCCATCAACTGTTTTTACCCTGAACGCGACGAAAAAGCATCTATTTTGCAGGAAAGTTCTAATTTCTGGTGGTTCATTGTGTCGTAGGCAGCTGTTAAATCAATGAAAACTGCCCCAGTAATCTGCTTTTGTTCAAATCTGTCCTCTGTGTGCTGATATAGGTTTAGAATCTGTCCGCAGCATGACTTATCAGGTCTAAAACCTGCTTGCTCAGGTATTATGAGCTCGTCAATGCTGTTCAAGATGCAGTTTAGTACCATTCTCTCCAATATTTTGAAGAGATGACAGAGGAGTGAAACCGGCCGAAAGCTTTTAGGGTCAGCCGGGTCCTTCCCTGGTTTCAGAATCGCTACAACCCTTGCTTTCCTCCATATTTTTGGTATCTGGATGGTATTGACACAACAATTCATCAGTTCGCTAATCCATATGACCACCATCTGCCTGATCAGTTTTCATCACTTTAGTTTCCCTGTTTATCACCAAACCTACTCTACTACAGAGGGTGTTCCAAAATTTCTTGACGTGTCTGTAGATTTGCACTCTTTTCCCCAAAGTTGACAAGCTACGACTTGTTTGAAAGCTTGATTAAACTTGTCTTTACGTGTTAAAAAACAAAGGCCATATCATCATTTCTCTCTGCACTGGCAGTCTGTAAGTTTGGTTTGTGTAATCTGTGTGTTGTTGCTATGGAGCCTACTAAAGATTACTACTAAAGACAGAAAGATTTTACATATTCATAAGGATGCAGCTTTGGGACAACATGAAAAAAATTTGCTTATCTATCACAAGTATATGGGGATCATGCCTGTTCATATGGCACTGTTATGGGACAAATGTGCAAATTCGGAGGACAGCAGAATTTCTAAGATCTCCTTTGTGCAGAAAGACTGAAGGAGGCCATGAATGAGAGACAAAAACCGACACATCACCATTCAAGTAATAAGTTTAAAAGTCAATGTATTGATTAGCAGTATGGGAACAATTGTTCTTCAACATTTAAAGTTCTCAAAGATCTGTGCCAAATGGATACTCCATAAACTGAGAGAACAGCAAAATAAGGGCTAGAGTGGACTTGTGCAAGGAGATGCTGGCAATGTTTTGAACCTGGTGACCCCAAACAATTAATAGACATTGTTACAGGTAATGAAATGTTGAAAAATTTTTGTTTCAAAATATTGAAAAGGAACTTGCTGGAAGCCTTTTATATGAGTGCAAGACCTTTCAAAATGCATTCATTGAGAATTGCATAGTATTCCCCAACAGTAGTGCCATCAATCTCATCAGCAGCCCTAATGAAAGAATTCATCTCATCAACATCATTAGTCAAGAGGGCCTTAATTACTCTAGACCATTTAAGGCCAAAATCTTCTCTATGCAAAGAATTCCACATTGCATAATCAATAACCAAACTAAAGAGAAAAGGAGACAAAATACACCCTTGTCGAACAGCAGAAACAATGCTAAACCAATTGCTACAAGCCTTACCAACTCTTACACATAACTCAGTGTTATAGAATGTTATAGAGGACTTTCATTATGTTAACTAATTTGCCTGGTATGCCATACAATCAAATCATTAGCCACAAATTATGACAGTCAACTTTCAAAGTCAACATTTTTCAAGGATCTACCTAAAATGAAAAATATTTTAAATGTACATCTGTTACCTTTTCTGAATCCACACTGTTCATCATGCAGTTGCCCATCAACCAAATTCTTTAATTCTATTAAACAATAATGCACAGAACTTGCAACAGAAAGTAAATTAATTTGCCTATAATTGTCACAAGAACTACAGTCACTTTTTTAAAAATAGGGATAATAATAGATTGCTATAGTAAAATCTTTAGGAAGAACTTTATCATAAAAAAATTCAAAATTTCAATTTGCCATGTGACAACAAAAACATTTCCAGCTCTAAGCATTGCAGTGGTGATTTCATCTACCCCTTGGAATTTATACAGTTTTAGTTTAGATATTGGCAAAGTAACTTCATAATGTAATATAGGGCCAACATTAAAGCCAGTAATGCATCTATCTTCATTGCAAACAATTGAAGTAGAAATAACCAGTGTTTAGAACATCTCTGAAATTCCCAACTCACCTAATCATTACAGAATCCTCACCTTCAACAACCTTATCATATTTTCCCTCAATCCCAGTGTACCTGTGTGTTTGTTACTAAACAAATCGTTAACTAACTGGTACAACTTCCTGTTATTGTGTTGTTTAGCTACTTCCCCTGCTTTGCCAGCTAAGCTATCAAGCCAAAGATTTTTATTAGCTGTTCTGATCTTTTACGTATTTATTAAGCTCTTTGTAATGCTGTCCATTTGGACTAGTAGGGTGCTGATTTGTATTTTCCTGCAGTGCCTTCTTTCAAAATAAGCTCTGTAGCCTTATTAGTCATATAACTTTATCTCCTAAGTTCTTTTTTACCCAAAGAGTGCTGTTAGTTTTAAGAAAAGCCTGTTTGACCCTCCAAGTGACTTGAACATGTTCTCCTTGCCACTTCTAGTGGTACTGATTTAACAGCACTTCCACAAAACTGTTGTGTAACCCTTACTGTGGTGCTTACAAAGCTTAAAGAAGGATAAATGCATAATACCTGGAGGGTTAAACTGATACCATTCTTTCTCAACTTCAGCAGTAAGCAAACTACAGTTGTCATAATGACTAATTGATCTTAAAAGCATTCACATAAAAAATGCCATTTTCTTATAATTTGTGCTAATAATATAGCAATATATATATATATACAGGGTGATTCAGTTAAGCATGTACAAATTTCTGGGAGGGGTAGGTTGCACAAAGATGAATTGGAATCATATAGCAATGCAGGGTCGGTAACTGCATCTTCACGCGGTAGATGGCATTGTACGGCCATCTACCGCGTGAAGTTTGGCATCGTGGGACTGCACAACATCCTCGCAGGTAACCGTCATTCGCAAACTGCCTGCAGAGGTAGTAGGATGGTCGATTACACAAATGTGGAGTTGGCCGATATGCATCTCGCATACAGGGCTGCGGACTGCAATGGGCGAGCCGCTGTGCACGTGTACCAGGAACGGTACCCGATGAGGTGTACTCCCAACCACCAGATGTTTGCATGGCTACATCAGAGGTTATGTGACACTGGTTCCTTCCAGAGACCTGCCAGGAGTTTGGAACGATGGGCATGGACCCCTGACATGGAGGAGAATGTGCTGTGTCATACAGTAGACACTCCAAGTGCCAGTACTCGAGCAATCAGCCACCGGGTTGGTCTTTCCCAATCCACCGTATGGAGGATTATACATGATAACTAATTGCATCCATATCATGTGCAGCACATCCAGACACTGAAGCCTGAGGATTATCCACAGCACATTGCATTTGCACAATGGTGCAGAATGGTTGCAGAAGAGTGCGGCAGAACCCCAATTTCCTGCTTCTGTGCTGTTCACAGATGAGGCATGCTCTACACAGGAAGGTAGCTTCAATGCACATAATGCACATGCATGGGGGGTGGAGAACCCCCATGTTACATGAACATGTGCAGCACAAAATAATTTTGCTGTAAATGTTCAGTCCGGCATTGTCGGGGACCACTTAATAGGCACATGCCTGTTCATCTGGATGGAAGGAGTTACTGGATATTTCTGGAGGACATCTTGCCAGAACTTTTGGATGAACAACAGGTCCCTCAGTCGCTGCGCCATGCAATGTGGTTCCAGCATGATGGGGCCCCCACCCATTTTAGCCAAGAAGTTTGTCAACACTTAAACGTGACATTTGGACAACAGTGGATCGGGCATGGTGATCCCGTTCATTGACCTGCAAGATCGCCGGACCTATCATGTCTTGATTACTTCTTCTGGGGTTACATCAAAGGACTGGACCCCCATTGAAAGTGCTAAGGACCTTGTCGCACGCATCTCCATAGCTGCCTCGGAAGTCCGAGACATGCCAGGAATCTTCCAGAATGTACATGATTCCATGTGCCGACGATGTCAGGCCTGTGTTACAGCTTGTGGTTGCAACTTCAAACACCTTCTGTGATCTCTGTGCATTTCACAAATGTACCTATTGTGATTAATAAAAAGCATTTTGTTCACTTACAATGCTGCTCTTTCATTCGTACCCTCTCTGTACACTAGCTCAAGTTGATGCAGTTACTGATCCTGTATTGCTATATGATTCTGATTCATCTTTGTGCAACCTACCCCTCCCAGAAGTTTGTACACGCTTAACTGAATCACCCTGTATATGTATACCATTTTCATTTTATATAATGCATAATTTACACCCTGAAATAGTCTTACGTAATCATGGTATTTTTTTAATTATAACAGCAATGATGTAAGACTTCATTTCTGTACATAAGACTATGCTTATGAAATGGTCTATGCCATTTTTTTTTGCACTTGTTATTTGTATTTTTCTCTTGCATTGAACTCAAGCTCATTTTGTTAAAAAACTTTGGCATCTAGATATTGCCATAAATTTTAACCTTTGCTTTATTTGGTTGCAATTTTCTTAGTGATTGCTAAAATAAATTTTGTTTATAGGGTTCTGAACAAAGATCCTTTTCATAGTCACTGTCTGCCAATTCATATATCGTGTCTTATGGAACTTAAGAAATCTAACAGTAAGTGATTATCTTTCTTGCTTCTTTCTAGTCATCAGTGTGTCAGATATTAAGCATTTAATTTATTGAAAAACCTGCTTATGATGTAACTGAAATATTTTCTCTCATAAGTTCAAGATTTCAGGTCCATTTTTTTTAGCCAGTGTTCCAAGATATTAGAATATCTACGAACATTAATGACACAGTTATTTGAAGAAAGTACATTGCTTTTGGCAATTGGTTGCTTAAACTATACCTGCCAATTTTCATATTTTTTTCATATTTTTTTAGATTATTCTTGCAATTTTTCTTGAGAAATAAGCTTTATAGCCTTTTAACTGAGATGACTTTGTCTCCTTTGCTCCTTCTTACCCAAAAGAATACTGTTATTTTTAAGTGACTTCAGTGTGTCTGAAGATAATGATCTCAGTCAAATTTATCTAAATCTCAGTTTCCAACAATATTTGTAATGTAAAAAAATTGTATTTCTTTCAGAAATAAAAAAAGCCAGTAGTAAACAAACCATGATTGTCATAAAGACAAATTAATTGATTGTGGTAATATTTAACATATCAGAGTCTCTCATAGGTTCAGTGTTAATCCGTTTAACTTTAGTACATTTCTTAAGCTTCAGTTGCAAGACACTTTTAGCAAGATAATGGTCAGATCAAATTCCAGCTTCCCTCTGTGATCTGGTATTCGTAACAGGACTTGCCCGTGTATATATATATAACTTTACATTTGCAAATTTCATTGATTTTTATGTTTCTCCTATGCTTTTGAGTCTGCACTTAATGTCATTAATTTCTTAAAACCCAAAGTTAAGCAAAACATCTCTTAACCCTTACCATACTAGGCGAGAGAAACTGAATTGTACCTTGTGGCCAGGCATTTTTCAAACTGTGTCCAGTCAAAAAAGTGAACTTTATAATTTTTTTAGCCAAATAACATGAAAGGAATTATGGCATTTTATATGCCAAATAATCTGCATTTCATTCTGGATTTGGAAATAATATATTTGAAAAAAAAAAAGACAACTAGTTTTTTTTTAATAGAGCTTTTTTTAGAGTCATATAGTAAAAAAAAGCATCTGGCAATGAAAATAAAATGTATTGAAAGAAAACTAATAGACAGAAATAATAATAATGCATATGAATAGAAAACCTATAAATTACCACTTTGAAATCGATTTAAACCTTAGAGGAAAAATTGTCTTGAGCTGGGTGGGATATGAACCCACGACCTCCTGATAAGATGTTAGGTGTTCTGGACCACTGAGCTACCGTAGCTGATCAAGATCTCTAATTAATGATATGATCCATTTCAACCTACTTCCTATGTAGGGAGTGTTCAGGCAATTTTCGTCACATGCAGCAAACACATTCCATATAGATGTAAAGTATAGAATGTGTAATAAAATGTGTATATAATGTGAAAGTGAATAGAAAAGCTATTTCATTTCTGAATAACAGAAAAATAAATTTTTAGTTGAATCAAGAAACTTACTCTGCTTTTGTAATCTTTTTTTTTTGGTACTATGCAAAATGTCAAAATTTTTGTCATTTCTGCTCAGTCAAATAATAGAGTCAACTTTGGAAAAATTCATCCATAGTAAATACTCAGATTGCCTACAGATATTGAATTCATTAAATACTCGTGAGAAAAAAAAATTATTGCCAGTGTGGTGGTAATTGAACCTGCAACTCTCTTGATACACTGTTGCTAATGATTCAGATGTTAATGAGGAAATCACTCAAGCTGAAGCATTATTTATGAAAAAAACCATCCATAGTAAATGCACAGATTACCTGTAGATATAGAATTCATTAAATACTCACGTGAAAAAAATTATTGCTGATATGGTGGGAATTGAACCCACAACTCTCTAGATACAAGCCTAGAGCACTCTACTGTTAAACCACGCATCAGGCAATAATTCGCTTCCACAGTGTGACCTTTTCAGTGAAAGATTTATATGTAAGGTAGCATTGTGGAAGCGAATTGTCATCCAATGCATGGTTTTTAATGGTGAGGCTCTGGCATGTATCTAGAATTGCGGGTTCAGTTCCCACTGCATCAATAATTTTTTTCACATGAGTATTTAATGAATTCTATTTCTTCAGGCAATCTGTGTATTTACCATGGACAGATTTTTTCACAAATAACGCTTAGGTGTGAGTGACTTCTTCATTAACATCTGAATCATTAGCCAATTGGAAAATAATTTTCCCCAATATGAAGTATAGATGGTGCAAGGTATGCCTCATTCAGTGAAAGATTTATAGGTCACATTGTGGGAGTGAATTATCTTATCATCCGATGCATGGTTTAATGGTAAAGCACTGTGGCATGTATCTAGAGAGTTTTGGGTTCGATTCTCTGCATCAGCAATAATGTTTTTCACAAGTATTTAAGTCAACTTTGGATATTTTTTTTTGCCAAATAACCAATCAACAGAATTAGGTCATATTACATAACCAAAAGAAAGGGTATTAAATTAGGGTTAAGAAAATGGCAAAAAAATTTTAAGAAAGAAATGTAAGTAAAATTTTAGAAGCTTTTTTAAAAAATTGCAATGTTCTACTTTTTGCATTTTAGCTTCAATAAAATTACTTAAAAAATTGCTTTTGCTATATTGCAATATTGCTAATTGCAGTATATAAATCTTTTCTGAAGTATTTCATTGCTTTAAAGTAAATAATTCATAATATTTATATCATTACATAAATCGCTCATTTATTTAATTTTTTTGGTGATTAATACAAAGAACATATAATGCTGATTATTTTTTTTTTGCTGAGCAGCAAACTCTTAAGACTAAGGTAGTAGAGTTTCAAAAATTTATTTTGCTTTAAAAACAGGATAATTTAAATGAAACTTTAAAAATATGTAATTAAAAGGGATAAAGAGCTGTGAAAAAATTAAATAAGTATATTTCAAAGCAATTAAAATTTATTTTAACCACTGAAATTAAGGTTGAACCCTTCCACATCAATTTGCATTAGATACTTACTACTACAGAAATATTGAACTTTATGACAGCAGCAGAAATTTAGAAAATAATATTCTTAATGCTAGTTGTCAAGTTACTTCAGTTTATAATTAAATGTAATACTAAACTAACTACAGTGAAATGTGAGTATAACAATTTTTTTTTTTACTTGGCCAATTTACTCTGTATCTATATGTAAAAATCTTTTATTTTAATGAATATAATAATAAAAATATTCCTTTAACAAAATAAAAATTTATCCCAATACAGAAAAAGATGACCAGTATAATGAAACTTAAAAAGAAAAATCTTTAAATAATATGTACAGTGCACATTTTTGCATCTAGAAAGGCTGCAATAATTTAAATGTTGTGGAATATCTAACCAATTGCAGCGCTATGAATAACGTGCTATTGTATATCACCCAGAACACATTTTTGCTGATCTCAGTGTGGGGCAGAGATGTTCTTTACATGCACCAATATAATGCTTTAAAGAAGCATTGCCACATTGTCCTAGCATAAAAAGGGATTTTCAAATTTTGATTGCATTGCAAGTACAGTAGTGTCAGCAAAAACTTCTTTCAAAATAGTTCCAATCCACACATTTTATTATTATCACTTGTTAAATTTAAGTTAATTCTTTTAATTAAGTTTGTTAGTTAGTTTAGTTTCATAATTAGCTGCCAGTATGGCATGAAGTCATTGCTGCTTCAAAATGACATGGGAAAAGATATTCCAGACAATGGTGTTGGAGAGTTGTGAAATCATTTAAGAACTGTTGAAACAGACAAAAAAATACAAACTTTTTGAAAAGTAAACTCTGACACACAATAGATTTCTTTCATAATGATTATTTTATGGTATATAACTATCATAGCATGTTATTCATTGCTTTTCAGTATAATGAATGCATTTTGGTCACCTGTTAGATTTCATTATACCAATATTTGACTGCATTATCATTTAAAAATTAATTTTTTTTCTTATAATGCCCTAATTGGATGTCTCCTAGAATAGCTACCAATTTAAATCATGTATGCCTAATGTAAATGGTAGCTAGGTAGTCACTGGAAGGAGAGCTTATCCCCTGTGATGATGCATAGAACCGGCCAGGACTAGCACATAATGTCCGACCCTGCCTTCTTGTGGTGCAGGCCATTCATCATCATCCTTAAGCAGCCATGGGCTACGGAGGTCCAACCAGACCATGCAATTTAGTTCTCCAAGCAAGTCTATCCTGAGCTACATCTACTGCATCTGGCCAATGCACACCAATTCTAACAAGGTCCTGTTTGACATTGTCTGCCCACCACATCCTAGGTCTCCCCTTCTTTCTGAGGCCTTTAGGCACACTGTTCATAACCCTATTCGCCAATCTATAATTATTCATACGGGCAACATGGCCAAACCAACGGAGTCTCTCTCTGCACAATATGCTGCTTAAAGGAGGTTGCAAACTCCTTTACCTAATCTCATCATTAGTTACAAAGTTGAACCACCTAATGCCCAAGATACTGCGTAAGCTTCTGGAATCAAAAGCATCTAGTTTCCTGTTATCTTGTTTACAAAGTGTCCAAGTTTCACTACCATAACTAACCCTAGTAAGAACCAAACTATTATACAGTCTAATTTTAGTCTTTAGGTGTATACGCCTATTTCTCCACACTCTCCATAGGTTCTTAAAAGTCCCGGCAGCAATCCCTATTCGTCTGTTAATCTCATGCCGCACATCACCATTATCTGCTACATACCTCCCAAGATAATTAAACTGTGACACCTGCTCAAGACTGCAACCATTCAGATTAACTGAATCCCAGCCTGCCTGACCACTTTTCATCATTTTAGTTTTCTCTCTGTTTATAACCAAACCTACTCTACTACCAGTCTCATCAACAGCTCGAATGAAAGAGTTCATCTCATCAACATCATTTGCCAAAAGGGCTAAATCATCAGCATAATCTAAATCAGAAATTTTCGTATCTCTAGCCCATTTAAGGCCAAAATCTTTCCCTTGAAGTGAATTTCGCATAACATAATCAATAACCAAGCTAAAGAGAAAAGGAGACAAAATGCACCCTTGTCGAACACCAGAAGTAATGCTAAACCAATTGCTACAAGCCTTACCAACCCTCACACATGACTCAGTGTTATTATAGAGAGCTTTGATTATGTTAACTAACTTGTCAGGTATACCATATGATCTCACAATCAACCACAAATTATGACGATCAACAGAGTCGAAAGCCTTTTTGAAATCAACAAAGCTAGCAACCAAAGGTTTCTGAAACTCGAAACATTTCTCAAGAATCTGCCTAAGTGAAAATATCTGATCCACACATCCCCTACCACTTCTGAATCCACATTGCTCATCACGCAATTGACTGTCAACCAGATTCTTAATTCTATTAAGCACAATCATGGAAAGAACTTTACCTGGAACAGAGAGTAGGCTGATACCCCTATAGTTATCACAAGAACTGCGATCACCTTTTTTGAAAATAGGGATAACAATAGCTCTGGTAAAATCCTTAGGAACCATGCCTTTATCATAAAAGATATTCAGAATTTCAGTCATCCAAGTGGTAACCGAAACATTCCCAGCTCTAAGCATTTCCGTAGTAATTTCATCTACCCCTGGGGATTTATGAAGTTTAAGTTTAGAAACAGCCAAAATAACTTCAGATTGTGTTATAGGGCCAACATTAAAGCCACCAATGCATCTATCATCATTGCAAACAATGGGAGTAGAACTAACTACATTGTTTAGAACATCACTGAAATGCTCAGCCCACCTAGCCATGACAGAATCCTCCCCTTCTTTAACCTTACCTTGTTTATCCTTCAATCCTTGTATGCCTGTCCGTTTTCTACCACACAAAACATTAACTATCTGGTACAGCTCTCTGCTGTTGTGCTATCTAACTGCTTCCTCGGCTTTGTCAGCCAAACCATCAAACCAAAGATTCTTATCAGCAGCTAACTGATCCTTTACAAGTTTATTAAGTTCTCTGTAATGCTATCTAGGTCTGTAAATGGTAGCTAGGTAGTCACTGGAAGGAGAGCTATGCACCAATCCCCTGTGATGATGCATAGAACCGGCCAGGCCTAGCACCTAATGTCCAACCCCGCCTTCTCGTGGTGCGGACCGTTAGTAACTTTCAAAAGAGATACTCTCTTGTGGAAGTGAACGGAAGGGGAGGGCTGCCAGATTAGTGTGGTCTACTGATCTGGACAACTATGGCTACTTTTCTTTTTTTTTCTACCCTGCTGAGGAGTGGTCAACCACACAGGGTCCTGGTGCTGACCATGTAAACCTACTGGACTGGACAGATATATGGCTCTGAGCTTGATTATGGATCCTGATTTTGCTGCACTGGTGGGCTTCTGTGGAGGGAAAATCTTCCGCTGTGTTTTCTTTTTGTTTGTGGGTTGACAGCCCCAAGTGAATAGATCCACAGGATATGTTTATCAGCTGGTGGATAATCCTGAGCAGAAGTCATCGCAGGCACCTGAACTCTTTGCTTCTATTGGCATCGTCAAATTCTACATTGGAGGAAGTCTTCCAGTGTAGATGGCTTCAGCCTTTAGTAGTGGGGGAACGGGTCTTTGCCCCATGTCTGCGATTAGGGGGCTGTTTGATATTGTCGGCATTCCCTCTCTCAATAAACATAGTTTCTTTAAACATCCCACTAACCATTTTCTCTCCATAGGTAGTTGGAATGTGAGGACTCTGCACAGAGCTTTTTCTCTTGATGTCCTCACACAAGAATTCCACCGTTATAATTTAGATATTCTCGGCTTGCAAGAGACCAGATGGACAGATAAAGGTCAGATTCTTAAAAATAATCTTAAATTTCACTTTTCATGGAGGGAAGATAAACAGTGCTCTTTTAGGAAAAAAGGAGTAGAAGAGACAGATTTATCTGAATGATAAGGCACTTGAGCTTATTTCAGAAAGAAAGAACTGTAGGAATATCCTTAATCAATGCCCTACTAGTCCTAATAGAGTCCTTGAAGCATCACAGAGAACTTAATAAACATGTAAAGGATCAGTTAGCTGCTGATAAGAATCTTTGGCTTGAGGCTTGGCTGACAAAGCCGAGGAAGCAGCTACACAGCATAACAGCAGAGCCTCTGCTATCCCTGGTATGGGCATCGCCAGAGGTTTCCGTCTCCCGCATTTCACTTCCTCCACCTATGCGGAGCTTCATGAGTAGAAGCTGAAGTCCTTGAAGCTGTACTCTTCATCCTCAGCCTGGAGAGTGGCAACTTTGTCATTCTTTGTGACTCAAGTCAGCCTTGGAAGCTCTCCAGAAGCAAAGACAGCAAGAGCTGCAACCCCTTCCTCATCCAAAAGATCATGGTGACTTACTCCAAGGTCAATTCTGTCAGAATCTTGGTTCATTTCCAGTGGATCCCTTCCGATGTAGAGATACCTGGCAATGAGCTTTCTGACTGCACCACAAAGGTGGCGCTTGAGAATCAGAGGTATGTATAGTTACACTCTCTCTCTCAGTGACTGCAGGACATTTGTCTCATAGCTGATGAGCCAGTATCGTCTTGCTCAGTGGCAGAGGGACTCTAGTTGTTCCTCATTTAGGTACCTGGTTGACCCTTCTCTCACTGCTCCTAACCTCTGTAACCTCTACAGATCTGAGGAGACCCTCCTTCATTGTCTCTACAGCAACTCTACACTACACACTCTTGGCAGAGCATACAGTCCCAACTGTGCCATATGCAACACACCTGAGACTGTATCTCACATACTTCTCTACTGCTCCCACTACAATGCTGAAAGAGAAGATTTGTTCTGGGAGCTTCATGCCATTGGAACCACCGACTACTCCATCACCTCCCTACTTGGTATCCACCACAACACGAAGCTGCAGTGAACATGCTTCTTACTGGACACTGATTTCTTTCAGAACATTGGCCTTTTCTGCAAGGTCTAATGACTCTTTTCCTTTTATGAGATTAGTAAAGATAATAGTTTTGCAAGGTAGCTGAGAGGTAGTCTCTTCTGCTTCTGCTATATTGTCCTTCTGCTGTGACTGGTGTAGGGAACCCCTCATTGGAGGCTAATTTCACCATGAACTTACAACATTTTGAACCTTGAACTTTGAAGAACTGTAGGAATGACCTTAATGTTACTATACTAGTCCTAATAGAAAGTATTATAGAGAGTTTAATAAATGTGTAAAGGAGCAATTAGCTGCTGATAAGAATATTTGCTTTCATGACTTGGCTGACAAAGCCGAAGAAGCAGCTACACAGTATAACAGCAGAGAGTTGTACCAGATAGTTAATGTTTTGTGTGGTAGAAAATGGACAGGTATACAGGGATTGAAGGATAAACAAGTTAAGGTTATAGAAGGTGAGGATTCTGTCATGGCTAGGTGGGCCAAGCATTTCAGTGATGTTCAAAACAATGTGGTTAGTTCTACTTCCATTGTTTGTAATGATGATAGATGCATTACTGGCTTTAATGTTGGCCCTATAACACAGTCTGAAGTTATTTTAGGTGTTTCTAAACTTAAACTTCATAAATCCCCAAGGGTAGAGGAAATTACTACAGAAATACTTAGAGCTGGTGATATTTCGGTTACCACATCGATGACTGAAATTTTGAATATCTTTTATGATAAAGCTATTATTATCCCTATTTTTCCTAAGCTATTATTATCCCTATTTTCAAAAAAGGTGATTACAGTTTTTGTGATAACTATAGGGGTATCAGCCTGCTTTCTGTTCCAGGTAAAGTTCTTTACATGATTGTGCTTAATAGAATTAAGAATCAGATTGACAGTCAATTGCGTGATGAGCAATGTCGATTCTGAAGTGTCAGGGGATCTGTAGATCAGATATGTACAATCAGGCAGAATTTTGATAAATGTTTAGAATTTCAGAAACCTTAGGTTGCTAGCTTTGTTAATTTCAAAAAGGCTTTTGACTGTTGATTGTCATAATTTGTGGTTAAATGTGACATCAAATGGCATACTAGAGAGTTGGTATGGCTTGTAGCAATTGGTTCAGCATTGGTTCTGGTGTTCAACAAGGGTGCATTTTGTCTCCTTTTCTCTTTAGTTTGGTTATTGATTATGTTATGCAAAATTCAATGCAAGGGAAAGATTTTGGCTAAAGTCATGAAAATTGGTCAGGCAGGCTATGAATCAGTTAATTTGAATTGTTGCAGCCTTCAGCAGGTGTTGCAGTTTAATTATCTTGGGAGCTATGTAACAGATACTAGTGATGTGCGGCATGAGATTAAGAGACGAATAGGGATTGCTGCTGGGTCTTTTAAGAATCTATAAAGAGTATGGAGAAATAGGCATATACACCTAAAAACTAAAATCAGACTATATAATAGTTTGGTTCTCTCTAGAGCTGGTTATGGTAGTGAAACTTGGATGCTTTATAAACAAGATAACAGGAAACTAGATGCTCACACAGTATCTTGGGCATTAGGTAGTTCAACTTTGTAAGTAATGATAAATTAGGCAAAGGAGTCAGCAACCTCCTTAAAGCATCATATTGTGCAGAGAGAGACTCCTTTGGTTTGGCCATCATGCCCGAATGGATAATTATAGATTAGCGAATAGGGTTATGAACAGTGTGCCTAAAGGCCTCAGAAAGAGGGGGAGACCTAGGATGTGGCGGGCAGAATGTCAAATAGGACCTTGTTAGAATTGGTGTGCAGTAGCCAGATACAGCAGATATAACTCAGAACAGATATGCTTGGAGAACTAAATTGCGCTCTCCGGTTAGATCTCCATAGCCCATGGCTGCTTGAGGATGATGATGGTGATTTCATTTTCAGGTAAGTTTCAAATAATAATTCTTCTTTATTGCAGTATATATATTTGAGAAGTAGTAGTAGAAATAGATTTCTCTACTTGTAGAAGTAGAAAAGTTAATATCCTACTTTTGAATCAACAAACCATCACTTTTCATCTGAATCGCTATCAGTCATTGATATATTTTATGAAAAACTAGATTTTCCAGTTCAACATTTATATATGTTCCATTGCAGTATTTGATGGACACTTATTTATCTTTTAAACTCTAAATTTCATGCTATAAACCAAAAGGAAAAGAAAAAAAAAATTCATGTTCACAAAGTATCAATCTGTGCAGCCTAACATATGCACTAGAAGTTCTAAACTACAAAACCATTGTTTGCCAATCAATATCATGCTCCTATCATGTTGTCGATCACATGATAAAAAAATATCAAATTTTCTCTTTGTATTCCTTTTGTAAAATATAAAAATGCTAGTTATAATACAAGATACAGCAACTCTGTTGATCTTGTTGAATTATTACATCAAGAAAGCTTGTGGTTCAAAAACATTGCATTTACCTTTCACCAAAATTATTTAATTTTTTGCCAGACAACATAAAAATGGAAAAAAGTATACATAGATTTACTTTAAGTCTTTATCAATGGCTGCAGAATATTGAGCTACTTTTTTTTTTCTATGAAAATTTTCATATTTTTTATTGCTATTTTCTAATTTTTTTGGTCTTGATTGTTGCTAAAATATTTTGGTTTGTATTATTTTAAAAAATAAGTACTTAATATGTTTAGATTGTAGTTGCCAAAAATGATTGACTGTGCATATAAGAGTTTAATAAAATCCACAGGCAAGTTTTTTAAACTCATATGGATTTCAATATATTTCCATTTTGTGTCAAAGAATGTAATCAAATATATTATTAATTGAGGAATTAAATTGTAAATATATATATATCTAATAATAGATAAAAATAATTTAGAAACATTAAAATAGTTTTAATTGCAAAATGTACTAAAATGATGTCAAAACATATGCAGCTGTGTTTTTGTGCAAATCACTGTAGTCCTCCAATAAAAAAATGTTATCTTCTGGTGTCTAACTTAATTTTATTGAGAACAGAGATGGACATATTTTAAATAAACAATTCAACTCGCTGGTGCTCTCTGCCAGCTAGTAGGGGAGTTTGAAGAAAGTAAAGTGGCAAATGTCATGTCCTGCACTGCCAATGGCAGTTTCAGCAAGAGAAAAGACTTTTTGTTTCCAAAAGTATCAATTTGAGGAATAAATTGAAAAAAATTAGCACTATTTAGAATTCTGAAATATACTCTGAAGAGCCAAAACATTATGACCACCTGCTTAATATGATGTTGGTCCTCCATGTGCTGCCAAAATAGCTCTTACCCAGAGAGATATGGATGCTACAAGATTTCTAAAGGTGTCTTGTGGTATCTGGTACCAACTTGTTACCAGCAGATCCTTTTACTCTTGTAAATTACATGGTTGAGCCACTGCGAACAGATATGCTGTTCCAACACAAACCACAGGTGCTCTATTGGATTGATGTCTGAGGAACTTGGAGGCCAGGGCAATTCCTGGAAGTCTTCCTCATGTTCTGTGAACCATTCTCGAACAATCCGGGCAGTGTGACATGGCGCATTATCCTGCTGAAAGAGGACACTACTAGAGGGATATACCATTGCCATGAAAGGATGTACCTGATCTGCAATGATGTTTAGGTAGGTGGTAAACGTCATAGTTTGCTGCACATTAATAACTGGTCCCAGGATTTCCCAAAGCATTACACTTCCTCCACCGGCTTGTTTTCATCCCACAGTGCATCTTGGTACCAACATTTCCCCAGATAAATGATGCACACGTACCCGACTGTCCACACGGTGCAACAGGAAATAAGATTCATTGCACCAGATGACCTTCTTCCAATTATTCAAGATCCAGTTTTGATGCTCGTGTGCCCATTGTAGGCTCTTTTGATGGTGAGCCAAGATTAGCATGGGCACATGGAGCAGCCTGTGGCTTCACAGCCATCATTTTCATCAGGGTTTGATGTATTGTGTGTTGTGACACATTACTCCCGTCACCAGCATTCAGGGGGGGGGGGGCTCAGTCGGTAGTGCGCCAGGCTCGTAATCTATAGTTCCCAGCTGGGTCAGCGTTGAGATTTATCTCCGCAAAATTCCCCACCCTGCCCACGGTCAGTAGGGACACCGATGGGCTTGGAAAGGCCGCTGTCTGTCGGATGGGATGTTAAGCCTTGGCCCCTTGTGTGGGAGAGCCATACCCTGTGCATGTTAAAGAACACACTGGATGGCCTTGACGGGAGGCTACCATCTGTTTCCCAACAGCTGTTCCAGTGGGTCCCCTCCCCCAACCTTCTCTGAGCCTTCGGGGTCCATGTGACCTGGCCATTTAGCCCATGGTGTGCAAAAAAGTGCTGCTCAGAGGTAAAACAACCCAACCCACCATCATTCAAATTACAGGTGAATTGTGCCACAGTATCCCTTCTGTTGGCTCATACCATACTGGATAGCCCTCACTCACCTCTAGCATCGATGAGCTGTGGTCGGCCCACACCTTGCTGGTGGTTCGTGGTACTTTTTGAAGGTACTAAACATGACTGACTGTGAGCACCCCACAAGCCTTGCCATCTTGGAAATGCTCTGACCCAGTCGTCTGGCCATTACAGTTTGGCCTTTGTCAAACTCACTTAAGTCTGCTGCCTCTTCCATCTGAAGAACAAGAATGACGCTGATTAACAGAGCTCAGATCAGGTATTATTTATACCATTTCATGACCTTCACATGTGCCATCGTTTACCTGCAGTTGCTTCAATTTGCATAAAGATGTGATGGTCATAATGTTTTGGCTCTTCATTGTATGTTTTAAATATATATATATATAAATGACAGGTTAGCTCAAAATTTTAATTTTTTTTAATTTAATTTTTTTATGGTATTAATGACAGAGTTTACCATTTATGGCCATATATGCTGGCTTTATGAACTGGATATTACCAGTTCTGGCACCATAACATTTAAATGAAGTGAAATATCCCACAGGGAACAGTGTTAAAAATTTTTCATAACTTCAAAGTAGCTATTTTAACTGAACTAGGGTTCACTCCATGCTGTAAATCATTTCTGGGCTTAAAAAAAAATTACCAAGCAGATGCTTGGCACAGTAGTCTGACTGGAACCTATTAGTGTAGTATACCACAAAATAGGTCTGTTAGGAAGGCAAAAGAAGAAAACAAGAGAAGAAGATGAACATTCGTAACTTATCTGGAGTTTGAACCCATTCCTTTTTATCTGCAGCCAGGCACACTAACAATGTGGACAAAAATTGTAAAATATCCGTATTTTCCCAGTAATGTTGCAAATTGCATAAACAGTCAACATTTGTGGAAAAAATATACGAGTACTTTTAATCAGAGTAAAAATAGAGGACATGAGAGGATGAATTTATTTAAACTAAATTTAACCAATAATTTAGAAATCTTGAGCATTTTACTTCATGTAAATTTTATTACACTAAAAACATTTTATGATCATATGTAACAAGGAAAAAATGTTGATAGATATATTAGAAATAATCCTGCTGTTTAAACTTCTCTTTTAGTATGCCTTCGTTCTTAAGAAATGAGTAACAATTCACCAGAAGAAATATCTTTCTGTGGTGAAGTCCTGTAATATTCACAGTTGAAAATGAATATTCTGTTCTTAAAAATATGTTTATTTTATAAAAGAAAGAAGTACTTATTTTTTTTCTAATTGCAGCATGTATTTGAAATGGTTTTGGACTCCAGATAAGTTATGGATGTTTATTTTCTTGTATTCCCATGGCCGAGTGGTTAGCACGCTTGGCTACTGATCTAAGGAACCTGGGTTCGAGCCCCGGGTAAGGCATGGCTGTTTGTGTCGTTTTTCAGCTGAGGGCCTGCCATCCTCTCAGACCTACTACTATGGCATATAAACTGACAGGCTCCTGTCAGACCTCTGTGGCAAGCAGCTACTTGAGGGGATATTTATTTATTATTGTCTTGCCATCCTCACAGCCTTTTGTACCATAATATGATAATGTCAAGTGGATAATTATTATAGATGCATTGTGAAAGGGATGAGAAGTCCTCTACATGCTCAAATTCTTCAATGATACTTGAGTTATCAGTGACTCAAATACACTTGTGGAGATATGTGGTGAAACTTGGTAATACCAAGAATAGTAGTTGTGGTTCAGTATAACAGAAAATTGAGGATTGGTGTGCTTCATTTTCTGCTGCATGTCTCTGTATCTTATAAGGCAGCAATGTTGCTTCCAGCTCTCTCCTAAATTTTAAACTTTTTCCATGAAGAGATCTGTTTCAAACTCAAGTCAGCTACATTTATGGCTGCTTAATTATGTTATTTCTCTCACAATGACTTCAGAATTCCTACTTTTGCCACATGATCCTCTTCATTATCTCAATGAGCCATAGCTACACAGATAAATCGTAATACACAAGACTGAATACAATCACTTGAACTCATGACACTAATTGCTGTGAATTGAGCTAATACTATTTCATAGACATAGTTTTGTGGATTAAAAATAAATAACTCTTAATGCTATAATGATGTTACAACACTATCACTAAAAATAATTCTGTACTTAAAGTAATACTAAACTGATCCTAATCAAATGCTGTATTGAAGCTAAAATGTAATTGTTTTTGATAAACAATCCTAAACAGTTTATAGTTATGGTTATATCTGGACTTCAGAGGTAATTTTTTTTTAGTTGTTAATGTACCTGAAAATACACACATTAATAATTAATAAACAGAATTAACCCTTAAAGTTCCATGTTAATTTTAAGTATTTTTAATATTAAAAGAACTATATAACCTTATCCTGAAGTAAACTCTAACAGAATTCTTGATCGTGTTATTTGTACAAAATGTAATTAGTTAATTTTTCATGTTTAACTTGAGAAAAAAAGAGAAACTCATATTAAAATGGTAAAATGTTAGTTTCTTTTTTCAAAAATATAAAAGACTTCTCAATTTTCAATGATATATTGCAAGGATTCAGTAAAAAACTTAAAACCTTTTTTTTTTACTCCACAATTTCTACTGTATAAATAACAGTAGAAATTGTGTGTGTCACTAGTAATCATCTAGTGATACACACAATTTCTACATCACAATATCCATAATACATACGATTAGTAATTATGGATAAAATGAAATATGGAAATAAAATTAAAGATACTTCACGAAAGTTAAAATGTAAACTTCTAAATTATAATCCAATACCTAAAACATTAAGAAGATTAAATGCTTTAAAAAATAAAAATTAGTAAATGCACGCACACCGCTAATATATTCAGATATACCACCATTATTCGTGAAAGTTAAATTGCATAAAGAAAATTATCCATTTAGACCTGTTGTTTCTAAATGTAAAGCTTCAACTTATAAACTTGAGAAAACTTTATATGATTTTTTTCAGCCTGTTTTCCTTAATAATAACCATATCTTAACATCATGTCATGAAGCTGTTGAAATAATTTAAAATACAACAGTTCAACCTACAATCACCTTCCATTCCTGTGATGCTGTATCCTTGTATCCAAGCATGCCGGTACTGGATCAGCGGTGTGGCTCGAGGCTAAATGGCTCGAGGATGCCAGGCCCACGGCCCAAAAGTACTTTAGTGTACACGAGGCCCTGGCCACCTCGACCAATTGGTTTGTGGTTGATGGTCAAATATGGAAACAGATGGAGGGTGTCCCAATGGGATCACCTTTGTCAGGCCTAATGGCCAAAGTGATGGTGCACACCACATTGAAAATGCTATTACAACAAACATACTTGAAACCTACTCTACTTATAGTACATGGATGATATTTTTATTTTTTAGGACCACAGTCCTAATGAGCTAGAAGAATTATTATATCAATATAATAATATACCTCAAATACAGTTTACCCATGAAAGGGGAAAAAAATAGAAAACTACCCTTTCTTGATATTTTAATAGAATGAAAACAAAATAAGCGTGAAACTGAGGTATACAGAAAACCTATGTATGTCCCAAATCTTATAGTTCATACTCAATTAGGCCCCTCAACACACCCAATTAGGTACAAACAAGCAGCTTTTAATTCATATTTCACTAGAGCTCTAAGATATTGTAATAAATATTCCACTTTGAAAAAGGAACTACAATACATACTGTATATACAATAGGTCAGCAGGCTGGTTACAGCAGAAAATTTATGGAAAAAATTTATAGGGCAAATAAGTATAAACATGAAATAGGAACACAAACCCAGGTCAAAAAACACAGAGCAGAAATTAAATATACTAAACCATTTCAATATCTTGGTTCACTAACCAATACCCTTACTACAATCAAGCAAATGTATGGCATACAAGTCCCTACAGTAATCCAAACTAACATAAAAATGTTAAATGACAGAGATAAGCAAACACCTACAGAAGGAATATATGAAGTCAAAATTGACAATCCCAATAATGTACTCGAAAATAAAAATAAGTATATTGGAAAAACATATGGACAAATAGAAGAGCACCAGAAGGAACATGAAACCAATCTCAGAAAACAACAGGGACATGCAGCCCTAACCGAAATTATAATCAGAAATACCTATAGTTAATATAAAACCACAAATTGTAGCAGCTCCACCCACTAAGTTCCAGCATAACTAAATGGAAAATTTACTAATTAATATACAGAATAACAGTGTCTGCAACACTGATATAGCCCCCCTCCCTTGCAGCTACACCACCAGAGGGCCAAAGCTATAAATGCAGCTACAGTACAAGTGACAATCCCCACTGAAAAAGACATCTGTCCGACGGACGAAATGCATCCAGGTTAAGTTTTAATTTTTATTCCTTTCTCCATGTATGTTCAACCAAAAGTGGAGAAAATGTTTTAAGAATATATATAGCTCTCAAAGGGTGGAATAAGATCATCTAATATGTACAAGGATTAGTGCTACATAGAACACCAAGTTGACCATCAAAATAACATGTGTAAGAAGGACTGGTATCTCCAAAACAGGATGTGTCTCAATAGAATGCAATCGAAAACAGTGGCCGACAGCCAAGTGAACTTTTGACATCAACATTGAAATGAGATGTTTACAAACATGTGGAGTGCACCAGCTTTGTTTAACATCTATGGTGAGCACTTATTTACTTTTAATTTAACATCAGCATGAATAGATATTAGGAGCTAACAGCAGAAAGCTCAGAACCTTTGCCAGCAGGCAAGAATGTTATCTAGTAGCTATTATTGCAAATGCCCATTGCATGACAGCTAATATTTATTTATACAGTAGAAATTATGGAGTAAAATTTTTTAAAAGTTTTTTACTGATATAAAGACTTGCAACAAATTTATCTGGGAATTACAGTGTCTTCTGGCACTTTTTAAGGATTAATAAGGATATGGTCTAAATATTTCAGATCTTTTTGTGAGAGAAATCACTAATCTAGATAAATTCAGGGTGCTTGAAAATTAGTCTGACAGACTAATCTTTAATTCTCTGCCTTTTATAAAATAAAACAAGGAATTGGCAGGTCATGTTTCCTTTTTTCTTGATTTCCTTACTATTGAAAATGCTTTCATCAACTCTTAGAAGATTTTGAATATAAAATTACATTTCATTCCATTACTATAAAGAACAGAGTATGTAGGTTTTTGCATCATCTAGTCCAGTTTTATAGGGGTTTTTTTTTATTATATTGTTCCATTTACTAATTATTTCTTTTTACAGTTTAATAGTATTTATTTTTGTTCAAAAAAGGATTTAATTTTAAATTTGTATTATTTATTAACAAATCTTTATATTGTGGTTTTATTTTTGCTGGCTTTGACTCGTGTTTTTTTAGTTCAACTAGAAAAAGGCATTTTTCTACTAATATTACCTTCGGTGAAAAGTTAATAAATATGATTAATATGTGCATTAATAAAAGTAGAGGTTTTGTACTGGCCAATGGATTAAAATTGGAACTCTTTAAAATCATTGTGGAACAAGGGAGGTGCTTTATCACCTATTCTTTTTAATATGATTTTGGAGAAAATTTTGAGAGTGACAATGGGAGGAGAATTCAGAGACTGGATTAAAATTCTTGGTTAAGCAGACGACCTGGTGATTTTGTGGCTGATTGATGTCAAAGACAGTTTCAGAAAATTAAATATCTGAGCAAAAAGCGTGAGTCTAAAAATAAATCAAGCCAAAACTTAATACCTTAAAATGACAAGGAAAGACCATGAGCACAACCAAGTTACTTTACAGGCTAGAGTTGTATAAAAAAAATATGGCTCTCCTACTATAACCAGTTAGCTGAAAGCCAACTCATTACAATGGATGGGATATATTCAAAGGATGGATAAAGAGAGAGAACCAAAGAAATGCTCTATCTCCCTTCTGAATGGAAAAAGATCAAGAGGATGCTCCCTCTTGTGATGGAGAGTCTGCATAGAAAGGGACTTGGATGAATTGCAGATCTCATACTGGAAGAAGGCCATGGATAGAGGAGAATGGAAACAAATTGTACTTGCAGACTCACATATCTGAAGAAGATTGAAGTAATGAGCTGAAAAAAAAATTAGCTCATTATTTCATGAGTTCCATGTCTAAAGGACTTATCCTGTGATTCTTTACTACTGATTTATTGATTTAATGCCCTGAACATGAGTGACAAATATTAATTCCATCTCTAATGAGGCAACAGGTTGTCCCTTCCCAGATAGATGGCGCCACTGTGCAAATCAAATAAAAAAAATCCAGAAAGTTTATAGCGTTACACAAGCTGAGAAAAGGTTAGCCATTGATGGTGTAGTGGTAGCATAACAGGCATGTTCCTGGAGACGTGGGTTTGAATCCCACTCATGGCAAAACCAAATTTTTTTCAGCTCATTATTTCATGAGTTCCATGTCTACAGGACTTATCCTGTGATTCTTTACTACTGAAGAAGATTGCTTTCGGTGAAATGGTACCATTAATGTTTCCTTCAAGCACATCTTCAGTTAACTGCTTTATGACATAATTTTGAAAGCATTTTCAGAAGTCAAGATAAACTTTTCTCATAATATTTGAAATTTTGGACAGCTACATCTGACAATTTCAATATATTTTTTCCATAATGAGTATTTTTCAGTCTAGAAATTTTGTGATTCCAAAGATTTATATTTAAGTATTGTACTTGAAGACCAAAATAAAGTGATTGGCTCTTGTGTTACTGAAATGCAAAAATGATGGTGAGAAACTGTGAAGCTTTGCAACTGAGTCATAAGGGATTATGAAATAACTAATTTGCTGTAATATAAAATTCTATGTTTAGATCTCTGTATGTAGCTGTAATGCTAATTCTCAAGTACAATATTTTGTGAAATGTTTGTTTTTATTCTTCAATATGCATACATTTCTCCTTTCAGCCTTGTTTTATTTGGCCCATAAGTTAGTTGACTTATATCCAGAAAGTGCAGTAAGTATAAGGAATTTTAAAAGTTAAGTTCATTGCAATGTATTATTTGCTGATTTTTTGTACCTTCATATAAACATGGGGGGGGGGGGGGCTCAGTCGGTAGCGCGCCAGGCTCGTAATCTGTAGTTCCCAGGTTCGAGTCCCAGCTGGGTCAGCGTTGAGATTTATCTCCGCAAAATTTCCCCGCCCTGCCCACGGTCAGTAGGGGACACCGATGGGCTTGGAAAGGCCGCCGTCCGTCGGATGGGACGTTAAGCCGTGGCCCCGTGTGCGGGAGAGCCATACCCTGTGCACGTTAAAGAACACGCTGGATGGCCTTGACGGGAAGCTACCATCTGTCTCCCAACAGCTGTTCCAGTGGGTCCCCTCCCCCAACCTTCTCTGAGCCTTTGGGGTCCATGTGACCTGGCCATTTAGCCCATGGTGTGCAAAAAAGTGCCGCTCAGAGGTAAAACAACCCAACCCATATAAACATGATAACCATACAACTATTCATTGTATAATCTTTATTCTTATGCAGAATTGTATCATACTACAACTTACTTCTATCTATTATATAAAACAGAAAGTTTGTTGTTTATGTGACTGTCCTCTTATGCACTCAGCCCACAGAAAAGCTAGAGGCATCAAACTGTGCATGAACATTCTATTCACCCAGGGGAAAAATATAGTCTATGTGCAAACCCACTTGGGGGTCAATCAAAACTAGGGTTTGCTGGTTTGAATTTTTCAAAATTCCCATAGACTTAATATTAGCAGTTAAAAACCAGTGTCTCTCATAGACTTAGCATTAGCAGTTACTCAGAATCCACTGGGGCCTACCATCTACTACATCTTTAAAACTTACAGATTTCTCCTAACGAGGAGAAAAATTATACTATGGGCAAGGACAAATCGATTGTAATGAGTTTATGCTGCCATCTACTATTACTCCAGAGGGTATCAGATCTCCTCCAAAACTGGGAGAGAAAATTCTTGCAAGAGGGAAGGGGGAATAGATTGCAATTGGTTTTATGTCATTGAAAGCATTGATTGTTTATGCTTTTGTCATTTAAATCATTGAAAGTTTTATGTCATTGCAATTGGTTTTATGTCACTGAATGGGGAGTGCCATCTGCTATACACTTTAGAGAGATTCAGACTGAGCAATGCTGGGTAAGTCTGCTGGTATATATTTTAAAATCCATTTGACAGGAGACATTGATCTCATAACAGCTGTCCACTGGATTCCTTTCTTCAACATTCTCTGTAGCAATATATTGTGTTCATTAAAAAACTTAAAGAATTGCATTTATTGAGGACAGTGATACATTGTGTTCATTAAGGAGTGATGCATTGCATTCCTTAAGAACAATAATACATTGCATTTATTAAGAACAGTAAAGAATTGCATTTATTAAGGACAGGGATGCATTGTGTTCATTAAGAACAACAATAATGCATTTGTGTTCATTTAGCCATTGTATGCCCAAAAAGTGTCACTCAGATATAAACCACAACAACCCTTAAAATTCATGAGAACTAATGATCAATTGATGTTGTTGTTTTTTTGTGTTTGTAACTTTAGCACTTGAGTGTAGTTTTAAATGAAATCAGAGATAGAATGAATTAAGTTATCAGGTCTGCAGTTAGATAATTAACCAGTGTTTAAGACTTATTAAGGTTATAGTCATAGTTGAGTATAATATGAAAAAACATTTCTTGTTATGCATTTCATTCAAACCTTCTGTAAGCAGAGGCAACTGAATAATAAGTTTATATTTAAAATATTGATATTATCTGAAATGTATCCTTGAAAATGTGTTTTTGAATTTCTTTTGATCCTAGAAACTTTTTTTAATGTAATTGAAATTATATGGAGTGAAAAATTTGTAGTGTTCCTAATTATTTTTTGTTAAATTTCATTTAAATTTGTTCTGTGTCTGATACCTTTTAGTTAATTCTTTGATGTCTTATAACCCTACACTCATCTCAATAATAAGTGCTTCAGGTGACTTGTGAATTATTAGTGTTGTATTTCTAATGTTACTAATTGCTTAATGTGTTCCATAGGAGTTTTTACTATTTACTCTATCGTGCTCTGGGCTCTTTAAAATTATGTTAACCAATGCTTCCATTTTTATCTTAACTGACCATGATAATTCAAACACATACTTACATTATACATTGTGCTAATTACTTAATGCATATTATGTTGTGCTAATTTTTACAAACTAGTTAAACAGCTGTAACTTGCTTTAGATTCATAATCATGGCATTTATCATAAGCTTAGTTGGTTGGTCTGAATGCCAGCATGACCCACAATGCTGTGTTAAAAAAGGCATACTCTAAAGCTCTCAACCTTTTATGTTCTCAATCTTTTATGCTTCATGAACCCCTTGGAAATGTGTAACTGGCATATCCCTTGTATAGACAGATAAAACTATAGTTATAGTATAACAATGGGAATGAAATAAAACATATATATATATACACACACACATTAAATTTTGTATTCATAAATTACATATATCGATAAACACAAAAAAGATGAACAGTTTAATAAATCAGTAGCAGTGTTGCCAACATAGCGACTTTGTTACTAGATCTAGCGACTTTTGAGCTCTCACGGCATACCCTAAAAAATTTTACCACATACCCCACGTTGAGAACCTTTAAAGCATTCTGTGTAGCATAAAGTGACAGACTATCTTTTAGAAATAAATAAATCAACATTTATTCACATTCCTTCATGACATCAAACCAAACTCTCTGTGTAAAAACCTTGACCAAAACATTTCAATCAGAAGATAGCTTTTAACTCTGACACAATATTCATAATGGTCTATTGACAGGCCAACAAACACTTTGTTATAGATTTTACAAGCAATAAATCACAAGTCACTTACATCAGATAATTGATGGAGTGTGCCACATTGAGAAGCAAAGCATTGGAGCTTATTAGGACAGAGAGGGCTGCTATCATTTCTTGGAGACATATTCAGAACTGCGGCCACTGTATTAAGCGGGGATGGCTCAGTCAGTAGCATGCCAGGCTCGTAATCTGTAGTTCTCAGGTTTAAGTCCCGTCTGGGTCAGTGTTGAGATTTATCTCTGCAAAACTTCACGCCCTGCCCATGGTCAGTAGGGGACACTGATGGGCTTGGAAAGGCTATCGTCCATAGGATGAGATGTGAAGTCATGGCACCGTGTGCAGAAGAGCCATACCTTGTGCATGCTAAAGAACATGCTGGATGGACTTGACGGGTGGCTACCATCTGTCTTCCAACTTTCTCTGAGCCTTTGGGGACCATGTGACCTGGCCATTTAGCCCATTGTGTGCAAAAAAGTGCTGCTCAGGGGTAAACCAACCCAAGTGGCCACTGTAGCATTCTTGACTCTCTGACAGGCCATAGCATACTGTCCCAAATCCACTTTTCTTGACCCAGACTACTTGTGACACAAAGGGGTATTGTGTCACTTTCCTTTTGGTTTGAAATAGCAAGTTGCAAAGAATCAATACATTGATGGGGCTTCAGAATTTCCTTGAACCTTCAGCTTTATACCATATAAGTTTGCTTCCTTTTCTGGGAGCACTGTGATGCCTTGGTCCCAATTGCCTCTCTAAGTGCCCATCAATAGGAGGAGCACCTCTTCAATCCTTTGCAGGAGCCATCACTATTCACTCCTACAGCTCTGGCAAGGGTCATCACCATTTGGCAAGAAGTTCTCTTGTACAACAGATGGAGTTCTCGCTTAAGCCATGTTATCTGCCAGCAGGAATGTGGCATGGCTACCAAAGGCACCAGCCACCCAGAATTTACTGGAAATAATTCTGAAGAATTGTGCCCCAGTCTCACACTGCTGAGCAAAGAATTAAAAGGAAGTTTTAATACTGTTCTGTGGATGTGAAAAAGCCACACAGAAAATATTGTCATTTTAAAACTCTGTACTGGAGACATTGCTAGTTGTACACTTCTTTTAATTAGTACATAATTCAGAAGAGAAAAATGTGATAGTTATCTGTCATTACAGAATGTGTCCTATTTTAAGCAGTTATACTCTATGCTACACATCTCATTTTACATCATAAATGAAACTGCTTAACCATAAAATAATGGACGAGTATTTTTTATTTGTCTTATTAAACAATATCTGTATCATCTGCAACTGTTAATCAGGTGCATTATTTTGTAATATATTCCTAATTAAATTAGAGAAACAGCATTGTCTGACTATATGTTAAATATTGCATTGTCTTATTTTCTTTGTTTTCCATTAACAGTGTTAGTGCTGTATCATTGTATAATGAAATCTCAAAATAATAATTGAATAATTTAGATCATTTTATCGTTTTATTCCAGATAGCATGGTTTGCTGTTGGGTGCTACTATCTTCTTATTAATAAAACTGATGCAGCACGACGTTACTTAAGGTACAAATGTTGTGCTCTCAGTGTTTCTAAGTGTAGTATTATATAAGAGATTAATCTTTCTAATTATAGTATTATTTATGAAAATAATCAGTGTTTTATTATAAATATTATATTTATATATATTACTTATATATATTATATTATTATTATATTTATATATATTACTTTTAAGTATAGTTAGGCTCAAAAATCTGGACTATGCCAAAATGGGTGAATTATATCTTATTTTTTATTACAGTCAGATCCTGTTTAAGGTAGGGGATGCAATCCTAAAATCATTACAATTATACATAATAAAATGTGCAAATATAGTTCAGTGAGCATGAAAAAACAAAATCTGTCAGTGCATTTGATGAAATTTTGTACAAATTTGACCAGATGAAGAGAAAATTCTTTCAGATTCCATGTTAGATGGAATGAGGAGAAAGTAGTCATTTTCTAATAGCAAATCAACACCTCAAGCACTTTCTCTCATAAAGAGGTTCGTTTCCTTTTTAATAATAATATGGAATCTTTGTAATTTCTGGTTTTTCAATGCTTCTGTATTTTAAAAGTAATAAGGCTACCATTGAATTAATGCCAGCTCTGTCATCACTGGCATTCCTACTGAGAAACAAATCTACATCCTGAAAATATTTCCTATTGACCTAAAAAAAATAGAGAATGGAAAAAATTGATTCTTCTTTTTAAGGTTAAGGTGATTGTAATTCGAATAAATGAAGAGATTTATAAGAATTAAATGCAGATAAAAATTAGAATCTATAATTCTAATTTTTCAATTTGTAATTTTGTGTAGAGTTTGTTGCTTCTACAGAAGACAGTATAATTCAATAAATATTTTGTGGAAAAAAGTTTGCCAACATACAGGACTTGAACTTGCATCTCTCCAGAAACATCATCATCATCATCATCATCCTCAAGCAGCCATGGGCTATGGAGGTCCAACCAGACCATGCAATTTAGTTCTCCAAGCAAGTCTATCCTGAGCTACATCTACTGCATCTGGCCACTGCACACCAATTCTAACAAGATCCTGTTTGACATTGTCTGACCACTGCATCCTAGGTCTCCCCTTCTTTCTGAGGCCTTTAGGCACACTGTTCATAACCCTATTCGCCAATCTATAATTATCCATACGGGCAACATGGTCAAACCAACAGAGTGTCTCTCTCTGCACAATTTGCTGCTTAAAGGAGGTTGCAAACTCCTTTGCCTAACCTCATTAGTTACAAAGTTGAACCACTTAATGCCCAAGATACTGCGTAAGCATCTGGAATCAAAAGCATCTAGTTTCCTGTTATCATGCTTACAAAGTGTCCAAGTTTCACTACCATAACTAACCCTAGAAAGAACCAAACTATTATACAGTCTGATTTTAGTCTTTAGGTGTATATGTCTATTTCTCCACTCTCTCCATAGATTCTTAAAAGTCCCGGCAGTAATCCTTATTCGTCTGTTAATCTCATGCCACACATCACCATTGTCTGTTACATAGCTCCCAAGATAATTAAACTGTGACACCTGCTCAAGACTGCAACCATTCAGATTAACTGAATCACAGCCTGCCTGACCACTTTTCATCACTTTAGTTTTCTCTCTGTTTATAACCAAACCTACTCTACTACCAGTCTCATCAATAGCTCGAATGAAAGAGTTCATCTCATCAACATCATTTGCCAAAAGGGCTAAATCATCAGCATAATCTAAATCAGAAATTTTCGTATCTCCAGCCCATTTAAGGCCAAAATCTTTCCCTTGAAGTGAATTTCGCATAACATAATCAATAACCAAACTAAAGAGAAAAGGAGACAAAATGCACCCTTGCTGAACACCAGAAGTAATGCTAAACTAATTGCTACAAGCCTTGCCAACTCTCACACACGACTCAGTGTTATTATAGAGAGCTTTCATTAGGTTAACTAACTTGTCTGGTATACCATATGATCTCACAATGAACCACAAATTATGACACTCAACAGAGTCGAAAGCCTTTTGGAAATCAACAAAGCTAGCAACCAAAGGTTTCTGAAACTCTAAACATTTCTCAAGAATCTGCCTAAGTGAAAATATCTGATCCACACATCCCCTACCACTTCTGAATCCACATTGCTCGTCACGCAATTGACTGTCAACCAGATTCTTAATTCTATTAAGCACAATCATGCAAAGAACTTTACCTGGAACAGAGAGTAGGCTGATACCCCTATAGTTATCATAAGAATTGCGATCACCTTTTTTGAAAATAGGGATAACAATAGCTCTGGTAAAATCCTTAGGAACCATGCCTTTATCATAAAAGATATTCAGAATTTCAGTCATCCAAGTGGTAACCGAAACATTCCCAGCTCTAAGCATTTCGGTAGTAATTTCATCTACCCCTGGGAATTTATGAAGTTTAAGTTTAGAAACAGCCAAAATAACTTCAGATTGTGTTATAGGGCCAACATTAAAGCCACCAATGCATCTATCATCATTGCAAACAATGGGAGTAGAACTAACTACATTGTTTAGAACATCACTGAAATGCTCAGCCCACCTAGCCATGACAGAATCCTCCCCTTCTATAACCTTACCTTGTTTATCCTTCAATCCTTGTATACCTGTCCGTTTTCTACCACACAAAACATTAACTATCTGGTACAGCTCTCTGCTGTTGTGCTGTCTAACTGCTTCCTCAGCTTTGTCAGCCAAACCATCAAGCCAAAGATTCTTATCAGCAGCTAACTGATCTTTTACACATTTATTAAGTTCTCTGTAATGCTTTCTATTAGGACTAGTAGGGTATTGTTTAAGGACATTCCTGCAGTTCTTTCTTTCCGAAATAAGCTGAAGTGCCTTATCACTCAGATAATTCTGGCTCTTCTGCTCCTTTTTTCCTAAAAGAGTCCTGTTAGTGTCCAAAAAAGCCTGTTTAAAATGATCCCATTCTTCCTCAACTTCAGTAGTAAGCAAACCATGACTGTCATAATGACTAAGTAACCTATCATGGTAAGCTTTGGCTATAACTGAATCTTTCAGAGCTTCAGTATTAAAAGTACATTTTTTAACCCTAGCACAACACGTTTTAAGTTTAAGTTGCAAGACACTTTTAACTAGGTAATGGTCAGATCCAATTTCAGCTCCCCTTATATGCCCTGGTATTCCTAACAGAACTATCCCATTTGCTGTTAATTATTATATAATCAATCATATTCTTATGCAGCCTATCAGGTGAAACCCATTTGTACTTATGTATGTCGCGGTGTTTGTAATAAGTGTTAGTTATTCTGAATCCATTGAGTTTACTTACCTGTAGGAGACGTTGCCCATTGCCATTGCAGCTACCAATACCAAAAGGGCCTATTACTCCTGCCCAAAGGTCAGTCAGTACCAACTTTGGCATTGAAGTCACCAAGAACAAGGGTAATATCTCCTTTCTTGACAGAATTCAAAATATCCTGAAGTTGTTCATAGAACCTATCCTTCTCATCCTCATTGGCATCCTCAGTGGGGGCATAACAGCAGATAACATTCAAGTCTTTAACGCTTGTCCGAAATTTTGCTGTAAGAAACCTTTCATTAATGCACTCATATCCTAGAAGAGCATCACTAGTGTGTCTGCTGAGAAGCAGACCCACGCCTTGGTGATGCTTATTGTCGTCCCTCCCTGAAAAGAGAAATTTAAGATTATTTTTAAGAATCTGACCTTTATCTGTCCATCTGGTCTCTTGCAAGCCGAGAATATCTAAATTATAATGGTGGAATTCTTGTGTGAGGACATCAAGAGAAAAAGCTCTGTGAAGAGTCCTCACATTCCAACTACCTATGGAGAGAAAATGGTTAGTGGGATGTTTAAAGAAACTATGTTTATTGAGAGAAGGAATGCCGACAATATCAAACAGCCCCCTAATCGCAGACATGGGGCAAAGACCCTTTCCACCACTACTAAAGGCTGAAGCCATCTACACTGGAAGACTTCCTCCAATGTTGAATTTGACGATGCCAATAGAAGCAAAGAGTTCAGGTGCCTGCGATGACTTCTGCTCAGGATTATCCACCAGCTGATAAACATATCCTGTGGATCTATTCACTTGGGGCTATCAACCCACAAACAAAAAGAAAACACAGCGGAAGATTTTCCCTCCACAGAAGCCCACCAGTGCAGCAAAATCAGGATCCATAATCAAGCTCAGAGCCATATATCTGTCCAGTGGGTTTATATGGTCAGCACCAGGACCCTGTGTGGTTGACCACTCCTCAGCAGGGTAGAAAAAAAAAGAAAAGTAGCCATAGTTGTCCAGATCAGTAGGCCACACTAATCTGGCAGCCCTCCCGTTCTGTTCATTCCACAAGAGAGTATCTCTTTTGAAAGGTATTAACGGTCTGCACCACGAGAAGGCAGGGTCGGACATTAGGTGCTAGGCCTGGCCGGTTCTATGCATCATCACAGGGGATAATTTAACAGTTAACGCTTGATTGTCATTCATGTTTAAGACAATGCAATCTTTTCATTGCCACTACCAATATATGCTGTGTCATTTGTATTAACCTCCATTAGTAATGAAATATTGGTATTTCTTCTTAAACACTTGACAGACAATTCACAAGTCCTACTATTAGCTTTGTAATAGAAACTTTGCTGAGTTGTTTAGATGAAAAATATGCATCTTCTTTGTATTCTATTTGACACTAGAAATATTGAAGAACACTAGATAAATCAGTATATCTTTTTCTCAATAAAAATTGTAGTGCCAGGACCGATCTGGGGGAGGTGCATAACCACCTCCCTTTTAAAATTCTAGTAAGGGTAGAGGCAAAAAAATTACTGAACTTATTTATATTTCATGCATTGTTCAAATAAATTTTTTAAAGACCTGTAATTATGGAGGAGGAAATGTTATACTGCATTGGAATTCCAATCTCTTGCTCCCCGATTTTATTTTAGATCTAGGCCTCAGTAGTGCATTTTCATTTCCATTCTCAATAGTTTGTTATGCAAATTATTCATGAAAGTCAAGGTTGAATCAACTTTAAGAAGGTTGTCATCTTCATGGCACAAAGCTTGAATTAGGTCTTTACAGGAGAAGAACTTGAGTTTTTCGATTAAGTGGTATACAGTTCAACTTCTCTGAAACTAATGTATGGATTAAAATCAATTAAAGCATTTTGAATGTGAGGTTTAAGTTTATCAAAGTGCTTGAGCATAAGAAGCAATTTGATCTAATGAGATTTCAAGTAAAAAACTAATGCAAATTCTTTTCCATTGTCTGTATTTACATACCTTTAAAGATTTTTTTTTCTTTGGTGGTGAGCTTCTAAATGACATAATGACATTTTTTTTCTCTAATTCAATCAAGGAATCAATTCATTGTTGATGGTAAGTCCACATAAAGCTTTTTGGGACTGTGTATCTTATGTAAGCTGTTGCCCTCTTCTAGCTATTTCCTCATTTTCCCTCTCTGTCTCAGATTCAGACTATTCAGTAGTCAGTACTTTTTAGTTTTATTTTGTTTATACAGGACACCAAACATGGCAAAAAATGGATACCATGATGTGCAAATTTTTTTAAAGACCTGTAATATAGATGAAAAAATGTTATACTGCATTGGAAGTCCAGCCTCTTGCCCCCCCCCCCCCTGAATTTATTCTAGATCTAGGCCTATGTAGTGCATTTTCATCTCCACCCTACCTGGTCTAGTGTTTAGCATACCTGACTACTACGACCAGCGGGCATGTCCTTGTGTAAGGGTTTTTACGAGAAACCAGAAGCTTAATATAGCTTCTGGGTTTCCTTTATATAGGGAAGTACCTCTTTTTTCTTAAATTATTATTATTTAAAGCAAAGCTGAGCTGTGGTCATATGAGTTTCAAGTGTTTTCATAATGGATGCACTATTTATGTACACACATTATGCATAGACATACCATCATCATCAAGCAGCCAGGGCTATGGAGGTCCAACCAGACCTTGCAGTTTAATTCTTGAAGCATATCTGTCCTGAGCTACATCTGCGGTATCCGGCAACTGCACACCAATTCTAACAAGGTACTGTTTGACATTGTCTGCCCACCGCATCCTAGGTCTCCCCCTCTTTCTGAGGCCTTTAGGCACACTGTTCATAACCCTATTCGCCATTCTATAATTATCCATACGGGCAACATGGCCAAACCAACGGGGTCTCTCTCTGCACAATATACTGCTTAAAGGAGGTTGCCGGGGCTGGGGTGGCTCAGTTGGTAGCGCGTCAGGCTTGTAATCTGTAGTTCCCAGGTTCGAGTCCCAGCTGGGTCAGTGTTGAGATTTATCTCCGCAAAATTCCTCGCCCTGCCCATGGTCAGTAGGGGATACCGATGGGCTTGGAAAGGCTGCCGTCCGTCAGATGGGACGTTAAGCTGTGGCTACGTGTGCAGGAGAGCCATACCCTGTGCACGTTAAAGAACACGCTGGATGGCCATGACGGGAGGCTACCATCTATCTCCCAACAATTGTTTCAGTTGGTCCCCTCCCCCAACCTTTTCTGAGTCCATGTGACCTGGCCATTTAGCCCTTGGTGTGCAAAAAAGTGCCGCTCAGAGGTAAAAGAACCCAAAAACCCAAAAGGAGATTGCCAACTTCTTTTCCTAACCATATCATTAGGTAAACCACCTAATGCCCAAGATACCGCGTAAGCATCTAGTTTCCTGTTATCTTACAGCATCCAAGTTTCACTACCATAACTAACCCTAGAAAGAACAAAACTATTATAAGTCTAATTTTAGTCTTTAGGTGTATACACCTATTTCTCCATAACCTCCATAGATTCTTAAAAGTCCCAGTAGCAATTCCTATTCATCTGTTAATCTCATGCCGCATATCACCAGTATCTGTTACCTAGCTCCCAAGATAATTAAACTGTGACACCTGCTCAAGACTGCAACCATTCAGATTAACTGAATCACAACCTACCTGACCAATTTTCATCACTTTAGTTTTCTCTCCGTTTATAAAAAAACATTACTACCAGTCTCATCAACAGCTCGAATGAAAGAGTTCATCTCATCAACATCATTTGCCAAAAGGACTAAATCAGCAGCATAATCTAAATCGGAAATTTTCGTATCTCCAGACCATATAAGGCCAAAATCTTTCCCTTGCAGTGAATTTTGCATAACATAATCATTATGCAAACTAAAGAGAAAAGGAGACAAAATGCACCCTTGTTGAACATCAGAAGTAATGCTAAACTAATTGCTACAAGCCTTACCAACTCTCACACATGACTCAGTCTTATTATAGAGAGCTTTCATTATGTTAACTAACTTGTCTGGTATGCCATACGATCTCACAATCAACCACAAATTATGAATCAACAGAGTCAAAAGCCTTTTTGAATCAACAAAGCTAGCAACCAAAGGTTTCTGAAACTAAACATTTCTCAAGAATCTGCCCAAGTGAAAATATCTGATCCACACATCCCCCTACCACTTCTGAATCCACATTGCTCATCACGCAATTGCCTGTCAACCAGATTCTTAATTCTATTAAGCACAATCATGGAAAGAACTTTCCCTGGAACAGAGAGTAGGCTGATACCCCTATAGTTATCACAAGAACTGCGATCACCTTTTTTGAAGATAGGGATAATAATAGCTCTGGTAAAATCCTTAGGAACCATGCCTTTATCATAAAAGATATTCAAAATTTCAGTCATCCAAGTGGTAACCGAAACATTCCCCACTGTAAACATTTCTGTAGTAATTTCATCTACCCCTGGGGATTTATGAAGTTAAGTTTAGAAATAGCCAAAATAACTTCAGATTGTGTTATAGGCCAACAGTAAAGCCACCAATTCATCTATCACCATTACAAACAATAGGAGTAGAACTAACCACATTGTTTAGAACATCACTGAAATGCTCAGCCCACCTAGCCATGAGAGAATACTCCCCTTCTATAACCTTACCTTATTTATCCTTCAATCCCTGTATACCTGTTCGTTTTCTACCACACAAAACATTAACTATCTGGTACAGCTCTCTGCTATTGTGCTGTCTAACTGCTTCCTCGGCTTTGTCAGACAAGCCATCAAGCCAAAGATTCTTATCAGCAGCTAACTGATCCTTTACACGTTTATTAAGCTCTCTGTAATGCTTTCTATTAGGACTAGTGGGGTATTGATTGAATCACTCAAATAATTCTGCCTCCTCCTCTCCTTTTTTCCTAAAAGAGTACTGTTTGTTTCGAAAAAAAGCCTGTTTAAAATGGCCCCATTCTTCCTCAACTTATAGATATTTACACAGAATAAATATATAGATTAGGATCCATGAGTTTGCCTTCAATGTGTTGAACATATCTATCCACTGGCATAATTCTGTGTATTTAAACCAATCCAAGATTCCAAATTTTTTTGTTGGAATGAAGACTAGTAATTTTAAAGATCTGGAGTTGATTCAATTGAAATTCAATGAAAACACTTTTAACATCAAGCTCAAAGTTAGAGGAAACATTTTTTTTAACCTTTAAAGTGTCAGGTTTCTCATAATGTGACAAAAATAATTTTTAACTTCTTTTTTTTTCAGCAGAAAAGCAACAGAACTTTAGAACTTTATTCTGCAGTGATTGATAGATGGTCATGTTACGTATAAAATGAAAGAGCATTTCATGTTACTCATTAAAATAATAGAAATTCAAGTTAAAATGAAGGCTACTTAAGCCTAATTAAAAAAAAATAGTAAACCCTCTTTGAACACTTTAAGGGTTAAAGGGTGAAATACAAACTCATGACCTTTTGATAATATGCCAGATTCTCTGATCCCTGAACTGTTGACTGCAAATCAACATTTCCTTTATTATTGATATGTACCTTCCCTTTCACCAGTAGCACACAATTACATGTATGTCACACAAAGTCATGGATTTCCACCTCCACAGTGTCTTGAAAATGAATGGTTATAATATGTTCCAAGTATGCAGGTAATTAATTATAAGTAAAGATCTGAAGTTGATTCAATTGAAGGTTAATATTTAAGTATTGTCTATGTCTTGCAGATGTTCACTCATCGAAAATTAGTATTATGTGCATCATACAGTTGTCCACTCATCAAAAGTTACTTATTTCCTTTGAATTTTTAGCTGAAATCTCATTTATTGTAAAAACTTGTATTTTTGTCTTTGCTTAATCCAAAAAAAAATGTGGGTTGAATTGTATGTGCTGATTTTGGTATTTGATGAAAACCTCTACCTTGTAATGCTTTTCTCAGTTCTATGGAGATACAGAGAACTTTGAAAATTAACCCATTGCTAGATATCATTTGAGTCAAAACTGCAAGTAATTATTCATCATTATAACTAATAAAAGAGCTTGTGATCATTGATTTTTGTACTGCTGAACACTACTACCAGCACTAGCTAGCTTTGAACTTGATTCATCATTGACATTTCTCTTAAAAGAATTAATATTGTAGCTAATTCTGAGAGGTGCACTGAGTCTGCTTTTAAACTGCTAGCTATTTTAATTTTCTGGCACTTTGCATTTGGACAAACTTCCTGGGTTTTTCCCTGTAAAAAAAAATTAAACATGCTGAATTCTTTAAATTTTCTTTCTTGAACTCTTCTGATATTAATGCCTTAATACCATTAGCTGTAATGGCAGATTTTTATGACAAAACATATATAATAGAATTATTTGTGAAAACGTTTCTTGGCCATAACACAATATAACTATGGCAATATATATATATACTCTTACCAAAATAATACAATTATGTTTTAAGTAACCAATTAAAAACTCCTCAGTTTTAATTTTGAAATTTACTATACACTATTTCACAAGAGATTGCACCTTGTAAAAGCAAATCATGTGACTCGTTCAATATCTAAGCACAGAAATGATACTCATATTGGCCTTTCAGTTAACTCTGTGAATGCCATGTAAAATAACAAACTAGAGTTATATTTTAATAGAGCCATAAAGTATAGTTATTCATTCAAATCTGAAACAGTTTAAAAATTCATTCATTACTGTTGACAAGAAGTGAAATGGTAATCGCTATATTAATAACTGCAATCAGGGTGTATCCTTTAATATGTGTAAGAGATGCAATACACCACAGCCAATGAAATATTTTACACTTTCATTATGTTGAGCATTGCATACAGAGATCTTTCCATTAACAATTGCAGCTGCTTTTTCAACAAAATAAAATAATTTTGAACTGATCTACACATGTGAATACATTTTTTTCTTTATATTCATGTGGAAACTGGAAGGATTTGTTGATAAAAAAAAAATTCTTATTTTGCTATATTTCAAGAAATGTGAAGTATAGGACCCAGATGATACTCTTGCACATGGACCCATTGCTTTCAGGTAAAGCACTCTGCAGCATTCCAAAAGATCACTAATATTTTTATTGCATTGTCTGCCAGGCAAGGCTTAAACATCCCAAAATAATTTGTTTACATTTTTGAATAATTACAAATACAAATTAAGCTTTAATCAAACATACTAACTACAAGAGTGAAAACCATGGGGAATTATGATAGCTGTGTATGTTTTTATGCAATAATCAGACATAAGGAGAAAGAAGAATAAAATTAAACTTTTAATAATACTAGACTAAAGTATTTGTTAATAAAATAAATATAAAGCAGAAACTTTTGCCTAAATAAAAAAACTTGAAGCCACTTGTGTGTTGGGCGGAAAGTGGGTTAATGTTGAAAGAGCCGATTTTTTTCCTTACAAAAAATTAAATTACTGAACTTTATTTTGAACTAAATAAAGAATGAAATAGTTCATATAACATACCATGAGAAAGAACATTTAATTCTGAGCAAGAAAAAAGGATTTTTTAAAAAGTGACAGTAAGTAACTTCTACTATTCATAGAAAACTGTATGGCCTTGGTTTTCATGGCTGAGCTGCTGCACATAGCTGCACATCTGACCAAAGAATGGTAGTCATCTTAGCATGGCGCAAAGCCTGTCATTCATGGGATTTGGAACAGTGGAAACAAGTTCTATGGAGTGGTGAACCAAATTTCATCATGTTTCAGTCTGACAATTGGGTGTGGAGGATGCCACTTACTATTCCACATTATCTCAATGATGAAGTTTGGAGGAGGGGGTGTAATGATGTGGGATTGTTTTCATTGCTCATTTAATCAATTGGTTGTGCCTGAAGCTCACTGCTGCTGCCTATTTAGATATTCTGGATAATTATGCACTGCCAACTCTATAGCATTATTACAGGAATAGATTTTACAGCTTCCAACTCAATAATGCTACAAAGCACATATTGTATCCACATGGTTTGAACAGAATAAAGAGGTTGAAATGAACTGGCCAGCACTAAGAGTCCTGATCTTAACTCTACCAAACATCTTTGGGATGAATTGGAATGTTGAATTGGGGCAAAACCAGTTTGCTCCATTGTGCCATGCAACTGGCAACAGCTTTGCAAGAAGAATGGCACAGTATTTCTGCAACCTACCACTCAAAACTTGTAGAAATTATGTCTAGAAGATTCGAAGTTTGCCTCAGTACCAAAGGTAGAGTGGCACATTAATAATGTTGTCAACAAACATTTTCTAAAATGTTCTAAGTGCCTGGTGATTTTTGGTAACAATAGTGTATTTTCTTATTGGGCTAATACTGTAACAATAATATCATTGCTGTTACATGTCTTTGTTATTCATCTCATTTCTGTTCCATGTCTCTGTTAGTTTTAATTTTTTTTCTTGCTTTTCAGTATTTGCTACACATAACATATATGTGGGGGTGGGTGAGTAATATGTATAAATATAAATATGTTAATAGCTTAATATTAACTCTTATATCTTAATTTATTTGAAATTTATATACTAAGATATAGGGGTTTATCAAAATATAGACACACCAACAGCGACTGGAGTACATGCAATATGCCTTATGCATATTACCAGGACGGTGTTACCCATGATATGAGGTATATAATGGGGAGAAGTACAAGGCCGGCTATCATGTAGCAGTGCCACAGGCCAAAGTCGCCTGATGTCATGTGATGGTCATGGCTAATGATGTCAGAAGCAGGGGCTGTGCATTGCATCATGGTTTTAAGTCTCAGCAGATCTGATTCATTTCTAATTCGATGTACATGTTATTTAAATGATTTAATTTCCTGTACTGAATTGAATCAAATATCAATTATAAAGCAAATTATATAAATGCAAAGAAGAATTTCGTTCTTGTAGGAAATATTTTATTTTCACAAACAAAAAAAAAAACTAATTTCTCGGTGTCAAAAATTTTCAATATACATATTATCTAAACATAGTTACACATTTTTTTTATTAATTATATTTTATTGTAATGGTATTATAAGAAAATGGATATAGATAATAATAAGTATACTATGGGATCACTATGTTATTGTCTTACATAATTTGTAAAAGAATACATAGGAATATAAAAAAATATAGATTTCTGTGCAACCTTGAGGATGTTCCATAATAACAAGAAATATAATCCATACAGATTATTAACAAAAATTATAATGTTGCATACCATATGCTGATGATAGAAACTACAAGACAAATATTTGAAACCCACATCAAATATACCAACTGTATGCTTAAAAAAATAGTTTGCAATAGAAAAAAAAAATAATCAAAAACATCAAAAGTACAGATTTCAGTGCAACATTGAAGAGTGTTCCATAATAACTAGAAATATAACCCATGCAGCTTGTTAAGGAAAATGATAATATTGAATATCATATACTGATGATAGTAACTATCAGACAAATAAATATTTGAAATCCACATCAAATATGCCAATGATAACTGAATCATACTGTAAGTTTCAAAAAATAGTTTACGACAACTAATGCCTATCATTGAGATATAATAGTAGACAAGTAAAAATAAGCACAACATATGACCACTATCTTATTGCCTTACATATACTTTGTAAAAGACATAAGAATAAAAAAAAATACAGATTTTAATGCAACATTGAAGAATGTTCCATGATAACTAGAAATATAACCCATACAGCTTGTTAAGGAAAATGATAACGTTGAATACCATATACTGATGATAGTAACTACAAGACAAATAAATATTTGAAATCCACATCAAACATACCAATAATAAATCAATCACACTGTATGTTTCAAAAAATAGTTTGTGATAGCCAATGTCTATCATTGAGGCATATCAGTAGACAAGTGAAAATTAATAAGTACACCAATGGGCCTTATTTATTGCCTTACTGAAGTTTCTAACAGAATACAGAGTAATAATAGCAAAAATCCCATATTTCAGTGCAACAGTGAAGAAAGTTCCATAATAACAAGAAATATAACCCATGTAGTTTGTTAATGAAAATGATAACATTGAATACCATATACTTACGATAATAACTACCAAACAAATAATTATTTCAAACCCATATCAAATATATACCATGTCTATCATTTTAGACATGACTAGTAGACCAGTAAATTTAACAGGTTGATATAGATGTCATATGATTAATCATTTCACCATTTACCATTTCTTTGGTGCATATTTGGATTGGGTGTAATTATGCCTATACACACTTCCACATGTTAATATAATTTTATGTAACAAATCAATTATTTTGTTCTCACATGGACGGGGTGGGGGTGTCTCAGTCGGTAGTGTGCCAGGCTTGTAATCTGCAGTTCCCAGGTTTGAGTCCCAGCTTGGTCAGTGTTGACATTTATCTCCACAAAACTCCCTGCCCTGCCCATGGTCAGTAAGGGACACTGATGGGCTTAGAAAGGCTGCTGTCCGTTGGATGGGATGTTAAGCCATGGCCCCATATATGGGAAAGCCATACCCTGTGCACGTTAAAGAACACACTGGATGGCCTTGACGGGAGGCTACCATCTGTCCCCCAACAGCTATTCCAGTGGGTCCCCTCCCCCAATCTTCTCTGAGCCTTTGGGGTCCATCTGACCTGGCCATTTAGCCCATTGTGTGCAAAAACGTGCTGCTCAGAGATAAAACAACCAACCAAACCAACCCACATGGACACTGAAAATCAGTGCAAAATACTGTTTCTTGTTGATTTTTTTTTTTGCAGCTCAGAAATTGCTGCTCTATATTACTAGATATCAGTGTTTGAAAACCAGCATAGCATAATATTCACACATTTATTGAAACTTCAGTAGGATAGGTTAGCCCTCCACGGTCACACATATTAATTATCTGCTGAGGTTCATCCAATACGAAATCCGTTTTTGTTGTTAAATGAATATACGAAATACGTATAAACGAAATACAGTTACATATGGTGATCCACTATAATTACAACTGCAGCCAGGAGCACAACATTTACGGGGCATGGTAACAATAATGATTACTATAAATACACTTAAATATAAACAATATATATATATAATAGAATTTTAATATTTATCTTTACAACAGAATAAAGAAATAGCACTTACCTTTAACACAAAGGAACAGTTGCAAACAGCATGGCGTGATACAAAGTGTAGATATAATCTTCGCTCTTCAACTGAGCCTCTGCTCTGATAGAACTCCGGTGCACAGCCCATATCACATGACATCAGGCTTTCCCTTCAGACTGCTTTGCACAGGTGCAGGTGCAACAGCTGTTATGGTGTAACTGTCGACAATGTCAGATCTCGATGACCTCCAAAAAGGCATGATCATTGGTGCACATCTTGCAGGAGCTTCGGTAACCAGAACAGCAGAAATAGTAGGTGTAACACAAGGAACTGTATCAAAGATTATGACTACCTATCAGAAAGGACAAGGTGTTGCCTCCAAACGTGTCAATTGTGGATGCCATAAGAAGTTGTGAGATAGGGGTAGGCAAACATTGACACGGATTGTACAATGGAAGCACAGGACCACAGCACCACAAATAGCAGCAGAGTTGAACACCAGTCAGAACGATCCCATTTCCATCATAACAGTTCATTGGGAACTTCATCGTGCCAGTATTTATGGCCGTATTGCAATCCACAAACCTCTGATTGCCAACATGAATACAACAAAATGTGTAAGGTGATGCAAAGCACATAAAAACTGATATTAAGACTGGCAACATGTCATCTGATCTGATGAGTCATGTTACACATTGTTTCCCACCACTGGTAGAGTATGTCTGGTGAAAACTTGCAGAAGTGTGCCACCCGACTGTTTGGTTCCTACTGTGTAGCATGGAGGTGGATCCCTGATGCTGTGGGGTACCATATCATGGCATTCCTTAGGCCATTAGTTATTCTGCAGGGTCGTGTCACCTCTGCAACATACAAATCCATTCTTGGGGGCCTGCACCCAATGTTGTAGGCATTGTTCTCTAATGACTCTCCCAGGTTTCAAGTGGATAATTCACCCATGCATTGTGGGAAACGTGTCAAGTTGTGGTTTGCAGAGCATGAGGTACAGCAGTTACCCTGGCTACCTCAATATTATTGAACATTTCTGGGAATATCTGGAGTGCAAGGTCAGATCACACTTTCACCAACAGCATCACTGGCACAGTTGGGCCTTATTTTACAGGAAGAATGGTCCCACATTCTATTACCATATGTGCATGACTTGTATAAGTCTATTCCATGTTGAATTGCATCTGTTCTAAATGCCCGAGGTGGTTCTACAGCTTATTAATAAAATGTTCTCCACAAATTGGATGTGTTTCCATTATTTTGATAAACCCATGTATGAAATAAACAAATGTGAATATGCAATGAAAAGTTTTATTTTGTGTGTGAAGTGCTTTAAAAAAATTTTTTTTTGTATGGCAACAGTAAGGCAACTACATTAGACCGAGTGTTTGGTCCAGCATGGTTGATGTATGGCCATTCATTTGCAGTAGAAAATGAACATGATCAAGCTATGGCTGCATATTGCAGAGCATCTCAGTTAATGAAAGGGTATGTTTTAATCTTTTGAATAGAATATTATGCTCATAGTAATGTGATAATATTTTTTAACCTGTTCACAGTTGGGTTTCTTCAAAGATGGTGCAGAAAGATGTAGCACAACTGTAGTAGTATGACTGCACAGTATAGTTAGTATGACTGCACAGTATAGTTAGTATGACTACACAGTACAGTCATACTAACTACAGTGTATTGTGCAGTCATACACTGCACAGTAAAACAAAGACTTCACAATTTAAATTAGGCATGACTGTGAAAGGGTTAAATACATCAAGTGTAAAATTATGATACAGAGTATTTTTTTGTATTCATTTAACTGTGCATTTACTGTCTATATCTGGTGTCTATGATGCAAAATGTTGCCTATTTTAAAGAGTCTTGTTAATGGATTGGATTGTTTTACCTCTGAGTGGTTTTTGCACACCATGGGCTAAATGGCCAGCTAACAAGTACCCTGAATGCTCACAGAAGGTTGGGGGAGGAGACCTACTGGAACAACTGTTGGGAGACAGATGGTAGCCTCTCATTAAGCCCATTCAATGTGTTCTTTAACGTGCACAGGGTATGGCTTTCCTGCACATGGCTTAACGTCCCATCCAATGGATGGCAGCCCTTCCAAGCCCATCAGTGCCCCCTACTGTCTTGTTAATTAAATAATATGCTAAGTTCACAATTTTTTGTATTGTGAAATGTAGCCAGATAACTAGATATTTTAATAATTTAAAGCAGTAATGTGATGTAAAACTAATTAAATCACTATTCTCTCTGTTTTAAAATGCTATGGTAAAATGCTTGCTGTTAGCACACATTAGCTAATTCTTTTAATTGCAAAAATATTGCAGTCTAAGATCAATAGGTAACCTTCAACAAGTGTTACTTCTTATTTTTCTCTGGATTTCAGACAAATTTGTAAACAGAAAAGTTGTGCTTAAATAAAAAGCATTAAAAATTTACCAGTGTATTGGTTGTTACCATTATTTACTGTTAGCTATAAAACCACCACTTTGCAAACTTCCAGATAAGAAATTGTCATGATGAGAGATATCTTCATATTGCTTTTGGCTTTGACATTTGTTGATTGGTCAATTTGTGATTTGACAAAACATTGTTCCACCATATCTTTTGAATACAAAGGAGAAATTAAATGATTTATGTCCCAAATGAAAGCTTGTGATGCAGGGAGTGTTGCAGACTATAAAAAAATTGACCCCTGTGATTTCTTTCCCCCTAAAAAAGGGGAAATGTGAAAACTATTCTTAAGCTATATCTCCAGAACATGAATGCCAAAAGTGACAAGCTGTATGTCGAATAAAAGCTTCTGACACAGGGAATGTCGTAGGCCACGAAAAAATTGACCCCCCATTCTTTTTCCCCCCTTAAAAAAGAGAGAAATGAAAATGATTGTTCCCTGATATCTCCTGAATGCAAGTGTGAAAGGTAACAAGCTATGTATCAAATGAAAGGTTGTGACTCGAGGAGTGTCGTAGACCAAAAAAAGACCCCCATGCTTTCTTCCCCCTTAAAAAAGTGAAAAATATGAAACAATTGTTCCACTATATCTCCAGAACATGAATGACAAAAGTAACAAGGTCTGTGTTGAACGAAAGCTTCTGACACAAGGAATGTCATGGGCTATGAACATTTGACCCTGTACTTTCTTTCCCCCTAAAAAGAGGGACAATGTGAAAATGATTGTACCCCGATATCTCCTGAACACGAGTGCCAAAAGTAATGAGCTATGCATCAAATGAAAGTTTGTGATGCAGGAGTGTTGTAGGTTATAAAAGAATTATCTCCCATGCTTTCTTTCCCCCTAAAAAATGGGAAATATGAAAGTTGTTGTACTATATCATCGGAACATGAAGGCCTACAGTTATGTGTAAAGTGAAAGCTTGTATAATGATGGTCGTAAATTATTTCAAATTTTGTGCGCTATTCCCCCTGCTAAAATGTGTGTATGTGGGGGGGGGGGGGGGTCGCTGGGGTCGACTTTAAAGAGTCATATCTCAAATTAAAACTTGTGACGTCTCCAATGTTGTGGGCTACCTCAAACCTGACTCTAAAAGGGCAGTAAATGTGCTCGATGTTTATGAGTATATATCAAAAATTTGAAAGTAGGTGTTTTGAGTGACAATAAAAAAAGATATAAATTAAAAAAAAATAAATATACCTACCTTCCTATGGGGTCCTGAAAAGTAGAAAATAAGCTTAAAGCATATTGATGGCCCAATTGGTCACTGAGTTCATATTCATTTTGAAGGAAGATAGGGTGCCAATTTACCTACTTGATAAGACTGTCTGCACTTCCTTTGAAGTGAATGCAAACTCAGTAACTGATTACACCATCAATATGCTTTAGGCTTATTTCCTAGTTTTTAGGGCCTTATAGGAAGATAGGTATTTTTTAAATTTTTAATTTATATTTTTCTGGTTTCATCCGAATTTTGATTTAAAATCTGAAAATCCAAATTTTTCTTTTTTTTTTTTACAAAAGGAAATGGTAATGAAAGAAAGATTTTTTGTTTTTGTTTTAGCTGTTTAACTTCATTAATGATGTATCTCATCTACTGTAGTGTACATCCATTACTGTGGGCTCATCTACACATTAACGCCTGAAGGTCAGATAGTAGTCAATGTGGTTAACATCATCATCCTCAAGCAGCCATGGGATATGGAGGTCCAACCAGATTATGCCCTTTAGTTCTCCAAAACACATTCATCCTGAGCTATATCTATTGCATCTGAACACTGTAGAACAATTCTAACAAGGTTTGACATTTCTGCCCACTGCATCCTAGGTCTGCCCCTTTCTGAGGCCTTTAGGCACACTGTTCATAACCCTATTTGCTAATCTATAATTATGCATGTGGGCAACTGGCCAAACCAACAGAGTCTCTCTCTGCACAATATGCTGCTTAAAGGAGGTTGCCGCTTCTTTGCCTAACCTCATCATTAGTTAAACCACCTAATGCCCAAGATACTGCGTAAGCATCTAGAATCAAAAGCATCTAGTTTCCTGTTATCTTACACCATCCAAGTTTCACTACCATAACTAATCCTAGAAAGAACCAAACTATTATACAGTCTAATTTTAGTCTTTAAGTGTATATGCCTATATCTCCACACTCTCCATAGATTCTCAAAAGTCCGGGCAGCAATCCCTATTCATCTGTTTGTTTCATGCCACACATCGCCAGTATCTATTGTATAGCATAAATTTAATATTACACAATTTTAGCTGTATTTATTTACATTTAAGAATTCAAATTCTTGAGGAGAGCTTAAGTTGCTCATTTAGAGAAATAGAGCTTAAATTTCCTCATAGTGCAATCTGCTTATTGCTTCTGCTATTACTTCACTGCCTTGTACATATACCTTTTCCTAGCAAAGTCTGTCAAGAGTAAGAAAGGAATAATTACCAGTCTGTTGAGCTTTAATACCTTGCTGGTGCAGACTACAGCTGATCACTAGGGTTGCATGTCCCTTTTTCCACTGGTCCAGCATACTTGTTGAATTGGTGGTAGTATGCATCATCGCTACTGTGGTTGCAGTCCTGGTGTAATTGAAACACATTGAAGCCATCAGAGTTTTTGGAACATCCATTGCTAATAAGCACTGACTTCTGCTGGTAGTCCTGTTTTCGTGATGTTGTACTCTTGGACGGTTACACATAGTGAGCAAGTTGACATTAGCAAGCACATCTTCAAGAATTCTCAAAAACTAACAAACATTATCTATGGAACTGAAAATTTTAAAACTTTTAAAAGTCACCTTAACACTAAACCTACCACGACCGGTCAAATTGACCTTTTCAAACTTTTGCATTCAATTTCCCACATACAACGTTATCACATCGCTATTTAACTTTACGACTTTTCTTATAATATACATAAATGATTTTTTTTTTTCAGTATTTATATCTCCTCATATTGTTTTTTCAAGAAATATATGTAGCCTGTCCTACCTACCATGACCAGTTGAAGATTTCTGTTATTTAGCCTGGAAATTCGATTCTAAAACTATACATTCGGTATAAATGAAAGGCTACCAAAGTGTGGCATGATTTCAACTGAAAGTAGAATGAGCCTTTGATACATGATATGAAGGAGCTGCAATCAAGCAATTGCTACGCATATGCATACGTTGATAACAATGATACATGGCAAAAGTGTGCACAGACTGCAAAGTTGGGTGACACAGTACAATCTTATAACTCCAAGAGAGAGCATCACAGTATAAAAGTTATAAAGTGCTTACTGCATTTTGAAATAAGAATCGATTATTATTTTGAACATTTCAAGTTATAAGTGCTATTTTGAAGTAAGAAAAAGTGAACCAACAATACTTAGACATTAAGTTTTATATTTCCTCTTTACTGCATTATCCTGTTGCGAATATTATCCCAAAAATGTCGAGACATTCAAAAAATATGAGATTATTAGAAAAAATAAATAACATAGACGAAGAGTGTTCAGAATTCGATGAACAGGAACTTTCTGAAACTGAAGATAACATGGAAAAAGATGATGACCTATTTGACACAACTGATGAATATGAGTCCTCAGACACAGATAATGAAAAGGAGAATATTTTGAATAAATGTAGAGAGCAAAAGAGAAGGAGATTTTTATTGAGTTCTGAAAGTGAGAGTGATATAGAGGACCAAACGCATCGAAACTGCTGCTGATGGGACAGTTTGGGAAGAAATAGAAGAAGGTTCCAAACCTGGGAGAGCAGCAGTTCATAATATTTTTAGGGAAGTATCAGGTCCGACAGGTATGCTAAACAACATATTATGAAAGGGAAAGCAAAGACTGCATTTTCCTCGATCATTAACCACCATATGATGGAACAAATAAGAAAGTGCGCAGAAGCATTTAGAGTGTTGGGGACTAAATGGGAACTAAATGCAGCAAAATTAGATGCATTTGTTGCTCTGCTGTATGCTCAATATGTTTTTTAGGGAAGTATCAGGTCCGACAGGTATGCTAAACAACATATTATGAAAGGGAAAGCAAAGACTGCATTTTCCTCGATCATTGACCACCATATGATGGAACATATAAGAACGTGCGCAGAAGCATTTAGAGTGTTGGGAACTAAATGGGAACTAAATGCAGCAAAATTAGATGCATTTGTTGCTCTGCTGTATGCTCATGGTGCATATGAGGTAAAAAATTTAGACATCTCATCCTTATGGAATAAGAAATGGGGTCCTGAATTTTTTTTCAAAAACCATGAGCAGGAATATATTTAGTGAAATTATGAGGTTTGTACGATTTGATAAGAAAAGCAAATGAAACCAGCATTTACAAACCAATAAATTTACTTTGATATCTGAAATATGGGACCGATTCATTGAGAATGGCCAAAATTGTTACAAACCAGGTGCATATCTGACTCTTGATGAGCAGTTGTTTCCATCCAAGGCTAGGTGTAGATTTATACAGTATATGCCGAACAAACCAGATAAGCTTGGAATCAAATTCTGGTTAGCATCTGACGTCAATAGCAAGTATGTAATAAATGGATTTCCATATTTGGGAAAGGATGAGAAAAGAGAATCTTCAGTTCCACTTGGGGAGTTCATTGTCTTCAAGCTAATAGAACCATTCACAGGGTGTGGAAGGAACATAACCACAGATAATTTTTTTACTAGCATATCATTAACCACAAAACTGCTAGCAAAAAAAACCACTACTGTTGGAACCATCTGTGGAAACAAGCGAGAATTGCCAAACAAGTGAAAGATAATATGGCATGCTTTACAACAAAACTATATAAATCAGGTTATATTACTCTTAAAAATTTATAAAAGCAAACTAAAAAAAAAAGGGGGTCTACTAAGTTCAATGCATAACTCAATAGACACTGAAAAAAAGTGATAAGTGTATACTGGAAACGATTAGATTTTATAATAGCACAAAATTCGGTGTAGATGTGACAGATCAAATGGTAAGAAAATACAGTGTGAAATCAAAATCTTGGAGATGGCCCCTCCAAGTATCTTTCAATATTCTTGACCTAGCTAGAATAAATGCATAGGTTTTATATAAAGAAACAACAGGGGGGAAAATTTCAAGGCAGGAATTTTTATTTCAGTTAGCTGAAGAACTTGCCGCTGAATATAAAGAATCGCAGGAAAAAGAAAAAGGAAATATACTGAAAACATCAACAAATATAAGTTCAGCTTCACATGTATGAAAAACTTGTCAAGTAAGATATTGCAAAGACAACAAAACTATGAAAATCAGTTTGAAATGCAAAAAATATGTGTGTGGCAAAGTACATTTGAGAACTCAATAATTTGTAAAAAATGCATTGAAGATGAATAAGATATGCATTATTTATTTATAAATGCAAGAAACTATAGAACTACCTTCATTTTTCATTTTCTTTTCATGTTTATATGAAATGAAAAAAAAAATTGTTTTTTCATTTTGTGAAAGTTGTTTCATTTATTATTTAATTAAGTACCAAATTGATTATTATCTGCATTCAATTGTAAAAAAATTTCACCTTGATCTTACAAATCCTTGAACCTTGAACCCACTTGTATGCTGTGTCTTTTTCCTAATTTATTTTAGTCTTAAATTCATTATACAAATGTAATGGTTGAAGGTTCCATAAAATCACCATGATTTATTTTCCGTTTCCCCTCCTCATATGTTCTCCAGTCAATATGTTTCATCTTCCTTCAGCATTGGTACTATTGATTTGATTTTGTCATGTATTTAAGTTATTTTTTTTAAATCAGTTTTAGTTATTCATATGTACTTGAAGTTCTGAGGGTAGTGTTTGAGTATAATGAATTTATTGAAAATGCACAAGTGTGAAATTGCGTAGAATTTTTATTTAAAATAAAAAGTAATTAAATTTTTATTGTTGTGCATTTATTCATTTGTGTATTCTCAACCCTCATGTATTGTAATCATAGAAAGTTTCACTTTAATTCCTTTCCAAATACCTCCTTATCACAAGAGGGGGAAATAGTGAATATTAATAGTGGGGAATGGTTGATTTTGTAGCCAACTATATTATTTCATGTAGTTGTAGAAATAAACAGAGTTCAATCTGTCTAACCAGTGCCCACTGAGACTGACCTTCAATTATTTGTTGATTGAAGATTAAACCATTTTGATGTGGGGGGGAAAAATGGATATTTTTTCAAGACAAAAATTTAATGAAAAATAAGTTAGTTGGCATGGTATAGAAAAAATCATTTGAAAGCAAAAGCTAACAGATCGAATTTCTCTCTTCCAGGGTTCCCATCAATTATACACATTGACAGAGTTCAAAATGAGAGTCCAGAGATGTATGTTTTTAGTATCACATGAAACTTTGTTTTCTTAAAAGGAGAAACTGCCATTTGAAAAATTTCTTACATGTGTCTTATAAAAAGTACTGTTTAGTAATATGCTATTATGAAATTAATAGCAAAGACACTATGGTGTACTTCAGGTAGGGAAATTCGTATCAAATAGAGGAGATCTTGACTAGCAGCCAGTTGTTCAGTAGTTAGAGCACCTGGCATGTTTATCAGGAGGTTGTGGGTTCATATCTCACCTTGCTCAAGATAATTTTTCCTTTAAATTTGTTATTGACATTGAACTAACACCCTCTAGCCGTGAAAAAAGTTGAAAATTTCAAATAAATATTGCAAACGATGTATTTATGTTAGAAATTTGAAATTTTGGTGGTGGAATGTGAAGGTCACGAAGTTTCCATTGCAAACAATGAGTTGACCCCTTAGACCCAGAGGGGGTGGGAAACACCCCTTTTTAGTTTTAGCAGATAATGGTTTGTTTTTAAAGATAAGTGAAAAATTATTTTTGGGATAGATAGGAATTGATGAAATATCATGATTCACACTTTTTAAATCTTTTGAAAAATATAATTGCACCCTCTAATGGTGGAAAAATTTGCAAATTCGAAAATTTTAAACAAAATTTTCAAACAACGTATTTAAGCTAGAAATTTTAAATTTTGGTGGTGGAATGTGAATGCCATGATGCTTCCATTGGCAACAACGAATTGTCCTCTTAGACCCATAGAGGGGGGGGGGGACACAATTTTTTTTTTTTAGCAGATAATTGTATATAGAGATAAATGAAAAAATCTTTTTAGGATTAGATAGGAATTGATAAAATATTATGATTTGCACTTTTGGAATCTTTTGAACACTTATAATTGCACCCTCTAACAGTAAAAAAGTTTGAAAATTCAAAAATTTCAAATGAATATTGAAACGATGTATTAATGATAAAAATATTAGATTTTGGTGGTGGAATGTGAACATCATAAAGTTTCCATTCGAAACAATTAAAAAACTCTTTTTCAATTTGATTGGTACTAATGAAATATTATAATTTGCATTTTTCAAATGCTTAGTAGTTTTAATATATATATATCTTTACAGATCATTGAAATGATGAAATGGCAGTGCTGTTATCAAGGTTTACAAATAATATGTATAGAATAGAAATTTGAAAAATTAGTGGTAGTTTTTAAGAGATATTCTACTGAAGTAATAATCTGCACACTTTCCTGAGAGAGGTGTGAGAAATGCAACTTTTTAGATTTAAGAAGTGAAAGATGAATACTTTTATGTTGTATAATTACTAATGAAATCCTGTTTGCATTTTTTCCATCATCCACTAGCTCAAATTAAAACTTATAAGGAATGAAATAGGATAAAGGAAAAACTTCATTCTCTTTGAAATCGAGATTTTTATATGCACCAGACACGATGTGTCCTTCTAGTTCTTCTATTTTGCTGTCTCTTTTCTGCTTCAAACCTATTTCAATATTACTTGAATTATTTTTGCCATTTATTCAAGCATTCTATGTATCATTCCTGCTACTAAAATCAAAACCATAACTAGAACCTTAATAACCAGAGCTTGTTGTTCAAATCTGCAGTGTAACCTAGGTCACAGTCAAGTAAGACGCAAATGCTACTAATTACTTACATGTGTGAGTTATATGTTTGTTGGGTTTTTACAGTGTTGGCCCAATACATTGGTTATCATCTCCATTTGCTCAATTAGTATTTTATTTATAAAAATAAATAAATAAATAACCTCTCAAGCAGCTGCTTGTCACAGAAGTCTGATAGGAGCTTGTCAGTTTATATGCCATAGTAGAAGGTCTGTGAGGATGGCAGGACCTCGGCAGAAAAACAACACAAACATCCATGCCTTATCCGGGGCTCAAACCCTGGTCCCTTAGATCAGTAGCCAAGCACACTAAACCATTTGCCCATGGGGTAATACTTTTATAATTAATCCTTAATTTTTTTTTGTAGATTTATGTAATTATCTATCCTTAGGAGTTATGCTACATTGCTGGCTATGACAATGGTTGACTTACAACTTGTTGCTGCAGATAGTTTTTTTAACATCACATAACTCACACATGTAAGTAATTAGGTTATATGTTAATTTTTCTTTTATTATTTCTTTGTTCCTGTCAAAAAACTTTGATCTTTTATTGTTCCTGAAAATGAATGAGGTCTTGGATACAGATGCAAAAAGGACTTCCTTGGCATGAAAATCAGTCTTCCTATGGGAGGTTAATTTTTGCAAAGGAGTTATGACTCCCTCCTTTCTCTTCTCCTACACTGGGCTTTTCATTCCCCCCTCCCCACCCTGTAAAATTTCATTATTTGTTTTAAAATATGTATTTAAGTTTATATTCAGTGGTTTTAAAAGAGTTTAATCCCCCACCCCCACATCTTGGATGTGCCACTCTGAGAATATATACTTTTTTCAACACCCAAACAAAAAACATGCATAATGTTTAGTAAACAAAAAGCCAAGAAAGTGTTCCTCCATTTCATCAAAAGAACAGAAAGTCCTATGAATGTGAGCAGTCCAATTCACCTTGTATGACACTGGACCATGTTTTGAAATATACCATACTGAAAAAGATTATGAAAATAAATAAAAAAACTTTCAGGAAAATATTATACATGAAGAAATTTCCTTTTGATTAATATATAATAAAAAAATAATACTCCCTCAAGCAGCTGCTTGCCACAGAGTCTGACAGGAACCTGTCAGTTTATATGCCATAGTAGGTCTGTGAAGATGGTGGGATCTCAGCAGAACGACAACACAAACATCCATGATTTATTTGGGGCTTGAACTTGGATCCCTTTGATCAGTAGCCAAGCGTGCTAACCACTCGACCACAGGATCTGCTTTAATTCTAAGGTTTTCCAAAATTGAGCCTTAATTGCATGTCGGATGGTATATAATATAACTAATTTTGGTTGATTGGTTATTTGTTAAAAAAAATTGTAATGTTAACTTGTTTATTTGACTCAGCACAGTTTGCAAAATATATTGATTTTTCTCAAGTATAATAACAAGAAAATTTTCAAAAAAAGAAATTTTGTTTCAAGTAATTTTTTTTTTTGTTATTCAGAATGAGTAGCCTTTCTATTTATATGTCTATAATTATTTCTATTAGTTTTTTTAGACAGATTTTTATCTTCAACGTCAAATGCTTTTCTAACTATATGACTATAAAAAACCCTATTAAAATAAAACTAGTCTTTTTTTTTGTTGAATATTTTATTTTCCTGAAAAATTCTGAATTAAATGGAAATTAATATGGCATTTAACATGTCAAAATTTATTTCATTAGTTATATGGTAAAAAACTTCTAAAGTCATTTTTGTTTGGCTGAGCATAGTGAAAAAATAGCTGGCTCTCTGGATGTAAACCAGTTTTTAAGGTGAACCCTGGAAGGGTTGAAGAAAAGCACCGAAATGTAATTCCGGGTATTCTGTCACTAAGTGATCCTTGATTGCTTTCCTTGCTCCATTAGCCAAGGTACAGAGTGATCGAAAATCATGCAACCTATATTACAATATGTATTGATGCTTGTAATTGAATACAATTCAACTAGATTCATAAACACATAAATTGCTGTGACTATACTAGTGCAGAATCAGTTCAGGTCACATGATTTTTCAACTGACTCATGCCAATCGTCATCAGGAGTTGAAATGTAAAAGTGCATTTATCAGAAGTGTAACGAGTATTCATCGTCTAACATTGCCTATCAGGGGCGGGGGTTGGCTCAGTTGGTAGTGTGTCAGGTTTGTAATCTGCAGTTTCCAAGTTCAAATCCCATCTGGGACAGCATTAAGTTCTGTCCTCTAGTCAGAAATAGGATACCAGTGGGCTTGGAAAAGCTGCCGTCCATCAGATGGGATGTTAAGCTGTGGCTCCATGTGCAGGAGAGCCATACCCTGTACATGCCAAAGAACACTTGGTAGCATTGATGGGAGGTATCCATCCTAACAGCCGTCTAGTAAGTCCTCTTCCCTCAACCTTCTGTGAGACCCTTGGTGTTCATTTGACTTGGCCATTTAGCCAATAGTGTGCAAAACATTGGTATGTTAGAAATAAAACAACCCAACTGTCTGCCATCTCCTTCTTACTCAATTTGCCCAAATGAGCTTAGGGATACTTTGCCAACTCTCCTGTGCCAAGCAAATTGACAATATCTTGCCTGTTGAACTGTTTCCATTTCAAGCATCACTGAAGAAACTTCACTGTGTTGCATCAAACTTGAGGAAAAGAATGAATACATGCATTGCTGAGTGTGGTGGACATTTTCAACACTTAATGCATCATTGTGTTTTATTTTTAATCTACTTCATTTTTTGACAAATGGAACATGCCTCAGGATATGGGTTACATGACTTTTTGATCACTTTGTATGTCACTGACCTAATGTCTAGTTGAACATCAGTGGTCACCTAGGTGAGTTTCTTCTGTTCTACACTGAATGGACAAATTATTATATACACTACCTAATAACCTGTTACTTCACCTTTTGCCCTCACAACAGCAGCCAGACTTCTTGATAAGGACTCAATGAGGTGTTGAAAACATGGAGGTGGTATTGCTTCCCATGAAGCGAGGATCATCGTAGTTGCTGGTGGGGGTTGCCACCATGGTCAAGCTCTCTTTACCCATGATTACTTTTCTGTGACTGGTTTCCAATACATAGAGAGCTGCTCTATTTATAGGCATTGCCAATTTCAGTGTCCCATGTGACTGGATGCAATATTTCTGTTTTGCGTATTGTTATCAGGGTGTATATAATAATTTGCCCATTCGGTTTATAACCAAACATCACTCCAAAATATCCCTTTAGGTCTTGGGCTTGATATACTAAAAACAGTTTAAGAAAGGCTTACAGATAATACTGAGTATTTAACCACTGTTAAGCTGTTTTATGTAACAGGATGAAGATGGGTGTAGAGGAAAAAATGTCTTGAGCCATAACCTCCAGATAACATGTCAGGTGCTCTGACCACTGAGATATCAGCCACTGAACAATTTCTCCTCTACTGCTGATGTTATGCTATATACCATCTAGTTAATCACTGTCTTTTGAGTGCATTTGGGGACTGTTCTTCAGAGCCATCCTAGGCATGTGCACATGAACAGCCATGATACAAGAGCCTTCTGGCTGATACTTTTTTTTGTGAGCAAATTGGAATCTGCATCATCTCAGGTATGATGAATAGTACCTTTTATACACCCATCTTCATCCTGTTACTTAAAATAGGTTAATAATGGTTAAATACTCAGTAAATCAATGATGAGCTGCAAATTCATTTGTCTGCTTATGGATAACATTAGATTATATATTCAATGAATGGTATAATAAGGTAAGTTAACAATTTTTTTTTCTACAAAAAATGGTAGCAGTGAACAATGTATGTTGATATTGTTATCATTGTATATTGTGTCAGGAAGACGACTTAGGACCATAGAGCGACAGCACTGCCATTTGCAACACATGGCATTGCATGACAGATTCGCGACTGCAATGCAACTGCAAAGGGACTGACAACAGGCTTTTACAGTTTTCATTGTGAGCCTATCATCCGGCACTGCATTTGCTCCTCACATCTGCCCACATGCAAGTACGTGTTTAGTGGTGTTGCCTCAGACAAAAATGGAACGAACAAGATGGAGTACCATGGTGTTAGTGATGAATCTCATTTTTGTCTTGTCAGCACGATGGTAGACGTGTTCACCATCATCTAAAGGAAAGGAATGCCACCCAGTGTGTGCGACGTCATCACACAGCTCCAGCACCTGGTGTCTTGGTGTGGGGTGTCATTAGTCAAACATCTTGGTCAGAACTGGTCATCATAAGGGGATCTCTAACTTCCCAAAATGTTACTAACATTTTGCAACCAGTGGCTGTCCCATTTGTTCAGCAGCATGGAACCTTTTACCAGCAAAATAACACCTGTTCCCAGACAGCCTGCATTAGTCTGCAGGCTGTCTGGGAGTCCCAGGTGTTGCAATTTTTTTCCCTGTAGTTAACTTTATATAATTTTGTTTTCCATAAAAAGAAATCATCACACAGCTCCAACACCTGGTGTCTTGGTGTGGGGTGCCATTAGTCAAACATCTTGGTCAGAACTGGTCATCATAAGGGGATCTGTAACTTCCCAAAACGTTACTAACATTTTGCAGCCAGTGGCTGTCCCATTTGTTCAGCAGCATGGAACCTTTTACCGTCAAAATAACACCTGTTCCCAGACAGCCCGCATTAGTCTGCAGTTTCTACATGAGCAAATGTAGGTACTACTATGATTAGGTAGGAAAATTCAAGTACTACCATGGCCAGCATGCTTGCCAGACCTTTCACCTATTGAACACGTCTGGGACATGAGGGGCCGACAGCTCCAGCAACACCCAAGAGGTACGCCAACCACTGTTCCTGAAATGTAACAGCAAATTTGTGCTATTTGGCATTCTATCCCTCAGGAGGACATTAAAGACCTGTACAATAGCCTTCCCTGCCTTTTTCATGAATGTATTGCTGTTTGGGGCAGTTCAACATCATATTAATTATACCAATTTACTGGGTAGATAAAGTGGTAATTTTAATTTTTTTTTTTTTTTTTTGATAATGTAATCAATCACACATCTCAGTGTATGCTAACAGCTGCCTGTGTTTCAATAAAATGGCATTAATCCTCCCAGGTGTTGCAATTTTTTTCCCTGTAGTTAACTTTATATAATTTTGCTTTCCATAAAAAGAAATTAGCATGCAAACAAACAATTTTTCTACTGCTATAACAAGAGAAGTTAACATGATTTCTACTAACTCTAAATTGTCCACTTTATATGTTTTTAAATATTAAGTGCTCACTTAAAGTAAAATAATTGAAAAAAATTAAAATGTTTGTTTTAAATTTGCAATCTCTATATTTAAATAGGTGTCATTTGCCTTTGCTGTATATTGGTCTGGAATATGGTCTTTCCAATAATACAAAATTGGCAGAAAGGTTTTTCAGCCAAGCTCTATCCATAGCTCCAGAAGATCCATTTGTACTCCATGAGTTAGGAGTAGTAGCATTCCAAAACCAAGAGTGAGTTTTTTTTAATATATTGTATAATGTAGCATTATTCTAAAACTTATTTTATGCAGCTATTATCCAAGGAGCTCCTATCACATCTGAAGCTACACTCTTCATCTCAAAGTTATCCATGAACCAAATGCTTAATTCTATTGAGTAAGTTCTATTACCTAGAATTAATTATTTTGCTTAAAAGAATTAATAATTCTGTTCCAGGAAAAAAATCTTTACCTGGAACAGAAAATAGATTATGCCCACATAATTATCACAAGAACTGCAATAAACTTTTTTTTTTCAAAATGGAGATATTACTTTATATAAAATTGTTAGAAACAACTCCTTTATCATAAGAAAATTTCAATCAGCCATGTGGCAACACAAGCATTTCCAACTCTAAAATTTCAGTAGTATTTTAATATATCATGGAGATTTGTGTAGTTTTAATTATGAAATAACCAAATAACTTCTGATTGCTATACAGGATCAGCATTAACTCTTCCAATGCTGAGGCCATATTTATACATTGACAGAATTCGAAATGAGAGGCTGAGAACATGTGCATCCATTTTGAGTACAACAAAAAAATTCGATTTTTTGAAAATAAAAATTGCCATTTGAAAATTTTCTTTTACATAATTAAAGCTTTTTTTTCCTTTGTTACGTATTTTATATTTTATTAAATTAGTCTTCTGATATTGCCAGGAAACATGAATTAATGATGCAGAAATTTGCATTAGAGCATATGTGGCTTGATGCTGAAACCGAAGAAAAACTATCACAGCACGAGTCCAATGAGTGAAGAGAGCAGGTGCAGTGTGAGGCAGAAGCCGAAGAAAGGAGAGTACAGTGGGAGGCGGAAGACCAAAGGGAATAGTGCAAGTATGAACTGCAAACGATATATCTTGAGCTAGAGACAACAAAAACGAGTGGTGTTGGATCTCAGGGCAAATCATGTGATGGGTAGGATTTGCCTGAATCCAATTCCCATAGCAGCACAAAGAAAAAGGAGCATAAAGAATGAAGTGTTAGATTGCAGTTCTGTGCACTACGCTGGGATCGCCTTCAGAAACAACTCAACATTCCTGTGTATTTTAAGAGGATTGAGAGCATTTTCGCTAATCAGGGTGTCCCTGAAGAGGTTAGGGACCAGGAAGTTCTCCCCATTTTTTGGGAAAAGCTAAATGAGCTTTTAGCTGAGTTGCCCGACAAGGACACTGATGACCACACTAAGCTCAAAATGTACATTTTAAGGTATAAGGTCTTGGCAGCTGAGTACAAAAGGCAGTTGGATGGGAGAAAAAAACTTTTGCATGAGATGTGGAGTGCTTTTTTGGAAAGAATTGCAGAAATTTGGAGTATATATGTTGAGAGCAAAGAAGTGTCTGTATTTGAGGAATTGATCAACCGGCTGGTGTAATACCAAATTAAATCAAAGGTACCAAGTAGCACTGGTAAATACTATGCATTGCAGGAGTGCTCTGACTGGTTACACCCAAAAGACCTCATAGACTGCATATTACATCACTTAGCAAGCAGTTGAATTAATGCACGACCACAGGACTCTGATCAACAGGTGACCAGTATATTCCTACTCCCAAGCATAAGCAATTAGAGCAAAAAGCACCCATGCCATTTGCGGGGCAATCAGCAACTAGCAGTGCATGTGGCTGTTTTGAGTGTGGCTTGAACCAGCATCTTCACAAAGATGGCTGATCCAAATTTATTCAAAATTCCGGATAGCTTGTTGGGCGCCAGGCAATATTAACTTGCCAAATAAATTCGAAATAGGATTCGTTTTGTATATCTTGCGTTACTTATTGAGTAAGAATTCAAAAAGGATTGTCAAGTTTAATTAAAGTTTAAATCTAATCAAAAATCAATTAAGGTTGCTCAAGAGAAAAATAGCAAAATTCAAGAATTTTAAAACAAACAAAGTTTATTTCCAAAAAATTCAAAGACACACCAATTTAGTTAATGAATACAAAAAGTTGGAGTACTAACAATTCACATCTACCTAAATCTCTACTAACAATTCTTTCTATCTACACATACTGATTCAACTTACTCCTCCTCCTCCTACTAACATCATTCTCTACTCAACTTCAATTTCTACTAACAGTAATGACTAACATCATTCTCTACTCAGCTTCCACTAACAATACTCAACACACTACTAACAATTCCAATTCTGACTCTGTGACCTAACATCACTTAGTTATAACATGTGGCATACAAATCTAGCACGTATCTGTTGCATGCCAGGAAAACATTTGCATAATCTGATGATCACACTAGCTATGATGCAAGAGGGGTCGTGTCCTACACATGTACATTAGTGGCTGACAATCAAAAATCAGAGTTGTGCATGTGCAACTCCTATGGCTTGGAAGAGAGAATTGTGATCAGTCAAAATGAAATAATCCCCAAAATGATAAATATAACATAAATAAAATAAAATTGGTTAAGGAAAAGTAAAAGTGAATGAGTGGAACATCACAACTCCCCCTCCCAAAGGGAGTCAAAATTTGACTAACAGATTTGATTAGCAAATTTAGAATAATACGATACTTCTCACACTATTTACACATCGCTGAACATAAAATAAAGTAAAAGTATGCTTACACAAATTTTGATAAAATGATCTAATATCACTTTGACACAATTTTTCATCACAACCAAAGGTACCTCCTCCCTTTCCACCTAAAAATGTGTAAAGCTACCTATTGTATATACATACCAATGACTGTGGCAGTTAACTGCATACTAGCATTATCGGAACTACCTAGTATCACATTCTGATACAAACTTCAAAAGCTGCATGCAATAACCTGTGCAAAAATCTAGTTAATATTACTCCTGTCCTGCGTAACTTCTAAAAAGGTTAAAGAAAAAAATTCAATTACATCAAATTCTGCTCTTTCACAGAATATAATTACAGATGTATCAAGTGGGCTATATAACTTTCGCTTATTCCCCTAACTACAATTCAAATATGTGAAATCTAAATCTTCTATCATACATAAAAAAACGGGTATTGGAACACCATTAAATCCTCCTAACTACATCAAACATGCGAATCTAATAATTTTCAAATTTTACAAACAAGTGGGATTGTAATCATCTGCTAAATCTTCACCTAAACACAATAAATTGCGATCTAGCTGAAATAAAAAATGCATTAGTTACTTCCCCTCATCAAGCTTTACGTCCCCCTCCCAAAGGAGTTATGCTTGGACCATCTTGGTCACCAAACTTTGTCGTTGGGGACAGCTCATCGAAGGTACAAAACTTCAAGACATCATGGTCAGCTCAAATATATGCAAACAAATGCTGTCAATATCTCAATAATTATGCATCATTGACGCATCAATATCACTGATGACACCAAACAGATTTAAACACATATACAGGTATAAGAGTAAAGAAAAACTGTATCAATAATTTATAATAAATGACGCTAACATTTCATCCAATACGATTCCATTCACTTTTTACATGAAAACACACTTTACATACAAAAATTTCACTTCAAAATTCAAAATACATCTCAAAATACAATCACTTATACTATAAATTCTCTTTCATTCTCATCATTCACATCTATAACCATTTTATAACTCCTAAATTTCTAACTTAATGTTAACTTACAACATTCAGTTCAGCTTTCAGTCAGCTGAAACGAAAAAAATCTACAAAAATACATAAATGTCCTTTAAATCATATTAATACAATATAACAACTAGAACTTCAAATGAACAAGAATACATAAAAAATTCTATTCACGTCACATTATAAACTCAAACTATAAACCTTGAATAGTAAGTTCACTTTCCAAAAATAAATATCGAAACTCCAAAGTTTCAACAAGAAATTAAACATTTCAAAATCTCTAAATATAAATCACAATAATTTGACTTGAAATGTCTCCTTCTTCATCTATTCCAGAGAAAAGAAATAAAACATTATAAATCATTAGTGCCTCAGTGGAAGAATAATATAGTTAAATTTTCATTGTTGGCACTCCGTTGCGATAAATCATCATCCAGTCATTTCACGGTGACATCCTTCCCACATCGATTGATAAGCTAGGTGTAGACGCTTCTGAAGTTCTCATTGGTGACGTCATCTATTCTATGTTGACTACTTCATTGTCAGTTGTCGCTCTGCAAGCTGTGGTCATTTCATTGACATCTCGTTGCTACATGCTTGACTTTGAAGAGTCTGGTTTTGTGCTTTCCAGGTTTATTGCTGCCTGCTTCTAAATGACATTTCAACAGTTGAAAACTTCTAAACTTGTTAGATTCATCAGGATTATTTGCACTCAAAACAATTTCTGTAATGCTTTTCTCATTAGCTAATAGTTCTTCATTAACATTTTCCTTTACAATCTCTATTTTCACATTTTTCTCATCAACAATTTCAACACTATTTTCCTTTAAAAATTCTATTTCAGAAACTTTTTCACCAACTGATTTTGTACTATTTTCCTCTACACAATATCAACACATTTCTCATTATCTATTTGCTTTGCATCATCTTGTTTCTTTAAATTTACATTAATTACCTAATAGGGCTTTTTACAGTTTCTTCTTCAACATTCTGCTTTGGACTACAAGGTAACTCAGAAAGTCCACTGACCACAGCTGCAATTTCAATTGACAATTGTCATAAATATCATTTAAAACTTGCTCATTTGAATATGAAAGATTGGCTTCTGTATTGTTGCGATCTATTAATTACATTTTTTCATGACAAGGCTGAACAAAATGTAAATCTATAATATTATATGTACCAACAGAGAGGATCTCATGAGAGGACTTTTCTTGAGGAACTTTGGCCTCTCGCTTCAAAGATCTTAATTTAAGTTTCCCAAATTGTAATTTTTTCTCTAGCAATATTGCTTTGTGTGCCCTAGTCGGCCACAAAATTTACATTTGAAAGTTTTTCTCTTATTGTTAGCAAAGGTTTTTGACCTAGATTCAATGTTGGAAGCTTAATGCGGAACATAATCTCTGCTTGTTCGTTCTGCATCGTTGTAGGCATGTTCGACTTTGTCAGGACCATGTAACTTCCAGTTGTGTGGGAGTCATTTTGCGAGACTCAAACTGATAGCACTGCTTTGGCAAGGATTGCATCCATTTCTGATTTAATACCATTTTTGCAGACTTTGTTTGTTCTGCATCATTGTAGGCACGTTCAGCGCGAATTGTCAGGACCATGTAACTTCCAGTTGTGTGGAAGTCATTTTGCGAGACAACCTGATAGCACTGCTTTGGCAAGGATTGCATCCATTTCTGATTTAATGCCATTTTTGCAGATTCTATTCTTGCAGTGTTCTGCCAAGCCAATTTGACTCAAGTTGAAACTGAATTTACATTTCGTACCCCTAAAAATTCCCTAATGGACAAAAGCAATTGGGACATGATGCAGTTTATAATGTCAATTTCAGTGACATCAGCATTGTACAGCTGGTATAATTCTACTATACTCCATATGAATTTTTCAATATCATCTCCTTCCCTTTGTCTTCATGAAAACAGTTCTGTAGCTAACTGTGTGAAGTCATTATAAGCTGCATAAATTTCCAAAAGTTCGTTTTTAAATCTTCCCAAAACTCTATTCCATGACGACATCCTATGTTATTCTACCATTACCAAATAACAAGACTTCCAAAATCAATATAACTAATGAAAAATTCTTAAAAATCAATCCAAAGTGAATGCACAGTATTCCCTGTTAAGATACACACCAAACATTAATTAATAGATTCTGAAAAAAATTCATCGTCGCCACAGCGGGAATCGAACCCGCATCTCTCCAGATTCATGCCAGAGCATGCCTGGCATAAATCTTCTTCATGAATCTGGAGAGATGTGGGTTCGATTCCCGCCGTGCGGCGAATACACATCAAACATTAATTAATAGATTCTGAAAAAAATTCATCGCCGCCACGACGGGAATCGAACCCGCATCTCTCCAGATTCATGCCAGAACATGCCTGGCATAAATCTTCTTCATGAATCTGGAGAGATGTGAGTTCTATTCCCGCCGTGGCGGCGATGAATTTTTTTCAGAATCTATTAATTTATGTTTGAAAAATTCTTCATGGTTAAGTTACATTTTCATCTTTGTCTTACTCAGCAGCTAAAAACAGCATGCAGTTCTTTTTAACATGTCACACACATGAATAACAAATGAAATTATGAACAAACAAATTGTAATATAACTTCTATGTTCTGGAAAAGCTTATATGACATGAGCGAAACACATTAACATCTAATAATTTGTATGAAATTTATTGTAGTTTAAGTGATTTGTTAATAATAGACTTTATACAAGTGATGTGTATCATCAATCTTTAAGGAAGACTTACTAGATAGATGTCTACATGTAAACAGCATTCTTCTACTTAATGACTTTGTGACTTGTTTATGCATCTGAGAACCTAATGCAACATTATATTAACTATTGGATTAATTGGGTTGCATTGTTTTACCTCTGAGTCGCACTTTTTTCACACAATGGTCTAAAGGACCCTGAGGGCTTAGAGAAGATTGTGGGGACGAGATCCACTGTACAGCTGTTAGAAGACACAACAGCCTCCCATCAAGGCTATCCATCATGTTCTTTAATGTGTACAGGGTATGTCTCTCCCACATGGGCCACAGCTTAATGTCCCATCTGATGGACAGTGGCCTTTCTAAGCCCATCGGTATCCCCTACTCACCAATGGCAGGTAAAATTATATATGAAATAATATATAAAAAATTTCATATTTGCATTATAATTCATAGAATTTTTTTTATCTTCTATAGAATTTTTGTACTCTTTTGTTTTGATATATGAGGATTATTCAAAATGTAAAAATTCAAAACCTGCCATAGACAAACAAAAAATAAGAAAGGAAAAAGTTAAAAAAATTTTGTACATATCGTCCAATTGATTAACAAATTTTTGCCAATGTGAGATTAGCTTTTTTATGCCCTCTTCATAGAATATTCTATTCAAATTACAAAACTAATCATTTACTGCATGAACAATATGAAGAAGTGTTTCACAAGATAGATCTAGGAAGAGTGTTTCCAATTTTGGAAACACAAATCTTTGGTTTTGAATTGTGTTTTGAATAGTGACAGGTAAAATTTTCTGGAGTAGTCACTGTAGCTGCCATTTCTTGGTCATCTTAATTAATTCTCTTTCTCCATTAAATTAATGACACCATTTTGCAACATTTTGTCTGTTCATTGTGTACTAACGATAAACTTGCATTAACTCACCATGAATGGTGTGATGTTTTTTGCATTGAGAAAACAAATAACTGCACATATTTCCATGATGGGTGGATTTTTAATCAATTCTGCCATTTTCAAGGAAGAATTTAATGACATGATTGCAACTGAGATCAGAAGTGATAGCACTGTGTTTTGTGTGCCCAACTGCAATCAATTTCAACCTGTGTGCTCTGACTTGAAATTGCAGGCCTTGTATTCTTACTTTTTGAACAACTTTCATATATTTTTGATTAACAAAATCTTTTTTATTATTCATTGCCATCAAGCTCAAACATCTTTGAATAATCAGTTTTTCAGGTTATTTTTTTTACAAATAGTGAAAGTGAATAGTGTGAATATTTGAAATCTAACTGCTTTCCAATAACAATACATTTAGACATTTAATTTTTCTTTCAGTTATGTGACTGCATGGAAATATTTTCTGGAAGCCTTGAATAAAGTACAAACCAGTGATCAAACAGTACTTCCTGAAAAGTGGGAGCCATTATTAAACAATCTAGGTCATACATGTAGGAAGTTAAGGTGAGAGTTTAATTGTTTTAGATTATGCATTGAAACTGCAGAAAAGAATCTGTGTGATATTAGACTGGAAACTGGAGAGACTGAAGTTGAGGCATGCTCAGGACAGATATGCTTGGAGAACTAAACTGCCCGGTCTAGTTGGACCTCCGTAGCCCATGGCTGCTTGAGGATTATTATTATGATGATGATGATGAATATTTTTGTTTTAAGAGATCAAAGAAAAATTCTTTTTCTGTTGGATATTGGATATGTACTAATCAAATACAATGCTATCCAAAATTTTAGAATCATTCATTAGTTTGGATTTTGAATGTTAGAGGTTTAAATATTCACAAGATAAGAAACCTATACATTAATATCACAGTCTATTTATGCATGAAATTTCATGTTTAAATGATACAATGAGGCAATCAAGAGATTTACATTAGCAGTTGCAACTTGCCCTTTCCCTCAAAGGTGGAGGAGAATTACTTACTTTATTTAAGAGATAAGTGAGTATATAGAATGACTCAGATGTTCATATTTTTTGAGAGGGAGCAGTGCCTTAGTAATTGGGGAAGATTGCATAGTAGGTTCAAATCATTATATCTATATGCAGTCTAACTTTAGCAGGAGTAATTTAAAAATGAAACTCTTTTGAGGAACTTCAAGCAAAATCTCTTGAAAGTCAAAGAATTCAACCATTGACAATTCTCTCTTATCTTCCAGTTTGCAATTGATACATTATGTTGCAATTATCCTTATATTATTCCTTTTTGACAACTGATGAGATGAGCATTTTCATTAAAGCTGTTGATGAGACTGGTAATAGGATAAGTTCGATAATAAGTGAGTTATGTTTGCTTGAACTGTTGCCAATTTACAACAGCAAATTCTTTATGTGCAATTTCATATATTATAACTTAAAATATAAGTTCATATATTATGCTTATATTATTCCTTAAACGCTTGGGGGCTGGGGTGGCTGAGTCGATAGCACACCAGGCTCATAATCTGCAATTCCCAGGATTGAGTCCTTCCTGGGCCAGTATTGAGATTTATCTCTGCAGAACTCTCCATCCTGCCCTCGGTCAGTTGGGGACACCAGTGAGCTTGGAAAGACTGCTCTCCATTGGATTGGACATTAAACCATTGCCACATGTATAGAAGAGCCATACCCTGTGCCCATTAAAGAACACACAGGATGGCCTCAACGGGAGGCTACCATCCGTGTCCCAAACAGCTGTCCAGTGTGTTCCCTCACTTCAGTTTTCTCTGAGCCCTCGGTGTCCTTCCATTTATCCCATTATGTGCAGAAAATTGCCATTCAGGGGTAAAACAACCAAACTCTTAAATTTTTATATTATGATTTTGTTTTAAATTTTTAAGTGTTTTTTAACCCTCTAATGGTGACAATTCACAAATAAGCAGAAAATACAGTGGTAGATTCTCCTTCAATAGGAGCCCACCAGTGCAGAAAGTCCTTAATTCAAAATCATAACCAGTAGACAGTTGAGTTAATTGTCAGCAAGACCTTGTGAAGTTGACCACTCCTCATCAGGGATGAAAAAAAAAAGTGGCCACAGAAGTCCAAATCAGTAGGCCAATTTGATCTTGCTGTCCTCCCCTTCAAGAGGGAAAATATCTCTCTAATAACTATTAATGGCCTGTACCATGTGAAAGTGGGGTCAGACTTTATGTACCATGCCTGTGTGATTCTGTGCATCATCATCAGAGGAATAGTCCACAGCATCAATCTGCTCTCTGTTCCAGGTAAAGTTATGTCCATGATTATGCTTAACAGAATTAAACATTCGGTTGATGGACAACTTCAGAATGGACAGCATAAGTTCAGATGTGGTAGGGACTATATAGGCCAAATATTTTCACTTTTAACAGACCATAATTTTATGGTTGATTGTGAGTGTATGACATACTGGAAAGTTAGTCAAATCAATGGTTAGTTAGTCTGGAAAGTTAGTCTCAAATGGTCACAGAGTTGTGAGTGAGAGTTGGTAGATCTTGCAGTGATTGGTTTATTAAAATTACTATTGGAGTTCAACAAGGCTGCATTTTGTTGCTTTTCCTTTTTAGTACAGTCTGTTAATTATGTTGATTCTCTTGTGAGGTATTCATTTCAAGGAAAAGCCCAGCTCCTTAAGTGGTTTTCAGATATGAAAATATTGTAGAATATGCTGACAATTTGGCCTTTTTGACAACTGATGAGATGAGCATTTTCATTAAAGCTGTTGATGAGACTGGTAATAGGATAAGTTCGATAATAAATAGGGAGAAAACTAGTGATGAAAATTTGTCAAGTAGATGATGCTCTAGTTTTTTAAATGGCGCTGTTTTTGAGCAATCGCAGTTTAATTATCTCTGAAGTGTGACAGATACTGGTAATGTGTGACATGAGAAACAGGAGAACAGACATACTTCTGGAACCTTTAAGAATCAGGGGAGATCGTGGGAAAATGGGTGTATACACCAGAAGACTAAAATTAGGCTATATAGTAGTTTAGGCCTTTCTGTAGTTTACTATGATCATGAAACTTGGACCCTTTGTAAGGTAAGATACTTGATGCCATTGATTCTAGATTCTTGCACAATAGATTAGGCATTTGATGGTTTGACTCTATAAGTAATGATGAAGTTAGATGAAAAAGTCATCATCCATCATTGAGCAGTATCTTGTTAGGGAGAGGTATGCATTGGTTTGGCCATATTGATTGCATGCAGCATTGCATATTAGCAAAGAGTTATTTACAGCATGCCTAAGGGGTATCAGGAAAAGAGAGAGATCTACAATTCAATAGGTGAACAATGTCAAATGGGATCTTTTTAGAATTAGCTTGCATTGTCCAAATGTAACAACAGTAACTACAAATACATGTGTGAAGTAAACTAAATTACACAGTCTGGTTGGACTATGTAGCCCACGGCTGCTTGAGAAGCTGTAAGTGGAAGGCAAGCAGTTAGGCATTAAAAAGTTCAGTGGAATAAATATTAGATTTTGCTTACATTTTGAGATGTTGGTTTGAAAATTTTTACGATTTTTGGATTATTTAATTATTTTAATAAGTATGTAATTTCAAACTAAAATATTTGTCATAATTTTAATGTGAGAAGCAAATTAACTTGATTTCAAGTGATGGTTTCATAATACCCCATTATATGTAAAATTCATCTTCTTTGTATGCATAAAAAAGGGTAAAATTTTTATATTTTTAAAATTCTCTAAATGTAATGTAATGTTTTTAAATGTTTATTGTGAATATAAATAGAATTTTACCATAATTTTAGAACAAAAGTGTTTGGTGAAGCAAACTTGATCTGGAAATGATTTCAGCAATAAACATAATTAATGCTTCAGTTAAACTTTATATGCTGTAGAATATTTATATATGTAATAAATACTTTAGGTCTTTTTTTAATTGTTATTTTGAAAGGAAAATAAATTTTTTGTATCATTAAGCCTAATTTATTATTTACTTTATTATTTGGCATATATATTGTACTTTAAGTACATATTTGTTTTAAAAAATTTAAGAAAAACTAAATGAAACATTTAAGTAATAACAGAAATTTTATTAAATATTTTTATTGAAATAATAAAATAGAACTAGAAGAGACTAGATATCACCTCAGGTGAACATGGGATGCTCATTTTGAAGCAGAATGGGTGTTTCATTTATCAATTTTAACACCTTCTAATGTATTAATGGAAAAATGCAAATAATAATATTCTGTTAGTACCTACAGAACATAAAAAGAATTTTTTGTGTATATCTTCCAACAAAAAGAGTTGCAATTTTACCACCACCACCCTGAGTTAAAAGATCAAATCACTGATGTTAATGTAAAGTATTTGACCACAATTTAAAATTTTATCATTCTTCTAACTTTTTTTTTTTCATTAGAAGATTTGGAAAAATGCAGATCCAAATATTTCATCAAAATCTATCCAACCCAAAAAAGATTTTTTTCATTTTTGTGTAGAATCAAAAAAGTTTAATATCTACAGACAGACAAACACTGATTTTTATCGAGAGAGCCAACTATTCTGATTTTTATTGGATTTTCTTCAAAATTTGATTTAAATTCTGAAAATTTTAATTTTTAGGGTTTTTTTTTAGTTTTACACTTATGGAAATCTGCCTCCAAATGGTACAGTATTTTTGCCCTTTTCCTAAAAGGATAGTGTAATGAAAGAGAAGAACTGTTTCTGATTTAGCTCTTTTACTATACTAAAGGTGCAACTATGTCCTCACTTTCTAATCTGTGCTTGCTTGTGGGCTCACCTGCACAGCAATCAGAGGTAATCTAACTCACTAGAGTTGAGGCACTTTTAATTATAATCAATTATGCACTTTATGTTCCCAACTGTTACGTTACTTATCTTCTTATTGCATTTCACGTCATTTGTTGGCAATGTCAGTTTGTTTCATCATAACTTTGTGACTTGGAGCTGATCAGAAGCATTTGTTTTACATCCGAGATGCTTGGAGGCTATTAGTCGATTGTTAATCAATGAATGATATTTATGTAGTAAATGTTAGTTATTAATTATTAGCTATTAAGTTGACTTTCACTAATATCAAAAATGTATGGATGTAGTGACTTGGCTGCGGTAAGCCACTGCTTCCCATGATGCATGACAAACTGCCACTGCTGACAATCCAAGCACTTTCAAAAAAGTCAAAATCGCAATAACATTTGTTCTTATTCCCAATGTATTGTAATGTTACTTTTGAAATATATTTACTGATCTATTATTGATCAAGGAATGATGCCTACATATTTAATATTAATAACTCTTTTTCTTTCTCTATCAAAAACTCTTTTTCTGCTGGTCCCATGGGATTATATATGGGTAAAATGTATAGATGCAGTTCAGTTGGATGCTACGAGCACCATTTCCCTTGCTGCCGATGATCCAAGCACTGCGGGAAAAAAATCCATTTAAGAAAGGGGCACAATAATTGTTACTATCTCTCTGTATTGTAGATGTTAACTTTTGCAATATATTTATTGTTAATCATTGGATGATACCTACTACATGTTGTTGATTATTAGCAATTAAGATAAATTTTTTTAATATCAAACTGATTCGATAGATGGTGCCATGAGTGGTAATTTAACATTCTTAAGGTGTGTAAAGTACTGTAAGTGAATAGCTTACAGTATAATAGCTTTTCATCATATTGAGTGATTTATTGGATTGTCATTTGGTTTGTTTTGTGTGGCCTCGGGTTCTAGTTTTTTTCTGGTCTAACCTTCTATGGTGAATAAAAATTATGAGTTTATTATAAAGGAAGGGGCAGGCTATTTATATAATTTCATTTTTTTTAATGCCAACTTTGGGCTTTTTTTTTACTGGGGATCGTGAGTGAATTTTTCAGATAATTGGTGTTTTTTAGGCTTGTTGTCCGATGGCATTATTTAGTTCTGGGGGCTTTTTGTACTGTGGATCGGCGGTAAATTGTTTATGATAATTCATGTTTTTATTTTTTTTGTCTGGGGGCTTTTTATACTGCAAATCAGCAGTGAATTGTTTATGATAATTATTGTTTTTTAAACTTGTCTGATGGTATTATTTAGTTCCAATGGCTTTTTTTATACTGCATATCAGCTGTACATTATTTATGATAATTCGTTTGTTTTAAGCTCATTATCTTTGATGAAATTATTTTAGTTCTGGGGTCTTTTTCATACTGCAGATTAACAGTGAATTGTATACAATTTTGTTTTTTAGGCTTGTTATAAGACTGGTTTGTTCTGGGCAGGGCCAGATTTACACATTTACTAAGCCACGGCTTAGGGCCTCATGATTATGAGGGGCTTCAAAAATTTAAGTTTACTGTCACTAATTTTTCTTTTATATTGACATTAATCTACTGTGCAACCATCTCAGCTTTACACAGTCACTATTGTATACCAATGCTAGTATAATGTTTTCACCATATCAGTTTCTTATTTATTTTTTAATATTCCCTTCAATCAGAATAGTAGTAAATATTTAACTTATTTCGACTTTCAAAATTTTGGGGCCTCTTAAACTTGCCATAGCTTAGGGCCTCAAATGGTCATAATTCAGTTTTGGTTCTGGGGAATGGGTAAAAAGGATGGAACAGTTGTTTAGCAGTTATGTTCAGGTTAAAATGGTTGTCTCCAATAATTTTATTCTGTTTTTTTTTAATTGCCGAATGGTAATTCATTGTTTAGTGGTATGTGCTTGTTAGAATATTTGTCTCTGATACTATTGTTGATTTTTGAGAGTTTTTTTTTTTAATTATGGAATGAACATTCATTTGTTAGTGATAATAGGCTGCCACAACAAGTAGCCTCAGATGATATTGACCAACATTTGTCATATAGATAGGCACAGTTAAGAAAATATGCCTTAAATACTAATAACTTCTGGTGGTTTACTTTTATTTGTGGAAACAAGATTTTATGCTTAGGAATCTGTTTATTGCTTTATTCTCTATTCAGTGTATTTTCATCATACAGCCTTTTTCACTGCTAGTAATATGATTGTTTAGGTTACTATTTGTAGAACTTTCCAAGAAGTTGAATATGCTTTCTAATGTGGTATTGAAACATGTTTTGATTATCTTAAATCATATATTTAATTTTTTTTACGGAAGTAATTTTAAGAAACTTGGTATAATTCTGAAAAAATTTAATTTTTCTGGATAAATTTTGGAAAAATTTAATTTTTCTGGATAAATTTTGAAAAAATTTAATTTTTCTAGAATTATACCAAGTTTCACCATTGGTCACTGCTAGGAGTATAGAAGTCAAGCATTCCATAAGATGCATTAAAAAAGGGCACCTGAGCACTGTAAATTGTAGGTCCCCTCCCCCAATCTTCTCTGAGCCTTTGGTGTCCTTGTGACCTGGCCATTTAGCCCATGGTGTGCAAAACAGAGTGCTGCTCAGAGGTAAAACAACCCAACTCTACATAAAAATTCCCTGCACTTTCGAGGCTCATGTGCATGGAGTACAAATGATGAAAAATGATATTAATAATTAAAGATTTAAGAGAAGCCTTCAGGAAAATTGATGAAGCTGTGAATTATATTAGGGACCATGATCCTTCTTTCCATGATCATTCTGCTAAAGTAAAACATGAGCTATGAGATGCTATAAAAAGCAATTCTACATTTGAAAAGCAAGCGGGAACTAAACTTTAGACTCATTCTTTGCAAAACATAAACTTATCACAGAGGAATCTGAACCTTAGGAAGGTAGGAGTTTTATTTTTATTTCAAGAGGTTTCCAGTTTTCACCTGACACTTCAAGGAGGGATCAGGAGATGGTAGTAGATGATCCCCCCCCCCCCCCCCATAATGGTCCTGTATCTCCCATCAGTGACTGATTATCTCCTAACATCAATCTTCATCTGTCTAATCAAACCCAACACCTCTATTTTTGAAGGTAATAAAAATCACTAATATGTTAAAACAAATTGTTCATCTGTAATTAATGTTTCTTTGTAAAAAAAAATATACAAACCACATTATCCAAATTCATGCACATACAAACACACAGAATGTAAAATTAGTATCTTATTTTTAAGATAGATTGATAACTTATAGTAAATGATAAAATGAGGTGATTTCTTTTTTTTTTTAAATATGTAATCAAATGTTTAAGCAGATGATATGGTCCTTATTTAACCCCTGTTTACATTATTTTGTATGGGCAGAAATTCTCTGTACATACATACATTCTCACCTGTATAACATCATCTCTTTCTGTCAGGAAAAAATGTCCACTACAGAGCAAGATTCAAAATTTCTTTTTTTTTTCATTATGAAAACACGCTTCAAAATCAGCTGATCACTAGACTGAGTTCAGTTTTAAAAACTTCACATTCAAAAGGACTTGAAATCTGACTAATCCTTGTATATTATATGCACATAGAGAGATTCCATAGAGTATTTAATCTGCCAATCTGGTGCAGCAAAGATAAACTGGTTGTTCAGTTGAAACTAACATTTAATTGCCTAAAATAAGTAGACCATTACAAACATTTTTTTTTTTGGTCAGGCTTAAGTTTTTTTCTTTTTTTTCTGGGTTTTTTTTTTTGAGGATTTTGCTACATTTTGCACAGTATCACTTAATTTATTGGTTTCATTTCAAATCTGTCTGAAATTTTTAAATTAATGTACAATTTTCTACAAGGTATGTGAATACATTTGGGGGAAATCAAAATATGTTTTTATAATTAATTAACTTGCAGTTTCAATAAAATGGTAAGTGGTTCATAACATTTTCACATGATTAGGTTTGGGTAAAATTTGCAATTATGATGTTATCAATAATAGTGTAGTTATGAATGTAAGTACAAAGAGCTTATAATTTTCAGGAAGTATGAAGAGTCTTTGGATTACCACCAACATGCCTTGATGCTGGTTCCTCAAAATCCTGCCACATTTTCTGCTATTGGATTTGTTCACAGCTTGACAGCAAAATGGTCAGATGCAGTGGAATGCTTTCACAAGGTAAAAATTTGTTACTTTTTATGCATTCATCAAAATTGAATCTGAGGTAAAATGTGTCTTGGCAAAAAATTTAATCAAAAGTTGAGCAAATATAGTTTTGTTTCATTTTTATCTTTATAAAAACATTTAAATTATTCATAGAAAAGTGCATAAAATAAGTTTTACTTGAATAAAACTAATTATTATACAGATATGTTATAAACTGTGGTAAACTCATAATCACTAGCTGACTCAGATCTAGAGAAAAATCGATCGACAGGGGGGTGGGGGCAGTATAATATTTCCCTTCTGTTTTTACAGGCATTTAAAAAATTTCTTGAAAAATGCATGAAATATAAGTTTCATAATTTTTGCTTCTATTACTATTACTAGGGAGTAGTATCTCCCCCTCCCAATTCAGCCCTGATCACTAGTCATTCCTATTTTCAGGATAGGTGATTATGGTTCTAATGGTAATTATAAAAGCATCGGTGCTTTGTTCTGATAAAATTCTATGTTTCATTGTAGTTAACAAAATTATTTAGTTAATAGAGAAATTCAAGATATCAGTAAATTCAAAACTGGTAGAGCTGCATAGACCTGATTTTATTCTCTCAGACATATTCTTGAGTAATATTTAAGTTTTGGAAATTGGTGTTGAGTAGCTTTGTAGATTTTGAGAAGGTTTTTATTTCGATGATAGACATTTGGATGTGATTATGAGATACACTTGATAAATAACCTAATGGCTGTTTAATATTGAGTCATGAATAAGAGTTAGTAAAGCCTGTGGTAATTATTCAGCATTACAATTGGAGTTAGACAAAAAAAAAAATTCATTACCAATTCCTACTTAGGAATCAAAGATGTTATGAGGAAATATTTAGAAAGGACAAACTGGGTTAATTAATAATTTAAATTATGCTGATGATTTGCCTATCTTGGCAAATGATGTTTGGGCAATGAACTCTTTCCTTAAAGTTTTTGATGAGATTGGTAGTAGAGTAGACTTGGTTATTAATACCAAGAAAACTAAAGTAAAAATGTTCAGGTATATAATGCTTCAGTTCTTTTGAATGGTGGGGTTTGAAGCAAATTCATAGTTGAATTACCCTAAGTGTTGATATCTTGATATCATAGATACTGAGGATGTGTTATATTATGTATATGAGGTAATTAAATGTGGTGTACTCATAGATTTTCAATGCAGAAAATGAAAATGTGTGCATCAACAGGACCATTAGCATGCAAATTAGGGTAGCTGTAAAAGAGTGTGTGGCTGTGTTACCACTAACTTCCATTCAGCCAGCCTGGCATTGTCTTGGGTAACAATTTGATTTCTACATGTTACAAAGATAACATAGATTATTGTGTATGGTGGAGAGTGATAGAAAGATGGAAGCAAATATATCCCAGATCAATATGCCTTTTAACCCTTCTAGTGTCATGTCTTGAAAAATAGGTTTGTAACCACAGAGCAAGCTATTTTTCATTATGATCAGCCAAAAAAGAAATTTGCTTTGGAATTTTTGTTCCAAATAACTAATGAATGGAATTATGTCCTGCTGTATGCTACATTAATCAGCATTTAATTCTGAATATTATGAAATATTTAACAAAAAAGACAGCAGGTTTAATTCTAATAGTGGTTTTAGCCATGTAGTAAAAAAAATGCATCTTGCAATCCAAATAAAAAAAAAGCTAATAGACAAAAAATAATAAATTTCTCAATATTTATTTCAACTGAAATGGAAGTTATCACTTTTAGTTTAACATCAGTAGAGAAAAAATTGTTTTGAGCTGGGGAGATACATACAAACTCATGACCTCCTTATAATATGTCAGGTGTTCTGGCCATTGAGATACTTACTGATCAAGATCTCCTGTATTTGAAGATATGAACTTTTCCACCTGGAGTATACCATTATCTGTATCTGACAGGCTCCTGTCAGACGTCTGTGGCAAAGCAACTACCGTAGGGGATATTTATTTATTATTTATTTAAATAAGACTTTTTTGCAGTGATGTAAGAAAAATATAGATCTGACTATGCAAATAAAGCTTAATTTTAGAAAGCCTGATTGATAAAAACATATAAATTATATATTAATTGAAAGTTAATTTCTTCCTGAATAATATAATATTTTCTTGAAACACGATTGTTGTTTCTTTTCATAATTCTTTTGAGTATGATATATTTTTTAACACAGGCCAGTGTTATACAAGGTGACTTAGATGCTCATATTTGTGGGATTTCTTGTCCAGTTTTTAAAGTAGAGGAACATTTTCTTGTTGATTTCTTTTTTTACTGAATATTATTTATTTTTCTTTGGATGTTGTGTTCATTTAGTCTGTAAATGGTAGCTAGGCATAAACTGGAGGGAGAGCTATGTACCAATCCCCAGTGACGATGCACAGAACCGGCCAGGTCTAGCACCTAATGTCCAACCCCGCCTTCTTGTTGTGCAAGCCATTAGTACCTTTCAGAAGAGATATTCTCTTTTGGAAGGGAATGGAAGGGAATGGAAGGGATTTTACCAGTTAAGTGTGCCTACTGATCTGGTCATCTATGGCCACTTTTTTCCTTTTTTTTTTAAAACGCTGCTGAGGAGTGGTCAACTTCACAGGTCCTGGTGCTGACCATTTATACCCACTAGACTGGACTGGTTTATGGATTTGAGCTTGATAATGGATACTGGACTTGCTGCACTGGTGGGCCTTTGTTGAGAGAGAATCTGCTGCTGTTTTCTGTTTGCTTGTTGTTGCCAGCTCTAAGTGAACATAGACATGGGATACCTTATATCAGCTGGTAGATAATCCTGATCAGAATCCTGATCAGAGGCCATTGCAGGTACCTGAACCTCACTTAGCTAGTTGGGCATCATCAATCCTAAACTGGAGTAATGTGTCAGGCAGGTCTATGGCTCTTGAAAAGGTCCATTGTAATGGTGGTGCATGAAGTTCCACCAGCATGAGTGAGTGACTTCAGCCTTTAACAATGGGAGAACCTCAACCCTCACTTTGCTAGTTGGGCTTTGCCAATCCAAAACTGATGTAATATGTCTTAGGCACATTCTCAATAAACCTACCTTTCTCAATAAACTATCATTTTCTCTCTGCAAAGTGGAAAGATACTTATAGAGTGGAGTAGCCAGCCAGATTCACGAACTTGAATCCAATTGAGCATGTGTGGGGATTCTCTGAGGAGGTGAATTGCAGATTGCTAGTCCTGTCCCAGAATCCTCCACGAACTCAGATCTGCTCTTATCCATGAATTTATATCCTGCTTATATCCATGAACTCAGATCTGCAAGAACATGGAAAGTGAGGACATTACATAGAGATTATTTTCTTGATGTCCTCACATAATAATTCCAACATTATAACTTATATATTCTAGGCTTCCAAGAGACCAGATGGACAGTAAAGGTATGATACTTAAAAATAATTTTTAATTTCTCTTTTCAAGGAGGAAGGACGGAAAGTATCTCCAAAGTGTAGGTTTGCTTCTCAGCAGACATGCCAGTGATGCTCATCTAGGATATGACTGCATTAATGAAAGATTTCTTACAACTAAGTTTAAAGATTTGAATGTTATCTGTTGTTATGCCCCCACAGAGGACTTTGATGAGAATGGGAAGGATGCGTTTTACAGCCAGCTTCAGTATATTTTGAATTCTGTGAAGAAAGGAGATATTTCTATTGTGTTAGGTGGCTTCAATGCTAAAGTTGGTACTGATTCTGACCTTTGGGCAGGAGTTTTAGGTTCCTTTGGCACTGGTAGTTCCAGTAGCAATGGAGAACATCTTCTACAGGTAAATAAACTTAATGGTTTACAAATAACTAACACATACTACAAACATCAGAACATTTTTAAATATACATGAGTTTCACCTGATGGGTTGCGCAGGAATATGATAGATTATATTTTAATTAACAGCAAATAGGCTAGTTCAGTTTAGGAATACCAGATCATACAGGGGAGCTGAAATTGGGTCTGACCATTACCTCGACAAAAGTGTCTTGCAACTGAAGCTTAAGAAATGTTGTGTTAAGGTTAAGAAAATTACCTTTAACACTGAAGGTCTGAAAGATCCAGATATAGCCAAAGCATACCATGATAGACTACTTAATCATTATGACAATTGTGGTTTGTTTACTGCTGAAGTTGAGAAAAAATGGGATCAGTTTAAACAGGCTTTTCTTGAAACCAACAGTACTCTTTTGGGTAAAAGGAACAGAGGAAACAAAATTATTTGAGTGATAAGGCTATGGAACTTATTTCTGAAAGAAGAAAGTGCAGGATTAATATGAATCAACACCCTACTTGTCCTAACAGAAGGCATTGCAATGAGCTTAATAAATGTGTAAAGGATCAGTTAACAGCTGATAAGAATCTGGTGTGATAGCTTGGCTGACAAAGCAGAAGAAGCAGTTAAACAGCACAACAGCAGGGGGTTGTACCAGATTGTTAATGTTTTATGTGGGAAGAAACAGACAGGTACACAGGGATTGATGAACAAACATGGCAAGGTGGTTGAAGGTGAAGATTTTCTGATGGCTAGGTGGGCTGAGCATTTCAGAGAAGTTTTAAATAATGTGATTATTTCTACTCCCATTATTTGTAATGAGGATAGCTGCATTACTGGCTTTAGTGATGGCACTATATTGCATTCTGAAGTCACATTGCCTATCTCTAAATTAAAACTGCATAAATTCCCTGGGGTGAATGAAATCACTACTGAAATGCTTAGAGCTGGTAAATTTGTGTTGTCACATGGCTGACTGAAATTTTGAATATTTTTTATGATAAAAAAAAGTGTTGTTCCTAAGGATTTTATGAGAGCTATCATTGTCCCAACTTTAAAAAAGGTGATATCAGTTCTTGTGACAATTATAAGGGATTTAGTTTACTTTCTGTTCCAGTTAAAATTCTTTGCACAATTATAATATTTAACCTGTTGAGGGTGACATGCCTCTTATGAGGCCCAAACTCATATGAGGCCTTTTAACAGTTACAAGGATCACCATGGACATTTAAATATTGAAAGGAAGAACCTAAGATTTTTAGGAAGTTAAATGGATATTTATTATATATTTATCAACCACGTAGATGCACATACTCATTAATATTGCTCATACATCAAATTTGCAATTTTTGGGGAAAAAACTCACGCCCGGGGTACTGCAATGGCCAAAAAACCTAGTCCTCAACAGGTTAATTGCTTTATAGATTTAAAAAGGCTTTTGACTCTGTTGATCGACATAATTTGTGTTTGATTGTTAGATCATATGGACTTACCTGATAAGTTAGTTAATGTAATGAAAGCTCTCTATAATAACACCGAGTCATGTGTAAGAGGTGGTATGTCTTGCAGTGATTGGTTTAGCATTGCTAGTGCAGTTAGACAAGGGTGCATTTTGACTCCTTTTCTCTTTTGTTTGATTATTGATTACGTTATTCGAAATTCTTTGCAAGGGAAAGATTTTGCTAATCTTGTGGAAATTTGATACCCCCTATAGTGCCAATGGACCCGGAAAATTATATGTACCTTAAAACTTTTGAGACAATTTCAAGAAACAGAGAGGTTAGTCATAGATCATGATAAGATTGTTCCAGGGCCTCAACTGTTCAGGATTACCTCTATTTTATTAGTAAGATGGCATAGGGAAATAACAGTTTTAAGGCATACTGTGTACAGGAGGCTGCATGAATGAGGTCTGCATTCATGAAGACCACTGATTTGTGCCCCCCCCCCCCTCCTCCCTTTCAAAATAACAGCTAATTTAAAGTGGTATAGACATCATCTTTGGAGCCCAGGTTCAGTTTGTACACCAATTCTCAACATGTATTCATCTGGAGAGAAAAAAGGAACCTGCCATAATTACTGTAGCATCAGAAAAAGGGACCATTTTGGTGATGTTAGTAGTGTGGGTAGGCATCATGATAACTGGCTACACAGCACTTCACATCTCTAAGGGATGCACTCTGGTTAATCAGCAATATGTAGATGAGATTATTGTACTCTATGTGAGACTTTTCAGAGGTGCTCTAAGCTCTGTTTTAATATTTGCGGACAATAATGACCATCCACATAGGGCTCATGTGGTTAATGATTTCTTTGAAAGTGGAAGATACCTATAGAGTGGAGTAGCCAGCCAGGTTCACGAACTTGAATCCAATTGAGCATGTGTGGGGATTCTCTGAGGAGTTGAATTGCAGATTGCTAGTCCTGTCCCAGAATACCCCATGAACTCAGATCTGCTCTTATAGAGTAGTGGGTTTTAATATAAGATCTCAACACCCTCCTTAATAGTATGATAATGCATTGTGTTAGCTTTGTGGCTCTCAGAGTTGATCATATGCCTCATTAACATCCATCATCATCATCATCCTGAAGCAGCCATGGGCTACGGAGGTCCAACCAGACCGTGCAATTTAGTTCTCCAAGCAAGTCTATCCTGAGCTACATCTACTGCATCTGGCCACTGCACACCATTTCTAACAAGGTCTTGTTTGACATTGTCTGCCCACCACATCCTAGGTCTCCCCTTCTTTCTGAGGCCTTTAGGCACACTGTTCATAACCCTATTCGCCAATCTATAATTATTCATACGGGCAACACGGCCAAACCAACAGAGTCTCTCTCTGCAGAATATGCTGCTTAAAGGAGGTTGCAAACTCCTTTGCCTAATCTCATCATTAGTTACAAAGTTGAACCACCTAATGCCCAAGATACTGCGTAAGCATCTGGAATCAAAAGCATCTAGTTTCCTGTTATCTTGTTTACAAAGTGTCCAAGTTTCACTACCATAACTAACCCTAGAAAGAACCAAACTATTATACAGTCTAATTTTAGTCTTTAGGTGTATACGCCTATTTCTCCACACTCTCCATAGGTTCTTAAAAGTCCTGGCAGCAATCCCTATTCGTCTGTTAATCTCATGCCGCACATCACCATTATCTGTTACATAGCTCCCAAGATAATTAAACTGTGACACCTGCTGAAGACTGCAACCATTCAGATTAACTGAATCACAGCCTGCCTGACCAATTTTCATCACTTTAGTTTTCTCTCTGTTTATAACCAAACCTACTCTACTACCAGTCTCATCAACAGCTCGAATGAAAGAATTCATCTCATCAACATCATTTGCCAAAAGGGCTAAATCATCAGCATAATCTAAATCAGAAATTTTCGTATCTCCAGCCCATTTAAGGTCAAAATCTTTCCCTTGAAGTGAAATTCGCATAACATAATCAATAACCAAGCTAAAGAGAAAAGGAGACAAAATGCACCCTTGTCAAACACCAGAAGTAATGCTAAACCAATTGCTACAAGTCTTACCAACTCTCACACACGACTCAGTGTTATTATAGAGAGCTTTCATAATGTTAACTAACTTGTCTGGTATACCATATGATCGCATAATCAACCACAAATTATGACGATCAACAGAGTCGAAAGCCTTTTTGAAATCAACAAAGCTAGCAACCAAAGGTTTCTGAAACTAAACATTTCTCAAGAATCTGCCTAAGTGAAAATATCTGATCCACACATCCCCTACCACTTCTGAATCCACATTGCTCATCATGCAACTGACTGTCAACCAGATTCTTAATTCTATTAAATTCACAATCATGGAAAGAACTTTACCTGGAACAGAGAGTAGACTGATACCCCTATAGTTATCACAAGAACTGCGATCACCTTTTTTTAAAATAGGGATAACAATAACTCTGGTAAAATCCTTAGGAACCATGCCTTTATCATAAAAGATATTCAGAATTTCAGTCATCCAAGTGGTAACCGAAACATTCCCAGCTCTAAGCATTTCCGTAGTAATTTCATCTACCCCTGGGGATTTATGAAGTTTAAGTTTAGAAACAGCCAAAATAGCTTCAGATTGTGTTATAGGTCCAACATTAAAGCCACCAATGCATCTATCATCATTGCAAACAATGGGAGTAGAACTAACTACATTGTTTAGAACATCACTGAAATGCTCAGCCCACCTAGCCATGACAGAATCCTCCCCTTCTATAACCTTACCTTGTTTATCCTTCAATCCTTGTATGCCTGTCCGTTTTCTACCACACAAAACATTAACTATCTGGTACAGCTCTCTGCTGTTGTGCTGTCTAACTGCTTCCTCGGCTTTGTCAGCCAAACCATCAAGCCAAAGATTCTTATCAGCAGCTAACTGATCCTTTACAAGTTTATTAAGGTTTGTGTAATGCTTTCTATTAGGACTAGTAGGGTATTGATTAAGGGCATTCCTGCAGTTCTTTCTTTCCGAAATAAGCTTAAGTGCCTTATCACTCAGATAATTCTGACTCTTCTGCTCCTTTTTTCCTAAAAGAGTACTGTTAGTGTCCAAAAATGCCTGTTTAAAATGATCCCATTCTTCCTCAACTTCAGTAGTAAGCAAACCATGACTGTCATAATGACTAAGTAACCTATCATGGTAAGCTTTGGCTATAACTGGATCTTTCAGAGCTTCAGTATTAAAAGTAAATTTTTTAACCCTAGCACAACACTTTTTAAGTGTAAGTTGCAACACACTTTTAACAAGGTAATGATCAGATCCAATTTCAGCTCCCCTATATGCCCTGGTATTCCTAACAGAACTAGCCCATTTGCTGTTAATTAATATGTAATCAATCATATTCTTATGCAGCCCATCAGGTGAAACCCATGTGTACTTATGTATGTCACAGTGTTTGTAACAAGTGTTAGTTATTCTGAATCCATTGAGTTTACTTACCTGTAGGAGACGTTGCTCATTGCCATTGCAGCTACCAATACCAAAAGGGCCTATTAGTCCTCCCCAAAGGGCAGAGTCAGTACCAACTTTGGCATTGAAGTCACCAAGAACAATGGTAATATCTCCTTTCTTGACAGAATTCAAAATATGCTGAAGTTGTTCATAAAACCTATCCTTCTCATCCTCATCGGCATCCTCAGTGGGGGCATAACAGCAGATAACATTCAAGTCTTTAACGCTTGTCTGAAATTTTGCTGTAAGAAACCTTTCATTAATGCACTCATATCCTAGAAGAGCATCGCTAGCATGTCTGCTGAGAAGCAGACCCACGCCTTGGTGATGCTTATTGTTGTCCCTCCCTGAAAAGAGAAATTTAAGATTATTTTTAAGAATCTGACCTTTATCTGTCCATCTGGTCTCTTGCAAGCCGAGAATATCTAAATTATAACGGTGGAATTCTTGTGTGAAGACATCAAGAGAAAAAGCTCTGTGCAGAGTCCTCACATTCCAACTACCTATGGAGAGAAAATGGTTAGTGGGATGTTTAGAGAAACTATGTTTATTGAGAGAGGGAATGGCGACAATATCAAACAGCCCCCTAATCGCAGACATGGGGCAAAGACCCGTTCCCCCACTACTAAAGGCTGAAGCCATCTACACTGGAAGACTTCCTCCAATGTAGAATTTGACGATGCCAATAGAAGCAAAGAGTTCAGGTGCCTGCGATGACTTCTGCTCAGGATTATCCACCAGCTGATAAACATATCCTGTGAATCTATTCACTTGGGGCTGTCAACCCACAAACAAACAGAAAACACAGCGGAAGATTTTCCCTCCACAGAAGCCCACCAGTGCAGCAAAATCAGGATCCATAATCAAGCTCAGAGCCATATATCTGTCCAGTCCAGTAGGTTTATATGGTCAGCACCAGGACCCTGTGTGGTTGACCACTCCTCAGCAGGGTAGAAAAAAAAAGAAAAGTAGCCATAGTTGTCCAGATCAGTAGGCCACACTAATCTGGCAGCCCTCCCCTTCTGTTCACTTCCACAAGAGAGAGTATCTCTTTTGAAAGTTACTAACGGTCCGCACCACGAGAAGGCGGGGTCGGACATTATGTGCTAGGCCTGGCCGGTTCTATGCATCATCACAGGGGATTGGTGCATAGCTCTCCTTCCAGTGACTACCTAGCTACCATTTACAGACCATTAACATCCACTGTCCCTTAATTCTAGCACCTTCATTATAGGAATTCATGATCTGATATATATAGCACTCATGCATATTATACAATTTTGCCATTATTCTACTTGCTGTTATTTGATCATCTTATGGCAGAGGATCCAAATTTATTTAATGAAACACTTTTTGTTACTTGCAATGCATTGCTGGAACACCAATCGTAAAAAAAAAAGATTTTACCCTTCAAATTGCCACATAAAATGATCAAAACTTAATTTCTCCTTTTTTTTTACTTTTTAATAAATGATTACTGTCTTGATAATGAGTTTGATAATAATGTCTTGCATTTTTTTTGTTTATAATTTGTCTTGATAATAATTTTGATAATAATGTCTTGATCTTTTGTTTATAATTTGTCTTGATAATCTAACTGATTTTGTCTGTAATAAAAATTAGTGTCTTGCAACTGAAGCTTAAGAAATGTTGTGCCAAGGTTAAGAGAAATACTTTTAACACTCAAGATTTGAAAGATCCAGATTTTGCCAAAGCATACCATGATAAGCTAATTAGTCAACATGGCAATCCTAGTTTGCTTACTGCTGAAATTGAGAAAGAATAGGATCAGTTTAAACAGGCTTTTCTTAAGACCAACAATACTCTTTTGGTTAAAAAGGAACAGAGAAAGCTAAATTATTTGAGTGATAAGGCTATGAAACTGATTTCTGAAAGAAGGAAGTGCAGGATTAATATGAATCGACACCCTACTAGTCCGAACAGATGGCATTACAATGAGCTTAATAAACGTGTAAAGGATCAATTAATAGCTGATAATAATCTTTGGCATGATAGCTTGGCTGACAAAGCAGAAGAAGCAATTAAACAGCACAACAGCAGGGGGTTGTACCAGATTGTTAATGTTTTATGTGGGAAGAAACAGACAGGTACAAAGGGATTGATGACCAAACATGGCAAGGTGGTTGAAGAGAAGTTTTAAATAATGTGATTATTTTTACTCTCATTGTTTGTAATGAGGATAGTGCATTACTAGCTTTTAATGATAGCCCTATATCAAATTCTGAAGTCGCTTTGACTATCTCTAAATTAAAATGGCATAAATCTCTAGGGATGGATGAAATCACCACTGAAATGTGTAGTGTTGGGAACACTTGTGTTGTCACATGGCTGACTGAAAATTTGAATATTTTTTATAATAAAGGTTTGTTCCCTAAAGAATTTGCTAGAGCTATTAATATCCTTATTTTTAGAAACGGTGATCATAGTTCTTGTGATAATTATAGGGGAATTAGTTTACTTTCTGTTCCAGGTAAAGTTCTTTCATAATTATACTTAATAGAATTAAGAATTTGGTTGATGGACAACTGCATGATGAACAGTGTAGATTCAGAAGTGGTAGGTGATGTATAGATCAAATATTTTTCACTTAGGCAAATTCTTGAAAAATGTTTAAAATTTCAGAAACCTGTGGTTACTAGCTTTGTAGATTTTAAACATGCTTGTGACTCTGTTGATCGACATAATTTGTGATTGATTATTAGTCCATATGGAATACCTGACAAGTTATTTAACATAATGAAAGCTTTCTATAATAACACTGAGTTGTGTGTGAGAGTGAGGCTTGCAGCAATTGGTTTAGCATTGCTAATGGAGTTCGACAAGGATGCATTTTGCTTCCTTTGTTTGTTTTTACAGTGTAGATTCAGAAGTGGTAGGTGATGTATAGATTAAATATTTTTCACTTAGGCATATTCTTGAGAAATGTTTAGAATTTCAGAAACCTGTGATTACTAGCTTTGTAGATTTCAAAAATGCTTTTGACTCTGTTGATCAACATAATTTGTGGTTAATTGTTAGATCATATGGAATATCTGACAAGTTATTTAGCATAATGAAAGCTTTCTATAATAACACTGAGTTGTGTATGAGAGTGAGACTTGCAGCGATTGGTTTAGCATTGCTAATAGAATTCAACAAGGATTCCTTTTTTCCTCCTTTTCTCTTTAGTTTGTTTATTGATTATGTTATGCAGAATTCTGTGGAAGCAAAAGTTTTTGGCCTTAAATGGTCTAGAGATTTCAAAATTTCTGATATAGATTATGCAGATGATTTGGCCTTGTTGACTCTTGATGTGGATGAAATGAATTCTTTCATTAGGGCTGTTGATGAGACTGGTAATAGTGTAGGTTTGATAATAAACAGAGATAAAACTAAATAGTGAAAATTGGTTAAGCAGATGGTGCTTCAGTTTCTTTAAATGGCTGCACTCTTGGGCAAGTGTCTCAATTTAATTACCTTGGGAGTTATGTTATAGATACTGGTGATGTATAAATAAAAAATAAAATAAATACCCCCTCAAGCAGCTACTTGCCACAGAGGTCTGACAGGAGCCTGTCAGTTTATATGCCTAGTAGAAGGTCTGTGAGGATGGCAGGACCTCAGCAGAAAAACGACACATACATCCATGCCTTACCCAGGGCTTGAACCCAGGTCCCTTAGATCAGTAGCCAAGCGTGCTAACCACTCGGCCACATCATGAGATAAATAGAAGAATAGCCATTGCTGCTGGGACTTTTAGGAGTCTGTGGAGAATGTAGAAAAATATGCATATATGCATAAAGACTGAAATTAGGCTGTATAGAATTTGGTTCTTTCTAAGGTTAGCTAAGGTAGCAAAACATGGACCCTTTGTGAGAAGGATAACAAGAAACTTGATGCCTTTGATTCTAGCTGCTTACACAGTATCTTGGGCATTAGGTGGTTTGACTTTGCAAACAATGATGAGGTTAGAAGAAGGAGTCGACAACCTCCTTTTGAGCAGCATTTTGTGCAGAGAGAGACTGCATTGGTTCCATGTTGCTCATATGCATAGATGCAGATTGGCAAATAGGATTATGAGCTGTGTGCCCATTTTCAGGAAAAAGGGGAGACCTAGGATGCAATGGGCAGTGTCAAACAGGACTTTGCTAGAATTGGTCTACAGTGGTCAAATGCAACAGTTGTAGCTGAGGACAGACAGGTTAAGAGCAAACTTAAGAGTCTGGTAGGACTTTCATAGCCCATGTCTTCATTAGGATTTTGCACGTATGTAATAATTTTTTTTTTTTTTTATGGAATACCCTTTAACCTCTTTGAACCTCAGCATTCTGCAGAAAAACAGTTTAGTGAAATTTTTATGGTATTAAATTGTATTTGCTGAAAACAGTTTTGAGTTAAGACTCTTTTGTCCATTATCCTCTGATTTTGAGCACCAGTGTAATTGCATGCATATTGCTAAAGACTACATTTAGACTTTATAGCAGTTTACCTTACCTCTAAAATTTGCTATAATAGTGAAATCTGGACCCTTTGTAATCAAGATAACAGGAGGAAGTTTGATGTTTTTAATTCAAGGTGCTTAGAGAGCATCTTTGATGTTTGCTGAGTTGATTTTTGTGAATAATGATGAGGCTAGATGAAGTAAGTATCAAGCACTACAAAACTAGCATTTTCTATAGATAGACTCTTTTGGTTTGACCATATTTCTGATATGCAGAACAACAGATTAGTGAATAGAGTGTTGAAAAGTGTTCTAAAGGCTTGATGAAAGGGGGAAGTCAGGTGTACTAACTAATCTGTCCCTTTCATTAAGCATAAGAATGAGGTGAATGGACAATGTCAAAAATACCTTATTAAAGTTGACCAGTACATCAACTGTTGCTCAGATCAGGTTTGTTGTAATGTAGGAAATGTAGGTAAAAACTTTCAATATCTTGTTAGTAAAGATGATTGTTGGCTTTTGTTTGCTGTCATAAATATTTGGAGAATAAATTACCTCACTCTGATTGGACTTCTGTAATCTTTTACTGCTCAAATATTTTGTTATTTGTAAAGACAATTTTTATATTAATTTAAACAAATCCTATATTTTTCTGTTAAGACATTCTTTTATTTCAGGCTCTTGGTCTACAAAGAGATGATGTTTTCTCGAATACTATGTTGACCTCAGTAATAGAACAATTAGTAAAGGAAATGCCACCTTGTGAAGGTAACAATATATATCAGTATTAACTTAGGTTTAATTAAGATTGCAGTTATTAAAATGTTTTCTAATACTTAGCACTGTAAAAGTATGCTGAATAAGGAGTAACATAAACTAATTATAAAATTGAAATTAATCATGACTTGTGAACACAAGTAGAAATAGTTACCAATATATTTAGAGAGCAATATGAAAGTTTCTACTGGATTTTAGATCTTTAAAATATATAAAATGTCTTATTAGTAAAGATGCTGTTGACTGTTTTTCTTTGGTATCATAAATTATTGCCCTGAAAAGAGCAAAAAAAAAGATGGTTAATAACATTTCTTGCATGTTATTGTGAAATAAACAATATGTTGATTTCAATAATTATGTCATGGCAGTATTGTGTTATAGTAAATTTCCACAACATACAACTAGCAGGGCAATTTTTGGAGCAATAAATAATTTTTTAAAAGAAAAGGAATTGCAGTGGAAAAAATTGTGTTTGGTTGTGTACTGATGGTGCAGTGAATACAATTAGAAAGTATTTCGGAGTGGCCTCAAAAGTTAAGGTTTTTGATGACAGCATGCTGAAAACCCATTTCCTTATTCATTGGGAGCAAAGCAACTAAGCTCAGCACTTAATGAAATTCTTTTGCAATTTTTTCAAGTAGTAAATTTTATAATGAACAGTGCAATGAATACCAAACTGTTCTCAGTGCTGTACAGTGAAATGGGAACCAGTCACTAACAACCTTTTCTTCGTGCTGAAGTCAGGTTGTTTAAACTCAGAAAAGAGGTTGAAATCTTCTTAATAGAAAAGAAATTATATCTATTAAAATAAAATTTTATTGTTGAATTGATGACAAAAACTTGTATATTTTAGTGATATTTTTTAAATAAGTTAAATTAAAGCCTCCAAGGAAGAATGGCAATTGTATTTACTTTATGAGACAAAACTGAAGTATTCAAGAGAGATGTTCGACTATGGTTTGATTTTTGCAGTATAGCAATCTTTGAAACATTCTGATTTTCTGGGTGAGACAAATGATTTTGATGCAAAAGGGGTCATTTACTCACTATAATATGCTTTTGATGCATATTCTCCTGAAGAGGAGGAGACCCACAAAAGCACAGTATATGAGTAATAAATCTTTATATATATATATAAGAGCACAGGCTTTTCTGTGGAAGAATACAAACAGCTGGCAGAACAATCTTCTGACTGGTGCTGTATTCACGTCTACCAGTCCCACACAGTTCTAGATAAAAGAAAAAAAAAATCCAAAACTGCCAAAAAAAAGGCTATCAAAGTACTTCTTAGCTTCTCAACTACATATCTTTTTGACGTAGTCTTTATGGCTGTAAAATACTGTCTACACTTTACTCTTACATCAGTTCATCCCAGAGAAGACTGAAGAACTAAGAACTAAAATTTGTTGTTTATTTTGTTGGTTAAAACTAAAGAACAGCACTTTTCACATGAAACATTTCCTCCTTATTCATTGTTTAACTCTGTATCTTTCTTTACATTTAATTAAAACTTACATTATGATGTCATTGAAAATGTTTTAATAAATATTTATGTGCATTTTGTGTTACTTCTAAAGTAAAATTTTGAGAGAGAGATTGAAAAAAAGAAAAATATTTTTATATATCATTGTTATTTTGATTGAATTAATAAAGGAACTGAATCAAAGGAGTAAAAACAATGTTGTACCTCATTCTAAAAAATGTTTTGTAAAGAAATGAACATCTCAATTTGCCAAATGGTTAGTGTACTTGATTATTCAGGGTTTGAGCCCCAGTAAGGCATGGATGTTTGTGTTATTTTTCTGCTGAGGTCTCGCCTTTCTCACAGACCTTATCTATGGTATAAACTGACAGGCTCCTGTCAGACATCTGTGGCAAGCAGCTGCATGAGGGGTAATTTTTTTTATTTAAGAAATGTGCATGGTATTTTTTTTTTACCTACTTCAGAATCCTTAACCCTTTCTGTGTTGAAACAGCATTAATCTCTGTCATCTTTCAAATTCTAGTGACTTGAGAACTAAACTTCAATGCCACGTTATAAGGTTGTAAAATGAAAAATTCCAAATAGAAATTGACAGTTATTTGACTATTTCTAATCAAATATCGAAAATAACATTTCAACCTATGATATATATAATTTGCCTGTTTGATTTTGCTTGAAAAAATTGTGATTAAGTTTTAAAATAATCTATTTGAATCTGCAGTGAATGTATGCACATGCTCAGTTACTTTAAATAGCATCAGGTAATGATGATTTAGTTTATGCTTTCATTCTGCTGTCCTGTACACAGATTATCAATCAGTTGTAGTTTCCAGTCTTCTGGCCTAGTTCCCACTCTAGCAGAGTTGTAATGCTTTCTAAACTTTTAATGTAAAGATATTGATTTTATGACTACCAGAAATTGCGTTCATCTGGGAACTGTGTGTCAGTTTGTAGTCAATAATGCAGACTTTTGATTTTAAAGATTTTGTTTTTTACTCTAATGCTTTTAAAATTATTTTTATTGCTTCTCAAATGTATTTGTATTCTGTGATTATAAACAATAATTATTTTAAAACGATCTGAAACAAAAGTGATGGACAGATATTGAGAGAATCATAGGATTAAGCAATTAGCCTCAAAGAGCGAGTTTTAAAAGGTAGGACTTATTTTAGCAATGCTTTTATTTCAACTAAATAAACTAATTACGGTTAAGAAATTGTGATTTTTAGCCAAAATTTCTGCTGGAATTTTAAAATTAAACTTTTTGTTGCAGTTATGCAGCTTCATACTAAAGCAATTCATTCTCAATTTCATTGCTTCAGTTAAATTTTAAATACTTTGAAACATTTTTAGTGAGTTTTTTCCTAGTTTCTTTATCACTTTTCAGATATGTAGTTTTCAGTTTTGATTTAAATTATCTTGTTTTTTAGGCAAATCGATTTTTTTACGACACTATTTTTCTTAGGCTTAGAGTTTGCCAATTGTCAAAAGTCTAAGATATATATAAATGACTAATAAAATTTGGAAAAAAGTAATTAACTGAAAGATTTAAGTGTTAATAGAAATAGTGTGTGAACTGTTTATATTGGAGTTATAAAGTAATTTAGGAAAAAAATCGAATTTTTCTTTAATTTTGCCAAAGTTAGAATAGAAAAAAATTCAGTAAAATTTTGAAATATTTTAAAAAATTGCTTTAAAAATTTAACTTATCATTTTGTTTTCTTTGAATTTTCCCCATTTTATTATTCACAAATGCTCTTTCTTTCAGTGTACAACATGGCATATTTCTATTCATTAGTTATTTCATGATGAGGTTTTAAAGCTATTTATTTTCTGATGCACTTTAAAATAAATCTGGCTACCACAGTGAGTTCAGTTTTAGAAACCCAAAAAACTGTATAGGTTAAACACTCATAGTAAGAGAGAGCATGGGGGAAGGAGTACACAGTTCTTGCTGAGCCGTGAAACTATTTTCAGCTAATTTGCCAAGTCATGAGATCACTAACTCTGGGAAACACGGATGTATATGATATTCTCAGAAGTCCAGGCAATGTCATTCAATACACTGCACTGCTCTTGTAGTAAGGTATTCCACGGCAATGGCAACTATGATATTTGATCATCAATACAGGAATGTCCATTTTTGTAGATATATTGCTCATCAAGATTCAGCTGAAATTCAGTTGGCACTGTAACTAATATTTAAATATTGTGAAAATTTGAAATGTATTGTTCTTGATAACATCGTTAGCTAAATGCTGTTGTGATGTTTTTATTTTAATCTCTCCTTGATGTTTCTTGACTCTTTAGCTCACTTGACCTTTCATTTTTCCTATTTTAGTGCATTATTTTAGTCCTTGAAGGGAATTTTTTAGAATTTCTTTGATATCGAAAGGATTGTGAAATCTATGAAATATAGAAAGTCCTGCTTTTATGAAATCTAAGATATGTGTCATATTCAGAAGTAGAACAAACATGAAAGTGATACAAGAAGAGATAGCATATTTATAGAATATCACAGAAAGTACTATACTCAAATAATTTCATTAGTAATGTAGAAAGGAGTGCACACTTCATATGTAAGAACACAGTCTCTGCCAGCACACAGCAGTATAACTGCTGCAGAGGCAGTATACTAACCTGCTACCTAACATACTGTGGTTGGTAAACTCATTCAATAAAATGCTTAAACCATATAATAGTATTTGTAGCAACTAATTATACAAATTTTGAAAATACTAAAACTGAGACAAACACATCAATACATAGGAGTATACGATATTCCCATTCAAGATAAGGACAGCCAAAATAATGCATTGTACATAGGAAAAAGAAAAACGTCAAGTGAGCTAAGAATTGAAGAACATTAAAGTTGTATTAAAAATAAAAAGCTCACAACAGCATTAGCTAAAGTGGTTATTGAAGGATAGCAAATTACAAATTTTTAGAACTTTAAAAATTAGCAACACTGCCAATTGAATATCAATTGAAATTCTTGTGAAGCAATATTGTTTTTACCAAACAAAAAAAATACCGTATCAGTGACGAAATGCCAGAACTGCCACTGCTATGGAGACTTACTATAACAAACACAGTATACTGAATGACATTGACTGGAGTTGATACTAAATTGTAGCATGTTAGCTTATGTAGACAAACTTGTAATTGCAGCATTACCCAGCTAGACAAGCATTTACTTTTGAAGAAGCCCAAGCTGGGTGAAACGCCTTAGATTAACGTGTTTAAAATTTTATGTACTGTAACCTTTTAATTACTGTAAATATACGAGATGGTTCAAGGTTGACCTGGACTTTTTATTGTAACTCTCCATGTTCTATACAGATTGTGAACGAATCCGTGTGGTAAATACATGTGAATCTCCCCTTCACGCCAGTAGTGGTTTCATCCACGCTGCACATGCAAGGTGCATTGTGGGAAGCATGGAATCTGAAGAGGTGTCAGTGAGGTGGAACAGCGTTGTATTATTAAATTTCTTCTGAAGGAGAAGGTGAAACCTGCTGAAATTTTGTGAAGATTGCAAGCACAGTATGGGGATAAAACACTGTTAAAGGCAAGTGTCTATGATTGGTGCAACAATTTTTCTGAGGGCCAAGAAGGAGTAGCAAGTGAACCACATGAACATGTATCGGCTATTGCTGTGACCAAAGTGAACATCGATCACGTGCAACCTAGGATGCAGTGGGCAGACAATGTCAAACAGGAACTTGTTAGAATTCGTATATGGTGGCCAGATGCAGCAGATGTAATTCAGGACAGATGTGTTTGGAGAACTAAATTGCAAAATCTGGTTGGACCTCCAGAGCCCGTGGCTGCTTGAGGATGATGATGATGATATAATGACATTTCAAGTACCAGATTGAAGTTAACAACCTAATGGTAAAGATAGTAGTAAACCAAAATTTTACTTATGAGAAACTGTCCCATATATTGCAATTTGCATAACATTTCTAGAAAACTTATTTTGTACCAGTCTACTTATACAGATGTAAAGAAATGGCATGGAAAGAGTTAACGAAGCTAACTAACACCAAAAGCCAGCTGCCAAGACGTATGCAATTACTATAGATAAAACATAATATTATTTATTAACAAATGAAGTTTCATAAACAGTGATTAAAATACTGCATCTGATCAAAAAATAAATTATTGAAGTTTTAATATCTCTATCAAAGGCCTATAGCAAATACCTTGTAACATTCTTTATAAGAAGGATATAGTGTGTCTAACTTGTAATTTCTAGGAGAAAAATTTCTTCAATTATAAAAATGAGAATGAATGGACACTTTAAAATAGCAGTCTAGTTCAAAAGAACCTAGAGTGAATAAAAATAGTTTTATTCCATTGTTAATTAAAATGGACATTTGTGGGAAAAATTAGTGGGCATGTCCTGGTATGAGTTAACATTTTTCAAGCTGATAGTAAATTCTTGCAATTACTCTTAGCATTGATATCAAATTTAGAGAAAAAATTATCTTGCCCCAAAGGGAGGATATGAATACTCGACTTCCGTATGTTATCCTGAGGTTATGAGGAGATCGTGAGTTCATATCCCCACCAGCTCAAAACAGTTTTTCCTCTAAGTTGGATATCTATGTTAAAAGTGATTTCATGCCTTTTAACAGAAAGTTTGTGTGTTTATATTATACTGCAGTGCCATTGAATTTGGAATAGGAGACGTTATCCAAATTCAGTACCGCAAGTCCCGCATTTGTGCGCATGCATGGCTGATATTCTGGTCTATATAGCTGTCAGCTTTGGCTTCCCCAAGCATTCGTCGTAAGAAGTGAGATTTAGATGCATTTGACAGGGGGGCAGATTGTAGGTGCTTGACGGATGGGACACTCGGTCATCGAAATTGTCTACAAACTTGGATTTTCTCGTACGACAATTTCAAGAGTGGTAGTAGTAGCATTTATTTTCACTCATAATCCATACATATATATATCACAAATTTTCATACATGTAACAGTATCAATGGTGAAAACACAAATACACAAAACCAACAAAAATAAAAGCCACACACATAATTTTAGTTATTACATGTCGAAACCAAGGGGCTAAACTGCCTGTTCAGGTTCCGTTTTAACCAATCTCATATTAAAACTCTAGGCAACCAATAATGGGAATAACATTCAGTTCTTAATATAACTTGATACATCAATAATAAAAGAAAGGATATTCATTAATTATAAATAAAAGATTTAAACGATTGACCGTAAAGTACAATTCATAACTGTTAGTATATGTGTATGTAAATTTTTTTGAAGACAGTCAAATTATTTTCATTTCTCATATCCAGTGGTAAAGAATTGTAAAATTTTGGTGCCAAAATAAGCGAAGTGCCTCTGGAGAATATTCCTCTTTGTCAACGGTATTTCAAACATTACTCCTTTCACTCGTAAATTGCATTCAAAGCATTTATTCTCTACCCATTGCTTATTTTGATATAAAAACAAAATTTTGTATATATAAATATTTCTGATATGATGAAAATGAAATAAAGTAGAAAAATTAACATTAAACACTAACTTAAATATTTTTTTATGTACCATAAATTATATAAATTAATATAATCACCTCCCCAAGTACACAAACCATGCTGTATATTAGAGTAAACCCAGACATAATATAGTACTGTTAAAAATTTCCTATCTACTATTTTTTGAATATGATAAAATTTAAACAATATGTACCTTAACCACTTTGTTATCTTATTTGCATGAGTCCTCCATTTTAAAGAAGAATCCATTTCAACCCCCAAATAATTGTAATTATATACTCTTTCTAATTTAGGGCATATACAATTGGGATTAAGAAGGCAGTTAACATCATGATATTTAATTTCTATTAAAGTATTTGTTTTAAGCAATTCAGAATAAAGAAATTTACTTTTATTAATATTCAAATTTAATTTATTCAAAACTAGCCACTAATGTATTTTTAAAAGATCATTTTCTACATTTGTTTCCATTTCTAAAATAGTATCTGCTGTGTAAACTATTGCAATATTAATGATCCTCTTAAATGTAAATTACGTAAGTCATTAACGTAAATAAGGAACAAGATGGGGACCCAATACAGAGCCTTGAGTTACACCTTTTTTAATTTCCCTAAACGAACTTATTTTCCTATTCACTTTTACCACCTGACTTCTTACTAAAAGGTAGCTTTTAAACCAATTATAAATATGTCCTCTTATACTGCTGGCAAAGAGTTTTTTTTAACAGTATTAGTTAGTGTTCCAGGAATATGAAAATTCCAGCAAAAAAAAAAACTAGCACCCAGACAAACTGCAAAGGACAACCAGCCTTGAATGATCGTGGACTTAATAACTGTCTGATCCGCATCGTATGGACCAATAGGGGCCAAACATTATCTGAAATCACCTCCCATCTGAACGTGGGTTGCAGCCGGGAAGTCAGTGCACTGACCATGCAACGTTCACTTCATAGTCTCGGCTTCGGGAGCTGCTGACCTATGAGAGTCCCACTTCTAACAGCACGACACTGGACTCAATGCCTTGCCTGGGCTAAAGAACATCGAAACAGGACCATCAAAAATTGGCAACGGAAAGCCTGGTGTGATGAATCCCTATTTAAACTTCATTGTGCTGATGGGAGACTGAGGGTATGGTGCCAACCCCATGAAACCATAGATCCTGTATATCAGTCAAAACAGTGTAAGCTAGTGATGGCCTGGGGTGTCTTCAGTTGGATGTCTGTGGGACTTTTGGTATGTGTACTGACGACTCTCAATGCATCCCGGTACGTATAACTCATGGCTGATCATTTACACCCATATATGGTCATCATGCATCCCAATGTAGATGGCGTCTACCAGCAAGATCATCTCGCATATCTAGGTTGGCTACTGCATGGTTGCAGGAGCATTCCGCTGACTTTGAAACAATGAATTGCCCACCTAGAAGTCCAGATTTAAATCCCATCGAAAATCTTTGTGATACCGTCGAACAGAGTGTTTGGGCTTCTGTCCTATCAGCAATGACCTTGAATCATTGCTGATGAGTTGTGGACAGCTCTGGAGGATGCATGGGTCCACCATACCTGTGGAACATTTACGCAAGCTTGTGAAGTCCTTGCCTCGTCGTGTGGTGGTCGTTATCAGGGCCAGATGATATCCAACACGTTACTAAGTTTCTATCCCTAATTTAATGGCACTTCAGTGTATATGAATGAAGTTATTATTGAAATGCAACAGTGTTTTCTCTGTATTTAGAAATTTCTCCGTAAAATTCATCTACATTTAAGAAAAATTATGTTTTTCAATTTCAGCGATTTAAATTTATCCAATGTTATTTATTCATAATTTTACAGTATATTTTACTTTGTAGATATTCCAGATGAATTACCTGCTTATGAATTTTCTGCTGATATAGTGAATAGCACAACTGAACAGACAGTTCAGAATGAAAATGCTGGTGAGCAAACTAATAATATAACTGTGTCAATGGAAGTAGAAATGGAAGGAGGAGATTAATTTTTAGGAAACCATAGGAATTTTTAATTTGTAAATATTCTTTTTTTATTTTGCAAAGCAAATGAAATGTACTGCCAAAAGAAATTAAAACTTTATCTAAATAATATTTGTACATGAATTATTGTCACAGACTTTTTAGTCTGTCAATCTGTTATGAGCAATAGAAACTAAACATTGCTGTGATTTTTCAAAAGTTTTATCTAGTGATACAGAGCTGGCAACTGCTCCTTTTTTTTCTGATTTTATCTGAATTGGTCATCCGAATTTTACCTCAATTCAGTTATGACCTTTAAGAAAACCTTGTCCTAAATTTCACAATCTTTCCCCTTTTTCCCTAATAAAGAGAAAGTGTTTCTATTTAGTACTTTTGTTATACTAAAGGTTACTTCTCTGTCCCTACTTCTTAATATGTGCTAACTGTGGACTCGCACGGGCAGACTGGCACCTTTTTTCAGGGATGCAGCTGTAACAGAGTTCAGGGCTGTGATAAAAAAAAGGTCTTTTCAAGATTTCAATTCTTATTCTGTTGATAGTTTGTATGTGACGCTTAAAATATGTTTTTCCCAATTCTGTGGAATTTGTATAAAATAACTATTATTATTATTTTTTAAAAAAATCCTGCTCCTATGAGGGTTCAGGACGCTACAGTGCTTGCACCTACACACTAATGCCCTGCAGGTTAAATGGAGTCTATAGGACTTCAGCTGATCATTTCTAAAAAAAAAGAACACTACGAAAAAACTTACACCTAAAACCTTTAACATAGCTGTAGACTACAAATTGCATATAAATTGGTGCATAGAACTTGAACCTATCTCCCACATATGAATTTTCTGCCAATATAGTACACTGGACAACTAATCTCAAATTGAATTACTTATAACCTCGTGTCTTGAAGCTTCGGAATGAGGGAGGAAACACGCTCAGATTAGGGAACTTCCCTAATTTGTTTTTCATGCTTGGCATTGCATCAGGAATGGGTCTCGTGCATTTCTATAGCCAGCCACACATGATGAGGTTTGGAGCCATGTCTGGCACATCCTGAACTTCCCATGCACATTCAGTTTTCAACCATAAATCTACTGCCAATGGCTTCATTAGTATACAAACTATTGAAAGCTTTATTTCTGTTTTGGCTCTCTGTGGTTTCTCAGATACTTGACTAATAAGCCCTAAATTTGGTATGCAGATTCTTCCCTTTCATTAACATTCTCTTTGGGAAAAGGGAAAAGTTAATGTAAAATTTGGTAGGTAAATTTTGTAAGGGTAAAACTGAAAAAACCCAAATATCGGATTTTCAATCGCCAATTCAGATTTTCGATTTTAAACCAAAATTTGGAGAAAAGCCAAAAAAAAAAATGTAATAGGCAGCTCAGCACATCTCCGCTCCCTATCATATCACATCATTAGCAGTAAATGAGCCATGAATTATTAGAACACTGCGAAGCAATAGTATTTTCAGAGAAATATATTTGGTTTTCAACATTTAATGCACAATGACATATGATCAGATGAAAATGACTGACTTATGTAACAGTAAATATATATATATTTTTTCAAAAATTTATTTGCAAGGGTGAAAATTGGATAAAAGCTTCAGAATCAGCATGTAGAAATTACAATAGGACAAATGGGATATTTAAGGCAATAACACCATTGAAGGCTTATATAATTGACCTATTTTGGCTTCACCTGTAGTAGATTGAGGTGCACAAGTCGGCAAAAGACTGCAACAATAGTGGCTCTCTTAGCGAACACATGACCCCAAGTAATACATCATGCATAATTTTCGATGTGGAAATTTAACCTAATTCTAATAGTAACCAGCAATCAGTAGGTATCCTTAATCGATTAATGAGTGACTAACATAAATATTTTATAAAGTAATAAGAAATCCCTATAATCTGTAGTTTTTTGGGAAAATGCTTGGACTGGTGATTGTGACCAGGGATGTACCCAGAGAGGGGGATCTGTACCCTCCCCCAAAAAAATCATCTCGTTTATTAAATCTAAAACTTGTCTACCTGCTTTTATATCCAAAAGAGTCATTTTGGTATAATTTTATTTTAGCCACATATTTTATGTCCGACAACAAATTTAGATTAAAAAAAACTGTAAAATCTTATTCCATATAGAATATCATTTTAAATTTTCCTTTCGGTGGAATATTTTTGTAACTCGGAAAACCTACTCTAATCTTTTTCTCAGATATCTTATTCAGACCCCTCTCTCCACCGTAACCCGAAGCTAAATCCTCTGAACCTCCCCAAAACTAATTTTTTTAGACCCACAGAAACAAATTTCTCTTCCCCCCCCCAAAAAAAAAATCCTGGTTATGTGCGTGATTGTGACACTCAGTGCGCGAGAAATGGTGTCTTGCAGCAGCCACTCTATTCCTTGGGGCAGGGGTGGCTCAGTCGGTAGTGCGCCAGGCTTGTAATCTGTAGTTCCCAGCTGGGTCAGCATTGAGATTTATCTCCGCAAAACTCCACGCCCTGCCCACGGTCAGTAGGGGACATCGATGGTCTTGAAAAGTCCGTCGGATGGGACGTTAAGCCATGGCCCCGTGTGCGGGATAGCCATACCCTGTGCACGTTAAGGAACACGCTGGATGGCCTTGATGGGAGGCTAACAGCTGTTCCAGTGGTCCCCTCCCCCATCCTTCTGTGAGCCTTCGGGGTCCTTGTGATCTGGCCATTTAGCCCATGGTGTGCAAAAAAGTGCCGCTCAGAGGTAAAAACAACTCTATGCCTTGCGTACTTTCAGATATTGAAATTTAACTTGATAGCTAATAATTAGTAATCAATAATCACTATTCATCATGCATTGAATTTCCCATCCTCTAACTCGTAATATTCATTGTAAATTTGGAGCTCTGGTAGTATGAAAAACATAAATTAAAAAGTTTAAAAAATACCTAAGAAAATAAAACTAAAGCATGTCGATGGTGCAATCGGTCACCGAGTTCGTATTCACTTCAAAGGAAGATAAGGTGCCGCCAATGTTGTCAAGTAGGTAAATTGGCGCCCTATCTTCCTTCTGAGCAAATACGAACTCGGTAACCAATTGCACCATCGATATACTTTAAGTTTATTTTCTACTTTTTAGTGCCCTTTAGGAAGATTATTTTTTAATTTATATTTTGTTGTCATTAAAAATACCTACCTTTCAAAACTGATATACGACTCGTAAACATCGAGCACATTTATCCTCCATTTGTAGTCACGTTCGAGGTTGCCCACGACATTGAAGACGTCAAGCTTTGAGATACGACTCGTTAAAGTCGACTCCCGCGAAAATCCTCCCCCCCCCCCCCACACACACACACGCAAATTTAATAGGTGAATATTGGGGGTAAAATTCTATATAGTTTACGATCGTCATTATGTGAGCTTTCATTTGACACTGTACTCGAAATAGTTTACGATCATTATGTGAGCTTTCATTTGACACTACTCGAAATAGTTTACGATCGTCATTATGTGAGCTTTCATTTGACACTACTCGAAATAGTTTACGATCGTCATTATGTGAGCTTTCATTTGACACGTGTACTCACAACTGTAGGCCCTCACGTTCTGATGGTATAGTAGAATGACTCGGATAATCTGTTTTTAGGGGGGTCAATTTTTCATAGCCTACGACACCCCGCGTCACAGGCTTTCATTTGACACATAGCTCGTTACTTTCAGCACTTGCATTCAAGAGATATAGAGGAACAATCATTTTCATATTGTTCCCCATTTTTAGGAGGAGAAAGCACGGGGTTGAATTTTTCGTAGCCTACGACATTCCGAAGGTCAGAAGCTTTCATTTGACGTATAACTTGATCCTACTTTCAGCATTCTGGAGATACAACGGAACAAATGTTTCGCATTTCCCCTTTTTTAGGAGAAAGATGGCATGGGAGCGCCATTTTTTTTTATAGCCTACGACACTCCACGCACCACAAGCTTTCATTTGACACTTAGCTCGTTACTTTCTGCACTCGCATTCAGGAGATATAGGTGAACAATCATTTCCTCCCCCCTTTTTAGGGGGAAGAAAGCACGAGGGGTCAAATTTTTGAAGCCTACGACATTCTCCGTGTCAGAAGCTTTCGTTACCTTTTATGCCTTCGCGTTCTGGTTTAAGAATTGTTTTTACATTTCCTTTCTTTTTAGGCGGAAGAAAGCACGGGGTTAATTATTTTTATAGCCTATGACACCCCGCGTCAAAAGCTTTCATTTGGCACATAAATCACTAAGTTTCGCGTCGAAAGATATGGTGGAACAACGTTTTGCCAAATCCACAAACCGATAAATGCCAAAGCCAAAAGCAATAGGAAGATGGGCAAAAAGGGAACCCAACAGTTTCTGGAAACGTGTTTATAATAATAAATCACTGGTTAGAATACAATGAAGAATAACAATGTATTCTTTACAGAAATTATTCCTCATTCTGGTTTACTTTCACATCTAGGTTATTGCCGTTTTTCCAGTATACGCAAAAAATATCCGCCTCCATTGTATATTATGATTCAAAAGTTTAAACAACTGTTATAACAGAAACAATATTTAATTTCACATTTCATTTTTTAATTTATATTTTATGTGCATTTCAGTTCAAAAACAAATTTTACATGTAAGCATTGCAGAGCTAGAAAATTGCACATAAGCATACAATAAAAAATCTTGTGACCTTTTGATAAATATTCTTTTCTGAAAAGGAACAGAAGAGAAAGGTTACCAGATCATTGTAGCCTATTGGTCTGGTCTCCTATGGCCGCTTTTTATTTTTCTCTAACCCTGCTGAGTGGTCAGCTTTACAGGATCTTGGTACTGACTATTTATGACAAAGGACTTTTGAGCTTGCTGCACATATGTACTTCTAAAAAAATAATCTGTTTTCTGTCCGTGAGTTGAGAGCCCTGAGTGAATAGATGTGCAGGATAACTTCTTTCAACTGGTGGATAAGCCTGATCGGAGGCCATCACAGGTAAGTGCATCCTTCTAAAAACATCGAAGTTTGGCAGAAATACCTGTGGGAGGGGAGATGTTTTATCCATAACGAAGTGTGTCCTTGGATTACAAACAAGGTTTTTGTTAGCACCTAAGGCATAATGGTTCTCAGCATTTGAGGACAAACCCTTTGTTTTGGAGCATTATTTTTACGTATGGGCAAGTGTGTTAAAGGCAGGGGGGGGGGGGACAAGTGTGAAAATGGCATACGAGGGTTTTGAGGAAAACAAACTACTTCCAATTGAATGAATGGTGGTGTTGCTGGCGAAGGCATTCCAAGAGACTGGAGCAGTGGTACCTCAACAGAAGCACTGGCGAGGAAAGAAACTGACTGCCACAGCCAATGAGCATATAGGGGAGGTTCCTGACAAAGTTCTCAAATCGCCAAAGAAAAATCAATGGCAAGCAGAAAAGAATTGGCAATGAAGAGCATGCCTGGAAATGGCACACGAGTCTTCCTTGGTGTGATGAAGACATTTCACGACCTCTTGGTCACCAGACCTCCACCAGCCTCGCATTTCTGATTGTTGATCTATCCCTGTAACACCTGGCATTCACAAGCAAAGACTGGCTCATGAGAGGGATGTTTTTAAACCTTTTGCAAGTTAAGCAGAAGCTTCAAGAACAGGATATGTTACAAAGACATTTGTACTCGGACTCTCACTGTTTACAACGACGAGAGTCTTTTGCAGTGTCAGGTTTTCTAATGAATGCCAGGTGTTACAGGGATGGATCAACAATCAGAAATGCAAGGCTCGTGGAAGTCTGGTGACCAAGAGATCGTTGAATGTCTTCATCACACCAAGAAAGACTGATTTGCCATTTCCAGGCATCGTCTTATCGGACCTTGTTTCATGATGATAATCAAGATATATATGTCACAGTGAATCGCAACCCTTTCTGCATGAAATGAATCTGTTGAGCAAGAAATTTCCTTCTGGGTACCCAGTGGTTCCAATAAGACGGAACTAGAGTGTACATAGCTTAGAATATACTGCAGATCCTCAACACCACTTTACAAATCGTCTCATCTGCAGGGGGAAATTATCCCTTTCCTTTTAATTCAGCAGACATCACCTCACCTGATTCTTATATGTGAGAAACGTTTAAAGCAAAAGTGTATAGCAATCCAATGCCTTTTGACGTTGAATAACTGAAGACCAATGTCCAACATATACTGTACACTCTATACCATCACTTCATTGCATCCAGGATATTATTTGACAATCTCTTATCTCAGATATGAAACCTGTTTTCAGGCTTCTTCCATTGGTTCATATTTCGAACATGTGTTTGTGTAATGTCATCTTTTAATGGAAATTAAACAAAACAGACCTGAGGAAAGAGCGTGGTTAGAGCGTGGCCTGAGGAAACAGACCGTGGAAAGAGCGTGGTTAGTAGTATTTTTAAAATAGTTTTATAGAGATAGGTAGCACCAACAAGGGTTGCGATTCACTGTGACATATATATCTTGATCTGGTTAGGAAAACCAGGTCTGTTTTGTTTAATTTCCATTTCTGTAGTGTTTCAAAGTTCTGTTTAACCTAGAACGTATTAAAGTATAATTTTTTCATTTTCATTTTCGTATACTTTATTCTGAGCCATACTGTAAAATCTCACTTAGATCATTAATCATATTTAAGCTCTGAAGATTATGTTGAAATAACTACTAATAATCCATTAAGGATCGCAGTCTTCCTTGGGAAAGGAATTTCCCACAGCTGGACCTTTCTCTTTCCACCAGAATGGGTAAAAAAAAAATCATCCTCTTGAGACTTTATGAAAGCCATTTCTCTTGACTTCATGTACAATCTTAAGTACAAGTAATTTCCAAACTTCATTGATGGCTGTATTAACAGATTTAAAACCAATGCCGCAAAAGTAGTTCCATATTTAAAATATTACTATGAATTGTCTAATGTTATGCCCATCATGGTCTGTAAATGGTGACTAGGCGTACACTAGAAGGAGAGAGATGATGCATAGAATTGGGCAGGCCTAGTACCTAAAGGTCCAACCTCGTCTTCTCATGGTGTAGACTTAGTACCTTTCAAAACAGATATTCTCTTCTGGAAGAGAAAGGGAAGGCTACCAGAGCAGTCTGACATATTGCTCTGGACTACTGTGACTACTTTTTTTTCTGCTCTGCTGAGGAGTGATCAACCACACAGGGTCTTGGTGCTGACCGCTTACACTTGGGATTTGATTATGGATCCTGGACTTGCTATACTGGTGGGCCTTTATTGAAGGAAAAGAATCTATCGCTGAGTTCTGTTTGGTTGTGGGCTGATAGCCCAAGTGAACAGTATACCTTATATCAGCTGGTGGATAATCCTGATTAGAGACCATCAAGCTACCTGAACCCAGCTTCTACGGATATTGTGAAATCTACACTGGTCTTACCAGTCTGGATGGTTTCAGACAATAGTGGTGGAGGTAATAGTTCTTTGCCCCATGACTCCGATTAGGGGGCTGTCTGATATTGTTGGTGCTACCTATCTCTATAAAACTATTTTAAAAATACTACTAACCACGTTCTTTCCACGGGTTCATTGAACTCGGGGGGAATTCCACAGATTCATGGACTATGCACAGATTATTCTCTTGAAGTTCTCACACAAGAATTTCGGCACATATACCTTGATATTGTATCAAGGTATATGTACCGAAATATTGATTTATTGATATTGTGGGCCGAATAATTGATATTGTGGGCTTGCAAAAGGCCAGATGGACAGGTAAAGGTCAGACACTTAAAAATATTTTTAATTTCTCTTTTCAGGGTGGGGGGGGGGGGGGAGGATGGAAAGCATCTCCAAGGAGTAGGTGTTGTAACGCCCTCACAGAAGATTCTGATGAGAATGAGGACAGGTTTAAAAAAAACAGGATATTTTGAATTGTGTGAAAAAAGGAAATATTTCTCTTGTGCTAAGTGACTTCAATGCTAAATTTAGTACTGACTGACTTTTGGTCAGAAGTTTTACATCTTTTTAGCATTGGTAGTTCCAATGACAATGGGAAACATCTCCTACAAGTAAGTAAACTTAATGGTTTGTGAATAACAAACACACTAAAAACACTGGGACATTTTTAAATTCACTTGGGTTTCTCCTGATGAGTTGCATAAGGAATATGTTCAAATATTGACATCAAATGGGTTAGTTCTGTTAGGAAAACCAGGTCTTTTAAAGTTGGTTGGTTGTTTGGAGTCTTTTTAAAGGAAAACCTGAAATTAGGTCTGACCATTACCTTGGCAAAAGTGTCTTGAAGCTGAAACTTAAGAAACCTTTGTTTCTTAGTGTGCTAAGGTTTAAAATATTACCTTTAACACTGAAGCTCTGTAAGACCCAATAGAGCCAAAATTTACCATGATACATTGCCTAGTCATTATGAGAGACGTGGTTTGATTAATACAAAAGTTCAGGAAGAATGGGACCATTTTAAACAGGCTTTTCTTGAAAATACTACTAAAAGTCTGGGTAAAAACAAGCACAGGAGATAAAGTTATTGAAGCGATAAGGCAGTAGATTCTTTTTGAAAAAAAAAAAGAAAAACTTAAGGAATAACCTTAATCAACACCCTAGTAGAGATAACAAAAGGCATTATAAAGAGTTTAATGTTGATGAGGTGATCTCTTTCATTAGAGCTGTTGATGAAACTAGTACTAGAGTAGGTTTGATGATAACAGCAAGAAATCCAAAATGGTGAAAATTGGTCAGCAGGTTGTACAGTTTTATGGCGTATGTTTCATTTTGGATGCAAGATCGGGGACAAGGCCTGGACCCCACACATATGCAAGAAATCTGAAGTGGCTGAAAGGCAAAAAAGTGGCAATGCCATTTGCTGTTTCTATGGTTTGGAGAGAGCAAAGCAATCATGCAAATGACTGCTACTTCTGCATGGCCCCACTTGTTTCTGGAGGCATCACAAGGAAAAAGAAGTGGACAATAACATACCCAAAAATACAATCTACTCTCCGACCAGTTCTGCACAGTGATGGCCTTTTCATTCCCTAACCTCCAAAAGAATTTTCCATCGATTCAGACGATGAGGAGGGAGGTGAACCTGTGTTGGGTTTTCTGCAGCCTTTGGTATCTAATGATGATCTATACGTCTGCCACGGTGCATCATCTGTGCCACACATTCTCACCAAAGAAGAAATGAACAATCTTGTTCGTGATCTGGAGCTGTCCAAAGCCTTGGATCAAGACTTAAACAATGGAATCTTCTCAAGGAAAACGTCCGAGCGACTTCTTTCGAACTCATCATAGCAGTTTGCACCTTACTTCAGAAATGAAGATGACCTTGTGTTCTGCTCTGATGTAGATGGCCTGATGAATGCCCTCGGAATCAAACATTACCCTCAAGAATGACGACTATTAATAAACTCCCCGAAATTGAGTCTCAAGGCGGTGTTGCTGCATAATGGAAATCGACTTCCATCCATTCTGGTCAGACTCACTGTTCACATGAGAGAAACCTATGACAACCTAAAACAGCTATTGAACTGTCTTCAATACAGCAAGTATGGTTAGCATCTCTATTGTGACTTGAAGGTAGTGACTCTGTGCTGGGTCTACAGCTGGGATATACGAAGTACTGCTGTTTCTTATGTGAATGGGACAGCCGAGCAAAGACTGCACTACATGAAGAGAAACTGGCCTCAGAGGAAATCTCTGTAGGTCGGAGAGACTTTCTCCATTCCCACTTAGATTTCTTCTCTGATAACTGCGGCCAGAGTAGAAGGCTCAAACCTCCTACTCTGGCGTATAACCTGACAGGCTCCTCTCAGACCTCTGTGGCTAGCAAATGCTTGAGGGGGTAATTTATTTATTTATTTTATTATATCAGAAGACAAAAACTTGTAGTGAATTAAAATTTTTGTTAACGGAGTCGCTGTCGACCTTGAAGTCTATGGATATGCTTGTTTCTGGGGAGTGATTTGGTGTAGCCCATGGATATGGTTCGAACAGGACTTCATAGTGATACAGTTGGAACTTAGCTAATGGTATTCTGTAAATTTAGATTGGTTGTCTGTAGTGACTTACAAGAGCATTTATTATTTACAACACTTTGTACCAGAAATTAATGTGATGAGGACAGTGAACGTTTTCACCAGGACATTGCAACGTTGGAGAAACGATACCAGGGAAACTGGCCCACTTCAATGTTGGATGACTACTGTTGGACACTCGCCAGAGATGATCCTGGGCAGCTGTACAAGCAACGTCGGAAGTAAAAGTGGAGTTTTACTGATATATGTCATATGTACATATTATATAAGAAACTATTGTGGTTTTCTCAGAAATCGTAGCCAAGTTTGCATTTACATTGTCATATTCGTGTTCAGCACCTTGAAAGCTTTAAGAAATGGCTACTTTTATCTCAGAGGCATGACTCTTATGAGAATTTGTTGCCCAGTGTAATTATACTAAACGTTAGAAACTTGTGAAACATTTTACTGAAATGTCTAGGTTTCTTTAAACAACCACATAGAACTTTCTACATTAATGTACAGTATATCAAAGGTATTGTCTACAATTGTAGCTAGTAACAAGAGGAAAACCTCATTTACCAATCCTGACAAATATCACTTGAACGTCTGGTCTTAGCTTGTCTAGCAAATCTCCTGCCTCGTGCCCTGGCTCCGGCTCTGTACTAACCAGTGGCGGTTCGCGAGTTTCTAAACTGGTGAGACTGGTATATGTACATACAGAGAAACCAATAACGATAGACAGCGATGGCTCAGCTGGTAGTGCAATCTGATATTTGCAGTTTCGAGCCCCAACTAAGTCTGTGGTGGGGTTTTCTTCAGGAATCCACTCTGCCAAATAGAATTTATATTAATTATTATATAATTTCTGACACCTGTTGTTTCCAAATTTCGCATCATGCAAAATTATCAAATATTACTAACAAATTCTGGTTTCCATTCTGAATACCGTGTTGTACTAAAAATCTGTACCAATAGCAGAATCGGTTCGAATTTAAAACTTTTATTTTTACACTTGCTTAGTTTGAGGGATGGGTATATTTCAGTCAGCTTCACTGGATCTGTTGAGTTTCGAAGGACGGAGCAAGAGTCTGGATTTACATTTTAACATTCCTCTCTCTGTTGTACAAATCTTCAAAATATTTCTTGAAAAATGTAGGAAATATAAAGAAGTTTAATGTTTTTTTTGCCTCTATTACCATGGTCTGTAAATGGTAGCTAGGCATAAACTGGAAGGAGAGCTGTGGACCAATCCAAAGTGATGATGCACAGAACCGGCCAGATCTAACACCTAATCGACCCCGCCTTCTCGTGGTGCAGGCCGTTAGTACCTTTCAAAAGAGATATTCCCTTTTGGAAGGGAACGGAATGGGGAGTGCTGTCAGTTCAGTATGGTCTACTGATTTGGTCACCTATGGCCACTTTTTTCTCAACCCTCTGATGAGTGGTCAACTTCACAGGGTCCTGGTGCTGACCATTTATACTACTAGACTGGACTTGTTTATGGATTTAAGCTCGATTATGGATCCTGGACTTGCTGTACTGGTATGCCTCTGTTGAGGGAGAATCTGCCGCTGCGTTTTCTGTTTGCTTCTGGGTTGCCAGCTCTAAGTGAACAGAGGCATGGGATACCTTATATCAGCTGGTGGATAATCCTAATCAGAGGCCATTACAGGTACCTGAACTTCACTTAGCTAGTTCGGCATCATCAAGCCTAAACTGGAGTAATGTGTCTCAGGCAGGCCATGTGGCTCTTGAAAAAGGCCACTTGAAAAAGTGGTGCCTGAAGTTCCTACCAGCATCGGTGACTTCAGCCTTTAGCGGAGGAGGAACAGGTCTTTGCCCCATGCCTACGATCAGGGGGCTGTTTGGTATTGTTGGCCCTACCTATCACAATACACTTAGTTTCTTTAAAAAACCTACTAATCATTTTCTTTCTACAGGAGCGTGGAACGTGAGGACATTACATAGAGATTATTCTCTTGATGTCCTCACAAAGGAATTCCAGCGCTATAACCTATTCTTGGCTTGCAAGAGACCAGATGGACAGGTAAAGGTGAAATATTTAAAAATAACTAAATTTCTCTTTACAGGGAGGGAGGATGGAAATCATCACCAAGGCTTGGGTCTGCTTCTCAGCAGACATGCTAGTGATACTCTTCTAGGATATGACTGCATTAATAAAAGGTTTCTTACAGCAAAATTTCAGACAAGCATTAAAGACTTAAATGTTATCTGCTGTTCTGCCGAGGTCCTGCCATCCTCTCAGACCTTCTACTATGGCATATAAACTGACAGGCTCCTGTTAGACCTCTGTGGCAAGCTGCTTGAGGGCAGCTGCTTGAGAGGGTACTTTTTTTTATGCCCCCCCCCCCCCCCCCCCCCCCTGAGGATGCCAATGAGGATGAGGAGAGATTTTACGGACGACTTCAGGATATTTGGAATTCTGTCAAGAAAGGAGATATTACCCTTGTTCTTGGTGACTTCAATGCCAAAGTTGGTACTGACTCTGATCTTTGGGGAGGGGTGATAGGCCCTTTTGGTATTGGTAGCTGCAATGGCAATGGGCAACATCACCTACAGATAAGTAAACTCAATGGTTTCAGAAAAACTAACACTTATTACAAACACATGGTACACATGGGTTTCACCTGATGAGCTGCATAAGAATATGATTGATTACTATATTATAGACTCTTAGTGGGGCCCAGACTTCGAAAAAGGCTCGTGCCTACTAGGGGACCAAATCCGTTCAGCCGTGCCCTTGAACTGCTCCTCGGAGTGCTTGATGTTGAGGTCTTGACACTGTCCAACCGGGCTACTAAACCGGTCAGCGATGTCTTCGACCTCGGTTGGTCTTGGCTCTGTCCAACCGGGGACCCAATCCAGTCAGCAAAGTCTTCGACCGGTTGCTGGGCTCGAAGCCCCCCACCACGAAAAGGAGGTCCCCTATTGGGGGGGGGGGGTATTGATTATGTAATGCGAAATTCACTTCAAGGGAAAGATTATGGCCTTAAATGGTCTGGAGATACGAAAATTTCTGATTTAGGTTATATATTATAATATATAATATTAGATATAAATATTTAATTCGTTTTTATAAATTCCTAATTTTTATTCTGTATATCTCTTTCTTCTTTATGTAAAGTTGAGTGTTTAATTTTGCCAAAATTATGTATTTAATAATTTGTATGTTAATGAGTCGTGTGTGAGAGTTGGTAAGGCTTGTAGCAAATGGTTTAGCATTACTTCTGGTGTTCGACAAGGGTGCATTTTGTCTCCTTTTCTCTTTAGCTTGGTTATTGATTATGTTATGCGAAATTCACTTCAAGGGAAAGATTTTGGCCTTAAATGGACTGGAGATACGAAAATTTCTGATTTAGATTATGCTGATGATTTAGCCCTTTTGGCAAATGATGTTGATGAGATGAACTCTTTCATTCGAGCTGTTGATGAGACTGGTAGTAGAGTAGGTTTGGTTATAAACAGAGAGAAAACTAAAGTGATAAAAATTGGTCAGGCAGGCTGTGATTCAGTTAATCTGAATGATTACAGTCTTGAGCAGGTGTCACAGTTTAATTATCTTGGGAGCTATGTAACAGATACTGGTGATGTGCGGCATGAGATTAACAGACGAATAGGGATTGCTGCCGGGACTTTTAAGAATCTATGGAGATTGTGGAGAAATAGGCGTATACACCTAAAGACTAAAATTGGACTGTATAATAGTTTGGTTCTTTCTAGGGTTAGTTATGGTAGTGAAACTTGGACACTTTGTAAACATGATAACAGGAAACTAGATGCTTTTGATTCCAGATGCTTACACAGGATTTTGGATATTAGGTGATTTAACTTTGTAACTAATGATGAGATTAGGCAAAGGAGTTTGCAACCTCTTTTAAGCAGCATATTGTGCAGAGAGAGACTCCACGGGTTTCGCCAAGTTGCCCGTATGAATAATTATAGATTGGCGAATAGAGTTATGAACAGTGTGCCTAAAGGCCTCAGAAAGAAGGAGAGACCTAGGATGCGGTGGGCAGACAATGTCAAACAGGACCTTGTTAAAATTGGTGTGCAGTGGTCGGATGCAGCAGATGTAGCTCAGGACAGATATGCTTGGAGAATTAAACTCCATGGTCTGGTTAGACCTGCGTAGCCCATGGCTGCTTAAGGATGATGATGACCATTCTGAAAGTTGGGGGGGGGGGGGATAGATAGGCAGTAATAGTTTCATTTTATCATGTCTGTAGACATCGAATTTTTTTGCTTATGGAGATAAAATTTATTTTCGTGTTGGATAAGGTATTGATAAAATATGACGATTTGCACTTTACGAATTTCCCAAAACTATAATTGAGCCATCCAATGGTAGAATTCTTGACCAAATAGTAAATCATAGCCTGCCCTTGCGTTATAAGCCCCAAACTAAGAAAACAGGTAATCATAAACGATATACTGTACAAATTTACTCTTACAAAGTATTATGAAGTATTTAAATTTGATTTCAGAATTAATTTAAAGCAAAAATGTATCCATATACATCAGTATAAACATCGAAAAAATATCCTCAAGAAAAGTATGAATATGAAATGTAAATGAAAAAAATTACTTATTTTAAATTAGAAGCAATTTAAGAACTACTAAGTTTATGACTAAAAATAATTTTCTTCGTTCCAAAATAAATTTTGGAAGCGAAACAACAGATTAAGTGTGGATTAACTAGCCTGAAGCCTAGTAAATTTTTACCTTTTTCATCGGATAAAAAAATTTCATAACTCATCCAGAAAAAAAATTCTACGAAACATATATGGATGATAGCCTCTGTATTTTTAATACAACAAAATCGTTCCTGAAAAAAATCAACTCATTAGTAAAAGACCTAAAAATCCTAATAGAAATTGGAAAGAAAAACTACATCAATTTTCGGATATCTCCTTAACAATTACAGAAAAAATCAGTGGCGTAATCAGAAATTCCAATAGGGTAACAATTTTGTCTCATTTGACATGAATCTTTTTCCTTTGAAGTCCTCAAGGGGGACAGGGGGGGGGGTATTTTAGTCTCAAAAAAAAATTCCCAGGATACATTACTTGGAAGAAATAAACTGAATTGCTAATTACAAAATAGCCAATACAAGAAAAATTCTCGACTTCCATTCTAACCACTCAACTTACATAGAGAAAAATCTAATTGATGAAACAATAAAGATTCAATTACAAAACACAAAGGAAGGACAATTAGGAAAGCAAATTGAAGCACTGGAAAAAAAACTTTATCGAAAATCAGCATGACCAATATCATCCAAGAAGTTAAAAGTAAAAAGATTACATAATTGAACCGAAAATAAAACCTTCATCATCATCCTCAAGCAGCCATGGGCTACGGAGGTCCAACCAAACCGTGCAATTTAGTTCTCCAAGCTAGTCTATTTTGAGCTACATCTACTGCATATGGTAGGGCTGGGGTGGCTCAGTCGGTAGCGCGCCAGGCTCATAATCTGTAGTTCCCAGGTTCTAGTCCAAGCTGGGTCAGCGTTGAGATTTATTTCCGCAAAATTCCCCGCCCTGCCCACGGTCAGTAGGGGACACCGATGGGCTTGGAAAGGCCGCCGTCCGTCGGGTGGGACGTTAAGCCGTGGCCCCGTGTGCGGGAGAGCCATACTCTGTGCTCATTAAAGAACACGCTGGATGGCCTTGACGGGAGGCTACCATCTGTCTCCCAACAGCTGTTCCAGTGGGTCCCCTACCCCAACCTTCTTTGAGCCTTCGGGGTCCATGTGACCTGGCCATTTAGCCCATGGTGTGCAAAAAAGTGCCGCTCAGAGGTAAAACAACCCAACCCAACTGTATATGGCCACTGCACACCAATTCTAACAAGGTACTGTTTGATATTGTCTGCCCACCGCATCCTAGGTCTCCCCTTCTTTCTGAGGCCTTTAGGCACACTGTTCATAACCCTATTCGCCAATCTATAATTATCCATACGGGCAACTTGGCCAAACCAGTGGAGTCTCTCTCTGCACAATATGCTGCTTAAAAGAGGTTGCAAACTCCTTTGCCTAATCTCATCATTAGTTACAAAGTTAAATCACCTAATATCCAAAATACTGTGTAAGCATCTGGAATCAAAAGCATCTAGTTTCCTGTTATCATGTTTACAAAGTGTCCAAGTTTCACTACCATAACTAACCCTAGAAAGAACCAAACTATTATACAGTCTAATTTTAGTCTTTAGGTGTATACGCCTATTTCTCCACACTCTCCTTAGATTCTTAAAAGTCCCGGCAGCAATCCCTATTTTTTATTAATTTCATGCCGCACATCACCAGTGTCTGTCACATAGCTCCCAAGATAATTAAACTGTGACATCTGCTCAAGACTGCAACCATTCAGATTAACTGAATCACAGCCTGCCTGACCAATTTTCATCACTTTAGTTTTCTCTCTGTTTATAACCAAACCTACTCTAGTACCAGTTACATCAACAGTTCGAATGAAAGAGTTCATCTCATCAACATCATTTGCCAAAAGGGCTAAATCATCAGCATAATCTAGATCAGAAATTTTCGTATCTCCAGCCCATTTAAGGCCAAAATCTTTCCCTTGAAGTGAATTTCGCATATCATAATCAATAACCAAGCTAGAGAAAAGGAGACAAAATGCACCCTTGTCGAACACCAGAAGTAATGCTAAACCAATTGCTACAACCTTACCAACTCTCACACACGACTCAGTGTTATTATAGACAGCTTTCATTATGTTAACTAACTTGTCTGGTATACCATATGATCTCACAATCAACTACAAATTATGACGATCAACAGAGTCGAAAGCCTTTTTGAAATCAACAAAGCTAGCAACCAAAGGTTTCTGAAACTGTAAACATTTCTGAAGAATCTGCCTAAGCGAAAATATCTGATCTATACATCCCCTACTACTTCTGAATCCACATTGCTCATCACGCAATTGCCTGTCAACCAGATTCTTAATTCTATTAAGCACAATCATGCAAAGAACTTTCCCTGAAACAGAGAGTAGGCTGATACCCTAATAGTTATCACGAGAACTGCGATCACCTTTTTTGAAAATAGGAATAATAATAGCTCTGTTAAAATCCTTAGGAACCATGCCTTTATCATAAAAGATATTCAGAATTTCAGTCATCCAAGTGGTAACCGAAACATTCCCAGCTCTAAGCATTTCCGTAGTAATTTCATCTACCCCTGGGGATTTATGAAGTTTAAGTTTAGAAACAGTCAAAATAACTTCAGATTGTGTTATAGGGTCAACATTAAAGCCATCAATCCATCTATCATCATTGCAAACAATGGGAATAGAACTAACTACATTGTTTAGAACATCACTGAAATGCTCAGCCCATCTAGCCATGACAGAATCCTCACCTTCTATAACCTTACCTTGTTTATCCTTCAATCCCTGTATACCTGTCCGTTTTCTACCACACAAAACATTAACTATCTGGTACAGCTCTCTGCTGTTGTGCTATCTAACTGCTTCCTCGGCTTTGTCAGCCAAACCATCAAGCCAAAGATTCTTATCAGCAGCTAACTGATCTTTTACACGTTTATTAAGTTCTCTGTAATGCTTTCTATTAGGACTAGTAGGGTATTGATTAAAGGCATTCCTGCAGTTCTTTCTTTCCGAAATAAGCTCAAGTGCCTTATCACTCAGATAATTCTGTCTCTTCTGCTCCTTTTTTCCTAAAAGAGTACTGTTAGTGTCCAAAAAAGCCTGTTTAAAAGGATCCCATTCTTCCTCAACTTCAGTAGTAAGCATACCATGACTGTCATAATGACTAAGTAACCTATCATGGTAAGCTTTGGCTATAACTGGATCTTTCAGAGCTTCAGTATTAAAAGTAAATTTTTTAACCCTAGCACAACACTTTTTAAGTTTAAGTTGCAACACACTTTTAACAAAATAATGGTCAGATCCAATTTCAGCTCCCCTATATGCCCTGGTATTCCTAACAGAACTAGCCCATTTGCTGTTAATTAATATGTAATCAATCATATTCTTATGCAGCCCATCAAGTGAAACCCATGTATACTTATGTATGTCACGGTGTTTGTAATAAGTGTTAGTGATTCTGAATCCATTGAGTTTACTTACCTGTAGGAGACGTTGCCCATTGCCATTGCAGCTACCAATACCAAAAGGGCCTATTACTCCTCCCCAAAGGTCAGAGTCAGTACCAACTTTCGCATTGAAATCACCAAGAACAAGGGTAATATCTCCTTTCTTGACAGAATTCAAAATATCCTGAGGTTGTTCATAAAACCTATCCTTCTCATCCTCATCGGCATCCTCAGTGGGGGCATAACAGCAGATAACATTCAAGTCTTTAACGCTTGTCTGAAATTTTGCTGTAAGAAACCTTTCATTAATGCACTCATATCCTAGAAGAGCATCGCTAGCGTGTCTGCTGAGAAGCAGACCCACGCCTTGGTGATGGTTATTGTCGTCCCTCCCTGAAAAGAGAAATTTAAGATTAATAATTTTAAATTAATAATTAAGGAAAATAATGCGCTCTTCATACCACATATCGCAGCAGAATTATGAACTGGTAAATTTGAAGGAAAGATATGGTCATATTAACCTTTCCAGGTCCCTGAAAATATACATGTTAATAGAATCTGATAAGACGCCTATATTCATTTTCAGTACAACAAAAATTTTCCATTTTTTAAATATAAAATTTCCGTTTGAAAAGTTTTTACATATATCATATCAAATATAATTCAAGCTTGAAAAATAATATTTTATTTTTATTTGATACATATTTTATTAAAATACACTATAAATAATTTGTTAATGCCATCTTATTATCATTTCTTAGAAACCCTATATGGGAATATATTGCTGATTTGTTTGTTAATGTTACTCTACACTGAAGTAACACCCTGAATTAAGCTTACAAGTTTGATTTGAAATATTATCAAAAAAATTTTCCTTAAAGTTTTTAAAATCTCCTAAAAATAAACAAAAAACTATTTTTAAAAACCGAAGATTTTGAAAGCAATTACAAAGCACATACCTGCGTTTTTACCCCCATTTTATACTCTATTCTGCGTTAAACCTATTTTACTACTAGAATTATTTTATCATTTATATCATTTATCCCAGCATTTTATGTGTGGTTGTTGCTCTTCAAAATGAAACTATAAGTAAAAAGAGCCTTCTTAGCCAAGGCCAGAGCTCGTTTTGTGAAGACTGCCTGCAGCTTAAACTACGTCACAGCAGAGCAGGTGCCATGACCTAGTTAATTGCAGGACATATGTAAGTGGCTACACAGTGGATTGTTTACAGGTGGATCACACATTGGATAACATCGCCATGCATCTATTTATAAATTTATAATTAAACCTTTGTTTTAATTTTTGTAGAAATATTTAATTTCCATAAATTTTCAATCTTTCGATCGGCTGGTGTATCGGTAGAATACTATAGAATTTTTGAAGTTATGCTACATCAGATGGCCAGCTTACAAGTTGTTGCGGATATTTTATTTAACATCACATTTGGTTACATATTAATTTTTCTTTCATTATTTCTTCGTCCAGTAAAAAACTTTGATATTATATCATTTCTTGAAAATCAATGAGATTTTGGATATGGAAGCAAAAAGGACTTTCTTGGTATGGAAATGACTTCTTCTGGGAAGGAAATTTTGGCAAAATATTTTTAACCTCCTCCCGCATGACAGATTTTTGCTTTTTTTATATTACAAAATTTTAAGTTGATATTTAAGTTTTAAATGATTTTACATACACACACACACCCTTCAATATATTGACTGTGCCACTTTGACAATATAGATATTTGTTTTTTTTTTCCCTTGGTGCATAAACCTTGCAGCACTTAGCCAAGGTTGCCAAACTTCAATACCCAAAGAAAAAAAAATCATGTTTAGTAAAAAGTGCAGCCAAGAAAGTAGTTTCTCATTTCATAAACATAACAGAAAATCCCTCTAATATGAGCAATCACCTTGTATAATGCTGGCATGCGTTTTAAAATATACCTCTGAAAAGAAATAAAAATAATGTTTCAGGTAATTATTATAGTATTTGGTACTTTTGATTAATATATAATCTATTTTTATTCATTGGGTTTTCTAAAATTAAGCCTTTTGCCTAGTCCAAGCTATTTTTTCATTATATCACTGTAAAACAGTCATTACAATACCTTTGTCAATTTGTTCAAATTGTTTATTTTCATAAAATTCAGAATTAAATTCTGTTTAATTTGGCATATAACATAATCTATTTCAGTTGATTGGTTATTTTGAAATAATTCTACAGTTGACTGGTTGATATGGCAGCAAAGTTCGCAAAAAGCAGAGACTTTCCTCAGAGCATAGACTGAGAAAAAAATCACAAAATGGTAGTAATTTTCTTGTGCCGAGTAAATATTTATTTTATTGCTATTCAGAAATAAATAGCCTTTCTATTTATGTGCATTATAATCATTTGTCTTTAGTTTTTTAATAAATTTTTATTTGCATTGCTAGATTAATTTTTTTTACTACATGCCCTATAAAACTAGTCATCTTGTAAAATATTGTATTTTAAGAAAATCCAGAATTAAATGCTGATTAATTTGGCATATAACATGCCATAATTCCCTGCATTTAGTTATTTGGCAAAAAAAGCTCTAAAGTTAAATTTCTTTTGACTGATCACAGTAAAAAAAAATAGCTGGGCCTCTGGAGGTAAACCAATTTTTGAGGTAGTATCCTGGGAGATTAAAAATGAGAGCACAATTACAAATAAAAAATAATTAATTTATAATCTGACCTCATCATTAAGATTATTTCATTGGGATCAAATTCTGTGCAGAAATGTAAATTGGAAGAATCACAATTAGCAAGTAACTTTCTTAACTTATGAATTTGAAAAATTTAAAATATTCATTTAATTAATATATGCTACACTATGAAGTGGGACGAATATGTGCATTTACTGCACACAGATAGATGTACAAAGACATAACTTGGAGGTTTTCTGGCAGTGATGTAGCATATACAAAATATGCTTTTTTCAAATATCAATGAAGGAGGAGACTAAAAAAAAAAACCTATCAATATTCCTTTCTGATTTTATTCTTTAAAAAAAGAATCTAAACAGCTCAGAATATGAAAAAAATTATAATAATTATTTATAGAGGTGAGCTCACTAGACATGTCATCAGGCATAGTGTTTATTCCTAACCAGCAGAAATCTCTCAATCTCTACATAAGCTGTATGTATTTTCATTTTGATACTTATTGTTTGTTGCATATCTGTGTAAAGGTTCCAGATTTTGGCAAGTGCCTTGTAATTGATATTTTAATGAAGTACAAAATTTTCAAATTTATTTAAAATATAACAAATATTTAAATTTGGGGATAGTTAAGATTAAATTTAATTAACTCTTTGGTACTGTAGAAAGCAAACTTAAAATCTAAATATATATATCACACAACAGTAGTTCAACATATAATTTTTAATTACAATTTTTTAATGCAAAAGCATCACACACTGACTTCATTGACCATTAAATAAAATTAACTTAGTAAACTGACAGGCTCCTGTTAGACCTCTGCGCAAGCAGCTGCTTGAGGGGGTATTTATTTTTTTTTATAAACAAGTGTCTCACTGAATTTGATCTAGTCAGTTTTTCGCCCAATATGAATATCTGAGATGCAGATAAATTATCTATTATAGAACGCATTAATAACACAGCATGATTGATAAGTCATGTTATTAATGCGTTCTATAATAGTGTGACTTTTTAATTAAGAAAAACTGTCTTTATACTTAACAAATGCAAAATGTGATTCAAAACAGTCATCATGCTTTACTGTTTCCCACCATACTGAAACCATTGGTTTCTACCACTTAAACTTACATTGGTGTGAAACACTGACAGAGGTGTAGTTAGGCTTTTGGTGCCCTTGGCAATTTTGTAATTATTTGCCCTTGTTCTGTTATTGATAAAAAAATATACCTTATTTATATGATATATATTTATTGTCATTATTTTAATACAGTTACATGAATAAATATTAATTGCACATAAATAATTGCCAAAGAAATTGCATTTAATTATATTTTTAAATATTTTAATTTTTCCTACTTTTTTATTGGCAAAATCTCATCAAAATTAATTTTTTGAGTCAGTTCTCACTCGATTGATAGGAAACCAAGTGATGATGTACGCTCCTGTCCTCATGTTGATCTTAAACAATCCCCGGGTTTATAAACATAATAATTCAATACAATGTACGAATCATGAACTCCCGTCCAAAGAAAAAGATACTTATGTAACAGAATTTTATTTTCTAATGGCATGAATTTTAAAAGAAATATGAACAGTTGGAAATTGTGCCCCAAAGCTGTTTTATGATAAGCGCGGTGCAGGGGGGGGGGGGGGGCTAATTGTCCGCCAATAAAAGAAAAAAAATATATTTGTAGGAAATAACGAAAATCTATAATATGCTGTCTTGATGATACGACGGTATAAACAATATGTATTAAATTCAATGAACTACGGGCGGCTAATCATTCGATTTTATTTTGCACATAAACGTCAGATATCGTGGAACGGCTCGTGCCGCCCCAGCACCGCCCTGTGATTCCGGCGCTCTTGGCAACTTCTCTGATGCCAACACGTTCCTATGCCTCTGAACACTGATTCACATTTTTTACATGTGAGGTATAAATTTCTAGAATGATGAATCAATTTTTCATTGCTCTTAAAAGATACTATGGAATGTTGATTAAGTGGCTTATCAGCTTCCAGAACTTCAATGCAAAATTCACATTTTGAGGATTGAGATCATTTATATGACACAAAAGCATCTATGTAATACATTACGTGCTGGGCACATTCACTTAATGCTCCAGCATTAAATAAATAATCATGATCAACTGAAATTTCTAGATAATTAGAAGCATCTGAAATATTTATTGCATGGCCACCAATAATAGAAACATTTAAAGCATATTCTGATATACAGGGCGATTCAAAACTCTTAGGCCAAACTTTAAGGGGTGATAGAACACACCTTAACAAGCACTTTTCGTCATACAATGTATGGTCGGAACTCAAGCGGTGAAGTGCTAGAGGGCGCTTTCCAGTGAACACTTATAAGTGCTGGTTTTTGCACTCGTCATTTCTACCGTGGATTGCAGAACGGATGGATTGTTTCACGAATTAGGAGGCGGACTAGCATTTCACGTACGGAGCTGCGGACGGGAATGAGAGGGAAGCCTAAAGACTGTACCAGGAGCGCTTTCCGACCAGACACGTGCCTCATCGTAAAACCTTTCAGTGATTGCACCGGTATCTGTGTAAAACGGGCTCCTTTGTCAGCGGCTGCAGGATATAGGGTGTGCAAGGAGTGTGAGGACGCCATGTGTTACAGAAGAAATGCTACATAGGGTTGGAGATTGTCCCAAATGTAGAACGCAAGCAATTTCCCATGCTGTAAGTGTACCCCAATCGACGGTGTGGCGAGTTCTATGAGATGAACAATTACACCCCTACCATGCACAGAGGGTGCACACCTTGACACCTGGAGATTATCGGCCTCGTGTGGATTCTGCACAGTGGTTCTTGCAGCAGACAGCAGCACAACCAGACTTTGATGCACATCTTATTCACTGACGAATGCACCTTTATACGCGAGGGCATTTTTAATACCCACAATTCTCATGTCATGACCACCAGTAATCCGCACGCCATACGTCCACATTCGTACCAGCTGCGTTTCTCCATAAATGTTTGGCTGAACCCTGTTCCAGCAAACATTCAAACATGTTTGTGGTTCCGACATGACGGAGCGCCACCCTATTTCAGCATGGATGTGCGGAATGCCTTGGATGCAACATTTCCAGGACAATGGATTGGTCGGGGTGGTCCCATCGCTTGGCTGCCACGATCTCTCATGTCTGGACCTTTTCCTATGGGGCCATATGAAAAGCCTCATCTACGATAGCCCCATCGATTCCAATGAGGACCTTGTTGCCAGGTCTTCTATTGCCACTGCCGCTGTACGAGAAATGCATGGTGTTTTCGCCCATGTACGCCGATCACTAGGTCGAAGGTGTGAAGTCTGCATTAATGTTGGTGGTCGCACTTTTGAGCAGTTTCTGTACTTTCTGCAATAGTTTCAAACCTCTTCTGTCATTCTTGTGTTTCTTCATTTCCTGATACAGTAACTGCTAACTCGTAACGCTTCACTGCTTGAATTCCGACAATGCATTGTATAACGAAAAGTGCTTGTTTAGGTGTGTTCTATTACCCCTTAAAGTTTGGGCCAAGAGTTTGAATCACCCTGTATGTGAATTTTATGGAAATTATTCAGATGTCGTTTAATGGAATGCAGTTACCATTATGCAAACTGTACATTTCTTTATGAATCAAGACCTTTTTGTATGCTGCCTGGAACTGGTGTGCTGTAGGATTGTTACTGCATCCTTCTTGAAGTTGTATAATCCGAATGAAGACTTCAATATGATTCTGGCTAACATGTAAAATACAGTATTTCTTAATTAAAAAAGTCACACTATCATAGAATGCATTACTAACACAACATGACTTAACAATCATGTTGTGTTATTAATGCATTCAACATTGAAGAGCCATTGAATTAGGGATAACAACCTAGTAACGTGTTGGACACCCTCTGACCCTGATATCGGCCATCACACGATGAGGCAAGGACTCCACAAGCTTGCGTAATGTTCCACAGGTATGGTGGACCCATGCATCCTCTAGAGCTGTCCACAATTCTCTCAAGGTCGTTGCTGATAGGACAGAAGCCCAAACACTCTGCTCGATGGTATCACAAAGATTTTCGATGGGATTTAAATCTGGGCTTCTAGATGGGCAATTCATTGTTTCAAAGTCAGCGGAATGCTCCTGCAACCATGCAGTAACCAACCTGGATATGTGAGATGATCTTGCTGGTGAATGCTATCTTCATTGGGATGCATGGCCATAAATGGGTGTAAATGGTCAGCCATGAGTTCTACGTACTGGGATGCATTGAGAGTCATTGGTACACATACCAAAGGTCCCACAGACGTCCAACTGAAGACACCCCAGCCATCACTGAGCCACCACCAGCTTGTACTGTTATGACCTGACATGTTCTTGGTCTTGACATGATCCACGGCTTCATGGGGTTGGCGCCATCTCCCATCGGAGTGATGAAGTTTAAATTGGGATTCATCACTCCAAGCTTTCCATTGGCAATTTTCAATGATCCAGTTTCGATGTTCTTTAGTCCAGGCAAGGTGTGCCATTAGAAGTGGGACTCTCATAGATCGGCGGCTCCTGAAGCTGAGACGATGAAATTTGCATTGCACGGTCCATGCACTGATTTCCCGGATGGAACCCACGTTCAGATGGAAGGTGATTTCAGATAATGTATGGTCCCTATGATGCAGGTCAGATGGCGAAGCCCACATCATTCAAGGCTTGTTGTCCTTTGCAGCTTGTCCGGGTGCTTTTTTTTTTGCTGGAATTTTCATATTCCTGATAACTCTAGAAACTGTCATATGAGAAATTTCAAGTTCCTTGACAATTTCGGAGATTGAGTGTCCCATCTGTTGGGCACCTATGATCTGCCCTCTGTCAATGCATCTAAATCCCACGCCTTTCCCATTACGCTTCTCACGATGAATGCTTGGGGAAGCCGAAGCTGACAGCTATATATGACCAGAGTTTCAGCCATGCATGCACGCAAATGCGGGACTTGCAGTACTGAATTTGGATAATGTCTCTTATTATTAATTCAATGGCACTTCAGTGTATAATACATAATTATCTGCATCTCAGATATTCATATTGGGCGTAAAACTGAGTGAATAGGTCAAATTCAGTGAGGCACTTGTTTACCAAGTTAATTTTATTTAATGGTAAACATTATATGATGGTAAGTACGTTACAGGACTATCAAATTGTGGAATAAATGTATGTAGCTAGAAATACAAATGAGGAAGCCTAAAATTGCAGTTTTTCAATTTCATTGTAACATTTTATCACCATTATTTCTTAGCTGATGCTCGGTTCCGCTTAGGTCATTCGTTTCTTCTACGGGCGGACGACGTACCTAAGCGCGAGTTTTGTGACACCGTTTTAAGCATATTTTAATTGAATGTACATGTTTTAACTTTGAAAGACATATGTTTTTTAATTTTCATAATTTTACGTCCGAGCCCTTACACTCGGACATCTGTTATCAGAAAATTGTTGTTTTAACTCTATATTTGAATTTTTACGATATACTGGATATTTTACGCGACTTTGATTTTACCATCTTTTACGTTCTATGTATAACCCAGGTCGCTTACACCTGGGTAATTTTATGTTTATCTTTATATGATATTTATACATTTGTTATTTGTTGTTGAATATATTTCCTTTTATTGTTTTACAATATGTGTATTTATTTGTAGTTTATTTTTAATACTTGGTTGAGGGTTCTATGACTTTTATCTTTTATTTGGACATGTGTTTGGCGCATTATAGCCTCAGATGCTAATGCGCCATAAAACCCTAAACAACCAAACCAATCTTAGCTGATGGTTATTGATGCAATGCTCAATTTTATTTAGCGCTTGAAACACTTCATCAGCATTTTGCTTGCAGAGTAGTTTGTGAAGTCCATGTTTTTGAAGGTAACTGACCCTTTAAACTGTGGAAGATCTAATTTATTTCAACATTATAAAATTTGATAGCATCAGCCACAGATTTACTTAAGATATCTAAAGCCAATTTTACCTTAATTTTCTGTCTGAAGAAATTTATATGTGCTGATCTCAGCTTATTTGCCAAGTTGAGGCCTTCTAGCTCTTGAAATTCAAGCAAGGCTACAACATATCTCCAGTCAATGAGAGCATTTTCATGGTCAAAAATTTTTTTTCACCTAATTTATCCTAAACTAATTTCAACATGTGACTTGCATCTAAAAATATGGCAATGTTACCTCCACTTACTGGGTGCTACACAGTATTTAAATTATCAGGTTCAAGTTGGAAACCACAAATATTTTAACGTGTTTATATGGCCAAACCATCACAAGTTAAAGAAATGACATGGGTGCCAGCAGCATGCAAAAGAATCAAACATTGTAAAACTAAGTTAGCCTTTCGTTCAGAATTTTATCAATTAATAGCCCACAGAATGTTGCAACTGCTGTTAACAGAAACAAGCATAAATACCAATGCTTCTGTCACTAATGGAAGAGAATCATCACTGATATCAGCTCCAATATTTATATCCAAGTAATGTGTTTCTATCAAATTCAACATGCTTTTGGACAGCCATTTCATAAAACGTTAGCAAAAAGAGAGTACGAATTATTTTTAATTTTAGCTGATAGAGCCAAGAGAGACTGTTTAAAACCCGGTGAAGCATCGATATATTGATAAAAAAAAATACCTCCCTTGAGGGGATGTCCCTAAAATGCCACAGAGGTCTGATAGGAGCCTGTCAGTTTATATGCCAAAGTAGAAGATCTGAGAGGATGGCAGGACCTCAGCAGAAAAACAACACATACAACCATGCCTTATCCGGGGCTCGAACCCAGGTCCCTTAGATCAGTAGCCAAGCGCACCACTTGCAAATTGTTCTACTATGTGGCAGAGAAAAGTTAAATATCTTCCTTACAGAGTTCTATTATGTCTTAGAGAAGTAAAAGCATAAAGTTAAAGAAAAAGTTTTATTTCAAGGATATAATGCTTCTGACAATTATTTTCAGCCTTGGACAGCTGCCATAACAGGAACACTTCATTGAGGCCTACAGATTTTGATAAAATATCAAATGGCATTACTCTCCACCAGTCTCTTCGTTTCTAATTCCCCCAATAGTGATGTCAAATTTTCTATTTCTCTTTTATGCCCGCATTTGGTTTGCTGGAGTAAATTAATTTTTTATTTTTTTTTTCAATATACTTTTCTGCCTTTTCTTCTGATTCAGCAACTTTTTTTTTAAGTTCATTCTTGGTTGATGATCATGAAGAGGCAGTGGCTATATCTAATGTAGAAGTTTTATTTGAAGCAAAGACCAGTAAGAAATCAAAAAATATTAGTATTGTACTAAAATATTTGAAATCAGGAAAGGTAACACTTAATAATCATAATATGCTTATGATATAAACTATTTTTGCCACATAGAAAATGTCACTTGAAGTTATATAAAGGATCAGATTTAAAAAAAAAATCTGAACATGTTCTTGTCAAAAGGAAATTATGGTTACAGTGTCTTTTTTTTTTCTTTGAAAATATAGGACACTTATTGAAAAATATATTATATTTACAGGCAATTTTTGTCATTAATACTATTTGTTCATCATTTTTTGTCATACTATTAATTTTGTGCTATCTAATCTATTTAATCCTTAAAAAGTGATAAATATCACAAAAAGTTATAAAAAAAACAACAAATGATAATGCATACATTTTATTTAAAAAAACAAAAAATTTCCCATTAGAAATACAAAACCAATTTGTCCCTCCAATCGGTGATCGGAAAATGATCACCGATCAGAGACAGAAGCGAGACTCATTGCTGAATATGTGGTTCCATTCATCCTGCTATGCATGTCTGGTATGGCACCACTGCAACCTTGTGCGACAATGTGCTGAGGCAGTCATTGCAATGGCTGGAGAGAGTGCAAACCTATCTCAGCCAATGTGATTCACAGTCAGTGTTGACACTGGATATCTATAGCTACCTCTACACTGCATGAAGTATTGTCTGCTGTGGATTGTGGGGCTGCTACGGCTTGCTGTCAAATGCAATGATTGAGGCATTTGGATATCCACCTACATGAACTAATCCCATTACAGCGACATAACCCAACTGTCAACACATACCCATCTATTTGCATGACACTCTGATAAATACTTTCTGGTGTGGCATTTTCTACATTGAACAGTGTATACCAACCACTGTCGCCAAATTCAGCTGATAGAACAGCTGAATTTGGTGGAAACACACGCATCCTGGTGTGTTTCCACCACAATGCAACACAGGGACCAACCAGCCATACACAGCTCTATGATGAAGTTTCTGGTAAAGGTGTTCATGTGATGGTAGGATTGGCATTCTCACTCTTACATGTGGTTTTGCCACTGAGATCACTTCGATGCAGTGGTCCACATGCCCAGGTGAGGACGACCAAACTTAGCTACACCAAGCCGTTTCGCCCTGTCATTTGCCTCATCACTTGATGTGTTGCAGTTGGGTTATGGTAAATGAATGCAGTTTACAACTACATTCGTTAAATAAAAAAATAAAAGTTCTGTTTCATTAATATCAAGCAATGAATTCCAACCAAATGAACAATTTCTTTACTTTTACACTTACTTAGTGAAAACATTTAACTTCATAAAAAGCACAGTTGACTTTGCAACACTGATTTCCAGTATATGGAAACGTATAAAAACACTGATAAATTTAAATGTCCACTTACCAATAGAATGTTGTTCCTTGAATCTTTTTTTTTGTTAATCTGCTAGTATCCATGAAGTACACAAGAAACCATATTGCTAGAATAATCAGCTACTTAGATTGCATGCAAACTCAATGGGGAGTGGGACAATGATGGGCACAAACAAATGGCCACCAAACATGAGCAAATGCTTCACAAATCAGCTGCAAAGGTGCCTTCTGTTCTTCTATACTCCTTGGCATAGATGATCGCTACACAAATGGCATTGGCACTTTTTCCTACCATAAAATGGGATTTTTAAACTTGGAGATCTACATGATTGATTGATTGTATTGCATTGAAAGTAATAGAAGCATCAATGAAAAGTTCTTTCAAAGAAGTTTCAATCCACACATTTCATTATTATCATTCATTAAATTTAAGTTATTGCTATATTTATTTCTTATTATTATTTGATCAAGTTCATTAATTAATTTTATTTTGTCATTAGCAGTCAATATGACATGAAATCTTTGGCATTTAATAATGACATGGAAAGATTCCAGACAATGTGTTGCAGAGTTGGAAAATTGTTTAAGAATTAATGGAGAGATGCTTGTTGAAACAGTAAAAAAAATTAGCAACTTTTTTTAAGCAGTAAACTCTACCTGGTAAAATTTTTGCATAATGATTATTTTGTAGTATATTACCAGCATAGCATGATTTTTATTGTATTTCAGTGTAATGAGCATATTTTGGTCACTTGCTCAATTTCATTATACTAACATTTCACTGTATATGTTGAAAATCACATGTATTAGGTTGATGCAAAACTTCATCCCGTTTTTCCCATTTGGCCACCTAGCCTTACTGTTTCCTGGCATTGCATAGGTATGTGGCTCATCAATCACAGATCCAAGCAGTTGTGGTTTAGTTAGGCTCCCATTCCAACTTAGTTTCTTTTTCTTAAGTAATATGAGGAGACTTACTATTTTGAATATTGGCTATGTTTTTACCTCAAGAAGTCTACACACATACACAATGCTACACACGTTCTTTGGCTCTCAATTTTTTAGCCAAAGAACATTGAAGAGACATAAAAACTAAAAAGTTAACAACTGCCTTAACTAAGGAATTATTGAAGAATAGTATATTCCAAACTTTTACACCAAGAAAATTGTAGCTGCACCAACAAAGAAATTTCAGTTAGGTATAATGAAACATGCTGAGGTCCTGCCATCCTCACAGATCTTCTACTGTGGCATATAAACTGACAGACTCCTGTCAGATCTCTGTGGCAAGCAGCTGCTTGAGGGGGTATTTATTTTTTTTATAGTGAAACAAGACTGTATTTACCAAAAAAAAAGGTACACATGTGCCAATGAAAAAATGTAAGTGCCACCGCTACCATGAAGACTCCTACTTGAAGAGCACTGCATGAATAACATTAGCTGAAGCTTACCATTGCATAACAGCTTGCGAGATGTGTGAACTTATAACTGAGACTTAACATAGCTAAAGAAAGAACATTCACTAATGAGAATGTTCTAGTTGGAACTAGAAACAACACGTCAAAAAGTTGAAGTGTGTAAAGTTGTGTGTAGCATTGTGTATGTGTGCAAGACTTTGTTGAATTGTAATTCATTAAATTTAAGTTATTCCTATATTTGTTATTTATTATTACCAACCACATAATACCACATATGAAAGTTCAAAGTTAAAATATAGCCAATATTCAATATAGTAAGTCTCCTCATATTACTTAAGGAAAAGGAAATTAAGTTGGAATGTGAGCCTAACTAAACCACAACTGCTTGGATCTGTAAGCCACATACCTATGCAATGCCAGGAAACAATAAGGTTAGGTGGCTACGCAGCAAAAACGAGATGAAGTTTTGCATCAATCTAATATTTACTTTGGGAACTCTAACTCCCATCAACCCAAATACACACAGAAAAAAAAATATTTATTAAATTGCTGAATTCATTAAAACTGTAGGTTGCAAATAAGCACAGATAAGATTATTAAATTTCAAATAAGCTTTGAGCTCTGGGTAAGGTATGGATATTTGTATTGTTGTTCTGCTGAGGTTCTGCCATCCTCACAGACCTTCTACTATGGTGTATAAACTTAGGCTCTTGTTAGACTTCTGTGGCAAGCAGCTGAATTGAGGGGGTATTTATTTATTTTTAGTTAAAATATTCATATAATCTACAGATAATCATTGGTATTTTCCGATATTCAAATTTCATAGTTGTTCAAATGGCATGATTGGGAATCAGAGCAATTTGAATGGTTTATCTAAAAGAGCAAATCAGTCAACAAGATCATTAAGACAAACTGTCATATTATGCACTTTTTTCTATACTTAAATTTCTCATCAATCAAGTGCTTTAGCATTATAGTAAACAATGGATCTTATACCGTGTTTTTGCTACAGTTTTTTTAGAAGGTTAATTACAATTTGTATTTTCCTTTTTTGTAAGTTTCATGCATAAAAATTTTCAAGGGCCAGATATTGTGTATTCATATGCCTTAACTTGGCAGCTGGCATGCCTTCAGACTACCCAATTTTAATTTTTGGATGTCAACAATAAATCAGTCCCCTCCTGCATGTACTTGCACATCTAGCTGGCCTTAAATGTTCCCACTACTTGATCAAAGCAGTGGGAAAAAATTATGAGCTATTTGAAGAAATGTGACACATCAGAAAACATTTTCAGTAGACTTTTGCTAGTTTTTTTCCATAGACCATGATATATTTTTGGAGATAGTTTGCTAAACATGGATCTAAAAACCATACTATTTCAAATTCATGCAAAAATAAAAAGTGCTAAGAAATTTTCAGTTTCTGTTTCCAGCAAAATATAAAACATATTTATATGTCATTTTATATATTTATAAAATGACTGCTGAGAATATTAGCTTTCAGAAATGGCAAAAAGATCAAACCTGCCTAGTAGGTAGCAAAAAGAGTATGTGCCTCCCCCCCCCAAAAAAAATGTAATATTTACATACATTGAAAGGAAATAAAATGCAGAATTATCATGATAAAAGAACTGTTAAGACCCAGCAGTTTATTCATAAGAGATGTACACAATTATTATGTGTGTGTGTGTATATATGCCACCACTTAGTACTCTAAGCACTAAAAATGCATATTTTAATCTTGCATGAAAGTTTTAATCAATTTACATATTCAAAAAAGTGAAAGTTATGGTGATATTTGAGGTGTTTTTTATTCATTTTCTTATAAGTCGACTATAACAGGTACTTCGTCTTCTGGAACACTATCAAAATCCCATTTGAATTTTTTAGTCAGGTTCTCTTTGAATCTCATTGCTTTTTCACAGAAGTTTCTATCAGCCTTACTTCCTTTGATATTTTCAAAGAATATATGCAGAGTGCTTGTAAGAAAGTTACTCTGTGTTACAATATCCACAAAGAAATCTTTTGGTATTTCTTGTATGTGGAAGTGCATGACTCCAATAAAAGCAGAGAAGAGACTGCTATATTTTTCAAGGCCAGAATCACAGGTGCACATCATATGAACTAATTTCTGCCATTGTTCAAAAGCATCATACACATGTGCAACAAGAAAGCAAACAAATGCCATCTGAAGCTCTCCCAGGAAATCCTCATGTTTACTGTAGGTAGCCAGCATTTGCTCTAATGTATATGTAGAATCCAGGTTATGCTTAGTTATCTCTGATGCTGAAGAACCAGTGGGATACCTGAAAAATGAAACAATTACATTTTAAAAATTTGCACTCTGTTCTCCCATATACAGGGTGATCAAAAAGTCATGCAACACAAAGTGGAAGTTTATTTTAAATTGTTTTGAAATAGTTGTAATTGTTCTCCCTTCTGCTAGATAGCACCATAAGACTATTGAAAATTATCAGAGATGCTGACTGCAGTGTGACAGGTATAGGATGTGGATGTGGTCCTTCATAGAGAAAGTTGGGCACAACGAATTTTCATTATGGAACATTATTTTGGTGCATTATTCATATGCATGTGTTGTCAAGGAGTTTTGTAAGAAATATCTGGCGGTTGCAATCTCTCAGAAGTTGACAATAGCCAGATTAGTGAAACATTTCCAGGAAATGGGATCTGTTGTTCGGAAGAGATGGTCTGGGAGACCTCCTGTGTTGACTGATATTAAATTGGATGGAATGCAAAGAGAATTACAGCAATCCCCTACAATTCAACATAATGAAACTGTTGATAATCTTGCTAAACTAACACACAACCTCCACATAGTATCACCTACCTACCACTTTCATATCAATACATCTCAGGAGATAAAACAACTTGAAGCACATCTCACCAATAAATACTTTCAGGTCCAGGCCTCTGTCCAAAACAACTTTCGATATAATCTTAACCATAATATATCAACAATTGATAACCTCCCCTTCCCTAGAAAACACATCAAATTACTACACAGATTAAGAACCAACTCCACAATTTTTAACCCTACTCTACACAAATTCAAACTCACACATTCTCCTAACTGTAGACATTGTAAAGTTCTGGAGATGGTTCATCACATCCTACTTAACTGTGATAATACTGCCTCACAGAGACAAACTTTCTTCAAATCACTCATTGACCTAAACATTTTGGATATTCAAATGAATGTAATTCTGGACCCCTCCCCCCCCCTCTAAACAAAACCAAAATTTATGAATCTCTCTTTTCTTTCCTTCTATCCACCTCACTTTGGAACAGAATTTAGTCTACCTTTCCTTTACCCTCTACTATCGTCTCTTCACTTCCTTCATAAAGATTTTTCTTCAATTCTCAACTTACCTCTCATTTACATGTTCCCGAAGGGACCCTCATTCTGTTCTCTATCCAGACTCACACCAAAAATTCCATAAAATATAAATAAAAAAAAAAGAAAAATAATGGAGGGATATAGAAATAAGGGAAAAAATATATATATATATCTAAAGTGGCTCGAATCCTTTAACTCAGATCTTACTGGCTCAAATAACCACAAAACAGTCTGGATCAATCGTCTTCAACCTATCTCCATAACCCAAGAATAAATTAAAACCACTCAGGGAAAAATAAAGAAAAATTATTAAATTGTAAATATAAGAATAATAATTAAAAAAAATGCACAATACTAATAATTAAAAAAAAATAAAAATAAATTTAAAAAATTAATATTAAATAATGAAATAAAAAATAAAATAAAAATAAATAATAATAAAAAAACATACATATATAAAATAATACATAATTAACAAAAAAAAAGAAAAATTATATAAAAAATATTTAAAAAATGATAAAAAAATAAATATATTATATAAAAAAGTATAAAAAATTAAAAAAAAATAAAACAAAAAACTAAAAGAATAATAACTAAAAAAAGCATTAAAAAAAACTAAAAAAAAAAAATTCTCCAAACAAACTCTGAATGCTTCCCTGAAAGCATATACAGACATAAACACTCATAAAATCCTAAAATATCAATTTTCACTGGGTGACTATCTCTTACTTCTTTGCATGATATCAAATATAATTTTGATAACCAAAATATTAATATATACGCAAACCCTAAATTTAAAATAAAAAACATAATACCCACATACATCCAAAATTATCATTCTGGAAAGCCTGTAGAAGGACCTCTCAATGCCACGTAACGTTAAACAACAACAACAACCCTACAAAAAGCCTCAGGAAATTTGTAATGCAAACAAATATTGTACAGTAGTGCTCAGAAAGCTGCAAGACAGTTACACCTCTATTCATATCTTGTGCACTCAGTCCAGGAACTGAAGAATCCAGATAAAGGAAAACACATAGTCTACTGTGATTGGCTTCAGTCATTTATTAATGAACATGGAATAGTGCAGCTTAATAGTTTTTTTTTTCAGTGATGAAGCTTGATTCCTTCTATCTAAGTGGCTAAGGGAATAGTCAAAACAATAGGATTTGGTCCTCCAAAAATCTGCATGTTTTTCATGAGCAGTCCTTGTACTCTCAAAAAATCAGAGTGTGGTGTGCAGTATCATGTTGTCGCATAGTGTGACCTGTTTTCTTTGAGACAATGGTGAACAATGTGGTATACCAAGACATCATCACACAGTTCATTGCACTCCTTGTGGTCGATGAACACAATCGTTGTCTGCAGCAAGACAGTGTCACATGCCACACACTGAATGGAACCACGCAATTTTTGCAAGAGATTTTTGGTGACTATCTCATTTCTAAAGGCTTGTAGCCCCCAAGATCATTGGATTTGTCACCTGCAGATTTTTCCTCCAGGGGTATCTCAAAGCAGTTGTGTATCAAAATAATCTCCACACACTGCATGAACTCAAGATGATCACAACAACAATGATCACAAATATGTCTTCAGGTGCTTCATAAGGTGGCATTAAATGTGGTAAAATAATTCGTGCCTGCATCTGTGAATAAAGAGGCTATTTTCAATATATGTTGAAATGACATTTATATTCTTCTTTTGTTAGAAAGGTTGCATTGTAACTTATGTTTGTAGCTGTTGAATTTTACATATGATTATCATTAACATTACAAAATATGCAGGTTTATTGTTTGTTGCACAACTTTTGATCACCCTTATTTCTCTGATACATGTAAAAATTTCATATAATAGCAGCAACCAGACTAAAGTTACTAATAGTGAAAAAAAAAAACGAATTTGAATAAAGTAATACCTGGTTTATAAAAAAATTATTCACATATAGGTAGAGAAAAGGTTTTATACTTCCAAAGTAGAAATGAACCAGATAAATATTATAGCTCATTTATTCATGAATAAAAAGAATACATGACTGAATCACTGTAGGTCAGATTAATAATTCACTCTTCCAAATAAGTCTACTGCAGTAACAATTGGTGTGTTTTGTCAATAAGATGTACAAACCAGACCAGAGATAGTAAAATAAATGAAATATTGCTGCTAATGTAAAATTTTAATTAAAAAGGTGCTATTATTGATTACTTAAAATACTAATAAACTAGTTAAAACCATGCTAAACATTTGGCATGAAACAGATCAATAACTCTTGCCATCGATGAGTTCAATCACAGGTTTTCATCACTCCAACAAAATCAAACCATGCCAAAAGTTTGGCACCAAACATAGGTTGAATGATAACTTCATTCACAGCTCTACACACATACTACTCCATTCACAAGGTAAGTGATGGCAGAGCCCCAAAAATCTCAGAAGCATTCTGAGGGATCACTTCCAACCCATGTCAGCTAGGAACAATATCTGTCACCCCAAGAGAGTTATAACTAAGTGGGATCACCCCACCAAATTTGAGATTGATCACTGAAGTAGCCATGGAACCATGGGAAAACTGTCAGTTTCTGCACACCAATGATGTCACATGTCTGTCCGACTGTTCATTCGCCCACCAGAAATATGGCTATTATA